>CP107708.1:0-1334315 GCA_025854295.1 Lyophyllum decastes
TAACCCTAACCCTAACCCTAACCCTAACCCTAACCCTAACCCTAACCCCTAACCCTAACCCTAACCCTAACCCTAACCCTAACCCTAACCCCTAACCCTAACCCTAACCCTAACCCTAACCCTAAGTTTCTTTTCTAGTACACGTATGTGTTACGTTCACGCACTAGGTTTATATTACGACCGTTTGCGTGTTACACCGATACTGGGGATCGTCGATCCCCAGCTTTCGTACCACCTATTACTGTGAGTATTTGTTCTCTGTTACTTGTAAGTGTTACGTTCACGCAGCAGGTTTATAGTATAACTATTTGCATGTCACGCTAATACTGGGGATCGTCGATCCCCAGCTTTCATACCACCGAGTACCGTAAGTGTTTCTTTTCTAGTACATGCATGTGTTACATTCACTCGTCAAGTGCATAGTGCAACTATTTGCATATCAGCAATAGTGGGGATCATCGATCCCCACATTTGTACAATCCATTCCTCTGTCACTCTACCTATCTCTACTCATCCCTACCAACCACCCTACCAGCCAGTCTCTACCTGTCCCTACGTCCCTACGTCCTTATCACCCTCTGTCCCTACGTCCCTATCACCCTCTGTCCCTATGTCCCTATGTCCCTACCTCCCTAAGTTTAAATCCCTATGTCCCTACGTCCACAAAAAAACCACCCATAACCCACCTGTCTCTACTGACCTGTACATATGTGGGGATCCACGATCCCCATCTCTACTCATCCCTACCCATCACCCTACCATCCAGTCTCTACTAGTCTCTACCAGCCTCCCTACCTGTTCCTATGTCCCTACGTCCCTATCTCTCTACATCCCTACGTCCCTACCTCCCAAAGTTTAAATCCCTATGTCCCTACCTCCACAAAAAAACCACCCATAACCCTAAGACATGGAGCCGTTCGCTGACGGCCAGATTCGGAGGGACAGGGTTGATGGGCGTTGGTAGAGGGTCGGTGATGGCGACGGTTGGCGTTCGGATGAGTGAGAGACCCGGCGTTGTTCGTTCGAACGTTTCACATGCCTAGGAACGGCGTATGGTAGCGCCTGTCCACAAGACCGTCGGCGTTCGACGGTTTCGGCCGTCTACAGGCACGAAAACACGAAAAAAAAATCGCTAGACTGGTCCAGACGATCGCGGGAGTCAGCGTGTGGCGACAGGCATGCAGCCAGCGGCCGAATCTCGAGAAGTGGGGGAAGGAGGACGCCGCGCGGGTTGAACCTCACGCAACGTCGTCGATCCTCGTGAAAACAGGGCCAGAGGGCCATGCAAACGGACCCCTGTAGGTAGCGTTCGATGTTGTTAGCATCCGGTGACTGGACATGGCCCAGCGGACGCAAGACAATGGCTCTCCCCTGCTTGGGTCTGCCCTTAGTGTGTACCCCGTTACTCGCCATTCCTACAACCCGAATTGCGGCCGAATTCGAAAGTACGGGGTGGCGAATGTTGGTTGAGGGCTGGTGACGGCGTCTGGATGGTGCCCGGATGAGTGGGATAGCCGGCGTCGTCAATTCGAATGTCTCACACACCTAAGAACGGCATATGGTAGCGCCTGTCCACGAAAATGTTGGCGTTCGACGAATATGGCCGTCTACAGGCCCGAGAACCAGAGAAAAAAAATCGCTGGACAAGTCCAAACGATCGTGGGAGTGAGCGTGCGGCGACGCTAGGTGACGACGCCGTCGTGGAGTCGACAGGCACGCAGGCGGCGGTCGAGTTTCGAAAATCGGAGGCAGGGGGACGCCGCGCAGGTTGAACCTCACGCAACGCCGTCGATCCTCGCGAAAACGGTCCCGGATCATCGTAAAAACAGACGCCTGTAGTTAGCGTCGGACGTCGTTAGTATTCGGCACCTGGGAATGACCCAGCGGACGCACGACGACGGCTCTCCCCTTTCTCGGGTCTGCCCTTAGTGAAAACCCCGCAAACGCCGTTCCTACACCCAGAGATCGCGTATAAACGCAAAAACAACGCCGTGCCGTGCTTGAGAGGCCTCTTGGGGGTCCAACGGCGCAGGTACTGGGGGAAAATCCCCTCAGGATACCGTGCTCGAGCCTACAGAGGCGCCGCAGACCGAAATAGGTCTGTGGGAACATTCCCACAGCCCTAGCGGTCCATGGCCGGTGGCAGGACACAGGCGCAGGGGGAAAATCCCCTCTGGGCCGCTCCTTTGGGTCCTGAATGCGTCGGGTCGGTCTTGAGGCAGCGGCGGCGGTGGGGGCAAGAGGCAAGAGTCGATCAAAAGATAAGAAAAGTTCAACCAAATGATTTGATAAGCGTCCGGGACCCGGACGCCGACATCATTCAAGGTACGGACAGACAATGACATCATTTGATTGATTCATTGATGGATTCCGCATAATGCCGGATGGTGACATCATTCAGTGATCCATTGATCCCGGAACATGCCAGGTGATGATGTCACTGATCCAATCAATTCCGGATAACTCCGGACAGGCACAGCCCTCCCCGTTCTCGCTGGCATCAACAACTGCCCCCACTGCTTGTTCCCCCCCTCGCCGACCGTTCAATGCAGGAGTTTATCTCCTGCCTCGAATGCTGGATAATGTATGGGGCTTTCCCCTGCATTTCCTGTCTCCTGGTACCCAGGAACACACAATTGCATGGAGTTTATCTCCTGCATCTGTGCTTTGTTGCCTTTTCTGTCTTGTTGACTTTGTGCTCCGTGCTCGCTGAACTATTCACTGGTTACCCACTCTGCGGCGTCTCTCTGGGGCTCGACGAACTACTGGGACTCATCAAATCTGTTCTCTGCCTTGCTGTTTACGTGCCGTGCGGGGTTTGACCCCCACGCGCACTGTTTTTGGTTTTCCCCCTTCGAGAGGGGTTCGATATTGGCATCGTACAGGGCTGGCCCCTGCGTGCACCCGTTTTCGGCTTCGTTTCGACATTGTACTGTGTTCGAGACATACACGGACGTCGTTTGACTGTCCTAGAGGCGAAATCGTCGCCGTTTTGGTAGGCGACGACTGACCAGAATCGTTGCATCGCCGCCGCCGCCTCTACGATTTTTTTCATGGCTAACGCACATGCCAATGCACGGGGGAGTACCCATGCATTGTTTCTGGGACAACGTACGGCTGTTTCACCGTGCATTTTTCACCGAATTATTTTTTTTTTGCGTCGTGGGCGATTTTTTGTGCAGTACTCCTGCATTTGTGCTTTCGAGACGGCGTTTACACGTTCCCCTGGTCACGCTGACTCCGTGCATTCGACAATTGTATATATTCTCATGGCGTCGTCTCCTGTGAGGCTCGACGAGCCGCCGATTTTCGTCCTGCACCACAACTCGCTATCTGCGTGGTTCCACGAACCGCGGTTTTTCACTGTACAGACTGTAGTACTATGTCTCTACAATAGAATGCTTTCGTGATCACACTTCTATGCCCGTCGACGTCAGTTGTGTGTAATGCATATAGGAAGATGAATCAGTCCCAGATGTGAGGTTCGACGAACCGCATCTTTTTCGAGGCACCGGCTAGCACGGGCCGTCCCTAAACCTAAACCTGACCCTTATCTCCAGACACCTGTTTTTTAGCACCGTTTTAGGAAAAATGCGGTTCGACGAGCGTCACGTCTCGGCTAACTGTGATCACTCTGTCGGCGGATCGTCGATCCTCAGAAATGATGCTATCCACCTCATGTCGCTGTATGTGATGTTCCGCGAGCACTGTATATAGGCTGCGTCTCACCGTGACTCTGCTCTGTGGTCTCTATCATGCGATTATCCCACGGTCACTATTTACATACTACGCCAACTGTGAGGATCGTCGATCCTCTGCATTTGTGGTCTCTATTTTCTCACGGCCACTACTTGCATACTACGCTACCTGTGGGGATCGTCGATCCTCCGTCTCTGTGGTCTCTATCATGCTGTTGTCTCACGGTCACTATTGACATGCTACGCCAACTGTGAGGATCGACGATCCCCCATCTCTGTAGTCTCCATCACACTATTATCCCACGGTCACTATTTATGTATTACGCCAACCGTGAGGATCGTCCATCCTCCATGTTCATGATCTCTATTTTTCTCACGGCCACTACTTGCATACTATGCTATCTGTGGGGATCGTCGATCCTCCGTCTCTGTGGTCTCTATCATGCGATTATCCCACGGTCACTATTTACATACTACGCCAACTGTGAGGATCGTCGATCCTCTGTATTTGTGATCTCTATTTTCTCACGGCCACTACTTGCATACTACGCTACCTGTGAGGATCGTCGATCCTCCGTCTCTATGGTCTCTATCATGCAGTAGTCTCACAGTTACTATTTACATGCTACGTCAACTGTGGGGATCGACGATCCCCAGTACTTGTACACTCTGTTACAGGTACATATCTGTGTTCCATTACTATTACGTCTCACGTTTACGCTTTACATTCATAGTACCACTGTCCGTTGCACCAACTATGGGGATCATTGATCCTCAGTACTTATATATTCATCTACGTCTCATGTTCACACTTCACGTTTGTAGTATTACTATCTGTTACACCAACCATGGGAACCTATGATGCCCATCTCTACCAACCTCCCTACGAGTCTGTCTCTACCTGTCTCTACCCACCCCCCCTACGCCCTCCCCTAGCCCATCCCTACCCCCCCTAGGTTTAAAACCCTACCCTACGATGTACATAAAGTCCCCATAACCCAGGTTGGCAATGGCCTGGCCCTCTCCAACCTTTCCAAGAAAGACGTGGGGCAGTTGATTGAGCTTGAAGCGGATGTGGAGCTCATCAGCGCTGGGATCTTCTTCGCTAGGAGGATAGCGAACATTGACATATACGTGGTTGTGTTTCCGAATGGGTGGGGTCTTTCGTATGACTGGTTGCATGTAGATATTAATCCACTTTGCAAATCGAGGAAAGCGTGTGATCCATATAACGCTGTCAATATCGGTTGATACCATGATCCTGGTCGGTATAATGCGATCGCGCTCCAGATTTATTTTGATGTAATCTCCATTCTCTTTGCGTCCTGTTACGAAAACGTCGTCTGAGCCGGCTCTGTTTGCATAGTTGATCATGTCTCCTGCTGCCATTTCTTCTGTGTCCTGTGCAATTTGAGTAGCTCGTTCAAACACCTCAAGGAGTTCATCAAGATTGGAGGGTTGTGGCAGACCAACAGGCATGAGATGATTCATAACCTTCTCCGGAGGCGAAAGGTTGAAAGTCTGGGCAAAGTCGGGTTCCAATCGATATCCGTAGTCTCGATGGGTCATCCATGGGTTTTGCATGAGCTTTGTAGCAATGTAGACAACATCAGCACCAGCCCAATTAAGTGCCAGGTGGGGTATTGGGTCTATATCCTCTCTGACAGGTCGCTCTTGATAGTCGTCAAAAGGTTTCCTTGGATCATCGTCGTGAAGTCGTAGTGCCGTGCCAGGCATGAGTGGGGGAGTATTGGGGGTGGTGTTGGACGATCAAAGCGTTTAATTTGGGCTTGAGAAAAGTCTTTAACATGGATGTCTTTATTCACGATGGCTGGATTATGTTTGTCGTCGTCATCAGGGTCCTGGGCCTGGGCAGGAGGAGAAGGTGTTGGTAGAGGCATCGGAGGATGGAAGGATTTAGGAAGAGGAGAAGGAGAAGGAGGAGGAGGAGAAGAAGAAGGAGGAGAGGGGGAGCAGGAGTGTTTTGAGAAGTTGGTTTAGCAGATCGTTTACAGTCAAAACACCGCTTCATATACTTCTGCAACTTCCGATGGACAATCTCTGCACGCCGATCAGCATGGGTTTCGTAGTATCGGATGAGATCGTCCTTCATGTAAACACATGCATCCCAGTCTTGTTGGAACAAATTGTCGAGTTCTTGCTGCGTGAGGATGGTGGGGAGTCTATTGAAGGATTCGATGTTTTGTTGAATTTTGAGATGGATGTCTGTAGCCATTCGAAATCGTGTTTGGTGTCCACATGGAAGCCTCGGACGATTCCAGTACTGTCCATGACGACGGAAGCCATAGAGCCAGATGTGCTCAATGACCTGGCAAACAAAAACTCCGCAATCATATCCACCAGGCTGCTTCCAGTTGGTCTGGTGCACTGTGATCCTCTGTGGAGTATCCTGATTCCATTCCCATCCATGCAACTTATAAAGACGTTCACAGACGGGAATGAAGCACGATGTAGATTCATCTGTTAATGGATGGGTCACCGTTTGGTCAAATGAATAAATGAAGCCGATAACATGAAGTTCGTGTCGAGAGATGTCAAAGTAGAAGCAACAGTAATGATTGCGGTCTCGAATCGCAGCGCCTTGGTCAACATTGACGTGATGAAATCCAATGATGGGTCGTTGAGGACACACCCCTTCTTCGGGAAGATTGTAGACTTGTCGGAAATGCTGCTGTATGTTTACAGACATTTCACCATGCAGATAGGCATAAGAGATGTAGGGCATATGCTCTGGTTGAATCGTTTCCATGACCATGTGAAGCCAATAATCCATAAGTTCTGCTTGGAGCCATGTTTTGGGCCGAAGAGTGTGAAGCTCACGACCAACTGTCATCCAGTGTAAGGCCTCAAGAAAATATTGGTCTATATAACGTTCATCAGCACGTCATTTTAACTAATATATAAAAAACGACATAGGCTCACCTGACATTGAGAGATTTTGTGGGAACTCTGGCTCTCGTTCTTCTGGAGCTGGTGTGCCAACAGATGGCTGATACTCATCAGAGGATAGACTTGCTGGTCTAGAAGGTGGTATTATCGGATGTTGTAGGCTGATCTCGGAGGATGACGGCGACGATGGCAGTGGAGACTCTAGCTCTAAGGCTGGACTTTGTGATCTGGTGGGTAGTTGTTGGCTCTCGGAGGATGATGGCGAAGACGGTAGTAATCGAGGTTGATTCATTGTGGTCAGCTGATCCGATGAGGATGATAAACAGAGTGGAAGAAGGCTTGGAGGGGATGACTGAATATATACATCTGGACTGTTCTTGTCCTGTGTACAAGACAGGTGAGGTGGGCTTGGTTTTGTTGGAGAGTCATCCAATGATATATCAGTGGACTCGGACTCTGAGGCAGAGGATGAAGAGAATAAGGAGGAATGAAGCTTGTGAATGGATTTTTTCACAATGAGAAATGGCCTCATTTGGCGTGGTGGAATACTGGGAGATGTGGCGCACACCGGAGGACGTGGATGTTTTCTGGGTGAACCAGCTAACTCAATGTCCAACGACGAAGATGAGGAATGATGTTTCTTCTTAGCCAGCAATTGACAGATCTGTTGTAGTGGAGAGTTGGATTTCATCAGTGACTGAGGAAGTGGAGGACGTGGATGTTTGCGGGGTGAACCAGCTAGGTTGATATCCAGTGATGATGACGACGACGATAGAAAGGAATTAGAAGACGAAGATGATGACAGTGAAGGATTATGGGGCTTTCTTGGAGTAAGCAATTGACGGATCTGCTGTAGCGGAGTGTTGGCTGTTTTTGGTGACTGTGGATGAGCTGGAAAGGGTGGATGTTTGCGGGGTGAACCAGATAGCTTGATATCCAGTGATGAAGATGATGATGATAAAGATGGCAGTGAAGGTTTTTCGGGCCTTCTTGAAGTGAGTAATTGATGGATTGGTTGTGGTGGAGAATTAGCTTGAAATGTAGCTTTTGAGTATTGACTGTGCAAATATATATGCGTTGGTACATACATTTCTGGGTCTCTGGTGATTTGACTGAAGGTTGGTCAAGAATTGGAGGTCGAGGATGTTTACGAGGGGAACCAAGGAGCTTGATATCCAGGGATGAGTCAGACGATGATTCCAAATCAAGAGGAGCATTGTTTTGTTCCTTATGAGCACGGCGGCATGCATAGTACATGTTCATGAGTGTTAAGGGGGGACTCGATGGGCCGGATGCCATAGTAGCAGAGAGTATGAGTGATGTTTTGGAGGATTTTTTTATTTTATTTTAGAGTGGGTGAGGGGGGACTACATACAAGCCTTAATCCTTTATTTACTTGGAAAAACAATGGTCACATTGGTACAATAGCTGTTGCATTGTATTGTATTGTATTTGTATTATTACGTAATCTCAGGGTCCACCCTACCATGCTCGTACCATGTCAACTTGCATCCTCATTTTCTCCACAACGGGTCTGCCAATTTCTTAGATATTTTGCGAACATAATACCCTATATAGGTACTTTACTTTAGCCAAGTTTCAGCCCGGGGGGTCAAGGCGTTCATCTTAGATTGTATCTAAGAAAAGGGTGTATAATTCGTCTACGACGACGCGTGAACACTCACACTGAATGTACCATCTTGTAAAAGCCCTGTGTCACTTAGTAGGAATTTCGGTAGGTCGTAACATCTCAAGGCCTCCTTATGTTACTGTATGACTTGATACATGCCTTCTTGCAGTACATACAAGTCGTCTACGACGACGCATGAATGCTCACGCTTGGTATACTATTTTGCGGAGGTGCTTTGTATGTCACAGCTCAATATGACTTTCGGAACACAGTGGGTTCTCAAGATCATTACATCTTCTGTACCAATCAAGATAGGTGTTCCTCTAGCGTATATATGTCGTCTACGACGACATACAGATGCCCATACACATGGTAACATGATATAAAATTTATGTTGCCTCCCACTCAATTTATAGTGTCACCTTATGATCTCTTAAGAAACTTTCTATGGATTTCTGTTATGCATGTTCTACCAGTACAGTAAGTGTCTTCTCCTACTCCCCTGCCTGTCACCCTACTCCCCTAGTCCCACCCTACTCCCCTAGTCCCACCCTACTCCCCTAGTCCCACCCTACTCCCCTAGTCTCGCACCCTGGTACTGCACCCTACTCGCACCCTACCCCCCCCCTGATAACCCTAATCCAAGTGACTGTCTCAGTACAGTTCATTGAACTATACAAGTCCTGCTACACTGTAGTATATACAGTGATGCATAAATTGTCATTCACCAACTCTGTTTCTGCATGTCTCCTTACCACTATAATACCTTATCTCTAGTTGTCCCTACACCTCACTTTCCACTCTGCCCCTTCTGTTTCTTTGTCCCAATCCCTAGCCCATCCCCAGCCAATCCCTATGAATCCCTACTCCCTAGGTTAAATCCCTACCCTACCATGTACATAAAGTCCCCATAACCCTAACCCTTCCGGGCATCATGTACCAACCCGCCCTTCCACAAACGCGCGTATATTGGGGTGGACGCCCAGATCCAAACGTGCGGCTTCCGGTGCTGTCATTGGTGGTGCTGCTGCTGCTGCAGGAGCTGCAGGGGTGGGACGATCATCGGAAGGCGAAGGAGGAACGGCACCTGGCGAAGGTGGACGTCGATGTGGCAGATCTCAAATGGATATTGGAGGACAGCGTCGGAAGGTATACTCAACTCACAACAATCCATTCCCCTCTTGTGCCTATTCGCCACCGCCGCCCACATAGAAAAACCCGTTCCTCGGTTCCTCCATGCCTACTAGCCCCCTCCTTAACCGCCCACGCCTACGATGCCCGCTCAAAGTTCTACCCCCCGAACGGGACATCTCCACAACTGACGTACTCCCCTCTCGGTCCACGGCTCCCCATTATCCACAGCCCAAGCTCATGCGCCCGCACAGTCATGGCGTTCCCCCCTCCGTCGGGATTGAGGCTGATAGGCACTGGTCCTGGTGCTCGTCGGAGTCGAGGGTTGGGTCTGACTGGGGCGGAGGGAACGATAGTTCTCGTTGTGGTAGTGGTCATAATTGCCGTCGTGCTATAAGCGGAGGTGACGCTGGTGGCGCCGGCAGAAACGGCGGCGGTTGTGGTTGGGACTTCGACTTCGAGAGATGTGGCAGCGGGGGGTATAGCGTCTGAAAGAGTGCGGCTCGCTCCGAGGAGGCGGAGGGCGTCTGAATGGAGGAGGTCGGAGTAGGAGAAGGGTTGGCCGCGTGCGCGGGCAGGGCGCCGTTTCGAGGTGTTGAGGACTGTGCAGTGAAGCTATCAATGAATACGTCAGCGGGAGGTTTGGAGGGCGAGAGGAAGGGTGAACGATTAATAAAAGATAGAGAATCGTAAGAGACGCCTCTGATGACGGAAAACCGAGGGTGATATACCAAAGATGCAACGAACGAAGAAAAAATATAACGAAAACTGTAATGAGAACGGAGTGGGCCACATGGAAGTTTATCGCCGGAATGCGAAGTGCGGGAGATGGACTGGGGTGTGATGTAAACAAGGAGGCTAATGACAAGGATAGTGAAGAAACGAAATGCTACAAGAACACAAAAAAACGCGAGGACGAAAGGAAGAGAAGACCAAGAAAAAGAAGGAAACGAACGTACCTTCAAAGGCCTCCTCTCAGTACTATACCCCTCCCTCCTAAACGTCGAATTCACCAAATCTATTCACCCTCGTAAGCCCGCATCCCCACAAACGAGTAACACGAAACGACATACTAGCAATCCGCCGCAGCTTCACGCCGTCCTCGCCCGTCTCCCTCGGCGCGAGGTACATCACGTCCGCCCACACATCATCTGGGTCTGGCGTATCTTCGTAATTGGCGCTGGCGTCGGCGTTCGTGAGCTCTGGTGAAAGAGGAACGTCGTCTCTGACTGCAGATGGTCCCGGCACAGCAGCCGTCTCCTCGGATTCCGCATCGAGCTCTGCCGTCTCCATCTCCATCTCTTCATCTCCCGTCTTCGCCTCTATTGCCTCTACCTCGTCCACAGACCTTCCAGTTTTAGCTTCCATCGTCGCCATCTTGGTATTATTGGGCTCGCGCGGACGTCGCAGTTTAGGCACCTTTGGCTTGACAGGCCGCATAATATCCAACGCCTCAAGGACGACTTCCAGTCCAGGCCCGTGTCTACGTTCATTATCGACAGCAGTAGCAGCGACAGCTTCTGCGATGGTCGCCTCTGGACTCTGCCTTGCTGGGGACGATCCGCCGTTGAGAATGGCGTCGATTTGGGGCTTGAGGGAGCGGAGGAGAGCGAGGGCATTTCGGACAGTTCGGAGGGGTTGGGGAGGTGTTGGTGTTGATGCTAGCGGTTGTCGTTGTCGGCGTGGCGTCTTTTGTCGGCTCGTGCCGTTGTGAGGGAAAAAAGAAGGAGAGGTGGGTATGAGAGAGGGCGGTAGGAGAGGGGATGCGGAGGAGGAAATTGGGTTCGAGGTTGACGTCGACTCTGAATTCGAGGAAGTACCATGCGACGTGGGTGCATTCGATGACGGCGGAGACATATTCGACGTGGCCGAGGCACTCGATCCCTGCATTTCCTTCTCCTCAGCAAGCGCCATCACGCCTAGCGTGAGATGGAACCGTATCGGATCGATCACGACGGACCTGTCGAGCCCACGTATTGGCGTCTTCCTGGTTCCATCGGGATTAAAAGCAGGCTTGAATAGCCCAGCCTGGAACGCAGCGACACGTGCCCGAAGCGCGGGGTTGGTATTCTGCATCCCAAAACGTGTATTGTGAGCACGATGTAATAATGGTTAGGTATGATTGCGGGAAGACGTACGAGCGGTACCGCGATGACTATGTGGAAATGGAGATATCAACTCAATAAGCGCCCAGATTAGAGGCCGAGAAAAAGGACACGCACAGTGGGTTGGTGGAGGTGCACGATTCTGCTTGCGGGTAGGCTTGAAGCAAGGTCTCCTCTGAGCCTGTGCAGCAGACATGGTCGATACGTGCAACCGAGTAACGCGATTTGGGCGGAGCATGTACACGGCTATGGATCATGGGCCTAGGCGTGCCGCTGGATGTCAGCTGGTGTGAGTCGACGTTCTATTCCCGGCTTCCCGGCTGATACAACAAACAACGTCAGTTCTCTGCGCCTAGTAACCAATTCATTTCATAGATCTCACAACAGGAAGCGCGGTCCTCGTTGACCGTATAGTCTGACGCAGGCTTAGTCTCGGATAGTATTTTTACAATAAAACATTGAGCAGTGATGAAGAAACGTGGAGAGCCGAATTGCAAAGCTAGGGGTTGCCGAGTTGATTCAGGCACGTCGTGACGTTGCGTGATGTGACATTCCCATTGACGGCCTTCCTTGGCCTGCCTGTCAATGGCTTGTGGCCCGCCGTCGCCAACAATCATCAAGTTCTCACCTTTCTTTTCCCGTTGTTCCACCTCTACTTTCTCCCCGTCCATCTGGAACGAAAACGCTGCCCCGCTGGTCGCGCTGCAGCTCGAACGACACCAGCCAGGAACAGGCTCGACATCCGTAACACCAGGGCCTGAACCCATTTACCCCGCAGTCACACCGTGGACGGGATTCTTTACACCCGAGGCATGCCCACATGGGAGGCGAAAGGCAAAGCGCGCGCAGTGGCGCAGGAGGAAGGTCCCGGTGGAACCGAGGGCATTGTGCTCCCGCTCCAGGTCGCTGGTAGCAGCGCGTACGACCTGTGCGTATGCCTGATCATTGTTTCCACAATGTGGGGTACTGATATTCTTTTAGAGCCTACACGATCGAGGTCAGCGTGGGTGCCGATGGTCAGAAGCTTTCTCTCCAAGTCGACACCGGATCCTCCGATCTCGTAAGTCGATCCTCCTTTTTTTATTTTCTGCGCTTCTTTTCCATTTGCCTCCTATGTTTCTATTTCTCGAATGTCGACTTACAATCTTTTCCAGTGGATAACGTCAAAATCATGTTCGTCGTCCATATGTGGACAAACGAGCGGGCACTCTTACGACCCCGGCGACTCTACGAGCACCGGCGTCCAATTCGACATCACCTATCTCCAAGGGACCGTGTCAGGCCCCATCGTCTGGGACCAATTTGTCGTCGGTGGGTACAGCATCGAAAACCAGGCTCTAGGTACGCCTTTCCCTCTTTCACCTCGTCGTATCCGCACTAACATACACCCCTTCAGCCGCTGCAGACACCGTCAACGCCGAACCCCTTTCCCCCATCTTCAACGGCATCCTTGGGCTCGCCCTCCCCCTCAACAGCATCATCGCCGAGCGTATCCCTCCGGTAACCGACAACTCCCCCGACGGCGCCGCCTGGGCCTCGAACCTCTTCTCCATCACTCCCGTCTCCTCCGCCCCTGCTGCTCGTTTCCTCTCCCTCTCCCTCTCACGACCCGGATCCACCGCCGTCCCCGCCCAACTCGGCATCGGGCGGCATCCCTCCTTTGTCGCCGACCCCAGCAAAGTGCGCTACTCGAGCCTCGTGAGCGAGCGGACGGGTACGCTGTTCTGGAAGGTAGGAGTGAGGGCGATCACGGTGTGGGTCAACGGGGAGGAAAAGCCCGTCGAGATCGGGAGGAGTAACAGCGGGTCGGTGTTCCCGAGCGCGGTGCTCGACAGTGGGGTGCCGTTGATCTTGACGACGAGCCAAGTCGCGAACGGGATCTATGGTGCCATCGGTATCTCCCCTGGGAAGGACGGTAACTGTACGTTCCCCTCTCTTTCCTCTCACATTTTTCCTCGAATTAACGATGTTTCTTCAAACAGACTACGTCCCCTGCACCACGCCACTCAACATGACCATCACCCTCGACGACCGGCCCCCATTCTCGCTACACCCACTCGACCTTACCGCCGAGCCCCCCAAAGACAACCAAGCCACGTTCTGCATCGGGCTTATCCAGGCCGCTGACTCCGTCCTCGCGCAGGCCAACTCCGCCGTCGGGGACATGATCCTCGGTGTCCCCTTCCTGCGTAACGTCTACACTGTCATGGCATACGCACCACCCGGCCAGGACGGGTTCTTTCCCCCTGTCCCCCCGGACCCGGACCCGGATACCGACACCGACACCACCATCGCCCCTCTCGCTCCCTCCTCCATCCCCGTGCCCATCTCGGCCCCCGCTTCCTCTTCCACAATGTCCTCCGCACCTGGTTCCTCTTCATCTGGCCCCTCTTCCTCTTCATCTGGTTCCTCTTCCTCTTCATCTGGTTCCTCTTCCTCTTCATCTGGTTCCTCTTCCTCCTCTTCCTCGTTCCGCCCTGCTCCTTCCTCCCCCGCCGTCCTCGCCGCAGCAGACGGCGAAATCCATCCCCGTCTCGGTCTCCTAGGTCTAACAGACCCGACCGTCGCCCTCGACGAATTCCAAAAAGTCCGCGTGCTCAACCAACCCATCTCCCCAGACGGCTCTCCCTCCTCGAGTGGGTCTCCCACCGGCGGGGGCAAACGTCTCTCCGTTGGCATCATCGTCCTCATCGGCCTCCTGGGGTTCTTTGCGTTGTGTCTGGGGCTGTTCGGCCTGCGCTGGTGGGTGTTCCGGAGGCGGTATCGGCGTGCGCCCGGTGGTGGTGGTGCGGGTGGTGGGGGTGGGGCAGCGTCCGCTGCGGCGATCCTTGGGTTGGGGGGGAGGAGGGCAGGGGAGAAGGAGGGCGGGTATGCGTTGGCTGCGCGGGGGAGTCGGGATTTGACGGCGAAGAAGGGGAGGGGGTTGAGTGTGGCTAGTATGAATATGGGGGTGGGGATTCCGGGGGAGGGAGGGCAGCCGCCGGAGGATGTGTTGAGGACGTTGAGGTATGAGGCGTATATGCAGGATCATGGGCTGATGGACCTTGGGCTGGGGAAGAGGGCGAGCAGCGGGGACGATCATACGGAGGCGAGGGATGGGGAGATGGGGTACCGTCGTCGGGCGTCGCAAGGGGAGGATGTGTGGGATCCGAGGACGGCGTTGGAGAGAGGGGAGGAGGGATGGGTAGATGAGACGCTCGTTGCTGGACGGGGAGCGTCCGGGGCAAGGGCGGAGAACGAGGAGTACGTGGTGCCCGTGGGGGCGCATGAGCGGGCGTTGAGCGTGGGCGTGCCGTTGTTGCACGAGATTGACCTGGAGCACGGGCCAGACTCGGAGGCGGGGCACGAACGGGTGCGTTCTGTGGACGAGTTCGGTGTGCGCTCGGGAGGGAACGGGGAAGAGGATGAGGATGAAGATGAAGAGGGGGGGATGACACGGAATAGTATGGCCGGGGTGGGGACGGCTGCACGGGGAGGGAAGATCGGAATCGGCGTCGTCGTCCCGTGGCATCCGGACAGTCCGACGCTCGGGCGGGCTCAGGAGCCGAACACGGCGACCAGTGGCAGTGAGAGTGATGTGGTGTTTCGCCGGATGTCGACTGCGGGGAGCTAACGGACGATGATGTCATGTTTGGACTTCCATTCGACACGTGTCAAGCGTTGGATGCTTGGACACTGCCGGACCTTGGAACTCGAACTCTTGTAGGTGCTAGTGCCTATGCCGCCTGACCCTCTTCGTCGGTCACAACTTGGTGTCACGCGCCTACCTCTCACCCTTAAAAACTCCTCTCCATCACGTTCTTACGACCCCTTGTACGCTCAACACGAACACGCTACCCCCCTGCATCGCATCTACGCACGCACACACAACGCACGCTCATTATCCATCGCACAGTTTCTATTTTCTCTTTTTTCGCTATCATATAAAACCACAATCTCTCCTCTCCCCACCCCTCGTTTTCCTTGCGTTTTGGTTTCCCCGACCCCGGCCTCTGCCCTCATTCTTGTATATGTTGCATGTATGCATCCGTGGGACTCGATCTATATCTCTCCTCGCTCCTTTTTTTTTCGTCATTTGTACATACCTTTTTTTGCTCAAATACCTTACTGATTCGATCTATGCTTGCTCTCGTTATCTCCGTACATATTCCCCGTGTTTTTATATACCGCCCCCTCCCGTTGTCGTTGGGCTATTTTATGTAGCTTGGGGCCTTCGAACGCTGACTGAAGAAAATGCGAAAAAAATAAAATAAACGGAACGCTGTGTGTAATCTATTGTGACTGTTAGAATGTGAACGACAAAGATGGTTGGTAAGTTATAGGAGAATCGAAAAGTATTTGTATGTCGAATGCTCAAACCAAACCACCCAGGATTCGGGGTCGTATGACATCGCTCCGCGGACGAATCCTGGCTGGATAAGAAAGGCAAGAGAACGTAAGTCATAATCGCCACATTACCATGAGCACCGATTTACCTGCAATACCTCCGGGCATGGAGAGGGCGTTTCGTGCGAGGGCGCGTTGCGAAAAAAATGAGGACTATGTAACAGTAAGTAAGAACGGAGTTCAGACGCGGGCGGTCTCGAGACGACGCACCAGCCCATTCTTCAACCGGAGAAAGAAGCCCCGCGATGGAACGTCGAACGGGGACGGCGTTTGTGTGGAAAAGCAAGAGGTGACATTGGCCATGTACTTATCGCCGCCGCCGTCGCAGTGGGGATGGGCTGATGGATTCCATTTTTTTCTGTCGACCTCTCGGACAGGTGGACTTAGTTAGTGGTTGGGCTTAGGCAGCGTTTTTGGGGGGTAGCCGTGCAAAGGATTTTTGGCTGCCGGCGGGGGGCTGGTGGTTTCGTTCTCTTCATCGTCCTTCGTCGGTCTCCGTGTATTGCAGCCCTCCTTATCGCCCGTACCCCTCGATGCTAATATCGTCAACGTTTGGGTCCTATTCCCGCAAAATGACGACTCACATGTTCTCCCTAGTATTCCTCATCGTTCAAGCCCGTAGTTGTCGCCGCCATCCTGAGGGCACTCCTCGACGACATCATCGGTACTCATCATCCCCACATGGCCGTGCTCATCCTATGATCCTCTCCGTCACGTTGTTCTTCTTCCTGCGCTTTTCCACCCGCACCACTCCGTCCTTCGCCTCTTGCGGGTTTCCATATACGGCGTTTTTCCTCCAGTTCGCTACATCGTGCTCGTCATAGGACGAGACGTTCGGCGTAGTGGAACGCTGGTGACGATATGGCTTGGAATTTACGTGAGTTTCCGCATACGTTACCCGAGGACAAGTGAACATGTGGACTCACCTATTCGCGACAAAGTTCGTTGTTAGGAATGGAGAACGCGTTCACATCTCGGTACGGAGGCAGAACGTCCGTGCCTCGAAAACTCGTGGATACTTGGATGCCGAATAAGGAGAGGGCGATAAAGCTTGACCCCCCGTGTCCGTCGTGTTCGGGGTGCAAGGTAAGACTTGGCTCACAAGTCCTCGAGCCCGCTGATCATTCTAGCCAGACCGAGGGTGCGCAGCTTTCGGGGATATTAGCAACGCGAGGAAGAGGACGGGTGGACAGCTTGCATGCTAAGACATCTAGAATCGGTCTCTGGCCCGTGAAGACATTGATTTTGAATTATTTTATTTGGGCACAGCCACCGATATCGATTTGATCTTCACAACCATTTTTCCCATTGCTCCTCCTCTTCCGAGTTCTCGGTATGTATGATGATGCATGGTTAAGTGTTCCGTGTCAATAACCAATTCGTCTATTCTATCTGTCTTTGGTGTATCGGTGTGGGAGTCGTTTTGGTATATGTGTACTTGCGCCTGATACATAGGAATTGGCATCGTTGTACCTGTGCGAAAATTTTCAACGTCGAACCTCTGCGCTGATGTCGCCGTTTTGAGAGAAGTCCGTGGCGAGGACAGGAGGCAGTTTTCATTAATGCCGGTGGGAGTGGAGACTGAATTAGGCAAGGACCGGCCGGTTGTCAAGGAATCGCATGAAATGACGTATTTGGCACCGGGCTTGGGGCCGGATATGATATCAGGGTTCCGACGCGTGCCCAGCAAAACCTCGTTTTCGTCGTCCCCTTTCGTCATCAACTCCCCTCTTCCTCTGCCACTTTCCTCCAACGCACACTCTTACGATGGCCGGCGACCACAAATGCCCCGTCTGCCAGGCTACATTTACCAGACCCCAACATGTCGCCCGTCACATGCGATCGCGTAAGCACAACCCCCCGTTGCCCCCGTTCCCGTTTTTGTATTATTTGGAGTCTTTGGGGGGGCTCCACTCCAAACCCGTGCCGTCGCCCGATCGGTGTTCGCTCGCTCCACAGACTAACATTTTATTCAACAGACACTGGCGACCGCCCCTACAAGTGCCAATACTGTGGGGATCAGTTTGCCAGAAGGTGCGCTGCGGGTCATTTGTGGTGAGACTGTTGCCCTCCACTAATGTTTCGAATCAGCGATCTGCTTTCAAGACATGTCAACAAGTGCCACGCCAGCGAGAAGCCGCTGCCTTCGTCGGGTTCTCGTAGGAAGGGTTCCGCCACCAGGGCGGCGACATCGAAGCAGGTCTGTGACCAGTGCGTCCAGTCGAGTCTTCCTTGTGACGGTTGCAATCCTTGTTGTACGTCCATTTCCAACCCCAGCTCTGGCGAAAACTCTCCTTTTTCACCGATATTGACCCATCCTAATCCCCAGCTAAATGCGTTCACCGCAAATGCCGCTGCACCTTTGTAAAATTCCACCGCCAGACCGCTCCGACGGGCCCAGGCCACCAGCCCCAGCCCAGCGCATTCTCCGCTTCCGCCCCGTCCCCCTCCCCCCACCTCGACCGCTATCCTCCCGCTCCAGGCCCCAACAGCGACTTCTTGCTTGGACACGGGGCGTCCGCCGGCCACCACGTCCCCGCAACCATGGCGGACAATTTCTACTCTGACAGCACCCTCTCGTTCGGACCGCTGTACCCGAGTCACAGCCCAACCCCGGTGCTGGCGATAGGCGAGGGTGGTGATTTTTCGAGTCGGTATCGTGCGCAGGCGGAGGTGTTTAGGCGAGCCAGCGAGGGTGGTGGTCATCAGCAGCAGCAGCATCAATACCAACACCAACACGATCATCATGGCTTTCAAGACCATCGTGCTTCTCCTCCCGCTTGGGCCATGGGCTGGAACGAGAGTGGATTGAACGGTGCGTCCTTCTTTCTCTTTCCTATCCTTTCCTCGCCCCTTCCACATGCGCTCACGGCGTACGCCCGACAGACAAAGACCTGCACCACTTCATGTCCACCCCGAGCGGACCGAACCCCGCCTCGTCCGACATGGGCATGGGCTACCACCCGCTGTCGACGAGTTTCCTCGGCGATCGCCGGCGCCCGAGCTTGGACTTTAGCAGCAGTGACGGGAGCAGCAGCTGCTCCATCCCTTCGTCGGCCTCGTCCTCTTCCGTGCATCTCCCAATGGAGGGTATACCCATCCACCAGACGTTCTCAGCCTCCGTGCGTTTTTTCTTTTTTTTTTGTGTTCTTGTTCTGTCGTTTATGCTCACTCTAAAAATATATACGCAACAGTCACTCCCAGAGGGATCCTTCGCACCCTCCGTGCTCAACCCTCCGCATTCTCAGCACGCACACTCCCACCATCAATCACAACATCAACGACCGTCCACAGACCCCCCCAACCCCCCGCACCGCACCTCGACCTCCTACAACAACAGCACCAGCACCAGCACCGACACCTCGACCCCGACCTCGACCTCAAACGAAAGCGGGGGCGGGGGCGGGTTCTCCTCTGCCTTTGGCCTCATGTCCCTCGACGACCCCGCCGTCCTCGCCGGCCTCTCCTCCGACGCCGCGCCCTTCTTTTCAGAGTCGGGTTTGACGCTAGACTCGGCCGATCCGAATGCGACGCCTATGCCTATGCCTCCGCCGCCTGCACAGCCCCCGGCTGTGCAGCGCCAGCACCAACATCAACACGAACCCCAACCTCAACATCAACCCCAGCACCAGCACGGACACGGACCGACACCATCGAGGGACGAGCTGAAAGAGTTTTGGAAGGAGTACATGCGCACGCCCGGGCCGGAGGGGCTGTACGCTGGCCCTGCTTCTGCGTCTGGGCATGGTAACGGCCACAGCAGCGGCAACGGCAACGGCAATGGAAACGGAAACGGCAATGGAAATGGCAACGGTAATGGCAATGGCAACCACGGAGTACCAGGGTACCGTCGACCGCGTGGGGGGTCCCTTCCGAGTGTCAAGACGCCGACGACGGACCCGGAAAGGTTCTTTTACGATGGCGGCGGGGGTGGGGGTGGGTATGCCCATCAACTGCAACAACAACAGCAGCAGTCGAAGAAATACGCTTCGACTGCTACGGCTTTGCATTCCGCCCATACGCATGGTAACCATCCACGACACGCGACGGAGCCCACGTCCACGTCCACGTCCATTCCCGTACCCGCGCCTGCACACGCACCAGCACAACCGCAGAGGCAGAGACAGAATCAGAGTCAGACGATGCACGGGGCGACGGCGGAGGATCTGCGCAGTTACGAGGCGGCGGTGTTGGCGCGCAATGCGCCGGTTACGCTGAGCTTGAAGCCGCCGAAGGAACGGAGGAGGGGGGTCGGAGCTGGGAGTGCGAGTACAACTGTGAGCCCGCAGATGGCGTTTGGTGGGCTCGGGGAGGGGATGGCGCGTGCGCACGATCAGAGTCAGAGTCAGAGTCAGAATACAGGGCAGGGGCAGGGGTATGGCAGAGGGAGCGCCTCGCCGGGTATACCCTCTCGGGAGTCGTCGGTTGCGGTGTCGGAGGGGAGTGGTGGCGGTGGCGGCGGGGGAGGCAGTAGCGTCGAAGGAGAAGGGATGCGGCCGTCGTTCAAGCGGCTGCCGTCGCAGACGCTGGGACCGCAGAATACGAAGAGGGCGTTGGTGATGCGGGATGGTCTTGGTCTTGGTCTTGGTCTCGCTGGTGGGGGAGAGGGCGAGGGAGGTTCTGTTGCTGGTCATCACGAAGGAGCACGGAGAGGGGGCGAGGCAGCGGCTGTCGTCGGACAGGTGCCGACACTGAGGAAGGACGAGAGGCCGGTGGTGACGCTTGCGGAGAGGAGGAGGCGGATGAGTGTCCCGGCGACAGGAGGTGAGGGAGGTGCGCCAGAGCCAGCGTTCGCCCTCAGGCTGGGAGCGTTACCTTGAATTGTTTAACTTTTTTCGTGCGTTTTTTTCACTCCTTCGTAGCCTGCGGCTCGGCTGACGTGATGTTGGATTCAGAAGTATCTTGTGGCCCTGTTTTCGCCCTGCGTTTCGATCGAATTGTGCATATGTCATGCTCGTGAATACTACAAGACCATACGTTACATGGTACCCATACACTTATCCCGAAGGCTGCTCGGCCGCTTTCGTCGGACCCCACCAAGACCTTGTACTTCTATATATCTACATCTCCCCCATAGTCGTTACACCGCGGGTGCGATATGAGTCACGATATTCCACCTGCATTTACCTAGGTAACGTTTTTTACCCAGAGTTTCTCGTCTTGATTCCCGTTCTTGTTAGCTTTTTTTTTACTATACTTACGCCCTCGTGATATCGATGTTAGTACCCCATTTGCAGTCTTGAAGCCTGCGCATTATTTCCATGTCCTGTCGGAGAATTAAATGAACGTATATGACACGCATGAAGGTTGAAGCAAGGCGGGAAGCCCGGAGGTCAGTGCTTTTGCGCACAGCCACAATTTTCAATCCATTTTGCCATTGACCATCATCATCCCGCCGTCTGTTGTATAATCCCCTCTACGCTCGGTCCATACCCGAATCATCTTTCATCTGTATCCCTGCTACCAGAGTCACTTGTGAAGTCGGGAGCTGGTGTAGTACTAAGTACTTCGATTGATGACGTTGATTGATCCAAATTTCTCCCCTTCCATTAGCAGAATGAATACGGGAGACATTCTAAAGCAATCATCCACAATTATAAGAGCGTTTTACCTCCATGTACGTCTCCCGAGCCACAACGCCAAACACTGATCTTGCCTCTTTGAAGACCAGTTAGGAATATCAACCTCAGAGCAGGTAGGCACTATGACGAAACTGTACATGTACGCCTTTCTCACTGATCCCAAGTTTCGTTTCTTACGTTGATAGTGTTACACTGAACACGCGCGATAACTGCCATAAACCGACTTAGAAGCAAGAAGCATGGTGTCGTCTTATCACGCCGTTCATCAGCACCGGCCACAGATAGCATTCAAAGGTAGCCATACCCAAAGATTGCACTGCAGATATTACAATAGCCCCTCTGGAACGACCCTCTCGGGATTGTTAAATCACCACTCGTTTTTCGGACATCCGCAGAACTGGTTTCCCCGATGGACGGTCAGCCTTGCGTCATATGCCCTCTGCCTTTCATTACGGCTTCGGGAACGCTTCGAGGTACGATGAGCCACTCGGCGTTCCCTGTGTTGAGGTCTTATTGCTTTTGCTCACGGATGCCTCAAACGGTTCATGCTCCTCACGATATCGCTGTCGATGTCCATTCATTTATAGTACGTCGTGCCTTGCTTTCTTCCCAGTCTCCTCCATGAACCGATGTGACTACTTTTTGTTGACAGCTCCAGGGCCCAGATAGCATTCCAACATCCGAGTCGAGCCATACATGACTATCACACCGCAGATATCGCGGTAGCCCCTATGGCATGGATTCTACGGGATCGTTGAATTGCCGCTCCCTTCCTAGAGACCCGCAGCACTGATTCCTGCCGAGGAAGGTCGGTCTCACGTCACATGCCCTTTACCGTTCATTGCGCGAAGGCTGCGTGGTAGGAACGAGCCACTTGACGTTCCCAGTCTTATCGCTTCCGCTTACAGATGCCAAACGCGGCGCACGCTGTTCACGACCACCCATAGTATGTCGTGATCCTGTATTCTTCCCATCCTCCTCCATGGACTGACGTGGTCAGCCTAGTCTTACAGAATTATTCGTTCGATTGTCTCCTCGCGTGGGTTTCCTGGACTCTACCCGGAAACTAATGGGATGCATCTTAGATCTGACCGGCGTGAATAAATCGCCGTGGGGCATATGCTGCACCCGGCATTGTGACCCAATAGACACTGGCAATTTCCGTTACTAAAGTGTATGCTTCTTTTGCTCGACGATTCACAATGACGCTCACGATCGTGTCGTTCCACTCCCTGCTTCTGATGCTAGGGAAATGATGCCATTCGATTCGAAGATGCATTCTAACGGATTCGTCCGTACTAGAGATCTATAAATCAGACCACTGCGTTCTACATGGGAATTCTCCAGTGTTGTCTAACAAAACTCTGCTAGTGTCAATGTCTATGGCCCTTATGAAGGTGCCGTTCCTCATTCTGGACGCTATAAACATGCTCGCCAATGCAACTCCACCCAATCCGCCAAACCTCCGCTGCGAGGCCATCATCCCAGACTGGAGGGAGCGATTCCTAAGGTCCCTCGCGTGGCCATCGCGCTTTCTACGGGTTAGTTGCGCTTTTGTGCCATGTTTTTCTTGTACGCATGTTTCACAGGGCATGTACTGGACACTTTGTTTCGTCGAGATCGTAGTAATTCTCGCCAACAACTGTCCCCCCAATGTCGTTTCGAAACACATCCTCGCGGCACTTATGTTTAATCAAATATCGCGACGTCGTGTCCGCGTCACTCCATTCTTCATCTTGGGGAACATACTAGGCATCTGTGGAACTGCTCTCCGGCTTCAAAGCTTCCGCACGCTTGGCCCGCTCTTCACATTTGAATTGTGCATATGGAAGGACCACAGGCTCATCGTCGACGGTCCCTACGCACACATTCGCCATCCCAGTTATACCGGTTTGATCCTCACCATCATAGGATATGTCTGCACTCATGCTTCGGGTTCGTGGTTAAGTGAATGTGGCCTGCTCAAGACGGTAGCGGGGAAGGTTTTACTGTGCGTATGGTCGGTCATCGCAGCTGCCGTCGTGGCCAGCCTTCTGCTTCGTGTTTCGAGAGAGGATGATATATTGCGGATGAAATTCGGAGAAGAGTGGGAGATGTGGGCGCAAAGAGTTCCTTACGGGCTGGTTCCTGGGGTGTACTGAGGTGAGTGGTACGACACGGGGTTACACCAAATTTGACAATGTATTACGACCGTTATTTCGTTTCTGTCTCAATCAGATATTCCGGCCTTCCATGGGTTGCATCCACGAGGGGGCATATGTATGTTATCTATCGCAAATAGCCGGCGTATATCTGTATTGCATCGTGTGTTTCTCTATCTCAAGGGAAGAAGCTTCGACGAACACCCGCCAGCCGAGATTCGAGCCGGATCAGATATGTCTGTCTTTCCTTTAGATCACGTTGTATGGAACCGGAAGAATCGAAGGCCTGTTGGGAGCGCATCGTATCACAATTTCATGAGCCAACTATCCCCTGTTTCCGTCGACATCAAGGGTTTGATTATGCTAGCGTGAAGTAAATACTTTTTGTATTGAACGAATTGATCATGCTTCTCCCGCCTGCCTATGTATTTCACGGTGACGAGAACTCTCCCACCTTCCACTATCTGGTTTGTGGAGATGAGCGAACTGAATTCCTGATCGAGGACTCAGATCTGACACTAGCGCTTGATGGGATGACGAAAAGTGCGAGGTATGGCCCCACGAGAAAATCCGTTACAGTGAAGAAGGTTGTAGGTTTGACGGATATGGAATATTATTAAAGACAGATCGATACACACGATGGTGGTGAGCATGGACGCATCCTATATTGCTGGGTATACAACGTTTGCCACAGAACACACTGGGTATACTTTCGAGTCAATTACGTTCGTTTCTGATCAACCTCGGTCAACCCCGATATATGGATTACCCATGAGCTTCTTATCAAATCTGTTCCTTGTGCCTCTCGCCACCAACGTTTACCCTCCTTTGTTCTTTTCTATGTCCCTGCTGAAGCTTCCCTTCCTAGCATTTCTAACATGGGGTCTCCACACGACGATGACACCTCCAAATCCACCTCCAGCTGCGGAAGAACGTCTGCTGCCTAAAGGCTTTGAACACGTCGCTACAATCTTTCCATACGTAATAAAGGTCCGCCAATATCGAGCCGGTCAGATGGCGCTGCTCATACACATATGGGTGCGGGCTGACGATGTATTCCATTATTATGAATGATAGATGTTCTTCTGGACCGTATCTCTCGCTGAGACAGCCGTCATTATCGCGAACCACGTCCCTGGACACCGCCTTTCTCAAAGTGTCCTACGTCTCCTCGTACGCACAGAACAGACAGCGTCGCTCAATCCACGCATAACCCTCCCCTTCCTCCTCGGCTGGTCTCTCGCCATCCCAGGCTCGCTGCTCCGCCACCAGTGTTATCGCACTCTCGGCTCCCAGTTCACCTTCCAGCTCGGCGTTGGCAAGGACCATCATCTCGTCACGCACGGCCCATACGCGCACGTGCGTCACCCAAGCTACACAGGCGCACTCTTCTGTCTCGCTGCAGGGCTACTATGTCTGCTGACGCCGGGCTCGTGGATGAGAGAGTGTTCAGGCCTTTGGGATGGATCACGAGCAGAAACGAGCACAAGAGTCCTGTGGGGTGTAATCGCGGTTGGCGCTGCTCTGGTCATGCGGGCAGTGACGGGGAGGATGACAAGAGAGGACGCAATGCTGCGGGCGCAGTTTGGGCAGGAGTGGGAGCGGTGGGTGAAGGCGGTGAAGTGGAAGCTTGTACCGGGCGTCTATTAAACTGTGAATATATCCGATCTGTGCCGGACCTTAGGAGGGATGAGTTAAAAACATCAACTTCCGACCGTACTTCTGACGAAGTTCGTGGCGACCGTATGACCAGGACCAACGAGGTATATAATTGTTCCACCATTTATACCTTGCATCCCCCAAGACCAGCAGGGGGAGACGAAAGAACTGGAGACACGCTGTGACACTGGGACGATCTGGCGAGATGTTTGACAGGTGCAAAATTGAGTGCATGGAAAAAGATTACGCGCACGAACCACTGGGTACAGGGAATCGAACCCCGAGCTGCCGCCCACCGATGAAAGACACGTTATGGGAGGCGGCAGTGTTAGCCATTACACCATACCCGACTGATAATTCCTTCCTAAACTAGTTCAATCAACCGTTCAACCGTTCAGATCTGCGGGTCTGTCACCCTATCTAGGCTAAATTCTTGCGCGATTGGAAACGAACGGATTGGATGAGGTCATGAATCGTACTACGGCCAAGCAAGGCGGGCTAGAGGCACGTTGGGACTGGGACACCAAGTTGAACCTGAAAGCGTCTTCATTGCCATCTTGAATGGACTCCGTGCCAGGGTACGGTAGCGCAGGACCTGGGTTTCAACAACGGGATGCGACAAGATGTCGGTTTGCAATTGGGGTGATTGAATGATGCCCTGTTTTGGTCGCGCCCATCTGCGCGGGTTGAGAGCAGACACGAAGATGGTATCGAAGGCAGAAGATTGTAGACCAGGATATCAGCAATTACTCTACAAGGACCATCACAGGAAATGTCCTAGGTTAGACGCTCGTAGGACTCAATCAGTCCGCAGAAGTAGAAAACGTCATAGTGGATGGAGTGAGACTGTGCGAAGAAAGAATTTGAGCGAGAACGGCGAGGAGATGGGGATTGAACATACAGAAGTTGTGGCACGGTTCGTGTGTGGGTGCATGGAGAACGGTTAATGGTTGGCAGTCTACACGAACCAACGTATTAGGACTTCGAGACACAACGATGGCCGAACGTACCCACAAGTTTTGCGCAAACACCCGCGAGAGGCTTGAGATAAGTAAGTAATGGTGCACACGACGCGGTGATGCTTAACATAATTCTCACTTATGTTGCCCTACATGGAGGGCGTCGAGGCCGACAAGCACTGTCCTCGACCGCCACGTACACAGTGCACCATCATGGATGCTAGCGACGTATGGCCATCAACGCGGTATGGAGAGGTGTAGCAACATAAGATAAGTAGGCATCGGACCGCGATGACGGGAGGTCAGTCTCCCAAAAGCGTACACCTCTTAAACGTGGGCAGACCTGCAAAGGAAACACATATTAGCAAAGAGATTGTAGCATACGACGGAATAACGATGACGCACAAGGTCCACTAAAAAAACCGGAACGAGCCCAACCTTCGAGTGTCCGATGTTCTCAAGAAGGTTCCTCATCCTTGCGGGTCCTCCACTGACAAGAGCCACATTCACCGGTACGACTCATACTTGGGAAGCCTAAGATGCACAAGAACTGGTCATCTAGACGTGAGCGAAACCGAGGAGCAGGCGACAGACGCACAAGCGGTGGCAAAGCAGTTCTGTTCTCTAGAAAATCGCAGTTATCACTAGCTGAATGGACGAGTAGACACGTACAGGTCTCGCTAACATTCTGAAGGGTGAAGAATGTTCCATGGAATGGACGGCCTAGTGTCTGATGATGCGATGGGCTCTACAAATATCGCAAGAAGATAAGCACGACGTGAAATGGATTCTACACGCAAGAAGAACGTATCGTGCGAATCCCAGGCGCTGCAAGTCTGGGACAAGGGGGTCGAGACAGCATCTCAGATACGATTGGAGGTCCGAGTGAGAGTGCCATGATGGTCCGTGCGTCGATCAAAACGCGTCAACAACGCTCAATCTGACGTCCCAAAGGGTACGTCGTTTCTTTCGTCTTGACTTTGGAAAATTCCCTTCAACATTGTTCATCAGGCAGATACTATCTTCGTTTCTGCGATGTTTGTCCGTCCGCCAACCCTGAGTCAGGGATCGCCGCGATGGTACCACGCCATCCTCGGGAGAATGGTCAGGCGCTCGTCGCTTTCACGCCGTCTCTGACGAACTGTGTGGTGATTTTTCGCTTCGTTTGTTGCCCATGCTTAAATACTCCCTTTGAAGAACGCTGGACAGGATCCTACCTATGTCCCGATGGCACAGAATTGATGCTGGGCAGTCAGCTGTGCTACAACGAGGTACAGCATGGTAGCCCGAGTCCAGGTACGCCAATGTCTCCGTTCAATCCAGCCAGGTCCTGAAAGGATTTCAACTATGTGTAGTCCTGATATTTGTCGAGACGCGGGACGTCATGGCGTCTTTGACCCTTGAATATAGGCTTGTCATCACGGGGTTACCGGTTGCACCAGACGTCTTCTCCTCACCCGAGCATGTTCATCGACTGCTGTATCGCTTACTCATAGCCCATAGCCCACCACTGAGCGCTTGCGACGCCAAATTCTACGGAACTACTCGTACATGCTGTTCGTTTACAAATGACCGAGTTCATGTTGGTAAGTGTCTTACTGCGTCATTCTGTCGGTCACTCATATGTGTGGCTCTACAACCAGTTTCTGACCAAGTTCTACCTCATCATTACAGGTCGTCATTAGCTCCTGCCGCTCTTTGGTACGACTGTCTTGCGTGATCCACCATGGCTTACCAGAACGGTGTCTAACCAGAGCCCTTCAAGGTATTCCCACAACACATCTAGGCCCCGATTCGTATATCAGAATCCTTGCCTCCAAAGATTCCTCTTCCTGAAGGCTTCTTATCAATTTTTGCCTCGACGAGCAGTTTTTGGCCGCCCTAGGCTGAACTGTACCCAGCCAGTTATTTCTGTAGCAAGTCTTTATGAAGACTCCAACTATGGAAATCCGGGGAACCGTACAAGGATTGAAGAGTGTAGAAAATCCCTCCATGAACCCACCAGAGCGGTTGTCGCCCTGTCGGATAACAAGCGGGGAATCCTGAGCGCACGTCCACCACCATTCCGCCCTTAAGGCATACTCGGAAGGACGGCTCACAATGCTCGAATACGCTCTTACTCGCTATGGTTCTCCTTTCCTTACGCCTCCTGCTGGTGACAGTCATCGTCTGCGTTTCTACCACCCTTAAGCTTCAGTATCAACATCCGTCTAATTTTGGGCTATGACACGGTCGCTATACACGATGCCACGTCCCCGTTTCATGTCTTCTTCATCCGCCGCCGCTGCGCGATTGCCCTCCTTCCTCCGCCGGCTCACTTCGCCGCTCAACCGTCGTGCTTCACAGCTTCCCCCGTAAAGAAATCGAGAGAAAAAAAGGTATTTCAAGCGCAGGTTGCTCAAACACCGTTCCTACCATGATTTTTCAGGTCCTCAAGTCTCTGCGCCCCCGCTGCCCCGCCCCTCCGTTTATTAATTGTGATAGCAAGTGCACCCGAGGTTGTCGTAACCCTTCTCCCTTCTTCTTTTACGATTTCCTTACCATCGTTGCCAACCCACATTGGTTATAAAAGAGGACTCGACATATCCCTCTGCGACTCGCAAGAAAATTTCCTGCAGAAACGACATATTGAGTCCATTCCGCCTAATTGCAATTCGACCCCCGGAAGTCCCAGTTATATCACGAAAACACATTGGCAGGACTTGAGTCATGAATCTCGAGGTTTCTTTCAGTGTTCTTGAAACTCTGCATGAGCATATAGAAAGTCGTTTTGTCTCATTTCGGCCAATAAGCATCATTGTCATTCGATCGTTCCCGGCTCAATCTCGAACACCCGATCGCGGATCGGGTGCCTAAGTGAAGAGTACGTGAACGGGTAGTATATGACATGCGAACGGTAAGCTGGTGATAGGGACACCAACGAGAAATGCGCTGGCAGGGGGTTGTGGGTCATCAGAAACAAGGCTCCAGCCATAATTTCCCAAGCAAGTGGTGTAAATGCGAGGTGCATGTACGTTTACAAAACACGAGGACTGAAAATATGAAGGAAGAAGGTCAAAAGCGGGGCCCCAGTAATAATGTGTGTGACTCACCAGATTACTCTGATTGGGGAAACACCACGATGAACGTAGACCGGCCGTGCTCGTCTGGGGAGCGGAGCAAATTGCCGGCACTCTTGATGCTGTACGTTCCAGGTTTCATTCCCATTGTCGTTCTCATCAGCCTCTGCGTTCTGTAGTCCATGCCACTCTTCATCGTGTTCCCACTTAACTTGAACATTGTCACCGTCCTTGTTCCCCCCCTCCTGCTGACGGTTGTTGTACTCCTGCTCATCCTGGTCCATGTCGTTTCCTCCGTCTTCATCCTCCTGCTCAAGTACATCCATGATGCGTGCCTCCTGGTAGTCACTGTCATCGTTATCTTGCTCATCTTGATCTGATATCTCCCAGACTTGGTCCTCCTCCTTGACCCTGGCATCGTGACTTTTCCTCTCCCGCACCATCGCAGGATCAATTCCGTGATTCTGCAAAACCCTCATATACTCCAGGGTTGGTAGTTGTCCTTCCAAGTAGGGCAGAGCTTGCTGGAAGTACTCATCAGGAATTTCTTTGCAAACCCTGTTGCCTGCCTGCAGTATAGCCAAGCCCACCCCGTACTCTTCCCAATCCTGTTCGGTCAGTGGTGTGCGGGAGTCACATGCCCTTGCTGTTTTGCGTTCCGGACCCAACAACCAGTGCCCAGGGCATTGTGGGGAGCAACGAGCATGTGCATGCAGGCTCAATGCATGACGCTTGCCGGACCCACTACCCCTGAAAAAGATCGCAGTGATGTCGCCTGCAACGAGCCGCTTGTTCCGGTGTCTGTATGTGATGCTGGCAAAGTTTATGTCTTTGCGACTTGCCACCTTATTGGACCTGTGCTCACAGGTGTGAATGCACTTGGTCCACTGGCTATACAGTTTGCGGGTGTAGTCACTCATGGTAGAAGTGTGGGTGAACCACAATCATTCATTGCCGATCAATGTTAAATAACCTGAAGTCCAACCCCCACGTGTGAAAGGTGAGGTGCGACACGATACAGCTGCTGAGACCAATTGGCGTGAGGGATTGATAGGGTATTTTATTGTAGGACAGGACGGCGTATGATGCGAATTACGTCCATTCATTACCACTCTGTCGCACACGTAAATCGGCTCAAATATTCCCGACATTGACGGCTGACAAGCAGAGCAATGAGGAACACGGGTGAAATCTTCGGGTGCAAACAGCCACATCGCGTGTAGTGTAAAACGTGTTCCGGGCACGGGGGCATTGAGACGAAAATGCTGGATGCAGGGGACAAAAACCACACTCAGAGCTGCACTGTGAGACGCTCGCATAGGGCGTCATAAAAAGTACTGGGAAGTGGGAGATATCCGGTTTGGATTAGTAAAACTAGTGGCAGGGCTAGTGAAACAGGTGAAGAAAAACGAGAGACATGAACCGGGTGGGAGAACATTAAAATCGGCTCCATGGTCAAGGGCTGGCAGACAGCACATGTGGCTTTCCCTCAAGGCTCAGGGTACGGGTTGCGAAGGGTCCATGGGCCGTCATACAAGCAAGAAACTGCCCTGTCAGTGGTTTTGAGCAGCTTATCTCTCTAGAAACCTCGAGGATTTGTGTGATGCTGTTGATCTACTACCAAGGCACATAGACGGTTTATCCTTCACTCCAGTGAAGACGCTACACTAATGGTGACACATCAAAACCTGTAGTATTCAAGGCGGAAGCAGTTCTTAGCTGCTAAAAAAACAGGTCAGCAATTGCTAGTCTCCACACACCTTAACTGACATAACAACAGGGCTCTCCTGCCAATCGACCATGTTTGGCTTGGCCATGAGTGCCATAAAGATTCTTAATTTTTAATACCAGAGTTCTGAAAAACGAGGCATTCCTGAGAGGAGGGTGGGCGGAGATACATTTGCAATGGAGTCCAACCGAGGACCGGTTCGATCTGACAGAGAATGAAATTCAGTGGTGTTTGAGGATTAAAGCCATTGGGTCCGTGCGTCAATCAAAAACGCGACAACAGCATGTCAACAAGGTTCAATTTGAGGTCTCCAGAGTCACTTGGTCGGCACGTCTTTCCGTCAGTCGTGAGTACGAATAATTCTCTGTGCTGTCGTTCGTTGGTAGATGATCTTCTAGCAATTTGTGGGTATACCACTGAACATGTTGGAAATCATTACAGGGTGCACCAATTTCATCCACGGTGTCAGGTACAGTGGGTTTTTACTCCGTTTCCATGCCTTCAATTGACTGGTACCTTGAAGAATACTGGAAGACTCCTAACAATTGTTTTGATCATAGGAAAGCAGAGCAGTGCCGCAAGCCTGCGCATGAATCAATGTGCGTTGATGCTTTTCAATCCAAACATGTCAATCTGGCAAGGCCACACCTCTGTATAGGCCCCCAGCAATCAACGTGCTGAGCATCACTTGTTGTGAAGACAGGACTCTCGTTCAGCGGACCCTTCATGAGCTGCGCGCACGGACCCTAGGACTAGCGTACTGTGAGGCTTCAATGGGCTCAGTTGACCGTGGAGGATCAATTTGGGACTCACTAGGAATCTGCATGCTGGTACGCCATCCAGTCATCAAAAACGTACCAAATTAACGAACCTCTATAGCACTTCTGGTGCGCCCTGCCCGGCCAAGCCCCGCTCTAGAGGATTATGCGAGCGAGGAGGCAACAACGGCCGTACACCATGAATGAGCAACAATGTGCATGGGGACGGGCTATATAACCTGTAACATGGGGTTGTGCTCGAACTCGAAACCAGTCTGCGTAAGGCATCGAGAGCGCCTGAGGATGTGGTCATGAGCCTGGTGCGAAAGCAAAATATGCGGGAGGGTGTTGGATACTGAAGGCTACAAAGGCGGCGAGATAGACCCCCGAAAATACTCCTTCCTCATCATTTCTGAGCCCTGGGTCCAACTCGCATACTGCATCCACTGTGTCGTGCCTCTCCCTTCAACGTCTCCTTCTCCCCACGTCCACCTTTTCCCAGCTCTGTCTGGGGTACCACGCATGCTTTCAAAAGCCAAGTCCATGTTGTCCCTCTCCCGAACCGGCGAGACGCTCCAGGCAGGACGATCCTCCCGATGATCTGTCGAAGACCATTCAGTTTGAATTCCCACACGTGGTGAGTGCATCAGCGCCTTGAAATGAAACAGTAGGTTGAAAGCGAGAGATGGGTTACGCAGCGACGATGACGAGATTAAAGAACTGTCGATGACAAGCAACAGCAGGAAGCACTCGTTGAGCTCGAGGATTTACAGCCATGACGACATAGAATATAGGGGTAGGTCGGATGTGAGTGTGATACTTGAAGCACACCAATTTGCATTAGCTAGAGTGATAAAACACAGAAATGACGACCGGCATACATTTCTTGTGTCCAGAACCCGGAATTCTTAGCGAAGGACCTTCCCATCATCACAACGCAGATACACGGGCCTCTGACCTTCCGCCAGCGAGCATCGACGACGATGACAATGTCCGATTGCCCTTTTCCATCCACTCTGGCTGCCACTTTCAGAGCACATCAGCATCTGCTGTATCGTGTACATCCCCAAGCACACCAGTGATGTATTCTCCACCTCTGATCTATCGGCTGGCACAGTTACCAGGGTTCATCAATGTTCCCAATAAACGCGATAGGTGGGCTAGAGAGAATAAGCCTGAAGACATGAAACAAAAAAAAAAAAACGACCGACGTACCACGTAAGAATCTATTCATCAACGACAGCCCACATAGCAGTATAGTGCGTCAACATTCCAGTCGCACCGTTCATCGCCAGATTATATCTTGCTTGCTCACCGTAGAGGATGTCAAACAAATCGCGTATCTTTGATATTCCGTGCGAGTCGGGGCAGTCTTCCGTGTTCTCCTGTCGGTCAACTTCATTTTTGACGACTTCTCACCAGGACAAGTGCTCGCATTTTCACAAAAAAAAAGAAACGCAAGACTTTGCCAACAAAAAGTTGGAAGGAAACAGGTATGTCACGAACGAACCGAACCTGGTACCAGATGAAATCTCGAAATTCTTTCCTCCCCAGTCAGACGCAATCATCAGTCAACGCTCAGCCGTGTCTTTGCAGGGCAACAAACAATGCAGCCCGTAGTATTTCTTTCTCCGGGAAGGCAACACGCAACAAAAGATCTAGAAGGGTTGCTGGTAAGTGATTCATTGTCAATTCAAAATCACGTATCATATGATATCGTTCCGCTGAGTCCCGTCATGCAGTGTGTTGCAGCTGCTGCCTTAGCCGGGCGTGGCAGACGGGGAGAGGCCTGTTCAACTCGGGGATTGGCCGGGGTATGTCAACTGGGATTCTCAACTATGGTGCAAAAAGTTCGGTAAGGAAGTTGAATTTTGAGTAGAACAACATAATAGTCAGGGCATAGATTCTGATAGCAATCTGCCGCTAGCAGTGTCGAATTCCGAGTGCCAGGCTGAGTTTGCGAGGAGAACACAGACCAGATTATTGCAAACTAGAGACGAGAAAAATCCCAATTCGATTCAAAGGCAATTGCACATATTTGACAAGAGCGCCCAACTCCTGCACATGTGACCACCATGGTGAAACCTTGGACTTACCTTTCCCCCCCGGTCAAATGCCAATGCCTGCCAAAACCGATGTCCTCTCCCAGCTCGACTCCAACGTCACCATTGTCACCACCCTCCGCACCGTGTTTATCAGGGTTAACAGGGGCGGGTTTAAAGATATGCATCCAGAGTTTTCTTTCCTCGTACATTCTCCGTGCCGTTTATATTCACGCCAATCTTAATCCTCATCGAGGACATCGCGGTAGGCAATGGTCTTCCACTCAGCAGAGGCACGAATGCTGCACACATGGCCGCAATACATGCATAGATACTGATTATGATGCCTATCAACACTGTGAACCGACAATGCTCGTCGGGTCTCACAGCAGTCAACCAAATCACAATGTTCTCGTCCCAAAGCGATAGTCTCCAAAAGCAACACTTGTTTTCCTCTCATTTCACTAGCATCTATCTGTGAATACATCTCCCTCAGGAGGGAATTACTGTCTAGTTACTCATTGTCGGTTTCTTGGCAACCTAGTAAGTTATTACATTTGTTGGTTAGTCGTAAAATTTTTTGATGTGGGCTGAGGAATTGTTATACAAGTCCAAAGTAATCGTCGCAGTGGTGTTCCCGGAGTCGGTATTCAGAACACTGTTCGTATATCTATTGCTATTTCCGCCAATGAACTAAAAATCACTATTCAAAACAGGGATGGAAGAAGTAGAGAAGGGATTTCTATACCGTGAATTCGTCTGATGGCAATGCTGGATATCCGTAGTTCTGGTGGTTCGATAGATTGGGTGGCTGCTCGCCACCAGCAGCAGCCATACGATGGTCTGTCTGTGGCACGGCGTACTCTAGTTGGCATTGCACAACCTGATCGACGGCCACCCTCTCGTCCTGCTGGCTTTCTAACTGCCACTTTTTCTGCTTCTTCAGAATCTCTGCCATGACCAAGTCAATCCAACTGGCGTCTTGCTGGTGGTTGTTATCTGTCTTCAGCTAAAGATGTAACAGTCAGCGTTGGAGTGCATGACGGACGTGTCAGGACTGATGTCTCTAACAACTCAATCAAGGATATTTCTGTTCTGACTATCAGCGGTCGTTACCTAGCTGAAGTCCTACCTTAGCTGATGAGGCGAATGGGTAGTCGATAGTCCGCTTATGAGCTAGGACTGTGTCGGATTCGTCTGACTGTTGTCAAGACAAAGGTCGTCTGAGTTCTGAATGAGCTGAGAAACAAGTAAGTCCTGTAGGGTTCAATAGATCAAGCTGAGCTATCCTACAATGAGTACTACGCCTTTTATATCATATGTAATGGTCCGTGCAGTAAGAATACGACCCAGTAAGCGTAAAGAGTATGATGGTCTGGGGGCCGGGTATCATAGATACTTTGACAGTCTCCTGGTTAATGACGGGGATAGTGAAGGGAAGTGATGGAGTGTCGAACAGCGAGGCTGTGAGGACGACGACAATCTGTCAAGTAATAGATAGGTTAAATGGTACGGCGGCGATAAATAAAGGTACGAGGAGATAGTGAAGACCGAAGATGTCCGAGGTCTGAGATGTCCAATGAAAAGTGAAATTGTAACAGGGCAACGCTAGATGCTCACCCCAAAAGTCCACATAAACCGACTCATTTTTTCGTAAAGAGAGGATATGGTGTTGGCATTTTTCGACCACCTGACTATGATCATGATTCGAGAGGCTTTTTCCTGTACATAGCCCTTTAATTTTGTCAATATGCTTGAACCAAAGACTTAATTCGGACTCCTCAGAGCATAAGTATAGACACTCACCAGACAAGCTCATCCAAATGCTGGTGATACCAGTCCGCTCTTGGTGACCAGGGCACCGAATCCGTTGACACTATGCATACAACACCATATACAAGTCCACACGCATCCTCTACCAAGTGGTAAGCCTTCTTGTTGTGTTTCGAGCCCTACCGACAAGATATCAATTAGCTTAGTCGGGAACGGGTGGCTGAGGACATACTTGGGCAATGCTGTGAGCGTCCAGCACCAAAGCAGCCGATTCCGAAAGACTGGGAATGGACGGGTTCTGAGTTGCTTTCTTGAGAGTTGCAATAATATGGTCGAGGTGAAGTTGAGGTGTCGGAGATGCCATGGCAGAAGGTAATTGAAGATCCCTTGGTGGGGGCGGGGCGGATGTGTAGTCGAGGGAGGTGGAAGGTTGATATGAGGATAAACAAACGGCGGAGTCAGAATCGCGGAGATGAAAGCCTTGGTTATCAATGCTTGGGTTCATCTCTTTAGCGAGACAACGCGGCGCAGCCCTGTGGCACTTTCCCCCCCGGAACGGGAACACGCAACGAAAAAAAAATAAAAGAAGCGTTGTAATGGTGAAATTGGGGTAGTAGATAGCGGATAGTGCTGATAGTGGCAAGCGCAGCAGAGTAGAACAGAAAAGGGGACACATCAATTCACCTTCGGCTCCCTCCACGCGTTGTCTGAGCCGGCCAGATCTGCCGTCTCCCAGCGTCGTTGGTTAAGTAATTGTTGATTCCAATCACATCACGTAGTGGATGATATCGTTCTGCTGAGCCCATGTAGCGGTGAGTGAGTGTTGCCAACTTAGACGGGCATGCCAGCAGGGAGAGTGGACGGGTTCGACTCAGGGACTGGCCGGACAAAACTTACAACTAGAATATCACACCTCCGTGCGAGAGTTCGGCAGGAGTGAGAAAAAAATTACATCGTGTATATGTGTGGGTTTAGGGTTTTTGAGGGGTTGGGAAAAGGCGTGTTGAACGCTGTACGTTGAACTGCCAAAGACGCGGTGGGAGGTGTCCGCGTAGGACGGTCGAAACATACAGATGACACACGATAGCAGCCGACTTGAGTGGGCATTGGGGGGCTGGACACACAAAGAAAGAAGCCCCTATGAGTCCCAGATATGGTTGGTGTTCGCTAAGGACGACATGACTCACGGATTTACTCAAGATGCGAAATGAAATATGCAGGCGGTGTGCGTGCCCTGGCGACTGGGGTGAGAAACGTGACGTATTGGAGAGATTGCCGAGGTGGGAGGAAGCGTGATCTGAGGACGAATGATTGTTCATAATATGTGGGTATACGGGAGGAAAAAAATAAAGGTGGTATGATCACAGAAGGGGAGCTATCGTTATCCGCGTTGCGGACACCGACATCCCAAACATCCTGCACGGTCCTCCTAAGGAATCTCAAAGTCTCACCTCAGTCTCACAAGAAGGCAATCAACCCAACAAGCGCAGCCCCAACAATAGCCCCATAGTCTCTCCCAACCTTTTTTGCCCAGGCGCAGCGTTCCCCGTTGGTCCAAGATCCGCGGTGATGGAGCTCAACACGACTCTGTGGGCGAGGGAGAGTGTGCGGCCGGGCGGGTAGCATGGATTTCATTCCCACGGCAATACCAATCTGCCGTTGGCAGCTGTATTGGAAGCAGCGCCGCAGTTTGAGGGGGGTGCCCGTTGGACAGATTTGGCAAGAGCGCCGTCCAAAACCCACACATGTGATTATCACAGGTGACACCTGCGCCATCACGATGTCGACCGACAAATCCCCCGCCAAAGCCGACGTCGTCTCCCAACACGACTCCGACATCATCATCGTCACCGCCCTCCGCACCGCGCTCACCAAAGCCAAAAAGGGCGGCTTCAAAGACACCCACCCCGAGCTCCTCCTCTCGCATGTTCTCCGCGCCGTCTACACCCGCGCCAACCTCGATCCAGCGCTCATCGAGGACATCGCGGTGGGAAACGTTCTCCCCCCTGGTGGAGGCGCAAATGCCGCACGCATGGCCGCGATCCACGCAGGGATACCCGTAACGACGCCTATCAACACCGTGAACCGACAATGCTCGTCGGGTCTCACCGCGGTCAACCAAATCGCGAACCAGATCACCGCAGGGCAGATCGACATTGGCATCGGTGCGTCTCTCCCCTCCCCTCTGCTCCCTCCCTCCCTCCGAGCTAACCGCCCACTACGCCTTACAGGCGCCGGCGTAGAATCCATGTCCCAAGGCTACGGCCCCTCCTCCCTCCCCTCCTCCTTCTCCCCCTCCGTCCTCTCCCTCCCCGACGCCGAAGACTGCCTCCTCCCCATGGGCCTCACCTCCGAAAACGTCGCCAGCACCTTCTCCATCCCCCGCACCGCCCAAGACGCCTTCGCCGCCTCCTCCTTCCAAAAAGCCTCCGCCGCCGCCCACGCCAACAAATTCGCCGATGAAATCGTCCCCGTCAAAGCCCGGGTCGTTAGCACCGCGGGCGGGGGCGGGGACGAGGAGGGGGAGACGGCGACGGAGGTGGTGGTCGACAGGGACGACGGGATACGCAGTGGCGTGACGCAGGAGGCGCTGGGGAGGCTGACACCGGCGTTTGACCCGCAGGGCTCGACGCATGCGGGGAACGCGAGCCAGGTGTCGGACGGGGCGGCGGCGGTGCTCCTCATGCGCCGTGGGGTCGCGAAGAGGCTGGGCGTGCCGGTGGTGGGGAAGTTTGTGACGGCGGCGACGGTGGGGGTGCCGCCGAGGATTATGGGGGTGGGCCCGGCGTATGCGATTCCGAAGGTGCGCCGGGGGGGCAGGGGCTCTCTTTTTTTGGGGGGGATATTACTCACGACGTGATTGTATGCGTAGGTGTTGGAGAAGACGGGCCTGACGAAGGACGATATCGATTTTTACGAGATCAACGAGGCGTTCGCGAGCCAGGCGTTGTATTGCATCCACAAGCTTGGGATCCCGATGGACAAAGTCAACATACACGGCGGGGCGATCGCCATGGGCCACCCCCTCGGCTGCAGTGAGTTTCTCCCCGTTTCGTCTGTTTCGTTCCCCCTTTTTTTTTTTTCTCCGCTTGTTGTTTTTGGGTATCTGCGTTTATACACTTCGTCTAACCGCTCCTCGTCGTTTATCCCCAGCCGGCGCCCGTCAAATCGCTACAGGCCTGAACATCGCCCGCCAGTACGGCGCGAAGATCTTCGTCACCAGCATGTGTGTAGGAAGCGGGATGGGCATGGCGGCCCTGTTTGTCAATGAGCAGTGAAGAGCTGAGTCGGTGTTCGTAGAGACGGGGAAAAACTGTATCCTTTAATGGTGTGTCCGGGAATTTCGCGCCGCGTTCATCGTCGTTGCTAATTTTCCCTCATTAGATCCTGACGTCAACGTCACATTTCTGTATCCCTAGCTTGTTTCCCAAAATTTTTTCTTCTTTATGGTGAGAATTCCTCCCGTTTTCCCCGCTCCTCGCCCCTCACAAGTCCACTGACCCAGTTGAACCGCACGTCTAGATCCCAAATGTTCGATGTCCGTATCATATCACCTTGTGTGTGTATTTCTACGCTCTTCTACCCACCGTGTATTTTTTAGCCGAAAAACAAGATAATATATTATGTACTTTAACGCCGCTTCGGCTTTGGCTGAGCGAATATTCGCTGGGGGGGATATGGTGTTGAAGAATTGTCTATGGCAACTTTCATATCTTCGTCTATCTTGGTCATACATATTGACGGTCAAGAGTGCTAGCAATCGTTGTTTCAACTTCAATGTAGGAGTATAACCAAATATCACATCAGTGAATTGGTGTGATTAAGCCGAGAGGTAAGCGAAGGTAAACGAAGGTAAATGATGGTCAGCGAGCATCAGTAACCTTCGGCTCACAAATACCAGTTCACTGATGTTGGTTGCCACCTCGCTCTGTTGGTCCAGCCTCGTGTCCTGCGAACTTTTCGTTTGTGATAGGCATCTGGATACCCAGATGTACACTCCGTCGCAAAAGTACGTTCTATCGAATATCAATACCCTAAAAACGTCCCGTTATTAATTCGCCACTCAGGCGTCCAATCAAAGTATCCGATTCCCGATCGTTATGTGAATCCCGGGGCCTGACCCTTGGTGTTCTTGGGTTGCCGGCTCTGGTTTCTCGTGGAGGGGATGAGTTTTGAGGAGCCGCCCACCTAGGAAGAGCCCTTTTTCTGCGCTACTACTAGAATCCTTATTCTGGGGGGGGTTGAAGGGATCATTCCATACCGTACGTTTGGCCCGCTCCTTAGGGCCACTTATGAACCTCTCGTCTTGGGATACTGCATCCATTCTTCGCACGGGAACACACTGTTCCAATACTTCGCTGAGCGGGAAATAGCGATCGCTTTAGGCAAGTCGGCAGAGTGAGACACGCACACTCAATTGAATTCTGGGGACTCATAGCGTCATGGTTACTCAGGCCATATATGCGGAAGTCTCAAGCGACCGTTTCATCCCTTCTCACATCAGTCCCTTGAAAATAACTAGCCATGGCGGCAACTTTTACTCACACGTTCGACACACCGTCCTTCAATGGCGCGGTTTCCTTCCATACCGGGTATGCTTCGATACGTCAAGTCACACGGAAACATCCGACGTCTTATTTTTAGGTTGTTCATCGGCGGAGAATGGCTCAAACCTGCAGAGACCACAGACAGATGCCGGCGAGTACCCTTGCATCCTCCTCCGCTCGAGCGGTTTGCTGACGAAACGCTCGTTGATAGAGTCATTAATCCAAGTGTGTAATGCTCCGCCACCCTCCCTCCTTTGCCTGTGCTCATGCCCGATTTAGCTACTCAGGAGGTCATCGTATCCATTTCCATGGGCGGTTCCATGGACGTGGATAAGGCGGTCACCGCCGCTCAGAGGGCACGCTGCCTTACCTTCCGTCCCTCGCTATCCATGCTCATATCTCTTCAGGCATTCCAAACAACTTGGGGTCTTCACTGCCCCGGTGCCGAACGCGGCCGACTGCTGAACAAGCTCGCAGACCTTGTCGAGAAGCACACGAATGCACTTGCCGCCCTCGAAACTCTCAACGTTGGTTAGTCGTTTTCGAGTTGTCTCAGCCAGCGCTAGGTTGACGTGGACGTCCAGGCAAGCCGTATGAGACGGCCCGAGGGATGGATCTCGCTATGACGGTCAATGTACTGCGCTACTATGCAGGTTGGGCAGATAAAGTTCAAGGCAAGACCATGGAGGTGTGCTCGTTGGCTGACACTGCTTTGGGAGGGGATACTGATTTCGCCATTCAGACCGACGAGACGAAGCTATCATACACGAGGCATGAACCTTTCGGTGTTGTGGTGCGTGCTTTCCTCTATCGTTTGTTCCGCTTTTCGTGTTACTTAAATGACGGTGTGCAGGGACAAATCGTACCTTGGAACTACCCCTTGGTAAGTAAGCCTTCCCCTATCTCCTTTCCCGCCCAAGGGTGCTTTGCCATCCCGACTGACACGCGGATCATCAGCTTATGGCAGCGTTCAAAATCGCGCCCGCTCTGGCCACAGGAAACACCGTCGTACTCAAGGTATCGTCGGGCTCGACCTGAGACTCCTGTACCTTCTCTAATGATCTCCAGCCGTCGGAAATGACGCCCCTCACCACCCTCAAGTTCGCCGAGTTTATCGACGTAGCGGGATTCCCACCCGGCGTCGTTAACGTCGTCAACGGGTATGGTCCGTACACATTCTAGTCTCGTATCACCCAAGGCTGACGCTTCCGTGCTCTCAGGCAATACCGTCGGCGCTGCCATGGCTCTCCATCCAATGATCACCAAGATCGCTTTCACAGGCAGCACGGATACTGGCCGCAGCATCATGCGCGCATCAAGCGAGTCGAACCTGAAGCCTGTCACGCTGGAGCTTGGCGGAAAGAGCCCTACGATTGTCTTTGATGACGTTGATGTCGACCACGCAGCGAGATGGGCCGCAATGGCATGCTTGTACGTTCCTCTCCATCTCGTAATCTGACATCGCCTTCTAACGACCCGCTCTTGGCGGTCAGTCAGAACGCAGGTGTGTTCCCTGAAGATTGCAACGACATATCCCTTGACGCCGTCCTCTCTTGTGACCAGGTCAATCGTGTATCGCAGGCTCCAGGATCCTGGTACAACACGGGATCTACGACGACTTCCTAGCTAAACTCACCGAACTCGCCAAGGCTCTGGAAAAGGCTTCGGGCGACCCGTTCCGCAAGGATACCGAGCAGGGGCCTCTCGTCTCGAAAGGACAATTTGATGTGCGTCAGTCCATTCCCGCCGAGTTACATGAACTCACGTCACATACAGCGCGTTATGACCTACATCGAGGCGGGCAGGCAGGCGGGCGCTACGGTGCACACCGGCGGTGACCGGCAGAGAGCGGGAGAGACCTACGTCAAGCCGACGATCTTCACAAACGTCAAACCGGATATGAAGATTGTGCGGGAGGAGATCTTTGGGCCCGTCGCTGTGGTGATGAAGTTCCAGGACGAGGACGGTATGTGTCCGGCATTGGGTCTGTTCGGATTGGGATGTTGATGAAATTCTTTGTAGAAGCCGTTAATGCTGCGAACGCCACGCATTACGGGCTGGCGGCGAATGTCTTCTCGAGGGACACGGGGCGTTCGATCCGCGTGGCGCATCGATTGGAAGCGGGGTCGGTTTGGGTACGTCGTTGCGTGATCCTCGCTTCACCATCTAACGTGCGCGACTGTCCAGGTCAACGCCGCTCAGTCAGTGGACGCCGGTCTCCCGTTTGGAGGTTATAAGCAATCTGGCGTGGGCCGTGAGCTGGGCGAGTATGCTCTTAGCACGTCAGCATCCTTTCAAAGTTATTCTCATCGAAACAACGCTGAGCCTGGCGGTCGGACAGTTATACACAAGTCAAGGCACTGCACATTGGCATCGGGTCGTAATGTATCGTAAATCTTCGTTCGCATCCATGTCTCCTCCAACGGCATATGGATGTGTTAGCTATTTCGCCTTGTTCCTAGTGTCAGCATTGGTCGTCCAATGTCCGTAATTTACGTTCCTCGACGAAAGTATTTGATATCCTCTCCGCCATCGCTGTTTAGGTTGCCTTCTAGCGGTAAGCATCAATAGAATGGCGTTGAAACAGCTCCCATATGTTCACGTAACGGTGTGATCGCGTATGTGATAGTAGTGGATCAACTTTATGGACATGGGTTTGTCATCCGTCTATCAACATTGCACGGCCAGGAGTCTCCCATCGGGTAACACATCATGCATTACTTTTATCGATATTAGAATACCGATAGATTATCAGTCAACTCACCCCACCCCGCGAAAATGGAGCTTTCAGAGGACCATTCCGCCTTTCCACACAAACTCGAATTCGAAGCTGGAATTACCAACGCCGACGTCCTCACCGATCGGGAAAGGAAAAGGGCCAAGAATATCGTCTCGAATGCTGTATCCGGGGTAGAGTCACTTATCTTGTTTAGATCGGGATCATCGGGACAAAGTTGAACACCATCTAGCCAAGGCGACGCAAAATTGAGGAACAGTTATTAAGGTACCACGTTGCGGTCGCGCCTCATAAACGCCTCCCACTAGGGCTTCTCACAGAAATCTTTCTACGGACTCTCCATGAGAGAGCAGTCGAACTTCCTTCGTCATTTTGCAGAGACGCCGTTGGCCTTGCTTCACGTTTGCTAGAGTTGGAGGAAGGTCTCCCTGGACGAGCCTTGCCTATGGAACGGTGTTCAGTTTATAGTACGGTGTCTATCAGATGACGAGCAGCCTTTTCTTCCAGGTCGCATCAGGTCTCGACCATGTTTTACCCCTACCTGCTCCCCTTTCAATCACGTTATTCGACAACACACATTCCCTTGACTTAGCCATCGAACAGAGCATCTTTCCGAACCCCGCTACCCTACGTTCCTTCAGCCGACTCTTGAAAGTTCCAAAGGAACGTTTTTCCTCACTCGAATCCTTGATCCTGGACCTTTCGACAACGGATGGATGCTTGGCCAGAGATGTTGACTGATGCGAACTAGCGACGGATTTCAGGAATACCACTGCCTTCCAAAACATGCATCGACTTAGAGGGCTGGTTCTCTGCTGCCCACGCCACCCTCTATGCACGACTGTTGTCCTCGGTAACTGATTTCCATGGAGCAGTCTAACCATTCCCGTCGTGACGGGGCTCGATTGGTTGACATTATCCCGACCGAAAGCATTATTCCAACGATGCCGCTCCCTAGTCGAGCTTTACACGACATTTTGGTACCCCGTTTATTTTCGTTCCCTCGATTGATTCAGATGTTTGTCTTTTTGAGTTTCCACACGTGAGTATCGTTGGGCTGCAGGGTCACATTCCGAGAACAGTGTCTCTGACGACTTTCAACATTCCTTGGGAACGGCTCACCGTCCTCGACCTCATTGAAGATCCTTCGTCTATCATCACCAGAGGCATGTGACGTCCCTCCGTTGATGCACAAACTCGGAACACCTATCCCCGATCATCCGTTCTCTGGTCGATCCGCCAGACTAAGTACCACCCCCCTGACATCGTGGAGATGCCCACGTTGAGATATCTTTCGCTCCGTTCCTATACCGCTCCTTCCATCCGTCATCCCACGTGTCCCACAATCGACACCCCGATTCCCACCGCCGTTGAACTCCCAGCTATCGAAATCGCAGCCATGACCGAGCGAAACCCCTTGTTCACTCTTAACGTCCGCCTAAGTACCACGGGGGCTAAGTACATCGACGCCAAAAGCGCTATTGACGTATCTCCTCTGTCTCTAACGCCCTCCGTGACGCATTTTTTCGCCGCCAAAAATTATCCCTAGCAACGAGATAGCACAGCGTGTGACAAACACACTTTACCTGTCGAATCGACGAGCGTATCCTCATCCCCATTCGTGAAAGTCCTGGAAGCGCGCGCGGAAAGGAAAGCCGGGGCCCGCTTGTAGGTGTGATTAGGGATCTACACATCGACTCTCTGGAACGGATATCGTGGATATGGAGGACGCCCTTTCGACGACTCCGGGTGAGTGTTGAACGAGGAATTTGGGACGGACTTTAGGTTTAAACGGGAGGGAGGAAAGTGGGCGTTAAAGTACCCTCTAACTGTAATAGTGAAGGGCGTCCGTCGCCGTGTGGGTGTTGCGAATATCAGATGTATGGGTTATGGGCGGGGGTATTAGTTTACTCAGGCAATTACGCAGTATTATACCGACGGCAGCAAAGAAAATGAGCGTTGTTCAACCGTTATTCGGGCGTTTGGGAAGGTCCGGGCGTCCGTCCGCAGCATGACAGCGGATATACCACAACCCACGGTAATTCTGTAGATGGCGGTGACCGTTCCCTCTAACCGAATGGCAAGACTCGCGTGAAGAGCGTCCAGTATCCGTCAACCGAATGGATGTAGTAGATCTCCGACCTCGGGTTCTGGAAATCACCGTTCAGTACCCGCAGCACGCACACATACATTCGTATACTTACATATTACATACCTGGTTTTTGGCAATGAGGCGTAAACAGCCCGTCCCCGTCTTACCGTGGCATTATCATCGCCCTGAGCCCCGAGTCCTTACGGTTGTCCTAGCGAGCGCGATTGTGATTATGATGATGTTGCGAAAAAAGATCGCAGTCGCAGTCGGCAGATCGTGGGCTTCCTTGTACATCGGGAATAAGGGGAGTTAAGTCCGTCCGTCCACCCCCCCGAAAAGAAATACTGCAAGATGATATAAACAAATGCCAATGCGGTGCATGGCGCCCCCAGATCACGATGCGGGTTGCAGTTTGCAGATCACTGCGCATGCATGCACGCGTGCGTGGGTAGTCGGGGTAGTGATGTCGCGTAAGAGTCGTACTCGAACACGCGAGGATCTTCGAGCCCAAAATGGAACGACGGACGGACATCTCGGGGGTGTGACCGGGGGGCCCGCTGCTGGTGGGTCGCCGCCTCAAAATCCCGTTGTATCCGTATCCGCGTGGGTGGGGCATGGGGGGTGGGAGGCCGATGAGGGGGAGATACATTATTACATAGTGCGGTACCGAAGATTCGAAGGGGGCTCGGTGGGAATCACCGGGTGGTCCAATCATTCAAATTCGGGATAAGAATATCCACGCCGGGAGCCCAGCTGGCAGCGAAAGAGAGGCCTTTTTTTCCGATGCGGCATGTGTCGTCGTGTGGGGCGACGCGTGGTGCAGCCCCCAGTCGTAGTCGTAGTCGTAGTCGCCCGTCCCCAGATCGGTGAACTGGTCGCACGCCGCCACTCGTGACCCCTCTTTCCATCCCGCACAGCCCGTGGACAAACGACAATCAACATGACCTACACATGTTGCTACAGTGACGTCTCGGGGTTTCGAAGGGTGTTGTCTATACGCACCGCGTGGGTGTGGACGGGTGTGGGTGTGGAGGGGGGGATAAGAAGGGATAGTTTTACGTGGTGCGGTACCGAAGATTCGGAGGCCCCCCGGTGGGAAATTGAGGTGCGCGTTTTGATTTTGAGCGTTTGCGGTAAGAATATCTGTGCCAGCGAAAAGGACCTTGTGTCACAGTGATATCGTGTGGATGAGTCTGGAGTTCCGCAACGTGATTCGTCCATTGGGTGTCGACCGTTGGGGCGTTGTAAGCCCCCTCATTGCCCCCGCAATGCCGTGCACTAATAATAACCTGCACACGTCGTCCTAGTGACGTCGCGAGAAAAAGATTCTCGATGATTGTGATATGATATGATAGAAGCCTCACTGAAGCGTGGGGTGTCTCCAGCGCACAAGGCAGCGCTGACGTGTGGGTGTGGGTAGGCGGGTTACTTTTCTGGTATGAGAAACCGAAAAGGCACACGGGACCGAGATTTCGAAGGTGGATCGGTGGAGGGATGGAGGTGGAAGTTCTGGTGGGAACGGATACCGTTGTTTGAGGTTGGTACGGGGTGGTACTGACAAGTGTTGTGGGTGGGCTAATTTCTAGTTTTGGGAAGAAGCTTTCCACGTCCGATAAACGTCTTTTTTCTTTGGGTCAATCACAGAGAGCGTTCGTACCCATCGATGAGGATGGACATTGTGAATGGGTGGCGGCGGTGGTGGTGTCATTGAGATAACGAAGGCGATCCCGAAGGCCGAAACGCCGAAGGTCTTGGCGTCCGCGGTCCCGCTCCCTGGCAATCAAAATAGCCAAAGTAGCCGGGTGGCGTGAATTTCCTCTGGATCGCATCGTCCACTGCCTCCAGGCCCGCAGCCCCTACATTCATATGCACCATCTTTTTTGTTCCTATTTAATACGAAGCCACGCCCGCGTTCATCGCCGTCGTGAAGATCTCCTTCCCCATGCAATTCATTCCCGTTAATATATGAATACCTACAGTACCAACTCAATGTAAGGCACAAACTCGTGTGAGAAAAACAAGGTCCCCCACATCAAAAAATCGGTGATCGCCACTGTCACTGTCAAGCCTCGTGGGCTGTCAATAAGAAGCGAAGAGGGGGGGGTCGAAGTCCAGATTGCTACCTCACAACTCTCCTGAAGTCTAGAATCGCTTCCGCCAGTTATGCCAGCGGAACCGACACAGGCAAAGCTCAAGCGACGCTCGAGCAGGAAAGATTTCGATGATTATAGGTTTGACGGGAACCATGCCCGTGAACTCGAACAGAAACGGAGCCGAGGTCAGTGCCCCGAGGGCTTTATTCTCACCCCAACCACGCTATTTTGTGCTGACGACATTTTTTCCTTCTGTTTAGGAGAGGTACGTTATCCTGACCCCCTCCCCGTCCCTGTCGATCCCCTGCTGAATGGGTTAATGACGTCTCTCGACAGGTCAGTTGCGCCGAGTGTAGAAGGTACGGTTATGCGATGCGATGATCGCACTTTGCGTTTTCTCGGATCGATTATACATCGCAGACTAACCTCCTTCTGTAACAGACTCAAGATCAAGTGCGACAAGCAGATTCCGTGCCAGTCTTGCCAGGTACGTCATCCCTCGCTCGTGCTCTGTCATCATCGATGTTCATGATTGGGGTGTAGAGGAGAGGATGCGCCGCTCTTTGTCCGAATGGTAGGATCCCTTTATTCGAATACGTGGCACGCTCACTTATATTTGCTTTCTAGGCAGCCTTTCGACAGGCCAAGGCACCCGGTACGTACACCCCCGTCTTTCCCCCATCCCGTCTTCCCCGTACGCTCCTAACATCCACCCCAACCCCCACAGCTTCGTGCTAGCCGCAACCGAACACCTCCACCGGCGCATCTCGAAGCTGAGCGGGCGCATCCGACAGCTCGAAGACGCGCTCGCGGCATTGCAGGCTAAACACTCGTCTGAGCCGCATCCGCTGCTGCACGAGGATCTCGTCACCGGTGACGACGACGAGGGCCTGGGTGGCATGAATGTCGTGGAGGATTCCGGGGCGGGTGCAGGGGGAGGTGCAGGAGCGGGAGCCGGTGGTCATGGTCCGGATGTTATTGATGCGTTCGGGACGCTATCGATCTCGGACCATGGGATATCGAGGTTCTTTGGGCCGACTGGCGGATCGGAGGTGTGTGTTTACTTTGCTGCCTTGTCTCTTGTGGAACTGATAGTGCGTTTCGTCGTTGTTAGAGTCTCTTATTGGTATGTCCCCCATCTCAGCTCCCCAGCAAAGCCCATATACTCACCGCTGCTGATCCTCCCAGGCAAACCTCAACGCCCCCTCCCCAGGATCAAACAACAGCGACAACCCCAACCCCAACACCACCAACACCTCCCCAAGCACGACCTCCCCCTCCTGTTCCACGACCTCCGCGCCTCTCTCCCTCCGGGGCTCCAACTCCCCCTCCTCTTCCCCCTCAGACCTCTCCCTCTTCTCCCAATCCTTCCCCTTCACCCCCTCGGCGCCCCCACCGACGTCCAATCCCTCGTCGAATCCCACCTCCCGCCCCGCGACGCCGCCTCCGCCCTCGCCCAGACCTACCTCACCCAGTGCAGCTGGATCTTCCACGGCGTCACAAAGGCCCAGCTGGTCGACGACATGCTGCCCGCCATATACCGTCGTACTCGGCCCGCCGGTCCTCCCATACACATACACGGACTGCACGACGGAGAGGGGGGGATGATGGGGATGGGTACGATGGGGCCGGGGACGGCGCCCGGGGAGGATTATTCAGGCCCGCATGATCTCGCGCTGTTGTTTATCATTTTCGCCATCGGTGCGCTCGTCAGCCCTGACCCTCCCTCCACCACCACCACCTCCTCCTCTATCCCTTCCTCCTCGTCCCACCCGCACCCGCACCCGCACCCCCCTCCCACCACCACCGCCCCCAACCCCCCCGAAACGCCCAACACCACCCTCGGCGAACACTTCCACCAGATCTCGCGCGCCGCCCTGGCCCTCCAGCCCGTCCTGGAGAAGCCGTCGATCGTGACGATCCAGACGCTGCACCTGATGAGCATATACAACGCGATGAGCGGGAGCGATTTGAGGAGCGAGACGAGCATGGAGATGACGTGGAGTCTGATTACGCTGGCTGCGCATCTGTCGCAGACGGTGAGTTATCCCTCTTTTTTTTTTTTTTTTTTTTTTTTTTCGGTTGACAAGTGCTGACTCGATTGTGCTTGTTCGTCCTGGTAGATTGGATTGCGTGAGTGATAACCTTTTACCCCCATGAAATGTCAGGCGAGGCGTACTGTGCTTATAGAATTTTGCAGATCGGGACAGCGCACGCTGGGGCCTCTCGCCAAAGATGGTTCAACGCCGGCGTATACTCTTCTGGGACCTCTTCGTCGCCGACGTCTGGCAGGTACGCTGCTTCTCCCTTCTCCCCCCTTCTCTTTCCCCCCCCCCTACTCCCCACAACCCTCCTCCCTTGCGGCGATACGAAACCCGATCACTAATCACACCACCCACCAAACAGAGCCTTAACACAGGCCGCCCGCCCTCCTTCTCACTTGCATACGTCGACTGCAGCTTCCCGAGTAAAGGCGACGGGACGGGCGAGGGTGGCGAAGGCGGGTTCGGGTCTGCATGTACGTCTGTCTCTCTTTCCCCCCCCCTTACCCCTTCATACCCTCTTCTCATCACTAACGAAATCCACACAACCTCTTCGGGGGTTATCATACACACACCAAACAGTCAGCGTCTGGCAATGCCGCTTCGCCGCCGAATGCGTCGCGGACGTGACGGCGCGCACGCTCACGGCCGAGGCGCCGTCGTATGCGACGATTATGGAGCTGGATCGGAAGGTGCGCGAGTTTCCGCTGCCGGAGGGCATGGGGTCGGGGACGGCTGAGAGTGGGAGTGGGAGTGGAGGCGGCGGCGGCGGAGGGGGAGGGGGAGGTAAGAAGGATAAGGAGGGTGATTTGGCGGGGTCGTTTCAGCGGTGTGTATTAGACCATATTCGGGAGACGGGTGGGTGCCATCTTTTCCTTTTCCTTTTCTTTCTGGTTCCGGTTCTGGTTTTCTTTTCCCCTTCTGCTCCCCCTTCCTCATCCCCTCATGCTTCTCACACGAAAACCGAATACCGATACTAACTATCCCCTTCCTCGACGTAGTCCTAATGTACATCCACCGCTCCTTCTTCGCCCAAGCTATCATCGAGCAGCCCGTCAACCCCCTCAAGAGCGCGTACGCCCCGTCATTTTTGGCGGCGTATCGGGCGTCGTCGACGATTCTGAAGAGCGTGAGAGAGCAGTTTGGGATGTGGCCGAATTCGTGTGCGAGATTTTGGACGATGTGGACGTTTGCGTTTTCGGCGGCGGTGGGTGGTCGGCTTTTGCTTCTGTTTTTTTTTTTCCTTTCATTTGTTTTTTTTTTTCTATTGTCATTTTTATCACCATTCGTTTCGGGACTTTTCATTCTTGATGATTTTGAGCACCCCTTTAACGCCTCTCTCACTCACCACAGTTCTTGCGTTTGACCTTATTTTTTGCTTTTCCGGTCGTCCTAGGGCTGATTTTCGCATATATGCAGGTTGTCTTCGGAACGGTCGTCACCCGTGGGCCCAGATCTCCTCTCGCTCAATCTGCCATGACCGAGCTGGAGCAAGCCTGTGTTCTTTTCACCCAGGCGTCCGTGTACAGCATTCGTTGTACCAAAGCTCTCGTGCGTTCTTTTCCTCCCTCAATCGGGTGGATCTGCCCGTGTTCATCAAATTTGCCATTCTAGGCCATCCTCACCAAGCTCGCCGAGAAAGCCCGGCATGCCCTCGCTGTCGTGGCAAAAGACCCCGCGCCCCTCTCGGACGCTGGCGGGCTCCTGTGGAATATCAAGGTCAAGCAGGAAGAGACTGAGGACGACGAGCTCGCAATCTTCGCAGGTCATACCCGCTTCGTCTCTGCGAAGAAACCAACTACGACCGACGTGGCTCTATCATCTTCGTACACCGCGCCTGCACCTCCCCTACAACCGCCGCCCCAGCAGCAATATCAACAGCATATTATCCCTTCACAGACCCCGATGGTAGATGGCTGGTCGGGGTCAGAGGACAACTACATGTCGGTTTCGAGACCCGAGGAACACCTACCGCCGCCGATGTTGCATTATCCTTACGTCCAGTCGGAAAGGACACATCAGTTAGAAACATACCACAGCGGTGGCGGGGGCCGGGGCGGTTGGGAGGACGATCGCCGGTCTCGCCCACTGCCGCCTCAGCAGAGCTATCCTCCGATTCAGATGCAACCGCCACGCCTCGTGCCTTCTCAGTATCCACCGCGATATCCCGTGCCACCGCTGCACTCTCACGCCCAACCTCTTCCTCCGCACCACCCAACCCCGCAGGCGTATCGCTCCCAGCTCGAGCCGCAGCAGTACCAGCAGTACCAGCAGTACCCGACGCACGTCCCTGAGACCCAGACGCAGCACCAGCACCAATGGCAGAACCATCCGCAGCAGTTCGCGCCTCCACAGCAGCAGCAGCAACCCCAGCATCACCAGCCGGCGTTCCACACGCAGACGCAACACCTCCCGAATGCGGAGCTGGCGGATTTGGGACTGGCGGCGCGTGATTCGAGGCTGGATGAGCGCTGGAGCTCGTTCATGCAGGATTCGGGCCTGCTGGAGGGGCTTGATTTCCGTGGGCGGTGAAGAGTGTGCTATTCGTTGAAAGGTGATTTGGATATTCCTTGGGTTACTAGCTTTGTTGTCCATATCGTGTTATTCCTTGCTACCTTCGTTCTTACTCGTGTACTATCGAGTCGTTGCTATCCTTGTTCTCGTAAGTCCGGATTCGCACGTGTTGTATGTATCTTTATTTCTTGGTATCCCGTTGTTATATATTGGACGATAACTTCACGACACTTTTCCCGATTCTGTGGTTTATTGTATGGTTCTTTATCACATTTCTCACATCACCGATACCTGACTGATATACACATGAGAAAAACGGGCCAACCACGGTCGCTAATGGTCCATACGGTGTATCTCGAGGCATAAGAAACGCAAACTGACAGCAAGGAAGCAAAAACGGGTAGGTACGAAAGGTTTGGAGGATGGGTTTGCGAGTTTTCACAGGGATGGCAAACCATCTCTGTGAAAACAAATCGCAAACTCACCGCACGACGAGATGAGTGAGAGTTCGATGAGTAAATCTGGAAGGAGCATCAGAGCAGACGTACAAAGGAACCTTGGATTCCCAGATAGCTCATCGCTTGCGCTGTCTGCGAGCCGGAAGGCGCTTCACCGCCCAACAAACCAAACACTTCCTGTCTGCCGCAGATGCACGCCAGTTTCCTTCGGAGAAACACGCTTGAGGCAGGGGTCGCAAGCAAGACATACACAGGCCGTTCTCAGATCCTAGCCCGACATCTCGATGATCGAGAATGTTTAGTGGCAAAAGACCGTGGTTCCTGTAGATATCTGACTTTGCTGGTTTGCTGTCCTTCCAGATAGAGACATAGCGCGAGCTATCGTTCTCTATCTCGGAGTTCAGATAACCAGCACCTCGAAATTTGTTATAGAGCTGATGGATGAGTAGAACATCTTCAACGACGTGTTGGAGATATTCTACGGGGAGAGGGCGGTCAAGCCAATGAGAATGGTCAACTGTTGGACGAAAAGTAGAGTTAGACGCAGAAACTTCGGGGGAGTTGGTGTGACTCTCGCACATTTTTGGCCTTGGTGTTGAACAACCGTAATTCCATGTTCCTTGGCGGCGACTCTCATCCCACTCAATTTATGTACCTTCTCGTACATGCGCCGGTTCTTGCCCACGAGTTCCGTTTTGTAGATGGCCCCTTGAAGACGCTTCATTTGCTGCGCTTTCTTTTCTCCGCGAACGGGGCGCGACTTTACATCTGCCAACTGGATGTCGACGACATTGCGCAACTCGACGTTAAAATCGTGATAGAGACTGCTGTAATCCTTGCGCCCGTCGAAGACGACCTTCTGAATACGGTTGGACTCGAGGATGTCGTAAATTGGACGCAGAGCATTCTGGTGCAGCCTGAGCATGTCGATAATTATGGTTTTATCTACGGATGGGCCTTGCATGGTCCTGAGGGCAAGTAAAGAGAGTCGACCCTCTTTCGTCCCCAGCTCTTGGCCTTCGCAGTCGAATGCGAGTACGTTGGATGTCTTCAAAATAGTGAGGGCTGGGTTCAGAGAACGTTGTGTGCCACATAGCGTATAATCGAGAGCATGATCGGCCATATCGATTGAGCTTGGAGTACCAAATCGGTTAAAGGGCCGTTATCAGCGAACTGCAAAGAGAACCACGTACTAATCAGCAATGGGCAAGGCAGATTCGCGGATATTTCAAGAATGTAGTGATACTTGTGGCTGATGTGAAACGGATGACGGCGCTTCAAGAGGACCTGCGTGGGTGCGTGGGTACGATACGTAATCCCTATGATTTGTGGGTTGATCGACAATACCATTTGATCATTCGCATGTTCTGTATACCAGTGTTCGTCGAGTCCAAGACCCTCGTCCTTTGATATTTGACTTGACATTCCAGTGTGACCAGGTGTCAATGATTTCCTCAATGCTTAGATTTTCATTCACAAGGTTATGAATGAATAATTTGCGACGCAGCGCATCCATGTTATTGAGGAACTGGAATCATCCCGACCGCCGACTGCCGTGTCGTGGTGGTGCATTCCTCGATCCCTACAGAGCTCGTTGTGATTCTCTTCCTCGCATCCACGCTGAGCAATGTGGCGACACTGTTTCCTCGACGCTGACTGGACTTCATCCACAAGGGGGGGTTTCGGGCCGCGCTCATCACGATTCATTTTTTGTCCCTACTCTCAGCTTCCTCCTTAGGTGACTCGTAGCTCGTGGAGCCTTCAAGAAATTCGCTTCACGCGTCACTGGCACACGTGAGTGTTGGGTTCGATTCCCTTAGGAAGCATATGCATGGGATATACGATTCTCAAAAATTTTATACTCCCCACACAGTCGGTTCCCTTTTTCTTTTTCATTAAGGTATGTTTTCCGTCCGGAGAGTGGCTTTAGCTGCAGGTCTGTATAGTGGCGTTACTATAGGATATTTCTGATGAACAACGTTGGAACAGTGCATCTGACATGCACGAGGCGTGGTCGGTGCATACGACACAGTATATATACGACGCGTGTACATACCGATCTGACATCCAACCCATCTGCTCTCTCGCATCGTGTGAGTGCCGAGGCCGACGCCTCCAACGCAGTTCAGTCACGAGCGTCCATACCGCCGGAAGTAGTCGTCCGCAGCTCCTGATGAAGAAGTTGTAACGCTTTAGTGCCTGCCTCAGGAAGCAATTGGGCCGTTGGGTAGTGTTTCGTCCCTCACGTGTTTGACCTAGACGCGTCATGTGGCGCGACGACATCACGTGAAATGTACAGCCACCATTAGGAAAATTTCACCCGTGGCTTAACTGCTGAACGCGTCGCTCTTGACCGCTCCATGCGTGAGATGAGTTAGTTTCGCTTCCTTTCACTGAATTGTCGGCATTCTCCTGTATCGTCATGCTACCGGCTGTAACTGGCAGTGGTTCAGGCATTCAAAAATCAAACCTCTCCGATGGTCTGGCCGTCACCGCCACCCAGAGTCATGAGATGCAATTCACATACCAGCCTACGTGCTCCGTCATTCTCGTGAGTCTCTGCTTTCCATTTAGTTGCTCCCTAAAAATCTGATTCTAGCCCTTTCACGCTAGACATGGCCTCCAAGGGCGTCAACATCTACGTGAAGGCACCCAGCACATCCATCGAGAGTCTTAGCCTGAGCGAGAAAATGACTAGCGCGATATACGGGCGACCTTCTGAGCCCCGTCTGGTTTCTATTCACGATGTGAACGGCAGCGTGGTCCTGGAAGATGGGAAGGTATTTACTACAACTCATAGTACGCCTTAATCCTCCCTTCCATGCTCCGTTCTGAGATCTGATCCCATACCCTCTTAGTATCTGCTTTGAATTTTGACTTGCCATTCTTGACGATCCTTCGAATGATGAACCACAGGTTCATAACAAGCATACCAGGCTCCGTAGTACATAGTATCATTTACGTCATTTTGAAGAATCCCTTGTTATCCCAGTCATCAGCAGCATCCTCGCCTTCTCTCACCCGCCCCATCCGCTTTGCGGTAAGCCCAGAAATTCGGATGAACAACGACCCGTCCAGCTTCTCCGCACCAGGGAGTTCCGTTCCCGTAAAATCGGACTGCCCCGCCTCTCTTGAGCCATACAGGCTGCTGTAGTGCGAGAGCGCCCGTTGGATTTTAGGCACATGATCGTCCGGGTGTACGACACTCGTCTCGATGATCGGAAGCCAAGGATTTGGCGTGATGGCTGTTGTGGGGTCGGCGGGATGTAGAGCTCCCTCGTTCGGGGTTGGGAGAGGGCCAGACGGCGTGGGGTGTGACGACGTTGCTTCGTAGAATGCTTTGATGTCGGGGGTCGGGCGACCACGACTGACCCACCAGCCAAGGGAGACAAGGAGGTATCCGCGTAGCATACGCTCCAGTGACGAAGGTGATATGGACGCAGGGTAGGAATACAGGAAGAGGGATGAAGTAACCAAATGCATACTACGACCGTTGGGTGAGCGAGCGACTCCCGGCGAGGTGACATGACACTTGGAACGTACAGGAAGAAATCGGCATTGAAGGGCTTATCAACCGACCACCCTCCGATACCGAATAAGATTGAGTTCGCCCAGCTGAGTTGTTCAATTTTACGTTCGACATCAGTGGGATTGTTACCATCAACGCGCCAGTCGGCCATATGGTTTATGAGCGCAGCGCCATGCTTCTTCATGGTTACAGGGAACAGGTTAACTCCAGGTCCGCCGGTGTCCACGACTGTCCCGAGCTCCGGGTCGTTGAGAACCCGCGCCAAGACGGTAAAGACGTGCGATTCTGCGCTTGACTTCATGGACTCCGGGGGCGAGAAGAACAGATATTTCAAACGGGAGGAGAGAGTACTTTCGATGGCCTCAGCACTGCCGTAATCGAAGAAGCTCTCTGGAATGTGAGCAGTAGCGTCATCGGATGTTACAGCTGCCTCGGCCAGACCTGTTTAACGGTCAATTTTGGAACGAGGAAAGATTTCAGAGACCACTATATGCCTCGCACCTTCAACGACCATGCCTGGAATGGAGAATTCGAGGCCGTAGCCGATATGGATCATCGAATGCGTTAGGCCACCGAGGAAACGGTTGAGCACCTGCGGTTTCTTTTCCGCTGCGGGACCTATATTGACTTCCTTGGAGAAAACATATTGTTCGATGACGGCTGTGATGCCCCGTTCACGGATCTCGCTGGTGAAGAACGCGAGATAACTTCCGTAGTACCTGTGGATACGACGTGAACAACCTACTCGACGAAATAGTGTAAGAAGTTCCATGGAACGTACTGTCCGTCACCTAGATGTTCCTTGAAGTTGTGTGCAGTGATCGGCTCGGGTGATTCAGATACAGGACGTGAGGATTTACTATCAAGATCATATCCTGCCTTGATTAAGTCGCCATCGGCTCCAAGGGCCCAGATCGCAATGGCACGGTGGGCGGAATGGCTGGAACCGTCATGGAAGTTCGTGACGAGTTTGAACGGGACAGAAAGGCGCTGACGCACTTGTGGTATCCAATGTTGTTGATGAATATGTGCCATTTTGAGTGGTTATCCTTCAAAACCTCTCGTAGTGCCGCAGTTGACTCTGGGTTGATACCTGGCCATGGCTTCGGGGCGAGCGCCGAAGCCAGAGAGGACGGGATTGGGAATAAGTCTACCAGGTTCTTGTCGGTCGACATCGTGGTGATGTTCAGGGAATGAAGAAAAGGTGCCTGGCTCCTGGTGGCTATTATAGCGGCCCAACGCTTTCCGTGGGGAATTCCGCGAGGTTTTCGGTTCTCGAAGCATGATCCTGTGACGTGATCAGCAGTAATAGCTTCGATGCTGGCTGTCGGCATGCATGTCACGACGATAGAGTGGCTGTAAGTGAAAGCGAATTGGGAGGAGTAAAGTGGAGTGGGAGGCGGAAGGGGAATAACAGCAGGAGTATTAGACGCTTGCGAACAATCAATAGAGACCACATTCATCTTGGAAGAAGTCGCTGGAGACGCTGAAGACGCCTCACATTCTCTTCAAAAAAGCGTACGGGTGCTTGAAACGCAACACCACGAAACAGCTGGGAATCAGGTCGATGGCGTCATACCTGACAAGAGCTCCAACAATTGAAGCGGAGTCGATTCGTTGAAGCTGATGACTTGATCATCTGTGCGAAGAGGTATTAGGGAAAAACAGAATAGGAAGGGCTAGTTAATAATATCGTCATAATGATTACACCAAATCATACACATCGGCACATCGGAGGACGACGTACATCACGATATCTGACGTGTTCTCCGGGTCGTGCATAGCGTCAGCAGCGGAGGTGTGTGAGTCGGTACTTCATTTTCTTCGAGAACTCTGAAAGCTCCGGAGGAAATACCTTGGAGACGAGGCGAACTTGACATTCGTGCAACATGCGATATGCCGAGATACGAGAACATGAGACATAAGCAGCATATGATTCGTCTAGGTTCTGGTGCGTGTGTATACCTGCTATCAACGTTCAAGGCGGAACGGCTGGAGCTGTATCAGCCGCACATCCTAGAATCATGATAAATCTGCTATGGTCATTCATCCCAAAGCCTCCACACACCTTGCCCTCCCAATCGAGTGTAGGACTGCGAAACGAATTTTCTCGGAAGTTTCGAAGTCTATCCTGCTTCCTGCCCTGGTAGAGGCCGGCTCGATCAGCTCCCTTGGCCTCCATAAGCCGTTGAATACCAAAAAACGGTGGGTTGCTTGCGGAAAGAACTGTATGCTGGAAAGCATGACCCTGACCGTTCAGTTCACACGGAAGCATCGGCAACCAAAATCAATTTGGCGGTTTCGGGTTCGAATCCTGCTCTTGCAATCTCTTTTCACCATGCCAGCCCTTGTTTTCTTTACCACCCGGGAGCTATAAAATCACTCACGGGCGGGTAGACATATGTATTAGATTTTAATCCATCGTCAAGGTATGTGGCATGGGTCGATGTGTAGCCTTCACTCATCCCCTGCTTTCCCCAGTTTCATCGATCTCCTGTTACTTAACTCAGAACAGGCACCACGATATGCAGCAACCGCAGCGGCTAGTATGGCGTTTTTGGCATCTCTTTAGCTATGGCTGCAGGGTCCTCTAACTCAATCCTCTTCATGACTGGCAGACATGACCTGTACAACCAAAAGCACATGGCATCTTCAGCACTGGGTGCGTCCAGAAATTTGTATTTTTTTTTGGATCCCTTGACTGATTGCGGTCCTGGACCAGTTAGTTTAAAACTAAGGAGAGTCGCCTTCAATTTGTCCAAGCAAGTGTTGTAGGCTGAGGTCCTGTGTCAACGTGCAGCGGCACACGACCGATATCTGGTTATGACAGTATCCTCGTGGACCGCGTACCACTTTTGATAGACATGTCAATATTATGGTGACCACCCGTCATCTCGTCTCACGAGCACGTCAGAAGCACATGATGTACTCCTACTGCTGCTGCGACGAGCGCCCAAACTTCAACTCTTGCAATCACCATGCCCGCTGTCGAACTCCCGCAGGAGATCATCGACTTGATCTTGGGCGAGCTACAGGGAGACCTTCGTACTCTCCGTCGATGCTCGTGCGTGTCAAGATCCTTCCTGCCAGCTTCCCGCCGCTAGCTGTTCGCGAATATTCGAGTGGCATCCGCTAGCCAATGTGATCATCTATACAACCTCCTATCCTCTTGCCATGAGATGATACCGCTAATCCGTCAACTCCATATCATCCACTCTGGTTGGGTGCATGACTGCTGGTCATCGGTCTTCCGCCAACTTCTTCAGCTACTCATCGATCATGGAATGCTTGAGAACGTTTACTTCCAGGATCGCAGTTTTGCGGTTTTCGGGAGGCAGAGTTGGTTTCCAATAGACAGCGGTATGGAAGATCTTTTACGGTCACCACGACTGAACAGTATCACACTGTATGGACTCCCACCGTATTCACTCCCATCGGACGCCCTCATAGCAACGCCCTCATTGAGACACCTCGTGCTTACTGGAATGTATTGGAGCCTTGCACATGACGAACCTATCCCGCGCAACTACCTGGCCTCGCCTCCACCGGCGTATCTTCGCTCGTTGGACGTGCGAGGCAACTATTCAGAACGCCTCTCGCAGTATCTCTGGACGTATCTCCCGCAGCTTCACACCCTAAAGATAAGCGTAAAGCTATCTAACCCGCTCGCCTTTCCACGCAACGCCAATCCGAATGACCTCGCGCACCTCTGCGTCCTCCAGTTGGACGTCAAACGGAACCTCTCCCAACAACTTGACCTCCTCGTCATACATAGCCTTCCGCAGAGTCTCGAACACCTGGTTCTTGTGGTACCGTCGCCAGATCTTCGTGGCCTATATGACTCAGGTGTTGACGAAAACGTAACCAAAATCGCAACTCCACCAGACGCACATCCGCATCTCCAGGCTGTGCATATCATCGTCAATGTCCACCCTAGTTGTACCTCACACCGAGATTATCCTCCGGAGAGAGCAGCGTTGGAGCTGCATTTTCCCCTGCTACGAATGACAGGGCTATTGAGATGTTTCTTTGGTGATCATCGGCAAGTAGAGGCTATTTTGGACAATTTGGAAAGATCTGTGACCTGTTGAGGGCGGAAGACGTTGTTGTACCCAGATGCCTCATATTCCCCCCTTCGTTTCCTTCTCCCCGCCTTCACTGAGAGATGATCTCAATGTACGGCTATCTATCCAAAGTCAAACCGTTATTTATCGGGTAGCTGTGTTGGAAAATGACCATCATCTGACCAAACATTCCATAGATACAGATTGAATTGTATTCAAGGTGATACAGCTCCACTGCCAAATGTCGGGAAGTTCCGTTCGCAACAGCTTTCACTTGAGGCTCGTTGGCTCATTACCCTTACCATCGATTATGGGACCTCCCAAAGCTCATTCGATTCCGGAGGACATTCTCAACCTTGTAATGGAGGAACTGTGCGATGACGTGGGAACGCTGAAAAATTGCGCCCTCACGTCGCATGCCTTGCTTGCGCCCGCTCGTCGTCGACTGTTCTCCGTAGTCCATCTGATCAATAAGGACGACTTGATCAACTTCTCTTCCCTGATCACGCAAAATCCGACGATTTCAGTTCACATCAGGCAGCTGGTTGTGTACAAACGCAGCTATCTCCCCTTCATACAACCGTCGCGATCAGCCATCTCCACGCTCTTGGTGATCCACCCATTCCTCAGAGAACTTCATTGCGGGAACATTCGTTCTGTCAAAAATCACTCCTTCCGCGCGTTACCACCAGACTTACAAGCTTTGTTTCTCGGGGTCTTTGCATCGCCCAGCCTCGAAAGAATCACGATCGGGGACTTCTACGATCTTCCTTTTTCCCACCTGGCTCGCTGTGCCCAACTCAAAGAACTTGCCATTGGTTGTAATAGCGGTGACGAGGCACCCGTTTCACAACTTGAATCGGGACCCTCGATAACACAGGACTCCCTGTGTCAACTCTACACTCTACAAATATACTGCTGGGTTTGTGCCACATCCATTCTGAACGCGTTCGAGCTGTCGTCGGTCCGCTCTCTCACTATCGGCCGTCAAGTCCCGTTCAGCACCATCCGCTCCCTGTTTTCCTCCGTACGACATTCTCTTGAACACTTGCATTGGTCTCCAGACCTCGTCGGTATGCCATTCCGATCAATTTCTTGCCTTTGGTGTTTTAACCTCCGTGTCCCTCTACAGAATCTGATTTTTCCGCTGGATCCACTATCACGTTCCCGGATGTAAAATCCCTAACACTATCTGTCCCGTATTTTACTCGGCTTGGGGAGAGTATGGCATTTTTCGTCTCCCTTCTTTCACACGGGGAATCTTCGGCCTCGTTTGCCATCCAGTCAATCACCTTCCGTCTCCACATAAGTGGCTCGCGCGATGTACCCGCCATATTCGAAGCACCTGGTCTCGAGACCGCGTTGAGGAACCCGAGGTATTCGAAGCTCAGACAAGTCGTCGTTCGGATAACGTATCACCCAGATGACAAGCGTCTTGCCGGGTTTCTGGAGACATTGGTCAAATCCTTACCGTCAATCCATTCCTGCGGGATGCTGGAGGTTTGGTGTAACGATGTTCTCAAAACGCCGGAGAACTTGTCCTTCCCTTGATGCTGATCGCATCGAACTCCACAGAAGAATATTGTATCATGTTTAAGGAAAGGCAACTCCCACATACCCATTTCCATTGGAGGAACAAGGGTGAGAGGTGCAGCGGTTACCCAGGAAGTCCAAGATCTCGGTTTTCGAAGCTTTTAGGTCAGGTATCATTTCAAACCGTCCAGTAGGTCGAAGAATTGTGGCGAATAACAAGGGTGGTTGGACGCAGAATGGGTTATGGATATGCCGAATGCATGTGAGTGCAAGGATATGATAAGATGAAGAGGCAATGTTGCAATATCAGTACGTTCGACACCATTCTTGCGATTGCATGCTTACCGTGGAACAGTGCATCTGACATGCACGAGGCGTGGTACGTGCATACGACACAGTATATATACGACGCGTGTACATACCGATCTGACATCCAACCCATCTGCTCTCTCCCATCGTGTGAGTGCCGAGGCCAACGCCTCCAACCGATGTCTACAGTCTGAAAGGAGTTCCCTTATGTGCTACGGGTAAAATATGGCTCCTGGCGTGCATACGTTACCCATGTGCAGTCTACGTCCTGGCGCTTCGGAAATCCTAGACACAGACTGCGAAGCTCATTGACCGTAAATTGTCGATCAAGACCTCGCTATGTTCTTAGCTCGTAACAGGGTTCTCTTGAATATCCAGGCTGGTTACATTTCTAGTTTACTGGGTTGTTGACAGACGAAACATGGATTTTTGCAGGAGGTTCGTATAACGACACCTATACCAATTCCATATCTTTGCAGGCATACGAACGCGGGGACGCAGTGATTTCGTGATCTGGGACATCTGCATCAGGATCAACCGATCAAAGCGAGGCACAAGCAACTTACGGTCTCCCTCTTGTTGGACATCGAATGTCGACTGCCTCAGTCACGGAAACGGAAGGGCGGGTCTCCAGCGCAGTTACCCTATCAAAAGGGATTAATTATCCTCGCTCTTGTCGAGAACAAATGGGGACTCACCACCAGGACAGTAGGGTGGCGGAGGCATATCCCTGAACAGCATTCGATGTCGTGAAGGCACGGCTGCCACTGCGGGGTGCAGTTGATACTGTTGCCTGGAGGGCAAGCAGCAGCGTTGGTGCTTGTGACGAGGGCGAGGAGAGCAAGAGTGCTGAAGATAAAGCGCATCATGGGTGTTTTCGGTAGGATGAGTTCCTAGAGAAAGAGAGCACGGATCATTGCACTTATACAGTCTCATCGGCTATAAGCGCGGCATGAAATCAAGGCTGCATGAGCGTGTCGCGATTCACCGGAGGCGGTTTGCCTGACAAAGAATGATAGGCAGCCATTGGTGCTTCGACCATTACTGGTGTCAACCCTTTACGCAACTCGCTATCGACTTATCACCGGACGACGCATTCGGATGTATTAAATTAACAGCCTGGAGGGGACTCTATTGGACGGCGGGTAACAGCACAGGAGGACTTCTGATCGGAGAGCTCAACTCTTAGGCTTGTTCAACTCGTCGGAAGGGCTCCAACAAAAAATTTAGACACCACGATGCACTTAATGAAAGCTAGGTGCTCGATCTATTTGACACACCTGCCTTATTTGCGATTTCTATCATGGCGAGCCATTTGTGGATGCCATTCGCTATCTGCCTTTTGCCGATTGATACATGGCATGTCCAGCTGTGCCAGCACTGCGGCGGTACACCGAGCGACCGAAAAGGCGGATGGAGTAGGTGTTCATTGAGAAACGGCTGCTAAAACGATCCATCAGAAAATAGGAGCGGTCGTGGCCTCTAATGACATACCCCACGGTGTGTTCACATTCACCAATTGAACGAGAAATGCCTCAACTCAAACTCCTTCATGGTCGGTGAGGATGACCGGCTTAGGCAAAATGCAGGGTGTCTATCATTTATGACCCAGATGGCGTCACATTTGCTCCTTGTCCTTTTCCAAACAGAATCGCAGATTGGTTTCCGGGGTTCTCGAGCTCGAATTTCCATCTAGCGCTTCGCTTTATTGGGCGACGGCTACATCGTATTGTCTCCTTCTAATTGCTCTCGCCATGGGGTTCATCTGCGTATATTGATGCACCCACAGCAACGCTGGATCCCTCAACGCTTTCCCCAAGCCCGTGTTCTAAATAAGGCATAAAGCACCATACAGGACGACTCAACGCAAGCAATCGACGAGAGTTGTTCTGCGCAAACCGTTGCATCGGCCTCCAGCTCGGGGCTGGAAAGTAGCCCTATCACGTTCGTCTTTGAGTAACCGCACTCGGATGTTCTGATGATGCGATAGCGAATGCGGTCAGAAGCCACGCCGGCAATTGCCTCGTGGAGCAGTTTAATGTTGGCTGCCTATTCCTACTAGGACCAACTCCGTCGAGATTGTAAGCCGGAAATAGCATCATGCCGATGTTGATTTCTTCGAGCTTTCAGGTGGCACGAAGTGGGTGAAGAAAGCATGCGGCGTGGAAAAAACTTTAAAGTTTGATACCACAAACATCCATTGTTGAACGTTCGTGCCGTTTATGAGTTACGCTATCAGCAAGCTGATTTAAGGCTGAGATGAATGCAATGAAACGGTGACGGAGGTTAACACGCGGAGGTTGAAGAGAAGATCAGGGGCTCCTGTATATTGTAATGCTCGCAGAAGCCGACACGTCAGGGTGGGAACACTTGGATCTCACGGGCAACGTAGATTGAAAGGATAACTTGTTGAGGTGGGGCGGGGGTCTCGATGTGCAGTGCAAAAATCGGATGGCGGCCAGAACTACGGTGGAAGGCGGGACCGTGATGAGCGTGTTGAGAAGCCGGAAGGCGGGGTATTTGTGCAGAGAGTTGTCTGCGCTGCCTGTATTCATATATTAACGCCGTTCAGGACACACCTTCAAAGACACACCAAGACTACCTAATCTTCGATTTAATGCTTGTGGATGGGTACGCCAGATCGCCCGAGCCAGTCGTTGACGTTCCAAACGCGAAGTTTTTCACAGTCAACCCTTCGAAAAAAACTCAGGTGTACGCCCGCTGGTTGTCCTTTTCCTGCAGCTTGGGCAGCCGCCCTATAATGACGCGTTTGAACAGACTTTGGAAGCACGGAAGAACGTAGACGCATCCTCTATAGACGAGAATCTGTAACATTTGACAAGTATCGGGGACTCGATGAACCACCACGAGCAGTAGAGTTCCTTGCAGATATAGGTGGACTATGGGAACGTGGGTCGATGTCTCTGGTCGAGCACCCTAGAGAGTGCGGAATTCGGAGCAAAGAGAAAAACTGTTCGACATTACAAATAGTTAGCCCGTACTTGATAACAATCCCGGTAGCTGAACGATACGCTCACAACTCGCAGTGTCCGTCACGACAAGTCCGTCCTGCTCATACATTGCACAGTTGTTGTCCCGTGTTTGGAATTGGACTAAATGTTCATCTATGCAATCAATCTCAATCCTATCCTAATCTTATCTTCACGCATCCCCAGCCTAACCCGTCCAGCCTTGCGTTCAATTTGGTAAACAGGCAGTCCCATTGGATATCGCAAACTTTTGGACACGCGAAATACTAGTACATTTGGGGATTTCGGGAAACTTTGTCCCGTACAAAACGTTGTCGATACGAAAGGTAGCTAAGTAGGGCGACTGATAGAGATTCCTCCTTGGTTCTCGTAGCCCGTCAAGCTCGGTCCCCAACTCTTCCCATCCCACCATTTGTGGTTCAAGGCACCGTTGGTGCCTATAACGAAGACGTCGATCCTGTTCGGACCCCAGCACACCGCCTTCGCCGTCTTCAGACAAACCCCGCCCTGCTTTTCGTAATCCACCTTACTCGGGCCCCAAGTCTTCCCGTTCCACCACTTATGATACAACGCGCCGTCGGTTCCGATCACGAAGATGTCGAGGCGATCTGGGCCCCACGATACGACCTCAGGACCGCGCAGCAACGTTCCGCCAAGGGATTCCCATACCGACCACGTACTTCCGTTCCACGCTTTATGCCACAACGCACTATCCAATCCCTTGCCGAAGACGTCAATGCGATTGCTTCCCCAACAAACGGCAGCCGGCTCGTCAATGATTTGGCCGCCGAGGGACTCCCAGTCGCCCCAGGCGGTACCGTTCCAGGCTTTGTGCCAGAGCGCGGAATCGAGGCCGGTGACGAAACAGTCGAGACGGTTTGTACCCCACGAGACGACAGTGGGTTTGTCGACGGCAGATTTACCACCGAGATTCTCCCATGGGCCATCGAGGCTGGGACCCCACACCTTGCCGTTCCACCACTTGTGATAGAGAGCGCGATCCGTGCCGATGACGAACAAATCGATCCTGGGGAAATTGATCAGCAAAATCCGAGCAAGCATACACACGATTTGTATACCTGTTGGGACCCCAGGATACAGAGGTGGGTGATCCTAAACAGATCCCCCCCATACGCTCATAATCAGTGAGGGAAGGACCCCATTTAGTGCCATTCCACCACTTGTGGTAGACGGCGCTGTCAGTGCCAATGACGAAGACATCGAGACGGTCAGGCCCCCAGGCGACGCAGTCGGGATCGTAGTAAATTACACCCCCTTGGTTCTCGTACCCGGTGAGAGAAGGGCCCCATTTGGCACCATCCCACCACTTGTGGTGCAGACCGGACCCGGTGCCAACGACGAAAACGTCGAGACGGTTTGGACCCCAGGAAGTCATTGCTGAAGAGGAATATGTATAGCTGTGTTAGAGAAAGACCTGAGATGTGCGCCCAAGTCGTTAGTTTGGAGACACTGCTAGGACGCGCTTTTATAGAGTGGTTTTCTCCGACATGTACAAATAAAGACGGCAAAGGACCGGTAGGCGTGATCTGGAGGTACCCCGCATAGCCTACTTGACCCCGCACATTTAGGGCACTCTTCACATCGAGTGTGACATGAGCAATGGAAGGACGTCAACAAGAATAGCGCCGTTCTGGTCAAAGCAGGGTGAGAATGGCATGTGAGGTTCAGGACAGGCACGAGGCGGATTTTCGAGATGATTTACTCCGTACGTATGCCCACCGCAAAAGAAAGGAAACGACGACAAGCGCCACAATTCCCGCTCAAGGCCCCTTCGGCTAGCAGGAGAAATGGTGATGTGGGATGGTGCGCGAAGCTGATTCTGGCTCCGCTGCAGTTCACTTCTTGTATTGTGCGACCAAAAAACAAAACTCCTGGGATCTAGACCTCGTTGCATTGCCCTGAGACATTGGGGATGGTCCACTGGGCCCCGTGAGCACTGCCCTGTGATGCTTTCATCGGCGCGGGTTTGGTGCGGTCAGCGTCAGGCCCAGATGTCGACGCTATACACCATTTAGTCTCGAAATTTGTACAGGTCAAAAATAGATCATCTCACATCAGGGGACAAGCGAAATTAACATCGAAGATGCGATGCGTGTTCCACGGGGTTCCTATACCGTAAGTTTTCGAGTACCCCAGAATCTTGAAGGGACGGCACATGCTTTATTATCGTGTTCCAAATAGTAACGTTTCTGAGACTAGAGTTTCTAACCACCATTTAAACGATTTATAGCGGACGAGAAAACTCGGGGCTCACGCCCAACATCGAGAAGATGACCGCCAAATGGCAGGTGGAGAAAAACTTGGCCTAAGTATGTGTAAGGGATCTAGCCCAGGCTAGTCGGTTCGGTCTATTTCCATGTCCGATGTAGTGGGAGTAGTTCGCGATCAAGAATCGAACGTGTCCCGCGCGAGATGTTCGAGGGTCCGTGGCGTCGCTGTCAAAATGGTACGAAGTGAATCAAATCAGGTTTAATGAGAGCTAGGTGAGGGCCGAGAAGCAGAAAGTGGGGTCGACATGTGCCCATTGCAAGCGTCATGTCATCTGGAGCCTCGGATTAGCCGACCGGAAATACTCTGTAGGCGACAGTCCCGCATTCCAGAATACAACGCTTGAGCGCAGCTCAGCATGCGATGTTAGCAAGGTGAGAGTGGATGTAGGCTGAAGACGTGAGGTGACGCCGAGCGCATCGAGGGATAGAATTTGAGAAGCACAGTTCTTTGACCCGCAAGTAGCTAGTAAAATCGTGGACTAGCCCGTGGATTCCGGAAAGATTTGCTCGCAATAGGCGAGACGGTGGTGGAAAGGTGCTCGAAACTACCTTCCTACGTGGCTAGATTGAGAGTGATTGCGAACATGGGACGTAACGGTTAGCCATCAAGGAAGATGACACGTTGACGTGAGGTCAACTAACTAACAACCAGAAAGGTGACATTGAGTAACGAAAAACGGTGACACAACAACATTAACGCACACGTCTATCGCATGTCCTTTGTTCCATCCGAAGTCAAGTATCCGCGAAGAGTGGAGGGAAGGCATTTGTCGGAAGAACGGGTGGTTTCCTTCCCCGGCTGGGATTGAGAGTCGTGCGCTCGAAAATATCATGATCATGAGTCGTTTCAGTTTCGAGTATCGAGGGCGTGTGAGTGCAATCTCGAAGCGATCCCAGGCATGGTCATTGACGGACGAGTCACCGTAAGTAAGGAAGAGAGTGATACTCTCCAAAGCACGTGGAATCATGAGATCTCCGCCGTCCAACAGAGATGCAAGGAGGGCTAGCTTCCACGACGAAAACACATCATGGAATGTGAGAGATTTGAGGTTTGTAAGATCAATCGACTGGATTCCGTCGAGTAGCGAAGGATGAGGAGGTTCCGACGAGTTCCCAGTCAAGTAGGTGGGATTGGATATCCATCGTAGGTGCTCTAAAGATCGCTGAGCGTCGATAAGGAGAGCGCGAAAGACGCCAAAGGATACGATAGTTCCGATGTGGAGCGCACGGAGAGCGGACAGGCCAATCGTATTGGAAATCAACCGCGCACATCCGTCACAATTAACTTCCAAGGATTCCCAATTGCACGGCACACGCCCGGGCGGCAGCTGAGAAGGAACAGCATAATCGGGCAGCTTTTCGTGTCGGCCATATCCGTTACCGAGAGAGATTTTCAAGTGCTTGAACTGAGTGTTGCGTGCGAGATGGGTGAAAGGAAGGATATGCAGCCCGCTGGTCTCGAACGTCGTGAGGTTTGGTGACTTAAAAAGTTCAAGGAGTGCTGCTTTAAGATCCTCCGGAAGTAGGTCCAAGGGGTGTGGGCCTCCATGGTTGTGAAAAACAAATGTTCGGAGATTTGGAGAGGTTGCTGAGATGATGAACGCGAGAACGACATGGTGCCTGGTATAAGCGCCGGATTGGCCACAGTCGTTGATGATTAATATTCGAACGTAGGAAGAGATGTGTGGGGTTTCGCTTAGCAGCTGGAAAAATCTCTCGAAGTGCTTTCTGGAGAGCAGGGAGATCGTGGAAAAGAGGTGCCGTTGCGCAATCCGCGAGAAGGCATGGGATGCTCGAGCGCATGCCTTCAATGCCTCATCCCCGGCTTGGATCTGGTGAAGTTCATCGATCACTATCTGGATAACATCTAGCGGTATTGAGAGTCTGCACTGCATGTCCTAAGTACCAGCTGTGGATGGTAGGTCAGACAGTTGGTTTTTAAAGTCTGCAATCTCCGACCAATGGCTTCAGCACGGCCTAGATCCGGCTAGATCGGCAATTACACATCAGACCTGTCCCAAACTCCCTTTCATTAAACCGTCATGAGGTCTCCACTAACCCGTGAAGTTTGCCGTCCTCTCATATATTCTATACAGGCAGAGCGTTATGTTTGGTTTTCAAATCGCTTACGGTGCCACTCATCCTACGCTTTGACTTTTCTGTCTAAATTCATGCTAGCGAGTTTCCTTTGTAATGACCTCTGTGGGTCGCGGCGCTCTTCCTTCCATGTGTGCAACGTCGTTCTCGCTCGGCACTTATACGGAGCAGGCTTAATCCCTCCGGACTCCTTCTCAAGTCGCAGGTCCGTTGTCATGAAAAGTGACAGCTCAGCGTGAGGACTATCCTACCTATGGTGGTCGTTAACTCTCGCTGATCATCCTGTCCCATCAGCCGATATGCCTCGAAAAATCACTGACGCGATTCGGCCGGTTGGGTCTTGATGTCCCCGCCGATGTTCTAATAAGTCTCAACGTATTACAAGCTTCCTACCACCACTATGTCTTCATCATTCTGAGCTGCAACGACAAACGTAATCATCAACGACCCACCTTCTCCTCTAATCGCCTCCTCTCCATTATTGAATCGCCTGGTACAGGGTTTTCAAGGCGTCATTACCACCTGTGGTTGGAATGTTCTATATCGAAGTGAAGATTCGTTTCCCAAAAGCCTCAACACAAGTCATAAGCTCTAAAAATACCTTGCGACGTTTACGCTTCAATCCTGAACATCTTTTCCAACGGCCTTTTGCTCCCCTCGCTCTCTTTAGGTCCAGGTAGCAGAATCCTCATTTCAACTTCCAACCTGTGCCTGTCTATCGAGCATTCTCATTCGTCCCTAGTGAACGCGCAAGTACGTCATTCAGAGTCGATGTTTCGATTCAATAGATGGTATAACGTCCCTCACTGGCTGAGTAAATCATCCTACGCCTTTCCCTGCCGATCCGACGCGCACCTCTCGTTCAGTTTACCGCGCATAGTAACTTTACTTCGCCTGCGTGCTCTCACGATCGTGCTCTGTAGGCGCTACGCGGCTATATGGACCCGCTACAACACCGTCTTCCAACCATTAACCAAACACGCAACCTCCTCAAGTCTTCCCTCAAAACCCCTGTTCCCAACCTCTCTTGAACACACAGTCTGCTATCCAAATGACGTCCTGGGGCCCACACCGTCTCGACGTCTTCATCATCACCACCGGGTCCAGCCTGCACCACAAATGATAGGACCAAATGGGGCCCCGTCCATCAACACCTACGAGGACCAAGGCGGTGCGCTCTTCTACGACCCCCCGATTCCGTCTCCTGGGGCCCCGCACCGTCCCGGCGCCTTCATTATCGCCTCGGATAGTTCCGTCCTGCACAAACGGTGGAACCGACTCAAGCTGTAGCCCATCTATCACCGAATACGAACACATTTATGGGTGACACAGCCGTGCGGGGATCGGATCACCCTACCACTGTATCCTGGGCTGCTAAAACAGGTATAGTATACAAACCGTGTGTGTGTGTGCTCGCTCAACTTTTACTCATCAATTTCCCCCAAGGATTGACGTGTTCATCATGGGCCACGGGACCACGCGCTCTCACCACAAGTGGTGGAACGGCACCGGCCAAGCGGCGTCGACGGGCCCTGGGATAACTTCAATCTAGGTGGTAAATCCGCCGCCGACAAGCCCCACTAGTAGCTCGATAACATATGAGCATTGAGGTTACAAGTCCAGCGTGGGCGAGTCTGTCCCGTGGCGGTCGCGTATCGCAACCGAAGTCGAAGCGTTGCACACACTGCCAGGTCGTCGCCAGTTTCTCCCTCTCGTTCACCTCTCACTCGCATTGCTCATCCGCTCAAGTTCTTTGGGAACGACGCCCTGTCGACTCCTGCGTCAAATGAATTCGGCCAACATCGTACGATCACTCACAGACCTCACCTATTCTCATACAACCACTACATCGTCCACCCAGAGCGGAACAAGGCTCCCTCAGAATTCTTTCCCAGCACTCGATCAGTTCAAGGGGGGCAATAACCCACACCCTCACCAAAGCCGTTGGAGAGAAAGACGTACGAAAACGAGCCTCCAGTTCGAATCCGATGCTGGGCGCGGGTGAAAACGGACTGAGAGCCTTCGTTTCGATTAAGTACGATCCCGCCATGCCCGAGTTCGGGTGTCGCACCCCCACCCTGAATGCTCAGTACGCGCGAACGGTGGGACCGCTTGGGACCGCGCGTAATTGGAGGACTGGTTGCGGGCGAGGGCCGTTCTAGGTTCTGGCGTTACCTCGCGTGCAAGGGATGAAAAAGACGGAGGGGCAAAAACCCGGCACCCCAAACGGTATCTATAGAGCCTGTCCGGAGTTGAACGGCGGGGATCCTGGCGGTGGCACCGACTCCCGAGCCGATGACAGGGGGGCGTTGTTATCGAGCCAGGCTTGATGGGATTATCTGAGCGGACGAATGTGGGCAGCCCTAATACGCCATAAGCAAGAGAGCGGTGATGTCGGAGACAGCGCTGGATATAGAGCTACGTATATATAATCAGACGTGTCGACGATCCGGCAAGGTTGGGCGGTTACAGTGTGATGTTTTTTGGGGGGGGGCGGGGGTGGAATAGAGTTATGTTCTGGAGTGATCAGGGCGGGTAGATGATATATGCTTACGCAGGCGGCATGTGAGGGTGGTGTCGGAGAGGAACGTGAATAGATAGAGCTATGATTGAGCGTGTCGATGATCCTATAATGCTGAGGATGATAGGATATAGACTGTTATACGAGGTGGTGACAGATGTGAATAGAGTTTAGTTCGGGCGGGACAAGGGTCCCAGGTAAGACACAAGACAAGACAGATCGCTGGACAGAAAGATACTTCGGGGAGAGTGACAAGGATTTCGGACGGGTCTCGAGGGCAAGGTCAGGTGCTGCTACACAACAACCACAACGAGAGGTGAGATTGGCATGTAGTCCAGTACGTCATGGTCAACTGGTTTACCCGTGAACATTATTGTATCCCTACCTGAAAATCATGAGGGGGTGTCGTGCCGTCGATCAGGCACACGGGAATCCAGTGCAAGGGGTTGGCAACGAAAGATGCAAAGGTATAACCCATATTACTCAGTGACGTGCGTCTGCACCGCGTTCGGTGCATTTTCTCTTCCGGTAGCTAAGTAAGACGGATCAACAAGCATATGGCGCCGCTCTCAACGCGGTCGCCAACGACCGCAATATAATTTTCGTGGCAGGGCGAAAAAGAACCCCCAAGGCCCACATGGTTCGGGTTGTGGGGGCATCGAAAGTAAGCAAGCCCGTGGCTGTCCCCGAACGATACCCCCTCAAGCTGTGTCGCGTAAGCGCGTAAGGTCCAAGCAGTGCCAGCGGCAGTGCAGCGCTGTGTCCGGATGGGGCAAGTCCTCCCACGCACGGGCCGCAACCACGCAGGGGGAAGGGGGGTGTGTTGGCAATTGAACCGGCGCTTTAAAACGGGCAACCCCCATCATACCAGTTGTGTTGTTGGACAGCAGCGACCCGCGTTGCCCAAGCCCCCTTCCAACCCCCCTAGCCCTCGCTGCAACCCCTCCTCCTCCTCCTCACATCGACTCGCCGCTCGCTCTCCCCCATGTCCGAAATCAGAAGAAAGCTCGTCATCGTCGGAGACGGTGCCTGCGGCAAGGTCTGTTGTCCCGTCCCCACTTTTGAGTCATTACGGGGCCCTCCCTCCCGCATGCTGCCCGCAGCAGCTTTTACACACGCGTGCGGGTAGAGACCCCGTGTACTGTCTGTTTGAAGGAGACGATTGATGCTGACAATGTGTTTTTGGGTTCTTCCCCCTACTAGACATGCTTGTTGATTGTATTTTCCAAAGGAACATTCCCCGAGGTTCGTATTTCCCCCCTCCTGCCTGAGTCTCTTTCATCATTTTATCATTTCATTTCCCGGATCCCCATCTCCTCACCCCCTTGTCCGTCCCTGTCCCTCGTTCCTCGTTCCCTGTTCACCGTCATCGTCACCGTCCCCCCCAACCCACTTCCCACCCCCCGTCTTCAAATCGCAAACCCTGACGGCATCTTTTTTTCATCCAGGTCTATGTCCCCACTGTGTTCGAGAACTACGTAGCCGATGTCGAGGTCGACGGCAAGCACGTCGAGCTGGCGCTATGGGATACAGCGGGCCAAGAAGACTACGACCGGCTCCGCCCGCTCAGCTACCCCGACTCCCACGTCATCCTCATCTGCTTCGCCGTCGATTCACCGGATTCGCTCGATAACGTCCAGGAGAAGGTTCGTTCTCCCCCTTCCCTCCTCCCTTTCTGTCATTTTTCATGGACATAGGCGACTGACGCTTTTCTTTTTTTTGCGGTGGATATAGTGGATCTCGGAAGTCATGCACTTCTGTGCGGGCCTGCCGATCATCTTGGTTGGGTGCAAGAAGGATCTGAGGCGCGATCCGCGTGTGATCGATGAGCTCAGGAAAACGAGCCAGCGGCCTGTCACCCCAGAAGAAGTGAGTCGGCAGTCTTTTCCCCACCCCTCCTCTTTCGCTCTCTCTTTTCGCTATCCCTGCCCCCCACCCCCTTGCCCTCGACCCCTTCATCGCTGCCCCCTTCCCACCATCTTCCGATTCTCCTCCCCCCAGACGCTAATCACACTTTTTTTTCATTTTCGCTTCACAGGGCATGGCCGTCGCACAGAAGATCGGCGCGAAGCACTACCTCGAATGTTCGGCCAAATCGGGCGAAGGCGTGCGCGAAGTCTTCCAGTACGCGACACGCGCGGCGCTGCTCTCCCGAACGAAGAAGAACCGCTCAAAGAGCGGGTGTATAGTGCTCTGATACCAATGAAGAAGTGGAATATACGACGGTGGTACGGCGGGCGGACGGGCGGGGGCGGGGCAGTCGCGAGGTGGTTGAGGGAAAGCGGGGGCGCGGGCGGTGCTGGCGGATTCGGGTGTGGAGAGGATGTGGGGTTGGATTGGGTAGGGTTGGATTGGATTGGAGATTAGGAAAGGGGGAGGAAGGAAATGGAATGGAAAGCACCGGCGCATGTTGTGATGCTGGATATCATCACTACATATGCTGGTCCATGGATACGTCTCGCCTTTCTCCCTAGGTCCCATATTCTCTCGCTTGTCTAGGTATATCAAGGTCTCCGTTATATCTCACACTACGATCTCTTCCTCCTCGCCTCCAGTTCTGCCTGCCCCCTTCCAACTGCATCCCCGCATCGTCTTGCTCCCACGACGCTGTCCGTTTTTCTCGGGTCCTGCCCCTGCTTCGTTCGTCCTGTCTGCCCTCGCTCATTTCGTTTTACCACGTATAGTACACATTTATACATACCCCCGACGTTTATGGACCCCCCAACCCTCCCCCTCCGCCCACTCCATCGATCCATCTGGCATACCGCTCATGTTCATAGTATCTCACATCTGTCTCTGTCTCTCCCCCCTCTATCACGCTCTATCACGTGTGTTCTAGCTTCTTGTCGACTTGCAATTTTAACTTCTTTTTCCGCCCTCTCATCGCCAGTTTGTTTTTTTTTTTTCATGGATCAGGTTTGCGAAGCACGTCGGGAGGGTGTCAGTCTACGGTTTGTGGCGTGACTTTTGTTTTTTCTTTCAAGACAGGCGCTCGATCTGCAGAAGCGGAAACTGGGCTGATCCATGATCCGGCTGGTACGGAGGCAGATAAGATTTGACCTATGGACCACGAGGCCCCGGCATGATGTCATTTGTATCTCTGCCTTGGCGTTCCCGCATGCCCCGCACGTGTAAAGAGACCAACTCACCAAGCATAGCTTATTTCACTGACGCCTCGCCCTTTCTTTCTTTCCCACCACCCACCTCTAAGTCTCAACCACCACAAACGACGCAAGACTTGTACACCAGTTTACCCTGGTAAGCCCACCGTCTATCAGACACCCGTACCCCCTCCCACACAAACGTGCAATCTACCTCACAGAAAGGAGTTCCAACCCCCCTCCCCACACACCACACAAGCCATGAAGATGGCCCGCACCACCACCGCAGCCGCAGCCATCGGCGCCGCCACGCACGAAGCCCACGCCCGGGAGTCGCCCCCGCGCGGGCCCCCATCCCTGCACGCGCCCATCCCCCCGCCGTGGGCCGCCGTCCCCGCCGCGGAACCCTCCATCGCCTCGCCGTGGTCGCCGATGGCGGAGCAGCCGCGCGCGTCGCCCGGGATGTCTGTCGATAGGGGTCCGGGCCCGATGCCGCAGAAGACGACGGTGAGGGATGTTGAGGAGCAGGAGGAGCAGGAGAGGGGGGAGAGGGGGAGGGAGAGGGAGGAGGGGGTGAGACAGAGGAAGGAGGCGAGGAGGTTGAGAGGGGGGTGTGTCCCGTGTCCGGTTAGTGATTCTTCTGTTTTTCTTTCTTTCTTTCTTTTCCTTTTCTTGTTTGTGCTTGAGCGTGCTGGCAACGGAGGCTGACGCATGTGTTGTTGTTTTCTTTTAGAACGGCTCAGTTTGTTATATTATTCCGATCCCGTGCTGCTGTTTTTAGGTTCGGAGCGGTTTAGAGAAAGAGGAGGACCGCGGTCCGGGGATGGACAAAGTTCAAAGTGGACGTTTTTTTGTTTTTCGTGTAATTTGTGGTAACGCTTGTCTGGTAATCTATGCGCATATATTTGATCTCGGCACCTTCTCGCTCTATATTCTCGACATCGTGTCATTCGTACTATCAACCCCTCTGGCGTAAGCAGCTTGTCGGCAATCCTCATGAATAGGGATGACGCGGACGCGATTGAACTTTGGCGGCTAGCGCTCAAAGAACCGTTTAGTCGTAGTTACATCCACAGAAAATACGACAAGTACACGTAGTAAGCTTTTGTCCTTCGCGAAACGGTTGTTTAGACTCAAGGAGAATATCAGCCTAAGCAAGACGACTGAACGTTAGAACAGGGCATCTGACATGCACGAGGCGTGGTCCGTGCATATGACACAGTATGTATACGACTCGCATACATACCGATCTGACATCGAACCGATCTGCTCTCTCCCACCGTGTGAGTGCCGAGGTCGGTGCCTCCAACGTCGACGCCTAGTACTCGAGACTTGTCATCTAGAAGAAATCGAATAAAAAGAAGAAAAAAAATCCTGGGGCTGGGACTCACACCTGCGACGAAGGAAGATCGATGCCTTCGTACAAACCTGCCGATCCACAAATTGCGCAACATGATGGGTGATAGCGAAGTGTGAGAGCACCACAAATCGTGTCACGCCGTTGCCTCGTGGAGAGAACGCAGACGAAGTCAAGCTGCTATGCGTGCTAAACTAAACGAAATGTGGGTGTCGGATCGGCGGGGAAAGGCGTAGGACGATTTATTTAAACCTGTGGGGGACGCTATACCAGTTATTGGATCGAAACGTCGACTCTGAATGACATACTTGCGCGCTGGTGATTGTTCGAGGCACGTCGGCTGATAGGACAAGATAATCAGCCAGCGTTAACGACCATCGTAGTCTCAACCGTACATGCCAGGGTAGTGCTCACATGCTACCCTTCTCATGGAGAACCATGAGCGTGCCGAGCTGTCGCCGCTCATAACGACGGACCTGCGACCTGGGAAGGAGTCCTCCGGAGGGATTAAGCCCGCTCCGGATAAGGCGCCGTGGCCCACAGAAGCCATTACAAAAGAAACCTGCTGGCATTCGGAATTTAGACAAAAAAGTCAAATGCGTAGGATGAATGGCACCTATAAGCGATTTGAAAACCAAACGTAACTCTCTGCTTGTATAAATTTATATGAGACGCGGATCACGGAGAGCAAACTTGATTTGACCTCACGGGTTACATATTATGAGAGCTCAGCGATTCTCTACCAAGAAATGACGGTCGATGCAGGGATTTGGGACAGGTCTTGACGGAAATTGCCAAATCTAGGCGGCCCTGCCAATGTATGATTGGTCGGAGATTGCGGGCCTTAAAAACCAACTATCCGACCTACCATCCACAGCTCGTACTTAGGACATGCAGTCCGGACTCTCAATACCGCTAGATATTATCCAAATAGTGATCGATGAACTTCACCAGACTCAAGCCGGGGATAAGACATTGAAAGCATGCGCTCTTGTATCCCATGCCTTCTCGCGGATTGCGCAACGACACCTCTTTTCCACAATCTTCCTACTCTCCAGAAAGCACTTCGAAACATTTTTCCAGCTGCTAAGCGAAACCCCACACATCTCTTCCTACGTTCGAACGTTAGCGATTAACGACTGTGGCCAATCCGGCGCGTATACCAGGCACCATGTCGCTCTCACGTTCATCATCTCAGCAACCTCTCCTAATCTCCGAACATTCGTTTTTCACAACCATGGAGGCCCACATCCATTCAATTTCCTTCCGGATGATCTTAAAGCAGCACTCCTTGAACTTTTTGCGTCGCCAAACCTCACGACGTTCGAGACTAGCGGGCTACATATCCTTCCTTTCACCTATCTCGCACGCAACACCCAGTTCAAGCACTTGAAAATCTCTCTTTGTAACGGGTATGGCCAACGTGAAAACATGCTCGATTATGCTGTCCCGTTTCGTCTGCCGGCGGGGCGCGCGCCCTGCAATTGGGAATCCTTGGAAGTTAATTGTGACGGGTGTGCGCGGTTGATTTCCAATAGAATTCGCCTGTCCGCTCTCCGTGCGCTCCACATCGGCACTATCGTATCCTTTGGCGTCTTTCGCGCTCTTCTTATCGACGCTCAGCGATCTTTAGAGCACCTACGATGGATATCTAGTCCCAGCTACTTGACTGGGAACTCGTCAGAACCTCCTCATCCTTCGCTACTCAACGGAATCGAGTCGATTGATCTTACAAATCTCAAATCTCTCACACTCCAGGATGCGTTTTCGTCGTGGAAGCTAGCCCTCCTTGCATCTCTGTTGGATGGCGGAGATCTCATGATTCCACGTGCTTTGGAGAGTATAACTCTCCTCCTTACCTACGGCGGCCCGTCGATCAATGATCATGCCTGGGACCGGTTCGAGATTGCACTCACACGCCCTCGATACTCAAAACTGAAGCGACTCACGATCAGGATATCCTCGGGGGAACCACTCTCAATGCCAGCCGGGGAAGGAGACCACCCATTCTTCCGACAAATGCCTTCCCTCCACTCTTCGGGGATACTTGACTTTGGATGGAACAAATGGCATGCGATAGACGTGTGCGTTGATGTTGTTGTGTCGCCGTCTTTCATTACTTAATGCCATTCTCCTGGTTGTTAATTAGTTGAACTCACGCCAACGTGTCATCGTTCTTGGTGGCCAACTGCTACGCCCCATGCCCGCAATCCTTCCCGATCTAGCCTCGTGGAAAGATAATTTCGAACACTCTTCGCATCTCTTACTCCAACCTCACCACCATCTTGCCTTCTTGCAAGGAAATCTTTGCGGAACGGGCTAGTCCACGATTTTACCAGCTCTTTGGCGGTCAAAGAACTGCGCCTCTCAGATTCCATCCCTCGATGCGCTCGGCGCCACCTCACGTCTTCAGCCTACAGGCACTCTCACTTGCGAACATCACACGCTCGGCTGCCCTCAAGCGTCATATCCTGGAATGTGGGACCGTCGTCTACGCGAAGCCCAGGCTCCGGATGACATAACCCCTGCATTGGGCACATGTCGACCCCATTTTCCGTTTTTCGGCCCTCAACTAGCTTCAGCTAAGCCTAATTCAACTCACTTTGTACCATCTGAACAGCGACGCCACCTGATCCTTAAGAATCTTGCGCGGGGCACGTTCAATCCTTAACCGCGAACTACTCCCACCACATCGGACATAGGGACAGGCCGCCGACCGGCCCAGGCTAGATCCCTTACACCTACTATGCCCAGTTTTCCTCCACTCGCCATTTGGCGGTCGTCGTCTCGATGCTGGGCGTGATTACCGAGTGTTCTCGTCCGCTGGAAATCGTTTAAATGACGGTTAGATATTCGAGTCTCAGAATAGCTACCATCTAGAAACACGATGACAAAGCATGTGCCGTCCCTTCAAGATTCTGGGGTACTCGAAGACTTACGGTATAGGAACCCCATTGGGACAAACATGCTTCGCACCTTCGATGTCAATTTCCCTCGTCCCATAGTGTGAGTTGATCTTTTTTTTTTTTCCTTAGACCCGTCCAAATTTCGAGACGAGATGGTGTATAGCTTCGACTTCTGGGCCTGACACTGACCGCACCAAACCCATACAGATCAAAGCATCACGAGGCCGAAGGATCACGCGACGGTGCCTACGGGGCCCGGTGGACCATTCCCAAGGTCTCAGGGCAATGCATCGAGGTCTAGATCCATGAGTTTTGTTTTTTCGGCCGTATAACACAAGAAGTGAACTGTGGAGGACCCAGAATCATGGTGCGTCTGAAATTCGATGTTTGGTAAATGTTGCTTCTGACTGTTCTGTCTCTAATGCGAAGAATCATTCGGAACTTTTCCTTGCCCCACGTTATGTGCCTAACCCTAACCCAGCAGCTCGACGGGCTGGGCCTATGATGTGAGAAGGAAACCCTCACTCGCCATTCTCACCCCGCCGTGACTAGAACGGCACTATTCTCGATGACCTTCTTCCGTTGCTGTGTCACATTCGATGTGAAAAGTGCCCTAGATATGTGCGGGGTCTAGTAGGCTATGTGGCGTGCTTCCAGATCACGCCCACCGGTCCTTTGCCGTTTCCGTTTATATATATCGGGGAGAACAAATCTATAAAAGCGCGTCCTAGCAGTGTCTCCAAACTAACGACTTGGGCGCACATCTCAGGTCTTTCTCTAAGCTTCACGCAGTTTCTTCACAGCTATACATATTCCTCTTCAGCAATGACTTCCTGGGGTCCAAACCGTCTCGACGTTTTCGTCGTTGGCACCGGGTCCGGTCTGCACCACAAGTGGTGGGATGGTGCGAGGTGGGGCCCTTCTCTCACCGGGTACGAGAACCAAGAGGGTGTAATTTACTACGATCCCGACTGCGTCACCTGGGGGCCTGACCGTCTCGATGTCTTCGTCATTGGCACCGACAGCGCCGTCTACCACAAGTGGTGGAATGGCTCTCGCTGGGGTCCATCCCTCACTGATTATGAGCGTATGGGGGGAGTTTCTGTAGGATCACCCACCGCGGTATCCTGGGGCCCCAACAGGTATACAAATCGTGCGTATGCCCGCTCAACTCTTACTGATCAATTTCCCCAGGATCGGTTTGTTCATCATCGGCACGGATCGCGCTCTCTATCACAAGTGGTGGAACGGCAAGGCGTGGGGTCCCAGCCTCGATGGCGCGTGGGATAGTCTCGGTGGTAAATCTGCCGTCGACAAGCCTACCGTCGTCTCGTGGGGTGAAAACCGTCTCGACTGTTTCGTCACCGGCCTCGATTCCGCGCTCTGGCACAAAGCGTGGAACGGTACCGCCTGGGGCGACTGGGAGTCCCTCGGCGGCCAAATCATTGGCGAGCCGGCTGCCGTTTGTTGGGGAAGCAATCGCATTGATGTCTTCGGCAAGGGATTGGATAGTGCTTTGTGGCATAAAGCGTGGAACGGAAGCACGTGGTCGGTATGGGAATCCCTTGGCGGAACGTTGCTGCGCGGTCCTGAGGTCGTATCCTGGGGCCCAGATCGCCTCGACATCTTCGTGATCGGAACCGATGGCGCGTTGTATCATAAGTGGTGGAACGGGCAGACTTGGGGCCCGAGTAAGGTGGATTACGAAAAGCAGGGCGGGGTTTGTCTGAAGACGGCGAAGGCGGTGTGCTGGGGTCCGAACAGGATCGACGTCTTTGTCATAGGTACCGACGGTGCCTTGAACCACAAATGGTGGGATGGGAAGAGTTGGGGACCGAGCTTGACGGGTTTCGAGAACCAATCAGGAATCTCTATCAGTTGCCCTACTTAGCTACTTTTCGTATCGACAACGTTTTGTACGGGACAAGGTTTCCCGAAATTCCCAAATGTACTAGTATTTTGTGTGTCCAAAAGTTCGCAATATCCAATGTGACTGCCTATTTACTAAATTGAACGCGAGACTGGACGGTCAAGCTGGGGATGGGTGATTCCGAGATCTATTTATAGATTGAGGTCATACCTTTTCGTTTGGGTGGGCAAATTTTCAAATCTATTTATAGCTTGTCTTCAAAAAATGAGCAAAACGCGTGACCGGCTATAGCCCCGCATAACCGGGTGCACATTCCCGTGGTCACTTGGTTCTCACGTTGCTGGATTTCATTCGGTCTGTACTGTCCATTACGTAATGCTTGTTGTTATGGACTGATATCAAAACAATCAACATCTCTGTTGTTTTTGCACTGGCTTTATTGTTCATTGTCTACTGCCATCCTGTTCATGTGTTTTCTTACATTGCACACCTCAATGTCCTCCAACAGTCTGAGCTTTCTCTTCAGTGTGACTGTTCCCTTTGAGCTGTCCACTTTGTTCCCCAGCTGTTACAGGTGCAGACAATTTATCATGTCAGTTACATGTATATAAGATGATCTCAGTGGACCTGACCTGTTTGAAATTGAAACTTTTGGCTAGGAGTGTCAAAGACCACAAGACGATGATCATTTGGCTTTTTTTAATTTTACCTTCTTTCAGGACTATAGCCTTGAAAGACAGCTGTGCAGCTACTATGTCTCCTATCTGGAATGCTTGGGGCCCAATTTTCTTGTACCTGGGTATTGTTGTGAATCAGTAGTTATGGATAAAGAGAAGGAAAAGCTGGTGCTACCTTCTCTTCCCATATGGGCCTGCTTTTCCCTCCAAATACTGTACAATGTTGTCTTCTGTCTGCATGTATCCTTTTTGCAGAAGGCTGTCCATTACACTGAGTGGGTCACTAGCTGAGTCAAAGGGTATGTGCTGCTGACCAATTGCATCATTGACATGAGTGATAAGTTTATTCAACATATCCAGGAGCTTATTGTCATCCCCAACTAGGCTGTTTTTCCAACATTCAAGCATACCTTCTTCAAAGACCCAATTGAACAGATCACACATTGTGGCTGCAGAGTCTACAGTGTCCTGGAATTGATTTGTTCCTAGGCCATCAAGACGAATCAACTGCTTCAGGAATTTTATTTTTCCTTGGTTCCTATGTGATATATTGCCATGTCAGTTTCTTTCTTTCTTCAGTTATCCTGTTCTCATAGTTGTTTTACTCCTAGCTTCAAAGGCAGAAGGTCCTTCTTTGATAACACCCTATAAACTGTGAATATACACTCTTTATCAGTTGCGTGGCCTTTGTTGTCTACATAGATGATTCTGAAGGCTTTATCTTTCATAATTTCCTTAATTCTGACTTTGTTAAACCAATCAGGCTCCTGTACACTTCACTCAATTAATATGCCTCTGTTATGTGCATATATGACATTTACCTTCAGTAGTTCATGCAGAAGTATTTTGTCTTCTGCTTTACCCTCCTCCATTATGTGTTCGATTGTCTGCTCTGCATGTTTGTGTCAGATGGTGTGTACATATTATAAGATTTGTAGCTCAGTCTCACTGGCTTGCGATTTGTTGTAGCCCGATTCCATGATGGATTGTGTTGGTGTCCTTGCTATGTGCACCTGGTGGCAGAAAAGATATGGGCATTGGGCTGTTTCATCATTGGTGTATTCCTATCAGTCCTGTATTTCCCCTTCTTTCTCCTTTGCTGTGTGATTGATGCATCTGCTGATAATCTGCATTCTTTCTTGACTAGGTCATTCAGTCCAAGCAATTTGGTATTTTCCAACCTACCCAACTACTGTTCGCTCATCATTCTTCCCTTCTTGCTATCCTAATTTCCTCTTTAGATATATGTGTTGACCTCCGTGGAGCCATTGACCAGTTGGGTTGATTATATTCACATGGGCACATCAATGCAGGCCCTTCTTTTACATTCCTGGCACTTCTCTTCTAGTTTATATCTTCCTGCTTCTGTATCACATCCCTTCCTATCCACCTGTCTTGCTGTTGCCAATGCCTTTGATGGTCTGTCAGTTTGTCCCTCATGGTAGTCAGCCACTCATTGGACAGTTCGAGTCCATTATTCTCCGAGTCTCTAAGTTCCATATTTGATTCACAATCACAGCCATGCTGCGATGTTCATGGCATCATAATTTAATTTTAATTTTTTCCTGGATGCGCTCAATTCATTGTCTTTTAAACTGCCCTCTTCCCCACTCTATCTCTATCTGCCTTTCCCCTAGTATGGCACCTTGCAAAGGTTCGAAAGCATCCACTGCCACCCCGTGTTCCCTTGATGCCCAGGTTGAGAGCTTGTGAGTGTTGTCCTAGTCACTTTTCCTGTTTGAATCTGATGTCTGATGATCTGTAACGGCGATTACTGTAATTAGACATGTTTGTACATGTTAGGTTCCAAGACTGTTGGTTTGTTAAAACCAACGGTCACATGATATTGGAACCTAACCTTTTAACTTGTCATCATCATAATACGCACAATCCAATACGTGGTTGTGTTTATTCAAGAAGACATAAGTTGAAGGGTTAACAACAACCCTTACAGTTTTTTAAACACCCTTGCTAAGAGGGAACACCCCTAATCCAGTTAGATTACTCAGTATGGCCAAGTCTTCTAAAAAGAAGAAGACATCGAGAACCTCGGCCTCGGCATTGGATCAACCCGGGGCTGTAGCACCTGACAACCCGCTGGGGGATGCTCAGGCACCCATGCGGATGATGGGCATTGATACGACACTCGTCCCGGGTGCCACGTCACAATGTGGACACTACAACGATGAAGGAAATATCCTTCATCGTCTGGAGGTCGCTCGCATTTGTGAACGACCTCACACAGCAGTAAAAAAAAAAAAAGTCGAATCTACACCCCGAGTACCTCGTGAGATAAGGCAGTACGAGACGATTGAACTGATTGTTGTGAAGACAGAATGCAAGGTAAGACACAAGATGTGTGATGTAGCATGATCTCGGGGCGGGAACGATACATTCCCCCCCCTGTTTGATAAGATTTCGAGGATGTCCATCAGGCCTAGCCTTTCAGGACAAATCGAAGGAAGAGTGAAGAGTCATGAAGGTGACTCTTCAGCGAGACATTGCGAAGAGATGAGATCTCTGACTGAACTGTCTGGTTCTGTACGCCGAGTGCGACATGCGGAGAAATTACTGGAGAAGGAACCATCCAATTCAATGGCTCCTCTGCGTACATTATCTGCAGACAATGGACACAGCTGGCTAATGGATTTATTAGCCATTTGAGTGAGCCAGTACTCGGATGACCGAGTGCAGGAGATGCTTGATGCATTAATAGCAGATATGGGTGGAGCCCATACATCAAGTTGTTTGGTGGGATGAACATCCAACTGAAGTGGACACAGACAGGATCCTGTACATGTCAAACTACTGCCATCAGAAGATACGATGGAGGTAGTGAATCAGAGCCTTAGGCAGCCTCATCAACCTGATGAGACTAGTTCGAAGGCTTGCGCTCATCATGAAGCTTACAAACAAGTGCAGAATCTGCCTCCTGTATGAGAGACGACAACCACAAATACGAGGTCGCCAGATGTACCTCTCGTAGGGACCACTTCATATCAACGTGGCCCTTCGTGTGACGATGAAATTGTCAGAAGGTGGACAGATCGTGAGGAGGGAGCAGCGAGCCAGCAAGGACAACCGTCTCGCCTGGGCAGTGGCCACTGAGGAGCAGTAGCCCCTGGTGGAGAGCCGTCAGATTCATCTGGGGATGAAAGCGACTGAACCTCGCATGAGAGTTCGGATCGTAACCACTCTGACCTGGAAGAATCTGTGGATGGAGGAGTGTATGCTCCCAATCCACCAATTACTCCACGACAAGCAACACTGGTTGCTGTTGTGTATCCTCAGCCAACAACTGTGGGACGAGGAACACCGGCATCTGTGAGGATATCAGCGGAACCTGCAGTGCAGGCAGCGAATGCTACAAGGGTATCGGAGATTCCGAGGGTGAATCCACAACATGAAGTACTGGTGGAAAATCAACAATTTCCCAGCCAAACTCCACGTCGGACTCCTGGTTCTCCAGAGTGATTCCCATCGCAGGGACCAAATCGGACCATGTGACATTACGGAGAAGATGGACTTGTCAGTAACATGAAGTACCTGAGTACGGTACATCATCACTATCATGAACTGATAGATGAGAAGGTCGGTTTCGCAATAAACCTACCTCCGGGGATGAAGCCGGGTGGGGTGCAAGTGCTGCAACCTACTACATATAAGGGAGATGGAAAGTTGGAGCCATTCGATGAATGGCTTCACAGTCTCCTGAGCTGGATGCAGATCAACCAGCTCGGAGGAGACGAACACAAGTGGGAATGCATGGTTGTCTTTGGTATGTATCTTGAAGATACTGCCAAACAGTGGTTCCATGATAATGTCAATGGTTACTATTGACAATATTGAGTGTGGACATTCAAGGAAGTAGTAACTGGACTATACAACCAGTTTATTCATGAAACCTCCATACAGGAGGTGACTGATTTGTTTTACGGAGCCAAATACTCCATAACAGAAGGGATAAATGGATTATTCTATTGTCTCAAGCAGAACACAGAACGGATGATACATGCTCCAGACTGATACACATTCAAGTTGCAGTTTTTCGAGAAACCACCTCAAAATATCTGTGATAAATTGTTTGATCACGGATATACTCCAGAGACTTCGAGGATGAAATACATCCTCCAAGAAGCTGTGAGAATAGAGCAGTCGGTTTGTAATTCGAAACAATATTACAAACTTGAGGCAGAGGTGAAGAAGGCTTCACCACAGCCTGTGAAGGAGTCGACGGTCTGGAAGAAAACAGGATGTCACATGGAAGTCACAGCAAGGCCGTTGTATCGAATGACAACAGCATCAAAACCAGTGGATGGAAACCGTCCATCGGGAAGTGGAAGTCGACCATCTGGTAGTGGAGGGAGACCGAATGCAGGGTTGAGTCAACCTTCGGTAACTCAGACCAGTCATGTTCCGTCTTCGAAACCAAATGAAGGTGGAGCTACATGTTTCAAATGCGGAAGCACAGAGCACTTATCGAATAACCCTAAGTGCCCCCATTACAAGCATACAGTACGTATGCATGTGGTCCGCAAGATCGTAAACGATCTCGAGGAGGAGGAGGAGCACCCAGGTGCAACCGTGTTAGTAGAAGAAACAGAGGTGCCGTGGGAGCTAGAGGAGCACCTGGGGCAGGGCAAGAAGCAGGATCTGCATGAGATAGATCCTGTAAATGAAGAAGAAGAGGATAATCCCCCCTTTGGATCTCAGTACTTGTCAGAAGGCGAGGACTACCCTCTCGAACAGTACAAGGATTACAGTTATTCCAATGAGAATGACTGTAATGCAGTGTGAATGCACGCAATGAGTAACATACTCATCAAGGAGGACATAGAGGAGTTGGCCGACTTGATACCACTACTAGTGGAGGAGAGTGATTCCAACTCAGGGAATGACAGCGATGACGAGGATGACGTCGACACTGGGGAATACTTCTTTGCGTTAAGCGAGGAAGGTCCAGAGACGCCAGTACAGCACTCCAGAAGGTTTCTGAAGAAATTGTCTCGGATTCTGAAAAGACCCATATGATCGGCAGTGGAGCGGCATTGTATGACAATGATGCTCGAAATAAATGGTCTGAAGGCCTTTACACTGTTTGATTCAGGCTGTATGGCCGAGATGATTTCGATTGACTTCACATGAGTGGCGAACATCAAAGTGCACCAGCTTGCTGAGGTGGTGCCATTACAGTTGGGTACCAAGGGTAGCTGATCAGTGATCAACTTTGGGACATATGTTCTGCTGAAGTATCATACCGTGGATGTCCAGGTGTACGTTGACATAGCAAATTTGGATAAGTACGATGCTATCATCAGAACTGTACTTATGCGAAAGCTAGGAATTATCCTAGATTTCGATGTGGATTGTATTCACGTGAAAGGCAAGATTGCCCCCACTTTCTCATTCGAAGAAGAGAAAGCGGAGATTGTACATTGTAGTGCGGTGAGGAAGGCGGGAGAGTCTGAATGCGAGGCTCAAGAGTGACTGCGGAAGAGTACTTGAGTAGTTGAGGAGAAAGATGTAGACGCTTCTCCTCAATGGAACCCATTGAAAAATGGTGGACCATTACTGATGACGGAAGAAGAATATAAACATTGTATTCTTCATCCTGATGAAGTGACATCTACGAGTGCTCAACCTCTCGGACAATTTGTACTGAGGAAGCTGAAGCCCTGTACAAGGCACAGCATTCTCCGACAAGTAAGAAGGCAGTAACAATTGAAGAGGAGCATGATGTGGATGCACATGCTCCTGGATCAGGATTGCACTGGTTGTTTCCAGTAATAATGGAGGACAACAATAGGCTTGACATCGATGATGTAGAGCAGATAGTGGACGAAGCACCCACCATCCTCAATAGTGGTAAGAGTAATTATCATACTCTTAAGGATTTGCACGAGATCAAGGAGATTGTGCAGGAGTTTACTCAAATGAGGTTTCCAAACCGGGAACACCATGAGCAACTCCGAATGTCCATGCCCATCATCCCCAAGGAGGATGACCCATTTGCCGATGAATTCATTGGCACAGCATTTTGTGCTGTCATTGTGGACCATGAGCAGAAAGTGAAAGCTATGGGCCTGCTGACTGAAGCAGACATACCAAGGCTACATGCCCAGTGGGTCATGTCATGTCAGGACATCATGAACGGAGTTCCAGAGGAACTACCTCCGGTTCGTGGAGTGAATCATTGAATTAATTTTATCAATGATAAAAAGCAGTACAACTACCACCTGCCATGGTGCCCCAATGCTCTAAAGCCTCAGCTTTTAGAGAAAATCAAGCAGTACACTCAAGCGGGATGGTGGGAGTCAGTGCAAACTGATCAGGGAGCATCAATGCTTTGTATTCCGAAGAAGGACGGGCGATTGAGAACCGCAATCGACTGTCGGAAGTGAAACACGAACACCATGAAGGATGTTACACCATTTCCCGACCAGGATCAAATCCGGTTGGATGTTGCTTGAGCAAAAATTCATTCGAAGATTGATTTATCGGATGCATACAAGCAAGTCTGTACACATCCACTGGATGTACCAAAAAGTGCATTCACCACGATCTATGGCACATATGTAAGTCATACAATGCAGATCAGGGATTGTAATGCACCAGCAATGTTCCAGAGGATCATGACAATGATTTTTCGAGACTTCATCAGCATATTCCTTCATGCCTACTTAGACAATTTATTTGTCTATAGTAACTCAATTGAGGAGCATGAGCAACATCTTAAGCTCATGTTTCAGAAACTCAGGGAGCATAAATTCTACCTGAAGGAGGAGAAGTGCGAGCTGTACACCGAAGAGGTGGACTGCTTAGGGCATATGATCGATGATAGAGGATTACATGCCACAGCAGATAAAATGGGACACATCTGAGAGTGGAGGTGTCCCCAGTCATATAATGATGTCCAATGATTTGTTGGCCTCATACAATATCTGGCACACTTTTTACCAGATATATTGGTGTACACTATGCCATTGTCCTCCATGACGCAGAACAGGCTACCGTTTTGCTGGAGGCCAATACACGAGACATGTTTCCAGGCAATCAAACACATATGTTGCGAGATGCCCATACTCCGTCCAATTGAACACGATCGTGATGAACCCATTTGGGTGATTTGTGACACATCGGTATCGGGTTGCGGGGCAATGTATGGACAAGGACCGACATGGCAAACATGCCAGCCTGCTGGATTCATGTTGAAGAAATTCTCCAACACTCAAAGACACTATCAAGTCTTTGAGCAAGGGACGATAGCAATCCTTGAAGCCCTTCTCAAATGGGAAGATAAGCTTATGGGCTATCATATTCATGTAGTCACCAACCACAAGGCGCTGGAATTTTTCCAAACCCAACACCGACTGTCGAGCAGACAGACTCAATGGATGGAATATCTATTGAGATTTGACTTTGATATTAGATATATCAAAGGAATGTTGAATAAGGTGGCAGATGCACTGTCGCGATACCACAAGAGCAATAAGTGGAATGATGCATTCCCCTTGGCCAAGTACACCAATGCGGACGTACATCTCAACCCAGAGCATGAGGACCTGCCCTGGGATCGGCTGCGCGAAGTGGAGGAGAAGACGATCGAGAAGAGTCTTGAGCGTCAGCAACAGGTGGAGTTCGCAGCGATTCGCAAGCTCGTTCAAGAGTGAGATGTAATTGCAGCAGAGATGGCAGCCGTGGCAGTGAAGGATGCTGCATTGGAGAGGGTGGTACCAGACGGAACACTGACAGAGGACCCAATGGTGTTCGAATCATGAGTGAAGGGGCCAAACCTCCAAACTCATGTAGAGAATTTATCGCCAAAGGATATGTTCCTCATTGATATAAAGAACGGATATAAACAGGATCCGCTCTTTAGTAAGGTGCTTGGGAAACCAAGTGAACATCCTGCATTTAAGGTCATTAATGGCCTTATATGGAGCAGGAATAGAGGAGGAGAGGACGTGTTATGCATTCCCTCTGTGAAGAACAGAAACCAGTTGCTCCATGGTCGAGTACTTGACCAGGCACATGGCATTGTGGGACATTTTGGCCCACAACAAATGGTGGAGTATGTCTGTCAATGGTATTGGTGGCCGAGAATACAGAAAGAAATAGAGGCTTTCTGTAATACCTGTGAGATGTGTATGCACTTGAAGAGAGAATACCAGGCTCCGGCCAGTATGACTCACTCACTTCCTATTCCAATGAAACCTTGGGATTCAATAGGAAACAATTTTATTGTACTGTTTCCAGAGGTAAACAGATATAACTACCTTTGGGTAGTAATATGCCAGATGACTTCTCAGATTCACCTTATTCCGGTGAATACAAGGACGACAGTGACACAGCTATTGGCCATTTATATGCAGGAAGTTGTTCAACTTCACGGATTACCATCATTGATCATATGTGATTGAGATCCAAAATTCACATTGCGGTGGTGGAAAGAACTTCATCGATTGATGGGGTCTAAACTACTACTATTGACAGTGTTCCATCCTCAGATGGATGGAGTGACCGAGCAAGTGAATAGATTGATCGCTCAAATAATACATGTGAATGTAAGACCTGACCAAAGAGACTGGGTCAAGGTCTTACCAATGGTCGAGTTTGCGATAAACTCGAGCATCAGCACTTCGACAGGATTAGCTCCTTTTGAAGCAAACTATGGATATATGCCCTCAATGATGAGGACAATGGAACCTTCAACGAAGGCTCTGCCAGGAGTACGAGAATTTGCACTCCAGGCAGTTCGAAACATGGTGATGGCGCATGATGTGATCATTGCCACAAGAGTGTTTCAGCGTCACCATGCTAATGCAAGGAAACGCAATGAACCCGATATTAAATTGTGTGACATGGTATACTTATAGTGCTCGAAGGTCCGGTCTGGTCCGGTTTTTTCGACATTTTCTGATGGACCAGAGACCGGACTGGTCTACCATAAAAGGAAATGCCCCAAAAACCAGACCAGGACCGCAAAAAACCGGTCAGAACCAGTCATAACTGGTTACAATAAAGACTGCAGTCCACACCGGTCATAACCGGCTGTAACCGGCTGTTTGACATGTTCTACTACTTCCTGCGATGAAAACGCACCAAGAATTAAGGAAAACGATCAAGAATTGATTGAGATATCATCAAAATTGAGTTTCAATGAGATTGCACCTCGTTAAAACTTGGTTTTGATGATATCTCACTCAATTCTTGGTCGTTTTCCTTAATTCTTGGTGCGTTTTCATCGCATACTATGTGGCTATGTTGGTTCGGTCCATAACCGGCCACAACCAGTCTTTTTTAACCGGTTTTTTGCGGTTTTTTGCGGTCTAAAGCTGAATAGACCAGACTGACAGTCCGGTCTTTTTCCAGTCCAGTCCAGTCCGGTTTCCAGTCTTTTTTCGGTCCTATGGACCGGACCTTTAAGCACTATATACTTATCAACAGATAAGTTATCACTTCCAAAGGGTCATGCAGGAAAACTATTACTGAAGTTCGTAGGACCCTATAGAGTACTGGAGGCATATCCGGCAACGTCAAACTATGTGCTGGAGTTGCCCGAAGAACTCAGGAAACAAAGGATCCACCCTTGTTTCCATATTAGCAGGTTGTGACTGCATCATGTTAATGATGACATGTTATGCCCCAACTGATCCAAGCCCGACGCATATGATTTCGGTGCGCCAGATGATGCAGAATGGTACATTGAGGAAATAACAGGCCATCAATGGAAAGGAAAGAACATTTCCTTCCTCATGAAATGGAGTTTAGGTGATTCTACATGGGAATCACTTAAGACATGCAATTCACTCAAGGCACTCGATCAGTACCTTGAGGTTATGGGAGTTAAGGACTGGCCTGAACTCCCCTGCCGCACCATGGAAGTGGCACGACAATTGTCTAAATTGGGCAGGGCAACTAATTAGACGCCCAGTGGCAGCTTGTGGAACAAGCAAGGCCAATGTGGTCCACCAGAATGGTGGGTGCCGGTTGGGATCAAGGGACACATTAGTGAACCTCGGATCTTTCTGAAGGCACAACCACATGATATGTGGCCTTCGAAACTTTAACCAGCACCACCACAATGCGAGAACCAGACAAGCCTGATGACCCCAATGACCCAATGGGGGAATGGGGTCAAACCCCGATATGAGAACGTTCAAGGGGTGAGTGATACACTCAACCCTCAGGGGGGGAGGGAGGCACAGCAACACCTGAAAAGACAAGACGCAGAGAGCGTGAACAATTTCATTCACACACTCCTGACCATGAATGAAATTGTTCACAGTTGAAAGAAGTGAGAAAGGAAGTGACAGGCCCTGAAAGGTGGAGCTACAATGAGCAGCTCAACCTTGTGGGACACGCCGCCGACTGTGCATGCTGCAAAATGTATGCTGGTCACATATTCATGGTGACTTTTGAGGGTGCGCCAGGAATACAGGATGCATTGCAATGGCAGAAGGAAGTCCTCTGCGCATTGCCATTGGTGGAGTTGAGACGGAATCTCGAGGATGCACACCAGAGGGTAAGGCACCTCAAGCAGGATAATCGAGAGCTCACTGACAACTATCAAGAGATGGTCGGTTGGAATAAGAAATTGATCAACGAGATCAATTCCTTGGAGAGAGATTGAGACAAGAGGCGAAAGCGCCCTCGTCACGAAGAAGAATTGACAGTGTCTTATGAGGAGACACCATCATGGCTGTCTCCAATAAGCCAGCCACCTCTGTCGTCTCATCAAACAGATGAGACACCATCCATTGTTGATGACAATAGGATGGAGGATGTGGAGTTGACGTCACTGGAATAGGCGACATTTCCAACTCCAGTGGAGGCATATGGTGTGTCGGAGCTGGTAGGATTGCAAGCGACGAGGCCTGCAATCCATCCAGTGAAGCCTGCAGAGAAGGCAGGACCAAGTGGGATGCCGAGCACCCAGTCAGGCAATGAATGGAACCAGTGTTTACCATGGTTCGGTACTCAGATTGTCATGGGCAATGATTCGACATTGCACATGCTACCTCTTCCATGGGTGAAAGTGGCCCCCAAAGAGCGTATCGCACTAATGACCCTCGAACAACTTTGAAGGTACATCGAGAATGCGAACATCGCAGGGAACCACTTCGGTGTAAATCAAGGATTTACATTGGGGAGTGCAACAAGACAGGGCGAATGGCTCGCACCGAGGTGCAGCAAGCCGCCCTTGAGTTGTGGAAGACACTGGCCTGGATCATACAGGTCCAGCCAGCAGCGAAGAGGAAGGGAGGTCTGGCAGGGTTACCCACCCCTACTGGAACTGATGATGAGTTCAAGTGGGCAGCCTGGCTCTTTCAGAACCAGGCTTTGGTGAATGGACCTGGTGGAGGCCCCCACTATCCTGGTATTCAAATCAGGAGAGAGGGGATGTCCCTATGTCAGGTCAGAGGATGGCTAATCACCAATCAATTAGCCCCTCTCTGCATTAAGGACGTAGCGTCAACATGGAATCGAAATTGATTCCTTGCCCTTAGTGCAGAGCTGATGGGATTGGTGTATCTCTATCGAGAGATGCTACAGTGGCTACAGATTACTGTAGCTGCTGAGGAGAGCAGCAAACAGTTCATGCTGCCCGTCGACAACATATCACTCAACAAGGTGGTGGTGTTTTATGCCGAACATGGCATGTCCATCAAGAGGATGGACAACGCACAAGACTACGGTGTCAGCTGGCTTGATGACTATCGAGCCAAGCACCCCAATGAGCCAGAGATCGACGGAGCAATCGCCCAGGTTGCCCAGTGGAACACTCATGTCGTTTTGCCTATGGCAATGGCAGGCTCCATCAAGTGGTGGAGCCCGAAGGTGAAGTGGCATGTGATCACACCTGCCCAGCCTATTACGGAATGGGGTGGAGACCATGCAAGTACCTTGACACAGGTACTTGAGTTCATGTCCACTACTGGAGCAGCAGAGAGCACAGCTGCTCCACCTGCTGTCACCTCTGAAAATTGTTTCAGATAAAAGTGACATAAATCTCCACTCTACAAAGGAATACTCCCAATAAGCTTTCAAGAAGAAATATTTCCACATAGGCCATGATGATGTAATTCAGCTTACAAGTCACTCAAGAGAAATATTCCCACATAGGCCATGATGAGGCAATTCAGCTTACAGCCTTACTCTTGCACTGACTCAAAATGACTCATTAATGCCCCAACCCCATAAAATATCATTCCAGAACATTCTAAGCTTATTCAGCATGAGAATAAACCCCTATATATAGAAACTATCTTACTAATCCACCTTACATAGCCTACCAATGTGAGAGAAATAACCTACTTATAGTACCTAGATGACTCATACTAAGAAAGAAAGAACATTCCAGAATCTCATGGAACATTATATCTACATTAGGAAATACCCTTGCTACAGGTATATAAAGGGCTCAAAATTAGATACAGAAAAAGAAGTAATAAGCATAAGAGCCCCAGATATTCAGACACAGACCAGAGTCTATAGATTAGAAGAAGTAGAAAGGAAGGGTAGTACCTCTTCTAATAAAACTCTCTTCATTTATATTCTAAAAGTCCTCTTCTTAAGTACTCACTGAATTGATCATACTGTTGATCAAGAAGAGTATTCACTATATATTAAGTATCCAAGTATACTTGATATCTTTCTCATCATTCTTCTCTCATTAATCCTTCACTTCATCTGATATCCCTGACTTAATACACACTATCATATAGTGTACCCAACCTAAACCAACCTCTAAGACATACAACTTCAAAGGGAGATAAGAACTATTGAAGCTAACAGAAATCCCATCGAACACCCAGAATATTGCCCATGCTAAAAGACATAGTTTCCAGCAGTTCTGGACACTAAAACAAATTAGTGTGACATATAAATTTGGAGCCCACCGCGAGGGGTTTCTAGTACAATTAGTTCCATTATCCATCATACAATTATTGTATGTCCACATCCATAAATTTGAATCAACCAAGTATAGTAACAGCAAACAATTCTTCTTCTGAATCCAATATCCCCTGGACAAACCTTGACTCTCTAAATACTCAGCAGTCTTTCAGTACACCCAACATCTCTTCCTTATCCAATTCACCTCCATCATCAGTCATTTCGTCAGCAAATTCCTCACCAGATATTCCATCTGCACCTATTCGTATGAATCCTCTCGTATGTACCCCAGCAATGATGCCCTCACCTTGGGCTAAAGAGGCACCCAAACAATTCACAGGAAGCCATGAGGATATCAAGAAGTTCCTAAGGTGTTTCAATAACCTATGCTCAATGTACAATGTTTCAGATGTAGACAAGTGCAATAGAGTCATGGATTATTGTAGCAATAAGGTCATTTGCCTCATTGAGGCCCTCAAGAGTTATCACAAGAAAGAGTGGTCCTTATTGGAAAAGGATCTCCTTCGGTATTATGATGCTGATTGACGTGAGACATGTTATATTTTACGGGACCTCAAGTTACTCGTAAAAGATTGGAAGCAGTGCAAAATAGGATCATTGGAAACATGGAAGAGATACCTGTGTAAGCCTACTTACCATGACTACCACTTATGTAACATCCCGATCCATACTTATATACCGGGACCTACAAAGACGTCACTTCCTTCCTCCCTTTCCCCCTGATTGTCCTCCTATGCATTATCTACCTCTCGAGAAATACACAATGTTCCTGTTTACGTGGTACGTTTCCTTTAGTGTGGACTCCTATACATAGCAGTCCTCCACTTTTTTTTAAACAACGAACTACTGTGTTTTTACCTCCGTTGTCATCATCGCGAACAGCCACCGCCACCACGACTTTTTTTTGCTTCCGTTTTCAACCCTTTCAACAACACCTTTTGTCAATAGCGTTGATCGTCCTTTCCCTGCTCTCGCTTAATGTTATCCGCAACCTCGCTTGCTGCAGACCATTCTGATCATCACTTTTTTCGCGCATATAGTTGTGTTAAATCTGGCTTCCAAGGCTCGCCATCCCTTGACGCCTACCCCACTTGCCATGCGTAGTCGTGCACGCAGAGGTACGGCTTCAGGCGATTCATCACCGGTCATCAGTTCTGACGGTTCGTATTGTCCCCCGTCCTCCGACTCCTCCTTGTCTTCGAATCTTTCCTTCTCATCACGAACATTGTCACCATCGTTTCCTCCTTCTCCATCACCACCTCCACCACCACCGTCTCAACCGTCCTCGCTGTTAACACCACCGCCCGTAATGCCTCCACCCTTGTCACCGCCTCCGCAAATCATGCCACCTGTAACACCACCGCCTTTGTCACCGCCTCTGCAACTCACGCCACCTATGAATAACACTCAGTCTCCAACCCCGTTGTCGAGTTCATCTACTTCCTCGTCATCTGCTGCCTTGCCTATTGCTCCTACCCCCGCTCGTTGCACCACCATGTCTTCCATCAACACTTCCAATTGGGCTACACTAGAGCATACGATGCCATCGAAATGTCCCATGGTTACTTCCAGCGAACTATCACCTGACGTGCTGAAGATGTTCGAGTGCGCTTGCAGGGAATTTTTTGAGCATAAGGAGATTAAACCTGCAGACCAGGTCCGCAAGATCACAGCAGGGTTCCGTGACGTACGGATTGCCGACTGGATCAACAACAAGCGCGAGGTGCTCGTTGCTATGACTTTTCCTGCATTCATGGATCTTGTATGCGAAACCTATCTGGACATTGGCTGGGAGCGTAAGCTCCACAGGAAACTTGCTGCATCCACTCTCGTTTATCCTGCCAGTTTTTGGGACTGGTGGCAAGATATCCTGAAGACCAACATCATGCTTAAGAACATGAAGTCGTTCCTTGATGACGCTGCCTTATGTCATCGCCTCGAGTCCGGCATTGACGAGGAACTGGACAGGCTCTGCACCGAGGAGAACGTCAATGATGAACCCGACTTCAAGAAATTCGTTTTGCTCATCCGTGCTTGTGACCTGAAACGCTGTAACAAACTGAAGCGCGCGCGAGATGCTGCTGATGCGACCTCTCGCAAATGTGTCGCGCTCTTGAACCCTTCTCATAATGCAAACACTTCGGATATCCCCTCTCGCCAGAAAGGCAAATCATCGTCCTCCGTTCCTGCTCATAACAGTAACAAATGCCTTCGTTTCCTGCCCCTCCAGCCTCTCGAACACTCCTACCTTTTCGCCAACAATGGATGTTTCAAGTGCAGAATGATCAACGTCCCCGATGACCACTGCTCCCGCACTTGCCCTACTGGTTACCCAGACCCTGATACCTTCATGAAGTCCGTTGCTCATGCCTCACAGGTGGCCACTGTCGAACTGAACCCGTCCTATGTCGCGCCTTCCATGGGTGCTCCCGCCATCCCGGCTGCCCAGTCCACTTCTGCTTCGACCTCCACGGTGCATCCAAAAGCCAAGCCCGTTGCTTCCTTCGTCAACGCTGTGTGGAGTGATGATGAGATTGCTGCCGTTATGCCTGTTAACTCGTCCTTCGAAGACTCTCCTGATGAATGTGAACCTGAGGCAAGTTTCCCTATCTCTGCACCCCATCTCCTGTATCGTTGTACCGTGGACGGTCCGCTTGTCGATCTTCCTGTTCCTGTTGTTTCCTTGATCAACAACAGCGCTCACCTGACCTTGATCTCTCCAGAACTAGTGTCGCATCTCGGATTGCAGAAATTCCAGCTGAAAGACCCTGTTGAAGTCGCCATCACATTGAAATCGCCAAATGCTCCCAAGTCCGTCACTACATTGACTTTGTATGTTAAATTATCAGTTACGTCTTGTGATGGTCAATGGACATCCTCTCCTGTTCGTACTCTTATCGCTCCAGGCCTCTGTACCCCCATCATCCTCGGCCTGCCATGGCTCATAAAGAATCACATTGTTGTTGACCACGAAGCTCGGACTTGTATTGACAAGGTCGCAAATTACAATCTGTTTTGCCCAACTGCTCCTGTTCCTAAGAAAGTGCCTCCGAAGAAATCATTGGACCTCTATCGCGAGGTCATGAAGCACCAGAAACTGGTTTCCGCGGAGTTGAAATTCCAGTGTGCTGAACATCTTGTCATGTTGACACGAATGAACCAACTGCCCCCGGCACCCGCGCCAAACTGGATTGCATCCATCAGAACATGAATCGAACAACTCGTGTCTGCTGCTGCACTGACCGACTTCGATAAAAAGTTGAAGACCGAGTTCGCGAAGATTTTCGAACCACTTCCACATGTCAGCAAGCTCCCTACCAATGTAATGGCTGAAATTCATGTCAAGGATGCCTACAAGAAAATTGTAACACGAACTTACCAGTGCCCTAGAAAGTATCGCGAGTCCTTCAAGATATTGATCCAACAGCATCTCAACGCCGGTTGAATACAACCATCATCGTCTCCGCATGCGTCGCCAGCGTTCATCATCCCGAAAGCTGACCCAATGGTACTTCCACGTTGGGTTAATGACTATCAACATCTGAACAAAAACACCGTGACCGACAGCCACCCGCTGCCTAGGGTAGATGACATCCTGGCCGACTGTGGAAAGGGAAAGTACTTTGCAACCATCGATATGACGAACTCCTTTTTCCAGACCAGGATGCACCCTGACCACGTTCCGCTGACTGCCATCTCGACGCCCTTCGGGCTCTACGAATGGCTTGTAATGCCAATGAGGTTGTGCAACGCTCCGGCGATTCATCAGTGTCGAGTTAACGCAGCACTCAGAGACCACATCGGCAAGATCTGCCATGTTTATCTGGACGACATCGTGATCTGGTCATCAACGCTGGATGAGCATCATCGAAATGTGAGAACGATCCTCGAGACCTTGCGCGACGTGCACCTTTACATTAACGAGAAGAAAACAAAACTTTATTGCACAGAGATCTCATTCCTCGGCCATCGCATCAGTGAACATGGTATCGAAGCCGACGAGAACAAGGTCGAGAAAATACTTTCATGGCCAAAACCGAAGTCGTCAACCAAAGTTCGGCAATTCCTGGGGCTCGTACGTTACCTAGGAGCTTTCCTGCTGGACCTGGCGACACATACCGGTGTGTTGAATGAATTGACATCCAAAGAAGCTGATAAATCATTCCCTCCTTGGCTGCCGATACACCAAACCGCATTCGAAGGGGTTAAATCCATCGTCATTGGTCATGGCTGCCTCACTACAATCAACCATAATGACCCCAACAAAAAGATTTTCGTGACTACAGATGCCAGTGACCGCCACTCGGGTGCCGTTTTGTCCTTTGGTGAATCTTGGGAAACTGCTCGTCTGGTGGCATTCGATTCCATGATGTTTAAGGGTGTAGAACTGAACTATCCCGTCCATGAGAAAGAACTTCTGGCCATTATTCGCGCCATGCGTAAATGGCGCTCTGATCTCCTCGGTTCTGACTTCCTCATCTTCACCAACCATAAAACTCTAGAAAACTTCGACACACAGCGCGACCTGTCATGCAGACAGGCACGCTGGATGGAATTTATGTCACAGTTTGACTGCAGGATCGTTTACGTGAAGGGGGAGGACAACACCGTCGCTGACGCTCTCTCCCGCTTACCCGTCACAATCTCCGAAGATAGTTGCGAAGCCGGTTCTGCGGCTCTCGAGGCTTTTAATGTGCCCGACGATGACCTGATCTTGTACTGCATTAACAGTGTGCTCAGTGTCCAGACCCACTCCCTGTGCCCACTTTCTGCTGCTCACGCCCTGTCCGAATTCTCTGAACTCCCTGAACCCTTGCCTATCACTTCGACTTTCAAAATCACTTCCGACCCAGCCATCCTGCAATCGATAATCGACGGCTACGCCGCAGACAAATGGACAAAGAACTTGGTTAATGGTAGCGCAGGCATGAAAGGCTTGCGCTGTGTGGATAAACTTTGGTATATCGGCAACCGTCTGTGCATTCCCCGCGTTGGCAACATCTGGGAGACTCTGTTCCGCCTCGCACACAATAGTCTGGGTCATTTCGGATTCGACAAGACTTACGCATTGTTATGAAATGCATATTACTGGCCCAAGATGTGTCATGACCTCGAAAACGGATATGTACCATCTTGTCGAGAGTGTCAACACAACAAGTCGACGATGAAGAAGCCCTCGGGTTCGCTGCACCCTTTACCGATCCCAGATCAACAGGGCGACTCCGTTGCTATTGACTTCATCGGTCCACTTCCTGAAGACGAAGGCTTTAACTCTATCATCACCATGACCTGTCGCCTTGGTTCAGATATTCAGATTGTACTGTCGCACATTGGTATCTCAGCCCCTGACTTGGCTCTGATCTTCTTTGAGCATTGGTTCTGCGAAAACAGATTGCCTCTCGAAATCATCTCCGATCGTGATAAACTGTTCATGGCAAAATTTTGGAAGGCCTTGCATGCCCTGACTGGCATAGACGTGAAAATGTCGAGCGCCTATCACCCAGAAACCGATGGATCGAGCGAGTGCTCGAACAAAACAGTAAACCAGGTGCTTCGCTACCATGTCGACCATAACCAGGCGGGCTGGGTATGTGCACTGCCACGCGTATGATTCGACATGATGAACACTGTCAACAAATCTACTGGATTCTCTGGTTTCCACATGTGCATGGGCCGCAGCCCACGCCTGATTCCGCCTCTTGTCACTGCTAAGGCTTCACGCATAATGAAAGACAAGGAGCTGGCACGGTCTGTTATCACTCAGATGCAAACCGACCTCCTGCAAGCCCAGGATAACCTCCTGCAAGCGAAAATCTCACAGGCGGCCCAGCCAAATAAACATCGCTCCGCTAACTACAAGTTCTCAGAAGGCGACCGAATCATGCTGTCTACTGAACACCACCGTCACGAGTACAAGGTAAAGGGCGATGGTAGAGCTGCTAAATTTATGCCTAGGTACGACGGCCCCTACAGGATATCGAAGGTCAACTTGGCGAACTCCACGGTCACCATCGACATGCCTAACACGCCCCGCGCATTCCCCACTTTTCACTTCTCCGAAATACTTCCGTTCGCCAAAAACGACTGCCGCCTTTTCCCATCCCACGAACTTGCAAAACCAGGTGCCATTGTCACCATCGACGGCCATGACGAATTCCTGGTCGACAAAATCATCGACGAGCGCGTGCGTGGGTGTGGCCACCAATACCTCATTCAATACAAAGGCTGGGGCCCCGAAGAAAACAGATGGCTGTCCGGCTCAATACTTGTGGCAAACAAAGCTCTCAACATTTGGTTGGCTAGGAAAGGATAGGGTAGTTACCTTCTACTTCTTCCCCTGGCCACCGGTAGCTTTTTCCCACAGGGTTTTAACGCACCTGAGTGAGCATTGTTCTTACTTACTCAGGTACTCTCTTTGCCTTCACAAATTTTTTTCTTTTGGTTGTTTTTCTAGTGTGGAGGGGTGTAAGCCTACTTACCACGACTACCACTTACGTAACATCCTGATCCATACTTATATACCGGGACCTACAAAGACGTCACTTCCTTCCTCCCTTTCCCCCTGATTGTCCTCCTATGCATTATCTACCTCTCGAGAAATACACAATGTTCCTGTTTACGTGGTACGTTTCCTTTAGTGTGGACTCCTATACATAGCAGTCCTCCAACCTGCTTAAATTCACCACAATCGGAGGCTGGCTCAAAGCTAAAGGCAAGATTAGTGAAGATGAAGAAGCAGGCTACTTCTGGCAAGGCATTAACAAGACCCTCAGGGAAAAGATCGAAAATCGTCTTTTGGTCCAGGAACTGATGATTTCCCTTACCAAGGCTTTTCCCATGGAAAAGATCATTGGTGTTGTGGAGAAGATTTTTGAATGTAACCATTTTGATTTTGATCTAGCAGATTCTGACTCTGACCTCCCTGAAGTAGAAGAATCCGACAATACCTCTGATGATGATTCAGATACGGATTCTGACAGCGAACCTTCAAAGAAGACATCCATTTCTAATCAACATATCCGACGAAAGAAGGAGAAAGTCCACATCATATCTGATGCCGATTCTGGATATGAAAGTACCCCAAAGGCTGTCAAGAAGTTAAGGGCCACAACACACAAGAAGAAGAAATTCCCTGTTCTCTCAGATACAGATTCAGAATATGAGAGTATCCCAAGAACTCCTAAGCATGCAAAGAAGATTGCATCCTCCAAGTCATTTGTAAAACAAGATACCAGCAAACCAACTGAACAGGCTGATGTTGAGCAGTTGATTGAACAGCTAGGCAACCCATCAATCAAGGATCCTAAGTACGGATTATTGTACTACAAGGCACTCAAGTTAGACAATATGATAGCACAATGTGTACCCCCTCCTGCAGTCAAACCAAGAGGGTTTGGAAATTCTGTGCAACCGCCATATGGAAATTCTGCCTTCTGACCTCCACCCCATCAGCCATACACTAGCCAGCAGCCACTACCTCCTCCACCATTATTGATGCGCCAACCTCCTCCTCATCTTGTAGGGCCTAACATGTCTGCTATGACACCTCGTCCCCCAATGACTTGCTTTGGTTGTGGCAAAACAGGTCATACATTAAGAGAATGCTCTGAACTTCAGAAATGTATTCAAAATGGAGATCTGAAATGTGACAACTATGGAAAGATAACCTTCAAAGATGGAACACTTGGTCAGAGGAACATGGGAGAAACCATCATTGAAGCAGCTGATCGCAGAAGTGCCATGACGTCTCATTTCTTTTCTCTTGGAGCAATTGATTTATCTGATTACTACTTGTCAGAAGACGAAATTGATGATTATGAGGCTGAAGTATTGGCAGCGGAACATGAGCCTAAAATGATCACTCGCTCTTGAAAGGATGCCATAAATAAGGTAATTAAGCCTTCATCAAAAGGGAAGGAACCTGTTCATCATTATCAACCTGACCCTTCATCATCAAATACATGCACTGGAATGGGGACTAGAAATACTCCCAACACAGAGTCTGCCCCACAAACAAGTCCATCTATCCAAAGACCATCATGTCCTCAGCAAGAACCAATTCCCGTTGATGCACAACAACCTAGAAACATGACCTCGGAAGATGTTCCTATGGTTGATGAAACTGCATCATCATCCAGACCTAATCCCAACATAACTACAAACCATTCCTGTCCACTTAAACCTGTTCTGGTACCAGACAAAAGCGCATCCAAGCCCCGAGGCCTGATTCGTCAATCAGAGATCTCAACGCAGGTAAGGGACCAACAAGTAGTCAATCAGATATTAAATACACCTATCACACTTTGGATTGGAGAAGTGCTCGGGACATCTCATGAAGTATCAGAAAAGCTAATAGATTTGGTCAAAAGAAAGAACCCACATACAGCTGTTGTCGACCATGCAATAGTTGCCCGGGATGCTGCCCAATTGATCCGTGTTCCCCTCTTATTAGCAGGGAAGCATGAGATTATAGGAATTTTTGACACTGGATCAGAGCTAAATGTCATCAACCGCAAGTTCATATGTGGACTGACAGGGACTCCAATTGACCCAGACTGCAAAGTGTTAATGAATGATGCAAATGGTGGCACTGGACACCTTAGAGGTTATGTCAAGGATGTTTTGTTGAAATGTGGAAGCCTTGAAACATATGCAAACCTGTATATTGGAGATGATGTCCCATTTGACCTCCTTCTCAGGCGACCATGGCAAGTCAGAAACTTGGTGTCAACAAAAGAAAAGGACAACATGAGCTATTTGCTCTTCCAAGATGCAGAAGACCCTGAAATATCATATGAATTACTAGTTGATGACAGAAGACAGGCCACTGAGTACCTGTATCAAGCTCCTCAAACACCAAAAGTCGAAGCATTTACAGTAAGAATGATCACTCAAGTACCACAAAAGCCTCCTACAAATTATTCAGAGTTTTGGGAGTGTTTTAACAGAAATTCTGCAGTAAGATCAACCGTGGGAAAATTCTCAAAAACTCCGTCATCTCTAGAGGACCCAATAACAGAATCTGTTGAATCCCCAGGATCCCCAAAATTGATCAAGCTTAGTCCTGAAGATTTCCCAGGCCTAGGTTTCTCATCAGAAGATCTAGAATCTGATTCAGAAATCTCAGATTCACATGAGAATTTAGATTCCCATAGGGATAGAGACAATGATTCAACCCTAGTGGCTCTGTCTGGCTCCAAATTTGGGTCAGATGATACATCAGATTGTGACTCATTTGTGGAGCCTAGTAATCCAGATTACTCAGGCCACCAACGAGCCATGAGGCTCCAGCTATCAATGATGGCGGCCCTGCATACCAAAGCGCAATTTCGGTACCTTACCTTCCATTTAGAGCAGAGGGCGCATCAACAATTGCAAGCAGCCTGTTGCCTTCACAAATTCAAGAGTTCTAATCCCAAAAGAACACACCCAGTTTGGAGTGAAAGCAATATAAAACGACTCAAGCAGTCTAACCATTTTACACACCAAGTCCTTGGATTTTTTACTGACCAAATCCATATTGCAGACAAAGAAATCACATATAAACTCGAAAGACACCAACGCAACATCTCCAATCCCTATCACCCCACAAATCAACAACTACCAACACAACCAAACAATTTCCTGCCCCGCATGCCTGTCCGAAACATTGAACTCCTGCTAGAGTTGTTTTTGGTTCCGTTTAATGAAGTTCCTCCTCCTGAAACTGCTAACACTGACATCATATCCCCCTCTAACATATTTATTTAATCTCAACTTAACTTATTAAACTTTCTTTATGGGCGACTTCTCAGTCAAGATGAGCATTCCCATCTGGTTATAATCACTGCCCCTCATGGACTACGATTCAACCCCTGCAAGATTCCCTCACGTGACGGCATCTCCCACATGGAGCACATGGCCTTGTTCGATGGCGCTGTCATTGCATTCCACAGATACCCGAATCCCCCTTCCATCCGACTCACTGATTGTATTGTAATGGTACTTGATCATTCCTCCTTTCCATCCAACTCTCCATCTCCTGCGACCAATCCCAAATCTCATGATACCTGTTCGCGTCAGCAATCTCCAGTCCCATCAGCATCTCAATCGAATCTTGAAGATCTTGCCAACATCGTGGCCCAGGTCCGGACTGCCAGATCGGATTCTGAATCCGGATCTTCCACATCAGACAGCGTGGAATCGGATGGCCAGCAACCATCACCAACTTCATCTGCTGCCATCCTTGCCACTGTCGCTGGCCCTCTGCGACTGTATGATATCTCTTACCTTCCAGAACTCGAGCCTCGTCGAGTTTATCGCCCTTGAAATCTGCTGCCGCGAAGTGGACACATTCAGACACATGTTGCTGCCTCAGCCAACTCAAGAATAGTTCGGCGTGTCATTCAGACTCAAGCAAGCCAGTGGAGGAATGGAAGATCACTCAGAGGGTATAGGGAAGGCCAGGAGGATCAAATTTCGAGCATGCGAGACACAGGTATGCTCGACATCACTGGTTGTTCAAATTTTTCCAATAAATCATTGACAGCGTACTCTTCCACCACCCTCTCCAGCAAGGATGAGGATATGGATGTCTCAGAAGGCGAGGCTACCCGCGCTGACAGTGTGTTGAACACCCGATCCATCGCATCCACTGCTGCCAATGCTCCAGCCATTGAGAACGATGCTGAGTCAACCATTTTGATGGACCAGGATGTCAATGATACTGCTGGTAAGTTCTTCCAGTCATCCTCATTACCCACAAGATTCAATTTTCCGCATGATTCCCCAGAACATTGTCTAGCCACCATTCAGGACTGGTGCACATCCAATGCACTAACGATATCTTGGCTTCCGGACCAGCCGCTCATGGAGGAGCTTGATGGTCCAGCCGACATCTCCCCTCACAATCCAGCACCCTCCTCACCTGTTCTACGTCATGAAGGCATATCCACGCTCCCTTCGCCCTCTAACTCATCTGTCTCCCTTCCCATTCGACACCTGGCCAAGCAGTCAAGTTCCGACATTTCTTCTTTTGTTCCTGGCATCGATTTGTCAACCATCAGCTGTTCTACAACTCCTGAAAAACCTCCTTCAACATATGATTGTAAGTCCATCCATAGTAAGCCCATATTCGAAGTCTTTTCTGAAACAGACCACGAAGCTCTGGTCAGGAAGGCTCAGAAGTGCACCCACTCCGAATTAAGCTTTTATGAAGAAGAAACCAAGGCCTTTCATCGTCAAGACCATATACAGGCTCAACAAAGGCTGCACACTATCCTGTGCGACGATGCATGCAGGATTCATGGGACCAACAACAAAGTAAGTGAAAGCTCTAATCTCACCCTTGAACATTCCACTCCCATCGACTTGTGTCTTCTTCTGACAGACAACGCTCCCTGCCCTTCAAGTCCTCTTGAAGATCTCGAATACATCAGCAAGCTTCAATATCCATCCTCCAAACCCTTCCTCACAAATGAAGTCCCTGTCCAGGCCATAGCTATATGCAACCTAAATTCGGGCTCAAGGCCTAATCACAACATCAACATGGAAACAGATATCATCAATATGCTTCCCCAGTTCTCAGGCCCTGACGTTCGAAACTCTGGACTACCCATCCCAACCCTTGACATCTTGGTAGACAAACCCTACTTCGAATCACCTCCTCTTCTGTCATTGCCTGTAATTTCCGTAGTACCAGAAAGAGTAGACATCCACCTTTCTCCCCTTTCCACTCACCTATCGATACCCTTGAGCACCTGCGATGAAGAAATGTTTCCCTTACCATCCCATAACACCTTTGAACCTCGTAGCTCACCCCTTCTGACAGCACCATTTCCGTCACCAGGCCTAACTCCCCTGCAGCTACCTCGAAGGCTGGGAGAAAGTCTTGATGCTCATACCAATGGACCGCTGTCCATTGAAGCTATCAGTTTCTCATCAGAGGAAGCCAATGCCTCTGATCCTGAACCTTTTGAGTTCATGGAGTCTGTGATGTCTTCACCCCCTAGTCCGATCCCTGTAATGCTGACTCCATCTGTCACACCAGACCCACCCATCATTATTCAACATCCTGTTCCCTTAGCCTCAAACTCCTACACATGTTTCAGACACCTCTATATTTTGCCCTCAGAGTCATCAGAGGATGAGAATCTCGACAGAGCATGGAAGAAACTGAATGGATGCACCTGTTATGACAAGTCCATGCAGGTGGAGACTTCAAACCTATCGTTCCTCACGAGCGACTCTGGATCGGACTCCGACACATCCATGCCCAACCTCATACCTATCTCCAGGTCCTCGTCATCATCGTCGATGCCCCATACTCCTGACCCACCAAGACCAATCCCTCTTCCGCGACTTGAAGTACCTCAGGAAACAGTGCCAGAGAGGGAAGCAATCGATTGTAAGTATGCAGAGCACCCTATTCTGCCTGCAATCATTGATCATTGGGGATCTCTAGTCGATGCTGCTTTAGATGCTGCTCTTGTACCTGTCTGAGATGAGTTCAACCAAGCAGAAGCAAATACATTCAATCCCCATCCCCTCGAGAACCTTATGTCGCATTCCGGGTTGCCGCCCATTCCTAATCCCAGTCCTACCTTCACATCAGACACTGAGGATGAAGAACTCTTGTCAGATCCTGATAGCGAGGATATGTCATCAAATTCTGAATGTCATGCTACATTACCATCGTATGCCGGCGCAGTGCATGATAATCCTCCATCCCCTTCGCAGCTTCCATGGTATCAGTCTCTCGACCCCACATTATTATGTCAGCATGTCTCTCAGTCTCCTGATGCATGGGGCTACTCAGATGCCTCCTCTGTCCTTATTTTTCAAGTACGATCCAAGCTCGTAACCCCTCCTGCTCCTGTAGATGTACTACCACCTCCCGGTCATCCTTTATGGTGCCGCCGTGTTAACGCAGCCATCATTCATCAATTTCTCGAAGTAGATTTCACTGGACCACTCAATAGCCACCCCCTTCAAGAGCAATACAATGATAATGCTACCTATCCATATTCTTCCAGCAACTCCGGCTCTCGTGTGGATCTACTCTGGCCCTTTGTCAATGCCACTGCCCAGATTAGAACAGCTGCCGTATTCGATCATGATTGGAAAGGTTGACCAGAAACTCCTCGATGTAAAGCAGTGCGTTTCGAGTTGTGGAAAACATATCAATTTACTCATTTCAATTCTGATTGTTCCACCTCATACATTCCATATTCAACTCTCAATCCATCTCCCACTCCGCAGGACTTCTGGACTTCTCAGGAGCACCCAGCGTCATGGACCAATCAGCCTCTTGGAGGCACTGAAGCTGACGAATACTATTGCACCCATTACCTCAACCCATATCAGCATACTTGGGATGCCATTGCATATGCCAAGTGGAATCCGAAGATTGTTGAGCTGTGTAAAGCTCGCGAACGCATTGAGGAAGCGCTTTGTCACATTAGCCAGGACATTCTGACCCCTAAGATGAAATGGTTCATTGATCACTTCGACGATCAATATGGTACCACCCACTTCTTTTATCATCACTGCCCCTTCTTTCGTTTTCTTGACTCCTGTGTTCCACCTCTCTTTCAAGGCTTCCACCTTTGATGCCTTCATTACGAGTACATCATGCCTAACCACATGAAACGCGAAGTTACACCTCAGCCTACCCAGAACCCTCTCCTCACCATCGAAGAGGACGAATTTCTCTTCCATGCAGCCAAGGTCTATGAGGCCTATGGAGACAATGAGCTTGCTAAGTCTATGCGCTCATTGCGCACTGCCATTTCTGCTTATGCTGATGATGCATACCTTCTCTTCAACATGGGGTATCTTTCGTCAATCCACCATTTCGATCAAGATGGCATGTACTACCCCTTGCTTTGGGATAGTCCCATTTCTCATTTATAAACAGCAGTTGTTCCTCAATCTCAGGTTCCTTTCTGGAGTTGGCCTTATACTTACGAAATTCCTACCCAGAATCAATTTCGCTCACATCACTATTCCTCTGTAACACCACCGCCACCTTATGCCTACCACCCTCTTCCCCAGAATTCTCTTCATTCTGTTCACTTCACTCCGAACTCCCATGTACAACACCTGTTTTCCTACATGCCCACCCCCCAGTCTAGGGCCACATGATTTTCTCATGTTTCAACTCCTCTGTTGCCTTGTCGATCATGTACACCAGTTTATGTTTGCCCTCACCATTTCCATCATTCGTTGTTAGCCCCACATTTCTGTTGTCATCTTTGCTATGTTAGGTCCTCATTCCCACCTGGCTCACTCTGGCAGCACTGCCACTACCGTTATTAACTCCGCCCCTCCTATCGAGAAGCCTACCCACCAGTTGTGTAGATTATTCTTATCAATTGAGAGCTGTGCCTTCAGTTGAAAAGTCAGGACTTATGAATCCCCTTGTCATGGATAATTTGCAAGAAGGAAATCACATAGCATATTTGAACTTAAGTCTAAGTTCAAGTTTAGTCCCACAACTCAATGAGACTCCAAAATTATCTGGATCTCATAATGAAGCTTTCATCTCTTCATTCAAAACTCTTCTAAATGCTCAATATTCAGCTCAATACCCACCTAATAACCTTATTGATTGGAATGAAGACATTATTATTGTAAGGGGACACTATCTCATTCCATTATCACATTCCTTTTTCTCTACACTTGTTACATATACTTACTTCTAGATACGACACCTCTGGATGAACCCCACCTCCGACGTCCACCTCTGCTACCAACTCCGAGTCCTGCTTTGTCAGACTCCGGACTTTGGCCTTCAGAATGCCATGTGCGTCGGCTCATCGTTTCACCCCCGCACCATAGTATAGGGGGCCTATAACTATACAGTTTATCAGCCACTGGATTGTATATACAGGACACACCTGGCAGAGGGATCCTTAGATTTGTTCTCTTTGGATTTCCCCTTTGCCAGGTGCATTGTTCCCAGTATCTACCATAGCTTGTCTAATAAACTTTGGATTTCCCCTTTGCCAGTCTTGTACGAGCCTACAAGCCTTTAAGGGTCGCCCTTACAGTAGACCAAATCTCCTACAAGGTCCGGGACGTCCGAGAACATTGTCAAGTGCTCTGATAGCCTCGCATCGACACTTCCTTCCATCTCCGAACTCCCCCACCTTGTCTCATAGTGTCTCATAGTCATGGACCCTGAACTAGATGTACCTACCTTGGCACCTGCTCCTGAACAGCCTGAGCAGGAAGCCTGGCAGAGGCTCATTGCTGTTGAGGGACAACTACAGACCCAAGCTGGCCAAATTGGCCAAGTCCTAAATTCAGTCGCCGAACTCCAGCGCATTGTCAAGCAGCTTGCCATCGATACCGCTCATCGTGTCCCCAACCCTGTTGCTGCACCGAACCCCGTGCTCGCAACTCCGGCTGCTGTGCAGCATTCCCCACACTCTACAGATTGCTTGCATCCCACACCCCCTGACTCCTTTGATGGTGAGAGGGAGAAAGGTGTTACAATTTTCCTTTTGTTCGGACAATTCGGACCTCGGACGCCTTCGGTCCTCGTTGTCTCCCCGTTCCTTTATTTATCGTCGCCATACCGTTTAACATATTTATCATTGACAGATCGTCGTCGCCTTTACCACTCGGTCATTCGACTCCCCATCACTCCCCTTCACTACTCCCATCTCTCATCAGGAGTCTGTCAATGTTCCTACGATACCTGGCCCCCGGCGGTCATCCTATTTACATATATCGGGCCCCATTTCTCTAGCACGGACCATTGACATTAGTATAAAAGACGTAGTACTTACAGTAGTATTCGGTAGCTTGATCTATTGAACCCTACGGGACTTACTCGCCTCTCAGCTCATTCTGAACTCGAACGATCCTTCGTCTTAGCAACTGCTAGACGAATCCGATATAGTCCTAGCTCTTAAGCGGACTATCGACTACCCGTTCGCCTCATCGGCTAAGGTAGGACTTCAGCTAGGCAACGACCGCTGATAGTCAGAACAGAAATATTCTTGATTGAGTTGTTAGAGACGTCAGTCCTAACAAAAGATCAAGCTCGACACCGAACGCCTACCTATCTAAGGTATAGGCAACCCCACCAGACAAGACGACTTCCAGGACCAGACGGTCGGGAACCTACGGACTAGGATCTAACAACACCTATTCCTCTTCATCAGACACAGACGACTACGCATCACCAAGTGAAGGCGAGACCTCACCAATCGTAGAAGACTACCCAGAGGTAGAACACGAAACAGAACCAGACACAGACCCATTAGCGGAGTCTATTCTAGGAGTTATCGAACCCAGAACCAGTCGTTCCTATCAACCCTTCGAACCACCCGGAACTCCACAGAACTTACCTCCTTTACCGCTACCCCCAGTTATCACACTACCTCCGATGACAACTGTCACCTCAGAAGCCCGAATCAGTCCTCCATCTCCCTTTACAGGAGATCGAGAACTCTTAAAGACGTTCATACTCGAGTGTATGGTTTATTTGAAACTAAACCCTACTCAGTATGATACCGACACGAAGAAGATAGCTTTCATGCTATCGTACATCAAGGGCGGAACTGCCGCCGCTTGGAAAGAGGTCAAGCTTGACAGCTTGAAAAACCTGAACGATTGGGGGACGCTTACGGCCTTCCAAACCGAACTAGAAGAGGCCTTTGCCCCTGTCGACCCACAGGGACAGGCTAGAACGAAACTCCGCACCCTTAAACAGACCGGGACAGCGGAGGAGTACGTCGCTGAATTTAAAATTCAGGCAGGAAGAAGCGGTATCACCGAAGCAGCTTCTTTGATTGAGTACTTCATGGAAGGACTCCATCCGAAGTTGCTATCAAAGATCTTTGATATGGATACCATGCCTACGACTACAGAAGGATGGCAACAAGCAGCCATCAAATACGACAACCAATGGCGTCGTTCGCGGGCCTTGGCAACCAGATTCTCAAAGGGGATGACTACTAAAAGCCATACTCCTTCCACTTCCCATCCGACACCCCGATACATCCCACGTGACCCCAACGCGATGGATGTCGACCGTCTCACTCTTGAAGAGAGAGACAACCACATGAAGAAAGGCCTGTGCTTCGAATGCCACCAGCCTGGTCATCGTGCCAGCGACCACAAGAAGGGGGTCATCCCCAACGACCCCAGGAAATTTCATTTCCAACAGAAGCCTAACCCGAAGAAGGGAAGGGATGCCTACTTAAAGATGAAGGCTTTAATTGCGGAACTCCCTGATGACGAAAAGGAGGAATGCATGAAGCATCTAGAGGATGAGGGTTTTTAAAGCGGCGGTCTGCCTCGACGTCAGTATCCGCCACCGTTTCCATTTCTACTGTAATACTAGCCGAGAATTCAAAATCTTTTCGAATCCCCATCTCGGCTAGTATCAGTGAAAGAAACGTCGACACACAAAGCCTCGTAGACTCTGGAGCAGAAGGACTTTTCTTGGACAAAACCTTTGCCAAAGAAAACAACGTTCCCGTGAAGAAACTCAGGGAACCAATCAGGACAAGAAACGTAGATGGAACATACAACAAAGCCGGACCCATTACCCATTACACCTGGTTAACGAACAAGATAGGGAAGCTCGTAACACGAGATCTCTTCCTCATTCAAGACCTAGGAGATGAGAACATGATTCTCGGACTCTCTTGGCTCAAGAAATATAACCCGAACATTAATTGGGAGACCGGCCAACTCGAAATCGATCCAAAACGAGCACGAAGGACTTTCTCCTCTATTCTCAAGGAGAAGAATGAAATCCGACGATTGATGACAGAAGGAACTACTTCAACTACGACACCCTCGAAACAAACTTTTGGATCAACCCTCAAAAAGGCTGAGGAAATCAGAAAGTTAAGAGTTAAAGTTAAGGCTACTCTTGACCGAAAGACTAAAGAACAGGACACCCGCGAAATCGAATCGCCTCCCAAAGAGGAAGTTACTCAAACCAAGATTTATCCGAAGCCAACTATCGAAGAGGTTGACGAAGAAGAACCCCAATTTGTTGGACCAACATTGGGACTAGATGAACCGATCATTATGGACAACCAAGACACGGAACAAGAGCCTATCTTGAAAACCCCACAGGAAACACCCGTCACGGAAATAAAAGAACAGGACGATACCCCGAAAATACTACCAGAAGAACTTCTTCCTGAAGAAGATTTCTTAGCTGACGATGAACTAATCATCAGCTATATCCAGGGAGAACCGGTTTTAGGCATATTCGAAGACAAAGAAGCTCCTCTGACAGAGGAACATCGAACCTCCGAATATACGGTCAAACGAAAAGGCGCAACGATGGGAAGGTTCATCAAGGCCCTCCACACCGCAACACATTCCTATAGTCAACACATATGGATCAGGCAAAAAATCTCTATCGCTCAAGAATTAGCTCACCTTCGTACAGCCGAAGAGAAGGAACAACCCAAGAAAACGATAGACGAAATGCTGCCTGACTATTACAGGGAATACAAGGAGGTCTTCGAAAAGAAAGCATCGGAACGAATGCCCAAACAAAGGACCTTTGACCACGCAATAAACCTACAACCGGACGCCGTACCCCGGGATTGCAAGGTATACCCCTTGTCCCCGAAAGAACAGGAGAAGCTCGACGAGTTTCTAAAAGAAAACCTTCGGAAGGGATATATCCGTTACTCGAATTCACCCATGGCTTCACCCTTCTTCTTTGTTGCAAAAAAGGAAGAAGGAGCGCTTAGACCATGTCAAGATTATCGATACTTGAATAACATGACAATCCCAGATACGTATCCCCTACCCCTCATCAGCGAGCTAATGGAAACTCTGAAAGGAGCAACCATTTTTACGAAACTCGATCTACGTTGGGGATATAATAACGTCAGAATCAAGGAAGGCGATGAATGGAAAGCCGCGTTCAAAACGAACCGCGGTCTATTCGAACCAACGGTGATGTTCTTTGGATTGTGCAATTCACCTGCGACATTCCAAAGGATGATGAACGAACTATTCCGGGACATGATTAACGAAGGCTGGATCATCATCTACATGGATGATATCCTTATATTCTCGGACAACCTCGACGAACACCGGAAGCGTACGCTTCGGGTATTACAACGTTTGAAGGAAAATGATCTTTTCCTCAAACTGGAGAAATGCACCTTCGAGACGGACAAGATCGAATATCTAGGGATGATTATCACCCCAGATCACGTCTCGATGGACCCGGCAAAACTCGCAGGAATCAAAGACTGGCCGACCCCTACTACGGTAAAGGGAGTACGCTCATTCCTGGGTTTTGGGAACTTTTACCGGAAGTTTATCAGTCACTTCGCGGACTTAGCTCAACCATTACATGAGCTGACGAAGAAGGATAAACACTGGGAATGGACAAAGGAAAAGAACGATGCCTTCGAGAAGCTCAAGGCTGCATTCCTGAAGGCTCCAGTCCTAATCATGCCTGACAGGACGAAGCCATACCTGATCGAATCGGACGCATCAAAATGGGCAACCGGAGGAGTTATTCGCCAACAGGACATCAATGGCGACTGGCACCCATGCGGATACATATCACATGCCCTCGACGCAACACAACGGAACTATCAGATTTATGATCGAGAATTATTAGGGATCATCCGCGCACTTGAAACATGGCGACACCTGATTCAAGGCAACGGATTCCCTACTGCAATACTCTCGGATCACAAGAATCTAACATATTTCCGGACCGCCCAGAAACTGAACAGGAGACAAGCGAGATGGAGTCTCTACTTGTCCCTGTTCGATCTGAAATTGATCCATGTTCCAGGATCAAAGATGGTACAATCCGACGCCCTGTCACGACGGGCAGATCTCTGTCCAGAAGACGATAACGATAACGAGGATATTATTGTCTTACCCGACAATTTGTTCATTCGAACGATTGATCTAGACCTCAAGAGTGCTCTGGCCAAAGCACTAATGAAAGACGAAGTAATGATGGATGCCATCGATACGTTGAAAACGAAGGGGGTACCACCGACCAAATCAGCACTAGAAGACTGGAAAATCGAAGATGACATGCTATTTTTCCGAGAAAAATGCTATGTTCCAGAAGATCAAGAACTTCGACGACATATCGTTGAACGATACCATGATTCCCTTATCGCAGGACACCCGGGCCAATACAAAACTATGGAACTAGTCAAATGCGACTACTGGTGGCCGGGTATGTATACTTTTATAAAGAAATATGTTGACGGCTGCGCCACATGTCAACAAATGAAGGTCAACACTCATCCGACGGTGGCACCGTTAATGCCGATAAAATCTACGACCACAAGGCCATTCGCCCAAATATCGATGGACTTTATTACGGATTTACCGGAACGCAATGGAGCTGATTCAATCATGGTCGTGGTAGACCATGGCCTAACGAAGGGGGTAATTTTCATCCCCTGCAACAAAACGATTGATGCATTAGGAACCGCGGACCTCCTCTTGCAAAACGTATACAAACGGTTCGGACTCCCTGACACGATCATCTCAGACAGGGGTCCCCAATTCGCAGCACGAGTTACAAGAGAACTCGGACGGTTGTTAGGCATCAAACTCGCCCTTAGCACGGCCTATCACCCACAGACAGATGGACAGACAGAACGGCTGAATCAGGAACTCGAAGTATACCTCCGGATATTCTGCTCAAACAACCCCGAAACATGGAGAGACCTCCTACCACTGGCAGAATTCACACACAACAACCGGATTCATTCCGCTCGAAACGCCTCCCCGTTTTACCTCATGATGGGCTTCGATCCTCGAGGTATCCCCACTCCATATCCGAAAACTGATGTACCCGCAGTCGAACAACGGATCGTCGCCTTGCAACGCGCAAGAGACGAAGCTCTGGCAACACACGAGTTAGCCAGACAGAAAATGATGAAGCATACGATCAAGGGGTTCAAACCCTTTGAGAAACACGACAAGGTCTGGCTAGAGAGCAAAAACTTAAAGATTGGATACCAAGCTAGGAAACTGGCACCCAAACGCGAAGGACCATTCGAAATCACGGAAGTTTTAGGACCCTTGACATACCGCCTGAAACTCCCCAGCCAATGGAAGATCCATCCTGTCTTCCATGCCACGCTATTGACATGATTCGAAGAAAACGACGTCCACGGCCCCAATTTCCTGAAACCTCCCCCTGACCTAATAGAGGGAGAAGAGCAATACGAGGTGGAGGCTATTGTAGCCCACAAAAAGATCGGAAAAGGTTACCGATATCTAATCAAATGGAAAGGTTACCCGACATCGGAAAATACGTGGGAACCCTCGGCTAACCTTGATCTTGCCGAAGAGATTTTGATCGACTACAAAAGGAGACGATGGTTGTGACTCTCCCATCAACCATCATGTCAAAAACCGTGGCAGTCCTCGCGTCTCTCTTCACTTTCCTATTCTTGGTCGGCGCTTGGGTCGTCGCATCCCAATTTTATTTCGATCTCCGGAGTTTCCGACGAAATTACCTCACTGAATCTCGCCCCTCATCCCCCCTCATGTTCGGACGGATCACCCTCACACAGGAAGAAATCGAAGAACTCGCCAGACCACTTCCCCCTGCGTTTCATCAACCATCATCTCGATCCCATAGAACACGAACAGCCGAAACGTTCGCTATGCGACCACGTCCTATACAGTATCGATCATCACCCCTACACCGTGAAACGCAATCAGCGTTTCTAGGGGTTCCTATCGAACCAAGATCCCGTTCCCTATAGGATGAAACGCGACCATCATCCTCTCTTGTATATAAAGATACCCCTGCAAACGAAGAAACCAAACCAAAAGAAAACCTATTCAACAAACATCTACCATCCCCTCTAATCATGTCCGACGATACATTCCCCGCTCCTTACCCCCCAGTCTTCTACCGAGCCCTCCGAAAGGCCAGACAGTGGATGGCACAAGAAAACCACGCAGCAGACCTTGTCGTGAACACCAGCGACAACATAATCACCGGACCCCTTGCCAGAATCGCTTACGAAGCATTCCAGCGACAAAGAAACCTGATTCGGCAGGTAAATACTTTAGAAACTATAATAGCGGACACTGTGGAGGAGATCGAACGAGCGGATCACAACTTGGACGATACGCTCCTCTCCATGCTACACCTAGGACCAGAAGCCCTCCTAGACGGTATGGATACCCTCCCACGAACTCCAGACATGCCGTACGCTGGCGTACCGTATTTCCCCACCCCGCCTAGAATAGGTTCACCCGAAATCCCCGTTCCTTCTGAAACCCTCGCTCCCCCAGTCCCTCAACGAACATCACCGTGGCTTACGATGTCACCTGAACCCACCAATAACGACTCTCTGCCGACTTCTAGCGACTCCGCAAAAGAAGAAACCATCGTAGTCAGAAAACCATCCCCCGCTCGTCGGAGAACACACTCGGTCCAACACAAGAAGAAAACACGTTCTCCCGAAAAGTCGGCTATTCCTGGCTCTTCTTCTTCTCACGCCATCGTCGTCTCACCGTCTCCCCCTCCACCACAGAAACGACGTTCTCTCGCCGCGAAGCGCCGCGAAACCTTGTGTAACCACTGCGGCGAACCAGGGCATATTTATCGAAATTGCCCCCATTATACCTGTCCCCGTTGCCACGCTGTGCAACCAGGACACCAGCCGGAGAATTGTCGTTTCTCCCCCAACTACAGTTACAACCCCGAAGATTACGACTACGACGATCCCATCGACGACGAGGGGATCGCCAATACCACCGGAGAGTCGTATGGATGTTGAAGCCAGGGGCTTCAACGGTAGAGGGGGGGTAATGTTACAATTTTCCTTTTGTTCGGACAATTCGGACCTCGGACGCCTTCGGTCCTCGTTGTCTCCCCGTTCCTTTATTTATCGTCGCCATACCGTTTAACATATTTATCATTGACAGATCGTCGTCGCCTTTACCACTCGGTCATTCGACTCCCCATCACTCCCCTTCACTACTCCCATCTCTCATCAGGAGTCTGTCAATGTTCCTACGATACCTGGCCCCCGGCGGTCATCCTATTTACATATATCGGGCCCCATTTCTCTAGCACGGACCATTGACATTAGTATAAAAGACGTAGTACTTACAGTAGTATTCGGTAGCTTGATCTATTGAACCCTACGGGACTTACTCGCCTCTCAGCTCATTCTGAACTCGAACGATCCTTCGTCTTAGCAACTGCTAGACGAATCCGATATAGTCCTAGCTCTTAAGCGGACTATCGACTACCCGTTCGCCTCATCGGCTAAGGTAGGACTTCAGCTAGGCAACGACCGCTGATAGTCAGAACAGAAATATTCTTGATTGAGTTGTTAGAGACGTCAGTCCTAACAAAAGGGTGTGCCTTCATCAACTCCTGCGATCTTTTTATGTCTCTCGTCCCAAAGGCATTTCCGGACAAACAGACTCGCATCAATTGGGCCCTCTCATACATGAAAGGGGGCCGTGCCGCCCGCTTTGCAGCCTGTACACTTCATTACCCCAAGTCCTACAGTGGAATTCCCCATTTCCGATCCTATGTGGAATTCCGTGCGGAGTTTGTCTCCACGTTTTGTCCTCGGGATGAAAAGCAGATGGCTGCAACCACCCTCGAGACCACTGATTACTATCAAGGAACTCGGTCTGTCGACAACTATATCGACGCCTTCCAGGATCTCATGGAGGAATCCAACTTCCCTGACGGGGCACAACTTGTGTTCCATTTCCAACATGGTCTTGACAAAAGGATCGAAGACAAGGTTGCAGGAATGGTGGATGGGCGCCCCTCTGATGAACATGTCGACCAATGGATCGAAGCTGCACACTTGGTTGACTACAACAACCAGGCTAATTGTGACTTCCACACCATGTCTGCCAAACCCCAAATAACCCCAGCTCTGATTCTGGCTAATCGGACTCCCGGAGTTGTCTCATTCCGTCCATTCTCTGCTCCTCCAGTTCAGACCATCCCTGCTGGAGCCACACCAGTCACTCGCTCCCTTCCCCCTGGTGTCCCTATGGACATCGACATGTCTCGTCAGCGCTCCAGAACTCCGGGCGTCTGTTTCTGATGCAAGAAACCTGGACATGTCTCCCGCAACTGTCCAGACCAGTTTGATATCCGTGCCATGACAGACGAAGAGTGTCAGGACTGGGCTATGAGTCTCCTGGCTGAGCAGGACACCGTTCACACTCCCGAGCCTAACGAGCAGATCTCCGTAGCAAGCATGGAAGGCAAGTCTGGGGATTTAGAAGAGGATTTTTAGTTGTGCCACAGGTGAAAAGTACGCCCCTGTTGGCAGGTTCCAATCAGTTTGCATGTTTGTCTATAGAGTCCGCAGAATCCCATTCCATTGCTGCACTCTCCCCATGTAAACTCGATTCGAATCAAGATGTACCCCCTTCTTCCCCCGGACATCCAGACATCAGAGTTCATAACTCCGGTTTGCCAGGAAAACTTCCCTCCCATCGTGGATTACCCTGTTGGGAAAAGTGCCTCCCCCGCCATTATGTTCTTGCTGCTATTCCGAGTCCCAACTCTCTGTCCCTCAACATGGAAATAGAGATGACAGACACTCAGAAAATCTACAGCTTGAAGGCTCTGGTTGATTGTGGCGCCTCCGGACTCTTCCTACACACCCACTTTGTACAACAGAATAATCTCACCACACGTCCCCTTTCTCAACCCATTCCTGTGAACAATGTGGATGGAACTCCGAATGCAGCTGGCTCCATCACCAATGTTGTTGACCTGATTCTGCATTACAATGGACATGCGGAACGTGCGGTGTTTGCCATCACCGATCTCAGTCGACAGGACATGATCCTTGGGTACACCTGGCTCCGAGAGCATAACCCGGAGATTGACTGGGCAGCCGGGACAGTCTCAATGAGTCGTTGCCCATCCCGCTGTCAGACCTGTAGAGAGGAGGTGAAAGTGGAGCGCAAAGCACAGACTAAACTCTGGGCTGCTATACGTGTGTGCCATGCTGGCGGAGTTCCTCTACCCGAATCGGACTTCGATGATGTCCCGGACTTGTGCCCTGACTCCGAAGATGATGACGATGATGAAGTTTACGAGGGCTATATCCCTGATATGAGCTCAGAGTCAGACTCAGAATCAGATTCGGAGTCCAACACAGCGAGGGACACGGAGGCAGACCCCATGGAAGAAGGTGATCATATATTTGTGATGACTCTCTTCGGTTACCCGACTGCTGAGGAGATCTGAGCAAGTCAGACGACGTCTCAATGCCTAGCGGAGGCCTTTGCATGCAACTCCACGCCAAAGTCCTTCTGCGATGCCGTCCCTGATCACCTTCAAGATTTTGAGGACATTTTCTCCAAGGCATCCTTCGACGAACTTCCAGGTCGGAAGCAATGGGATCATGCAATCGAACTTGAACCAGGCTCTACTCCAAGTGCATGCAAAGTCTATCCCCTTGCCCCAAATGAACAGTCAGAGCTCGATGTGTTTTTGGAGGAAAACCTCAAGTCCGGTCGTATCCGGCCCTTGAAATCTCCCATGGCATCTCCGGTCTTCTTCATCAAAAAGAAGGACAGTTCCCTCTGGTTAGTGCAGGATTACCGGACATTGAATGCCCTGACAGTGAAGAACCGTTACCCTCTTCTCCTCATTTCTGAGCTCATTAACAATCTCCAGGGTGTGCGATACTTCACCAAATTGGATGTCCGGTGGGGCTACAATAATGTCCACATCAAGGAGGGAGATGAGTGGAAGGCAGCATTTCGGACAAACCATGGGCTCTTTGAGCCGTTGGTTATGTTTTTCGGACTCACCAATAGTCTGGCCACATTTCAGACGATGATGAACAACATCTTCCATGAGCTTATAGTGGAAGGAGTTGTTTGCATATACCTCGACGACATCCTTATCTACACCAAAACACTTGAGGAGCATCGTCGCATCACTCATCTTGTACTGGACCGCCTCTGTGAATACTGCTTGTTCCTGAAGCCCAAGAAATGCAAGTTTGAAAAGATGGAGATCGAATATCTCAGACTTATCATCTCTCATGGAACGGTGTCAATGGACCCAGTCAAGGTTGCCAGAGTTGCAGAGTGGCCAATTCCGAAAAACAAGAAGGAGGTACAGTCATTCCTAGGCTTCACCAATTTCTACTGATGGTTTATCCAGGATTTCTCGCATCACGCGCAGCCTCTCTTTGACCTTACGGCCAAGGACGTTACATGGGTGTGGGGATCCACACAACAGGAGGCGTTTGACACCCTCAAGCATGCCATCATCTCCAAGCCCATTCTCATATTTCCGGATGATGGCCGACCTTTCCGGGTAGAAGCAGACAGTTCGGACTTTGCCGCGGGAGTGGTGTTGTCTCAGCAGTCTCCAGAGGACGATAAATGGCATCCGGTCGCATTCTACTTGAAGAGTTTGAATGTGGTCAAGTGAAATTACGAGATCCACAACAAGGAGATGCTCGCAATCATTCGTTCACTTGAGGAGTGGAGGCATTTCCTGGAGGGAGCGCAACACCAGATCAAGATCCATACTGACCACAAAAACCTCCAGTATTTCTTGACTGCAAAGAAGCTCAATCAACGGCAGGCAAGGTGGTCTCTGTATCTAGCCAACTTCAATTTTGTGTTGCATCACTGCCCCGGACAGACCATGGGCAAACCCAACGCACTGTCCCGCCACCCCGATCACGGAGATGGAAGTTCCGACAACGCGGACATCGTGTTACTCAAACCAGAGTTCTTTGCCATCTGTGCTCTGGAGGGTTTGGCTCCAGTGGGTGAAGAAGACCAGATTCTGCAGGATATCCATCGGGGGAACCGAGGGAACATGCATGAGGACGTTGTGGCCAAGGCCGCTGCTGCATTGAAGTCTGCACGTTCCGGAGTTCGGTCAGTGAAGAGTGCAGAGTGGGCGGAGGAGCAGGGAGTTCTCATGTTTCGTGGTCGAATCTATGTTCCAAATGTCCCAGACCTCTGGCGTCAGATTGTTGAGCTCCATCACGATTCCCGTGTCGCCGGACATCCAGGTTGCTGGAAGACTCTGGAGTTGGTGTCCCGGAATTATTGGTGGCCACAGATGTCCTGGTATATCGGCTCCTACACCAGCACCTGTGACCTCTGTCAACGAATGAAAGTCCGCAGACAGGCTCCAGTGGGGAGGCTGCACCCATTGCCCATTCCGGAGGGTCGCTGGAACATCGTATCTGTAGATTTCATTGTGGAGCTCCCGGAGAGTCATGGGTATGATGCGGTGATGGTGGTGGTAGATTCTGTGGGGAAGCAGGCGCACTTTATTCTGACACACACCACCTGTATGGCAATGGGTGCCGCAAACCTCTACCACAAGAACGTCTGGAAGCTACACAGACTTCCGGATGCATTCATCTCCGATCGCGGACCACAGTTTGTTGCAGAGTTTACCTGCGAGCTTTATCGCCTCCTTGGCATCAAGCTCAGCACCTCCACAACATACCACCCCCAGTCAGATGGTCAGACAGAGCGAGTCAATCAGGAGCTGGAACAGTATCTCCGGGTTTTCTGCAATGAACGTCAGGACAACTGGGACAACCTCCTACCAGAAGCGGAGTTCCAGTACAACAACCACGTTCACTCCGCAACCAAGTACACCCCATTCATGTTGGACACTGGTCGGAATCCATGCATGGGCTTCGAACCCTGTCCCTGGAATTCGAACAATGAGTCGGCCAACGAGTTCTTTGACTGGATGAAGTTGGTGCAGAAGGAGGCAAAGGCGGCACTTGTCAAGGCAAAGGATGACATGGCCAGGTACTATGACCAGCGTCGTACTCCGGCTCTGGAGTACAGGCCCGGAGATCGTGTTTACTTGGACGCCTCTGACATTCATACTACTTGGCCATCCAAGAAGCTTTCCCACTGCTACCTTGGACCATATACCATCGAGTGCCAGATCGGCCCTCTTGCCTACCGACTCTGTCTCCCTCGTGCCATGAGCCGTCTCCACCCAGTGTTCAATGCTGTGAAACTCTGACCTGCTCCGCCGGACCCCATCCCCAGTTGTCATGTGCATCCGCCTCCACCTCTGACTCTGGTCGATGACAAGGAGGAGTACGAGGTGGAGGAGATCTTGGACAGTCACATCTTCCATCACAAGCTCCAGTACAAGGTCAAGTGGAGAGGGTACGGCTACGAGGAGGCTTCCTGGGAGCCTATGGCAAACTTGTCACATTCCCGCGACCTTGTCCACAACTTCCATCAGCATCATCCAGACACTCCACACCAAGTCCAGGGGATATATTTTGTGGATCCTGCTGTGCATCGAGGTGCTGCACTCTAGGGGGGGGGTGATGTAAGGGGACACTATCTCATTCCATTATCACATTCCTTTTTCTCTACACTCATTACATATACTTACTTCTAGATATGACACCTCCGGATGAACCCCGCCTCCGACGTCCACCTCCACTACCAACTCCGAGTCCTGCTTTGTCGGACTCCAGACTTCGGCCTTCAGAATGCCATGTGCGTTGGCTCATTGTTTCACCCCTGCACCATAGTATAGGGGGCCTATAACTATACAGTTTATCAGCCACTGGATTGTATATACAGGACACACCTGGCAGAGGGATCCTTAGATTTGTTCTCTTTGGATTTCCCCTTTGCCAGGTGCATTGTTCCCAGTATCTACCATAGCTTGTCTAATAAACTTTGGATTTCCCCTTTGCCAGTCTTGTATGAGCCTACAAGCCTTTAAGGGTCGCCCTTACAGTATTCTGTCTCTCTGAGTCTTTCAGTTTCTCTGGGAACAGATGGAGGTCACTAAGTTCCTGTTGGGCTGTCAGTATGGCCTGTTGGGATAATAGGGGTATGTGCTCACCCTTGATAACCTTGCAATCTCCAACAGCTGTTTATCAGCTTCTTTGCGAAGAGCTTCAATTGTGGTCTCACTCCTGCTGAGTTCCTTTTGGACAATTAATACAACGAAGATTGGGATAGGGCTGTGTCCCTACCATTAACAATCTTGCAATTTCAGTCATCTTTCCGTCAGCTTCTTGGCGAAGACTTCCATTTGCAATCTCGCTCTCTTTCAATTTCTCAGGGAGGCTGCGAAGATCTTGGAGCTCCTGTTCCGGGCATAAGCCTATCAGATGTGGCAAAGAGACATCTATTGACCTTGAGTAATCATGTTATTTCCATCTCCTGGGCCCTCAACATCTCTTTGAGGACACCAAGCTCCTGGAACACATCCTGCAGTTTCTGTATGTAGTGAGGTTCTTAGTACTTGCTGAGCAGTGATGGAGAATATGTGCTTACTGAATCATGTGCCAGCTCAACTAACAGTGCTGAATGGTGTTCTTGGGCAAGTCCTTGGTGGGCTTCATGTACTTTGTATCAGGAAATATTCCAGAGCAAGATTGATGTAATTCCCACCTTGAAAGAGCTCGGTTTTCACAACATTGAGGTCCTAATCAGGAGGATCATCAACATCCAACTCAAAAGTAGGCTTCAACTCACTTGTCTACTGTGTGCTTGAAGTTCTGCCATCTCGTTTTCTAGTTTGTGCAGAGCCTATTCCCAGATATCAGCTCATGGTGGTGGGCTGCTACTAGTGCTTGAAGGTCAGATAGAGTTGGGCATGCTCCTGTAGCAGGATTACTTTGAGTGGCTTCAATGAAGATAAGAAAGGACATACCTGCCACCATTCAACAACATCCGTATCCTTTGTGACATCCATAGGCCTGTTGCTCAGGTAGCATCTCAATTCTGAAGCCCATCCTTCATTGTTGTCCTTCTCGAGAAGGGTCTGGCGATATTGATCATACTCAGATATAAGGATCTGAGGGTTAGCCATGCTTCCATCATCCTGGGTTGCCGGATGAACTTGGGCTTGGGGACGGCATCTGTAGTATTTCTCCATCTGTGATATTTAGACTAAGATTGCATGCTTACCATACCAATGATTCATTAAGGACTCACATTGCTTTCAACTATCTTACATGCTTCATCTTGCCAATTTTTTGCATGGCGATTACCAGTGTCCCACTCCTTCACCTGCTCCTCTGCACCACCCCACACCAGCTTAATGTAATCAAGTTTGTAGTATGGATGAAGGACTGCATGCAATGTAAGATATTATAACTGGTTGTAATGGAGAAACATACCTAGTGCAAGAACAAAGGTTGGTTTGCTGTCAATCCGAGAGTAGTATTTTTGAAGCTTTTCTAGGCTGTCGTTAATCGCATCCTTATACAGAAAGAACTTGTTTGAGTCTCGTTTTGCTTCCCAGGCCATCTGAAGCTCTTCAAGCATGGGAAGTGCATGCCAGAGTGTCAGCAGCCTTTCCGAAGAAAAGTAGTGCTGAATGTCATTTGAATCCTGAAGGTAGGTTAGCTAGTTGTCAGTCTCCTATCAATGTATCAATCGCAAACATACCTTCAAGATATCACAAGCATTCTCCACCCATTCCCACTCCCTGTCTCCAAAGGTAAACGCAGACCATTGGATCTTCTTGGCAATCCGACCATTGTTACGGATGGTTGTTATTGGACCATATAAGGCATCACCAGATTGAACAAATAGACTGATTGCCTGTGGAGATCGCATTAGTATCTATAGAAAAAAGCATCCTAGATTACTTACCTGTCATAATTTGTATGAATGACTGAGCATCAAATGAGCCAAACCCCATTGAACGTTGCTGTAAAGGGGAATCTTGAGTGGATTGGTGATCTTGCACTGGATCTGGAGTTTCTCAAAGTATTCAATCCACTGACCAGATGATTGAATCTTGATGGCAAGGGTGCATATAGATGCAATGACATCTAAAGAACCTCCAAGCACGCAGTTGTCAAGTAAAGAAGGATCATACTCCCATATGGCTGCAGTAGTCTCAATCACAGCAATCCTTGTGATACAACTCATCATGGCAATGTTGGCAATGTTGACAATGTGCTCAAAGCATCTATGTATGGTAAGCAGTGACATTGAAAGGCAATGGAAACAATAAACTTATGGAAGCTGATTCTCGCCTGCATCCCACTTCTCATATGATCTCTGGGCATGGAAGGACTCGATCATTTCACAGGTAGTGTTGTTGTTTGAAGTGTTGTCAAGGGTAACCATGAAGAGCTAGACATGTGGTTAGTTATCTTATTGATGAACTGATATCGGCCCATGATGACACACCTTCAATCCATCTTTTCAACAGATTCCAATTCAGTCACACAATCCCATGAAGTATTGCCCTAGGTTCCAGCTGCTATGATCACCTGAAACTGGCTGGAATCCCACCACTTCTGAATGCAAGCACCACTTCCCCTCCTTTACCTCAATCCAGTGCGCTGTCATTCTGAGAAACGACACTTTGGTGGTATCTGCAATCCCTGAGGAATAGTGTAATGATTCTCAGGTATCTTATCCTTTTTGCAACATTCTTGATAGAGAGGGTAATGACCACAGATATGTGCTTGACAGGTCGAATTTCCACCAACAAAGAATGCCTTCTTCTCATCTGGTTTACCTTTCTTCTTTTCTCTGTCATGTTGTCAGTATTTTGTCAACCTTTTCCATGTACTATCACTCACCAGCATGGTAGACACCATTGTCCTCTCAAGATTTCACACACATCACCCTTGAATTTGACTTCTACGCAATCCAAAAACATTGTCAGCAAGTCTTTTGTACTATTATTTTTCATGGTCAGGGTCTTGGGAATCTCTGCAAGATGTTGTTCCTCAAGGTCACTTGCTTCCTATTAAGAGTAAGTCAGGTTTAATGAATTGTTTTGATATCATCATCTTACCTTCTCATTTTCAGTGTCCTCATCTGTTTTGTCATTTTCCTCTCCATCAATTTCTTCAATCTCAACCTCAGCATCCACCTCAATCTCTTCTATCTCCACCGTCTTTGCCTTTTTCCAGGACTGAGACCGGGGTTCCTCAGGTTCCTCATCAGAACTCATGTCATCAGAACTTGTGTCAGATGCTCTCTGTTTTCGGCTGATACTTCCCTTTTTCGGTTGAACCTTGGATGCTTGGGGCTTGTTGCTGACCTTTGACTTCACAGCTGCATTGGCTCATTGCTTTGTAGCACCTTTTGGTTTGGCCATTCTTAGGGTAGGTGGGGTGTATGAGTGGGGTGCATGAGCAGCTGTCAAACTCCAGAAATACCAAAGTGTTGTTTGGTGTTTGGTGGATCTCACATGTGATGCTCGTTCACCTCTCGAAATAATATCTTCAATTCATATTGTAGTGGAGACCTCTCGACTGGGTGCCTTGTAAGTAGACTGAAGGTTCAGTTCTAAACCAGTTGTGACTGGTCTTAAGCCAGTTACGATAAATGTCATTCTGGGCTGGACCATTAACTGAGGGTGCCACCAGGCACATGTAACTGAGACTGAAAGTCTGGTTACATCAGTTATGGTTCAGTCTGGTCTCCAGTCTTTTGCCAGTCCTAGTAACCAGACCTTCATGCACTACCCACGCCAGGAGAAGGCAAGGTCTTTGATGACAAAGATGGCCAATGTATTAAGTGCGAAGTCTGAAATGGGATCACCTATGATCTGCATGTATCTCATGGGTAATCCAGACACTACACTGATCACAAGTTTGAGAACATTCATTGGCCTAGTTATGTTAGAGAGGTGCAGTGTGCATGGATTCCAGATGAAACTGCTGATATTGAGACAGGACCGGACAAGCTCACCCTTTTTAAAAGGCAAGGCCATGTCGTGGGCTTGTCCCATGTATTCGATTATATACATCATGGTCCCACATTGAGTAGCATGTCTCTCTATGAGTGGGTGTCAAGGTCTCAGCATGTGAAGTTAAAGAAAGCTGCATCAGCCATGAATGCCACTGTTGCTTTCCATCCTGACCATCCTCTCACAGATACACATGGATCATATATATATCGAGCACATTACACTCCCCCACCTATTCCTAGTCCAATCCAATCGGATTCCGAGTTGTCCAAGTTGGAGGACTAGGAATTTAGTTGGACTCAACTTGGACTGGAGAATGAAAAGTTTGGCTGGCACCCCAGCATTTTTTTCAAATTCCAGTCTGAGTCCAGTCCAACTAAATTCCAAGTCAGATAACTCGGAATCTCGGAATTTGTTAGGAAATTCCTTGTCATAGAAAATTAACTCGGAATCTCAGACTGGTCGGTGTGGTGGTGCAGGGTTCTCTGCACACGAACTTGCATGCCCATGCTGTTCTCACCCTTAGCTTACCAGATTCGACACTTCAAGATCATTATCGACACTATACTCTGAGCTGTTCATTCAAACATTTATACTGATACTCTAATATTTCATTCTAGATTCTACTTTACAGGTACACACCATGGACATACCCACTGTGTATGAGGTTTACCTCTGCCCTCGATCACTTTTTGAAGACTACTTTACTTACACATACAATTGATACTCTTCTTGGTTGGATAAGACTAGGATTGGGTGAAGGTGACTTTGACGGCCAGATGGTAGGGATGAACCGAGTCTCGCGTGGACTATGTCAAGTTGCGCTGATGGGGGACAGCTGCACTCCACTGTGTCAACTGAGTTCCCCGAGTCATTCCCAGTCTGAGATGATCTCGATCCGATTCCGATATCTTATCTAATCATTTTGCCTTCTTTTCTTCATTGACCTTTCACTTCTCAACTTCTTCCCCATTCCCCATGGCCTCGTTTCATAATGTACCCCAGTTCCCCATTCATTTGTATTTGTATATAGGTGTCTGCCCACCTTTCGAATGGTGCATCGAATCTCATTTTTGATCACCCACATACTCTAAGGCACTGACGTGCGCGACGTTTATCAATTACATTTACAAGCATTTTCAAGTCTCTTCAAGCCTACGTAAAGTTACATGTTCCATTCTTTACTTTGTATTCCATTTTGTTCTATGGTCAGACCTTAATTGGTCTCGATCATTTCTCTGTCTACATTCACATGAAGGCTATTTGTCATTGTCGTGACCTACTAATCATATTTTATCCATGGTGTTCTCTTCTGTGGGGAGATGACCAGCCCCCTTTGTGCCTCGCTATTACATTAGCACTTCCACATTGGACTGGTCGGACAGTACCAATGGGAGTACTAGCAGTGTTCTGACTTGAACTCCCAACCTCACGTGAACCTTGGGGACATGTGAACAAGGTGCAGTTTACCACTGCACCAAGATGGCTTATATTTCACAGGAAACAATGACCTCAAGTACCATTGATCTCAACATCAACACAACAACAACCAATGTCAACATCAACAATAACAACAGCCACCACCACCACCACCACCACACACATCACCACCACCACCACACCACTCAACAACAACCCAAGGCACCAGTGCCTCTGCCGACAATGACGACAATAGCAACAGCATGCAGCCAACAGGCAAGGCAGGCAGGGGTCAACGACCCCTGCTTGTAAGTTTTTCTTTTTTTCTTTTCTTTCTTTTTTTCGATGCTAATTTTATTATTTCTACAGGAATACAGACTAAATGAGCCAAACACCAACCTCGCGACACCCAACACGTTTGCCAGCAAAATGCCACATCGACGCCTCCGACCCACAGGCGAAATGGTGGGGGGGAACAACAACTGAGGAGGGGGAGGGGCACCTCCAGGATGGCTCGGGGACACACACCCCGAGCCCTCAGTACATCTTTTCTTTCTTTCTTATCTTTTTTGTTAACATTATCCTCATTTTTAGGTTCTACGGCACGTCACCACACCCCAACCACCCAACGACCACAAACAGCACCAACAGAACAATGGCAACAACCACGGGACGATGCAAAGATGGGGACGATGCAACACCAGAACAACGCCATGACAGGATGACCAGACACTGGAACAACGAGACAACGGGACGATGGGATGACAGGACAGGACAACAAGACAACAGGACAACAAGACAACAGGACAATGAGACGACAGGACAACGGGACAATGGGACAACAAGACAACAGGACAACGGGACAACGGGACAACGGGACAACAGCGATGGGGACAACAATGATGGGACTGGGCAACAGCCAAGGGCGCAGAGGGGGAGGGCTCGGGGCATACCCAAGCCCTGGTGTATGTTTTTTCTTTCTTTCTTTTATTATTATTGTGGCTAATTCTATATTGGTGCTAATTAACTACCATGCGGACAGCATCGCGAAGACCACGACCGCCCCCTTGCCCCGCAGAAGGGGCCCAACAACAATGGAATGATGACTACAGAAACGGCAAGACGGCCAACCATGGATGGGCAGACGGGGAGGGCGAATGACCAACAGGGAGGGCAAACAACCAACGGGGAGGGCCAACCATGCAAAGGGACCACGAACGGCGAACGGCAACCATGGGAGGGCCACGACGAGCAGGGGAGGCCTACGGCGAGCAGGGGGACTAGTGACGAAAGCAGGAAACCCCCCCCCCCTTCTCTCGCCTCTGGTCTTAGTTATTAGTTATCTTTTACCCCCTGTATTTATTGTAGGCAAATTAATCTAATACATTTTTCATAAAGGAGATGTCACTAAGTCACCACAGTATTGACTACATCCCTAATAACCTATTTGAAATCTACTTTGAATTTACTAGGAATCTACTTGGAATTTACTTGGAATTTACTTGCAATATTCTGAGAACTCTCAAAATCTGAAATTTTCATCTTGGAGTGGGAGTCTAATAACAGTCCAATCGGACTCCTAGGACTTTCCTTGTTGTCTGATTGGACTTTTATTGGACTGTTGGACTGTCCTAGGAGTTTAGTCAGAGTCTAGTCAGACAACTCGGAGTCCAGTCGGATCGGACTAGGAATGGGTGGGGGAGTGATAAGTTCTGCATATATCCCCCACACGCTAACTGAGTGCCTAACTTTATAGGCAGATCACTGCCCAGACATGATCAAGGCAACCAGCAGCATTATTGCTTGACTATGCTCACACTGTTTAAACCCTGGCATACTGGTTTTGACCTGAAAACGACTGATGAGAGTTGGAATGACACTTTTTCATGTCATGACTTCTCAAAGTGACACCTTGAAATCATGCAAAATATGAATATACGTTATGAATGTCTTGATGCAAGGGACAATTTCTATGTGAAGCTGAAAAGTGGTGCCATAACCTTTCCAGGAAATGGAGTTACAACTTCGGACATTGAGGAGATGCAACAGCAGGATCAGTTCAACGGTGATCAGTATGAGGAGGCAGGTGATCTGAGACGATGGGCTGATATGGCCAAGATGACTGCAGACATGGCACATTTGGGTTGGGACCAACCTGTGTTGGACCAAGAATTCTGCGTTGACACTGGACAGTCTCCTTTGGTATCCTCTCTTCCTGGGCATTACTGGAAGACTGTGTTAAATGACCAAAAGAATGCCATAATTAAGGCTCACCAAGGGAATATACCCACTTCATCACTGCAGTCATTTTCCACTCACCAATCTGATGAACCAGGAAAGGTGGACATTGTAAACCATAAATTCCTGGATGCCAAGTATAAAAGTGATGAATGGGAACCTGTGATATTGAGAGTTTCACTTGATTTCGGACTGAATGAAGATCAGTTGAGAGCTTTCAGGATTATTGCTAATCATGCTGCTTCATACTTTCTGGAGCAACTTAGGATGTATATGGGCAGAATGGGTGGCACAGGTAAAACACAGGTATTGAGAGCTTTAGTTAAGTACTTCGAAGATAGGGGTGAGTCCCACAGACTAGTGGTTGTTGCACCTACTGGCACTGCAGCTTCTCTATTAGGTGGATCCACATACCATTCAATGTTTGGGATCAATGATATGGGTTCCACATCAAAGAACCAGATGGCAAATGTAAAGAGTCATCTGCTCAGGGTTGAATATGTCTTTTTTGATGAGGTATCAATGCTTTCATGCTGTGATATGTACAGGTCATCCGCACGTTTAGCTCATATCACAGGCAATATGCACATACCATTTGGAGGAATAAACATGGTATTTGCAGGAGATTTTGCACAACTGCCACCTGTACAGGGTCACAAGCATGCAGCCTTGTATAGTTGTACTGTTGGTAGATGGACCACAGATTTGAAGGATCAAGAGGCATCCATTGGTAAAGCTGTGTGGCATCAGGTTATGACTGTGGTTATTCTACGACAAAATATGAGGCAACGGAGCCAGTCAAAGGAAGATGAAGTGCTTAGAACCTGTCTCACAAACATGCGATATTGTGCCTGCACACCTCAGGATCTGAAATTTTTGGACAGTAGAATAACAGGCAGCGATCCTCAATGACCCTCCATATTGGACGAGAGTTTTTGCAATGTGTCCATTATAACAGCTCACAACATTGACAAGGATGCAGTGAACACAGTGGGATGTGCAAGGTTCGCTTATGAGAGTGTCAGGAACTGGTCAATTTCTATAGTGAAGATACGCTGGCTCCTAAAAAGGATGAGGATGGACTGTGCAAGACAGTTGACAGGGTACCCCATACAAGAGAAAGGAGGTGCCTTCTGCAGAAGATGCAGGAGGCTCTGTGGGACCAACCTCCTTCATCTACCTCAAACCAAATAGCTGGTAAATTGTCCTTGTGTATAGGACTCCCAGTCATTATAAAAAATAATGCTGCCACAGAATTGTGTATAACTAATGGTCAAGAAGGCTTTGTGTATGGATGGAAAGCCTGTGTTGGTTCCATGTGTCAACCTATGCTAGAAACCTTGTTCGTTATGCTGAACAACCCTCCTCAGGACATTATAATTGAAGGCCTTCCTCTGAATGTTGTTCCCATAGTCTGGACTAGTGTAACTTTGACATGCTGTCTCCCCAATGACGATATGGTGAATGTTAATCATTCACAGGTGGAAGTCCTTGTAAACTACGCCATTACTGATTATGCCAGTCAAGAAAAGACATGCCCCAATAATCCAGTTGATTTGAGGAAGTGTCAATCACATCAGGCTTATTATACTGCACTGTCTTGTAGTTCTATGGCAGCTGGGACCCTTCTAATATGCAGTTATGATGCATCAAAAATAACAGGAAGGGCAAGTGGTGCACTTAGACAGAAGTTTTGTGATGTTTAGCTTCTTGACGAAATAACAAAATTGAGATACTTGGGCAACCTCCCAGATGGTCTGCACAATGCACCAATAAGGTCAGACCTGTTGACCTCCTTCAGAAAGTGTCAAAAGCCCGATTACCTACCACCTCACCTGCACCCTGCACTTTACTGAAATAAGTCCGACCCATATGAGGAGTGTTCATTGCCTGACCTACCTTGGCAGTTGGTGAGCAAATGTAATCCAATAACTGGGATTGCACCCCCAAAAAGCACCTTCGTACCCACAAAGGGGGCCAATACAGTGAATGTTCATATAAACACATCAATAAAGTGAAAGGCAAGAGACAATCCAGATGCCAATGAACTGGCAAGCAAACGAAGGTGCATGTCTGTACATTCAACAGATCTAAATGGTCAGCAGTGTTTGGCCCCTCTTGGTACAGAATGGGACTCTAATAGCTGTGCTTATGACAGTGTCATCATTCTTCTCTTCAATTTGTGGTCTAGCGATCATCAGCTGTGGACGGACAATCTGCAACTCATGAGTGCCAGACTCACAAGACCACTAACACAAAAGTTCAAGTCTGTCGCCACTGATGACCACAAGGCTTTAGAAGCTGTCAGGGACTGGCTGTGCATGAAGCTTAATGCAAGGGATTCTGCTGCATTTCCATTAAATGGTTATGCCGGCATTCATGCAATTGTGGATGAGCTGTTGAGGTGTAGATGTGCTGTTATTTCCACTTATCAGCAATGCCAGTATGGTCATAGAGTCGACAAATGTCCATCTAGATTAAACTCAGCCCACATAGTGCTGTTGTCACATGGTCACAATTCCTTACAAGACCCTTGTCAATGTCAATAACTTCCACATGGAAACAGAATCATGGTGCCAGACTTGCAACAGGCACCTGAACAGAGTGTACTGATTTGTACAGACACTACCCTTGATTGCATTTGATGTCTCAAACATACACACTTCCATTGACAGGTCTGTAACTTTAGCCATTGCTGGAGTGAGCAGTGTGTGCTATGTATTGAGAGGAGTTATCTACTATGAGGATCACCACTTTACCTGTTGTTATATTGACAAATGTGGTTCAATATGGTTTCACAATGGAATGACATCTGGAAGGCACTTACACAGAGAACCTGATCTGTCCAGCATGGACTTTGAATCCTGTAGTGCGAGAGAGGCAAGCCTCGTGTTTTATGTCAAGGAGACTGTTGGGTCAATGTTGCTGCTTAAGTTCCATTTCAATTACGTAAAGGATGGTCTGTACCTGTGTTGGAGATATAATTATCAGATCTAGATCTTGGCCACACCATGCTTGCAATGGCCCATACTCACATGTTTTTGAGGCATATTGGCTGATGTAACAAGATAATCAGCCAGTGTTAATGACCATCATAGGCTCAACCGTACATAGGCAAGGTAGTGCTCACATGCTGCCCTTCTCATGGAGAATCATGAGCATGCTGAGCTGTTGCCACTCATAACAATGGACCTGTGACCTGGGAAGGAGTCCTCCAGTGGGATTAAGCCCACTCTGGATAAGGTGCCATGACCCACAGAAGTCATTACAAAGGAAACTTGCTGGCATTCGCAATTTAGACAGAAAAGTCAATGCATAGGATGAGTGGCACTGGTAAGTGATTTGAAAACCAAACATAACTCTCCGCCTGTATAAATTATATGAGACACAGACCATAGACAGCAAACTTGACTTGACCACGCAGGTTAGTGTGAGAGCTCAGTGATTCTCTACCAAGAAATGACGGTTGATGCAGCGATTTGGGGCAGGTCTTGATGGAAATTGCCCGGCCAAATCTAGGCAGCCCTGTCAATGTATTGGTCGGAGATTGCGGGCCTTAAAAACCAACTATCCGACCTACCATCCACAGCTCGTACTTAAGACATGCAGTCCGGACTCTCAATACCGCTAGATGTTATCCAAATAGTGATCGATGAACTTCACCAGACTCAAGCCGGGGATAAGGCATTGAAAGCATGCGCTCTTGTATCCCATGCCCTCTCGCAGCTTGCGCAACGACACCTCTTTTCCACGATCTTCCTACTCTCCAGAAAGCACTTCGAAAGATTTTTCCAGCTGCTAAGCGAAACCCCACACATCTCTTCCTACGTTCGAACGTTGGCGATTAACGACTGTGGCCAATCCGGCGCGTATACCAGGCACCATGTCGCTCTCACGTTCATCATCTCAGCAACCTCTCCAAATCTCCGAACATTCGTTTTTCACAACCATGGAGGCCCACATCCATTCAATCTCCTTCCGGATGATCTTAAAGCAGCACTCCTTGAACTTTTTGACTCACCAAACCTCACAACGTTCGAGACCAGCGGGCTGCATATCCTTTCTTTCACCCATCTCGCACGCAACACCCAGTTCAAGCACTTGAAAATCTCTCTTTGTAACGGGTATGGCCAACGTGAAAACATGCCCGATTATGCTGTCCCGTTTCGTCTGCCGGCGGGGCGCGGGCCCTGCAATTGGGAATCCTTGGAAGTTAATTGTGACGGGTGTGCGCGGTTGATTTCCAATAGAATTTGCCTGTCCGCTCTCCGTGCGCTCCACATCGGCACTATCGTATCCTTTGGCGTCTTTCGCGCTCTTCTTATCGACGCTCGGCGATCTTTAGAGCACCTACGATGGATATCTAGTCCCAGCTACTTGACTGGGAACTCGTCAGAACCTCCTCATCCTTCGCTACTCGACGGAATCGAGTCGATTAATCTTACAAATCTCAAATCTCTCACACTCCAGGATGCGTTTTCGTCGTGGAAGTTAGCCGTCCTTGCATCTCTGTTGGACGGCGGAAGCCTCATGATTCCACGCACTTTGGAGAGTATAACTCTCCTCCTTACCTACGGTGGCCCGTCCATCAATGATCATGCCTGGGACCGCTTCGAGATTGCACTCACACGCCCTCGATACTCGAAACTGAAACGACTCACAATCAGGATATCCTCGGGGGAACCACTCTCAATGCCAGCCGGGCAAGGAGACCACCCGTTCTTCCGACAAATGCCTTCCCTCCACTCCTCGGGGATACTTAACTTTGGATGGAACAAACGACATGCGATAGACGTGTGCGTTAAAGTCATTGTGTCGCCGTTTTTCGTTACTCAATGTTTCCTTCCTGGTTGTTAGTTAGTTGAAAGCTCACGTCAATGTGTCATCGTCCTTGGTGGCCAACTGCTACGCCTCATGCCCGCAATCCCTCCCACTCTTGCCTCGTAGAAAGGTAGTTTCGAACACTCTTCGACCCTCTTACTCCAGTCCCACCACCGTCTTGCCTTCTTGCGAGAGAATCTTTCCGGAACGGGCTAGTCCACGATTTTACCAGCTCCTTGGCGGTCAAAGAACTGTGCCTCTCAGATTCTATCCCTCGATGCGCTCGGCGTCACCTCACGCCTTCAGCCTACAGGCACTCTCACTTGCGAACACCGCACGCTGGGCTGCCCTCAAGCGTTATATTCTGGAATGTGGGACCGTCGTCTACGCGAAGCCCAGGCTCCGGACGACATAACGCCTGCAATGGGCACATGTCGACCCCATTTTCCGTTTTTCGGCCCTCAACTAGGTCCAGCTAAGCCTGATTCGATTGACTTTGTATCATCTGAATAGTGACGCCACGGATCCTTGAGAATCTTGCGCAGGACACGTTCAATCCTTAATCCCGAACTACTCCCACCACATCGGACATAGGGACAGGCCGCCGACCAGCCCAGGCTAGATCCCTTACACCTACTATGCCCAGTTTTCCTCCACTCGCCATTTGGCGGTCGTCGTCTCGATGCCGGGCGCGATTTCCGAGTTTTCTCGTCCGCTAGAAATCGTTCAAATGGCGGTTTAGATATTCGAGTCTCAGAATAGCTACCATCTGGAAACACGATGACAAAGCATGTGCCGTCTCTTCAAGATTCTGGGGTACTTGAAGACTTACGGTATAGGAACCCCGTTGGGACAAACATGCTTCGCACCTTCGATGTTAATTTCCCTCGTCCCATGGTGTGAGTTGATCTGTTTTTTTTTTCCCTTAGACCCGTCCAAATATCGAGACGAGATGGTATATAGCTTCGACATCTGGGCCTGACAACTGACCGCACCAAACTTATACAGATTAAAGCATCACGAGGCCGAAGGATCACGCAGCGGTGTTTACGGGGCCCGGTGGACCATTCCCAAGGTCTCAGGGCAATGCATCGAGGTCTAGATCCATGAGTTTTGTTTTTTCGGTCGCATAACACAAGAAGTGAACTGCGGAGGACCTAGAATCACGGCACATCCGCAATTCAATATCCGGTAAACGTTGCTTTTGGCGCCGTTCCGTCTCCGATGCGAAGAATCATTCGGAACTTTTCCTTGCCCCACGTTATGTGCCTAACCCTAACCCAGCAGCTCGACAGGCTGGGTCTCTTGATTGCCCTCGTCGTAGCCTAGGCCTCTGCATTCGTCCCGGGTCGCCTCTATTCCGAATACCACTGGATGTGGTCCAGCTACCAGCTTCATTCGCTCAAGCACTGCACTGTGACCACTTCCTTGGGCATGGATTGCTGTGGCATCGTTCGATAGAACACGGTCGGGGCCTATGATGTGAGAAGGAAACAATCAGCTTCGAGCACCATCGCACATCTGCGCCGCAAAACCATTTCTCCTACTAGCCAATGGGGCCTTGAGCGGAAATCGTGTTGCTTGCAGCCGTTTCCTTTCTCTTGCGGTGGGCGTACAGACGGCGTAGATCCCCTCGAAAATCCGCCTCGTGCCTGTCTTTAACCTCACTCGCCATTCTCACCCCGCCGTGACTAGAACGGCACTATTCTCGATGACCTTCTTCCGTTGCTGTGTCACATTCGATGTGAAAAGTGCCCTAAATGTGTGGGGTCTAGTAGGCTATGTGGCGTGCCTCCAGACCACGCCCACCGGTCCTTTGTCGTCTTTGTTTGTATATGTCGAGGATAACCACTCTATAAAAGCGCGTCCCAGCAGCGTCTCCAAACTAACGACTTGGGCGCACATCTCAGGTCTTTCTCTAAGCTTCACACAGTTTCTTCACAGCTATACATATTCCTCTTCAGCAATGACTTCCTGGGGACCAAACCGTCTCGACGTCTTCGTCGTCGGCACCAACTCCGATCTGCACCACAAGTGGTGGGATGGTGCCAAGTGGGGCCCTTCTCTCACGGCGTACGAGAACCAAGGGGGGGTAATTTACTACGATCCTGAATGCGTCGCCTGGGGGTCTAACCGCCTCGACGTCTTCGTCATTGGCACTGACAGCGCCGTCTACCACAAGTGGTGGAATGGCACTAAATGGGGTCCTTCCCTCACTGATTATGAGCGTATGGGGGGGGTTTGTTTAGGATCGCCCACCGCTGTATCCTGGGCCTCCAACAGGTACACAAGCCGTTTGTATCCTTATTCAAAATTTACTGATCAATCTCCCCAGGATTGATGTGTTCGTCATCGGCACGGATCGCGCTCTCTATCACAAGTGGTGGAATGGCACTGCGTGGGGTCCCAGCCTCGGTGGCTCATGGGAGAATCTCGGTGGTAAATCTGCCGTCGACAAGCCTACCGTCGTCTCGTGGGGTTCAAACCGTCTCGACTGTTTCGTCACCGGCCTCGATTCCGCGCTCTGGCACAAAGCGTGGAACGGTACGGTCTGGGGCGACTGGGAGTCCCTCGGCGGCAAAATCTTTGGCGAGCCGGCTGCCGTCTGTTGGGGTAACAATCGCATTGACGTCTTCGCCAAGGGATTGGATAGCGCGCTGTGGCATAAAGCGTGGAACGGAAGTAGCTGGTCGGTATGGGAATCCCTTGGCGGAACATTGCTGCGCGGTCCTGAGGTCGTATCGTGGGGCCCAGATCGCCTCGACATCTTCGTGATCGGAACCGACGGCGCGTTGTATCATAAGTGGTGGAACGGGAAGTCTTGGGGTCCGAGTCAGGCGGACTACGAAAAGCAGGGCGGGATTTGTCTGAAGACGGCGAAGGCGGTGTGCTGGGGTCCGAACAGGATTGACGTTTTCGTTGTAGGCACCGACGGCGCCGTGAACCACAAGTGGTGGGATGGGAAGTGCTGGGGACCGAGCTTGACGGGCTACGAGAACCAAGGAGGAATCTCTATCAGTCGCTCTACTTAGCTACATTTCGTATCGACAACGTTTTGTACGGGACAAAGTTTCCCGAAATCCTCAAATGTACTAGTATTTCGTGTGTCCAAAAGTTCGCAATATCCAATGTGACTGCCCATTTACCAGATTGAACGCGAGACTGGACGGCCAAGCTGGGGATGCGTGATAAGATTAGGATAAGATTGAGATTGATTGCATAGATGAAACATTCAGTCCAATTTCAAACACAGGACAACTGCGTACTGCGAATTAATATTGTGAGTGGATCGTTCAGCCACCAGCGTTGTTACCAAGAACAAGCTAACTATTTGAAATCTCGAACGGGTTTCTCTATACTCCGAACTACGCACTCTCTAGGGTGCTCGACCGTTGACATCGACCCACATTCCCGTAGTCCACCTATATCTGCAAGGAACTCTACTGCTCGTGGTGGGGCATCAAGTCCTCGATCGTTTTCAAATGTCATCGGCCATCGAAGAGCGTAAAGTCTTTTTCAATCTTGAGTTTCAACCGCAAGATTATCGTCTATACAGGAGTGCGTCTATGTTCTTCCTCGCTTCCAAAGTCCATTCAAACGCGTCATCATAGAGCGGCTGCCCCAGCTGCATGAACAGAACAACTGGCGGGCGTACACCTGTGGTGTTTTCGAAGGATCGACTGGGAAAAACTTCGCATTTGGAACGTCAAACCCTCAGTCTCCTCTTTAATCTCCGCGTATCAGCCTCGGTTACTATTTCATTGCAAAGAGCGATTAGAAGGAGGCAGTGTGATGTAGCCGTCTCCCGATAAAATAAAGCGCTGGATGGAAATTCGGGCTCGAGAACCCCGGAAACTAATCTGCGATTCCGTTTGCAACAGGACAAGGGGCAAATGTGACCTTTAGACATAGGTTCCCAACCCCAACGCTCGCGTAGGGTAGGAAGGAGCAAGAATCGCTACTAGGGAATCCAGCAGGTCCTAGGAGGATGTTAACCTTTTTCTCGTCCATAAAGTGAAACCGTTCTAGAGCACCGTGATCCGCGAGGTTTTGAATCACTGGGGAAAAGAGTATGTTGTCATGTACCCAACCCTTGCCGATGATGTGAAGTTCTCGAAGACAGGGCTTCGAATAGACGCTGACATAGGTCGGCGTGTCTGATCTTGATATGGGCAAATGGATGAGGGCGAGCCGAGACTGGAAAAAACGATGAGGTATATGAACCTCAGCGAAGGACTTCAGTGTTCATATTTACATTGTCAATGACCAGATAAACGGCATCCTGGGGGATTTCAACGGATGGCATGATGCCAGAGGTCTAAGTTGAGTCGAGGAAGTCGAATGCCGAGCCACATGACCATTGACACATGTCTCCCACGTATGTCAAATAATCAATATTCAACTTGGTTCAGAATGTTCCCCGAACATATTCCGCAAGACGTTATCGACCTGGTCGTTGAGAAGCTCCGTGACGACACAGCGAGCTTGATTAAATGCGCAACAGTTTCTTCCTCCTTCCTCCTTCCTAGTCGAAAATCTCTGCTTTTCAAAGTCACACTCGACAATCCCCAGCGCTCCCAACGCCTTCTCGAATTTCTCTCGCAGAAACCCGATATAATCTCGTATATTCGTCAGCTCTACGTCAACGGCACCGGATGGGTAACAGTGGAGAACACCTTCCCGCCCCTTCTTCGCACCATAGCCACCGCCGGTGCTCTGCAAACCTTCTCCTTCTTTGTACTTCCCCAGGACCAAGATTCCACTTGGATTGCACTATGCCCCGAGGCCAGAAATTCCATCCGCGATCTTTTTAGATTATCATCCATCCAGTGTATCGAGATTCAGGGCATCGTCGCCTGTACCTTCCAGCTTGACCTCTTCAACCTCGCGCCCTCCGCTTTACGCAGGCTCTCATTCGTTGGAGGTCATGATGATGCCTGCGAACACGACGAAACCGACAGCTACTCCCTCTTCCAGCCGGTCTTTCCGCCATTTGCAGAGAAACATCTCAACTCACTGCAGTTCAAAGGCAACCTATCTGTCGTTCTTCTCAGATACTTACAAGATCCTCATTGCTCCATCCGTCTCAACCGCCTGCGTGAACTCTCGATTGGAGGGGATGCCACCGAGACAGGTGTTACGGCGGCAAGTGTTGCGAAATTGGCCGCAAACACGCTTGAGTATTTGCACTGGGAATGCCCACCCCTGAGATTCGGTGCGTTTTCGTTTTCTACACCATCGGGTTGTCGTTAAATCGTACCTCATAAAGCTTCCCCTCCGCCCGATCTAACCTTTCTGCGACGCTTACGCTTCCTCTCCTTGACCACGAACATCCGTAATCTATCCAGCCTTCATGCCGTCCTCACCCATTGCGTACTACCCAAATCCATCGAAGAGATTAACATCGTGGTTATAACATTCCCATGTCCTACTCTAGGTCATATTGGCGAAGTCATGCGGAATAAGACCACCAAAGCGCGGCTCGTAGACAAGGCAATCGCCATAATTTGTGGCGACACCGATCGTTATCCGCATCTTCGTCATGTACGAATGCAGATGCTTGTCGAAAGTTACGACGACCCGGATGGCGCTTCACCTCCACCAGAGCTGAGGACATGGTTCCCGGAGACATGGCTCCCTCGATCGCAAGCTTCCAGTCGTTTCGTACGATGTTTCGTCGATCACCTTCGGATTGAAGAAGTGATCAAAGGTCTATCGCTTGTGTAGGTGCTCGGATAGCGGGATGAATGGCTTCTTGGATTCCTGGTGGAGTGTTTCCGAGGTCCTCGGTCAGCGCCATATCAAGGATCGACAAGTAGTCATCAATTCATATTTGAAACAGGACAAAAAGGGAATCAATGTCTTGATCGAAAGAAATGAGATGATGAGAATAGTAATGCTGGCCGAGGGTTGGGGGTTTAAGGGGGAACGACGGTACTATTCGAAATCACCAAATGTGTAACTATTTTGCAGAGATTATACCCCCTCGTATGACGAAAATTCAGAGTGAATGGAACGAATGGGAGTACCTTCAGAGTCGTGATCCTATCGTTATATTTCACCGAAATCAGAGAGCATTTTAAGCACACTCGACATGGCGACTCGGGTTTGACCGTTAATGTGGCGGCGGCTGCGGGAACCAGAGGAATGAAAGTATTGGCGAATGCCGAGAATTGAGTCCATGATGTCCGGAAAAAGACATCAAGAATGAGTCCAGGGGTGAAACTTCTGTGCTGTCCTGTCTCGGGACAAAATCGTCACAACGGATGAACCACCAAGGGGTTGGTGATTAGTTTGTTGGCCCATTCGACCTGAAATTTTGAAGACGACCACAGAGAAGGCATCTGCGCTAGTAGCTCCTTCAACGGGGTCGACTGTGCGGGGTTGACGTGGTCGGGGTACATCGGGGGTGGTGTAATGCGGAGGTTGACGTTCCGGAGTTTTGTGTATCCAGGTTGAGTGAGAGCTCGATCTAGGACTGCCCATGCAGTGTTGGCGCAGAAGCTGAAGACGTCGTTGGCCGCTAGATGTGGCGGGAACACAGCGCTGACATCGATGGCCTCAAGGGCACGGGGTTCTGCGGTGACACCGCCGGAAAATAGAGAGGCAAAATAGACGAGGAAAGGGCTGGCGTCTGTCAGAAAACAGACCGAAACCGTAAATTCCTTGAGATTTAACAAGTCGATAGAGTCGACGCCATGAATATTCTGCGGTTCATCTATCGCGCTAAGCATGAGGAATGCCTATAACTAGAGACAGATCATGCTTACTGTCCAACCATAACTGGAAATTTATGCATTCGAGAGTCTTCCTGGAGCCAGATACGAGGGCCATCATGGTGGGAAAAGAGATAGGGTGTTCTATAGACAACGTGCGAAGGGCAGGGAAGCTACACCCGCCGCCAATGATCAAGTCCATACAAAGGCGGCAATCGACGACCAGCGATTGTAATGCCCATGGATGATGCGGCCCCACCTTGATATGACGCCCAGACCCCGGACGTTTGTGTCTATTATACCAATGTCCTTTGACATCTAGCCTTTGTAAACGATTACAAAGCTTCAAGCTTTCGAACGGAAGATCGTGGAGCCCGTTTGTCACGATTTCTTCTAGATTAGGAGACTCGAAGATGTGGGTTAGCGCGGCCTGCAGGTGTGACGGCATGAGCATAAATGAGCAGCGTCCCCCCATACGGCTTGTGTATTGAAAGTAGCGGAGATGAGAGGAGACTGAGGTGAGAATTCCGGCGAGAACAACGTGCTGATCAAGTACGGAGCTTCCACTGCCAGTTTTGCTACCGTTGATTTCGAGAGATAGGTGCCGAACATAGGATGGGATATGGGGGTTTTGCTCAAGAATTTGGGATAATTTGACGCATGCCTTCCCACTGCATAGACAGATGCTGAAGAAGAGGTGTCGGCGAACAAGTGAGAGTAACGCATGACATACGAGAGCACACTGTCTCAGCGATACTGTGTCATCGCGAAGCTCGACCATTACCAGGTCGACGACATCCAATGGAATCGAGAGCGCAGACGCCATAGTCTTCAGATAAATGGATGTGAGAACGAAGAGTGCCCACGATAGAATCTGGACACAGCCACCCTGATAAGAATCTGCGGTCCCCTGATCATTCAGCGCCTTTCAACGCCAACAATCTCGAACGCCGCTATTATACCTTTGTGACAAGCTTCCGCGAGGCTATATCTACCGCTCTTTTCTGAATGCTAATCGCCAACTGACACCTCTTTTGGCCTTCAACGGAGTCTACCCTAGACTCAGAATAATGCCGCCCGCTGTCAAAAAACTCTGATCCCCCGGCTCGTGACACCCAGATGCCGTGAAGCTGAATGGCTGGCCCTGCTCCTGGCATCCGAAACAACATCCTGTCAGTGGTAAAACCCCAGTTACTTTCAGTTCTTCATCCTCGTGTTCACGCACTGCCACTGTATCGCTCAATCAGTGAGCTACATATATGAATTAGCCTTTCCTGCGATTCTCCGAACTCGACATCGCACCCATAAAAATAACCCTCAGGCTCCTCGAGGTGTCTACTCTCCAAACATCCACTTCCACCCAAGGAATACATGGCCAAAAGTAGCTTTAGAAGGAAGCTCGTCGTTGTTGGAGACAGTGCTTGCGGCAAGGTGTGTCTCGAAGCCCCAACATTCTACAACTTGGGACTCATACAACCGTGTTCCCGAGTAACAAGCTAATGGTTAACCGCTCAGACATCACTTTTAACAGTCTTTTCCGAAGGGAGGTTCCCAGAGGTTAGTGCCATGGTTATTCAGTTCTCTGTCGTCCAGCGCAGTCTCTGACATTCTCTCTAGACTTTCTTGCCTAAAGTACTTGGGGGCTGTGTTACGGATGTCGTCGCTGGCAGGCAGCATGTGGAGTTCGCGATATGGGACACTGTCAGCGAGGAGGAATATGATCGACTCCGGCCCCTCAGCTACATGGACTCGCATGTTGTCCTCATATGCTTCGCGCTTGACTCACCCGAATCACTGGATAACGTCAAGAACAGGGTGCGTAAGACTTTACTTATCCTCTTGAACTGCTGTCGTAAACCGAGGTGGATGCCCACAGTGGACACCGGAGGTTCTGCAGTATTGTTCAGGCTTGCCCTTTCTTCTCGTCGGGTGTAAGAAAGATCTTCGGGAAACGAGCCAAAAGTGTGTTACCACGGACGAGGTATGTTAGTTACCCTTGCCAGGTGGTCCCATCCTTAGCTCTTCATGGATGCGCCTTCGCTTTTGTCACATCTGTTCATTGGTATTACTCCATATGCTGACCAAGTTCTCTGCAGGGGATGGCCGTCGCACGGAAAATCGGCACCATATACTATTTTGAGTGCTCAGCCAAGTCCGGCGAAGGTGTCCGTGAGGTCTTCGAATGCGCAGCAATTGCAACCCTCAACTCGTCGACGGCCAAAACGAGCGGCTTGAACAACTGTTGCGTCGTGTTGTAAATCTTTTCAGGACAACGTCACTTTTCGGGTGCCAGATAGCCATACGCTTCCACCGACTAAGTATCGATACAACTCGACTGTGCAATCGATCGGGGTCCAGCCTCCGAAGATTCATGACTCGTTGGAAACATCAGTCCCCTCCTTGGATTCATCCATCCCCTATCGACGTACATCATCAGGGGTCCATTTCAATCCGACGGTTCCACCTCCGCCTGTCTGCTTTTCTCCGTCTAAATCATATCCTTACCCTCACGCGCGTTCGGCAAACCCATAACCCATTCTACGTTCAACCGCCTGTATGGTCCACAATATACGTACGGTGTTGCGAGCTACTAGGCGGCTTGAGATTCTGCCTGAGTTAAGAGATCTGGGACTTCCTGCGTAATCGCCATACGTCAAAAATTTATGTACATCGGCACGCTGGACGGTATATTTCTGCCATCCACAAGCATAAAGCACGCGGTGTAGAATATTATCCCCGGGTGTTGATGCGCTGAGGGACATTGTGGCGGGCGTAGGGCGCGTGTCCGCGTTCAATGAACCTAATTAGACAAGCCAAACCACAGCCAATTGGCTGCGATACGTTCACATACCGGTCCCTCCATATTTGGCATGTCGCATGTGTACAACATCTAGAATTCGGATAGCCCTTAAACAATTAGGTGTCCTGCCTGGTTATCGGCTGGACCGAAACGAGGAGGCGAATTCGACGGCTCTCAGACCTACCAAGTGCGCAGGTTGTCATCCGTCTTTGAAGAGGGAAACTAATGAAGGGCACTCGGAGAATGGTAAACGCACGCAAGCATAGGGGGAGAGAAGACGCTTGCATGTTGAAAACGATCTTATTGATGTAGGGTACTGCGACCGCGCATCTGCCAAAAAGGAACCGTGTTGCTTGGCAGAGACATTCAATCCAAATAACGCTCGGCTTTCCACAGCAGCCACTGCCGTCTCAGCCACCGATCCCTCGGCATATCGACTACGTGTCATGTTACTGCGTCTGTCCAGGAAGATATCCTAAGGCCCGATGGTCTCGCGCGCCTTGAACATATAAAGCCTCACTCACGGACCATCATGGAACTTACATCACATCGACGATGAACATTCTCGTCATTGGCGGTTCACGGAATATTGGCTACTATTCTGCTCTGAGATTTCTCGGTAGGGTTCCTCAGTATTTTGTGCATAGTAATCAACTTATTGGTTATACAGAGACTGGAAATGTGGTCACTTTGTTGCTCCGTAACACCTCCGTTTTCGACGACGATGTTCAGATACAGACTTTCGTCCACTCAAAGAAGGTGCACCTTGTGAAGGGAGACGCGCTAATCAAGGAAGACGTTCAGCGTGCCTGGGACTCGGCTGCTTCCAATTCTGAATCGGGTTTCGTCGATCTTCTGCTTTTTACAGTTGGTACGTCGCTCTAACCTATTGCGACTCATTTCGCGCAGTATTGAAAAAAAAATTGTATCAGGTGGCATTCCGAAATTCAACTTTTCCAAGGGTTTCGTTCTCTCCCCGCCCAACCTGGTCACCAAATGTCTATTCAACGCCCTCTCAACACTTCCCACCCCAAACACACGCATCATCACGATCACCTCAGTCGGCCTCACTCGCACCTCGCATGCCTCCCTTCCTCTGCCACTCAAGCCTATGTACTCCTATCTCCTCGGACCGCCACACCGCGACAAAATTGGCACTGAACGCCTCATTGCTCATTGCGCTGGTTGGGAATGGAACACCAAGGAAGACGGCGAGATTCCACAGGAGATTCTCGCCGACGGATGGATGGAGACGGAGGGCTTACCCGCGTCAGGCACCGTTAAAAATGTCCTCGTAATTCGCCCTGCCTTGTTCACGGACGGGGAATGTCTGGCGGAGAAGCCTGGTGGGAAGAAGTATCGTGTTAGCGAGGGAGAGCTAGGTGGGTGGACGGTATCAAGGCGGGATGTGGCCCACTTCGTGGTGGATGCGGTAGTGAACCGCTGGGCCGAGTTTTCAGGAAAGAAAGTGAATATTGCTTATTAGGATCGCCTTCCTTCCCGCACCCTTGTGCACCTCTCTAGATCTTCTTCGTGGAATGTTCGACTAGGCGTTTACCGTGACGCATCACCATAGTTCAACTGGCAAAAAAATGTGCGATCCACACTCATTTTCAGTACTCGACCGAGCAATATCAAACACCGCAGGTCCCATTGAACGGTTCCTGAACCCGAATGAGGTGCTATCTGACGATACTTTGCCCCACTGGGCATGGTATCTAATCTTATCAGGCGAAACAACCACGAGATCAAAGTGGTCAAATCGCTGACAGCACATCGCCCATCTAACACCTTTGGCGGCCGTTGAAACGTAGATGTTGTTCTTCTCGAACATTGATTCCATTCGAGACGCCTGTGGTGGCTGCGAAGTTTGCATAGGCCCGCCAAGCATCCCGAGGACACCGCTGCCACGGGCACAACGAGGATCACCCGACCAATTTTCGATGACTTCTCCAATGCAAGCTCGTTGATTGTCGCCGCCCAGCATGGTGATAGTTTCAATCCTTCAGGTCCCTGTCAAAGGCATCCTGTCGTAAACGCTGACAGATATTCTGATCAGTTGCACATAAAACTCGTGTACAAAATGACAACGAAACATCCGCTGTCAACTTACCGTTCTATCCCATATGTTTCCATCATTTCCCTCGCTGAAGGAATGCATGCAACCATTGACGAACCCATTCAGCTCGACGTCACCTGTATAGCGCGTGTCTTTGGTTTTGTCGTCGCTGTTAAGCAGCTGTACCCGATCTACCCATGTCACTCATGTATAAAGTCAGATGCTTCACCGGCTTGGCATTCCCCAGTTTCCTTCTTCCTTTCGTTCTCCTTCGTCCTTTCCTCTGCCCAGGTCGGCACTTTGACCACTGTCCTTCATTAAACCATCTACTTTCACATCCTTCCACCAGGTCCGCGGTGTTTATTCCATTACGATGCCATCTTCCTCTGTTTCCCTCCTGTCCACCCTCCTGCTCCTCCCGCTTGCCGCGCACGCGGCTCTTAATGACTGGTCCAAGCCTTGCTTCCAAGGCGAATGTTTCTATGATCTGCCCGCCTCCAACACTCAATCTTCCGGATCGCTTAAGATCGTACGTGCTTCTCGCAAAGACTCAAATCCGCGCTGACTTTCGACGTAAAAATATCGTAGTGGGGCTCTCCAGACGCGATCACGGACATTACTGCTGCCGCAGGTTGGACCATCCTCGGCTGTTCCCCGGATGCGCTTGCCCAGAACATCCGGCTCGTGTGCTCTAGCGACGACACTCAAGGTGCTGGTTGTGACCATCTGTACCAAAACGTAGGCGCCGTTGGGAAGGTTGTGCGATTACCTGAAAACGTATGTTCCCCCTCTTGACTTGACGTTTCTGTATCTAATTCGAACTCTGCAGTGCGGGAAAAGTGCGTTCGCGCGCGTGTCAAGAGCCTGGGTTCCAGACGACCAATCCATCCCGAACGATGTGGCTCGTCGCCTGGTACGCCGCCAGGGCACGCAACCCAAGGTTCAAGCCCTTGCCATTGATACAAACTTCGCAGCTGTCGACCCTGCTGTGTATGTTTTTCACGTACCGCTGCGTACTCATCCTCCGAACTCATCCATTGTCCAGGAATGGCGACGTCAATATTGCAATTCAAGGCTCGAACGTTCCAGGAGCAGAAGGGAACCTCACTGTGACTCCGCCCTCTTCACGCCGCCGTCGGTCTGCCCATGACCGCAGGGCGCTCACCGCATTCGTTCAAGACGCATTCAACAGTAAGTTCTCAATACCGGCCACCTAATGGATTCTACTCTGATGTTATTCCTAGAGTTTAACTCTTTCGACAAATCCGTAACTAAAGCTCTTTCGCCCGTACAAGTCTCCAAGAACTTCCCGATCTTCTCCAAGTCAATCTCCTGTACTGGACCCCCTACCTTCGAGGCCTCAATTAAGGCGGATGCGGATGCCAATGCCCGGGCCGTCATCACGCTCGGCGTTGCTGCTGCTGGGACAATCGTGCCACCCAAGCTGAACGACTTCGGCTTGTTTGCGGGCTTGGACGCAAGTTTACAAGGAACCCTCAATCTGAAGGGAAACGTTGCCTCCACAGCTGATTCTGGACAACTGACGTTCTTCGAAGTCGGTATTCCCGGCCTTGATTTTCCGGGGTATATATTTTTCATTATTGATATACTACCGTTGCTGATCATGGAGGCACTTGCAGAGTCCTGTCGATTGGACCGACCTTCAAAATCCTCGGCCAAGCTACCGCAACACTCGATGTGGATGTTGATATGACGGTCGACCTTTCGTACAGCGTCAACGGTGCGAAGCTCTTCTTCCCGCCTTCGTCCAAGAACCCTTCTGGAGGCTCTTTCACTCCCGGGACTGCTCGTACGTTTTTTTTTGTGCAATCTCTGCTCCCATCACGTTATATTTATCCCCATTTCTTCCAGCCCTTAAGCTCTCCGTGAGCCCCTCTGTCGCTTCCAAGGCGGTCGTCGCTGCGCATCTCATTCCCCGTCTCGACGTTGGCGTTTCGGCGATCGGCGGCGTCGCGAAGGCTACTATCTTCCTCGATCTCGACACCAGCGCCTCGGTTACTATGACTCTCAACGCCGATGCATCGGCTAAGGCTGCAGTGGAATCCACCACGGGTGCCGTTACAAAGAGCGCCAATGCGAACGTGAACGGGTGCATTACTGCTAACGGAGCTTTCGAAGTGAATGCTGGCGCGGACGCCTCGTTCTTCGGACTGTTCGACAAGTCTACTAAGGTTCCCTTGTTCAGTAAAAATACGGAACTTTTCAATGTGCGTTGTCCATACACAAACGATTATAGAAAAGATGCTCATGCGTGGCTTCTTCTACAGAAATGCTTCGGCGCGCAGAAGCGGGATGTTGCACCAGTAGTCAGGAGGAGGGAACAAGGGTATCACCGCAGGGCTCTGACAACGAAATGTCTTCCGTCCGGCGCAAGTTCGCTCGTCGCCGTGGCATAAGTAATCGAAGAAAGCTGCTCTACAAGTTGAACGGACTTCACGTACTTTATGGATTATGGACTGTTTACATTTGGGATGGACTTTGGTTATGATAATTCTTTGGTTTGTTGTACATAGGCTTTACGACTTGTTGCGTGGTTTCTTAGAATAGAATCTTCTCTAATGTTTTAAAACGTATCTAGTCGCCGATCCGATGCTGATTTTCTAGGCGAGCACTGTGTTATCCTTGCCAATGCAGAGACGACCTTAGACCGCTAAACAAGGGAATCAACAAATTGCTCTGCCTCAACAAACCGTCTTTCTCTGTAACGAGATAGCCATCTCCCACACTTCGTTTTCCGCACAGATGTAAAAATGATAGCTCCCGTTGATAGCGACATTTGATGACGACGTCGACAGGCAACGCAATACGGAATTGGAACTACTCGTTCTCCCCCTGGTCCCTGATCACCCGCCTCCACTCCGTTGTCCTCCTTGCTTACACTGCTCCTCGCATCCTTCTTTTGCATGACGGTCAGCAATATACACTACTAAGTCTAGACAATATCGCTTACCAGTTTTGCTACGCGATCATTGTATGCCTGCACGATCTTTTCCCTTCCTTGATGCGGTCTTCGCGCGACTCTTCGGATTGTTGGGGTCGGAAGCCGGCACGCTCCGGTCAGGCGAGCCCGGCGACCGGAACGTTATAATTATCAAAAGGATTCAACAATGATAGAACGGTACTGTAGTCTGTAGGAACCCCTAGGTGGCCCCGCAAGGGGTGTCGTGGTCATATCTGGATTGCTTGAAGACGAGACGCCAGAAGCGTTAGCGTTCGAGCATCGGAATTGGTGGCAATGTCTGGAGCAGGTTGCGGGGGCACGGCGGCAGTCGGTATTTTTACAGGAACGATGTGTATCACCAACAAGTCCATGATTTTCACGAGATCAAATTTGACTCACATCGGGTTGGATATCCGTGGAGGACTACAGCTCAATCAAAGGCCGGACAATGACCTTGGATCTGAACTCTTGGTGTGTGATTCGTATAGGAGCCGATTTCTACGACACCGAGCGTGGAGGCAAGGGGAGCTCCTTATATCGCGTCCTACAAACATCTCGTTCCCAACTTGGTCACGTCGTGGACGTCCCGTGCCTGAGAGATTATATCAAGCCTTCATCAGCGTTTGGACATTGATCCCGGCGGCCGTCAAACTAGGGAAGCAAATAACATGGAATCCATAATAAGAAGCACGGCGCCCAGTCACCGCCTCCTTCCCATTTTCTTGAATTCACGAATTGCCTCGTTGTATTCCAGTCATGAAGTTCACATCCGCCTTTACGCTTCTTCTCCCTTTAATCAGTAAGTTGTGTGTGCTTTACATCATACTCGCACCTCCTCACCGATCGCGTCCTCCTCCTCCTCCTCCCAGCATGCCGCGCCGCAACGATCACGCTGTACGTTGTGCAGACCGAGACACCCAAGTTCCCCCCCGCATCCGAGACGTTCAGAGCCATCGGAGTCGGGTCCGACGGAATGACGACCTACTTTGACCAAGTCGTCGCCAGCGTGTATTACGAGCAGCAGCTCAACGGGGGCGGCACGACCTTCACCAGCGGCGGCTCCGTCATCACGAGCGAAGCGCCCATACGGACGTACACCAGTGACCCGTTGACATTGCAGGGTGTGTACTGCCGCTCACCCACAGGTTGAACTGGAATTTTCGAGCCACTGATGACGCTCGTGTCTACTTTCGCGTGCAGGTACGTTGGTGGCAGACGCGAGCCACCTCGTGTACCATAAAGACCCCAGCCCGACGGACACGAGGGATCCGGGAGGGATCAAGCTGAGCTGCGACTTGGACGGAAGGGGCGGCGGGGCGTGTGTCAACGAACACTGGGAGACGACCGGACCAACCGAAACGACGACGTACACTGGATCGGCCGTTCCATTCTACCTGATCGAGGATAACAGTAACTCGAATAGTGGTGGAGGCAAGGACAACGGTGCGAGCTCGAGGCTGGTGATGAAGTCGACGTTTGTGGGATACGGAGTTGTGGCAGTCGGTATTCTGTTTGGGGCTTTCCAAGTTTTGTGAGCGAAGTATGTCCAAAATCACAACTCAGTCGTAGTCCTGCGCGTGTATTGGCCATGGCTTGCAAGAGTTGGGGCATGGTGAGCTCAGGACGTCTAGTGCTGCAGATGGGATGTTTCATGGTTCTCCAAACCGTCTCAGCATATACAGAAACATAGTGAACAAAAATCTATTCTCGGAGCGTAGATTTGAATACATAGTATTGATATGGAGGGTATTATGATAACCAAGCGCTGGCCGGGTTCGCCCCATAAACGAAGGATGGGCGAACCGAACCCCGCGAGCGACACATCCAGTGTCTGTAAATAAGTATAGGAAGCAGGCGTAGCAGCAGCGATAGTAGAGAGAAAGAGTGTGGATGTGTGGACGTGTGTGGATGTGGAGCAGCATGTGCGGTTGTCTGTGCAGGTAACAGCCTAACGACAGAACGGGGCTCACATCATCTCCGCCTCATAAATCATGACCTCCCGGCATCAACGGCAAACCTCACCTTCACCTCGCCAACGCAGCCACGACCACCGCCGCCGCGCCCAACACCACCGAAAGCACAACCACCGACATCCCAGGAACAATCTGCTGCGCCCTACTTATCGACCCGGGACTCGTACTCCCCATCGCCGCCCTCTCCTTCCCCGAATGCCCGTTCGACGTCGCCAGCACACTCGGGTCCACCGTCGCCGTGTTCACCAGCTTCGTCAGCGCCGTCGTCGCGAACGTCGCCGCCGGCGCGTTCTCCGTTCCCGGTGCGGGCTGCGTCGGGTCCGTGAGGAAGACGAGCGCAAAGGAGGGCGCTTTGAGGGGGACGAGGCACCGGTTTTGGCCTTGGTCGCAGGTGATGCTGGTGATGTTGAGCTCGCCTTTGGGGCGCCCGTCGACTTTGAATTTGTTCCCGAAGGTCTGAGGGGGAAGGGGAAAGAGCGTGAGTGGGGGACGAGGGTGAGGAAGAATGTGGCACGGTACCTGACCGGCCCACGTAAGATTGGTCTTGACGGAGACAGAGGGCGCGAGGAAGTATCTGCAGAGGAAGAAGACTTGTGAGTAAGTGGAATGAGAGGAGCGAGAGCGATGATACGCACTTGACCCAGACCTTGGGAGGCACCTGGCCGCCGTTCATGGTGATAGTGCCAGTGACATCATGCGCACCACTCGCGTCGTCGATGAAGTTAAAGAGTGCGACCTTCGACAGCGCACCGTTATCGTAGATGGCGTACGAAGGTGTGAAGACGCCGTTGTTGCTGGTGTCAACGACCTGGGAGACGTTCGACTTGCCAAAGATTTCAGCGACGATAATCACTGAGTAGTAGATGGCGCCGACGGTCCACTGGTTGAAGGCGGTCTGATTAGTAGGGGGAGCTGGGGAGAGAGATCACGCGTCAGTAATGTCACTGCATGCCAACAAACCTCCAGTCATGTACCTGTGAACGGCTATACAACAAAAACGCGGGCTCAGTCTCATACAAGTAGACGTCATCAACACGAGGCACGCTCACATTATAATAAACATTCTGTCCACCAATATGCAACAACGCGCCCGAGAAGTTGGCCGCAGCCATCGTGAGTCCATAATCGAGCGCCCACAACCCAGCCCCAAAGCTGTCCGAAATCCCCGGCAACCCACCACACGTCGCGCTGTTCGTCTCGAACATGACGAATGGCTTTCCGAGTGCACGGGCGAGTTCGCTCGTATGGCGGTACGGCTGCACCAGGTTCAGCGCCGCATTGTGGTTCAGGAAATCCGGGAATGTCTGCTGTGGGTCGACGAAAGAGCCGACATTGAACTGGACGAAACAATTGTTGCTCGGGTAGCTGCACAACAAACGGTTAGCCCATCGGTCAAGGAAAGGCAAGGGGGGGGGGGGGGGGGGGGGGGGGACGTACTGTTCCATGGTGACCACGGAGAGGCTCTCCTTGAAGCGGTCGAGGTAACCAGTGTCGAAGAGCGTCTCAGGCGACCAAGGGCCGGACGCAAGACTGGGTCCGATGAGCATGTTCTTGATAGGGATGTTTGAATCGTCCTGGACGGCTTTGACGAGCGCTGCGAACTCGTTGGAGTATTCGGTGGGGCCGTAGGGTTGCGTACGATGGCCGTGGCTGGATATATGCGCTCAGCACGCGTTGGAATGTGAAACCGGCACGGGGTGCACGTACGCTAAGTAGTAATCGGGCTCGTTTCCGGCTTGCAGTCCGATAAGATGGTCCCCGAGGATGGCCTGGCCTTTCTCCGCGATCATCAGGCGCCAATTCGTGTCATTGAAGGGAATACCTATGTTTATCCGTTAGTTTCTGTCCCGCCCCGACGTAGTTCTAGACGCACCGAGATACCATCGGACGTTTACGAGGGAAGAGATGTTTGCCGCAAGGTGGAAGAGTTCGTCGGAATAAAGCACAGCAGGCGTAAGAGTCTGTTGTAAATGTTACAAAGTCAACAATGACATCACTCGACGATAGCGCCAGACACGAATACACAACATCCTCGACCACCACCCGCCGAATCCCACTAGCAAGCACCGCACGACAACCGTCATGCGCGGATTGACAGATTGCTCCGGAGCCGCAGTCTCGGGAAGCTGAGGCCAGCTTGAGCGGCACTCACATGGAGGGACCCATAGGGTCGCGGCGCCAACTCTCATGCACATAGTGGTGAGGATATGCACAGAAGACATGCAGGGGAGGGCCACTCAGGCGCGATCGGGCAAGGGACGGGGAAGCAGGGACGACGCAGAACAAAGACTAACCGGGTTTTTGGGATCCGATTTTTCCTTCGACGTCGCATGGCCATCTGGGATGTTATCAACCCAATACGCGAAATCCTGAGTGTTTCCGCCCATCCGTATGTGGATGCCTCCTGACCGCTGCTGGATCTGCCCCATCAAGTTGAGGAAGGGCACCTGGATGTGGGAGCTATGCTACGATGAATGGATTGGTCTTCGGAAAGTAAACGAAGGACTGACGCGTTCTTTCCCACTATAGAGACGAGTCAGTATGAAGTTCAATGCAGAGTAGAGGTGTTTTGCAAAAGGACGCTGTTCGCAGCTATGGTATAGTCCAAGGTGGACCAGCCCATCGCAACAAAGCGTTCCAAGAAAGATTCGAAACACTCACTGAGCTGCGTAAGCACCGACATCTCGATAGAAAACCCATAAAACGACCCATGCTGCATAATCGACAAATTCGGAACGCTCGCATTGGTGGCGGCGAGGTTGAGCGTGAAGGCCAGGGCCTGGTCTTGTGGAGGCGGCGGTGGCTTGAGAATCGTCTCGTCGTACGCTGCGAGCAGCACTGAAGGGGTCGTGGGCGCTGCAGCACCGCTGGCGAGCGTTGAAGTGGCAAGGCCGCTAGTTTGGCCGAAGGGTATTTGTCCATAGACTGTGACCGCCCTGGTGGTGCTGAGGAAGCCAAGGCCTAGGAGGGGTGACAAGAGCATCTTGGAAGGCTCTTGGAGAGCTTGGAGGATAAAAAAAACAGTGAAGGAGAGAAAGAGTGATGATGCGGTCAGCAGCGCCCGAGTTGTGAGGCGTGGTTTGCCAAGAGAATCTCGGCGGAGACCATTGACAGGGTGTGAATCAAAAAACTCCATCTGATGCTCTTGGAACAAGACGCTCAAGTCTCATACTTTGTTGAGCTCGTGAGGCCATGGCTGCCTACCGCCTTGCAAGCAAATGGAAGCTTGTCGATCAAAGGAAAAGCATGAGTTGACTCGCGGCGCCTATCTTCAGACTTCTCGCTTCTTCACACGGTTAAGGAGGCTAAAGTCACCCCTTCGACTCGACTGACCTCAACAGAGGAATCTTTCGCCTCTATGAATCCCCGGATTGCGCTACTGGTCCCCGACAGTGTTTCGTGCCGTGATTCATGAACCCAGTAAGTCTCAGTTATCAAAATTCCCGTGTGGATAATACGCTGACCCGCTCAGATGACCTGCTATTGGCAGAGGCAAAGGAAATGAACTCACCTTAACGTGGGACTGGCGAGTTTCAATCTTGAACCTGGGCATGCGGAAGACTCGCGATGTACACCTCATCAATCGTCGTCCCGCTTCGAAAGCTTCCTCCGCTTGCAGGTCCCATTTAAGCGGGAGGTCAGTCTCCCAATGACTCGCTGCACTCGACCATCGTTTCTGGTTGTGTTTCTTTCCCGGCCTTTCACAGCTTCTGTCCCACCGCCGCCTGCCCTTCATTGATTCCCTGACTTTCCATAAAATATTTGTCAACAGCGGTCGTCGAGCCCCCCCCATGTACCACCGTGAACCACACACCAAGTCAATCTTCTCTTCCTCCCCGTCCAATCGCCCAACTCGACGCCCGACCACTCTATAATTAATACCAAGGACCCCAACTCGATAACTCCTCTCGCCGTTCCAGGCCTTGGCAGCCTGTGTCATTATATATCACAATCACCTTTTACGCTCGCGCAGCAGGCCGCAGAAGGCTTATTTAGGAGTAATTGTTCGTCTTCTATACTGCAAAGGTGTCCGCCAAGCTATTATTATCCCGAAGCCCCCACTCAGGGGTTCACGAGAGTTCATTTTTCGTGCTGCTGCTTCTCCGACCTGGAAGGAAACATTGATGGGTCGCTTGAGGCCTGGTTTTCGAATCCTCGCACTCGAGGGGAACGCAGGCTATATAAGCCTGTACAACTGGACGAGCCCATTCCACTGTGCAGGGGGGGGAAAGGGACCGCCTTCAAAATGCTGGAGCGGTCAAGAAGCAAGAAACGCGGCCGGTACGACGGGAGGATGTTACATACATCGACCGGCTGAACCTCTCCATGTATTATATTTTGACTCCGTATTTGAAATGACGAAGTTGGTTGTCTTTCACGATAAGTTAGGTCTTCTGGGGTGTGCTCTTGCTAACCTCGCAAGAAGGCTAGGTCACAGTAATTGCAGCCGACGCGTCCTTTGATAGGCCAGAAATAAATTTGGCGGCACAATGTCTTCTGCGCGAAGGCCCGATGGGCCATCAGGAAAAACAGTACGCTATGTAGCGCCCTATAAATCAGGTAGGCATCATAATAGCCTTGAGAATACCCGGCTACCAAGAGTTGCCCAGTTACTGAGGGCTACATAGTCTGCATAGCTGCGATAGTCAAGTCCACCGTTTTTACTGATGCCTGGTGCACCCATGCCTCCTTCCCACTCCCGAGATTGTTTGTATACTGTCCGCACACCCAAAAGGCGCTATAGCCAAGCGGTTACGGCGACAGATTAGAATAGGTCGGAGGCGCTAGCTTTCTATCTGTTCCTCTTTGAGGGCGCAGGTTCAAATCCTGCTGGCGTCGCTTCAGTCCAGCGGGGGGGGTGGGGGCAGTTTTTTCGCTCCTTACCGTAAAGCTCGACCACCCAACGGCAAATTCCCTGCTTCGTCGTGGGGGGTCGAGTTCCATGGGGCATGTTGGCATGATGTTTTTGCCACAATCGCGGCACAGCTACCTGCGTCGTGGATTTTATCCCTAACCTATTTTGACGACGTAAGAAAGACTTAGAGATTTTCATTATCGAAGTTCTAGATAATCGCGCCCAAAGGAGCTATCGTGCCAACGCCATCGTTATCGCCGCTGCACCACTCATCATAGCCAGCAGCACCGTCATCCCGGGCGCAAACCTCCTCATCCCCCCAGCGCCATTCACCGATCCAGGACTCGTGCTACCCATCTTCTTTCTCTCTTTCTCCGAGTGTCCGTTCGACGTCGCAAGGACAGCGGGGTCTATAGTGACGGTATTAACGGTTTTCGTGTAGGCCGTGGTCTGGAAGGTGACGGGCGGCTCTTGGGTGACGAGGCTCGTAGGGTCGCTCAGAAAGACGAGAGCGAAACCGGGAGCTTTGACAGGGACTCGGCAGAGGTTCGCGCCCTGGTCGCAGGGGATTTTGGTTATGTTTAGGTCGCCCTTCAGCCGCCCGTCGACTTTGAGCTTGTTCCCTAGTGTCTGGCAAGAAGTAATGTTATTAATCAAAGGGAAGGTAATAACGGTGGAATGGAAAATACCTGACCGGCCCAGGTGATGTTCGTTTTTACTGATACGGATTGCGCTGCAAGGTATCTTTCGAGCAGCAGTCAGACTTGATATGAGTTGAAAAAAAGGTGACGCTTACTTCACGTACACCTCTTGGGGAACTCGGCCGCCGTTGACGGTTATCGTACCCGTAATATCGTGCGCACCAGAGGGGTCATTCATGAAGTTCAACAGCGCGACCTTGGAGAGAGCGCCGTTATCGTATATCGCATATGACGGCGCGAATTCGCCGTTGTTCGAGGTGTCCACGATCTGCGATACGTTGCTCTTGCCGAAGACCTCGGCGACGACGAGGACAGAATAGTAGACAGCCCCAACTGTCCACTCGTTGAATGCGGTCTGATTCGTTGGGGTAGCTGGAGGATGGGAATAAACATGTCAGCATGGGCACGAGGATGGAAATGATCATCTCGTATACCTGTGAAAGGCTACCAACAAAAAAATCTGTCAGCCATGTGCACATAATTCAAAGGGAAGAGTACCCACATTGTAATATACACTCTGTCCGCCGACGTGAAGTAACGCATGCGAGAAATTCGTGGAGGCCATGGTAAGCCCAGAGTCGATGGCCCACAGTGCCGCGCCAAAGCTATCGGAGATACCTGGTAGGCCCCCACATGTCGCGGTGTTGGTCTCGAACATGATAAAAGGTTTCCCTGCTTCCCGAGCGAGCCTGCTGGTACTGCGGTACATCTCTACAAACTTCAGCGCAGCTTGATGAGTCAGGAACGTCGGGAACGTTTTTTGAGGGTCAACGTAACTTCCAACGTTGAACTGGACGAAGCAGTTATTGGAGGGGTAGCTGAGTACATGGGAATGAGCGACTACGTGATTGGGAGGAAGACGAACACGTACTGCTCCATGGTGATCGCGACGAGGCTGTCCTTGTACGCATTGATGAAGCCAGTCTCCCACATTTGATCGGGTAACCATGGTCCCGACGCGAGACTAGGACCGATAAGCATGTTCTTGACCGGAATGTTTGGATTGTTCCGAATGGCGGTTATAAGGTCGGAGAATTCGCCAAAGTAGTCAAAGGGACCGTATGGTGCTTTACGATGTCCGTGACTTCACGAGACCCCTCAATTAGAGGCGGGAAGAGATGAAAGAATTGGGCGATCATACCCGAGATAGTAATCTGGTTCATTTCCACCTTGAAGTCCAAGTAGGTTGTCGCCGAGGATGGCTTGACTATGTTCGGCGATCTGCAGACGCCAGTCGGTATCATTGAAGGGAATGCCTGTGCCGCACATTGGATTCTACAAGGATATCTATCGAGACATTCCGCTGCTCACCGAAAAACCACTTAACATTCACGAGAGAGGAAATGTTGGCGGCGATGTAGAAAAGTTCCTTAGTATACAACACAGCCGGTGTCAAAGTCTTCGAACAAAAGACATGGTGAATAAGGATTCACAGTATAGTGGAAGTCGACGCACAGGATTTTTCAAGTCAGATTTCTCTTTGGCGGTGGCATGACCGCCAGGGAGACTGTCAACATAAACAGCGAATTCTTGCGTGTTTCCTCCAATTCGAATCTTGAGTGCACCAGACCGCTGTTGGATTAGGCCCATCAAGTTCAGAAAGGGTACCTGTAGATGGGACCTGACCGAGCATGAGCGCGTAAGCATGGTAAGAATGTCAAAAAAACCTAATACGAACGCGTTCTTCCCCACTTCAAAGAGAATTTTAGCTACTATCACATGAAATAGAGCACACACACCTACTTAGCTGCGTGACCACCGACATTTCTATTGAGAATCCGAAAAACGACCCAGGGTGCATTATCGACAAGCCAGTCACGCTCGTGTTGGCCGTCGCGAGATTTAAGGTAAAGTTCAGTGCTTGGTTCTGGGGAGGATTTGGTGGGTTGAGAATCGTTTCGTCGTAGGCTGCAAGGAGCGTGGATGATGAGTTTGTCGGGGTAGGATTAGTACCAGTGGCCGTCATAGACGCAGCGCTGGTTTGTCCGAAAGGAATTTGACCGTATACGGTGACAGCCCTTGCGGTGTTGAGAGACCACAACCCCCAGAGCACGGAGAGAAACATGATGAGAGAGACTCGAACAATTACAAAAGGGAGGATGTTTTAGGGCTACCACGTTTGGCCATCGTTGGTATATATGTGTACGTCCCTCAGCCAAGGAAGCCTCGGCGTCACGTACGCTGGGCGGCAACCACCGCCGCGACGAACTTGAGTTTTCTTGTCTTGAACTTCTCTTGCCCGAAAAGGAGAACATATCTTGCCACCGACTGCGGTTCAGCGTCGTCACAGCGAGACGTTGGTCATGTCTGAGAGTGCAGGTGGATGCATGGCTCCTCTCAATCACTGCATTCTCAGAATGAAAGGTGGAGAAACGGGGATAGACACCGACACCACTCCTGCGCAGCGTCACCGATCAGCCTCGAGTCTGATCTTGGCAAACGGAGCCGCTGCCCAGCGATTCGACGTCCGATGTTCTGCACTGTTCGTCATTATTTTAGTCAGCTCATACAAAACCGATGTGTCATTTCTCACCAATTGCGAGTCTTCTGGAGGCCTGCCATTCTTTCCAACGTGTAGCTGCATCTTAAGCAAGGTCAGTTGTCTCTGGTTACTCGATGACGAAATCAACTGATGACATACAACCACCATCATCAAAAAACTCAAAACCAGATAAAACCCGTCTCACCTCTGGCACTCTCGAGTGTACCACGAAGAGACGTTCTGCGTTAGAGTTCCGTGATCAGTGTGTGCTGTATTGTGACAGAATACATAGTGTAACTCTTCGTTCACGAAACGTTGATGAAAATTGTGTACCATTGGTTCCCGTTTAGCCGGGTCTTGCCGTCGTTGCGAACGTCCGCTCCTCGGCCACTGGCTGTCTGCCTTTGTGCAACTGCCTGCCCCTTGGACCCTCCTCTTTCGAGGTCATCGAGTTCGACATCTGGTTTTTTCGCCCGTGCTCTTGTCCTATCACCGGTGCCCTTGTCCTAAGACTCCCGCATTGTAATCACATTCATCGGAACTAAGGAACCCCGACACATCGGTTATCCGCAGACGGGACAGCGACGAATTACTACAGGGGCTCTGAGGAGTTCAAGTAGGATAACGACTGCAGGCTGGAGAGAGTGCACCCCCTCTAGTACGCCCCATAACCACCCTCTGATTTTCCTCTTTCTCACAATGTCTCTGTCATCGACTACTGATTCCTGTGCAATCGAGTCCCTCTCCTCATGCAAGAAGGCCTCCGATGACCCCCTCCTGCCTAACGTTCTTATGGTCACCACTAGCACCCCTGCCACCACGGGTGTGCTTCCTGGCCCTCGTGCAACCGAAGATACTTCTATCACCATCCATACCCCTTCCCCCGCTCCCCTCGCCCCCTTCCCTGCGTCCGATCGCTGGATGACCCGTCAGACAGACCGTTCCACTCAGGCCGCTATCACCCACACGGACTCTATGGAGTCCCTCATTGGTGCGCTCGCTGACTCGGCGGACTCATTCCTCATCGAAAACGACGCAAATGCGGGGTCATCACTCTCTGCCCCGGCCCCATCTTCCAAAGGGAAAGGGAAGTCTAAAGAGTCCTCCAGTCCAGAGAAAACCCCCACCACTAGTGGTTTGGCACCTCGTCCAGCCCCTAAGGCTGAATCTGCGGCAGCAGGCATCCGTCGCCTGGACACGAATCACAATACCTTGGCGGCGCGTGTTGAAGCTGTTAGCACTGAACTCCATGACAGCCTCGACTCCCTTCGCGCTCGCATCTTGAGCATCGTGTCAGACGTCGCCAGTGCAAATGCAGCCCCTGCCCCACCAGTCCTTCCTCCTGAGGTCTCCAACAAGCTACGCGATGTCATTCAGTCCAACAACCAGTCCGTCGGAGCCATCGCCTCCCTCCAAGGGGAGATTCTGCAGCTCAAGATGACACTTCAGGCTGCGGAGTCCCGCTTAGCTCATCAAGGCTTTGCCCTCGACGACGTCCATCGCCGCTTGGATCGTCTTCTCGACTCCTTCGACCCCACCGTTGCTGAAGCTCCCCATGCTCCCCGCCCCCTCTCCAATAAGAGGCAGAGGACATCAAGTGACTCTTCCACCATGATGGGTACGCAGCCCCCCCTTCCATCTGTCAACTTCCCCTCGGCGCCTGCTCCCACACCAGCCCCTTCCTACATGGGGGGTGGCTATCGTCATCACCCAGTGCCCTCTGCACCTCCCTCGATGGGCCCACCCTCTGCCTCGGCCCCGCCCACTGGCCCTATAGCCTCCCCTCCTGCACCCTCTCTGGGCCCCCCTGCCCCCGCTGTTCAGCATTCGTCCAATGCATCTAATAGCGCTACCATGGTTGAAGTTGGATCAGTCGGTTGGGGCAAGGACATCACTGGGGAGTTTAAGGCACTGTTGAACCTTATGCCTACTCTCAACCACATATCGCGTAAACTTCGTGCTCATCGCTTGCATCCTGGGTACATCAGGGTTGCCTTCAATGCCAATACTGATGCACTCTCGTTCGTCACCATCTGGACCACTGGCCCTCGCCCCATGGGTTACGATGAAGTCACTGCAAGGATGATGGGAAACTAAGTGGGGTGGGTAACCTGGTAGCTAACAGTACACTTGATCTGCGACCACTAGTTGTACCTACTACCTATATAGCTCATCAATCAAAGTCACCAGTGTCCATTTTGTCTATTCACTCATGGAACATTGGTGGTAAACTTGCCATTCAGCTTACCTGCCCAACTTTTCGTCGCAAACTCTATAAATACCACATTAATCTCTTCCAAGAAACACATCTGGTACAAGATCAACATATCTCTCTCCATATACCTCCTGACTACAACGTCATCTCCCTGCCTCGCTCCTACAACCAACTCTTTGCCCACCCATGGGGAGGGGTCCTCGCATTGGTTCATAACAAAATTAACATCCGGTTTCGTGATGACTTATCAAGCCCAGATATTATGGTACTGGAATCTGATGACTTCATCATCATTAATGCCTACATCCTGCCAGAAGAAGCCCGGTGGGAACAGTTCACAGATACTGATCCTTTTGAAAAACTTTGTGAAACTGCCAACCTTCTGTGTAACATGAACAAGCCAATTTACTTAATAGGTGATCTCAATGCACGCACTGGTGCTGTCTCCCCCTCCCACCACACCAGAATCTCTGCAGATTGTGTTGTAAATACCCGGGGGCATCTCCTTCTGGACCTTTGTCATGACCTTAACTTGGACATCCTGAATGGAAACACAACCTATGACATTGGAAGTGGACAGTTCACATCCTTTCAGCCCATGGGCAATTCCACCATTGACTATGTCATTACTAATAATGATGGTGCCAACCTTGTATCACGTTTTGAAGTAATACCCCTTGTTGCAGGTGAAAGAGACCATACACCGGTTGAACTTGATCTGGAGATCCAACAGGTTGAATCACCTCAAAGACGAAAACTCCCTAAACCAATGTCTGCACCTAACACAATGGAACATCTACAACTAACTAACAGTCCCATTGACATACTGTTACAGAAGGTGCTAGACTCAAAAACTGATCTTCTAAGCCGTACTCGGCAATTATATGGTGAGGTGTCTCGAGTGACAGACCCTACTGAGGTTTATGTGGATGGCTCATGCCACAACAATGGAAAACCCTATGCCTGTGCTGGCAGTGGAATATTCTGGGGTAACAATCATCCAAGAAACATGTCCTTGAGAGTTCCTGATGCCCAGACCAATAATCGGGGTGAGGTCTATGCAATTCTCATGACCCTGGTTCACTCCTTCCATGATGAAACACTCCACATATACTCTGACTCTGAATATGCAATGGAAACTATTGTACTACGTGGTGCTGCTAAGGCTGCACATGGATGGAAAATCATCAATGGGGACCTTTTCAAGGACATTGCTACTCTTATTAATCTGCGCACTGCAGCAGTGGTTTTTGTCCAAGTTAAAGGCCATAGTGATAATGCCTATCATGATGAAGCAGACCGACTGGCAAACATTGGTGCAGCACAAGAGCCAGTTGGTCCATATTGTCCTCTGGCCCTGACTGCTCATAGGAATTTGGTTAATGTTGTTACAACTGATAAAGTGACCTACCATCCTTTGACAGTAAAAACCAAACTACCTACTACTGTGACTCAACCTCTGGCAAATCATAGAAATCGTGCAACAGCACATGAAAAACAGCTAGAACAAAGAGCACTCATCATGGATGCTAAATCCGAGAAGGAGTTCTGGATAGCTACAAGAAAAATTATGGGCTCTAAGGAAACACAAGCTGATATATCCGCTGACACCCTTAAGACAGTCTTTGAGCTTCGCATGAACCCTATCAGCCCTTTGCCCTCATCATTCAACAAAAACACACTTGAGCTTAATCAGGCTGTGGCTGCTGCAATTCCAAAAAGGACAATTGACCACACACCTGAGCAGTTCTTCTCAGCTCCTATTACAGAAGAAGAAATTGAAGCTGCCAAGGATCATCTTCATGATCACTCTGCATCAACAAGTGCCCCTGGACTGGACAAAATAGTATTTGCAGACCTTGAAGAAATTGATAATGACCAATTGTGCCTACTTCTGAATGAATGCCTCAACAGTCTGGATGCCCCATCAACCTGGTTGACTGCTGCACTCATTGCAATCATTAAAAAGGGGAAAAATAAGAATGACCCCAGGGAATACCGAGCAATAGGCCTTGAAAGTGTCTTACTCAAACTCATGACCCTGGTTATTCATAAAAGGATCACTACATGGTGCCTGGCATATAATCTCCTTCCACCATCACAAAATGGTTTTCGTGAAGGCTTCAGAACCAATGACAATGTCTTCATTCTGAGATGTGCAATTGAAAAGGCTCGTGCACAAGGTCTACCTCTATATGTGGTTTTTGCTGATATCAGCAATGCCTTCCCTTCCACTGAACAAGCTACACTATGGCTGAAAATGCGGAAAATGGGTGCTAATGGCCACATTTTTGATTGGCTTCGCATGTTATACCAAAGAATGTCCTATGTTGTAAAACATCAGTCCCAGATCTCCTCTACATTTCTGGCAACACTTGGAATACTAATTGGTGACAACTCTTCCCCAATTCTATGGACCTTGTACCTTGCAGATTTCCACATAGCACCAGACCCAGATGACATCTTACTGGCTGGAACTATTATTGCAAACCTGGAACAAGCTGATGACATTATTCTCATATCGACAACTCCTGAAGGGGCACAAAGGAAAATGAATACACTATGGCTCTGGTGTAGTCTGAACTTCATGTTGCTCAGTGCTGTCAAATCACTAATCATGCTCTTTGGGCCAATTCCAAACAATATCCCCACATTTTGGTTTGGGAACAGCAGTGTTAATTTCACAACCAAACAAACATATGTTGGAATGACCCTAACATCCACCCATCGCAATATCTTTGCAAAACACTATGACAACAAGGCAAGAAAAGCTCGAACTATTGGTAATACCATACTGGCAATGGAGTCTATAATAGGTACTCTCCCTCCTTGGGAAGCCAAAAAACTCTACATGGCCCAAGTTGACCCACACCTGATTCATGGTTATGAAATTGTGCTAGACACAGACTCCTCACTCTTGGACAAACTCTGTACAGTGCAAACATCATTCCTAAGACGTATCTTGGGGTTGGGCAAAAGGTGTATGGTGATTCCTCTGTTCACTGAGACATCCATTGTACCATTGCGGTTTCGGAGAATTATACTGGTCCTTGGATACCTGCGCTACCTCACAAGCCTACCTATTGAACGTTATGCCAAGAAAGCATTTATTGACTCAGTAACACTGGCTAAGAGTAACAAAGCATCATGGGCAATGGACCTTCTGTATATTCTACACAATCTGCCATTCCATGTCCCCCTCCCTGACCTGGAAACAATCACCCCTCCTCAAGTTGATGAGTTGATAAAGGTATTTAAGGCCAACATGGAGGGCTACATTCAGTTGGAACTAGATTCTTCTCCCAAACTGTACCTTCTGCATAACAGACTGGAACCAAACAAGGATGGTCCTCCAGGACAAAAGACACTTCACTTCAGACACTACCTCAGTGTGCCCAACAGCATACATAGAAAATCTTTGACATGCCTTCTACTCTCCTCCCACTCTCTGGCACTGGAACGCCTGCGATGGCCAGAACATCGTCGCCCCCATGTGGAGCGCAACTGGAGACTATGTCGATTTTGTAAAAATGCTATTGAAAGCCCAGAACATGCTCTGTTAGAGTGCAATGGTTTTGATGTACTTGTTGAAAAACGCAGCAATTTTTTGGCCAACATGTACACTGACCTGCCCCACCTGCCACATCGACCTTTTATCACATCTACTGATCTCCTAAGATCTATGACAAGTGAGAGGAAAACCATTCAGCTGGTGGCCAAGTATACACATGAAGTGTTGACATTGTATGAAACTGTCCCAATCTTCAACCCAATCTCTGCTATACAGAATTGATACAACTGCTAAACTACTTGGATGACTCTGCACAGTACCCTTGTTCATTACTCCCCAGTGGACAACCTGACCTGCGGCCCCGCTCACTGGCTGTGATGTTCTTGGGTCCGAGACGAAGATGTAGAATAATTAAATACCTTGCCTGTAATTACATCGGGAAATTCTCGGAACCCCGGTGTTCAGCGATTGGACCATGCCGGTAATATACTACTACTACTACTACATGTGATAAGCTAAAGGACTGTTGGGGTACCGCCGACTGTGGGATGAAGTATGTCGAATGGCATGCCTTCCTTGCAAGTCAGAACATGGTACCTACAGTAGTGGTCAGGGAGATGATGTTGCGATTGGATGTTGGACATGCCGAATGATAAGATCGATAAAATAGATAGGATAGGTGTTCTCTTTATCTACGGTACCGGTCATGATCGTCAAGATCCTTCGTCAATATGAATTTACAGAATCTACACGTATTAAGGACGCTTCCCACCGGAATAGCGCATCACTAGTAACCATAAGGCAGGCGGTGTACGGTGACAGGGGCAATCTAGTCCAGTTATCAAGTTAATTCACAAAAACCTAGCGTTAGACCTTTTCTCATAAGCTCCTAGCATACGATACATATCTTCGCGTCGGACGCGATGGATACCAGGTTTGACAGGTTACAAGAAGGAGCAGGGTAACCTAGGCATTGAGAGAAAGAGTCAAAGAAGTCGCTTGACGGAGCCCATCAGGGTAACCTTCGCATAGTTCATAATGGCTAGCAAGTGGTGGGGTCCGGTATCGATCTTGAATTATTATCACAGGGTTTTCAAAGTACCAAGTCTAGTCTTGCTAGCGTCAAGCTCGTTATCCTCAACAGAAAACATAAACCGCTCACCAACCCCTCATCGTGATCGAAGAACACATTGAAGCTGCGCTCCTGAGCCGGCTCGCCAATCCATGATCAGTTTGTAGGCTCGAAGAGAAGAGCTGTATAGGACCTACCTCCCCTCCAAGGAAAAGAAATGGTCAGACACAAACAGAATTGTTTGGACAATCCTGCCTTGAGATTGGATATTTGAAAGTCCGCCTCAAGTGCTGTTACAACCTGTGGCACTTGTAGCTACTACTTCATGACCTTGCCGGATCAGCCAACTTCCCCAGTCAGGATGTGGTGACTTCCTGTTGTCTTCGCTCGATTTCAGGCTGTAGGACTCTTTTCAATCGCAATGGTGATTCATACCAGAATTCGAAATTCCCGCGTGACGAGAACCTCGAAATCACACAGGCGTATGTTCCGACAAGGGACCATGCTTCACCGAAGTCGGCTGGTTCGTGTATGGGTGGACACTGCAGTTGACAGATGGATGCTGCTTGGTTTATCTCCACAGGGCTAGAACCGGTTTGCTTCTAAATTTGTGTGGATATAATTGCACACGACCAGTAATCCGAACTTCAGAGATCCCACCTCGCTCCACTCTTACGGTCCCACAGGCGCCTCGTCGCCTCTCTCCGCTTTCCCAACTGACCTTACGCAACAGAGGTTGGTAGTTTGACCACGTTTCTTCCTCCGTCATCGTCTAACTTTTTTTCTATTCACTTAGCGACCATGCCTGAGCAACCGACACAAGACGGTCGTACGACCACGACCACTCCTGCAGAAGCTACCCACCACAACTCGGATCTTGCGGAGTACGAACAATCGGATAGGAGGGCAGTTTTCCTGCTCAGTCGGACAGAGTTGAAGCTCCTTGGGATAGCCGGTGTAAGCGCTACTCGATGCCAATTAACCTACAATCGCTAATTCACGGCTACAGGTCGGTTTCTTCCTCGATGGTCCGTCGTATGCCTGTGCAACCCACTAATAACTGACCTCATACCCCCACAGCATACGATCTTTTCGTCATCAACGTCAGCGTGTCAATTGATTGTCTTTGGCACGGTCTTACTCGTCATATTATATACAGCCCGTGGCAACCATGCTCCAGTACCGTCTCTACGATGGTCGCTCTCTTCCCACAAACCTCGAAGGCTTCATGAAAGCCGGCGCGAATATCGGAAGTGTCTTTGGTCAATTTGCATTTGGTAAGTATCAACTTATACTCCTCGGTTCAACGTCTAGCCGACTCCATGATACAGGTTATGCCGCTGATGCGCTCGGCAGAAAAGCTGTGTGTTCGTGTTCTGCACTTTTATAACCCCTTCCGGCGTCTAACTTCAGCCCCATTTTCAGATGGGAAGGAGCTTATGTTGATTATACTTGCTACTATTCTTACCCTGACAACGCCTACCGGTTCTCTCAGCCCCGAGCACTCCCTGATCTACCTCGCCATCTTCCGCATTCTTCTCGGCATCGGCGTCGGCGGCGACTACCCCATGTCAGCCTCCGTCACCTCGGATCGGTCGAATCTCCGGAAGCGCGGTACCATGCTCGCGTACATATTCTCCAACCAAGGCTGGGGCAGCTTCATGGGCAGTTTAGTCACGATCATCGTTCTTGCAGCGTACAAACACGTGATGGAGGATAAAGGCGAGACCTCCAAAGTTGATGGAGGTCCTTGTGTTTCATCTCGTCACATAAAACCGCGCTGATTATGACCCTTTCTATTGTTAGTGTGGCGTATCGTTGTGGGAGTCTCTTTGGTGCCTGCCTTCGGCACGCTCTATCAGCGTTTGACCCTCCCCGAATCCACTCGGTTTATAGCCTCTCAGAAGCTCAAGAATGCGACGTCGGCTGCGGAGGAAGGAGATGCGATTGACCAGATTAAGCAAACCGAGGTGGACAAGGATATCAAAAAGGGGAATATCACTCCTCCCAGCGATAACGACAAGCTTGAGTCATTGCCGTCGACGTCGGAAGAGGACACGGCACCACCTGAAGTGCTGGCGACGAAGATGGCTCATTTCTCAGGTTTGTCTATCATTCTACGGTTATATCGAGGTTCGGCTGATGCTTCTCATAGACTTCGTCAAGTACTTCTCAGAATGGCGTCATGCGAAGCTCCTGATTGGCACTTGTATGTGCTGGTTCCTCCTTGATATCGCGTACGTGCCTCTCTAATGATGTCTGCCTCGCCCGCCTGCCGCTTACATATGCTCCTGCGCAGCTTCTACGGCATTAACCTCAACCAGAACGTTGTGCTTCAACAAATCGGGTATGACGGCAAAACAGGATCCCCGTGGAACCGCCTCTTCAAAATATCGACTGGAAACATGATCGTTACTGCGCTGGGCTTCGTTCCTGGTACGTTTTCCCCGGCAGCCCCAGCGCTCTGTGGAGCCTTATTGTCCCTTACCAAAGGTTACTTTGCCTCGATTCTCACCATTGAGAAGCTCGGTCGCAAGTGGATCCAGCTGCAAGGCTTCTTGTTGGCTGCCCTATTCCGTGAGTCTTATATCCCGCCTACTCTAAGGCACATCGTGACGTCGTTTTATAAAAACAGTCGCGATCCTTGCTGGAAAATTCAATACACTCAGCAGACCCGCTTTCATTGTCAACTTTGCTTTCTTGCAGGTGAGCCGTGCTCCCCGTCTTCGCGTCTCTCGAAATGTTGCTGATTACAGCCTTCGCCGTCAATTCAGTTCTTTTTCAACTTCGGAGCCAATACGTACGTTTACTCACCCGACCAATTTCCTGGTACATACTTATTTCATTCCTCTCGCCGATAGCACTACATACGTGAGCCGACAGCTCTCTTTCACCCTGTGATTCATTATTGACGACGGTTTCTCGTTCATGTACAGTGTTATGCCGCTGAAGGTACGCTCCATCTACGTCTCGGTCGCCCGTCAAACCTCATCATTACCCCACAAAGTATTCCCCACTCGATATCGCGCAACAGCCCACGGCGTTTCAGCTGCCGCAGGTAAAGCAGGCGCGATCATCTCCGCCCTTGCCTTCAACACTCTGAGCAAGGATATTGGTACCCCGGCCGTTTTGTGGAGTACGTACTTGCCTCGCGAGACTTGTTGGTACCTTACTAATAACATCTTGGCTTCTCGAAAAGTCTTCTTTGGATGCTGCATCGCTGGTGCCGGTATGTTCCCTCTATGATGCTCTACGTTCCCTTTCTGACGTCGTCTACGCACAGGCTTCACCCTCCTCCTTCCCGAAGTCAAAGCCCGCGACCCAGACTTGATTCTTGCGGACGAGATCCGCGCTGAGCGCGAGGCGCGAGGGTTGCAGCCGGAGACGAAGTAGGACCACTTTGTTCTCATTCGCTTTCTGTATATAGCAAAGAATTTGGCGAGAAAACAATACCGTCGGCGACAGACGGGGAGATAAACGGGGAGAAGTTTTGATGATTACTATATCGTACTACGTACTAGCACGATCCGTCCCAACTGCAGGGATCGAATGTTACAAGATGGGAATCGCGAATTCTTGGAGAGCGTGCTCATCAGGTCTAAACATACCTTCTCATTCTTCACTTGCGTGGCGTTCTCGACCTGCAAGCATGACAACGCAATTATGCACTCGCTGCCCAGGTAGTTACTGATGAACCCTACCAGCACGGTTTATAGCAAGCAGTTCATCAGCTTGTGTGCTGATGCCGTGGTACATATGCAAAGGAGATATGCTAGACGAGGAAATCGATTATGTCCAACGGCTTCGTTGGTCAATGAAAGCAGGAGGTTTACAAAGAGAGGCGAACAGGAATTAGAATGGTTTTACAGTAGGACCTTGTGGGACCCGAAGGCTGGGTGATCGTGATCATGATGACGAACATCTTTTCGCATCTGCTTGGTGGCGGGTCGATTGTTTTCCAAGGCGCATCTTCCATTTCGACCCTGTTGGATGTTACCGTTAAAGACATTTGGGATATTGGTACAGAAGAATACTTTCTTGATTTTAAAATTTGTGGGAATCCTTCGGTTTGCGTTAAACTTTGGTGTCCCACGGTATGCTACTACGTATGCTTCCCCACGTTGGTTGGATAATGGTGGGCTACAAAGAAGCTGTCAAGTAAGCGGGGTCTCTTGATGAGGTCGATCATCTACCGGATCAACGCCGAAATTCTGATAAGATCAACGATGATAATCTAGCACAGTATCCCGAACCTGTCACGCCACCTAGAGGCTCAGGCCCCCGAACCTAGCTTACCGTTGAGGAATTCCTGATTAGGACGCTCTACGGGTGGAAGTAGCTATATGGCCCGGGTATCATACCGAGATGGTCCCCGTCCGACTACCAGCTGACCATTTCTTGTTAAAAGGTGAACGACATCAGCAGCATGACACCTCCCAACACCTACTTCGCTAGCACTAACGCATCATGGCAACCGAAATCCAGCAGCTCTCGGACCTCATTTCATCCTCAGTAACAGCACTACTTCGAGCATGCAAAGATAACAACACACCTTTCCCGGACCCCAACGAACCGTTTACCCCGCGATCGGACGCGTTTCGCGCCAACTAGGCTGTAGCGGATGCAACGAATCCCATCGCCGCGGCAGCACTGCAACTCGCCGCACGAGTGATCCCGCCTCATATGGCAATAATGAATATCACGTCCGGAGTACGTCCCGACTCCCTCGTCCGTTCGATCAAAGGTTTGTTATGAGACACGTTCAAATAGCACCTCAGGAATGCCGCGCTTCGTACAGCGTTAGAGCTCAACGTGACGGAAATCTTGCGTGAAGCGGGCCCACAGGTGCGTCTTTGATGTCACAGCGGTGAACACGTTGCTTATGAGCATGTCTATGGACAGGGATTGCATGTTAATGACATCGCAAAAATATGTGACGTGGATGCCAGCAATCTCGGTAAGTTTTAACCCGCACTAAACCCTGTGATGTCCACGAAAATGGGACGCAGGTCGGCCGAGCTCACGCCAATCACCAGGCAGGCTGCTTCGCATGTTGGCTCTCGATCAGTGCTATAGAGAAGTCAGCCCGGACGTGTTTGCCAATACTAGAATTTCCTCCGTTTTGGACAGTGGGAAATCTGTCGCAGAGATCCTCAGCAAGTGGGTAACCCGCCCCGCTTCTATCGAGTCGTACTCACTCAAGTACCCGCAGACCCGAAGACAAACATGACGGAACGTCTGGGCTTATAGCATTTATCGAACACTTGTACGCACGTCCATCAAGTCATCTATCAATCGTCCTAATTGCCATTCCTCGTAGATCTGGTGATGGTGGGAAGTTCTCTGCTCACCTCCTCGAGAACCTCAAGGATCCCAAGACCGGACGCTCGGACGAGCCTATCCATGCGCCCTTCAACCGCGTCTTCAACGTTGGGATGCCTCTGTGGGTATGGTTCGAAACCCCAGAGCAGTCATACCGCCGCCATCGCTATGAAAGGAGTAGCGCACATGCAGCCGCCCGATGTCCTAGACGGCAGTCAGCGTCTCTTTCCCCCCGGGCGCGCTACGGCTCCGATACAGTATTTGAGATAGTGTTGGACTGGAAGGCGCTCCCGGAGGACTCAGTCGTCGTCGATGTGGGCGGAGGAATTGGTACAACTTCGGTTGCTATTGCCAGGAACAACAAGCACTTGAAATTCATCGTTCAGGACTTGGAGAATATCTGCGAAGATGCTAAAATCGTACGGCTCTGCTTTGTCAACTCACCTCCAGCTACTCACACCACCTCTCGCACTGACAGCACTGGAGCAAAGAATATCCAGAGGTGATCGACTCAGGCAGAGTTACTTTTACCCGTACGTATTCCCAAGCCAAATTCTAGTGTACGTGCTGAGTTTTATTGATCTCTTCAGCGCATGACTTCTTCACACCACAACCCGTTACAAATGCGTCCGTCTTCATCGTGAAGCACATCCTACACAACTGGGGCGACTCCTACTCCGCGACACCTCAACGCGCTCCGTGTGGCCGCAATGCCCGACACCAAGCCAATCGTCGTCGACAATATCATTGCCTACGCATGCCACGACCCCACGACTGATTCTGATTCTGGCTCGGGTGGACACAAAGAAGCGCCGGCGCCCCTCCTTCCGAACTTTGGTGCTGCAAATCTCATGCCATACCTCGTCGATCTTGGAGTAAGCTGTCCCTACCGTTGTTTTGTTGCCGTCCACGACATGGAGCTGACCGGGCGATGGCAGATGATGACATGGCTTAATCCAACGGAGCGTACGATCGGGCAACTGGAGCAACTTTTGCGGAGCACTGGGTGGAAGCTCGATACAGTGAAGCGGCGCGATCCTTCGAGGAACTTTTATGAATTTGTCGTTGCAGTACCCATCTGAATTGCGGGATCTATCTAGATCTTGATTGTATGACTGTTGCCCTCGACGAGTAAAAACATTGTGAATAATGATATGCACGTAGCTCTTCCCATCATAAATGGACTGCCTGGTTCGGCGTGAAACGATCACCACTGAGGTCGAGCATTACGTCATGCAATGCATTCCGTTTCTGATCTTGATGGCAACCAGCCGCAGCGGGGGCTTGAGTATAAAACCGTCCTGAGTCTAGGCGGATCCGATTTCGCCTACTTCGACATCTAACCCCCATCATATATCTTCACTCCTTGCGTTGCCCGTATCACAAGATGGCCGAATCCTCATCCACTGACTGGTCATCGCCTTTCGAATCCTGGCACGATCGAGCGCTTCTCACACCTCACCCAGACCCCTCTAGCTTCGCCCCTACTCGCGAGAATTTGCTTCTTGCCATGTTTCTCAATGCGCAGGCCGAAGGAGACGGCATAAGCCTGGCCTTGTTCTCTCAAGCCAGCTCAGACGATGCAATTGCAGTCGATGCGCGAGGCCGAGTCCTTGTGGTATCCGCGAAGGACTCGGCTGGTCTTCTTGCACTTGCTAAGCAAGCTCAAGCGCTTCCGAAGCCAAACGAGTTCTGGAATGCGTGGCGTATCAAGCACGATGTTACTTGTCTGCCTAACCACAGACTATTTGTGCTCTCACCTGCCGAGCAAAGCACCCCAGACTTCCACCAGATCACTGTTTACGGCTTCTCGAAGCAAAACAGGGAGCTAGTCACCCCGGTTGAAGGGTTTTCAGTACTGCCGGACGCGTTATGGGAATTGTTTGGACTCGTTCTGGAGGCGAGAAACGATGCGGGAAATAGATGGGATAACATTCGCGATGAAGCAGTCTTGGGGAAAGTGAGAGAGGCTCTGCAGGGGTTGTCCGATACCGTAGACTAAGATGAGTTTATTCTGGCAAGTCACTCTTTCCATCCGTCCGGATACTGGGCTCTAACGGACCGCTTTACAGCGATTCTGTCTGCAAAGTCGAAGCACGCATCCTCTTGTATGTACTACGGCAATGAATTCTCGCAACGTCTCCTTTTGTTTTGCTGGGCACTGGAGCTGCTGTGTGGTCGATACCTACGATATTGGCAGCCTCCCTAGATCTTCAACCGGAGCTCAACGCTCCAAACGAGACCGAGCTCGTGAATACCCTTACCTCGAATACGAAAGGAGGTTTGAATTCCATCAGCCCCCACAGTCGTCATACAAACTTAGAGGCCCAAGTCAGATCGTTTCCATGAAGACATCATCACCGTCGTACCACCAAAGCATTGTTGCCATATCAAGATATCAGTATCGCTTCATCACATCATCCTACACCGACTAACGTAGATTGCCTCTTGTATCTGTTCGTCGTGCTCACACCTCGACAGGCTAAATCTACACTCTTACGTCACCTATACCTGCACAAAGGGCAGCTTTGACTTCATCCTTCTCTTCGTGGCTATGATTTTCAATTCTATGAGCGAACTAGGTAGTATAACGCTAGGTCTATTCTTACTGCCACGAACGGAGGATCCAGCAAACGATAAGGTTATCGCAGTTGACGCTCCCGGGCGCGTTCTCCTTGTGTCTCCAAAAAGACGCTACAAGGTGTCTGGCTTTTCGCACGAGTGGGTACTCGAAAAAGGAGAGGAGGCTGAGCCCGCCTGTGGGAGATATCACAGAATTGCCGGATAATCTGTACGATCTCATTGGGGTGACTCTGAAGGCATATCATGATCCTGCGGTGAAGATTTCTGGGAGCTGTTGACGAGATCGTACCGAAGGAACGGGACGTATAGCTTTAAGTGACTTACAGCGGGTATTTTGTTGCTTTAGTTTATGGTCCTGGTATCATAGTCACACTCCGTTATTGCGCGACTTGTACACAGAGCAACAAGAACCAAAAAGCATCGACGCCAGCAGGATTCGAACCTGCGCCCTCAAAGAGGAACAGATGGCAGATCAGCGAAATACCGGTTCTAATCTGTCGCCGTAACCGCTTGGCTATAGCGCCTCTCAAGTTCTGTGCTTGGCAATGAATATCAGGCGTCAAGCGATTAGTGCCGATTCTGCAGGCACAGGACCGGAAACAAGAGGCTTAGGAAGGTCTCACGGGCGAATGCGATATTCATTATCTAGAGGCGAGAACACCAAGGGGTGGCGGAACAGGAAATTCGTGCTCCAGGCCGAAGGTTCTTTTAACAACCGTCTGGGCACCCCCACCCCCCCTCGTGAATAAGGAAATTATTTATCACCTGTGGCCAAGCGAGGGGGGGAGAGTTGTAGGTCCACTCGATGCCTATTAATGGTCATGTACGCTATCTAAAATTGAATTTAAGCAATAAGTCCAAGGTTTCGGTGCAAAGTCATTGACTTTACACATAGGATAGTTCTACTACTAGAGGGCTGTCAAAGTGAGGCCTTCTGTCTCAGGGGTGCTCCATAGTACTGCGGGTAGTACTGGGTATGAGCCATGTAAGGGTTTCTGGTATCCATGTGGCCCAAAAAGAGAAAGACGGAGCGCGATGGAGACTTGCACGAAGTCCTCGAAGAACGTGTCGCGGTGGTCACGAAGTGTCACGAGCCACAAATGAAGCCACATATTTGTTAACGGAAATACCACTTGTTCGTTAAGCCAAAAACAAACCCCTGCTGCAAATACACTCTAATGAGCTCTGGTATGTATCTCCCAAGCTGGTCGAAACCACTAACCTCAGTTTCCACGATATAGATATTGGTAAATTCGGGGTCCTAGCACTATGTGGTTCAGGGCGGACTTTCGATCACACCTTTAGCCGACGCAGGACAAGCTGGTCAGTCGCTGTCTATTGATTCGCCGATTCCCCGCATCACTAGATGCTTGTTCAGGCCCAGGGGTTCTCCGCAGCAACATAAATAAAATCCATTATCTCAACAGCTTTGAATCCTCAATGAAGGTCGTCATCATTGGAGCAGGAATTGGTGGGCTTTCTGCCTACCACTCTTTGCGGAAACACCTAGGCTCCGAAGGTTCTGGAGTGACAATCAAAATCTACGAGTCCCACGACAGTTCGACGTCCACAAACTCCAACTTTGGCGGCGGTCTTGGACTTGCACCGAATGGACTACGTGTCATCGCCTCCCTGGTGCCCAAAGCCGCCGACTATATCCAGGCCCGCGCATTTCCAGGAGCGATAATGTCCTTCCGGAACTCGTCGGGTCGATTACTCGGCCAATACTGGAACGGACGCAAAGAGCGCTATGGCTTCGACCAGCTCATGCTGCGGAGGGCTACGGTCCACCAAGCATTGTTACAGGACATGCCATCGGATGCGGTCATCTGGGGAACGAAGGTCGAGTCCGTACGCGAGACGGAGGAAGGGGTGGAGGTGAACTTTGGGAACGGGACTTCGGAGACAGCAGACCTCGTCATCGGCGCTGATGGGGTGCGGAGTGTCACAAGGAAATGTATGTTCGAGGATAAGTATCCCGCTACATATGAGTAAGTTTTCAACACGGGCGGTTTTTTTTTTGAACGACGCTGACCGAGTACCATAGCGGTTTAACGGGAGTAGGCGGTTTCGTCCCCCTCTCATCCTTATCCCAACCTCTTCGAGATAGCTTGCAAATCGAGGGCGTCACGATGTCATTCGGCAAGCTCGGTTTCTTCGGCTACTCGCTCATCTCCCTCTACAAGCCTGGCGACGATGCCAAAGGCCACTTTCTTCAATGGTGGTCAATCTACGAATCCCCCACTCCACCGTCCCGCGCCCAAGCCTATTCCGACGTTCTCACACAGCTCCTTGCACGACACAGGGCATGGAAGTCTCCTTACGATACCCCGGACCACCACGTATACGAGGAGATTATCACGCTCGGGTGTACTTCCAACGGCGATCGCAACGTTCCAAACGAGACCCTCCTCATCCTCCCTCGATACGTCACACCCCGGCTACCCAGTTGGTGTAGCCCCTCTGGCACGGGAAAGATCGTTCTCCTCGGCGACGCAGCACATGCCATGCCCCCTGACTCCGGCCAGGGCGTCTCCTGCGCAGCAGAGGATGCTGCGGCCCTCGGCCTCCTGCTGAAGCATTACCACGTCACGCGGGGACTCGACCTACCCGATACGCTGAAACGCACCGCGGGGGCCTACGAGGGCGTGCGTCTGAAACGAGTCTGGCGCATCCTGGATGTGGCGAAACGGAACGGCGACAGTAAGAAGAAGCAGTCGTCGTTGCAGCAGTGGTTCCGTGATCGTTTCTTTTGGTTTTTGTGTGAGTGTCCGTGGTGGTGGTTGGTGCCTTATTTTTGTTGTCTTGTCTCACATAGGCTTATACAGGCAAGCTACCCGAATCCATCAATGACCAGTTGTATGCGTATGATGTCGACGTCGCAGTCGCAGAGTATCTGAAGAAAACGCAAGGGTGATCACGACGGTGACAGTTATTAGGTTGTAATTTTCGCTTAGCATAATGGGACTGACAAGCCCGGGGGTTTTGAGTTTTCGATTTGTCGTCCTATCGTACTATCACATTGTTCGTTCGTCATGCATGAGCCGCACAGCGGTTCTTCTCTTATGCCACTTGATAGTCTCCGTATGGCGAGGATACGGCTAGGAATGGGCAAAAGAAGTACTGGCTCCAGAAGCAGAAAAGGACGTGTGTGTGTCGATGAGCGCGTACTTTTTGGTGGCATTCTACATGCACAACGGATCCGGAGACCGCCGGAAGCGCAAGAATCTTTGTGACACGTTTGGATTTCAATTCATTCTGTGCTTCGACTCAACGACGCGTCCGTGTAATCCTACGATTACCACATTTTATCTTCATCGTCATTCATCGTCACTGCTCCCGATCTTGACCCGCATTGCACCACCAATCAACGATGCGGCCCTTCGATATCGTCCCGACATTCGGAATTTAGGTTTCGACTGTTGGGATTTAGGTTTTGACTGGGTTTCCCTCTTGTATAAAGAGGACTCCGAAACCCACCTTTGAATCTAACCATCGGTTCTTTTTCCTTTTCCCGCTTACACCTACCATACGAAAGTCTCTCGCACTTGCTCAATAGACGGAACATTTGCTTGTTATATCGGTTCGTCTCACTCTCAGTGTATCTATGTCCCCGCATAGGGGACACAATTCCAGTCCACGTCCGATATTTGTTTCCCCTCCTCATTAATTGTTGGCGGCGGTCTCCAGGGCTAGCGCCCGATGACATTTCCTTTCCGATATGACTCAACCGAACAAAGGGCTCGACTAGGCGACCACGAAAACAAAGGAGGTGGTTCTGAAAGTCGGGAAATGAGAGATGTTTTCTACGGTGGAGCCCAGAATTGTGCGGTATCGTGTTTACGAAGATACCATTTCAAGAACGAACCGAAAGTGAACGTCCAAGCTCCCAGTTGCATAAGATGCTTTATGGGAAGAGAAACTGCATCCCGTACGTAGCATTCTAAGCACATCGGGAGGTGTTATATGCGTAACGATTTGGTTAGGCCGCGGTTACCAGCTACGTGGAAGAGATCGTGCGCACTGCTCGGCCTGCATATTCGAAGAAGAGACAATGAGATGCTGGAGCGCGCGTGGAACGAACCCCTCGCAGGGACGAGAGAGCATGACCACGCAGAGCGGGAGTAGGTGTGAAATCGTCACCACTTGGCTATCGCGCTATACTGCGGATTTCTTTCTCGTGTCATTCGCACCGGGAAAGGGTTCACCGGAACCAACATAAACGACCGGAAAAAAAAAACCTTGGGTGAAGGACGGCGCACGACACCGTCATGGTTTGAACATGGGTCCTCAAAAAGGAACAGATGTGGACGACCCACAGAACTCCCATTGCGGAAGCTATCGCCGTAACCACTTGGCTACTACAGTGCCGTAGTCTCCAGCAGCCGAGAGTAACAACGCTTCATGATGTTAAGAAACGGCTTGTACCGATTCCATCGAAGGGGGCGAAACTAGAACCCGGCCTCAGATCGTACTTTCTTGGGGTCGGCGAATCGAAGCCTCCGCAAGAGCGAGGCGTAGAGTTCTGTCATTGGGGATCGAGAAAACTGCGAATGGGGCGCGTGTATCTGATACTTTTGGGACTCATCCACGAGATCTGGGGTTGAAAGAAGGCATCGATGGGGTCTGATAAAGGTCTTCGACGATCTCATGACCGATCGTTCGTGCGAGAAGCATGGAAATACGCACCTCGTTCCATTCGATTCGCCGGCTTCTCTGTCAAGGCTCTGCTGTGGCCGAGGTATCGAGGCAGAACGCGGGTCCTCGGCGATCGCAGGATAAGCGATGGTGACCAGTGGTGACCGCGATCGTACATGACAACACACGTGACATGGCAGGTTTTTGGGGAAGTCTCAGCGAGCTATTTGAGCCAATGAGACACCGTGTCGTATTCAACTCTTTCCTATCGACACGGCTGTGTACGCCCCACCTATTGCCCGTTCGATTGCTCCAGCACCGCACTGTCATGAGTTACTATGACCCCAAGAAGGAGAGGGAGTATATTGCACTGGGGGACCATGCCCTGTACGTCGCAACTCGTGACGTAGCGTGTTTCTCATAATCGTTGGGTAGGATCGGAAACCTACGGACGGCTGCGCTAGTGTCACTAGACGGGTCTAGTGAGTCGTTCACACAAACATTCAACGAATCTGACGCGGTCACATCCAGTCGAAAGCTACTGTGTACCGAACTTTGACTCGCCGTCGGTGTTTGCACGGATCCTGGACAAAGACAAGGGCGGCCACTTTTCAATCACGCCCACGATCCCATTCTCGGTGAAACAGAACTACCTCCCCAGTTCAAATGTACGTCCCTTTCCCCTTACATCACCTAACCCACACACACCCACACACCCCTTAGGTCCTCCAAACGAAATTCATGAATGAACAAGGTGTAGCGAGCCTGACAGACTTTCTGCCTCGGCCGACGCCCGCCACGACACCCGCGATCTCGGCCAAACCGCTCCTGCCCTGGCTGATCCGGCGGATCGAGTGCATCCGGGGGTCGCTCCCTCTCCTGATGCAATGCGCGCCGGCCTTCAACTACGCCCGTGACCCACACTCCACATCGATCGTCACCGACACGTCCATCCCTCCCACGCACAACGACGATCACGACAGCCACCACCCTCCGCCCGCACCTCACGAAAAAGTGGTGTTCGTCTCGTCGGGCGGGTTCGCGCTGGACCTGCGGTACATCGCGGAAAGCACGCTCGATGCGGCCGAGACGCCGGAGGTGCAGCTGGGGACGCTGGATCTGACGAGTAAGGGACACAAGGGGCTGGCGGCGTATGCGACGCTGCAGCTGACGGAGGGGCAGGCGGTGACGTTTGTGCTGAGGGTGCCGCCGGCTGAGGAGGTGAGGGCGAGGACGGGGAGGAAGGCGGATGTGATTGGGAAGGCGATGGGTGAGGGAGAGGAGGAGGAGGAGGGGACGAGGGTGAGGGAGGAGGGGAGGTATAGGGAGGCGAGTGGGAGGGAGCCGTCGGTTGAACGACAGCTGTTGGGGTCGTTGGGGGTGAAGACGCGGACGCCGGATAATCCGTATCTGACGAGCCACTTGTTGCATACGTTGCTCTTGGTGAGGGGTGGTGTTTGACGTGTTACGCTTCCACGCTGCTGATGTTGTGTCGTTTGCAGATGACGAACCGGTACTGGAATGATTGGATCCGGCAGTCGACGTACACGGGTTCGTGGAAGGAGGCTGTCCACCGCAGCGCGCTCGCCCTGAAACTGCTCATCTATGAGCCTACCGGTTCACTCATCTCATGCCTCTAATCGCACGTACTCATCCCCTTGCTACAGGCGCCGTCGTCGCAAGCCCAACATTCTCCCTGCCTGAGTTCATCGGCGGTACACGAAACTGGTGCGTTCAAGGTCGTCGATCTTAGGTATCGCTTAACTGACGAGCTCGGCTTGGACACGCAGGGACTACCGGTGCGTGTTCCCCTAGTTGAGCAGGAAAAAAAACAAGCTGACATGTATGGGGCACGCATCACTCACCAGCGCGTCGTGGATTCGAGACTCGTCGTTCACGCTGTATGCGCTGATCCGGCTCGGGTTCACGGCCGAAGCGAATGGTAGGTCGTCTCACATCTTCCGCCCCGCCTGTGTCCCCGTATCGCTTGGTTACTGACCATTACGACGCTGTCACAGCGTACATGGAGTTTATCTTTGAGCGTCTGCGGAACAAGAACCCGGATGGAAGTCTGCAGATCATGTACACGATCCACGGTACGCATCGCATCGTCGTGTGTTATGGATATATGTGGACGGCGTGTGTGTGTGAGCAGGCGGCAAGGAACTGGAAGAAACCGAGCTCCCGCACCTCGATGGGCACAAGGGCTCGAAGCCTGTGCGGATTGGGAACGGCGCGGCGGATCATGTGCAGCTGGTGAGTTCTCCCCCCACTCCTTCCTCTGGGTTTGGGTACGGTAGCTGATTGTGATTGGGCGTTTTGTTGTGATAGGATATCTATGGTGAATTGTACGTCACATCCCCCCACCCCACCCCCGATTGTTGTTGGTGTTTGTTATAAGGTGTTTATGGTCATATGGGTGGTAGGATGGATTGTATCTACCTCGGACAAAAAGTACGTCGCCCGCCCGCCCGTTTTTTTTGTTGGCTTCTTGTGTGTAGTGGTGGCTGATAAACATTGTTGTAGTTCGGCAAGCCTCTTGTATGTGTTCTTTTTTTTCTGCTTTTTTTTTTTTTTCGTTGTCGTTTTTTTTTGTTTTTTTTTGGGAATTCTGGCGTGGGCTGATCACCGGCACTGGTTGTGTGCACCCGTGTGTTGTAGGGGTACGACGATTGGTGCGTTGCTTCTACTTTCCCTACCAACATGGGTCCTTCTTAATTTAATTGACGTGGGGATATAGGGTCCTCGTGCGCGAACTGTGAGTTGGGTCTGATAATCCCAACTCAATCGTGATGAGCCGGCTGGGATACTGACACATCCCGCCTGGCGGTTCTCACCAGGGTGGATTGTAAGTACCCACCCCTTCTTTCTTTTCCTGGTTGCAGTTGTACTCCATCCACCCTCCTCCTTTTATCATGGGATTATGCGTTGAAAGATTTTTTTTTTTCCGCAGATGTGGTAGCAAACTATCAGAAGCCGGATTTGTACGTCCCTTTGTCCCTCCTCACCCTGCACTCTCTCCTTCCCTTCCCTATCCCTATCCGTATCCCCCCCCCCTCCTTGCACCCAACCCGTGCTAATGAAAATGAAGAGCTAACATGCCCCCCACCTTTTTTTTTCCTTTTTTTTTTTTTTCCTTCCTGGCGATTGTTTTTTTTTTTTTTTTTCATCCCACAGATCGATATGGTTAGTGAAGCCCCATAACCCTCTCGAGATGAGTACGTGGCCGTGCTTAGCTACGGATAATCGCAGGGAAGTACGGAATATGAAGAGGCATTTTACGGTGAGTCGGGTTTTTCTTTTCCTTGCTTGCATCGTCGTCGCGATACCAGTAACTGATATATGCGCCTTTTTTTGTTGGTGGTGTGTAGTATTCAAAGGCAAGTCCTGTTCACATGTACGTCCCCCCAACGTGGGCTTCGTCGACGCTGGGGGGGTGGGCGCACGATTACGGTGCTGTGTTGATCTCCCGTCGGACTTTTCCGTCGTTTTTCTCGATTCTCGCAGATTATGCTGTGGTGCGTGCTGTGTTACCCATCTTCGTAAGTCTAACTGACGTGACGTATTGTATCATACAGGGTGGCCATTGACCGAGGTCCGTTTCCCCTTTCTTTGCTTATCCAAGTCTCGCCTTTGCAACTCTTACTAAAAAAACAACCACTACCATCTAGGCCTGCGTCTTGCGGACAAACGCTCCCTCCCGTGTCCGAACCGGAACACCTGGCTTGCGGCGCGCGACACGCTGTACGAGGATATCATGCACAAGGCGTGGAATAAGGAGGGCAGGTTTTTCGGACAGAGCTACGATGAGACGGGGGTGTTGGATTCGGCCGTGTTGATTATGCCGTTGGTGTTCTTTATGCATGGGGTGTGTTGATGCCCCCCTCCGTTTTCGCTGTTTCTGTGGAGGTGCTGATCGTGTGTGTAGTCGGACCCGAGGTTCGTGAGTACGCTGAGGCAGATCTTGAAGACGCCTGAGCGCGGGGGGTTGACGTCGAATGTGCGTTTTTTCTTGTTTGCTTCTCTGTCTTACGTTCTTTTATGCCCGTTTGATAATGACTTGTCGTTTGGGTTTGGGCCCGTACAGAACCTGGTGTATCGGTATGATACGAGGAAGTCGAACGACGGTGTTGGCGGAGAGGAGGGGACGTTCAGTTTATGCACCCTCTGGTGCGTCGTCTGTTCCCCCTTCCTTGTGGCTGTATGCCTTGGGTTTGCTACAGAGCTTGTGCTGATGTGAGTCGGATGTAGGTGCGTGGAGGCGCTCACGCGGGCGGGCGAGAACGACAAGACGCTGCTTGCCCGTGCGGTGGCGATGTTCGAGGTCCGTGCGGTCCCATGCCTCGAAGGTGATGGGGAGTTGCTGACGCCAGGTGGTGGTGTGCGCCCCGCAGGATTTTTTGCTGTACCTCAACCATGTCGGGCTTTGTACGGAGGAGATATCCGAGGCGGGCGAAGCGTGCGTTCTTTTTTTTTTTGGTTTTTTTTTTGCGCTTTGTGTCGATGCCCAGGATGAGGCCAAACGCCCTGACGTTCACACTTTTTTTTTTGATTGTAGGCTCGGGAATGCTGTGCAGGGATTTACGTGAGTGGACCTGCCGCACGCCTTTTTCTCATTTGTTGTGCACTGACTGAGACTTGATTTCCTGCATTAGCCACGTTACCCTGATTTCGGCGGCGTATAATTTGTCGAGGACCATCGCAAAGTCGAAATAAGGAGATTTGTTTCCGCATTGCCCTTTTTAATCTGGATTAAAAAAAAGAAAAAGGAAAAGAAGAATCGGAATCCACGTTTTCGCAAAAACTGTTGCTTTGTACCATCACACGCTGCTATGTCTAGAATCATCATCGAATTTTACTTGTTATCATTTAGCCTCGGATGTTTGAGGTTTTTTTTTTTGGAAGGGGGGGGGGGGGGGGGGCGGACGGAGGAATGAGGCGGTGTGTCGATGCGTTGGTGTCCCATGGTGTTGAATTCAGTTCCATGTTGGTATGTGTGCGAGCGCTGTATCATGAATTGTAGATGTTGAACCATGTTTGCAGACTCCGAACGGGGCCCGCTGGTGTCGGGTTATCACGCCACCTGATTATAGGAGTACAAGGCAGGTGTCAGGAAATGTATTGCGGAAGGTGGGCTGGACAGCTTTCTGCTGGAAGGTTTGGTCACTGCTGACAGTTCGTCTCTATCTGATGTTATAATAGCATCCCCTCAACCCCTCAGGATATCACAAGGTTTGTTCTCGATGGGCCTATAGCTGAACTTTCTCATGGCAGGACACGGACGTTCATCCTTCTTTTCGTTCGTTCTCTCTGTGGCTGGAGCTTGACGTTCTAATTTACCTTGTTCGCTGTTGTTCTTTCACGCGGGATACTGCCCACTCTTTTGCTTTGCGTCGACGCCATATCTCTTCGACCTTTGAAAATCCCTCAACCTTATTCCGTATATCACTTCTCACTCCCCATCATTCTCACCTTCTGTGTCTTCAACCTGATTGTCGCGCTTCCGACTAGACACGCCTTCCCGCGCGGTGATTGTGATATAGCTGGTATGTTCCAAATGTCGCCGGTCGTCATGATGGTACTTAACCGGTTGGTTGGCAGGATGCGTTGCTACCCTAGCCCCGTCGAGTACGTGTTTCTCTCGAGCCCAGACCCCCCAGCAAAATGAAGCAAACCAGCGGGCCGATCGCGCTTAGCTGTGTCCTGTGCTGAAGCGGCTGCCAAGCAGGGATCTGGTGAGCATAATTGTCGGACCCCCTACAAGCGAACCGCAATGAACCGAATCGGAAGTTATAGACAATGCCAGAAACGCGGCTTGTCTCGCCTCCGCCGCGACCGTTGATAAAGACCTAGTACGGTTTCCATGAAATGCTCCGGACAAACTGTTTACGACTCATGATGGCTTTCCTCCGGCTATAGCCCGCGGACTGCGGCCAATGACTAGATGATGGCCTTAATCTTGAAATCCAGGCAAGGTCTGCTGCCCCGAAGGATTCCTCTGAAGGGGTTGTCGTAGTTCCGATCACTCGGCGTGGCGTCGTTGGTGACCTGATCAAAGTTGGGAAGAAAGTAAAGCTGGCCCCCGCATTCAACAAGCTCGGGAAGGACGCAGAGGAGTTGGGGGGCAAGATCGTCAAAGCTTCGGGCAATCTGTTGAGTTGAGGATACGTAGGGATAAATGATGTGATCAAGCTTCGAGGGGTTATGTTCGGTCGTCTGTGTTGCGGCTTTCAAATATACACTCCGTTGAAGGAAAGTCAGTCTTGTAACCCTTCGGCACAGTCGGTTCGTGAGCAGTTTGAAGCGAGTCGAGAGTATTCTCGCCGTTTCACTACCTTTTGCCACTGATTAGCGATAATGAATTCTTGGTGGGTACAATTCATCGAGACTTTCGCATGCGGCCAAGAGACTGATCTCGAAGCCGTCGCAGTGCAGTGGAGCTCAATTAGGATTAACATATCAAAAGCTGCATGTACAGCCTCGTGCCTGGTGAATCAGACCCACTCATGCTACCCCAATTCCCTTAAGCGTTGAAATGCATTCGCTTGGTGTTGCCCAGGAACAGAATGTCACTTAATCAGTATTCAGATATTTCAGAGATGGTTATCTGGTAGAGTCTTTTGACGGTTTCTTCAGATGTCCAACAGTTGGATTCAGACTCTGACAGTTCGTCTCCATCCAATAGCCATCTAATCAAGCCACCAAGGCCCAGCGTCACGCGGTCCGCTCTGGGGTGGTTATAAGGGAGAATTGGGACGCCAGGACTCCTCGTCTTCAAACCTTCCTTTGAATTTCAGCCCTCTTCTTCCTTTTGGAGCTTGACGTTCCGTTTATCTCGTTCGCCCCTTTGGATTTATCGACGCACCCTGCTCATTCCTTCATTCAATCCGACGCCACATTTTTGAATTCCTTTACCACCGACAACTCGTTCAATAAATCATGCAGTTCCCTATCTTCCTACTCCTCGCTTTCTTCGTCTTCATGAGCGCCGTCACCGCGCTTCCCTCTGGACACACCTTCACGCGTGCTAGCTGTGATATAGCAGGTGCGTTTTGGTTCAAATACTCGCCGTGTGGACATCTGATCCCCGATGCGGATAGGATGCGTCGCTGCTCTAGCTCCGACAGGTATGTGGTCTTCGGCACCGTAGTGGCATTTCGCCTTGGCAATGAAATTGACGGAGAGTTCTCGCGTAGTCGTGTCCTGTGTTGCAGCGGCCGCTAAGAAGGGAGCCGGTATGTGATATCACCCATCGTTCCCCATTGAACAAGGTTGAATCGAATCCGAAACAGACCTTGCCAGAGATGCGGCATGCCTCGCATCCGCAGCGAACCTCGTCGAAAACCTGGTGGGTCGCCCACGAACTCATGACAGAGCCTTTGTTGATCGCTAGCCGCTGCGCCGCCCTCCTTCAGCCCACAGACTGTGATAAATGTCTGGATGAATTCGACATTGCTGCCAAAGCAAAGTCTGCCGCTAAGAAGGTCGCGGACACCGCGAAGGCGGCAGCCTCGAAGGCTGAGGACTTCGCTGAGGACGTTGTTGAGGACGCAGGCGACGCCATCGGAAAGATTGGGAGCAAGATTGAGTCAATATTTTGAGTTGCATCCTGGTGGTTGAGGGTGGAGTCGTTATTTATGACAACGGTCGTGCTGTCCGAGGTTGACGTTAAACGAACGATTGTTTGGTAAACGAGGTTCACCTTGCGGGAGACGTAAGGGCGCGGAAAATTTGATACTAAATTTGATACTGCTGCTGCTAGAAGTAACGCCGGTATGTAACATTGCCAAATTATGCTGGTACTGAACCGCAGATACCAGGACGCTTGATGACGAATCTATCCATGAACAGTCAGCTGTCCAGGGCGCTGCCACTTCAGAAGACACGACTCGTGTACGTAGAAGCAGTTGCGGTGCATCCGCGTGCACACTGAGATTTTTCGATGGCTCGACATGTCCTTGTCAATTTTGGGAGGAAGACCTCTCGCGAGTCGCGAGAACACCGTGGTTGAGGTGATGGTTGTACTTGTTTCGTCATGGGTTTGATTGTGTCGCGTCTCGCCCGTCATGTGACAACGCGACAGTCGCACTTGCCAACACGATGTTACACAGAGATCTGACGGCAATTGCTCAATTCTATGAAAGAAAGACTTTCATCGATGGTTTTGACTTCATCTGTGACCTGAACGCATATACTGGAGTAGCAAATAAAGGTGCGGGTCGAACTTTGAACTATCTTGTTTATCTGATATTCGATTTGCAGACCAGCGGCTCACGCGCCAAGCCGAGTCTTTTGATCACCGTTCCCTAGGGCTGGCGGGCGCTTATCAATCTACCAAACGACCAACTATCATGGTGCTCCACTCTTCCTGATGAGAATGTGCACTCGAGGTTCTTAAAAGATGCTCAAATTGCGCGGATTTGACTGTCCCACTCGTTCGTTTCGAATCCCTCGTTCTCTGGAGCTTGACGTTCCCTTCGCTGTTGTTCTTTGGATTAGCCTATATCACCTCTAACCTTCCGGTAGCACACTCCTTGCTTCATTCGTGTACCTTCATTTGTCTCCCATTTCCATCAACTAGCCATGCACGCTTCTTTCGTTCTCTGCCTCTTCGCGATGATCAGCACTGTTCTCGCATTACCATCCGGCCACACATTCATGCGTGCCGCTTGCGACATTGCCGGTACGCCCAGTATTGAATATCGTTCGTCGAAGCGGCTAAGATGACATGGCTCTGTAGGATGCGTCGCCGCACTCGCTCCGACAGGTTTGTGATGATTGGGCGCACGTTCATCGGACCTTGACATTGACATTGTATATCTCTATTAGCTGTTGGTTGTGCAGGTGCCGCCGCCGCAGGAGGAGCCAGTAAGAAGCGTCGTCAGCTGCCCTCGTGACAACTCCGTCTCACTCCGTGAAAACAGATGTAATTGCTGATGCAGCATGCCTTGCGGGCGCCGTGAACGCTGCCGTGAACCTTGTGCGTTGATCTCGACGTTAAAAATCTGGACCTGAATTCGTTGATTCGAACTGTACCAATTTCAGCCCGCGGATTGCGATGAATGCCTGGAAGAATTTGGCATAGCAGACAAGCTGGAAGAAGCTGGTTCAAAGATCAAAGACGTGGCAGGAGATGTGGTGGATGAGGCTGGAGATGTCTTTGACAAGGTTGGGGATAAACTGGGGTCAATCTTTTAAGCGTTGTATGACGTTGGACTTTGGATAGTTGTGTAGCCCGCTAGACGAGTTATTCATCGAAGAAACACATATATGGGGCGTTTAGTAGCTGTCGGCTCTCCTGACTTTTGAGGATCATCAAGCTAGTCTACTAGTCAAGAGACGGTGATGCATAGTGGGCATCATTGAACAACGCGGGGGACATGACGATTTTCTGGGGTAATGCAATAGGACGTTCTGACACACGGGGACGGATGGGGTATGTAGAGATCGGGCAAATATTGGCCTAGTGAGTACGAGTTCCATGACCTAGGCATATTGCTACTCAGAAAGTTCCAGTGGAGTTCACAATGCTGACGCGAATGAAGGACATGGATGCAAAGGAAGCAAATAATGTATTCCGGTACGGGGAATCGAACTTCGAGCTGTCGCGGGACATCCTCTATCACGCACTATGGAGGGCAGCAATGGTAAGCTGTTACACCATACCGGATGGTATTTTTAGTCGGCATCCGTACTTGGATAAACGCGGATATTATACGACAAATAGCCCAACTAATTCAAAACCTATCGGAGGACATCTATGATAATACAGCAATTCGTAAACCACATATATGCACTGCTTTCCGTCGTGTAAATTCATGAAACAACCTCCGCTCAAACCGTCTCCTTCTCCAACGTGCTCCCCTTCTCCTTATCCAGACTACCATCCTTCACCACGGACCCGTCGTCATCCGCGCGTGCCAGCCCGACATCCGATTCTCCAACCTTATCGGCTGGGTCACGGTAGCTCGGGACGAAGTTGACCGTGATCGCGTAAGTGTACGCGAGAATGAAGAAGATGACTGGGATTATCATCGCAAAGGCGGTGCTATTGCGCGCGTCGGCGACCCGTGCGAGGATCGGTGGAACCTATACCAATGTAAACCCCATCACCAGCGACTCAAAGACGGAGATATATAACTGGAACTTACACAAGCTCCACCAACGACACCTCCTACAATCCACCCAGCACCCCTCTGTTACGCAACGACATCAGCTCCTGAGGCAGACTTGCAAAAGTACCGTTGACGCACCTTGGTATGCCTTCCAATCCCACGAATGCCCAACGCGACGATGGTTGGGAAGCACACGCTTTCAAAGAAAAGCGTCATGTTCAGCATCGCAAGGCCTACGTTCCCGCGCTGGGTGATGCTGGCACTACAGAACGCGATTACTGCCGAAAGGTATAACAGGAAGACTATTCGCGGTTTCATGAAACGCATCAGGACTGTCGATGGGACGAGATTAATTCGCTACTCTGTAAAATGAAGTTCAGAGCTTACTGGATCCACTAAATCGACCGACGGTGAAACATCCTTGTGCAATGGCGAGGAATTTGGCGCCGAGAGCGGAGGATGTCTCGCCTCGCGTTTCCGTGACATAGTTGATGAAGTACCCTGCGATCGCAACTGGTTTATGGAGGACGGGATTCTACATAAGCTGAAGTACCAATGACGACATCACACAAGGGACGAACCTTGCGCTCCCACATAGCAGAATTGGGCAAACGCGGCATGGAAGACGCGATATTGCTTCCAGAAGGAGCGCTCCCCGTCTTGCTCACCGACATGGGTGAGCTCGGCTTGCTGGGCCATATCCGCATCTATGCACCAATGGAACACGTCAAGATCCGTGGCGACTCAAAGGCTATCGTGGAACACGCACCAGTGACTTCGGGGATGACTGCAAAGTAGAACACGAGGGCAAGGGAGAAAACGAAGATCGCGATGGCAAGATAGACCCATTGGACGGTCTTAAGCGAGTCGACGCTGTCACCAGTCTCCTTGAAGAATACGTAAGACCCCAAGACCGGTCCGACAACGGTTCCGACGGCTTGCACAGCCTGTGCTAGGTTGATGCGCAGCTCTGCGTAGCGCGGAGGACCAGTGACTGGAAATGTACGTGGTTGGTCATGTTTTAGGGAACGGAAGGCGACGAGGAAGACATACCAGCCATGTATGGATTCGCGGCAGTTTCGAGTGTGCCCAACCCGCTACCGATGATAAACGTAGCACCGCAGAAACCACCAAAGCTGCGCTTGAGGCCTGCCGGCCACATCATAAGGGCACCGATACCATAGAGAGTGAGTCCTAGGATGAAAGTTGCACGGTAGCCTAACTTGCGGAGCACCCAGTTTGCATAACCAAGCGACGCTAGAGGATAGGCGCCAAAATAGGCGGCCTGTAAACCTGAGGAGCGCGTTCGGGTAATGCCAAGGGTATTTTGGAAGTGCTTGTTGAGTGTGTCGAGAAGCCCGTACGCAAAACCCTGTAAGGGCGGAACTCGGTGAGTAAAATACTCGAAAGGTTAGCTCATGAGGTACGTACCCAAAGAAAGTAGAGGATTGTAACAAGAAACAATGGGAGGATCGTCTCGCGCAAGGTAAGCCCCGCAGCATCCGTTATCCGGTCACCGACTTTGAGGGAGTGCTTCTTGAAAAACTTGTTCTTCGGTTGGGGCATGACGACGAGTTTAGAACGACTAAACGCCAGCGATTGCGAAAATATGCATTCTCCTCTTATTACACCACCGATGGCCGGGCCGACGGGGGGAAGTAGTGTGGGGTAGAAGGAGACCGTTCCGGGGATATCACATCACCAGATGGTGGACGGCGCGTGGCATGTCACCAGACTCAACAGAAGCCCCATTGCGATATGCATTGACTTTACGAAAGATTTTTCGATGTCGGCATATGGTCTGGAGGGTAAAATATCAGACATTCAACGAGAAAAGACTGCCGAGACGTTGAGGGTGCCGTTTGGTCGCGGGAGCCGAAACGGGGACCAGCGGCATTGGATGATCCAGGAGACTGAACAACGGAAGGCAGTTGCTAAACAAGCATAAGCCGCAACACCGCCACCAGCGTTTATTTGCCTGGCCCCTTGGTGAATTTTCGCAAGAGCTTTCAGCGAGTCTGACTTTCTTTCTTTTATCTCTCATGTCTGTTCGTTTACCTGAGCAACCCAAGAAAACCCCCTTTATGCACTTCACTCGGTCTTGCTCTTTTTTGGCTACATGGATATTGGAAACCCTTACATGGTTTATAACCAGTATTACCCATAGTACTATGGAGCACCCCCAAGACAGAAGGCCTCACCTCAGTCGAATACGTAGTGAGTGGGTGTCTTTATAGATAATGGTATCTCGAAAGCCTCAACCATATCATAAATCTCAAGCGCAGTCATCCTGATAGGCAGCTAACTCAGTTCAACCAATTCTAATCAGATACACGGTTCACACACCTAAACCGCCACAGGCAGTCCCTCTCATCCAATGAATTCAGCCACTCCTCCGTTATCCTTTGGCCTCCCTTCGCTGGCCACGGCAGTCGAGTGTGCCCCTCACAATTAATTGTCATGTGGCGAAAGGTGCGCATCGAGGAGATAAGAGGAGTTCCTAGCCGCACAGGAGGTACATTAATCAAGTCCTAAATTCGAGGAATTTCAAGAGAGTGACCGAGGTCAATTGCATGTCGATGGGTAACACGATAATCATGAGTAGCGCTAGTCCATTCCCTAGACGGAAACTTGGAACAGGATGCATTTTATAGTGTGAGGTTATCGTTCACGAATTTACCACTCGTCAAAAAACAACTGATGCTCATCAGGTCCATGAATGGCCAGCTCGACCCCCCTACTCCACGCAACCAGCATCGCGTCTTCCCGCAGCTTCTGGTCCCATAGTTGCCCCCGCATGACCTTAATGATCACCGAATCCCACCAACAGACTCTCAATGCCTCAATCAATTCACTGTGAAGCGGGAAACCCCAGATTTTGATGCGGGTCCGTGGGCGGGTCAGCGACTCTACAGGTCGTGATTGTTTTCGCGTGATGGCTAATGTAGAAACCAAATCACCGTATAGCGCCGCCGTTTCCAGCTGTGACATGTTCGGCAGGACAGCCTCAAACGCGTACTCTTGATCTTCTCGCCGAAATATGAGGCATTTTCGGATGGTAAGCGAAACGAGAGTCGGCGAAATTTGCGTTAAGAACTGGTGGAGGTCTCCGTTTGATAGGCCCTGAACATAAAAAAGGGAGACTTCCCGTAGACAAGATCGAGGTGTTGATGCGAACCAGCAGAGTCGATCTCCAGTGAGGTGACCAGAGTCGAGCTGTAAGTGTGCAACCTGATATTGGGGCGTTTCCAGCTAACAAGATAACCTCATCAGCATGAGTGCTCGGAGAATAATGTAGCTATTCGAGTACCTCAGAGAAAAGCTCGCTGAAAATCAGCCAACCGATGTGCGATGTCAGGACAGAATCAGAAGCATATTTAGTGGAACTTGCCTTATCCCATCGTCTCCCCAGAATCTAACGGTTAATTTCTCGAGATTCACCCATTTCGCGATGAAATGTTGGATGTCGATGATCCCTATATGTGGAATGAGATTGCCCCGATTGTATATGTCGCGACCTGACACCTGGCAGCTTTGCACTTCCCGTAGCTTGGCAAGTGCCTCAACGAACTCACCGCTGAAAGGCGAACCGGCTCCGGCCAACACAATTTTCCGCACTGATTTAGTTGTTTTTAGGATGGTCGTCAGGGCATTCCAAACTACGCCGTCTTGGGCATAGTTACGATAGGCATCATCAACCCAGTGAATCCTGAAGCAAAAAGGAGCAAACTGTCGTATGAGACGTCCTCTTTCCGGCTTCGCTTGGAGTGAGCGGATGACTGAGTGAACATTTGCCGTATCCGTGCCATCACCTATACGCTCGAAGAAGATATCGAGCATTTTGGACCACGATTTACAGACGAGCCCATACATCAGTAATTGGGTCCGCCAACGCGGGTCATTGCCCAGAACATCGGTAATGATGCGCCGGAGAACATGATGAGGAAGTGCTGGGAAGGGAGGGCGGTGGTCTTGGTCAATTGGAAGAATTCGGACAACCAGAGTGGGTTTTATTTCCGAAAGCCCGGGATGACGGCGTTCACGGACGGGAGTGATATAGTGGCTGCTGGCGAAGTACGCCAAGACAGAGTGTTGATCAGGAGTACAAGGGTAAATCCTATCATGAACGATCCGAAGGCGAGTGCCAGCTGGCAGGGGTTCCTTTCTTAGGTCGATAGAAGCAAGCTGCCATGGCCTGGCCTTCTCCTCTGATAGATTGAAAACTATGGTGCAGAGAGGTTTGGAGCTGCTAGACAGATGAGCCCCTCCTAGAGAATGAGATACTGGGTGATTTGGCGGTCTAGCGTCCTGGTTGTGCCGCAGTAGCTTCCATCCAGGTGGGCCTCCGTCCGGTGTAACGGGGTAACTGAGTCGCGGTCACGTGATTGCTCCGTAGGTAGACAGACATCCTGTGGTAGACTACATCTATCCTACCGCCGCCGTTCCCGAGCACTGCGATACGCTACGGGCCAGACCTGCCGTCTCCATCTGGTGACAACAGTGCGATTCCTACTCCGCAACGCGTACACTGTGGAATCTTGTTTTTTTTCTCATTCTCGTGACGTGCCAACTTGCTTCGCGAACTGCTCGCACTCTCTCCTCTAAAGCGTCTATCAACCGTCTAACAACCGTCTAACGTGTCTCAACCGTCTACAACTGTCTACTAAGCGTCTACCGAGGATCTATAACGCGTATAAACATGGCTAAGAAGAAAGGGGCAAAACGAGGACCACAGACAGTGGAACAGTATCCAGATTTTCACAACGAGTTAACAGCAGCTCTCGACGACGAACGCGAGCGCGATTCTTACAGGGGAATTCACGGAAAGCTTAGGGTGCTAAAGGCTACGCAATCTGAGCTATACGACGCAGTAAAGGAAGAAGGGTACTCGGAGGGATACCAGAGGGCTAAGGAAGAGGCACAGACAGCATTCAGGGCATTGTTGGTGAAGGGGACATTGGGGGCGAGGGATGAGGGGTATTCTCGTGGCTTAGAGGAGGGAATTGTGAGGGGAAGATGCGAGGGAGAGAAGCTGGCAGAGGCTGTCATGGATGCGAAATACGCAGAGGGGATTTCGGATGGCAGGCAGCTAGAAGAGCGCGATCAACTGCTTGTCAAAGTTGATGGAGGACGATGGGTTCCTAATAGCGTACGAGTCGACGCCACTTCCCAGACGGACATAAACTTCGCCACCAAGTCAATATCAACGGATTTGCCCACACCTACCACACTCGAACCTCCGGAGGCTTCGTCTAGGACCCCCAATCCTGCACCACCTGACCCACGGAAATTCTCCTGGGCAGACGAGACACAAACGGCACTCCCTCCACAAATATTTTCACGTTTACCAGTTCGCGATTTTTCGATACTCCGTTCGGGATCAATTCAGCCATTCGGTACTCTGCAGCGACGAAATAAACGATGTAGGATCACTCGAAAACCCCTCTACAGCTTTTCGAACCAGCCACCACATACAACTCCACATTTCCCACCATCCGACATTGGCCATCATCATACACCGACATTCCGACATTCGTTCACTTCTCCTCCCTTCTCAACGGGAATCCCTGGGCCATTGGACTGGGATTCAGACCCTCGACTTTCGCATCTCAGCCTCGCTTTGCAGGCTCTTGGATGGATCAGGCGATAGGTTTTCGGCGACGCGGACGTCGCCTCGTTGTGGGTGGGCATATGGGACCCTGCGAGAGCATGGTCAGGGTCACTCATGGTGGGAAGCTGGGTCAGTTTGAGGTCAGTTTAGGGTCAGTTTGAGGTTAGTTCGAGGTCAGTTTGAGGTTGTTTCGGAGTCTCGTAGGCGACGGGGACGTCGCCTTGTTGTGGGTGGGCATATGTAACGGGGTAACTGAGTCGCGGTCACGTGATTGCTCCGTAGGTAGACAGACATCCTGTGGTAGACTACATCTATCCTACCGCCGCCGTTCCCGAGCACTGCGATACGCTACGGGCCAGACCTGCCGTCTCCACCGGGCTGGTCTCGATGCACTATCATGCTGGTTAGTTGGCTGATGAACTTGTATAGGCGGTCGACCTACAAAAGGCCGGAATGTCTCGCTCTCTACGTGAAGAAGGATGATTCGTATTCCAGAAAAATCCCTATGCGTACCGCCGTCCAAGATGACTGATATCGCCAAATCACCATGCCGCATTGAACGATCTACAGAACAGGTCAGCCAGTGCATTGTATGTGAAAGTTCTGGGCGCTTCTTCTTCATGGTCCATTACAAAGGGAGGCGGACAGCCTCAGCGAGTATGACTTTGGCACCCGGCATTGGTGGCAGATGTCAGCATCCTGAATCTGATAAGATAACATTGTTTGGTCATGAATGTTTGAAATTCAATGTGGGGGACACTGTTCTTCCGACCCCACGGCGACCGCGACTCGGATATCGACATACTTGGGCTGGCAAGCGCGATCTGGCTCGTTATTTCATCACTCTAAGATTCACAGCTTCCAATGCACTCGTATTGGGTGAGCTTAAGCCTATTAACTCACCATACTGAATCCTACCAATGGTATTTCGAAATAGTAGGTCCTTCGCCCAATGTCAACAGGCACGAAACCCGCTGCTTGGGTTGTTTTAACACTTTGTAGAACGGTTCTCGTCACCCTGTAGAAGGGATTCATAGATCATTTGCGGATTGGATTGAGAGTGGTCATTCTTCTTGAGCTCCCTAGCCGCAGCCCCTTTTCAGGCCGTTTGAACCAGCCATGTCACCTGCGTCCCTGGAGCCTGTATGTTATGTGTACTTTCGCTCTCAAACCGCATTAACGTTGGGTAAGCGCTACGCGATCGCCGTGAAACCTCCATCCTTGCCCAAAGTGGCCATCTATTCCTCTGTTTGCCGTCGCGCCGCGCATGAACGCTTGGAGGATGATGCTCCGAGCACACACTCTCGGCAAGCCTTGGATGATAAGGCGAGAAGCGTTCGTCATAATTGTAACTGGGTGAACGGCAGGGAGCGGTGAGCGGCAGAGGCGGGGCTTATTGATGCCAGCGCTTTGACACAGGCGGGATAGAACGGCATGGCTGACTCGTCACCGCGAGGACAGGTCGGTCTTCGCGATTTTTGGAGGATTTGTTGATGCGATCTCTTCATCTTAACCGTAGCGTCAAAAGCACGCCATATAACGGTCCTCATCGGGAAAAGAAGCGCGCTTAGCGAACCAACTTATCACGAGCGACTATCTGACCGCTCACTGCCCATCGGATGCATCCGCCTGTCTGATTATCACAAGCTGGAGACGAATCATTCCAGAGACATGTTTCGTCCGGTTACATCAAGCATGCCTGTGATGATGAACAGTATGTGTACATGATCAGTCCCGTCATGCCACGTATGTCACCCAGCGACTGAAGTATCGCGCGTCCGACCACAATATGAAACACTGCACCGGTTGAGGCCGTCGTAGCGTTCGTTGGATGAAATCAAGGAACTGCGTTGCTGCGTTAAGGGTTGCAAGTTGGAATTTCCTGCCCTGTCATTGGGCTAAGCGCAATGTTTCCGATCCCAATTCCGCAAACGGAGAATCGGATCTGTATTACTGCGTCCAGGGTAATAAACGGTACGTGGCGTGGTACTGTGTGAATAATATCGTATGGTAAGTAAGTAACAGCATAGCATCGTCCTTGTCAGTCAAGAACGATGCCCAAATGTCCCCCGGCCCCAAGATATCAATCATAAACATATACGTGACAAGTCCATACACAACGAGAACTGTTCCGGAGAAAACAACAGCAATGTCCGAGAGCAAACGAGAGCAAGGATCGTGAGACTGAGATGGTACTAAGGATAACTGACAGGTAAATGTCCGGGGTGCGGCCGGTCCGCTGATGACGAAGTGGTGCCGGTGGTGCCTGGTTTTGGATCTGACGTCATCGCCCCTTTAGCCGATACTCCATCACAAAAATCGTGATGCCGTGCTCACCACAAAAAAAAAACTGGCGCCCGTCTTACGAAGTGAAGCGCCTGGTCGCAGCAGGACGGCGCCAATCGCCTTCCCACTCTCGCAACGCGGCCACGAATCCAGAATTTGGCTTAACACAGGCACGTTTCCTTTTGAGTAGCGCAAAAGCATTGTCGTAGGACATCCCATGGTTGCGAATGAGATAGGCGATGACAATGGCAGGGCTGCGAGAGATGCCCTGTGGTCGTGTGAAGAAGCGAATTTGAGGAGAGATTTGGAAAAGATCAGAAAACGATGGACAAAAGTGGAATTCAGATGTTAGCCTGACCTGCTGACAATGAACAAGGACGCTCTTGCCACCTATAAGCGCCCGGTCTATGTAGTTGCATGCCGCCTCGAGGTGAGGTTTGAGATCTACGGTGGACTGATCGAGGATTTGGATGCGGTAGCAGTTGAAGCCGTCCTTTTCGGAGAGAGGCAGCCACGGCGCGTCGAGAACTTGAACGAGATGCGAGATGCGATGCTCGATAAGCAGGTCCTTGTCTTGGGCGGCGGAGAGAGACCCGACGTAGAGACTGCCCGTAATGCTGCCCTGCGGCGATAGGATCTGGTGCATGGGCGTGCACATCGCCTGCATCACCTCGGGGGGCATATTATCGAAACGAATCATGATGAAGGAGTGGAAGGGAGTGAGGGATTATTGGAATTAGGACTAGAGAGTTCTACCGTCTGCTTTCCATGTTTTGGTGGGTTTAAGTAGCAAGAATCTATAGGGGATATGGGAAAAGGTCAAAATTTTAATACACGGCGCGGAGTCGGCATATCTCCTTACCGAGAATTTCAAGGGAATATCTCCTGTACGAGTGCCTTTTTCCTCCTGACTTTCCACAGGCTGAAAGAGGTGAGGTAGGTCCGGCAGAGTGTAAAGATCAGTTATTGGAAGTCAGGTACAGGGGTCGAACGGAGAACCACGTTGTGGCTGGGCCTAGATTTCAGGGGACCCTAATTCCACCACCACTGATCAATTCTCCACCTGCATCAACTTGTCAGTTCTCCCGTAAAAACATCTATCGAACAAGGAATGTCACTCAGGATATATCATCTGTATCAAGCCCATAGCGAGAACAGGCATTCAAACTGCTGGCATCCAGGCCCTTGGCGGTTCACGGTGAAACATCCGCATTTCGAGCACATTAGGTCCGATGTTTTGTCTGGAATTCACGACTCCGATGAAATCAGGGAGCAATGGTAGGTTTGCTCAGACATAGAGTTTCTGGCATTCACGGTGCCAAGCAGGTGCCACGTAATTTCGGAATCTTCGCATGCTTCCGTTCATGACAGTTCGACGTTCGACAGACTCTCCACCGATGCTTACAGCCCTTGTGCCACCTTCTCTCCCATCTTAGCATTCATTCAACAGTTTAATACGTACCCAACCACACGCATAACCGATATACGTCGCTCCAATGCCTTTGCATCATTTTTGGAATCCCTTGTCTTCCTGTGCCAATGATCCTGCCACCCCAGCATCATGACTTGCGCGGCTGATGACCGGAGGCATCGAACTTGTAATAGTCTGTGCGAGATAATCTAACCCAGGAACAAAGGTCACTCCACTAACTCTGTTTCCGCAGGAGTCTTGTCAATCCCGCGCCCGAGCCCCTACCCAGGCACTGGCACCTCTCTCCGTTCCGCTGTCTATGCATTTTACAAGACGTTCCGTCCTCATCATAACACCACGGGCCGTTACGTCCAATTAACGGACTGTCTAACGTCTGACGGAAGGTGGGTACCGATGTACCTGTATAAGGGGTGGATGGGGGGGCGATTACCGAGGTCTTCGCCGCCTGTCTAACACCTGTTCCGGGCTCGGACGTCTAGTCGTGCGTTCTTTCTCCCATTCCCGCGCTTCCGGGAGCGCTTGAAATCGCGCCCAATCGCGAGCCTGCCTAAACCCCTCGCACAACAAGGAACCCCCAACTCGAGAACAAAGGGCGCGCTTATCTCTAAGTTCTTCCGTGCCAGGTTCGCCGGACGCCTTTGTATTATTTGAATCTTCCCTCGCACCCAATCAGCCGGCGCGTCGGGTGCTTCGTACTTACACAATTGTGCTTTTAGCTTTCTCTGATCTGGGGTGGTTGCATCATGATGCCCGGGTGCTTCTTCAACGCCGTATCATATCGCAAAACATGGCAATATCCGGGTGTGGAAAGATCACGTACGCCCAATCACGGTGACCCTAACGTGTCCCTATGCCGCGATGCCGCTGGGTTATCCACGCACATGCTATCTGGCACTTGCTCCACTCTGGTGTGCGCCCGTCGCCCATACTTATCTGTAAGCTTTATTACCTGCGAGGTTGCCTTGTACTAGGTCCCGAGGCAGGATCGGTCGTACGTGGGTACGTTCTGGACCTGGCCCTAGTACCTTGACATTGTACGTTTCTTTATTCTATTCAAAACTTGGCTTCCATATGACGTGCCAATGATAGCGCTTTACGGCAGGCCCCAGTGTTTTCTTGACATCCACGGTCGAACATTAACAGCGAATGTGTACCTGCTTCTTGGACTGTTCTCGCCCCCGGGAGGTACCTCATGCCAATGTGTGTGCGCCCGTCTTCCGGGCCATTCATTTGAAGAGTTCGGAACACACAAGTCATCAGAAATGTCAGAAATCCGCGAAGGGCAGTGAGTGACAATGACATCACGCGACTCGGCGCCAGACTCCTGGGCCGCAGCGAGCAGGAAAAAAAAAAAGCGAAATTTGGCCGCGAATAAGGAATCAGGTTGTGGGAATGACGTGCCGATGCCACGTACTCACTTACCTCCCTAAGGCACTGTTTTAGGATGCCTTGTACGATGGGCTTGTATTGCGCAATGCCGTCCGGCCCTTGCTCTTGTTTCTGGTTCCCGGTGTAGGAAACTGGACAGGCCGACAGGCCAAAAGCTCCGTGATAGCAAATAACTCTTACACTCCCTGGGCTGGCTGGAGGAGAGGTGGTTTTAGATGAAACGGCAACTCGATATATTCACTCATAGTGAAAACCCGCATCCTGTCATGTGTCTCAATGAAATGGCAGATCCGCGCCGCTCTAACTCTTCCAGCCCGAAAATTAAATTGGGATTCAGGAGCGCCCAAGATACCATGGGACACCGGGTCAACGACTCAGAGCACTTCCTCCGCTGTAATGCCCCTCCCGCGATCCAGTGGAGGAAACCTTTACGAGGGCCGATCAGCCAGTCGCAACCCCCGACCTCCGCATTTGCTGAATTTTCTGGACACGAGTACGCAAAGAACGTTCAAATACCACGTAAGTCAGCCCGTTAGGCTCCTCCCCTCGCGCTTCCCCCGCTTTCTTTGTCATCCGCGACTCCCTCAGGAAACGATGGCACATTGTGCGTGGACCCGGTTCAATGTTTAGCAGCACCCAGCCTTGAGCGACAAAAAGCGAGACCTTGGAATTGTTCCCCCGAGGTGAATCACGGGAGGCCGTCAAAACTAGACCACAGCGAGTTTCAACGATTGGGGGAATTCTTACGAAGGCGCGTTGCAGAACGAATTGAGGGCCCCCGCTAAAAGAGGCATAATAGCCCAAGGACGGAATGCATGCCGACGCAAACCTTTAGCCTACAAGCTCCACCGTGGTTCTTGATTAACATCGCGTTAATCCTGATACTAGAGATAACAGTCAACCGCGCTAAGGAGCCATGACAGCGTGGAGCACAGTGCCGTACTAACAGCCGAGGGCAACATAGACGGATAGCAGTGGACCCAGCTATCATGGGGTGGAGCGACACTTCAAATATGCACGCCGAATTCCTGGATTCTGATTCGATGCGAAGATCAACATCCATTAATAAAACAGCGGGTGGAAAAAATCAGGCTGGAGATCTGTTTCGCAAGACTTTGGCAAAGCACGTTCGAAGAGGGAAGTGAGGCGGTGGGGGTGGTTCGAATTCGTTCCGGTGATCACGAAGGTTAGGTTGGGATGTGTGTATAATCTCACCTGGAACTCTGATTCGAGTCATGATGGTCTTCTTGTCCGGTTTTGGTCACCAATTGCAAGGACCAAAATACATCGCCTTGATATAGACGTTCTGACTTTCATTCATCGAGGAGGGAGTTAGATGGGATCGGGACGATAATGCACGTATCTACCCGTACGTACGCTGAGATAATTTTGGTCTGGTGCTTGTTCAAGAATTGGAACTGGTGGGTCAATACAACGGAAACGGATAACAAATCCCATAACGGCATGCTTTTTTGAGAAATTTGGTACTACGAGGATCAAATCAAATCATTCGTTTCAAAAGCTCCGAGACGATCAATTATTCAGCGCGCAAAGCACTAGTACTTTCTTCGAATACAAGGGAAGCAAAAAAAAGGCAGTCGCAAGTTCGTAAGGTGAAAGGGGGGGGGGGTTAAAATCTTTTTATAAGTAAAATTGGGTATCGGTGTCTGTCTGTCCCCACGAACAGAATCTCAAGCCTGGGTGCGCACACACACATGGGGGGGGGCGCCCCCGTAATTCGGTAGTAGCAAACGTATAGTAGAGAAAGAGACCGTCATAACGCGTGGGGGGAGATTGAATAAGGCAAGGGAAGGAACGCATGAGATTGATATATGGCGGGGGCTTGACAGCTCAGCGTACGTAATGTGTATTACTGTTCAACCAGCAGCACGAGGGTGAGCATCGTATTTGAAAATTTCTGTCTCTACATGGGAGACGATACTGTGGGGGTGGGGGAGACGAACAAAGAATCCGGGGCAATAAACGGTAAACGAGAACGACAGGAGGTGTCAAGGAGTGTGAAGCGAGTTTAGCGCACTGTAACTCGAGTTGGTGATGACGACGATGAAAGAACAAAAGAAAAAAAAAGCGATACGGCCGTATAAAGGACGAGGCAGGGGGCGGCGGTGGAAGCAAGAAGGGTGGGTTGTGCGGTATCGGTGCGGGGTGGTGTTTGTTGTCTCGTTAGGGACGAAAGTAGAGGGCGGAAGCGGAATGGTATGGTATGGTAAGTACTAAAGGCCAATGGGAAACACCGAGGAGGGCATGGAAAATGCATGGCTATAGATGCGTACGGGTAGGCGAAGGTATATAAGAGGTAGTCTTGTCGGAGAGGATGGCAGAGTTCGCTTTGAAGGTGGGGATATAAAAAAGAAGCCAAATTGGGAAAGACACACAGAACGGGATATAAGGCGGTTGTAATGGGGCACAGATGAAGGATGATGATGTTCGAGACGACCAAGATGTTATAATGTCAGAAGCGCAGGGGTGGATGCGGCGTGTGAGAAGGTGGTCACAGGGACGATGACGCGACAGCGATGAGCGAGAGCGTGAGGTGGGGGGATCGATGTGATGTACAGACCCAAGAAAGCACAGGGGCACGGCGAGGAAGACCAAAAACACCCAAAAACACGCCGGCAGAAAAGAGAGCAGAACGACAACGAAGACACCCAGCTCTCAATCCCTGTCTCCACCATGCCGGTGCTGCACCGTATCCCCGCTATCACTAAGCGTCTCGACCCTCACGCCCCGTTCCGAGCTGACACTCCGTATATCCCGCCCCTCCTCCGCCAGCTCCCGATTGATAAGCTCCTCCTTCCCCTCCTCTGGGCCATCCGGGCTGTCCCCCTCCGAGACAGGCCGGTTCGCAAAGTCAGGTTTCCTCAACATCTTCCTAAACGCATCCGCCATGATCGCCGCGTCCTGCCCGCTGAACGGGCCCTCGTTATTCGCCGCACTGCCCGTGCGCGAAATTGTCGACGCTCCATCATTGACCACACTTGGAGCGTCCCGCGGGGCACCATGGGAGTCACGCCCCGCGTTGATGGAGCCCGGGTGGTTGCCACCGATGGCAGCGCTCGCGAGAAGCGGGGAGGAAGGACCACCAGCGTTGGCCATCATAGGCGAGGCGGAGCCCATGGAGTTGCGGTGGGAGTCGAGCTCCGAATTACGCCGGCGCACCCGGCGGATGATAAGGAAGGCGAGAACACAGCTGGCGACGATGGCGAGGAAACCGAGGACGACTATCACTGCGATTGCCCAGTGGGGGAAGTCTTTGCTGGTGGCGCCTTGCTGTACTGCAGCGGTGGAGGTGGGGCCCGACACTGATATGGTTGTTAACTGCGAGGAGGTAAGGGTGGCGGTGGCGGAAGAAGAGGACGCTGCGGCAGCAGATGATGACGATGCTATTGATGCTGCCACAGAGTCGGCGAAGGTTGTTTCTACAGTGGAAAAAAAATCAATGATTCCGGTGACACAAGGATGGAGAGCGAAATGTTGACGTACGGACGGCAGTGAAAGTGGCTTGCGCAATTTGATTACCGTCCAAAGTTTTATCACTAGGAATAAGAACCCAGTAAAAAGGATAACTGATGTTCTTCCTGTTCCACCTGACGCCATTAACACCCCACCAGGAGTCATTCACCTGAGTGTTGATACGCCCAGCTTGATCTCTGGGGTTTGGGACTTTGGGGTAGTGCAGTATTTGTTGACGGGAGTCGCCGTGAAAGAGGAAAATGTCGACGAGATTAGACGGGGTATTGGTAATTTCCGGCCGTCGGGAGTTCCCTGCATGAAGTCAGTAAACGCGGGGAAGTATTCCGGAAAAATCCAACGCACAGATAAACGACACCCATTCGTGCTGTGCTACTACGGTGTCGGAGGTAGGAAAGCATGAGATGACCTGGTTTCCCGAATTGATCTGGCAATCTGTCAAGGCTTGTGCTATCAGACGAGACGCTGAATTAGCTGCGGCTAGGACACTATAAGAGCTATACCGTACCAACTTGGGCCTGGTCGGCCACAACTTGCCTTCTCGCACTTTTCGACGTGCTGGCGAAGGCATCATCACGGATCCGTCTCCGTTTCAACGATCGCCTGAGCGGTGTTGGCGATGGCGAAGAGGGCTCGGGAACATGCGCCACGGGAGTCTGGGCTGGCCAAGGACTGTCAAATGGACGTGAAGACATGGCGTGAAGAGAGAATAAGGGTGGGGGAGCTTGAAGGAGATCTAGTGGTTGGAAATACTGGTTGGCTATGACTGGTGGGGTGATGCGACGGGTGTAACTTGCATTATCCAGGGTTAAAATAAAGTGCCGGGGACGCACGACGACAGCGAGCCTATGGTGGACGGCGGGAACAGCGACGACGGGGGCGTGGACGACGGCAAAGACGGTGAGCAGAGCCAAGGGCGAAAGAATTTCCATTCCCCACGCTGCTCCCATCTCCCAGGGACCCCGAACACCGCCCCGTTTTGATTGCAAACAAAGAGGCTCTTCATTTACGCACACACGTCAGACTTGACTTCACCCTCCAAGCTTGCTGCCATATAAGCCCGTCAAGCTTCAATTTCTCCGAGCCTCAGAACTGTTCCCCAGCCTTTGCTGGTCTCGACACTGCACCCCCGTAGTCTATTCATTACACGTCTTTCGATCGTCTCAGCATCATGATCAGAGGGCATTGCGGACGTAAAGTGGTTGTCGCACCGTTGGCCGTTTCATCGACAACAATTGACGGTCAAATGGCCTTGAAACCATGTTGAAATTGAAGAGATTGCAGCCTGGCCCACGATATTTTTAAGTAAGTCCTCTACTGTCCGTTCACCCCCCACCAAAAAAAGCCTGTCATACTCGCCCTCTTCCTCCGCCTCGTACTAAGACTTTCTGTCCGAGGTTCGTCCGGATCATCATTTCAGTACGTATTATTCCTGGTTATAGATCCACCCAGACAACAGCCTCGGCACCAAAGTTAGCTCTCTCTTACCTCCCGCCGCAACGGGACCCAGACGAGGCAAGGCGAGAATCGTTTATGGAGCCCTGCACGTGCCACGCCACGTTTTGCGGGACCAAATTCACGGCTATCACCGATTCTCCAATCAAAGTGTCCGGGGTCCGCTGACAGGACGTCTATGTCCGTTGAAAGGGACTTGAGAGCCCGTATACTGGCGGTTGACTTCACTGACGTGCGCAATGATGCTGCCCACGACGGGCGCCAATGCCCACGTCGTCATCTCGCTACCCAACCTCGCCGAATCGTCATGTTTTTTTCTCATCCCATCCCCGTTCAGCTGCCTGCTGCAAAAAAACAGCTGCAAATTTAGGGGTCATATGATGCTTGCCCTCTCGAGCCCCCTGGGCGCTGCATCAGATCCAAGAACAACTTACATACGCACGGTTGCAAACTGGGGGCTTGATATCCACGTTGCCGCACGCGCCTTGTGGACCACATGCTGTTTTCGTCATGGGCTTGGGAGCTTTTGTTCGATCGCATCCGCTTTCTCCATGAGGCGCCACGATCATATGTTGATCTGAATCATTTGCTTTGGTGCCGCAGCGTCGTGGAACTAAAATCCGTGACCCGATCACGTCATCGCTCAACTAGGCTCGGGCTTGAGGGCACAAGACAATTCAGGACGCGGCCGAGCGTATGTCGTCGAGATGTGGAAAGGGCAACGCGCCGCGCCCTACGTCGCGTGCCCAAGCGACGGACAGACAGTCACGTAAGAATGCCCCAGTTACCATCGGACTCGAGCGCCGAAACTCTGGGGACGACCGAGTGGTTTGGTTTAGATGGTGGCATCCCCGGATGGGCGATCTACGTCGATAGAGAGACCGATAGCGCGTTTCCTGCAATGACAAGACAAGTGATACTCGGGATCGTCTTGGACGCGGTCGCGGAGGTACATTGGTTGTAGTGGACTGAGGGGTTTGCCCTTATGAATGACTTTAGCCCATTTTCGAGCTGAGGATGGGTATTGTCTCCACAAATCATCCGTCCTCTCTACATCGGTGCATGAGTGCGGTAGCTGTTGATGTGCGATCGCGACAGATGTGTTGGTGATGTCACGACCGCACCGATTGAACTAGTACATATTTAACTTCGCCTCTGTGCGATCTTCATCTTGACCGTATACTTCTGTTCTTTGATGCGGTATGCAGATCGTGATACCACCAACTCGACCTACCCAACAACCGCAGGCGCATCGCAACTGACGCCTCGGAGCTCCCTCACCTCATGCCTCCGCAGCTGCCCGCAGGCTGTCATCAGGATTAACCCCTAGTGGGCATTTGGTCTTGATATCATTCAGAATCATTTTGAGCTTAACCACAGCACGTGTGTATGACAGGTACAACTTCCTCCATATCCCAAGGACAGCGCTTACCCCGAGGGGTTCATCGTATCCATAGTCCCGGACGGTGGTTCGCAACGTCGTTTCTCTGGAGTGCGGCTGCTCATCGTCTACAAAGAAAGCAACGAGTTCAACAACTTGGTACGTGGAATAGCTCTGGGTTACTCTTCCGCTCAAACCGCTTAGCCTACTTTGAATTCTCCTCTCAAATAGGTAATTCGAGGATGTCTTCAGCCCCAACGGAGATATAGAATTACGCAAGAGTCTTCGGAAACTACTAGCAGCTGTGATCTTTTGACACACCAGCGCGCTATCGTCGAGAGCAGTGACAAAGCTTTTGCTACTCTCACGGAAAGCAGTGCTCTACCGTCGTGCACCACCATACTCGGAATGACGGTCCAAACCGACGGTCCCCGTTTCCGCGTTGATCTTGCACCCTCTCCCCCTACTAGTGGCTCTTACCGTAGCCGTGACCCGGCCACGGCTGCCAATGCACAGTTTCAGGATCCTTCCCCTCTCTCGTGCAGGCACGCCCTGCAGCGACCTTCCTCCTCCTCACATTGTTCGCCAAGTTGCTGGAATCATCTTTGACTCGACCGACGACGGCTTGCGAACCGCACTCTATTCATTGGGCACGGTGTGCAAATCCTTATCCCACGCGCTGGGTCATTTCTTCAGTGTTTTCGGTAATATCATGGGTGATCGTCCCTTGGTCCTTCACGGTTGCACGCATATTGGGAATAAGACTCGAATGTCCCGCCCCGACTACAACGAGGAGACTAAGGAATATTATATCGAGAGACGTCGCGCTTATATCTCCGTGCTAGCGCGGGTGACAACTCTACGCGACATATACATTGACTGCATCCATCTCTCGCTCCGGCATGAGTTTAGAAAGTTGCCCCGTATGGCGTAACAATGATACAGACACCCAAGGACTAGCGTGAAGGTAGAGCTGAGCATCGACGGGAGTATTCAGCGCGTCATCGCGGACTTGTCAGGGCTTCGGAAATTGTGCTTAGGGTACGACAGACGCGCAATTGGTCCACCTTCAGAGTGAGTAGTAGACATGGATCTGCCCGTCAGCTACCATTTTGATGCCGGCACATTTGGTTCGCTGGAATCGCGGAAGGGCAGGTGCGGTTTTACTATTTCTCCATATAGATATACAGTATATGCTGAGGAATACCCTAGGTGCCCACTTTAACATATTAATGCAACGTCGAAGCCCTCAAAATTTAAGATTGTATCATTTCGCGCTCCCACTGTCTTCGATTCACTTCAACGCCCGATCCCTGTCTCCATAAGATTGTGCTCAAGTGTGCCACCGGCCTCTCCAACCAAAATTTGATTATCTTCCTTTCAAACATCGCCTCAACGCTCAAATTGCTCGCCGTCCGATGGTATGATTCTTCCCGAAGCTCGGGTGATGAAGAATGTGCCCTCGATGCTGTGATGCCTAAACTCTCCCAATTGATATCAAGTCACCAGTGCACAGGTCGAACATCGTCATGGCTCCGGTGGTAGCGAGGAAGGCACCTGCCGAAGATGAAGATCAGTACCCCAGCAGTTTTTCTGCTTCTTATGCCCCAGCAGTCAAATTTGGTTGTCTCGTTAAAGCCTTGGAAACAATTCGTCCATCAGAATATGCTGAGATATTCAGCTCAATGAAGCATAGACAGTTCTGTTATAAAAAGCGATGGAAACGGCGGCTAGGGGGGACATCGAGCATATTCGGGGATGATGACACAGGACCCAAGTGGAGCCACCATCTCACGGATTAGTATGTGGTGATCACCTTAGAGGCAACGGGAGAATAGGATATGCTTTGCTAAGACGCTACATATTACATGTCATCATGGGACGGTATGGCCAACCTCCATTCCACGTTTTACGTTCGACGTGAATAGGTACCCAGGCCAGTCCCAACCTACTCGACATCTATTGGGTTCCAACTGACCGCACCACTGCCGCCACGATCTAGGGCATTGAGCTTGGCCATGGCGGCATCGGAAAGTTCGAAATCGTATATACGAGCGTTGGATATGACGCGGCCTGGGTCGGAGGACTTGGGGAGCGGCACGAACCTTGGGAAAAAAGGTTTATCATAACGTCTCGGCTGAACATTCGCGGAATGAGGCCAACAACTCACCCTCGCTGGAGGGACCAACGATTGAGAACTTGGGCAGGAGTCTTGCTTGTCTGCGTATTCGTAGTATTGATTAAAGGAATACCAGCAGTCGAAGGGAAGAAAAGTAAACTGCACCTCTCGAGAAATCTCTTGTAAGACTGGGTTGTTGAATCTACCACGAAGGAGTGGACAGTACGCCTGTATTGCGATTCCATTCGCGTTGCAATAATCAACAATAGGCTTCTGTTGGCAGAGCGGGTGAAGCTATAAAGGTGTATGATTATTTTCACGTAAAGAGGGACAGCGAAAAAAAATGTCGTACTTCAATCTGGTTGACGGTTGGCGCGGGAAGGCCTGCCTCCCGAATTTCCTCAAGGTGCTTAACTGAGCTGCCGAAAAGAATTAAGGCCATGAGAAAATGGATCCAAAGAGTAGATCCAAGGAGGTTTACTAGTTGGATACGCCGATGCTTCGAAGAGGTTTTCCTGGGCCGGAAAACTGAAGTAACGTCTTGTAGGTTTGAAGTCGGACGTCTTTGCCCCCGTGCGGGCTGTGGATAAGATACAGGTCGATGTAGCCTACACGACCATTCACCGAAGTGTATTGGAAAGAAAACAAAGAAGTAACTCACCAAGATCAAGCTTCTTCAGCGATTGTTCCACGGAGGCCACAGTCTTGTCGCCACCTTCGATGATCTTAGAGGCTATCCAGAACGTCAAGCGCCTATGTCAAACCAGGATGACACGTAAAATCACTTATGAAGATGGAATCCCGAGGAATGCCGCTGGCTTTGACGGCGGCGCCGACCTGGTCTTCATTCCGGTACATTTGGGCGGTGTCAATCTGTCTGGGGGGAAGGTTCCGCGTTTAGGAAACGAAAGTGGATAACCAGATCACATACCTGTACCCATGCTTCAGAGCCGCCTCGCATGCGGGAAAGGAGTCGTAGTTCTGGAACACGCCTAATCCGAGACGGGGCAGATTTTGGCCTGACGAATTCTGACCTTAGAAGTCGCTGTCGGTGAACACTCAAAAGGCCTCTTACCCGAAGAAAGTTTGAGAGTGGATGAGATAGTAAGAGCCATAGGCGAACTGGAGCGAGACGTATGCAATGGAGTAGACCGAAGTATATGACCAACGGCCCCACGTACGGGCGGTGAGGCTTACTTATTCATTTTCTCAAGATGGTTGGTCATCGAGTGCTTGACATGGGAAGCCTGTGCTAATCATAACATTATGATCTTATCTGTTACGGTGATGCATAATTATGGCATATGCACGCATATAATTAAACTGTTGAAGGCGCATGAGAGCACCACCCAGAGTTTAATGGGCGTCTTTTTCGAATTCCTGGCCCACGGGAGTGGTAGCTTGAGTGAGCTTATTGATCTTTCCATACGCGTGTAAGACCATCTTTCGGTACATGTGAAAGGGCGGGAGGAGGCCCTCGATTGATCTGAAAGTGTTACAGGAGCAGAAAAGAAATACTTCAACTATCTGAAGTCCTGGTGTCGTGCACTAGTAGTAGGACTTAGTCGACGTCTACAGGGTTCCAACCGACTGCTCCACTGCTTCCGCGGTCCAAAGAGTTGAGTTTTGTCATGGCAGGTTCAGAAAGTTCGAAGTCGAAACCGTCGGCGTTCGACTTAACACGATCAGGATCTGAAGACTTTGGGAGGGGCACGAAGCTATCGAGGAGTAGCCATGTTTTCGTTAGCTTATCGAATCTTTGCACAACATCAGAAGATTCACCCTCGCTGAATAGACCAACGAACGAGAACTTGAGGAGGAGACTTGTTATGCTACATCATACGCGCTCGTCAGCATTTCAAGGCAGTGACGCGGTTGAGAACCCAAACCTCCTTGCAAACTTCTTGGATGACTGGATGTTCAAAGTTGCCGCGAACAAGGGGAGAGTATGCCTGTATGATTATTCCATTTGCCCTGCAATAATCAACAATGGGTTTCTGCTGGCAGAACGGATGGAGCTACAATGACGCGTATATAATGAATATCGCGTTATGTAGAAAGAAATTCTGCATACTTGAATTTGATTGACGAGTGGCGTGGGGAGGCCGGCTTCGCGAAGTTCCTCGAGATGCTTCACTCCGCTGTCCATCGAGATATCAGAAGAATGAACTAGTAAGAGTGCGGAGGGATACACACAAGTTTGACACGCCAACGTCACGCAGAGGCTTTCCCGGACCAGAAAGCTCAAGCAGAGTCTGGTACGTCCGCAGACGGACGGCTTTCCCTCCATGGCCGCTATGGATGAGATACAGATTGATATAGTCTACCGAGTCGTGAGCCAGGGTTCGGAAGTGAATACGGAAGCGGCGCACCAAGATCAAGCTTCTTCAGTGATTGTTGGACAGAGTCGGCGGTCTTATCACCACCGTCGCGGACCTTGGAAGCTGTCTAGAGTGTCAGGCCCGGAAAGCTAACCAAAAAGCGCAGTCGGTTTACTTATGAAGACAGAATCTCGAGGGACCCCGCTGGCTTTGACGGCGGCGCCGACTTGGTCCTCATTTCGATACGCTTGGGCAGTATCGATGTGCCTGGCGCGTAGATGATCAAATGAGAAAAAGAGAATCGTAATATATATCCCCTTCTGCATACCTGTATCCATACTCGAGGGCAGCTTCACAGGCCTCGAAGCAATCACTGTTCTGGTACACGCCTAACCCGAGGATGGGCATACGACGGCCTAGATAAGCCCAGCGTTAGGAGAGATTCGTGTGAAAATCCTTGAAACGGATGTTACCCGAGGGCAGCTTGAGAGTAGACGAAATGTTCAGAGTCATTGATGAAAACTTATTTGCTAATATAAATCAGAGATTGGGGGAGATTCCGCTGTAAGCATCACCAATGAAGCCACGCCTCAGTTTCGAGACTTACTTATCGTGAACGAAGAAAGTGCTTCCAGGGTAGATCATCGGACGCTCCTCTGACATGGGAGGCTTGGTCAAGGCCAAAACATTTTTCGGGGAAGTTCGAAAGCAATTTCATCTTATCTGTTTCACTGATAAGATAACATTAATCTTGACGTCAATAACGTTCCCTATTGGACGAGATTACCCCAGAATATCTTGCGCCAACGCTAATAATAGTGGAGCGGGGCGCAGCTCTCAGACTGGTACACAAGGTAGACGAAGGGTTGTCAACCCGGCACGCAAAAAGTCCATGGATGCCTGGAATGGCGTCAGAAGTGACCCAGGGACAACTGTGCTTGTGGATTTTGGACTAGAGAGTAAAACGCTACATAACAGGCAACGGGGGAAGCGGGGGGAAGTACATCGTGTAAAAAGATCGTGTCGTTCGTGAAGTAGGGGGCATAAATGTACGTACAGACAAGGGGAATATAAATATGACTAGAGAGCTTTTTCAGGAGCGACCGGCGCGACGCAACTGCCAGACGAGCCGAAGCAAGATGCTGATGCCCTCCGCGAGAATGCTCCCAAAGGTCCATGTCGCACCACTCCGGGGTGGAGGTACGTTCTGCGTAGTTGTGGCAGGCACCCCAGATTTGGGATCAGAAGCCGAGATATCGGATATCACGGCGGCGGCACTACCATTCAGAGGAGGAACTGTGGGCTCGACCGCTGGTGTCGGAGTCTGTTGAACGGCAATGTCGGCGGTGATCTCAGGCTTCGTATTATTAGGACCCATGGCGACGGGAGCGGACTGGTTCTCCTCTGGCGTATGGAGTACAGGTTCTGCTCGCTTGAGTGCATCGGCTGCGGTGCCATCAGACGCTACCTGCTGAGCTACGTTCTCCATTGCGACAGTCATAGCAGTCGGTTTTGCGTCGAGCAGCTCCTCTTGTACCTGGGCCTCGGAATGGGGGTCCATAGCTTCCGATAGTGCCATCGCAGGCTCCGGAGAGGATGCTCCCGGAAGAGGCTCAGAGGCGACGGATTCAGATGACGGCGGTGCTGGGACGGCCTCAGTGGTGGCGATAGATGAACCAACAGGCTGCGCGATAGTCTCCGTCATCGGTTCCGGTTCATCAACCCATTCCATCTGCGACAACGATAAATCCCTCGTATCCTGAGGTTGAGGAAGCTCCTCCGGCTCATCGGTGAAGGCTCCTGGTCCAAATGCAGTAGACTCGACTACGGGCGAGAATGGATTCTCTTGGACGGGAGAGAGCGGTGCGAGCTCGCGGGGCGACGACTCTGGCTGAACGGATACATCTACTGGTGCGAGCGTAGGAAGAGCGGATGCTGGGGGTGTGTCCTGGGACGCCGTTGTCTCATGCGCTGCGGATTCGGCGACGATGGGTTGTGTGGAAGGAGCAGCGGATGCTGCGGCAGAGCCCTTGATCGAGGTAGAGTCGGTGTCTCGGTCCGAAGATGTGATGGAGGGTGTCCTGGGACGTGTGACCGAGAGACGGGAAGAGCTTCGTCGTAAGACGCCGCCGATGCGAGCTAACTTGGACTTGGAGGCGGTCGCTTCGCCCTCCCCAGCTTTGGGCTTGTCAACGAGACTAGCCTGTGAAGCTCTCCGCTTGGGTGCCGTAACTGTAGCCGGCGCAGCAGCCCCGCCTTTCACATACGCCGAGTCACCGTCACGCTTTGAGGACGGCGCCGATGATCCACCCACAGTCCCTTTGATAGATGTCCGGGAAGAAGAACGGCGTAAGGCTCCGCCGATGCGGGCCAACGGTGACTTGGAGGGTGTGCCTGCGGTCTCCCCTGTGACGGAGCCGTCGACTGAACCCTGAGAACCACCTCGCTTACGTGAAGCACTGGAGACCGGTACGGCAGCGCTGCCCTTCGACGACGTCGAATCGGAATCTCGTTCTGAGGATGCGACGGTCGGCGTCGCGGGGGTTTTGCCCGAGAGTAGGGAGGAATTACGTCGCAGGGTTCCGCCAAAGCGGGCCAATCTTGATTTGGCGGGGCTGGGTGCTGTATCCTCAGCGATGCTGGCCTGGGAAGCGTCCCGTTTAAGCGGAGAAGGTGCTGCTGGCGCGACAGTGGGACCCTTGGGTGGGGTGGGACTGGCATCACGCGCTGGGGGCGTGGAGGGGGCTGCTTTGGGGCCGTCGGCCGAAAGAAGTGTGGAACCACGTCTCAAGGCTCCGCCCATGCGGGCCAACCTCGACTTGGAGGGGGAGGGAGAGCTCATGGCGAATTACGAAGGCGAGGGGTGTGGGAGAGTGGGAAGTCCTAGTAGATGGTGGTGTTGGAAACGATATTCAGATATGAAGCGAGACTGATTCATGTCGAAGGCTGCATTATCAAGGAAACGCCAGGCGTTTGCATCGAGGCAGGGAGCGAGGGCTAACCGTTATCGAACATGCGAAACGGGTTCGGTGATCGTATATATTTGGCAGATCGGGATGGCCTTTGCCATGATGTTTTAATTTCGCAGAGAGCGACGCTCAATTGGCTTACCACGAGGCAGTCGTAGCTCTCCCCTCGTCGAGCCAAAGGTGCTTCACACCACGTCCGCTGGCCCCAACATGACGCTGACACACCTCGCGACCTCTGAATCACACCGGTCCCGCTGAACCACTAGCTTAGACTTCCACACGTGTACGGGCGCATTGCAATTCACGGAAGACATGCTGCCTCGTGGGGGGTGCTCGTGAGATCATGTTTAAGGGTAAGTTTGCTGCGGCTGTGCATTGATGCGAAATTGCCCACAAAAGCGAGATAAGATAATTATGATTCTTGAGAGTCCAGACTCTCGTTGCTCCCCACCATCAGCTACACTATGCGACTACAGTTAACGATTTGTCAAAAAATCAGTATGTCCTTCGGACATTACGCACAGGCAGAACATGGGCCTTTGATCAGTTTCATCTCTATGCGGGTTTCTTCGGCACGGGTAGGGCCTTCGCAGCTTTGTGCCAAAGACTCTCGCCACCTGCCCTGTTGCACCACATCTCCATCTCCGTACGCTCTCGCGGAACATAGAGCAACACCAACCTAGAGTCAATCTTTTGTGGAGTATGGCCTTCGGGACCACACCGCTTCGTCAAAACCACTTGTTGCAGGGACGGAAAGATCGCCTGAGTACCCAATGCCCATGGGCGTTCGACATCTTCGACATCGGGTCGACGACAAGGGGAGTACGAGAGATGTGTGAGATGGGGTAACGGGAGTTCGCGGGGCACGGTCTGCTCGCTCAAGACGCGCAGGTGCGTGAGTTGTCGGAGAAACAAGAGGCCATTCGGTGTGTTCATAGCGTTCTCCCACTTCGGACGGCTCAGAAGCAACGTCAGATCACGACACATGGTGTGTCTAAATCTCGTCGACCTCACATTTGCGATCGTGGCTGCGATGATCCGCGCATCGCAAGCGAGCACGCGAACGTTCTTGCAGGCGCGGAGGACGCGATATGCAAGTATGGTGTCCCCTTCTTGTAAAGGTGACACCCAGAGTTGGTGTACGAAGTTCCCCACTCTTTCATCCCGCTGAACGAGGCTGGCGAAAGCAGAGAGCTGCTTGGACGTGCTCAGGGTAACGGGCATAAGAGGTATGCAGACGCGGAGGGTCGCGTGACACGTGTGACGAGACACGAGAACAAGAGCACGGTACGTTTCTGGCCATTCAGAGCTGAAGGCGAGAACCATAAGCTGCAGTTCCGGCGGGAGCCTCTGAAAGGGGAACCCTTTCGTCGCCCAGCTCTCGCGAATGCGTGCGCGTCTCCGTTCCGACTCAATGGCATCAGCGATTGCTATCTTGCGCTGCCTCGCCTGCGCGAGGTAGCTGCGAGGTGGTTTCCGGATTGGGAGGAGTGGAGGACGGTGAGGGTCACCAGCTGCGGAAGCGCTGTAGACGAAGAGCAGCGCCATGGAGACGACTGAGAGTGCCGTCCAACCAAGGTCTTCCACTTGGAAAGTGGAAACGTGGTAAATGAATGATTTGATGTTGAAGGGCATGTCCTTGTCCTGCGAGCAAAACGGATTAGGTTGACGGCGACCACATATACCTCAGTGCGTACTATTGAGCTCTAGGATCGACCTTGACTGTGAAGACGATAGATGTTGTTGGTGACAATGAGTGAATTGACGCCGTTCATCACTTGCTGTGCGAGGCAGATTTGTCCATGTGCACAACACGAGGCGAGCTTGAATGTAGGTAAGACGACGGGGTACGGTGCCTCAGGTATTGATTAGCACGTAAGCCTTGCGTTCGCCGTGCATGATGATGGTATGAAGGCAACGTGAGCCCGTCAAGGTCCATAATCGCATTTGCCATGTGTCGGAGGTTCAAATCATTTCTCGCCAACAACTACCACCAGACGAATTCTCCTTTTTACTCTGCTACCCGCTACTCTACGGCTGCTCTGCATGGAGCTTATCCTGAAAGGGGAAACTAATATATGTGTCCCGCGATCCGGTCTTTGAGGAACGAGGTGTATAATGAGTGGACTTGTGATTCGAAACCAGATTATCCTTGTCACCGCTGTGCGATGCGCGCTCTGCGGTTTTTTTCCGTGCTGGGGCCCATGAAGTTCTATACGAAGCGCGTTCACTATTCTGACAGTAGAAGCAATCCCTAGAGAACCACTGTACGTTAACCTGTTCTCCTCATTTAACATCGATCGACACGACCATGCGTAGCGCTCAGGAATGACGAACATGAAATACGGTAAAATACACGAACGGCGACCAAGAATCGAAGCCGTACCGAAAAAGTGTAGGCCTCCCGGCAGTCATTGCGTGCAGACCACAGGCCATATTTCGTTTTGTGGGATGATGTTCATATGACATTATTCTTCACAAAAAAAGAATGCTTGATGAAGGGTGGTTGAGGTTGTGATGGTATTTGGGTGAGGTTTGTGGTTCTGTTGGTTTCATGTATCAGTTGTGAGAACAGGTATGTGTTACAAGTATTTTTGGCTCTCATGTGGTTTCCCAGTGGCTCTCATGTGGTTCAGAGGTTATATGGTCTGGTTAGTTGGTGTATGCTTTTTACCCTGCCCTGAGTCTAGTCGAACCAAGTTGTTTTTGCCAGAAGCCATATGGTTATTGCTCAATTAATGGGGTTCAATGGTCTCCTTTGTAGCCAGCAAGGTTGTGTGGTTTGTTTCACTTGCCAGTCATAACCCTTTTTTCCATCATCTTAGACACAATGTGGAAGATGATGACTTCATTGGGGACAAGGAAAAATCTTAGATACAACCAATATCATTTTGTTAGACTTATTCTTATCAAGCATGGAAACTATATGGTGGGCAGGAGATAATAGCAGACAGGCTCATGCTGCATTATTCTGCATTATTGAACCTTAGACCTACACTACATCTACGTAGCAACATGCACCAGGAACGACGAAACCACAAACCACCAACCAGGGTCACGTGACCAAACTAGACAAATACTACACGATGGTTCTCACAAAAACCACATGGCAGTTAACCCCAATCGAATATCTGTTAGGAGTACAGATTTTCCTATATTTGTGAACAACTCATTTGAGACCTTGAGTGGGAGACCAAGACCAGAAACCTTGATTGTGACCCAAACCACATAGTGTGACCATGCATCAGCACAAACTCACTGATCAAAACCACGATTTGACATCAATCCATCAAATGAAACTACGGAAATTGACAAAACCATAAATATTTTGTGAAAAATGCCATTATATGTTCATGCGATTTTGTCTTCTTGTTCCTATCCGAGATATCAGAAGTCGAAGGACCAGTGGCTAGTGTCTTGAAACCTCTGCACATTCGTTTGACCTTCGTTAACCGCTGAACGATACCCTTGGAATGAGACCCAAAACGGACGCAGCCATACAACATTGGCAACGACCACGATCAACGATTTCGACGGAGAAAGCCAGGAATCTATGGGGTTGGATGGAGGAGAGCGAGAATGGGCAGAGACTCGAAGGATCATTTCGTGCAATAATCCCGTAAGTTCTTCAACGTATTATTCCACGTTAGCCGTACTCTTTCCCCTCCCTGGCTGGCCCAGAACTGACGCCGTCGCCTGTAACCACAGGCTGCAGCAATATATGTACGGCCAGAAAGACGCTGGATTCTTCGGGCCCTCCCACTTCAAAGGCAGCTTCCCAGGCGGGCAGGCGGAGTATATGCGCGTGCCCAAAGGCGATATCAACCTTATTTTTCTCCCTGGTAACGTTCCAGATGAGAAAGCGCTTTACCCGTCCGATATTTTGCCGACGCCGACGAGCTACCATGCGGTTGTCGGGTGGGCAAGGGTGATGTCTTCGGCGTCTGGGTACGTCTTTTAACTGGCATTGTAGAAGAAATACGGTATTTACTAAGTACACAGGGTTCTTGGACCCATTGGGCAACGCTGCGTTGTGCATTGGGCCAAATTAAAGTGCGCGTCTTGAAGAGTGATTGTAATTGGTACCATCCCCGTGAGGCTGGCGTTTGCCCAGAAAAAGTTCGGGATTGAGGTTATCGCCTTTAAGGAGCACAAGGACGTCCCAAGCGGATCTATAAGATGGTCCCACGGGGCTTGGACGTTGCTAGCGATTGTAGTGGGTGTCGGTTCAAGTCAACGTTGCGTTTGTCCTCGAGAACAACGGTTCACCTTCTTGTTTCGTAAGATCGTTCCATGAGCCCAAGTCGATCTCGTACAACGTTCAGAAGGGTCGAACTTATGATGAAGACTGATCTTCTAGAGGCGATCAATGGGATGGTGGTTTCTTTGCGGGGGGTGCGCGGGTGCGGGATCACCGCGTTGTGCGCTGGGTTCGCGAACGGCGCCATCATGGAGGGAGGGTATTAAGTAAGCTCGTCGCAATATTATCTTGGTCCACGCTACGACTCACCTGAATATAAAGCCTCACAGAAATTATCGGGATGAGTGCTACCGAAAGGACCTGACCTTTCTGGACACAGTTGCGGGACCATATCTATAGATTTGAGCACTCCCGACGTTTTCTTCTAGGTGGTGGCGGACATTTTTTATATCCTGACGCTGCGGGTACTTCCCGTACGAATGGAGACGAGAAGCCTGAGGTTGTCCTGGGAGACAACTCACACCGCTTGAACGAACCAAGTCTACGTACGCCTCGGACCCAAAAAACCTGTTCAAAAAGGGAGTCTATATCTCACCACTACTCTTTCTCTCGACCGCAACCTAGCTCTTGTTCCAATCAAGTAATCAGTATATGTAGGGGAATACGCGATACGGTGTCTGTTCTGCCCATTTATTCCAAGCACCTTCGAATTCCTTTTTCATCAAGTCGTCTTCCCACTTAGCTCTAAAGGACATCCAGATAATAAGGGCAATCGTGAAGAGATAGCCTTCGATTGTGAGTAAATTGACGAGGAACGGATAGCGGGGATATAGACAGTCACGCAAAACGGTTCCGCTGGAGGAGTGGACGATGTCGATACCTATTCGTAGAGTCCAAAGGCCAAGATAGCCTGGATGGCGAATGAATGCATATGGGCCAACCGTGCACAGTTTGTGATCCGGCTTGAGGGCGATCTCCCAGGTGAAGAATTTCCCGAGAGTGCGTTGGGCCGCGATGCGGATGTACCCGCCAATCAAAATGAGGGAATAACCAATAAATGCGAACCACGGCACGCCCGGGGATGGGTGAAGCATTGACGTGTGGCAAATGTGGTTCAGAAACAAAGGGCCAGTCGTGGAGCCGTTAAGCAAAGTCCTGTATGCACTTAGTAGCATCGACGTGCAGTCTATCGTTCTGCATCGTGGAGATCAGTGGCTGCTGCCCAATGGGAATAGATGATAAGTACGCAAGGACTATGGCGTGGATCCTGATCCAAGGAATAGGTCTTTTAGTCTCCGTTTTGGAAGCAGGCGGCGTCGGTGGAACGTGTGAGATCCAGAAGGCGTAGGATGCGAGGACTATGAAAGATGCTGCAAACACGTCGTGGACTTGTATCATGTCGACCACCAGTGTAGATACGTGACTGTTCGGATGATGTAGTTGTTGTTATCTGTCCGACGTTGGTTTTAAGCCGTAATTTTAAATTCCGACAGGATTGGTTGCTGCTGTGCAATTTGCCCCGCTTATGGACACAGACCGATCTGAACGTCCAGAATTGGTCATTTCCGTACGCATGATGGATCAAACATACCGTTTTTCCCAAACATCAAGAGGCATCGTCTAGGATTGTAGGAATTGTCATGAAACTTGGAATGCCTATGTAGACACCGTCGGGCTCAGAGTCAGGGTCTAAAAGTTCGCTTTTCGTGTCGGAGCTTGGACGTGACACTATAGGTCTAGTGCTGGTTGTTAATTGGAGAGCGTGAACAATTCGGTTCACCCGAACTAAGGACACCTTCAACCGCGAATGGATCACATATGTATGCACTTGCCTCGAGAGTAAGCATGCTGGACGGATAAACATCCGTGCCGGTGACGTCCGACTAACAATATCTCGATATCCCATGGTTGAAAAGGTGACGTGTGTGGGAGGGATCCGGAGATATGTGGTACTTAGCAACATGGCGGGACTGGGAGCCGTTTGTGGATACGGGGGATATTGGAGAGCGGCAGCTGAACGTTAAGGTCGGTGTAGGGACGTAGGTGGTCCTTTGTTTTCACGTTTCTGCACACACTTGAGCAGTCATCTGGTTCGCAGGACTGTTATATATGCAGCATAGGATGGATCAAGATGTCCGAAATTGTCCGGTTTCTGTCTGCATCCGAGTCCGGAGCTGCGATCAGACAGCATAAGCCCCCCTCCTGCCGTCATGCCTGGTCCCAGCCTCATCTTCCCATGTCATACTTAGATGACAAAAGAAAGCCGGATTGGTCGGAGGGAGAAAAGTGGCGCATGCAGAAAGCTACCTTTTAGTTACATCAAAGTATGATGGCTTGAAATAGCTAACATAATGGACGAACCACATTCAATGTTCCGAGCGTTGAAGACATATAATGGCATTTTTCCAAAAATATTTATGGAGGAGGAGGAGGAGTTTATTATACTGACTAGGTCCCCAATTGGAACAGCCAGTTCATCGTGATCGCTACTTATGTAATAAGCTACCTAAATAATAGATATACCAGTAACTAATTCCTTTCACGAAGCCACGATACACACGCACCCACCAAGGAGTGTGGAGACAAATACCTGTACCCAGTTTTGTCAATTTCCGTAGTTTCATTTGATGGATTGATGTCAAATCGTGGTTTTGATCAGTGAGTTTGTGCTGATGCATGGTCACACTATGTGGTTTGGGTCACAATCAAGGTTTCTGGTCTTGGTCTCCCACTCAAGGTCTCAAATGAGTTGTTCACAAATATAGGAAAATCTGTACTCCTAACAGATATTCGATTGGGGTTAACTGCCATGTGGTTTTTGTAAGAATCATCGTGTAGTATTTGTCTAGTTTGGTCACGTGACCCTGGTTGGTGGTTTGTGGTTTCGTCGTTCCTGGTGCATATTGCTACGTAGATGTAGTGTAGGTCTAAGGTTCAATAATGCAGAATAATGCAGCATGAGCCTATCCGCTATCATCTCCTGCCCACCATATGGTTCCCATGCTTGATAAGAATAAGTCTAACAAAATGATATTGGTTGTATCTAAGATTTTTCCTTGTCCCCAATGAAGTCATCATCTTCCACATTGTGTCGAAGATGATGGAAAAAAGGGTTATGACTGGCAAGTGAAACAAACCACACAACCTTGCTGGCTACAAAGGAGACCATTGAACCCCATTGATTGAGCAATAACCATATGGCTTCTGGCAAAAACAACTTGGTTCGACTAGACTCAGGGCAGGGTAAAAAGCATACACCAACTAACCAGACCATATAACCTCTGAACCACACGAGAGCCACTGGGAAACCACATGAGAGCCAAAAATACTTGTAACACATACCTGTTCTCACAACTGATACATGAAACCAACAGAACCACGAACCTCACCCAAATACCATCACAACCTCAACCACCCTTCATCAAGCATTCTTTTTTTGTGAAGAATAATGTCATAAAGACAGCACTGGTCTAGATAAGATGCTATTTCGAGTAGTAACTTGGAAGGTAGGACCTCATTCATGATTCAGAACTTGGCGACGAACACTCATATTGAAAGGGTCAAACCAGGCTTTAGTCGTCTTGTTGCAAAATGTACTTATGTACTTCTAAGTGGCATGCAATACCGATAATCCTTACGCATGTCGCGAGCAGCTCCACATTAAAATCCAATTACTATCGACGGGCCTCGCGGCGTCCTGTATGTCAATGAGCCCAACATACTCGGGAATATCAGCCAAGAGACTCGAATCGGAACCGTTTCCGATTTTATATTTTTGCACCTGACGGATGCAGAGAGTTGGAGTCAGTTCGAGCCGAACCTGCCCGCTGGTAATCTCATCATCCCATTGATGTGCACTCACCGATGATTCCCGCCGCCGCCTCCCCACGGACCTTCCATCAGACATACGAAAATATGAACAATTTTCCATAAGTCGTTGAAACGTATATTACTCCACGCCAGTCGTCGATAGCGATGGACCACTTAGATACTAACGGTTGCGGAATATCAAGGTGGCGAAGTCGAACTCCGGAGGTCGAGAAGCGTAGGACATAGAGTTGGAGTGCGTTAGCTTGTTCGAGGACCACAGCCGCGTGAGTTCCCGAAAGGGACCAGCTATGGCCGACGTGTTTTCCTTTCATATAGAGAGGTACCACAATAGCGTCATGCAGCGGCAATCGCCTTTTGTTCCGCCACATACACACATGGGTGTGGTGGTCACTTTCGCGATCCCGGTTTAGAGTATGACCAGGTTGGATCATTTGCAAGCCCATTGCCGACCAGATGGTGTACCCTGGGTAATCATATAATGGGCAATTATATCGCTCGTCGTTGTGTGTTTTCACCATTCGGAGGTCCAGAAGACGGTCGAGATTGCCAACAACAGTACCATTTTTTGAACGCGCAGCATCATGATCGAGGAGCAGATCTTCTGCAGGTATGCGGTAGACTTCATAATCGTCCCAACGGTTTGAATGCAAGATCATGAAAGGCGTATCACCAACAACCGAGAAGGTAGCAGTGGCAAATGCCTTATGGAAAGACTTAGATGAATATCAATTTGTGTGAGAGCTTGTGGATACGCACAAAACTCTCCGGGGGCACGTCAAGCGATATTCGGTAGGATAAATCTCGTACGAAATTAGTAACGAAGATGCAGTTCTCCTCGGAGCTCTTATCAGGAGGAAAAGCAATGACATCTCCGACGAGAAACGCAATATGAGATCCCTGGTATGGGCGGTCTAGCTGGCAGAAGACTTGCATTTTGGGAGCATCTCCGTTCCCGTATGTCAGATCAATAATAGAAATTTGGCTGAGCGGGAACGTGCATGAGGATAGTTCGCGAAGCGGACGCCGGAGCCACGTACGTTTGGAGGGAAGATATGGCCGCCATGCGGTGACGTCCATGTTCATCGTAATGTACATGCTCCAATATGTTAGTTCCCCACGAGATAGTAGCTCGATCTGGTCGCGAATCCAAACCAACGTCGCAGCAGAAGAGGTCTGTGCTAGTCCGATGTGCTTGAACAATGAGAAGCGTCGTTCCGGGGATGGCGGCAAGTATGTCAATGGGTTCTCCTTCTTCCAAAAAGCTGAAGTCCACTGCAACGGACTTCACTGGGGGTACGCTCACGGAAGCTTCCTTGGCCCAGAAACAATTGAGCTTGTGCGTACGATGCGCGATACGATAAAGATCATCTCGACCAAGCTGGCTGAGATCATTCACGGCAGAACGTGCAATAAATTGATTTCGTCGTGTACGATTCAATACTTCAAGCCAGAGCGAACGGGACTGTCCAATTTTCCAGAACGAGGACGAAATCTGGTCACGGTTAGTTAATGCCTCTCATATAGGCAAGGAATGGCTCACCAGTATAAAATTGAAGATATCTGGAAGGTTTAGATGAGACGCTATCTCGAGTTGTATGTCGGGCGGAAAAACTTGGTTCATGGTCAAGAAGAACGTTGAACAAATGTTGAAGCTTCACGTGATTGACCACACCTGGCCATGTGCGGTTTTTGGCGGGTCGGATTGGGGTCGAACCACTTTGGCAGTCCATTTAGATTCATTAGAGCAATCAGAGTGACCCTCCAGGAAAAAATTCAAGGATATTGATCAAGTGGGAATATGTACGTCTGAGCAACATAACAATTGATGCCTGTTGACGCAATGACACCCACGTCGAGTGAAGTAGTCATACCCGAAATGGACGAGTTTATGAATTGACACTGAACAAGCTCCACCATAGCCATATTGCACTGCGACTACGACGTACGCCTTTACAATTGCAAGGCATAAATGATACGTCTACTGTATATAAGAAAGGGGTGCTTCCATGGCGATTCCCCCACGCCTTCGACCGCTGACTCGAACGTCTGATCTCGACGCACTGCCAGCTTTCAGGGTCTGACATGTATGTATATAAAACCTTGTCTTCACCCTCCTCACCCCCTCACTCCTCATCCGCGTCCACGCAGAAATCATAACCCGAAATGAGCGCTTCATCCATCAACGGTCCTGGCAAAGTCGAGGAAGTGCCTCCGCCCTTCGAGCCGACAAATGTCATCGACCTCGTTTCAGTGGAGAACAGCAAGATCACCCGCGTCAGCCTATACTCTGGCCGTGCAGAAATAACCCGCCTGTACAAGTTCCCCGTGAAAACTGGCCAGAACCAGGTCAACATCAACGGACTCCCCAGCGTACTCGATCGCGACTCTATCCGGTTAGCTGTGGTCTAATTATCAACGGAGCCTGACATTCTATGTGTCTAATACAGGGTGGAAGGCCGTGGTGCGGCCACAATTCACGACGTGACGCTGTCCGATATGCCCCAGCCTCCGGCACCTTCAACGTCCGAGCGTCTCGAGGAACTGTCTTTCGAGAAGGAATTGACTGAGAAGGCGCTTGCGCGCGCCAAGAAGGGGATGACGTCCCTCGAGGCATACCTATCTACGCTGGACGTCCAGCATACCGACGTTACAACACTCGACGTGGTCATCGAGCACTACGACACGAGTGGCGAGAAGCTCGATAGGAAGATCCTCGACCTAGCGAAGAAAATCAAGAGACTTGAGGAGGAGATTAAAGACGAGCGGGAGAAGCTTACGGGCGCGCCGCGGAATGTGAAGCTTGGCGTGCGTGCAGCAATTGGTGTCTTTGCCGCGTCGGAGGGCGAAGTCGCTATCGCACTCATCTACGGTATGTGCTCGTGTTGTTTCTTTGCTTCGTGGCCGGTCTGAACTCTGTTAATAGCTGTCAGGGCAGCAAGTTGGAGCGCCGGATACGATATCCGGGTGGATATGCAGACAAAGGAGAAACCTGTGACTTTGATTTACAAAGCCGGGATCACACAGGACACTGGGGAGGTTCGACCTAACTTCATTCCTCCTTTTGACTCCAAATGAATAATGTGAGCCGATCCAGTCCTGGGATGACGTACCTTTGACACTTGAGACTGCGTCCCCAACCTTTGGCGTGGACATTCCGACCCTTTCTCCCTGGAATCTTTCCGTCTACCGACCCGTAATGTACAAGATGAAAGCACCAGCTTCCTATTCCAGAGGTGGCGCCGTGCGTCGTCCGATGATTCAGGCTGCGGGCATGGGTGTGGAAAGCGACCTTGGTGGCCAACTAGAGTCAGCGCTTGCTTTGGACCAGGAGGATGGTGCGGAGACCATGGAGCACCGCAGCTTGGCTGTCACGTCCAAAGGTGGGATCAGCGCAACGTTTCGGGTGCCGGGCTCCATCACCGTTCCGAGCGACGGGGCGTCCCATAATGTCACGGTCACGCAGTTGAAACTCGACGCGTCCATGTCTTGGGTTTCGGTTCCCAAGGTTGACGCGAAGACACATCTGAAGGTAGGCATGCACCCGGGCGTCGATGAAATTGCTCCTGATCCCCCTTCGGTAGGCAAAGATCAAGAACGCATCGGACTACACGCTCCTTGGTGGGGTCGCCAGCGTCTACGTCGACGGAAGCTTCATCTCCCGGTCAGATGTGCCCCTCGTCAGCCCGCTCGAGAGCTTCGACTGTCCTCTCGGGTACGTTTCCGTCTCTCCCTCCTGTCCATCCTTCACTCATCGTACATCCAGACTGGACCCATCCATCCGCATCACCTACCACCCACGCTCAAAGAAAGTCTCCCACTCCGGGTTCTACTCCAAAACCTCCAACTACGTCTTCTCGCAGCGCATCACGGTGTTCAACACCAAGTCCACCGCAATCACGGACCTCAAGGTCATCGAGCAGCTCCCCGTCTCCGAAGCCTCGCAGATCACCGTGAAGCTACTCAGTCCGGGGCTTGTGCTGCCGGAGCAGAATACTGCGAGTATTGGGAAGGGGGGCGAAGTCCGTCCGCCGGCACCTGTACGCATTGCGGATGGTGTGGTGGCGCAGTGGGAGGGCGCGGATGAAGCGGGCGTGGATGTAGAGGCGCTCGGAAGGGATGGGAAGTTCAACTGGGCGTGCTCGGTGCCAGCGCAAGGGAAGATTAATTTGGTGTTGTCGTGGGAGGTTACGGCGCCGCTCAGGACACAGATCGTGGGTATTTAGGTGCCCGGACGGTGCATCGGATGGTAGAAGACCAATGCCCACGAATCTCATGTATCTATATCGCTAACGTTCGTAGAAAACTTCAGGGCAGATTTTTGTACTTAGCGCCCTACAACTTCCTTCTAGGAACACAATGAGGCTGCGTTCCCTGATTGTTCCTGCGCCTCAAACTTGAATCGTCCCAGCCGCGAACTAGGAAAGGCAGACAGCCTTAAGCATATATGTTTGGGAGTATGTGCAGAAGCCCCAGGTATATTGAGCATCTTCACTGCGCTGCCAGGTTTGCCATTTTGAGGGTATGCCTCCTGCGATTCCGCTTCCACAAGGGCTGTGCGAAGGGAAACGCACCATCGAGGTTAGTCTGCGCTCTAAGATCTCACCAGCCACGCAGTTTTGATCTTCGGAGTGGCTGCTGCTCGTCGGAAGGGTGGATGAGCGTTTTCAGATGCACGGGGGGAGAAAAACAACTTAACGTATGAACGAGTAAAAGAGGATGTATTCCGATACATAGCCGTGAGTGTTCAAAAAAATGAACACGAGAAGCGACTGGTTGTGCTAAGACAAAAAAAATGGAACAACATAGCGAGGCCAAGAAGACCATGATACATAGTGGATCAGACACGGATGATCCGTTCTCGTTTTCTCGTCGTTCATCCATATTCGAAGAGGTAAACCACCCGACGGGAGAGGGAATCAAGTTATGTAGTGGTTCCAGCTGGGATCGTGGACTGGCACGAACGTGTCAAAGGACCTCCATTCCATGTAGGACGGAAACGTCGCTCACTTATAAATGGAGGTCGGAGACTACCGAACCTCTGGGAAAGCGACCTTTTGACGTTATCAATGTCCCTCCTCTTGTCGAAGAGCCGCTGGACGTCAGCTTGTAAACGCTGAGCCTCACTGTCAGTTTCAAAAATGAGAACGTTCAACTGAGCAAGTCTCTGGTCCAACTGAGCACGTTGTTGATAATGAATTGCTGGATGTTGCAGCTGGTTCACTACTTGGTCTCGCTGTCGGTGGAGAGCTTGGGCGCGGGTTTGAACAGCATGCAGAGCATTCCTTGTCGCCGAAAGCCTGTGAGTGGTCTGTTCCTGGTGTATAAGGATTGCATCGCGATGCAGGTGGTCCATTGTTGACAAATATTGGTTACTGATGCCCGTGACGGGGACGTGGGCGCTATAGGTGGGAAGGCCAGTTTGGGGGTTTACGGCATCACGAATGGTATAACCACAGGGGCTAACATCCTTCGCACGGAGGGGTCTGTCATACTTGTCAAACACAAAAACATTAATATGCAGCCTTGGATCCACTATAGTCCCTAGCCGTCCACCTGCATGGGGTGTTCTGGAGCCCAAGGTTTCTCAGACAAGAACTCGCCGTGAACGAAGTATTTTGAACCGACCTAACTTCGACTTTGGCCGCGTCCGGGGCAAGACCAGAGGCAGAAAGGTATCGTTCGACCAATTCAATAATGTGCATACGTGAGTACCGATAAGTGGTGCTCGTCATGTCGGGGAAGCTTATCATGAGCAATCTGGGTGATGCCATGGTTGAAGGTGGGAGGACTTCGACTACGAGGACGGTGAGATTGCGATATACACCCAGTCGACAAGGCAGGGTTAAATAGGTTCCAGGAGGTAACGTCGCCGTTACAAGTTGATGAACAATGCCACTCGCACGAGCTGAACTCGCCGGTCACAGGTCACGAAGACAAGCATGGTCGTAAACACAAGAAGATCGGTACAAGCGCATGTTTCTGTGTCGTATACCATCCAATTAGTCACACCCAGACGCTGCAACGTACAGCCTCAACGAGAGAAGCAAAGCTACGCGCAAATCAGGTGTTTTTCTGCAACATTTTCATCACATCGAACGCAGTTGCGCACGGACGGGGACCCACGATTTTGCATTGCTTACTGATACCCCCTGTCAGCCAACTCTTTTGTCGCCTTGAGATGCTGGAGCACACAGCCGCAAAAAAGGATAGTAGGATATAGGGAAAGCGCATGAAAGCCAGCGCCCTAAATCATTCAGTTCTATCAGAAGTCTGGTGATAGGGGAAATGATAGGTCCAGCAGTACGCCAGAGGGGGTACAAAAGGTTCAACTTTGTCTCTTTTGTACCACCTAGTCAGTCAGACTCCGATGCCGGGGCACACAGTTCTAGATCTTCGTTCGCAAGCAGTCTCAGACGCAGTGATCGAAGCCAAGCACACAGGGACCGACAAGCATTTCGATCTCAACGCCCTGATGTACCTAAAAGGTGTTGTGCAATTGTCGATTTTATGTCGTCTCGCGTACGTTACGGCATACACAGCCGCCATGAATGAAAAACAAGGAAGCCAGAGAAAAGTTCCACAGCGGCGTCCGTACAGGGGGTAAAAATGATGGCGCGTTACTATAACCGATTCCTGTGATGCCGACCGTGTCTGTCTTCGCGGGTTTGGAAGATTGTAGGTCAGTTGTCCTTAGGCCCACACTGACAGTGAGTGGTGCTGTACTGTGGTGGCGTTCCAGCGATGAGTCAAGCAAAGATGTACCACGCAGCGTGAAGAGACCACTTGGAGATATCTAGATCAGGAAGCCGAGGTGAAATGCCTTTTCCCTGACCTGAGTCACTTATCCACTACAATACGTGGGATGTCGTGGGCAGGGGAGACCAGTTCTTCCTTCAACTCATTTGTTCAGTTTACGTAAGGGTGTGGCAACCTTTCATTCAAGCCACGTGCATCTTAGCACAACTTCGAGTTTGTATTTAATCTACCCACTCGGACTGCTTCGTCCCATGTTTAGATTTGCTTCTCTCAGACGCCATTTACTGAACCGCCGTGTTTCGTACCGCTACCGCCGCTCTATGTCAAGCGTCAGCATTCGTATGTCGAACGGCACTTGGCTGCAACCGGACAACCGTAGGCTAGGATATATCATGCAAATCAGCGAAACCGGAACGGGGGAAATACTTACGCTTGAGGAAGAACCACATATGCTGTCAGATTCCGATGGCTACGGCTATTTTCCGATATCGCTAGGGTCCAAATTTATGGTCGAATACATTATTGTTCGAAAACTGGGCTGGGCTGGTGCGTCAACGGTGTGGTTGGGTGAATATCGCTTGAGAGAGTAAGTCCTATGCTTCATGCACAGGTATTAAACGACTGATTTGTTTCTACTCAGTTTTCCAATCAGTATCACATCAAATAAGTTCGTTGCAATCAAGGTACAGACGGGATACGCCCATTTCTTTGACTCCTACGAGTCGGATTGCTTCAAAGCAATTACAGCGCGGAATTCGCGAGGCTCACGGCATTACTTAGCCTTGCTTACGGAACACATAAACGCTTCTCGGTACTCTGGAGGTCATCGCGTTTTCGTTACTCCAGTCACAGGGCCGGACCTCATGAAGCTGTCAATCAGTAGAAGTGTCATGTACGAGCTTCCTGTGGTCAAAAAGATCGTTAAGCAAACGCTCCTCGCACTCGAGCACATCCATGCGTGTGGCTTTGTCCATGGTGGTGGGTCGTCGCCGAAATGCACAACGGGATTAGATTCGCTAAAAAAAGTCATGCATAGATCTGAAGGCCGATAACATTGTTGTTTCGCTGCCGGATGGCGACCCGGACAACCTGATAGAACAAGTGCTTGAATCATCACCGTCTGAGACTTATGCTCCCGTCAACATACCGGAGCTCTCAGATAACCCTATCGTTACAGTGAAATCTCAACCCATCCTTCCTACGTGGTTAGAACAAGATTTTAGTAACCTGAGTGTGAAGCTTATTGACTACGGCTCTGGTACGTCTATCACACAGCCGGCACTTCTGAAGGGCTAACGTTTGCTTAGCGATTCCTTTGAATAAGATGGAATCGGCGCCGCGGGACGTACAGGTCGAATTCCTCCGTGCGCCCGAGGTCACGCTCGGATATCCGCTCTCTGAAAAAATGGACGTTTGGTCCCTTGGATGTCTTGTGTGTTCATCAGATCAATATTACCCGCTGACTGGATTATTCTCATGTATCCCTCAGGCAATGTATTTGCTCACTGGGAACCATTTCTTCTATGAAGGCCAATCCCCAAATGACTCCGCAGCGACCGATCGGAATCGAATGCACCGCATGATAGAATACCTAGGCCACTTTCCGAGGCCTTTCTTGGAAAAGTGTTCTAAGCATCGCGAGCTTTTAGACAAGAATGGTATCCGCATTGTAGAATTTATTCTGTCTCGAAGCTAATAGCTATTCAGGGATCCCGATAGGAGCAGTTGACACGCGTGTGGGAGAGGGCAGGATACCTCTTACACCTGAGAACTTTCCTCGCAGCGAGCTGGAGTCGCTCTTACATACTGCTCTCCCGTCTCTGAGTGAGCAGGATATCTCGGAAGCTTGTGTCTTTCTGCGAAGATGCTGGATATTGGATCCAAGTGGCAGACCTTCAGCGACCGAGCTGCTGGAGGACCCTTGGTTAGCACCATGATCAGTGAGGTATTCGGTTCTCCCACGGGAAATGCCTTTGTCGCACACCCGGCTCTGTGTTTTCCGTTTCCCCTTTTTGTGCTGAAGTCCGTCGTTATGCTCGGCGTTATGGCCCGCTGGAATCAATGTTACCACTAAATTCCTGCTTGTCCCGTCAATCTTGTGCGCCTGCCTGGCCAGCCCTTGCTCCAAAATCAAACTTTGTTAATCCTACCCATCGCGTTCGTCGCTTATGATCTAGGTCTAAAGAACGGCTGCGCGGCTTCAGCAAGGCGCATCCTAGACTCATAGCATCTTGAAATGCGTTCAAGACTCGGACGTGCTAGGTTTTTGACCCTGGCTTCTACCGCGGGTCTCCCAATTCTATCAGTAGTGGTACAAAGAAATATGAGGGTCTACCATATCTATTCCTTGGAGTCTAAAGTGTCAACACGAATCTCACCCCCCGAGTTTATCGTGACTTTTTCTCGACAGCATCTGGCTCCGAGTCATCGTGTTGCGATGCACCGCCATCCTTTTCAACCGCGGACGACCGTCGCCCCTTTCCTGCTCCCGCCTCTACATCCTGTTGTGCCGGGGTGGAATCCAATTTCCGTTCCCTCGCCTCCACAACGGACTTCCGTGCTTCAAGTCCCCCTTCATACCCGAACCACGTGGGGCGACGACAGTGCGGTCCCCGCAAGAAGAGGATGAGAAGCTGCCATCCGTACCAAGCCATGTTAAGTGCGGCTGCTGCTCGCCAGCCGTGGCTGACGAATACCATGGTGCCGACTGATGTACCGAGGACTTGGCCGATGAAGAGCTGCAACGGTGGTAAGTTTCTAGCTTCTTTAAACGATGCGGAAGAGTCGTACGGAGAGGATTAGGACGGCGTTGAGTCGTGAACGAGCTGCAGTAGAAATCCTATGAGGTGAACATGAACATTTTCTCTTTCTGAAAGTTGGATAGATTTCTCGCACCCGAAGACGGCCGTTGACAATGAAACCTGTAGCATCTGCCGGAAAATGTCCAATCCGAGGGTGGAGATGACTACCGCCGCAATGTTGATGCCGCCAACGGCGGTTTGAATGCTTTGGAAGCATATAAGGAAGAAAAGGCTGGAGAGCGATGCATACCACGGAACCAGTCTGTCGATGAGCTTGCCCACGAGTGGTCCCATGGCCACCCCAAACATCCCAACCAGCCCGAACAATCCTATCACCAATCTGTGGGTACATCATTCAGTGCGAAAGAGTTTTTGAGATGAGTGGTAATATTTACGTCGAGTAATTATACGGCGGACCACCGAGGAGGAATGTTAGAGTCACCCAGAAGCTACTGAAGCAGGCACTCGACGCGATATTAATGAGCGAGGCTTGGATAAGTAACGGTTCCGTAAAGGCAAACTTGGTCATAGTCCAGAGAATATCCCAGTAAGTCAGGTCGTCATTTTTCGAAGGATAATCGGGGAGTATCAGATAGCTTCCAACAAGCACCAACGCCTGCGTTCCGATGGCCATGTAATATACCACTTGCCATGTTGCGAATTCTGCGATGACACCAGAGATAACACGAGCGATGAGAACACCGAAGAGAAGGCCCGAAAGAACTACGGATATCGCAGTTGCACGACGCTCTGGGGGCGCTAGATCGGCTGCTAGTGGGAGTAGAATCTGCGGAGTAACCGATACCATCCCGACCAAAAATGATAGGGTCTCGAATGCTACGAGGTTGTTGGTGACGGCGAGGCCGATCGTTAAGGTGGTGGATAACGTTATCAGGGAAAGAAGTAGCTGTCGTCGTCGGACCAGGTCTCCAAGCGGAGATAACAGAAGGAGGCCGGCGGCATACCTTCAACACAGCGTTAACGTGCTTCAGCTGGAATGATGAACGACAGCGCACCCGGCTTGTATCAGAGCGGGAATCCTATGCAGATACTAGTATGCTAATTGACTAGTAAGTCGAGTGAACAAACGGACCTCGAGACTTCGTTATAAGAGACATTAAATGACTGAGAAATTTGAACTAGGACGACTGAGAAGTCGATGCTAAAATTAACGGGATGAGCACTCACTGAGCAGCGGTTGACAGTAATACAGATTAGCGACCACTGGTATCCAGAGTCACAGTTAGCTTCGGAACAGTAGGTTGTTACACGAGTACTTACCAAACGTGCTCGCGAACCCGAATGAGACGTTCAGGACGAGGCCGAAGTGAAACGGCTTATCGGGGTCATAACGAAGCCTGCGTGGAATTGGTAGGAAACCGAAATCTTTTGTGAACACTTGAGCTAATGCTGGCAATTTCTCGTCAGTCGGCGTGCGATTCCTCGGTGAGGAGTCGACAGTCGTCGAGCTAGGCGTGGCCATTGCAAGGCAACGAAACGAGGCGAGGGGCACTCGAGGCTTGGAAGGCGTGAACAGATGTAGTATTTATACGATGGGCTGAATAAGGCATTGTGATTGGATCTCGCCGGCAACGGAAGGATCAGGGGTCCCGATTGGTGAAGAGGTCGCCTTTAGTGAGAAACTATTTTTAGCACGATGACCCGGTCCGGCGGCATTCTTCATCGGGGATAGAGAGCATAGTGGCACGCAGCGCGTGCAGTAAAGGAGCTTAGGACGAACCTAGAAGACTGCAGAGCTATGGCGCAAGGAAAGAAAGACGAGTCATACAAAAATATCGGGCCAAAGACGACTGGCCTTCGGTGCATATATATACTGTATGGTTTGCATAAGTGTCCGCCCAGAAGGATCAGTTAGGGTTCGTCATTGCCGCTGGCCTTATCTTGGACACGAGTACCTGCTTCAATCAGCGGGAGAAGCCATCGCAGTCCCACGTAAAGTCATATAAATGTTTGCACGTCATCTCATGTTTCCTCATAAAGTGCGTCAAACTTTGTTTCCATTCTCAAATTGTGTTTGGAAAAGGTGATATGACGACGAAAATGCCTGGAATTTCGGGAGGCCAGCGTGTGATGTCTGTGGTGGGTTCGGAGCGTACACAGATATACAAAAGGGCTAGGGAGATTAACAATGAGAACGGATCACTCTGGAGTCCTTGAGAAAGGGAAAAACAATAGTCAAAATCATGACTAGCACGGTTTCAACAGGACAACGCTCACTTGCATATAGATATCCATAACCGACACGTATTGAACGGTGGACTAAAATGCTAGCGCAATGGCAAGGATATGCGCTAGAGGGCTACAGATACCTGTGCATCCCCTGTCTTCCCCTTGCTGTGAAACGCTTGCATCGCTGGTAACGAGGCAGAGCCGGCGTGGGGGCAGGTGACGTATCGCTCAGACAGCTTCATCGTCGGCCAACTTGCTAATGACGCTGGCCCAGGATCTACAAACCCTCTTGTAGTTATTGATCATGAGCGTCCCATGCCGGACTGCGTCGGTCTCTCCAATCGCGAATCGCAACATGCTGCGAAGACAAGTCTCGGGGAGGTCGCTCACTGAAATCGCTGCGTCACGTCGAGCAGGCAGTGGGAGAATGCGAACAGTATATGCTCTCCTCTGCGTGGGTGAGGTAAAGGCGGGGTGATTGACGAAAACCAGGGATAGAGACGTCCTGTTTGCAGAGCACAGACATTCGAGGTTGTGGAGGATACGCAGCCTTCCACGCGTCTTATTACTAGCGAGCCGTAGGCGAAAGGCAGAGTTGAGCATTGCGCGTGGAAGATAGACCTCGAAAATGATGGTGCATAATGGCAACCTTACACCATTTATGGGGTATCCGTGACCATGATCAACGTGATGACGATGGCAGTTGAGATGGTTGCGGTGAGAAGGCTGTGGCGTGGAAGTTGAATTATCGAGGGTAGAGACAGCCATTATCTGGAGCAAAAAAAAAACGAAGTATGGTTTTGAATGATGAACTCTTTGAGAGAGATTCTGGGCGACAACACACCGTTCTTGCAGTCGTGGTATACGTTTCTTCGTTACATACAATGACCACCCTAATCCCCGAGAACTGCCTATGAGTCCCGGCATCCAGGATGACTGTGATCGTGCTTCCGGGAATACTTGCCGAGTGCTGCATGCGGGAAACTTGGTAGCTCATCCAATGGTTCGCGGATACTTGTCGGCCATGCTCTTCGTCATGGATCGACATACTCGTTGGCCAGATTGGTGAAAAGGGAAAAATAGCGCTTTGACACTGGCGTCACGAAGCTGTCATTGTTGCCTTCAAAAATGTGATACTGTACTGGTCAATGTCAATGGCCCTGGTGACGGTTGGGCCAAGGACAGACGAAGCCATCAAACTGATCAGATTTGGTGGCTTTTTGATAAGATTAGATAGCAACCTGTTTCCCATCGATGAGGAATGGGTAGAATCGGGACAAACGACGCACAATTTACGCATATCGGAAGCTAAGTACTTCGCGACCACTTTGTATAGCTCGAAGCTATTCTTCGATGGTGTATCCTGCCATAAAATCATCCCCAGCCCGTCGCGGCCAAATGATTCCTAATATTGAGCGTGGTGGTTTATGTATACCGAAACCATAAGCCAAGCAACCTTGTGACAGATGTCAGGGGTTAGGTGAGCGAGAGTTGAGTGACCTCTAGAACATGCAAAGGATCCGGATATCGTGTATATGGATGTTATGTGGGGGTCCCCACAGAATGAAGCAAATGAGGTTTGTAGGTGTGTTTGATTGTAAGCACCGCATAATTTGTCACCAATGGAAGCAATCTGCCACAATGGCACGAGTTTGAACTGCAGATTTGCTGTGTGAGATGGGGTTTGTTATGACTGTCATTTCAGGAATCATAATGCGTAGCTGGGAATTGACTTACACTAGGCGGCTTCCGTGTTTTATCTCGTTCCCTCGACAGGAGAGGAAAGACCGCAACGTCTGTTCTGCGATAGGTCGAATGTTATATCGAGTGTCGCAAGAAACTCTATCCCCCAAACATCTGCCCGTTTAAATCAGACCCATCGACAATGAAACAAGCACTGGTCCAACACACCAAAATTTCAAAACTTTTATCGGGCAGCAGTTGATGGCTTTGGTGTGATGTTTAACATCTCGCCAAATGCGAAAAAGCTGGTCAGTGGCTAGCATGGATGTCGAAAGCATAATTTTGGCCCTCTGTCAGCGTGGATATCTCTTCATGTCAGCACTTCCCGTTTTCTCGCCAGCGACATCTACTCGAAAACAGTTGAACGGATATATGTTGAGAGTGACGCGTGAAGATGCATGCCGATCGACGACACGGTCTTGATTTTCCTTCTGCGGTGTACATGAATAGGACAATGTGATCGAGTTCTCTGTATCGCGACACAGCTAGCTTGATATCACAAGTTCCGGACTTCCCACTGGTGTACAACCTGGAGTTCAAGCGATAAATGGTACAGAAAAAGATGACAAACACACATCTTCGCCCTGCCTCCTCCCCCATTCAATACTTCCCATAACTCGGATGGCATGTCTCATCCCCATTGCACTCTTCTAAGAACTTCTCTAGCTTATCCAACCTGCTCGCGAGTGTCTTTCCTGTGGCTTTAAACACGGTCCCACCACAGTTATACATGGTGATTTTGGTGCCTTTGAATTCCCTACAGAGTGCTTGAGTTTCTTTCGAATAATATACGACGGAAGACGTACATATCTGGCATGCGTCTATCTATCCAAGGCCACCTGCTCTGTTCTGGCTCCTTGTCCGTCTTCGCAGCCGCCTTCTTCGCGACTGGTTTTGCAGCACTAGTCGCTGTGGATTTCTTGGCTGCTGGTACACCATCTGCATCGCTGGTATCGACGCGTTTTCGTTTGGTGGTGGCGCCAGACATGCTTGCGGATGGTTATGAATAGCCAAGAGTCAACGTAGGCCGACGAAAATTGGACCCGGACCACCAAAAGCTCTGATGTTCAGTAAATTAGAAGTCACATGTGCGCGTCTAACCCTAACGTGTGGTCAGCCTGACGATTCCGAGCTACCACAACCGTTGACCAGGATTTTGGGAAGGGGTCTCAGTTCGCCAGCGCAGTCTGGCGCAAGGGGCAGCGGCAGCATGAAAGATGGAAAGGTCAACAAAAAGGTTCATATGAAAAGTGAGTGTCTTGTGTGTTGGCAATCTATTTGCATCGTATATAGTTTTTTGACAGCACGATGTGGCCATGGCTCCTCTCGTCGGCAGACTCATTGACAAGCTCTTTCCGTGGAATGTGGAACTCAGGGGCGTTGTCTCTCTTGTATGTTTCCAAAGTATGCGAACTGCCGCTGGTGGCATCAACACTGCGGTAGTCATCATCTCAATGTTCGGATTGGACATTTTCCGCCGAATGTTGCAGGTTTCTTTAGCCACGGCTGCCTTTGGGTAAGGGGCGAAATTTCAGAATTCTTGAGGCTTATGTACTTATATCATTCACAGGATTTCTGCCTCTGCTCGTTCACGACCTAATGCTGTCCTGATTCTCGCCGTATGTCTCCTCATTCATTAAGCAGCCGCAAAATTCTCATCAAAGTCGCCAATCTTCACCGGTCGAGCCCTTGGCACGTCAGCTGGTACAAGGTGTGTATTCGTTGCTGTGACTAGAGTCCCGTTCTCATCGCCTCACGTGGTTCGGATATGAAGGAGGAATCGAATCGCGGAAGTCTGTCGTGGACGTACAAGGACACGAGGTAGATTCAGATACCAAAGAGCACCGCGAGAGACCCAAAGACATCGAGACACTGCAGAGAAGGGGAGTAGGCTTCCATCTGGTTCTAGTGAAAAGAATCGGCTGACGTTGCTCTTAGATAGGCCTTGTGCCATGGGATGGGAGGCTGGTGCGGATCAGGGCGGGGCTGGGGCGTACGGGGCGTACGGGGCGTTCTATGCGATGAAGGAAGAAACTAAGAAAATCAGATACCTGAAAATTAGTGGTATAGATATGAGTACAGTGTGCGACTCGACGCCCAAGATTCAAAGGCCTATACTAGTCCCGCCACCTCCTCCCTAGCCGGCGCCGCAACAGCATACTGCAGCTTGAAGGTAACCTTCCCTTGTGCTGGGACCTCGCATACCCACCAAAATCTGCCACTCCTCCCGAGCGCCTCCGGCCCCGCCACATCTGCACCCTCCCACATCGCCAGCACCCCCGGCGCGATCCGCACCGGACGCCCCACTGTCCCATCCTCCTCCCCGCCTCGGTTCCTACTACTATCCACCCGCGTAAGCGGTGGAGCCACCAACGTCACCTGCACTAGCGCGTCCTCCGAAACCGGGACCTGCTCCATCACACGCACGCCCTCCACGCGCATGGGTTTCGTGTTCTGCACAGCGATGTGCTGCGTGAACACCGTCGTCGCTGTCTTGATGTAGAACCCACTCTGCGAGACCGTCTGGGTGCGTGGGTTGTACGTCACGCGGATGGAGGGGTCGGGCCCAAGAGAACAGTCAAAGCTCTCATCTGGGCTTACAAAGGGCACTTCGGAGCGGGAGATGAAGCTTCCATCGACATAGACGCTGCCTGGGCCGCACAGGAAGGTGTACTCTGATGAGTTTTTAATCTTCGCCTAGGTAGGATCTCTGTAAACATCTAGACGTAGTAAACGGCGTGAAGAGAAAAGGACATACGCTGAGATACGCTCTTGAATCCTTCTTCGGGACGCACACCCACGACAGCGTGGCCCTGAGCCGGAGTTGCACAATCGTCACGCTGTGCGCGACACCATCGCTCGGGATGCTGATGAGCCCCGGCACCTGGAACGTCGCGTTCACGTGCCCTTTCGACACGACATCGAGCCCACGGTGCTCCATGGGCTCTCTATCGTCTCCTTCCATATTGCCTATCATCCGATACTGTACCACGGGTTTTCCCTCCATCACTGTGGAGGCTGATGCCTGCGCCTGCACGCGTGGCTTATGAAGGGAGAGCTTCCACGGTTCGAGGGTAGGGAAGCCAACGCCGAATGTCGGAGTGGCGGTCTCGAGCGTTAGAGGGACGTCGGTCCAGTCCTGGGTGGTGCGTGTTAGTGGGAAATGGGCGTGACGTAGAGTGGGACGTACCTCGCCCGTGTTTTGAGTGATGGACGCTCTGTAGACCAGTGTCACCTGTCCTTCCTTGGCCTCCATATCGACGCGAATGTCGTATCCCGCGGTCCATGTTCCTCCATACACAGCTTATAGAGTCACTGTCTTGAGAACCTTACGTTTCGTATTCACATGGCGGGACTTACCGTAGATCAACGCGATCTCCACCTCTCCCGCCGCGTCCGCGAACACTCCAATCACCACACGCTTATTTAACTTGTCGTCTCTCTTCCCTCGCCAAAGCGCGTTCTCTTCCCTATCCACCTCCTTACCGGTGTCCTTCACCTCGCTCTCCAGCGCGAGGACGCGGTTGTCGAGCTCCTCCGCAGATGTTTCGTACCCCTTCACGACGCCCGCAATCTGCGCAGCGCTGATGTACTGGACGTGAAGCGTGTCAAGGAACATGTCGAGCGCTGCAAGGGACTTCTTGGCACGCTCTAGTGCTTTCTTAATCCGCTCTCTTTTCGCATTGAGCTCGCAGAGTGCGGACGAGGTTGTGGGCAGGGCCTGGCGAGGGAGGAGGGTGATGGTGACATCGTGGATCGTGGCTGCGCCGTGGCCTTCGACTCTACAGGAAACGGAACGTCGTTATGGGTTAGATACACACCAAGGACGAAATGACGAGGACGTGACCTACCGGACAGAGTCGTCGTCAAGCACGTTCGGTAGCCCATCGATCATGACCCGGTTCTGGCCCGCCTTCACGTTAAACTTAAACAAGCGGGTGATCTCCGCGCGACCGGAGTAGACGCTGACGCCTACGATCTTGCTGTGCTCCGTGGACACGAGGTCCACGGGGTTGACGCTCTGCGGGCCCTGCGCCGGAGGGGGTTCGCTTTCGACATCCTTGGCGGTCATGTTGGGCTGAAGTTCGGGCTTTTAGTGAACGAGTTGAAGGATGGGGTCCTCCCAGAGGAGAAAGTCTGAGTTTCTGGAACATGGATGAAAGCCTTATATACGAGAAATGAAAGACATTAGAGGGGCCGTTAAGACATTTTGAGGATTAGGGCACTCACTTGTGGGGCGCTGCGCAGCAGCACTGGCATCTTCATGCCTCCTATGTAGGAGGTGGACGCTCCAAATACGCGCGAAACTGAGGTTGGTGGCCAGCGATCGTACCCGAGTGGACAGTCGGTGGCGGGATCCGGATTCCACACATAGGGCAGCCGGCCGGCTTCAGGGCGAGCTGAGCCTCGATTGAGGCCGTGGTGGCGATGTGTCTGGGGAAACGTGGTAAGCAAAGGGGGAGAAAACTAGGGAGAAAAAACGAATCTGTGTACCTTTCCACAAGGGCCGCAGGAACCTACACAGCAAGTTGTTAACGCTTGTACCCCTTGTAACGCTGTCAACACCGTGCTCTAGAGGTGGAAACAAGATCCCTTACCATGGGACATTGAGAGACTAGTGGGTGAGGACAATTGGGGAGACTTGACGGGACTTACGCAAGAATTCTACCTCAATTTGGTGAGGCTTCCTTTCTATCCACACCTGGCACTTGTGCTCAGAGGGCAAGGCTACCCAACAGATCCTCTACGCGTCCCCCACGAGTTTGCGTCATCGTGCGTATTTCGTGAACTGTGAGCCCCTACCATAAGAAGATTCAGCTTGATTTGCGACGAGAAACGCGTCGAATACCTCATCAACCAAATGCTACACCTGATTTCAGTGTTCATACAGTGCCGAGAAACACAGGATTGGAAATTGTTGCAGAACAGGTCCAGGGTATTGGCGAAATAACGTCGGAAATGTGTAGACAAGCTTCCTTTGCCGCAAAGATCATGATGGAGGCTGCCTCCAAGAGGTTTGAACTTTTTACCGGAGTCACATGATTTGTCTATGGCTCGACGCGTTCTGACGCGTCACGTGGAACGCACATGCAGGCGCGTCGGCGCTTTGAATTGCTCCCTTTCAGGAGGAAGTTCAATGAAGAAATTTCAAGGTATTTCATGTAAAAACTGATACCCCAGGCCATACAGGTCAAACATGAGCGTAAATACCAGCGATTATACTTGATGGAGTCGAGTCAGAGTCAAAAGTCAACTGCTAAACCTTATTTTCCAGGTCAGGACGCTTCCAAGAGCGTGTACTCCGCTGCTTCTCGACAACATGTGGAGTTTGGGTGCGAGGTCGTTTCCGGGAGTCCTCAGGGGGATCCCTGGATACGACGACCTCCTTGTTGATCATCATCGGTTGTGGAGGCACCTCGGGCACAATGGAAAGAATGTGGGAGTCAGAATACTTCTGCATCGTACGGCTGATTGCCAAGTTGAATGCAACGCCCTAGCGGAGAGTCGGAAAGCGCCAACCGCAGAAGCGACTCATACTTACGACTATCTGGATGATCTATCCACAGTATAAGGGTCACCGTACTGCACTGCAGAAAACACTGACACACACCAGGCGCGAAACAGTATGTTGAGCCTCCCCACCATCGAGGTAAATTCCCATGAGGACAATGAGCGATACAGTGTAAAGGATACCCGCTTCGATGGTGACGCGGATTGCTCGTGGCAAAGGGGAATATAGGCCATTCATTTTGTAACGGGCCGATTCTTTGTGGACGCTCCAGATGCGGAGAATGATGAGTGACGAAGTTATGAGGTTTGAGATCAGGGTAACAACCAGCATGGTGGTAATGAGCGGCGTCAAGCGTCCGAGATTGTTACTGAGATAGGTAGTCAGGGCTATTACAACGACGGACACGCCACAGCCTGGGACGGTCATGCGTAAAGGAACTGTCGATGGCCCAAGACAACGCACTCACCCACGGCAGTCAATGTCAAAAGGACAGGGGCCACGATAATCCTCCACGCCCTGTTCCATACAATGAAACACCGGTATATCTGATCAAAAGTAGCGTTAGATGCTTTACAGGCGTCGAGATGGAGAAAGGGACGCACGAGAATGACATTCCCGAGGGTCATCTGAGCAACAAAGAAACAGAAAAGGGCAACACCCCACCGCTGAGAGGCGCCGCCGACGTGCAGATCTGCCTCGAATTCTTTGTGGACAAAAATTGCGACGCTTTGGCAGAGTTCGACAATAATGTCGCACGTGGCGACCACAAGCATGAGCACGGCGGCAGCGGTCATTGGATAGTTGACTTCATGCCTCGGCTTGAGGCCCCCATCGACAAAGAGGAGTTTAACAATGCAAACAAAGAAGGTAACTAAGTTGATTCCTAGGTTCAGGCAATGCTTGGACTCGTTGAGAATCTCAATGGTGGTGTGCCGCTCACCGTAACTCAGTGAACCGAAGAACAAGCCTAGTAGGATAGGCAAAGGACCCATAGAGCGTCTGAGCAAGAACAGCAGGGATATGGAGACGGCATCTTGGGATAACGAGTCTTCAAAGAATGTCTCAGCATCCTAATTCAGCGGTCACCATGACTGGAGCCGACACAAGAGGTGCTGTCTGAGATCTGATCTTATCTTATCTGTCATTTGGGACCTGACGCTTCATCTTGGAAACTCTGCAAACAACCAGCATTTCTAAGTGTTCAGGAGTGAAGGGGCGCAGAAAACTCAGATACGAACTGCTGCAAGTCAGGCCTAGTTTTCAAATAATATAGGATTGTTAGGCTTAGCTTGAATGAACAGTGAAAAACCCCACTGGCATCATATAGATAAAGTAACACAGGAAAAGCCGATTTGAAACACCAACACCAACCATGAAAGACATCGGCGACAGCGATAATCCTCACCCATCGACCGCCTATGCGTGCCCCTTATCGCTCAGACATCTGCGCAAGGTAATCCGAGAGCTACATATGTATCATCAGTTCAAGAGTCCAACAAAAGCGAGGCAATAAACAGACCTTGAGCGCACCACTCCTGATACTCTCTCCTACATTCTGTACATCGGGATTAGCCAACACCTTGGCAATCGCATCCTTGGCGACGAGCTCGAGATGCGCCAAGCTGCCGGCCTCCTGTCCCATCGTGTGTCCGACGAGCTCTTCCTCTTCCTCTCGCCCAAAGTACTGATTCGACGAGATAGCGGTGGCACCCTGGAAGTTCTGAAGTCGCGTCTGCGCCTCGCTGATCGAGTTGGGGTCATAGGCATTGCGCCCAAAGTACATGTCCGACGAGATCGCTTTCTGATTACCGAACTTCTCCCGCGCGGTGGTGGGCGAGTCGTCCGCGACTGGTGTCGAACTATAACATGGTTGGTCAGGATGACACAGGTAAATAGCACGGATAGCGTACGTAGAGCGGGTCACATTGGCTGCGGCGACAGCAGCAGCAGCACCGGCACCGGGAATAGCTCCGAATCCCAGTCGAGGGAACGCGGCAGACTTCGGGGTGTTACCACTCGCTGGTGTTGCGTTTCCATTGGAGGTTGTCAAAGTAGCCTTGAGTCCAATCTCGTTCACCTTCCTCAGAACTTCTGCCTCCTTCCTCGCCTTTTCCTCAGCCTCTTCCCTTTGCCTGTCATACCCCAACTGCTTGATCCGCTCAGCCTCTTCCAACGCCTTCCGCTCGGCCTCCGCAAAGTCCACAGGCTTTGCTTTTGCAGCGCCAAGCCCGAGCTTCGATTTCTTGGGAAGGGTACTGTTCGTGGATGACGTGGACGACGCTGAATTGAGGCGTGAAGTACCGCTGCCAAGTCGGGCGGGACGAGCTGCTGCGGAGGACGTGATTGTCCGAGGTGCGGCGGCAGGGGCGGAAGCGGTGCTTGAACCCGAGGCGGAGCGGCCAATAATGGGCGGCGTGGATACCCTGGGAGTGCCAGGAGCAGAAGATTTCGGCGTGGAGGGCTTCGACCACGAGTCGAAAAAATCATCCTCCGTCTCTTCCTTCGCTGGGGGACTGGTTGCAGTTTCCGCACCATCAACAACGATCCCATTGGGAAACCTGGGTAGTGCTAAGACGCAGAATTCGCGTGGACAAAAATGGTCCCGTACCTGGCAGCATCGTCTCGCACACGCCTCGCCAGCTCCTCCTTATACAACTCTGCCACGCGACCCGTATATTTCTTCTTGGTATCTGAATCGCTCAGCAAGGATGCACCACCGTGTTTGGTGAAAAATTCCGTAGCGGAGGCATTCCCGCCGACCTTCATATTGCGCAGCTGGGCGAGCTGCCAGGTATCAAGGTTGGTGGATCTAGATCTAAAGTTAATCAGTGTCCCGCCGAGCGTCAAACAGCGCACCGAACAAAGCTGATGTGCACTCCCATGTTTCTGTGCACACTAGAGCAGTCTAAGCAGATGTATACACCAAAAGTTACACTCGACCACGTTGGATTTCGAGCACTACAGTCAAAACAAGACTTTGCGCAGTGTCAGTAGGGGTAAAGCTTTTGAAGGTATAAAGGCTCACCTTGTTGGCTTTTTGTGCCTTCAAGACTTTGAACACTCGCTCAGTTTCTTGTTTTGTGGGCTCAGCCATATTTTCTGGTTGTCGTCGGGCACAAGCTTGATGTCGTGGCGGTACGGTCACGCATGGCTTGGGTAATCAAGGTCTTATCTTATCTTATCTACGCTCTACCCTTGTTATGCTTCAGGACCACAAACGGAGGGCTATAGCAATCTTGGTTTGAAGTCTATCGAAAGGGAACATTTCCAACACGGAGATACATGCTAGTACATTCTATGTTTCAAAAGATACACAAAATACGCTCTCTGGCGTTTTCCGGGCGGACCCAACGCGACCGCACCCCCATAAACACAAGCGGAGATTTGCTCCATTCTCTTGCGCGATACATGATGAACCGAACGTGCAATATCCGGTCAAAGGGGTGAGACATGCCGGTCTAACAACATCGTCGTAGAGCTCGTAGCCATAGTTGTCAACAGATTTCTTTTCCGACCCAAGTTCTTGTATGACGCGTCCGCTGCATTCACTACACAGCGTTTGTGCGATGGGATCCTCGTGCTCTGTGTTGCTGTCCAAGCGATTATGGACCGGCAACAAGACTTTCTCACCATCTGTGTTCAAGGACATGTCCAGCAACATGTTCCCGGGGGCATTCTTAAATTGGTAAGATGTCACTTTTCTCTTTATTGACGTCGCAGAAATATTCGCGTATACAGAATGGGAAAATCGATTTAGTACATACATAGCGCTAGGTATAGTACCTCAGAAAAGGAGTGCCATTATGAGAAAGAATGGATCCGCGGAGCAAAGCATCGTGCCCTTCAAACTTCTGTCTCGCGTTGGCCGAAGGGTCCCACCTTCACGGCAATGCACAGGTCTCCATAGATGCAAGCCGAGGATGCTTCGTTACCGTAAGCGATATACGTTGATTTGAAGTGAGAATATTCTGTCAAGGGAGTGACCCATGCCAATCTGATCTTCATCTCGTCGTCAAACGGTTCCTCGTAGTTCCTGTCAATGGGTGCGGCTTCCTCAAATTCGTGGATCACCTTTCCGCCATACTCATGACACAAGACGCGGACAACGCCCCCCTCGAATTCTTCGTCATCCAAGAGGTTATCCGCTGACACCAAGACGTGAACGTCAGAGTCTTCGTCGTGGTATACGGCCTTCAGAGAAGTAGCCAGGAGGAGCTGTTGGCATACACGGTGGATAACGGCGTCGCTACCCTTTAGAACTTTGGCGGTAGAAAATGCGGCGTCGAGGATGGGATATTTGAAGCTTAACCCAAAACCAAGACATCCGCCCTCCGGAAGAAATTCGGAGTTGGCGAGAGCAGCTGTTAAGGCGCCGTGCAGGAGGTAATCATCAGGCGCGACCGGTTTGACCGAACGTGGAATACTATCACGCCACGTCGTTGCGTCGAGATATAGGTTGTAAGTCAGAGTTATTCTGTATCCAGATTCGACGACTGTGACCTCATGGTCGACATCGCTATAGAATGCGATATACGCAATGGATGGTTCAGCACGCTGGTATATAAGGGTTGCCGAATCAAAGGCCCATTCCTGACCAAAGTGTCGGAGCACCAGCAAGCCGCCTTCGTGAGGTGTAGAGAAGACTACAACGAGAGATCCGAACATGGTACTACCACGAGGGGTGTCCTTGTGGGACTTGAAGAACGAACCTTTCGCTAAATTGAGGCATAAGAATGATACAAAGAAAAAGGACGTTACGAAAAGCCTCACCATATACATTTAGTTTATAAAGTTCAGCACGTACAAGCTTCTCCTCGTCGGCACCTTCTAGAAGCTGTGCGCGTACACGATTGAGAACACCTAAGTCATTGACGTTGAACTTCGCCGAAAAGTCATCAGCATCCATTTTCCCCGCTTTACGATACGACTCGTCGAGGACGTCCTCTTGGCCCCTGCCGAACATAGCTGGTTGACGGGCATTTGCAAGCGCTTGTAGATCATCATCCGTCGCCTGGGACAAGTTGAGCCAGCTGAAAAGCTTTCAGACTTTCGGGACTCTATAAGAAATAAAAGCAACTCGCCTGGCGGCCTTTTCTTGTTTATAGAATAAATCGGCGCTGCTAAGGGTGATGGGAATAGTACCAGTACAGAAGGGAGGCTTTTGCGTAATTGCAGCCGCGAGAGTTCCAAGGATGTCAGGACTAGCCATTGAATGATCCTGTGTTAGGATGGTACGGTGTGGTTCGAAGTATCGAATCTTCTCGTCAACGCGACCTGGGAAATGTCAGATGTTATTGAACACCAGTAAATACGGGTTTTCGAGTCACCCAGATGGTGAAGGATCCAAACGTAACAGATAACCTGTCAAACGCAGCCGTTAGGAACGAAACGGAGAACACGAGTCATTGATAAAGCGAGCACCACGAGGATGACTTAGCTCGACGGGACGCGTCCAAACCTCTCGTCGAAAGCAGCTCTAGACGAAAACATCGTTTTTTGACAGAACAGATACAGAGCAATGATTGGGGGAGGTCAAAGGAAACGGTTTCTAGGATTCCGGAGTCAATAAGTCGGTTAGTTATATCTGTTTATTTACATGTACGATGTAACGTGCATGTTAATAACACCTCCTCGATCGCCGTCTTCCTCCAGCATGTAACTAATTGTGAGTAATTTTCTAAACGGACGAGGGTGTCAACCGATCTCTCTTAGTAACACTTCCGGGAGATCTGACCACGGCCTTCCAAAACATCAAAGGCTGGATGAGGCTCATTGACCATGAATCACGAGCCATCGGGGACCGCGAGCCTGGTAGATGATTCCTCTGGGCCTGGTGAGCAGCGAAATCGGGAATTACAAGGCAAGTAAGTGTTCAGTTACATATTTCAGGAACGTAAGAAAGTGTTGTCTACTCGTGTAAATAATAGGTCTAGCGACCGGCATGTAACTCTTTACCTTACCTTACATGTAACTAATCCGACCGAATTATTTACGGAAAACTCTAACGGTTTCGGGCTTGCAGTGGTTGATAGCCATCAGAGGTTGAAGCATGTTTGCTCCCGTTTTGCCCGGCATTCGGCTGTGGCTTCTTTGAACCACCAACTAGTGAGCACTGATACAAAAGCTCAGACTATCAACGGTTTTGTAAACGATCCGCTCAAGTAAGTCTACGTCCCTGATATTTCATGGCATGGCCTTCCAAATAATATCACCAAAAAAATCGTTGTTAGGCTTGGACATCAACATCGCACCGACTGCTGTCCGTTGCACGAGCCGACCACCGTCAAACCTGTCAGAAAACCTTGTGAGTAATCTTCAATAGACGGAGCAGTAGGCCTGCATCCATATGTGTTATGTTAGACACTTCGGAGGCGGAATATCAGAACCTTGTTCCAGTCTGAATGTCTGGGGGCCTACGGTCCGTTGTGTCTACTTTTGCATCAAGCTTCCTCACTTCACCCCGTGTCCTCCCGATGTATATTATCAGCTGCTATTGTTGTGCTCTAACGTGATATTCTGATCCTCAGATTCTCCGTTAGCCGGAAACCTCGACATCTCACCTGGCGGCTTCCGAAGAAGGACAAATGGTCCAGACTCCAGGTGAAATTTTACCCCTTCAAGGTGTGCTTTGTTGGCGTAGGAGATACGGCTCACGATTGACTCCTCGCAGCAGATCTCGACGTAGTTTGCAGCCCAATCGCCGTCGAGCAAACGTTGCAGCTCCGTCACTCGGTGCTATGGCCTGATAAACCTATATCGCATGTCTATCTCCCAGAAGATGAGCGTGGACTACATATCGGTGCTTTCATCACGTCCTGTGACCATCCGGTAGCTGTCATCTCGTTCTTCGTCGAGCCAGTGCCGATCAACAACGATGTCTTCAATCAACACGATACCCCAAGCCACGCACGATTTCGAAAGTTTGCTTGCGACCCCGCTCTTCGAGGCCGTGGTATCGGATCAAAGCTCTTACAATTCTCCTTCGAACACGCTAGATCCCAACTTAATTCCAATATCGTCTGGTGTGACGCCAGGACATCCACTGCGGACTGGTACATGAAACGCGGGATGATCCCGTTTGGCGAACGTTTCTTCAAAGGACCGGTCGAGTATATCCGAATGTACATCGATATCAGTGCTTCGGTACCTGTACACTTTACAGGCAGCCAGATGCATGTACAAACCTAATTTTCAGCCACAAGGTATACTTCGTATTTTGAAATTGTCGCGATCCGAGTCAGATCAAGGTTTCCTCAAGATTCTTCACTAATCTACCGTCTTCTCAGGAGGTCTTAAATCTTTGTTATCAGCCTGGGGAGTGCAGGGGCTGCCGTGCTTAACCATCCCGTGCATCTGGGACAGTGCTTCTCTGCATCGCATTGACAGCTATCATCGCTTTATCTTGGCTTCCTCATATCCTTTTTTGTTCGTCGCTCGTCAAGCCTCATGTTATTCTTCTGAACCCCGCCGCTAAAGGTCACACGCCCTGTCTGCAGTCCTATCCTCAATCCGGACCGGCCCCTTGATCGTCGTGGTATCTCTTCGACCACCTTTGTCTCCCTACCTCCGTTAGGCTTGAATTGGACTCCAATCCCGAAGATCAGATTCTCCGTCAGCACCATCCGCCTCTGTCAGAGTCTTGGCTTGACGGCTCAATCGGAGTACGAAATGGCTGGATAATCGCTCAATCGATTATTTCACGCCGCATTGTCTAGAACCTGTGTAGCATCGTGCTACGGCCGAAGTGAGAACGAACCTTCTGCCAAGTATGCGTTTACTATACACTGATCTCGAACGGACGCGCCGCTTTTTTGACACCTCAGGGTCTGGCAACGATCGCGAATTGCCTCCGACGTCAACGCCTGGTCAATGTCCTACCGCAGCAATTCAGGGAGCTCCTTACAATCTGCTTTGTCGAGCTCCGGCCGTCTAGCATCCCTTAACACATGCACAGCGTCCCCAAGTCATTTGTTTTGTCCATAACTCCACAGTGTGGCGGTGATGCAGAGTGGTTGACATATTTCCGGATACGTTGGAGATTTGGAGTCCCTTACTGTTGGAGACCGCATGAGCTTTTCGCAAAACGACCAGCTCCGGCCGTCCCGTGTCATCGATAACGTTTAAAATTTGAGTTACGGCATTCTGAAGTCAGCGTCTACGAACATTATAAAAGCCAGCTGCTCTCGATGGTGAAGTTAACGGAAATACCCCATTCCCCACTATTCCACTGTTCTGTGGCCTTTTATCCCTTCTATTTTTCCCTTTCCTGAGCCTGAGACGTCACCAATGTCGCTCCATTGCCACTCAGCTATGATCAAAAGACCAGGACGCTCCCTCGCCGATTTCGGCGTGATGCTCTGGCTTCTGTTCATAGCCAAAATACCAGAGTGGAATGGAGCGTCGGCGGGCATTCTCTGTGCTCGGAATAATCTTTATTCTCCCTCTTTCTGCACTTTCGGTAGATCCCCCCAACGCTACTTCATTCGTCTTCACGCTTTACTTTTTACTCGTCGCGCACACTCGTCAAAGTCCTCCATTTTCCGCATAATTTAGCGGTGTTGCCAGGATCAGCTCACTTGTCGTTGCGTCCTTAGTATTACGGTGTCTCCGTGCTAGCTACTGTGCTCAATAGTCAAGGCTAATCATTTGTTTGCAATATATTTGGGTATCGTAGACGACCTTCCGAATAACGCGCAGGTGTTCATCGTCCCGTCTCCCATCACTTTCATCACTGGACATACGTCATGCAATATGCGAGCGAAAGGTCCGAAACCTAGCCAGCCACTTAAGGAAACGCGTTCACTTGCAGAAGTACCTCCAATTTAATGTCCTACAGTCCTGGTGCCGAATGTTTCGTAAACCCGTGAGACAAGGTCGCGCCTGTGGCGGACGCCCATGGGGAACAGAACGTCCGTGTAATTGCTTTGGCTTTATTGGATCTGGCGATGACTGTGGGTCCTTGTTTATCACACCTCGATCGGAATCGATAGACGTCGCCGCCCGAGAGGGAAAGATGGATAACCTCTCGAACGCCATAATTTCCTCTGCGTTGACTTTATTCTCTGTCAAACGGAAGGTCTGGAGGTCTGGCGTCGTCCCGGACATAGAGTATATTTCTTCGCAATCTGGTAAAGCTAGACTTGCAATGTAAATCTGGGAACGGAGCTTCGTAGCACACCGTTGATCGGTTCCGAAGCACCACGAGCGTCAAATACAAGCCGACAGCACGGCAGAAATGAGGCCTAGATGTCACCATATTAGAATTTGAACACCGCCAACGGGATTCTGACATTTACTTGCTGACCGCACAACTAATATGACATGTAGCATCAGTGAATGTCAGGCGTGATGCACAAGCCGGTATGAATTTGTTGTCGAAGATCCCGAGACAGCGATGACATGAAAAAAAATCCATGCATAATACACATGTTTAGAATCTGCTGACCTTGGTATTTTAGTTTCTATTCTACAATCATCGCCGAGTGAGAGCCCTGGAGTCCCTGAGGATTCAAATCGCATTCTGGTGAATATTAAAGCTCCCTGCGCGACACGTTCCGCAGCCAAAGCTTAGGTACTTCAGTGGCTGTCGGCGTGCGCAATTCGCCATACGGTCGTAAATCCTTGAGTTCAGTTCAATGAAATTGCACCTAGCTGTGCTTGCTCGAGAAATGGGTGTTAGTGGTCGAGTTCTGGTGAAGTTGCGATCGTATTTGTGATCGGGCCGGAGTCTGACAAAAGCCTTGACAGGGTTACATAAGCCGTTCTTGACTTGTCCCTCACCGCCATCTCGTCCGCCACTCGCCGTTCTTGCATTGTAATCAATATCTTCTTCTGTATATTATGGACGCCCGACTTAGACGCGTAAATAAGGAGATCGCCGGTAAGCCATATTCAATTTTCTCTCGGTGTACATGGTTTATTGTATGAATAGACTGCAAGAATGACAAAACATCGAATATCAAGATCGAACTTATCGACGAATCGCCTTTTCACCTGAAAGGGTCCTTTCCCGGTCCTGAAGGGACGCCGTATCAAGGTGGCCACTTCGAGGTGGTGAGTGGCACCGTCAGATCCTGAGAAAGTCTGTTCTTCAACATGCTCATTAGGATATTGTTATTCCCGAGTCATACCCGTTTCAACCTGTCAAGATGAAGTTCATCACGAAAGTCTACCATCCGAACATCTCATCCGCATCAGGCGCGATATGCCTTGACATTCTGAAAGATGCTTGGTCGCCGGTACTGACGTTGAAATCGACCCTGATCTCGCTTCAGAGCCTCTTGTGCTCGCCAGAACCAAACGACCCTCAAGACGCTGAGGTGGCGAAGCACTATACGACGAGCAAGAATAGCTTCGACGACACCGCGGTCTACTGGACACAGATCTACGCTGGGGGTCCGGGTCCCAAGGAGAAGAAGGGCAAAACCTCGACGGCAGCCAAGGAGGCACGAGATGAGATCGCCATCGCGGGTTTAGAGAGGGCACATGTGGAGCAATTCGAGGCTTTAGGTTTCGAGAGGAGTAAAGTGGTACGCTCAATTTTCAAGCTCCCCGTTCGATCGTTAGCTAAAGTCTCCTTTTCAGATTGATGTGCTTCGGAGATTGAACTACCGTGGCGCCAATGTAGCAAAACTTTCGGAGGATAGGGTTGTCGAAGAACTCTTGAAATAAGAGCTCGTTCTTCCGTTCACGCTTTCCAGAACTTTAGTACCTTCATGACAGCTATGATCGTGTTTTGTATTGCAACTCCGCTTTGGCTTTTGTCTTATCTCGCCGCACTGCAACCCCTGACTATCCAGCCCATGATCCATAAGCCCTTGCGCGCTTTCCTTCAGGTTATCGTCGTGGTTCGTATTTTACGGCATTACGGCAGAAGAGCCCATCGCATCTTTGCGTCTATCGGTGCGTATGTCGTCGAATGTGACTGCGTCACTCCCTGCCCTGCGCTCTTCCTCGGCTGCTGTCATTTCTCTACCTGGGCGTAAGGGTTCTCTCGCGTACCGCGGCGGCCGCACGTCAAAAACCCTTCAATGAACCATTTGCGATCCCGATGTTCTCACCATTGTAGTTGAATATCAACTCGTGTTTGCTTAATCCTTGGTCCTATTATTGCCGTGTCTTCAATGGAAGCTTTTTGTCTAGATGGAGGTACGTCCGAAGACCTTCTTCATGGACGCCACAACCTAACAAACGGACCCATCCAGTATAAGTTCCGCAGAAGCAGTGAAAGGGTTTAACTTCTGTCTTCTTCGTCGCGCCCGTCCAGCCCGATTTAATTTCCAAACGTATTGTATCCCACGAACATCAGCACCCCAGAACTGTTCGACATGCACGGAATGGAATCGCCCTAGAATTACGGAACGAAAATTCCGAGGAGAGAGAGCTTTTCAGACGCGGCGATCACATAACGCCTCGAAGATGAGCCGGCTTCCCGTCTAAGAGCAAGGTGAGCTGTCACCTGGGGGACCGGAGAGTTGGAGCACGAACAATTCGGCTTCCTCGTTTCCCAACGCATGAGGATGGGCCATGTGGTTGTCAGATCCTTCTCCGCCTTCGCTCATTTTTACCCCATTGGAATGCGTTTCTGAGAGGTGTTTGAGGCTCTTCGACACCGTCAACAACGAAGGGCCAAGACGCGCGGCTATCAAGCGCTTGTATCATACTTGGTCGACGACCCTGAGCTACACGGAAACCGTCTTGGCCGAAATCTGCTTTTTTGCTGCAGAGGGGGCTGAGTGATTTGGGAGAGGGATACCCACTGTCAATGGATAGATTAATTCACCTTTGTTCACGGAAGTCAGAGGGATTTCCTTACCGGGAGCCAAGCGAGAACATCTTCTGTGAGTGTACAGTAGTTGTATCCGAACCCGTGGTGAAGCGCCCATCGGCGATACATCCCGTTTCCTTCTGATATGTGCACGCGGAGTTTTTTGTGATTCCGATCTGGCGGTATATCACCATGAGAGCTTACAGTCATGAGACGTAGCTTTCGAATATGCCTTCAGAATTTGAATGAGAAACGGCCATCCAGCACAGTCAGGCGGTTTTCGTGGACGGTTGACCAGCCATGAGGCAAATTTGCGGGGTCGTCACTTAATGGAGCTGTGATGGAAGGGGAGTACCTGGAGCGTCACAGGAACCAATGCTTCGACGGGCGTCAACTGGTGTGCCAACATTAGGCTTGGATTCTCTTCCTGCTTTTGGTGTGGGTCCTCTCGCCTTCTCATTCAGAATTCAATGCATGTCCTGTGTCGAGGCGACAAACAAGTCACAACGTTCTCTGTACGTGCTCGTTTGGGTAGATGTGGAGTGGGCCAGATGTGCGTCTCGAGTTCCGGCGTACCTTAAGAGTACTATTATTTAAATGTGGAAAAATGACGCTAGAGGAAACCAATCAAGTTCATATTCAAAATCAATCGGCTTCAAGTGGTTGTTACGCGGAGCGAGGGAAGGTACTAAGCAGACATACTCGCCGTCGACTTAGTATGCATCGAGGAGGGATAGAAACCCTCGTTGATTTTTTGCTGCACAAGGATGGCAATTTGAAGGACCCAGGTTACCACTGCCTAGTTAATGCGGCGCCAATCGGCTCATATGTATGCCTCCTAAGTCTTTTAGGCTAGGGCGGTGTAAGCTTGTGAATCATGGTGTTGCAGAAGTCAAGAGGGGAAGCACTAGTGCTCGCAGGGGACATTGGTTAGAGCTCGGTTGTCCGACACGATTGTCAGCTGGGGAGAGAAAATTCTGAGAAGGGGAATGGAAAGTAATAAATTTACCAGGACGATCGATTATCATAGGTGAAGGGCGAAGGTTCTGGAGAATGATATTCAAACCTAAAATGTCGACATCTCCTATAGACTCGACGGCTAACCCTCTCCTGCGCCTCCATGGAGAAACCAAACCTCGCCTCCTTGTTTCCGCATCATCCACACTAAGGCCACGCCTAGCGCCACAATTCCACTAAGCCATTACCCCTCACCAGCCATCATAGGCGGAATTGCTCGCCCGGGTGCATAACTGCGCTTCTGGTTCAGAGATCGACGTGCACGCAACAACCCCACCAAGGTCGCGCGTTTCCCCAGCTCGTGGAACTTCACATCGAAGCTGTCCACCATCAATGAAATAGTCTGCACGTACCTACCCTCGCTTACCTTCGCTTACCTTCGTTTACCTCTCGGCTACCACCCCAATTCACTGATGACGGCGAAGTCAAGTCTACGAGACCTCGGAAAATGTGAACTAAGCGCGGAGCTTCATGCTGCGCTCCCAGCTCTCTGGATGCGCGTGCTTGGGGTGCGCGGCCCAGATCACGTATGTGTTTGGGTTAAGGCAGCTCGGTTGGTTCATATCGTGGATCGGCAGGCTGGGCGCCGGGCGCCGAACACTAAGAGGCTCGTCGGCGCCACTATGCGCATAGCACATATAGGTGCGACGCGCCGCCCAGCTTTGAGAAGTGTGACTGGCACTATCCATACGAGGCTTTGTATTTTGCGGCCTGCGCAAGAAATCGGGTGGGTAGTAGGGAGAGAAGACAAAACTGTAGCATGCGGTCGTTAACACAAGGTGCGCAGTTGATAGACAAAAAAGACTTCCTCACGGAATACAGGTACACCACCTTCACAAACGCAACTGCTACACTGCATCAGGTCAGCCTGAGTACCAGTACTTCCCTCCGTTTTCGGGGATTTTACCTGCCTGGCTTGTTTCAAAGCGAGACGGGCGGACCCGACACGGGCGAGGTGGGTTTCCAAAGACACACATGCCCGGGCCGAAATGCTGATCCGGGCAGTCTTCGACTCGAAGCATCGTCGATAGAAGAAAGAAAGGGTCCCATCCTTCAATGGTGCTGAGTACGAGGATGCTGTGGCGCCACGACGGGGGACTGGAATTCGAATTGACGATGAGATTGTCCTGAATGGCGATTTTACAAAAAAAAAAATAGGATCAAGACAGGCGGTTTGTCTCGACAAAAACGGAGTCGGGTTGGAGATGGATTCTGCATAGCCACGCGCCGTACCTACACGCATGGACGACAGATGACCATGCAATGCCTGGTTGTGTCGCGTTCGTTCTCGGCGATAGGCAACAAAGACTTCTGGCTGATGATAAGGTACCGTAGTCTTAAGCGCCGAAGTCCTACGGTGATGCAAGCACAGGTTCAGGCGGGCCTGCGAAAGGTTAAGCTATCCAAAGTTGAGCGTCTCTTGAGCTTCCAGGCTGTCTAAAACAACCTTGGGGCGTCATTCCGAACGCAGCGGTGCAGGGAATTGGGTGGGTCTGAGGAGATTTAGCCCCCTTTCGTGCAGCAGACTGTAATCTGTTGCGACACTTCCGCCGTATCGTATCGACTACGTTGGGAGCCCTAGGAGGTCATCGCAAGATCTCGCGGGTCTAGGTTCACAGCCAACAACAACTTAACAATTAGGACGTCGGTTTTACACACGTAGCCAGTGGCACCAGTGTCCACAGACCAAGAATACAAGAGATAGGAGCCGATTGCAAGACACGATGAGCTAAGACCTCGCCCCGAAATCGACCTTGATTGTCACGCAAAATAGATTGTCGTCATGGACATCGTATCCCTCGGCACGGATCACGAACTTGCCTAAAATCCAATTCAATGTTTTGCTTATTGATATGCACGAAGAGGGACCGGCGTACCTGGTGGTATTTCCCTCGGCAGCACCGCTGTATGGTGGGCGGTGAAGGAGCCCGGCTTTAGGGGGCATCTGCCCGCGTCGAGTTTTTGGCTGGTAAGACCCGATGTGAGTGTTGGTCATGAACAATGGTGTTGGAGAACATACAGCTCTTTACAAAAGTCAAGCGTCTTCCTGAGCAGCGTGGCCATGCCGAGCCTCACGGAGACGTTTACGTATGCGCCGTCCTGTATGACATAAGTTAAGGCGATTTGAAAGGGTGACAACCCCACCTCATGATCAATGGATGAAACCACGTTTGCGACGACTGACACGGTCAGGTTTTTGCCAGGCTGGGGTGGGTCCGGAGCGACCTTTATTGATTTGATTTGCAACAGATCTATTGAGGTACCTAAATGCCATCGAATGAACAAAACGGCAGCTAATAACTAGGATAACTTGTATGCACCGCAGTTTGACCAATCCCAACTAGCCGCAGTGTGCACTGTATCGTTTAGTCGAGCTGGGACATGTTTTTCAACTGGGTTAGCGAGGGTAAGAATGGCGAGCAGGCCTAGTAGGCCCAAGAGGCACTGTTGGGCACGAAGTAGCATGGTGATAGACGAGGGCAGGATGTGGGGGTGCTTCCCTTGCATTCACTGCAGCCTCTTTGCGCTTTAATGAGCATATCTTGAAGAGCCTGCCTCCTTCGAACGCGTCTTCTTTCCTTCTCCCGATCAGCAAATGCCCAGAAGAGGACGACAGAACCGTACGTGTGCCACATGCTTGGTATGGTGTACGTGGTACAGAAGCCCGCTTTTGATCTACCGTCTGCACGCCCCCACATTACAATTCCGGCCTGATATAGGACTCGGGGTGTGATTGCGTTTGGAAAGGCCGAAAATAGCGAGTGAGCAGTGCGAAGCGTTGCCGATTTCGGGGGAGCCGAAGAAATGTAGCATTGGTATCCTATTTCGTTTCAGCTCATAAAAACAGGGCATTATAAGCACGGACTTCCGCGGCATAGCATCATGGCAGGGTGTGCAGACCAAAAAAAAACCAGGAAGAGGATTACGTGCTAGCACGTCGCAGCGAGTCCGGTTTGGGAAAGCTGAACGACGGGCTGGAGACTTTCGGAGCACGGAAGGGCAGCAAAACTCTCATACTTACGGGTTTCTTATCCCCGTAACGTCGCATAGCCATGGGCGAAGCAATTACGCTGTCAGAACCGGGGTGAGGTATCGCCCAAGACTACGCAGGTGGTCTCTTTCACGGCGGCACTCCTCCCGTTTCGGCAAGGATACCGTGTCCGGATCCTCCATACGTATCTTGAGGAAGGCATGGACAAGTACTTGATGAGCCAACTGGAGCCGAATACACCCAGCATCACGAACAGAGCCCTCAGACACACCTTTGGCTCGAATTCGAGAGTCTAGTATTTTGCCGCGACAGGTTGCAGAAAAGAAAGACGGGAAGACGATGTCGGAGTTAAAGAAGGCATGGCGACACAGCCACCTATCAAGGTTGTTCCAGTCCATTATACCAGTCCAAATGGTTAATGCATAATACTCGTTTCAACTGTAAGTGTTTACAAGTCTTGCAGTATGTAACCGTCGACGCGATAGATCTTCACAGTCCATCAACGGCTTCGAGTTTCGTTTGATCTACGGAAAATACAACTTTGCCCGGAGCATATGGTTCGACGGTGATAAACGCCAACGGAAGTGCGTTTCCGAAGCGCACTGTACCGTTCTCGCTTCTGTGGGTGAATGGTACGTTTATATTTTGCGTCGTGACTTTCCAATGATTGACCACAGAGCCTCACAGATGCAGCGAAAGGAGAACGTCCCACAGTCACCTCGCCAAACACGGCCGACATGGTCATCTTCAATGCACACCACGGTATACCTTTTTTTTTTTTTTTTGAATCCTATTATTGTGCAGGAGGAGCATTGCTCCTATGGTGCACAGCACATGCGTACAGGTTAGACGGTATACCTTGTCCGGGCGTCGTACGTTTACATTTCCTGCGCTTCGCAACACCCTCCTGGCTCCTGCTCGTACCCCCCCTCCGCCCTCATCTGCGAGAAAGAATCTATTCACGTCGTTCTCTCCATGACCTCCAGCGCTTTTCACGATACATCCGACGCATGTGGGCTCTTCCGGTAGCGCTACCCATTGTCATCCCGGGTGCGAACTAGGACGCAGAGCAACCGGCCGAGCAAACAGCGGGGATGGAGCTACGCACGCGGCGGCATTGCCAGACGCGGTCGAACCTGTGACCCAGGTGCGCCATTCTCTTCTTTCCGGCGATTTTGATTCCATGCTTACCTCTGCGTGAGGATCCTTCATGCACATAGCGCCACTAAAACATCAGCCGGTTTCCCGCACGGTCAGAACGAAGGAAACGGGGGATGTATCTGTCCACCTTGACCCAGCGATGCATACGTCCCACGACCTGAAGAGGTTGACTGATAAAAATGGGTTTATTAAGACAACGTCCCTTCACAGACGGCCCCTTCACATGTACTTCCTCGTCATGTCCGTCGCTCCCCCCTCATCGTCTGCTCATGTAATCAAAACTAGTTCGCGACCCGCGAACAGGACGACGCATCCTTGATATTGGGGGCAGTCACGCTGACGTCCCACCGCAGCGTCTCTGTCCTCAGTAGGCAAAATATCCAGACTGTGTCGCAGTACGCGCTGCTACCCAGGACGGGAGATGAAAGTGTACATTGACGAAGGCTTCACCCCCTGCTCCAACTCCCTCGCGTCGGCCTCGGTGACACTCCGCCCGTTCACATCGGTGCGCCTCCCTCTACCTTAACCGCATCTCGATTGAAAGCTAATCCTCCCAGCTCACCAGTGTTGACCTCTCTATAGCAGTGACTACCACTCGCAGACAGGAAGACATAGTGTAACAGTCTTCGACGACATTCATAGCAGTGAAAATGCACCCATAGATCATGCATTCGATGACAAGCGTAGGGGATATCAACTTATCAACTTCTCCATATTATTTTTATTCAGAAGGCGTGCGGTTTTAGTCTCATCATATATCGCAACCGTGACCGCACAAGAAAAAAAGACTGGAACCGCTTTTACGTAAAATCTGCTGTGATATTAACGCAGAACAGATCGTCCGATTTGTGGGCATTGTATCCTCGCGCGTTTATCCAGAACTTGCCTACAAGGCCAACCACAAACCATGGTGAGCAACTTGCGATTGCGAGGTGATATGCGAAAAAAGGCAACTACGCATACCAGGTGGTATCAACTTGGGCAGTGTGACTGTCCTCGAGACGATGTAGGAGCCAGCGTCGTAGGGGCATCGACCGCTTACGTTGGTTTTGCGCCTTGTGTGGGAAGTAAGATGTGTGTGAGCGTCGAATCCTTGGCGAGGGGAATGGTCATGCAAAGGGACCTACACCTCGTCGCAAAAGTCGAAGCTCTGCGAGATGATTGTGATAAGGCCGAGCTTCACCGTGATATCTGCCCATGCACCCTTCTGCGCATCGCACGATTTTTTTGATGTGTGGTTTTTTTTCCCCCGAGGTCATTAAAGACGAAAAAATTTGGGGTAAACGCCCACCTTGATGGTTTTCGCCACATCCGTATGGAGCGTCACAGTCAGGTCGTGGTCGCGCTGGGGCGGGTCCGGAGTGATGGCTGCTGATCTGATTGCTATTACATCTCCGCTTCCGCCTGCGTGATGTCGGTATATGTAGGTACACAAGACAGCGAACATGTGGAGCAGACTGTCCATACCGCAATCAGAGTACCCCCAACTAGTGAAAGTCGGGTGCACTGTATCCGCTGCTTGGAGTGAGATCTGATGTTCGACTGGATTTACGAGGCCAACAACAGCGAGCGGAGTTAACATGGCAACGGGGAAGAAGCGAACCATGGCCCGGCTGGATGAGTGGAGGAGAAGAGGTGACTTTTCTTGGAGCGCCGGTCGCTAAGACCTCCAAGCATGATCTAAGACAATGTAGCACTACTGAAAAAGGGGCTCATTGTTTCACCGGCATTTGGCGTGCTCTATACATCATGGATAGAACATGTCCTCTACGGAGCTGACGCGGCGGTAACGACACCCGCAAATGAGTAGCATGAACCTCGACATTCCGCTCCACTTTTAGCGTTATGAGTGGCCTTCGTATGTGAGGGAAGGTGCTTTACAGGTTTACATGAACGACTTTCACCCGCGTATACCTGTCAGTGTTATCTTTAATTCACTGAGAACACAAACAGTATAGCGTCCGACTCACGTGTCAATGGCATGCTGGCCCATCTCATGTCCTATCCCAGATTGCTTGCACCCTTCAAACGGAACAGCAACCTCTGCAGTGCCCGCCGAGTTAACCTACGTCAGGGGTGTCAACACCAGCCACAGCGTAATTGGCATAAAACCCCTACCCAGACAGACCCGGACTCCAACCGATGTGCAACCCCGAAGCGCCACAATCGACATTCCCCCGAAAACACATTGGCATTGGCCGCCAATCCGTATTCTGTGCTATTCGCAGGCAGGAACGGTTAATAATAACCAAACCTATCAGCCCGTCCAGGCGCAATTGTTCTAGCAACAAAAAACCGCCGCGCCTCTCTTCGTCGTGAACGGCGTGATGGCACGGGCCCGGATATATCCTCCCTTATGATCTTCATGGACGCCGTGACGCCGGTGAACACCGTTGGCGTCACGAAATACCCCGCCGTCCTGCGCTGCTTGCCACCCATACGCAGCATCGCGCCCTCCGCCTCGCTCGATTTGATATAATCCATGACGTACTTGTGTAAAACAAGTACGCCACGTGGGGCAGCAGGGTTGTTTAGACTACACATGCGCGGGAGTGTCCGAGACATACGTTGAAACTGGGCTGCGGAGACAAAGGGCCCCTCCTGAGCATCCTTGGTTAATGGATCCCCGGTCAGTTTCTCTAAATTGCGGGCGATCTCTTGGAAGCTATCCAGGAAGCCTTGGTGTATCCCAGCCCTGTACGAAGATCCCTGGAACCCGCGATGCATACCTGACCTGCATCCCCATGGAACTGAATGGTGTCAGTGCACGTTGTCCAGCACATCTATGCTTGAGCGTATGTACCAGAGTTGGAGCCGTGATGGGACGGAGAATCAGAGCTCTGACCGGAGACAGAAAACGCAATGAAATAAATAAATAAATAAACGTACAAAAATCCTTGAGCCGCCCATTTAACAGCTTGCTTAAAATCTGCATCGTCAAAGACAATCATCGGGGCTCTTTCCGCCTAGCTTTAGCGTAATAGACTTTAGATTCGTCTCGCTCGCTGCGCGTAGTGATGGTGTGCCCAACAGCCGTGCTCAACAGCCGTGCTCCCCGTGAATGAGACCCTGCCGATCTGCGGTGCCTAGATATGGCAGTGCCGACAGGATCACCTGTGAGGCGGAATGGTGTCAGGTGCCCAACGAGTAACCGGACGAGGGGGCAGGACGATGACGAACCATAGCCGTTGACGATGTTGATGACGCCGTCAGGGAAACTCGCTAAGCGGCATGACCTCGGAGGGAAGGAATGGTGAGCGTTTCGTCCGATTAGATGCTAAGGGAAGTTGTTCACACCTTTAGCACCACCGTGTTCCCCGTAGCGAGCGCAGGCGCGATTTTCGCTGCAACCATACGATAGGCCTTCGCCTGCCTGGCTCCTAATCTAAAAAATTAGGAATATCGTCTTGACGTCCGGCCATCTGAACACAGCAATTTGATCCCCTTCCTACTCCAAGTAGCACAGCCTTCCCTTTTCTATCTGTGTCTTGAATCAATTTATCTATCCTACTACTTGTATCCAGCACCATATCCAACATCTAAGCTCCAGTTTTCTCTCACAGTTGACCGAGTGCAGTTCCGAATTGTTGCATCATCTATCACAGACACTGCTACAGGTACAGTGACTTCTGACCATGTTTACCATCCGACGTCTAGGCTCGGTGCTGACCTCAATCTGTCAGATATGCCTCTATTTGAGCGTGCTAGTAACTTCCAAATCTATGGTGGTATCTTCAACGACGTTCATGGGGATCCAGGTTGGCGATATTTCTTTGGAATTTGTGCATGCGACTCAACTCAGTTCCCCAGCCACTATCGAGCGCATGAAGGGTCTTCTGGAGGGTATGTGATGCCATAAACTATTGAAACACCACTTGGATCCCATGGAAACACTGTTGCCCCATTCTAGACAGCGAGCGACAGGAAATCCTGGCCTGGATATCTCCTGTAGATGTCTCGTCGAAGCACTTTGACGTAGCCAATACCCGTCAGCCCGGGACTGGGCAGTGGCTTCTGAACATGGGCGCCTTTCAAAGATGGGAATGTGGCAAGGGTCAGGCGCTTTGGTGCTCTGGAATTCCTGGGGCGGGTAAAACAGTCCTCGCCTCACTCATCATCGATTACCTGAATACTCTTCGCTCCCATGAACCTAATGGTTTGATTGGGGTGGCGTGGGTCTACTACAACTACAAGGAGGGATCGACGCAAACCCTGGATGCAATCCATCGCGGCCTGATACGGCAACTTGCTGTGATGTCCAACAAGGTATATGCCCGTTTAAAAGCTGCGTACGAGGAGGAACGGAAGCAACTAAATGGTTCTTCACCTCGACAATGGGTACCTGAGTTGCGTACTCTCTTGCAAGAGTTCGGCAAAGTTTACATCATTGTCGATGCGCTGGATGAATGTGCGGAAAATAGTCAGGATGCCGTCCTAGAATTTATGGCTAGTCTTCAATCATCCGGGGCAAATGTCCTGTTTACCTCCCGCGACCATCTTTACGAGATTATCACACCCTCGAAACTCGCTAATCTCCAGAGAATCAATGTACGCGCAAGCACAGGGGATATAGCTCGATATGTGGAGGCTCGCTTGGACGAGCCAAAGCGCTTGACCAGAATCATTGGGACCCGACCTTCCCTCCGAACGGAAATAGTGACAGCAATTACAAACTCATGTCAGGGGATGTATGTGTGCTGCATGAAACGTTCTTCCTCCGTCCTCCAAGTAATATAATTCCACAGGTTCCTTATGGCTACGCTTCACATTGCTGCACTCGAGAGCCGGCTCAATGTTGGCGATATTGTCACAATGCTCAAAGCTCTCCCGAAGTCGGTTCCTGGCATCTATGATGATGCTATGAGCCGTATAGATAACAGCCAGAACTGCCTGCAGGCACTCCGAGTCCTTTCATTTCTGATTTATGCTTGCCGACCACTTACGGTGCCTGAGCTGCAGCAATTTCTTGCTCTTAGGCCAGATGACAGTGACTTCCATGCTGAGTTCGTCACGGACAGGGATGTCTTGGTCGCCATCTGCGCTGGCTTAGTCGTGATTGACACCGAAACCAACATTATTCGCCTTGTGCATTTCACTGCCCAGGAATATTTTGACGCGATCCGGACAACGAAATTCCCGGAAGGAAACCTTGAGATGGCACGTATGTGCCTCACATATCTTTCCTTCAGTGTTTTCAAAGACATTGAGAACCTTGGACACCGAATCCAACACCGTTACACTCTGTTGCGCTACATTACCAAACACTGGCATGTACACGTTCATGATCACCAGGCAGCACTCAGGGGGCAGCTGTTGGCTTTCCTCAATGACGACTTGCTGCTTCAAGCATACTCCTTCTTCAAAAGAATTTACGACTGGAAATACTTCGATCTGTTTCCTCAGAATGGCGATGTACGTGGCCATACCGGACTGCACATTGCATCGGCTACGGGTCTTTTACTAGTAGCCGGATGGCTCTTACAACAAGACCACAATGCCAACTCACGGGATTCCATGCAGCGGACACCACTGCTATATGCATGCCAAGGACGGCATGCAGACATGGTTAAATTTCTGATCAGTCATGGCGCCAAGGTCAATACGTACTACACAAGATCCGGGGAAAGCGCAGTGCACTTTGCAGCACGACACGGGGCCGTTGACATCATGCGTTTGCTTCTAGGGAGTGGCGCTGCGGCTATTAACGCAGTGAAGCATGATGGCGAAACTGCACTGCACACTGCATCCCTGTTTGGCGATGAAGCTATTGTACGTCTGCTTGTAGAGAGTGGTGCCGATGTTAACGCAGCATCACACCTGGGCGAAACTGCACTGCACACTGCATCGATGAGAGGGCATGAAGCCGTTGTACGTTTCCTCTTGGAGAGTGGTGCCAACGCCAATGTCCAGTGCAAAAGCGGCGAAACTGCACTGCACATTGCGTCCAGGCGGGGCCGCAAAGCTATCGTGCCGTTGCTCCTCGAGAGTGGTGCTGCTATTGACACAGTAACAACATTCTGGCACAGAACTGCACTGCATATTGCATCGGAGTTTAACCACGCAGCTGTTGTGCGTTTGCTCGTTGAGAGCGGTGCCGCTCTTCACGCAGTATCACGCCTGGACGAAACTGCACTGCACGCTGCATCGAGGAGAGGGCATGAAGCCATTGTGCGTTTCCTCTTGGAGAGTGGCGCCGATGTCAATGTCCGGTGCAAAAGCGGCGAAACAGCACTCCACATTGCGTCAAAGCAGGGTTGGGAAGCCATTGTGCGCTTGCTCCTCGAGAAGGGAGCTGCCGTCGACATGAAAAACAAAGCTGGTGCCACTGCGCTGCACGCTGCGAAAGCGAAAGGCCATGAAACCGTCGTAGAGGTGCTCCTCGAGAATGGTGCCGACGTTTGGGAAGCAGCCGCGTCACCGTGTATAGATATCATCCCAGCTGCACCGCCCTCTACTGACATCAACCCGGCGACGCCACCTCCCAAGAAACATGATCATCAGGCGACGAAGCTCAAGTGGTGGTCCCGCCGCCGACACTAGCAGCAGGATCGGGAAACGAGGTGCCAGTAGTGCGGACTCGGACTTATCGCAGCTTTACTATGCTTTTCTTCACGTAGCCTGTGGCATATGTATGTTCGTCAGATGTTGAATTTATCGATAACGCCGTCTATGCAGTCACAAACGCCCTACGCCCAAGAACGAAGTCAATAAATAACGTATCGCGAACCTCATCCCCATGGCAGGTGCTCCTGCCTGCACATGTTCTCATCTACCCTGTCTACATCCTCTCCTCCACTCTTCTCAACCGCACCATCACCTTGCGAGCACACGCCGGCCGATGCCGCACTCAAGCCCCTCTCCGGTACAGGCTTCCTTGCACCTCCGATGCGGGCATGAACGCAAGGAGGGCGGAGCGGAGGAGGACATGGAGGGATGTGCGACCGGCGGTTTTGATCTTCACATCGCCAGCCTGTTGACCTTATCTGTCAACTGCTGCATGGAGTAGAACAGAACGAAGGCTTACTTGATCAGCGTGTCCTCGCTGACGTAAATATCTTCGAGGACCGGCACACCATGTCTCTTCGGCTCTGAGTGTAGGTCATGTCGATGGATGGGGAAGGCTAGTGGGGAGGGAGTGTTAGCTTTCAATTGAGATGCATGGAGAGAGGCTCACTCATGAGGCAAGGGTGAAGGTGCCGTGGAGGCTGACACGAGACATGCCGGAGGGAGAGACGGGTGTGCCATCGACGCTCGTGGTATTTGGCTATCCATGACACGGCTTTCAATAAACGTGGCCGCATACGAGAAGGGGGGGAAGAGGGAAAGGTAGTGACAGGTTCGACCCGTCTGGCGCTGCTGCTGTGTGGCGCCTAGTTTTTTCTCCGTCATCCTGGTCAGCTGGCTTCTCAGTGTCTTCTGTCCTACTGTAGTTCGCATTCCGCCCATTCAAGTCCTTGTGTCCAAGAGCGCTCGCTGCGTGTGTTGGATGTATCATGGAGGCACTCTAAATCATCGGCGACGTCGGTGGGTGCTTCCCCTGCAGAGGGTGGTCGAGGCGGGAACGAGTGAGAGCGCAGATGGGGTTGCGAGGCGGAGGATATGTGAATGTACAACGACCCAGGCAAGGGATTATGCCACCGGCTGCCGGCTCTATGAGTTGTTTGCGTATTGCCGATGATTATAGATAAGTACGACAAGGCGGCGGTTGCATCCGGTGTCCCGCGATGTGCACGTTCTGCGGCGTCTGACGGGTTCTGTGGTCAAATCGTTGGAACGGTATGAATGGAAGTTTGAGCTCACCCACGAACGGTGTGCGGCGGTGGTTGGGACGCGTGCACAAGGCGCTTCGCTATATGTGCTACATGCGAGGCTATGTTTTTGGGTGTGTAGTACTACTAGCCAGATGCAAAAGCACGTTGCTCACTGTAGAAAAAAGTCGCGTCGCTAGTTGGATACCTTTGGCCCTAAGACGTGTCGACACCTACAGTAGCGACGATGAGGCCCATTCGAATGTGCAATTTGGCTGGTTAGTATGCGTAGGAATGAAGGTGTCGATGATGGATTTACATGCAACCTCACGATGTGGCTGTGTCGCCTCGCGTCTTCTTCAACTTCCACCTCAACGTAACCTGTCGCTGTCCAGTCCAGGAATCGGTTTTCGAGCCGGAGCTTGTCTCCCATCTTGGTGACGCCGGGAGCTGACTGGCACATCGTCTCCAGCCGACATGGCGCCTATCCACGCCTTCCTCAAGGCTCAAGACGCCTTTGCCGAGTTGACGGGTACCATCGTGAAAGAAGATATCTAAGCGTTATATGGGTATTGTGCATTCAACGAGATCTCTTCTAAGTATTTGTGGATTCCTCCGTCAGCCGTGCACACATTCTAATGATGATGCGTTGTAGATAGTTCCGCCCCGACTTCACTCAAGCGATTTCCCCCCTTGCAGTTTTGAACAATGGTTTTTTTAAAGCCCGGTGGCGTATCTATCTACTGGATCCTCCTACCTTCCAGTATCAAGATGCCCCTGTCCCACCCGGCACAGCGTGTCCTTCGGCGTGCATGGGTGAGCTTTCCCTGCCTTCCATTCCCAGTCTTGGACACTGGACTAATGATGGCCTACGACAGTCCACCTCGTGGCCTCTCACTTGATCTCATCGACGTGATTATTGTCCTTTCAAGGTTTGGGACACTATCCCCCGGTTCCCCGCCATCCACTTCCACGACCGCACTAACACCACGAGCCGGACACATTTTTGCATGAGCGACATATCCAGGTGCCCTCCTTTGACCACACGGGGAAAGACGAGGCTGTACGCGAGGCGATCGTGCGCTACGACTCACCTCCCCTTCAACTATACTGACGAGCTGTGCTTTCACGTTGTTAGGCCTGAGCGCGATATCCGTCGATCTACCACCAGATCGTCAAGAACCGGACACCCTCATAAGACGGCCACGGCCACCACGCATTCCTCAAGACGCCCCATCTTAGAACTGGACGACACCCTGAGGATGCTCAGCGACGCTAAACGCACCGACGAACATCATACATCATCCCGCCCCTTGCCATCCAATGACAACCACGACGTTGTGCAGCAACACTTTATGAACGCCAGCAGCGCGACGTGGACCACAGGGTCGATCACAGGATTCGGCACGCATGTCTTTCTGACATCATGGGTCGCTCTGTTGGTTGTGCGTATGATGCCGTTCATATCCCGTCGTGACCTCGATAAAATGCCAGATCGCAAGGATTACTTTTGAGCCTCGGGTGCTTGTTCAGTCGTCTCTGGTCCAGTCAGTGATGTGACCAGAGGTTCCCGGTGGATGAGCAGCGTTCGCAACCTCGATCTACGCATGGTCTGACGCACTGCAAGGCATAGTGAGACCACGAAAGGAATGCCGGTTCAGTTACATTTGCCAGTTTGTCAGCTCCAACAGCCCTCGTTGGCCTTGACTACAGCTTGTGTTGGGCGCTAAACATGGTGGATTGGGATTGCGGAGGTGGTGTGTAAGCTATGGGGAATTTGTTGGGCGACGCTGATAATGAAGTCTGACTACGGCGACGAAGAGGTCCATGGAGTTAACTATGAGAGGGATTCATCTCGAGTCCGGGAAGTTCGGTCGTGGCTGCTGATGGCTGTGTCACTTTGGTACCTGTCATTAGTGTTGTTGGCAGAACTCTGCCGTTCTGCCGAGTTCTGCCAAAATCCGGCAGTTGCCAGGCAGTTGCCGAAGGGGGTCTGGCAGAACTTGGCAGAACCTCAATCTCATGCATGGGAAGGGGGGTTTTTCCCATTGTGTGCTGAATTGTCAATCAATCCCTTCTTATAATTTTGTTGCTTCTCAATAGTCACTCAAGCCCAGTCAAAATTGCATTGAATTTGCCTCATTGGCAATCAATTTAGCTAGAAATTAAATCAATGAGAATCACAAAATGAGCCATTTTCTTGTTGGCACTCACTGAGGTGATATTTGCCACAATGCAATTTGACTGGGACTCAAGTTACACAGACCCTCAAAAACTCGACAAATCCGGATCCAGCTTAGACGCACATGTATGTCTCTGAAAGCTGGTCAAATGCAATGATAATCATATCAGGCCCATTTCTGATGCTAGACTTTGTCCAGCTGCTCTGGTGGAGATTTTTTAAGACTACAACAGAGTATATAGGAATGCCAGGCAGGACCACAGAGGAGTTAGACATCATTGGGAAAGCTAAAGGGTGTCAATGCTACCATATTATCTCAAGGAACAGCAACAACGGGGTCAAAACGAAAAAATTGACCTGCCATTTCTGCCGGCAGAATGGCAGATTCAACCCAAAACAGTTCTGCCCCCTACACTACCTGTCATCAGTCTCGAACCCCACAACTTGTCCTTATAAGTCCTTTGACATCAAATACTTGTTCGTCCCTTTTACTTCCCCACTTACACTGCCCACTGACGATCGAATACCAATAGTCCACCAAAATACTTGGCCGCCATGCTGCCCCAGTCTACACAGTCAGCAACCACAGGGGCTGATCACCCCCCACCATTGACCCAATCCACGCACGAAATCGCCCTTGTATCCACCCAGCACAGCAAGATAACCAATGTCAGCGTCTACTCGGGCCGCGCCGAGATCACCCGCCTCTTTACCTTCTCTGTGCGCACGGGCCAGAACCAGGTCACCATCACCGGCCTCCCCAACGTCCTCGACCAGGACTCTCTCCGGTATTCTTTCGTTTGAAAAGTATCGGTATATCACTGCTAACGACGAGGCTGAAAGAGTCGAAGGCCGCGGCGCCGTGACCATCCACGACGTCGCCATCTCCCTGACTCCACCGCCCCCGCCGCCGAGCCACTCGGCCACGCTCACGGCCATCCTTGTGAAGAAGGCGCGCACGACTAATGCACTCACGCGTGCCCGCAAGGCCATCTCCGCGCTCGAGGCCTACCTTGGCACTTTGCATGTCCAGCATGTGGGGGCGGGAGAGGTAGCGCAGGCGGTGAAGGAGTACGAGGCGACGGCGGCGGGGCTGGATGATCGCGTGCTGGAGCTGGAGAAGGAGCTTGTGGAGATTGAGGTTGAGATCCAGGCAGAGCAGTCGGCGCATGCGGGGGATGTGTATGGGACGCAAAATAGGGTGCTGTGCACGACGGCGGTGGTTGGGGTGTTTGCAGAGGTGGAGGGGGAGGTGGAGGTTGCGTTGATCTATGGTATGTGTGATCCTTTCGCGTCTTGGACCCTTATTAAGCCGAGGTCTACAGCCGTCACCTATGGCGCGTCCTGGACTCCGGGATACGATATCCGCGTCGACATGCATGCGAAGGAAGAGCAGGTGATGTTGATCTACAAAGCTGCTATCACACAGAACACAGGCGAGGCACGTTCACCAACCCGACCTTTGCTAACAAACCAAAACTGACTCAAACCACACAGGACTGGAAGGATGTTTCTTTAACGCTTGAGACCGCCACCCCGACATTCGGGCTGAGGGTCCCCACCCTCGGTTCTTGGCCCCTCACAATCTACAAGCCCGCCCCTCCTGGGTTGTCCGCCCCGTTCATACCCTCTGCCGCGGCCCCTAGCAGTGCGTTAACGAAGACCTTCAAAAGTAGGGCACACTACTATTCCAGCTCCTCGGAGCATAGCAGCAATGACGGCAGCCCTCCGCCACAGCCACTGCCCCACATAGGCTACCGAACGCTAGACGTGTCCAGCAAGGGGAACGTGAGCGCGACGTTCAACGTGCCGGGGCTCATCACGATTCCGAGCGATGGGAACGCACACAATGTGACGATCGTGCAGCTCAAGCTCGATGCGCAGATGTCGTGGGTGTGTGTGCCCAAGAAGGATACGAAGGTGCATTTGAATGTGCGTCTCCTGTCTCGCTTGTGCTCGGGGTAGGAAGTGTTCTGACTCGGCGTTTGGGGATATATAGGCGAAGATCAAGAATGCGTCGCAGTATACGCTGCTGCGTGGGATGGGGAGTGTGTACGTGGATGGGAGCTTCATTTCCCGCTCGGAGGTGCCCCCTGTCAGCCCCGACGAGAGTTTCGATTGTCCTCTTGGGTGAGCGTCCCTCCCACCCCCGCATCAACGGAAGCTAACTCTCACTATTAGCCTGGACCCCTCCATCCGCATAACCTACCACCCGCAAACGAAGAAACAGTCCCAGAGCGGGTTCGTCACCAAGACCGCGACGCACGTCTTCACGCAGCACATCACGGTGCACAACACCAAAGCCTTGGCTGTGGAGGGCGTGAGGGTGCTCGATCATATACCGGTTAGCGAGGACGCACAGATCCAGGTGGGAGTTTCTTCTCGCTTTTCAAATAGAAAAAAAAACCTGACTTCGGAGCTAGGTGAATCTGGTCAATCCACCGCTCACTCGCCCTTCCATTTCCTCCTCGAGTTCCTCTACCTCGGCGTCTGCAACCGTATCTGCACTGGAGAAGGCGCGGAAGCCCGTGTCCATGGGTAAGGGCGTGACAGCAGCATGGGTGGGCCCAGACCCCGACGAAGTTGCGAGTGGGACCGGCGAAGGAGAAGGAGGGGCAGTGGGAGTCGGGAGGGATGGGAAGATTGCGTGGGTGTGCTCGGTACCAGCGCAGGGGAAAGCGAACTTGGTGTTGCAGTGGGAGGTGGTAGTGCCCGCGAAGATGGATATTGTGGGCTTGATGCTGGGAGTTTGTTACACGTAAATATATATTTTTTCTTTTTTTTTCGAGGTAGGCCCATGCCGCGGCTGCGCACATGTACTACATAGTAAGACTATGCTTTTGTAACAATTGATCTGCGACGTGCCACGCACGTCTCTTACGCGTTTGTACAGTGCATTGCGTTTCAACTGTACATGTATAATCGTACTTGGATTTCGGTGAAGACTTCTCGTATAGTAGCTTTGACCAGAGCCACCAGAGTCAACTCCCAAGATTTAAGAGTTACTCACGGAACGTCCTCACGAACGATCGTCCTGGTTAGATGGGTCAGCGCTGTAGACGCAGGTGTACGAAAACATGCGGGCGTTCTTTGAACTGGCCGGCGCGGACGACGGTGCAGGTGGCGAATTGTCGTTGCCGATAGGGTGAACCGAGTGTTGAGCTTGTCGACCTATTTAGTTATGCTGTTGAAATGAGGGTAGGAAGAATGGCTTCATGCCGTCGATGTTCAGAATCAAGTTCTAATGAATGTGGTAAGCTCGCAGTGGCAATTTATGGAAGGCAAACCTGTGACTTACAGCGTCTCCGTCAGATATAATGGTTCTGAGGTGAAGATTCAGATGGCTTTAGCGCAAGGTTGACGGCGTGAGGAAATGAAAGAACAGCCACCAGGTGATTTAGGATCCGGATTCACTGCTGGGACATTGTCGACCTTCATAAGACAGAGTATCAGCTGGAAGATCACCAGAGACATTTCCCAGCTGAGGGTGAGAGAATGTTTTGTTGCACACAGAGTTAGAGCCTCCGTTGTTGCAGGCCGTGATCCGCCATGCTATGCAAAGTCAATAAAAGCCAAAAACACGGAATAGAGAGACACGTACGTGGACACTGCAACCATTCGACGACGTCCACGAAGCATTTGCACAGGTTTTACTGATGCTAAGACAAGGGGGTGGTACGGGTTCGACCATGCATATATGATGTAGCCGAGATATTATGTCAAAGGATACTATAACGTGTCGATGGTACTCGAGATGCGTTTCAAGGAGAGAATTGGAGACATACAGTGAGGCCGTCACCCACACCCAGGACTTTGAAGTTGAGGTTCAAACCCTTGACGGTATCAGCAGCAATGGCAGCGTTTTGAGAGAGGAAATCACTGGTAGACTCTGATCGATGGTCATAATTTCGGGATCTCAGTAAGGTTGCGCTTCCGCAGTTGATGCTAAGTCCACAGTAGCTACTGTACCTGCACAGGCAAGATGTTAGTGATAACATGCATTACTGCAACGAGAGCGCCCCCACGATTGACTGGTGTCACTGCTCTGCATGCCGCGGCTGGCGGGGGTCATGAAGCCATCGTGCGCTCGCTGCTTGGGCACGGCGCCGACGTCAATGCGCGGTGTGCACGTGGCCGAACTGCGTTGCATGCAGCATCAGGGGAGGGCCACTTGGCCGTCACGCAGTTACTCCTAGAAAAAGGTGCTGTTGTCGACGCCCGATGCAATGCTGGTACTACCCCACTGAACGCAGCAGCGATTGGTGGTCATGAAGCTGTCGTGCATTTGCTCCTTGAAAGGGGTGCTGATGTTAATGCAGCGCTGTTTTTTAGGAGTGACACTCACGAGCCGCCATCCTAAAGCGCCGACGCGGCTGACCCTAAGAACGAATTCCAGCCGGCGTGGGGGACGAGGTGCTTGGAGTCCGGACAACCTAATGAATATTTGCCTTATGTACATAACATGTAATGCAGATTCGTGAGACTTTGGTTTCGGAGAGTAGAGTTTCGAAATTGGCTCGCTCATCGCTGGCGATCACGTAGCCTTGAATCGGAGCAACCCAGCAATGTGAGCTGTCAGCCATTGTCAGCCCTTGCCTTCTTTAACTGCTTCAGCCGCGTTGTTGTGTTTTTCTCCCAACTTCTAGGGGTCAAATCTCTCGGATTCTAAGCCAAAAGTAAGTCAAAAGCGCATCTGTACCATCTTAGTTTATGATTCTGGGAGGTTACTGGCATTTCGCCTCCAATCGATTTCGCATCCAATCGATTTCGCACTTGTCCACAGTCGTTTCTCAAAAGCTAAACTTCTGGTCTGCGAATAAATCTGTTTAGGTTGTACGATACCTCACGGTGCGTAGATACCTGCAGTTGGAGGTACGATTATTATGTAGCATTGAAAATGGGTACGCGTATGAAGGAGGGACGAGGAAAAGATTGGAGCGACCTGGTAATGTGGCTGTGTCACTTTTTGCCTTGTTCCACCCCCCACAAATTCGACCCAAGCTTTGACCCTCATTGTCGCGTCTCTCAGCAACGTCTCGCGATAAAGGTGCTTGATTCCGAGACAAATGCGAGCCCACCTCTACTCCATCTATTCGTGATTCTCTACGCTGACCTTCAGTCGCCTGAGCACGCCGGGGTATACTTTCTCCAACAGCTTAACAACACCTCTTCCCTAAACGAGGGAAATGCCGTCATGAACGACACTCGTGACAGACACATCTTTGTAAAGCAACATATGTATGCACTGCATTCGGTAGGTTCACTGCCTTCTACCAAAACTTGGTAGGCCGTTGATCGTTATCGATGATATCCTATAGATTTACCAGTTCTGGCTCCGCTCGCGCAAAATTCAGAGCCTGGAGTTATGTATCCGGCCTCTCTCAAGGCCCGACGGCGCATTTGCCTCTTCTGTCCCAACTCGGCCGTATTGTTCCAAAATTCTGAGGCAATACGATCGACGAGATCCCCGCCAGGAACCGGGAGCACACACGCATGTTTCAAAGGCGCCTATACCTATCCTATTAGACTGCTCCTGCAATTTTTCACATCGACCGGGAATCGATCCGTGGCGACAACACCGATCCGGACGTGCCGTGCTTATTTGCACCAGTCCTCTCGTGTCATGAATGCGATGTCCGAAGAATCGTGGGCTGAGAATTTCGGTGAGTTTCCGCCTTGTTTCTTTACCGGCTATGTTCACTGCTAATGTTGGCCCCACCACAAGTCCCACTCGTGTCATCTTTCACTCGATCTCATCAAAGTGTTTGTGGTCCCCTCAAACTTTGGGACACCGTCGCCAAGCCCCGAGCCATTCACTTCGTCGAGCGCATAGAGTCCCGAAGTGGACACGACGCGCGGATGCCCACCGCTGACCATACTGGGAAAGACGAAACTGTATACGAGGGCATCGTACGTTACAAACTCACGCCCTCTTCAGCTATCTTAACGAGCTTCCCTTTCGCGTTTTTAGGCCTGGGTATTACACTCGTCGATCTCCGCATCACCGAAGATTGACTATCCCTACGCATGACTCCCAATACCTCATCTCTCCAGAACTGGGCAACTATGGATATGGAGACGAGGAGCTCAACCACGTGTAGAGAGGGAGAGGGCAGCGAACGGCATTGGCCTGGAGGCCCCGTTGTATGGGTGCGTCGATATCCTTATAGGGTTTTATGGCCTTCCCTGACACCGCACAACTCGGCAGAGACACGACATAGGCAACGGGAATGGCTTCTCTCTACCACACAAGTTCCGGCGCGTGTAAGGCTCACGTCGTACCCTCCACTAGCATATATGATATGGCAGCGATATTCAGCCGTAGAGGCCAATAGCACCCCATCGGGGACCGCCCAAATGCGATTGGTGAACGGATTTTTTTTTCTTTGACGGGGAAGTCTGGCAGCAAAAGGTACGCAATGTTTTAACTACTTCATTTCATTCTTCGACCTTCTGCTTCAGGATCATTGTATTGTTTTTGACACCGTCGCAAGAGACCATGACCGATCCAGGGTGCTGAAAATCCAAAGACGTGACCCACGACGTCTACTCGACTGGCGATCGATGTCATCAGCATTGTGCCTCTTCGCCTGGATAATATAAATACACATGCCTGGACGATGTTTCGCCCAATATGCTTCCGAGGCTGATGCATGCAGATCTTCCCCTCCCACCCACCGCGAAAGCGTAGTACTGTTATCTCAGGTTCTCACCGATCAACGATGCGGATGGGGTTCCGATGTTCGCTTGTCCAAACTTCAACCTCGGAGGTTGGGAGGCTTGCTGAGTAGGTGCAAGCTGCGGAGACACTATCATGATGAGCTTGAACTGACTCGCTCGTCGTAGAGTACCTGTGCGGACGGTATTCACTCCGCTAGTGTCTACCCCATTTGCGTTCGACAGACGCCCGACGTCCTGATGGATGTGCGAAGGAACAGAAAGCAGATAGACATTGCCCCCCAGCACTCGACACCCGTTACGTACGACCAGTATACTCGCTGGCAGATCGTTGCTGCAATATACGTATCATATGCCTCGTATCATCGTTCCGATCCTGCCGTGTTCACAGTTCCTTACTGATGCAATGATGCATGAACACCTTGACAGCTACATAGTGGAGTAATCTTGATTTCACTACCCTTCCTAACCCTGGTAGGCGCCCACCTTGACACAATTCTGATGTGTGAGATGCATCGCCGACAACCGTCTCGACGTCCATCGTCTGAACTGGAACACAATTCGACTGTCCTTCGGCCTTAGCACGACAAGCACTATTGTTAACTTGCATTTGATTAAAGGGGCTCAGGCTTTTGTAACTATCAGTGCGTCATCTCTATTGCGATTACCAGACCTGGATGCCAATTGTCGCTGGCCTGTACTGTTTGCTGACTTCAATTTCCCAGACATGCCTCTCTTCGAGCATGCAAGTAACTTCAACATATATGGTGGTACTTTCAACGACATTCATGGGGATCCAGGTATGCGTGCATCATTACCTTAAAATCATACATGCCACTCATCTCATCCTAAAGCCACTATAGAGCGCATGAAAGAATTTCTAGATGGTATGCGTCTCTTAGAATGTTGAATCACCTCTCATACCCCATGAAAACTTGCCGTTCCAGATGACGAGCGGCAGAAAATCATGGCATGGGTATCCCGTACAGACGTCTATGCGAAACACTCCGACGTTGCCAGTAGACGTCAGCCCGGGACCGGCCAATGGCTCTTAGACTCGGACGCATTTCAAGCGTGGAAGCACGGCACGAGTCGGGCAGTTTGGTGCCCTGGGATGCCCGGAGCTGGTAAAACGGTCCTCGCCTCACTCATCATCGACGAATTGTGTGCTCTTCGATGCCAAGAACCCGCGGGTTCTGTTGGCGTAGCGTGGGTTTACTTCAACTACAAGGAGGAATCGACACAGACACCGGAGCTCATTCATCGCAGTCTGACACGCCAGCTGGCCGAGTTTTCAACCGAGCTGTATGTCCATCTGAAAGCCGCGTACCGGAAGGAATCCAATAGTCATCCTTCGGCCTCTCGGCTCGGATGGATACCAGATATGCGTACTCTGACGCAGGAGTTTGCCAAAGTTTTCATCGTTATCGATGCACTAGACGAATGTGCAGAAAAAAGTCAGGACACCGTTCTAGGAATGATGGCCGATCTGCAGAAAGCTGGGGCAAACGTTCTCATTACCTCCCGTGATAACCTCTACGAGTCCATCACCGCTTCGAAGCTTGACAACATTCAAAGGATTGATATACGCGGAACCGTTGATGATATAGTTCGATATGCAGAAGCTCGCTTGGACGGGAACAGACGCCTGACCAAAATTATCAGTGCCCAACCTTCCCTCCGGACGGAAATAGTGACGGCGATCGCTAACTCGTGTCAGGGGATGTATGTTCTGCATGGAAACATTCTCGCGGTGTCTTTGAACTAAAACACATTCGAAGGTTTCTTATGGCTACATTTCACATCGCGGCACTCGAGAGCCAGCTCAATGTTGGTGACATTATGGCCATGCTCGAAGCCCTCCCCAAGTCGTTCCCTGATATATACGACGATGCTTTAAATCGCGTAGAGAACAGCATCCACCGCTTGCAGGCGCTGCGAGTCCTCTCATTTCTGTTCCATGCATGCCGACCACTTACTGTGCCCGAATTACAGCACTTTCTTGCTGTAAGGCCAGATGATATCGACTTTCACGCCAAATTCATGACAGACAAAGAGATGCTGGTTGCTATCTGCGCGGGACTAGTCGTGATTGACAAAGAAGCTGATATTATTCGCCTGGTGCACTTTACCGCACAGCAATATTTTGACGCAATCCAGACGAAGAAATTCCCCGAGGGAAACTTGGACATGGCACGCGTATGCCTCACGTACCTCTCCTTCAATGTTTTCAAGGACGTTGACAGCCTGCAGCACGGAATCCACCACTACACTTTGTTGCACTATATCATCCGGCACTGGCATGCGCACCTTCGTGACCATCAAGAGGCGCTCAGAAAGCCATTGCTAGCTCTCCTTGAGGATCATTCACTCCTTCACGCGTATTCCGTTTTCAAAGAGACGTACAGCCCTAAATCCTCAGACATTGTTAAATGGCATTCCGATGTGGGCATCTATGGCTGCACAGGGCTGCACGTCGCAGCCGAGACGAGCCTTCTTCTGGGAGCTAGATGGCTTCTCGCACAGGGTTGTAATGTCAATGCGCGTGATTCCTCGGGGCAGACTCCATTGATGTATGCATGCGCGGGGGGGCACGCAGCAATGTGCAGTTTTCTTGTTGCCCAGGGTGCCGCAGTCAATGCATGTAACTCATCGGAGGATATAACTGCACTCCATTACGCGGTAGGGTTCGGGAACAAAGAACTTGTCAGCATTCTGCTCAAAGGCGGCGCTCGCATCAATGTGCGGACTAGAGGTGGCCTCACTCCGTTGACCCTTGCATCCGCAAAAGGGAACGAAGCTATCGTGCGTATTCTCCTCGATGCCGGAGCTGCAATCAATCCGCGAGGTCGTCGTTTGTGGAGGATGATTGAGCGTTTACGACTTGGCGATGAATCTGACTGGGACTCAGATTCTTCGGAGGAGGACAGTCATTCCAAGGATGGTCTTTTCGGGAAAGTGCTTGAGTTCCTGGGGCAAGGGAGGGTGGCCGAGCCGAGCGCGCTGGAAGTGGCGATGGATCTTTGCCATAGTGCCATTGTGTGTCTGCTTCTTGAGCGTGGCGCGGCTGTCGATGCGCAGGATGGAAAGGATATGCTCCGCAAAGCATTGGAAGAGGGTGACGAAGCCATCGTACGTTCGCTGCTGAAAAACGGTGCCGCACCTGTTGATGGAATGGTCTACGGCGAAACACCACTGTTCCTTATGTCGATGAAAGGCCAGGAGTCGATGGTGCGTCTCTTGCTGGATAGCGGCGCCTCTATCAACGCAAAAACAAAATGGGGCAAAAGTGCACTGTATGCTGCATCAGACTGTGGCCACCAGGCAGTCGTACGATTGCTGCTAGAGAAGGGCGCCGCACCCAATACCCGAGACTTCCAGGGCAACACTGCGTTGCAATGTGCGCTAGAGAACGGGAACGAAACCATCTCACGTTTACTCATCGAAAATGGTGCCTCCGTGGAGAAGCAAAACTCATCGGGTAAAAGACTGCTCTACGTTGCATCGGAGCAGAGCAAGGACGTAGTTGTGCGTTTGCTCCTCAAGTGTGGCGCTGCTGTTGACGCGCGATCCAAAAACGGCGCCACTGCCCTGCATGTCGCGGCCGCCGAGGGTCATGCAGCCATCGTGCAGTTGCTCCTTCTGCACGGCGCCGACGTGGATGCACGGAATAGACGTGGCGAAACTCCATTGCACGCAGCGTCGGGAGAGGGTCACCTGGGCGTCGCGCAGTTGCTCCTGGAGAAGGGTGCCGCTGTCGACGCGCGAAATAAGGGCGGTACCACCCCGTTGGAGAAGGCAGCGAAACGTCACCACGAAGCTGTTGTGCATTTGCTCCTTGAGAGTGGTGCGGATGTTGACGCAGCGCCGTATTATAAGTGGGAAATTGCCGCCCTGGCGGCCCTGCAACGAGCGTCGCCGACCCATCAACCGGAGAGATACTTGTAGTCCCGGGTTAAGCTGTCAGATACCCGCCCCCAGGGTATAAATTGGGTTCAGGAGATGTTGGATTCGTAGTGTAGGTGGTCGAGATTGCCTGGCGATCACGACATTTTATAGAGGGGGGGACATTGAAGTACGGCGAAGATCTTTGTCTAGCATACCTACGAGTTCAAAACGAAGAACAAAACTATTCTGTATTTGGCCTGGTTGCCAGCGCTCGAATTCACAAGTTCTGCGAACTCGACCCTTCAGCAGTGACCGCAACAGCGCGCCTATAACATTCACTTACCTTCAACCTCGCCGTATGCGTCGCAAGGGTGTTTGGCGACCTCCTCACAGCAGGCGGGAAATGCTCAGGGTATCGACAGATCTTGGGATGCTCAGTCCACCACAGGGAAGAGTTCTTTACTCTTGCTAGTCTTCACCACACTGGTAGAACGAGATCACGCCTGGGTGTATTTTGGTATTCTGCTTCGGCCCATAGATATCTTCGCGTCAAGTATAAGCGCCGAAAAGGCATTGCTTTTCGGGGGAGGGTGTTCAGAGATGGGCGGGCCACAAGGAGCTAACGACCGAATTCGCTTTGGCGCAGGTAAAAAATACATTGTAGTGGGTTGGCAACACGCCGCAGCAGTGAACCTATGCACGGTGCACTCGGGGAAGGCGAATGTAGTCAGCAAAAAAACCGACGTGGAGGTGAGCGTAGCCGTCTCAAGCGGCATGTAACAATGTCTTCTGTAGCTCGGGTCAGCTTCGACCTCGCTAAGCACAGTTCTCGGGCTAATACACGTACCGCCTCGGTGCTGCCCTCCGTGCCACGAAGGTTTGTTGTGAGAACGCCAACTGCTGCTGTTTGCTCTGCTTGGCGGTGTGCATAGGCCATGTTATGATTCGCCGTTCGTTCCCCTGGATACTTCGTGTTCAATAAAACACAGGACTCAAGCCGTCAGCGCGCAATATAAATTCCCCGCTGTTTGAGTGTCGTCGCCATATGGTGATCGCAATCGCGTTACGTTTTCGTCGATGTGGTTCTGCGTGAACATACCTGACAGGTCCCAGTCCTTGCCAGTTCGAAAGCAGCGGGAGTTCTACTCTTGTGCTTGCCTGTCCTTACGAGTCTGGCAATCTACACGTTCCGGCTCCAAGAAGGCGATCATCGTGACGGTCGAAAGCAACTGTCTAGAGACTAGACGCTATTGAAGGAAGGGTGTCCACTGTAGTAGGTGGCTGTACATAAACATGATGATCCCCTCGACGTTACAGCATCGCCAAACGTACGGACAAACATCGTCGCAGATGATCCCATCCTAACGATGACAGGGATATTCCATAGCAGCACATTCACGAACACCAGCGCCGAGCGCAGCGTAACATGGATTATGGGATTGATCACAGTATCTGGTACGCATGTCTTTTTTGGCACCATGAGTCCTATCTCTTAGCGACCTCAATATGATGCCAGATCGCATAACACGGTTCCGTTGAGCGATTGCTCTGTCTCTGGGCCTACACTGTAACCTTGGTGTAGGTTCTTGGTGCGTGAGCAGCGTTTACAGCCTCACTGTAAACGCGATTTGACGCGTCGCGAAGTGCAGTGGGATCCCAGACAGAATGCCTCAGAAAGAACGCCGCTTTTGAGAGAAATTTGCTGGGCGAAGGTCGTAACGAGACCTGACTACGACGACGTCGACGAGATTCAGGGGGTTTATTGGTGGAGGAATGATGAAAAAGAGGTCTCTGCATCCGACAAAAGTCCGATGACAAGCTTTCGATGGCTGTGTTACTGCGGTGCCTTACAACAGATAATCCGCAGCCTCAACGTCTCGAACTTCCTGCTACGCTACGAACATATAAGACCCTTTAGGTCAAATGCCTGTTTGTCTCTCTTGCTTCCGTACTCACACTGCCGACTGACAACTGCCTACAAACAGCCCGCCGGAATCCTCAGCTGCCATGCTACCCCAGCCTTCACAACCGTCGACTGCCGGTACTGACCACCCCCCACCTCTGACCCAGTCCACGCACGAAATCGCGCTCGTCTCCACCGAGCACAGCAAGATAACCAACGTCAGCGTCTACTCCGGTCGCGCCGAGATCACCCGCCTCTTCACCTTCTCCGTGCGCACGGGCCAGAACCAGGTCACCATCACCGGCCTTCCCAACGTGCTCGACCAGGATTCTCTCCGGTACCCTTACCATCTTTTCACAGTACAGGCATATCATGCTAACGACGAGGCTGAAGAGTCGAAGGCCGCGGCGCCGTGACCATCCACGACGTCGCCATCTCCCTGACTCCACCGCGCCCACCACTGAGCACGTCGCCCGCACTCACGGCCCTCCTCGCGAAAAAGACGCGCACGACCAAAGCGCTCACACGCGCCCATAAAGCCATCTCCGCGCTCGAGGCCTACCTCGGGACTCTGCATGTCCAGCACGTAGGGGCGGGAGAGGTCGCGCAGGCGGTGAAGGAGTATGAGGCGACAGCGGCAGGGCTGGATGATCGCGTGCTGGAGCTTGAGAACGAGCTTTTTGAGATTGAGGTTGAGATCCTAATGGAGCAATCAGCGCGTGCGGGGGACGGGGACGGGGCGCAGAATCATAATAAGTTGCTTTGCATGCGGGCGGTGGTGGGGGTGTTTGCGGAGGTGGAGGGTGAGGTGGAGATTGCGTTAATCTATGGTATGTCTGATGTTTCTGTCACATCCTGCGTCGTTATTGAGACGAGAACTACAGCCGTCTCCCGTGGCGCGTCCTGGACTCCGGGATACGATATCCGCGTCGACATGCAGGCGAAGGAAGAGCAAGTGATGTTGATTTACAAAGCTGCTATCACACAGAACACAGGCGAGGTATGTTCACCGACCCGACATTTCCTAACAAACCAAGACTCGAACCACACAGGACTGGAAAGATGTTTCCTTAACTCTAGAGACCGCCACCCCGACATTCGGGCTGAGTGTCCCCACCCTCGATCCTTGGCCCCTCACAATCTACAATCCTGGCCCCCCCGTGCTGCCCTCCGAGTTCGTCCCGACTCCACCCCCAGCCCCGGCTCCCAGCAAGGCATTAATGAGGAGCGTGAAGAAGGAGGCACGGTATTATTCCCAGTCCATGAACCTTATGAGCTCCGGCGAAGCCGGCCCTCCGCCACCACCACCGCCCCGCATAGGCTACCGAACGCTAGACGTGTCCAGCAAGGGGAACGTGAGCGCGACGTTCAACGTGCCGGGGCTCATCACGATTCCGAGCGATGGGAATGCACATAATGTGACGATCGTGCAGCTCACGCTCGATGCGAAGATGTCGTGGGTGTGTGTGCCCAAGAAGGATACGAAGGTGCATTTGAGTGTGCGTCTTCCGTCCTGCTGTCTTATATTCCAGTATGCAATGGGTTGACGTTGAGTCGGTGTTGTGGATACATAGGCTAAGATTAAGAACGCATCGCAGTATACGCTGCTGCGCGGGACGGGGAGCGTGTACGTTGACGGGAGCTTCATTTCCCGCTCGGAGGTGCCCCCCGTCAGCCCCGACGAGAGCTTCGATTGTCCTCTTGGGTGAGCGTCCCTCCCACTCCCGCACCAACGTAAGCTAACCATCTCTGCCAGCCTGGACCCCTCCATCCGCATAACCTACCACCCCCAGACGAAGAAACAGTCCCAGAGCGGATTCGTCACCAAGACCGCGACACACGTCTTCGCGCAGCACATCACCGTGCATAACACCAAGGCCTTGGCTGTGGAAGGTGTAAGGGTGCTCGATCATATTCCGGTTAGCGAAGATGCACAGATCCAAGTGAGTCTTCTCCTAAGTCCTGTGATGGGTGGTTTCTGAACGACGAGCTTTGATAGGTGAACTTGATCAACCCGCCGCTCACGCGCCCTGCAATCGTCTCCGGCTCCTCCACTTCAGTGTCTGCAATGGAGAACGCGCGAAAGCTCGTTTCCGTGGGGAATGGCGTGACGGCAGCATGGGCAAGCTCGGGGCTAATTGAAGGTGCGGGTGAGGCCGTCGGCGAAGGAGAAGGAGGGACAGCTGGTGTGGGGAGGGATGGGAGGATCGCGTGGGTGTGCACCGTGCCGGCGCAGGGGAAGGTGAATTTGGTGTTGCAGTGGGAGGTAGTGGTGCCTGCGAAGACGGATGTGGTAGGATTAATGTTGTAAGTACGGTTTGGTCCTCTTTGGGCGGACTCGTGGTGCTGGGTGTGTAGACTACGTACTTGGAGGAGTATGGTCTGGTGATTGAGATTGTTGCTTTGCGGGGCGTTGTGTACTGTCGACGCGTTTTGTACATAGGTAGAGCTTCGATCATACGTGTTTAAATGGCTTGGTTTAATTTCTTGTGAGATGGATGCCCATCCAACTTTACCATGATGCTGTGAGGTGCTTCAGCTTCAAACATTCTAATTACGGTACTACAACTACCACACGCGCAATGTCAGGAGCCTGTATCATGGATGGGGTATAATACAAACGAGTAATACGGACGAGCTGGTCCCTACATAAGTTAATGAAGGAGTGGTATCTTCGGTTGTCGCCACGAATTCAAAGAACACTCGTTGACCTGCTGGGAGTTCGATTCTCTCTTACATAATTATAATGCGTTCGGTTGACTTATGGAACATTTCGACCGCAGTAGGTATGTCAGATGCCGAGGGTGTTTAACCTGGCCATGGTGTAGTATCAGGAGGCGATGACGATGCACTAGCAAGATTGCGCCGGTCGACGAGGGCTTCAGGCGCTGTGTCTGCCGACTCTAAGGAAGTAATATTCGAGTTGTCGGTGCGACAGTGGCTTTGACGATGGCCTCCGAGGCCGGCACCTACAATTGGAGAGTATCATGAAGCATTCGAACGAACGATCGTCTTATTGAATGAAGCCTTGCACGTTAATAAGGTAGGCAATTTGACCCAAACAGAAGCCAGAGCCTGTATACACTTCATCGTATTCCGAGGCCCATTCACGTCGAGCTGAGGCTTTGATTCGCCATGATTTGGGTGAACATCTGCGCCGCCGCCTGCCCTGTCGCCAGCGTGCCAAACTGGAACATTCATCCCTTTAATTAGAGCCACATCCCACACGCTTGGTCAACGAACCTTGTACGCAGGAACCTCATGGCCAGCGCCGTATATGCGGATGTACGAAAATGTGCCGGCGTTCTTGAACTGGCCGGCACGTTGCCCAGCGACATTGTAGGTGGCGAATTGTTGTTGCTGGTAGACGGGGGTGAATTTGGTGTTGAGCTTGTCAACCTAGAGCGGTGTCAACATCTCGCTACGGCACCTGTAAGGATGGGTTGGAAGGGGCGCTTTACCATGGCTTCCACGCCGTTGAAGTTCAGGATGTAGTCCTGGTGAACACCGAGATGGTAAATCCATGGTGAGAGTTTACTAAGGTAAACATGAAACTTACAGCATCTCCGTCGAACACGATGGTTCTGACCTGGGATATCCAACTGGCTTTAGCGCGAGGTCAATCCCGAAAAAAAAAAGGAGGAACACACTCCAGCGTTGATGACGGTTTCTAAATCCGGCCTCGAGTTCCTCATCCAATCCCCTGTAACAACGCTAAGCCTACAACGGGGTCGCAGCAATTTGCAAAACGTACCAGTAGCTGCGAAATTGTTATAAACGTTTCTGTTTGTGATCTGCCACGTCGATTCCGCGCCAATTTTTGATGCCACGGACGCGAGATAGTTGGTGATATCAGGTGGGTAAGGGTCCGGGTTCGCTGTCGGTACATAGTAAACCTTCATGACATGGAGTATCAGCTGGGAGACGGTCGGAGAAGTGGAAAAGAATGCGGTCGTACATCCCAGTTCCCAGCCAAGGGTGAGAGAATGTTATTGTTGCAGAAGCTCTGCGCTGCGGAGCAGACAGAATTAGAGCCTCCGTTGTTGCACGCTGTGATCTATCATGCCATGCAAATCAATGAAAGTCGAAAACGCGTTATAGAAAGAAGTGTACCCGTGTACGGCAGCCATTCGACGACGTCCACGAGGTGTTTGCACGGGAGATTACTGAGGCTGAGACCAGGGGGTGGTATGGGTTCGACCCTGCATAGATGATGTAGCCGGGATATTGCGTCAAAGGATCCTACAATGTGTCGAGGGTACTTGAGACGCGTTTCACGCATAAAATTCACGACATACCGTGAGTCCGTCACCCACGCCTAGAACTTTGAGGTTGAGGTTCAAACCCTGGACGGTACCAGCAGCAATGGCAGCGTTTTGGGCGAGGAAATGGCTGGCAGACAGTGATCAATGGACATGATTTCGGGATCTCAATGGAATTGCGCCTACGCAGCAAATGTGGGTCCATAGTGGCCACCGTACCTGCACAGGCAAGATATTAGTGATAATATGATTTCTGCAGACGGGGGTGTTCGTACGATTCAGTCCAGATAGCCAGATTATTCTTTTGATATTTCGCGAACCTCGCGTCGCTTAAAAAGATCTGCAAGAACGTCCAGACGTCGGCTGCAGCTGCCTGGGACGTCCCGACTTTCAAATCGCCATGAGAGAAGCCCACTCCGACAGGCTGATCTATGTAGAGGACGTTTGCCTCGTTGTTCCAGGAAAATGGATTGAGGGTGACTCGGGAGCTATCGTTGGTGATACGGCACGGCCCGTGTTCTTGAATCAAGCCAATCATGCTCGAGCTTCCCGGCTGGACGCACGCAGGCAGTTAGCGCGGAGAACCAATTTTTGAAATGAACGAGCCATACGCCTCCATTGAACCAGAGTGCCAAAGGCGCCGTATCAGGGTTCTTGCGGGAGGCGAAGAACCAGAACCTGAATCGTGACAGAGTCATGAATCAGGGACCTTTAGTATTTCAAACGCTCGATCGCACTCACCAAATACTCTGGGTGGCAGTAAGATCGCCGTATCCGGACGCCTGGTACACGCCTGGCGTGGTCTCTGGAACGAAGGCGATCGATATGTCAGTCTCTAGACGTGTGAGTTCAGGAAAGGAAAAGCGATTACCGCAAATGCCAGAATTTTCCACAACACGAAGTTTGCCGGGCGTCGTGGCGGCTACACTGAGGAGCTTGGGCTGCTCGACGGGGTTGCGAGACTGCGAGACACCGCCAATCACCCCATCGATGACTGGGATCTGTCCGGCGAATGCCCCCAGGACGGGGAGTGCGATAATGAGTGAGCCGCGAAGGCGTAGAAAGAGCATGGCGACAAGTCGCAGAGGGGGCCTTGTCTATTGATGGATACCAAGTTCGTGTCGTCGTCGTTTATACTGGGCCGGTACGTAGATATGAACGACGGTTTTAGATCCTTCTCCGGACCCTACCATCCTCCATAATCATGACGTATACAAGAACGCGATGCCGGGGTGGATCCCATCCTGCGTGGACCCATGTAAAGAAGTCGCCGAAGGCTTTGGTCCATGTGGCTGCTCAACACTGAACTAAAAATAAGCCGTTCCAGTCAAGGAATATAGTTTTTGGATGACACTACCTTGTGGCTTATCGTGCGGAGTCTTCATGTGAGCGTGTACGTATGGTGCTGGCATATGGGCTTCATGAGAGATAACTCTACGGTTCCGGAAGGGCAAGCATTGTCAGAAGTGCACAATGATCATGCAAGGCCACATCATTTGCACAGCACAGATGTTGTTGTTCTTTGCTGTCGAAGATATCACAAATGATCAAGATCATGGGTTCAGATAGTTACGCGGCAGAGAAAAGCGCGAGGCAGCAGGAGCTTGTATTTTCAGGAAGCCGAACATGGATGATGGTCGCCAGGAGTTGCATTGACATAGGCCAACTTTCCTAAGGGATAGGTGATGATCATACAAGTGTAGTAGACACGCCAGGATATTATAGTGGTGATCAACGATGGCTCACTAGCTATAAAGGATTGCTTGACGGCGTTGGCTGTGGAGATGGCGGTTGTTGAGGAGTGCTTGGGCCGGCTTGGCTACAGCGATTGAGACAAACATCCGCACACCTCTGACTTCGTTCTCGCAAAATAGCCTGCTCTAGGAAAAACTTTTTTAAGACGAGCATATGCCCCACAAACGGGCAAAGCGTTCTGCTCGTGAGAGCGCACGACAGCAGAAGTAAGTTTCTGTATTACACCGCTCCATGTCGTCTAATTTTTGCAAGGGGTGAAGATTTGGCTCCTTCAAAGGATTCCTTGAGCAATGAGCCGATTCCTAAAGGTCTTGCTCGTGTCTTGAACGCTGAAAAAATCAGAAAGGATTGGAAGATCAAGAAAAGGAAGCTCGAAGAGGCTGGGGACCGCGAGCATGGCGATAAGCGGAGGAAACTTGACGAGAAGATTTCGAAGGGCAAAAGGAAGGAGGCGCAAGTCACGTCAAAACTGACAATCAAACCTGGAGAATCCATGCAACACTTCAATCGGTGAGTGAGTCAGCATCTTATTCCCTACCGTGTTGTGCTCAAACGCTGTCGTATACAGGAGGGTAGAAGATGACATGAGGCCGCTGGTAAAGGCTGCAGTGCAGTCCTCGAATGTCGTCGCTCGCAGCGTGCAGAAAGCCGAGAAAGAGGCCAAGGCGAAAAAGAAGCCAGCCAAAGAGGACCAGGCAGAAGCGACTAGGACCAGGCGTAAAACCTCACCCGCGCCAGCCCCCGTCGCAGACAAACATGCGAACAGGGCCAAGGAGTTCCAGACTCTTTCTTCATCCGCGCCGCGCCGCCTCAATGACATCGCACAAGCGCCACCCGAGTTTAAAAAGCTCCCTCGAAGAGCAGGTGCCGCATCCGAGAAGCCCCGTAGCGGGAAGCACGAGGGCGTACTTTCGATGGCTCAAAAACAGATGATGGAAAAAGAGAGGGAAAACGCGATTGCGAGATACAGGGAAATGAGAGCGCGTCAACGGCAGCTCAGCGGCAAGTCTGATGAGGGCGGCGATAGCACTTAGGGACGAGGAGTTTTGTGCGCACTATTTCGTTTCGGCGGAACTATTTACACATTGACGCATGGTGATGGTCTCTTTTGCTCCATGTGCGTGCTCGACTGCCTTCAAACCTTTGTCGTCTGATTATCAGTTGCAGCCTCGAAAGCTCTCGAGACGAGGATACACTGCGGGTCCGATACACCACGGATTACATAGACATCATTCAAAATACCATCATAATGGCACGATCTAGCCGTCAAGCACAAGTGTTAAATAAGTACGGCTTCTCACCCGCTCTAGATCTCGTCTGATGAAGTGCTGATTTAGACACGCCGTGACGCCCGCGAGTAGCACTCGGGACACACAGCAATGCCAGCATGATGCTCGACCCTATTATGTCGTCCACCTCAACCGTGCTCTTCGGTTTTGTACCCCCAGTAGCTATCTATGCTTTGGCGGTATACGCAAATGTTACGCCATTGCCTGTGTTCTTAGGTGTGTCCAAACCATCGATAGTCTCTCGCAATACCATTCTTTGAGGGGCCCGCTTTCGAAACTTAAATACCCCTCTCCGCCTGCCGTACACATTGTATTTCCAGTCTGAAGTCATCAGCATATCTCTTTGTGATCACGTTCCGTTTCTATCAAGACGGGGCACGAAGGAACGATCCGAGTTGTGTCTACATCTACACCCTAGCTTGCCGTCCGTGGTTCTCAGGCATCACTGGGCAACCAGGAACGGAGGAGATAGGTCGACGTCAATTACCGCGGACCCGCCTGTCAAGCTGGTGGAGACTGACCTCGCGCCTCTCCCATTAGTGTCGAAGCTGTGCATCGTTGCCATAAATCAGGAAGCCAACAAGTCGGGTGCGGGAAAGCACAGGCGTACTTTATGTAGTAACTGTGACGCAGAAAGCTGAGCTTGGTCAAGTTTGGTGGTCCAGCGAACTGCCTCGCTGATAACGGAAGTGATTGATAGGTCCCGATCAGGAAATCAGAAAACATGTGGCTCACATCCCTCTGTACTACCATGATCTCACAAGAAGTCGTAAATTCGCGGACAACGCAACAGCATTCAGCCTCATCGCAGCTTACCGAAGGCTTTGGAGTGATTCCATCATGACGGCTCATGACGGTGACAGTGCCGCTACCTGTCTGTCTTTCAGTCTCCCACGTACCCGAGCACATTGCCTATTCGAATTCGTATGCACAGCATGAAACAGACTTGCAGCATTCATCAGGCACACTTGACTGGATTTCGAGGTATGCGAACGGCGGTTATGTGAACGACGGTTTCTCATTTAATTGCGGGGGAAATTCATCAAGATCTGTATCATGCGTAGTGAATCGCAGGCATATCAATGATATACGGTGGAGGTATCCTTAGAGTTACGAGCTCAAGCTGTGCGACGCGAATATAGGTTTCATGTGAGAGTTTAGCTCTTCGGCACTTTCCCTCCATTCTGACAGGCCCGAAAATGGACGATAGCGAGATTGCCTTGGACAAAAGGCAATCTCGCTTCCTCCGTTAAGCAAGGTCAGCAACAAACATTCCGGTGCGGGCGGGCATCTATTTACTGGAGATCGTTGAGAGGTGCAGCTTGAAGGACAGTGCCGGCGGTGCCTAGGTAGGTCACCGTGACGCGCCAGCCTTTACTTGGAGACGCATCACATCCCTGTAACGGCTGGATTCGTGATCGCCTGTTGTGCTTCCGAGGCTGACGGCTACACTGCTGTCATTCCACTTACTTGTTGGACCGCCTGCCAAATGCGAGTCATGTACCCTGGCATATGGTGTGTATATAACCTCACGCCGCCTTGGCGTTCGAATATACCTCCCCGCTCCTTCGACCTACACTTGAAACTACAACGGTGTCCGTACAAGCGCAAGGGCTTCCTGCGCCCTGTATGCCCGACATCGAGAAATGCCCCATATCACAGAACGTCCCTTGCCCGGCCTCAGATGGCAACGCCTTAAAGCCTAATGCGGAGCATGTACGCTGCGGCGACGCGCCATCAAGCATCTCGCTGGCAGACGGCAAGACCAGTCAGCACGAATGCCCAGATGGAGGAATCAGGGCCTATCTCACCGTCATCGGCGCTTTCCTAGCTCTCTTCTGCACATTCGGCGTGATGAATTCATTTGGAACCTACCACGCTTGGTATTCTGGTCATCAACTCAAACACCTCAGCCCCTCCACCATCTCCTGGATCGGATCCCTGCAGCTTTGGGTGTTTTTCTTTTCTGTACGCGTTCGCATCCCAGCGGCGATATGCTTTTATCGCTGACCCGGACGTTGTCAGGGTGGCCCTATCGGCCAGTTGTTCGACACGTTCGGCCCAGGCTGGTTGTTGACTGCGGGATCCGCAATTTATGTGTTTTCGGTAATGATGACCAGCCTTTCATCACAATTCTACCAGTATATTCTCGCCCAGGGCATCTTGTTTGGCCTTGGAGTCGGCTTATTGTATGCTTTTCAATATCTCTCATGATATCAATGTATCAAATGATTTATACAGATTCTATCCTTCTCTCGCAAGCGTTTCGACATATTTCTCGAAATACCGGGCCACCGCTCTGGGAGTCGCAGCTGCAGGATCAAGCATTGGTCAGTATTCAACATAAATTTAGCCTTTTGTTCCCTTTTTAATCTGTGATCTTCGTGGAAATTTAGGTGGTGTTGTCTTTCCAATTATGCTTCAACATCTCTTCACCACTGTTGGCTTTGGCTGGGGTGTACGAATTTCTGGTCTGGTCTGTGCAGCATGTTGCATCACTGCAACATTGACCGTGACCACCTTCTTGCCTCCGAAGAAGACAGACTTGTGTGTTGGGATCAAGACGTTCACGGACACTGCGTATATCTTGCTTACGCTTGGGAGCTCTCTTGTTGCGCTTGGTGCGTTTAAGCGTTCCAAAAGATGTACTACAACTAACATGGCCCTCAAGGTTTATTTATCCCATTTTTCTACATCGCTGAATACGCCCTCGCTATTTCTATTCCGGTCAACAAGACTTTCTATGTCCTAGCAGTGTTGAACGCCGGCAGCGTCTTCGGGCGCGTCGCCCCCGCCTACCTCTCCGACATCTTCGGCTGCTTCAACCTTCTTGCACCCTCGGCCTTCTTCTCCGGCCTCTCCTGTCTCGTGTTCTGGATGTTCACAAGGTCCATCGCGTCGCTCATGGTCTTTGCCGCCCTCTACGGCTTCTTTTCCGGAGCGTTCATCTCGGTGATTACGCCCTGCGTCGTCCAGATCTCCGACCGACGTCAGATTGGTGTCCGGATAGGCATGATTTATAGCATCATTTCGTTTCCGTGAGTATTCCTCTCCATTTTCCCCTTTCATCTTGCCGTTTTTGTGTCAATTTGGGCGGGGCGCTCGTCGCTCATGACTCGATGGAGATGATGATAAGTGAATATCTCCGAGTCACCGTCGGCATATCTGATTTTGATGGAGCTAAATCTCGAAATTGGCATTGTGTGTATGCTAATATGGACTTTTTAGGTCATTGGTTGGTGGTCCGGCGGCAGGTGCGCTCCTGGCACACGGACGCGGAAACTACGACGGCATGATCGTCTTCTCTGGCTCGACGCTCGTTGCTGGCTCTTTCTTCATCCTCCTTGCGAGACTTACCATAAACTCTCAGATATTTACTCGCGTCTAAGTTCCTGGTTCGCGTTCTCACGTCGTCACCCTGAATGCTGTACAACACTGACATCTACCTCAACATCACACTGTATTTTTATTGTACTTATATTTATATATACCTTGGAGATAAAACACACTACAATACTTATAGCTACATATCGCGTTCGAGTTGATAATCATAGCACCGCAATCGGAGGTCCGCGTTCAGCTGAAGCCTTGTGTGGGGTGGTCACTCATCCAAAGCATTCTTCACCTTCCATGGAAAATCCCCCGAAGAGAAATTTAGATAGAACGTGAACGAGTGTGAGATCATTTGGTGCAGACTCATTACGAAGGTGCGGGTTCGTCGAACGAAAGAGATACTAAAGGATTGGACGTATATGGATAGTGTACGAATGGAGGTGCGAGTATATCATTATCGATACAAGATATGAGGTAGAGCGTATGAGAAGGAGAAGCTATGAATGTTCTAGAACGTTTCTTCCTCGTCGATGGGAGCGCCGGCTTCAGGCACTTCGAAGCCCTCCTGAGAAGGCAAAGAGACGAACATATCAGTTAGCATTCGTGGTCATATCGAGGACAAGAAATTGTGATACCTCGGTAGAATAGAGGATCTTTTGGATATCTCTGAGGGTCTGATCGTCTTTTCCCTCGCCCTCGAGGACCTCTATTTGCTGTTGCACGAGAATCTCGATATCACGTAGCTTCGTTTACTGATTAGCTCGAGGACAGGGGTACCGGGAAGCTCACACGTACCTTTTCGAAGTAGAAGTCGCGTTCCTTCTCCAGGCCCTCTAAATGGGTGGACAGTTCCTTCACTTGGGTTTGGAGATGCTGAACGGCTTCGTTTGACTGGGCTGATCCTGATCGATGTCCACCGACGGGTGTCCTCCCTCCGGCTCTTCCTGGGGCGACCGACAAGTTCGGACCGCTTCCACTGCGAGTATTGGATAGTGGAGCGATGGTCGCAGGGGGGTCGGCTGGTGCTCCTTTACGTCGTGCCACGGCATCGTATCCTTGCCCGCCATAGTTGGCGTCCCAGAAGCGCTTTATCCATTGGAGAAATTCTAGGTTATCTCTAGAGAACGAGGCGATGAGTACTGGACACGTTGACGGCCACTCGCGACGGGACGTACTGCATTTTACATTTGACGAGCTTTTCCACGGGTATCGGCTGAAAGGCGAAACGAGAGGGTCAATGCAGCGTAACAGATAAATGTGTAGGCAAACACGCCTTGTCAATCTTCTTGGCTTTGAACACGTTCTGCATGACCTTGAAGTTTGCAATATATTCGTATTCATGCTTTGCGTTCATCTTCACTCGGTTCATCGGGAGATCGCCTAGCAGAATGGAGGCCTTAGTACACCGAAAATGACATAGCATTCCCGGCTTCGAAGGCAAGCAACACGATCGACCGTACTGACCATAGATTGAGTCGAGAATTTGGCAGTACGCGCCACCACTCCCACATTGCTCGACTTTTGTGTAGTTGATCTGGAGCAGATCGTTGAGCCATGCAAGCAAATCCGTTCGTGACGCGGCCATGGTCGTTCAGAGGAGAAGGCAGCACAAATCGGCGCGTAGAAATTGAAGGGAATGATGGTTCAGGACAAACAACTCCAACCCTAAATTTGGGTTTTGCATGGTCACTCCCTCACCTCAGTGTCACGACTAAGTAGTCTTCTCTCAACACTCCATACGGGGAATAAGAAAAAAAAAGGGTCAGTCCAGCTGCTATTGCCACCGTGAAGTTATACCCATTCCATGGATATTCAGCGTCCTCGTACCATTTCTCGGCACCATGCCTGCAAGTGGGAAGCAGCTCTCCGCCGAAATGTGTGGTCGAATTGTCGAACTGTTGGGGTCAGTGGCAAGGCGCGGGCCCGGGGACCTAGCTGCTCTGTGCAGGACGTGTAAAGCGTTCCAAAGAGAGGCCGAAATCAGACTCTACGACACCCTATACTTTTCGGACCCAACACGCGCGCTTTTCGCCTGCAGAACCGTCAGTCAAAATGAGAGACTTGCTCTCTTGGTTCGCACTTTTTGTTTCAACGTAGAGACGAGAAGGGCCCTAGCCCAATCGTTCTGGTTGAGTGTAAAGGGTGCCTTGAATCAGATGCACAATCTGGAGCATCTTGTCCTGTACGACAGCACATTCGCCAATAGCTGGGTGTTAGACCCAACACATGTCAAGTTTCAGCTCCGCGACGCCAGGCTCCGCTTCATGTGGGATGCACAGTTGCTAGAGTTCCTCGGGACCCAACGTAAGCTCCAAAGCCTGCACACATTTGACCGCATGGAAGACGTGAATAGACTACCCCCTTCGCCGGGCTCCCTCCCAATACTCCAACACTTCGACGGGACGCTCATGGTTGGGCTGCAGATGCTCTCCAGCCCCCTGACCCACCTGCAAATGATGATCGACCGCGAAATATTACCACAGTTGGTAGCGCTCCTCCCTCGCCTCTGGAACGTGAGGAAAACGCTCCGTTCACTGAGTCTACTGGACATTCCCGAAGAGCTGGTGGCGGAAACATCCAGTATCCTGTCTTCCGTCTGTCCCAACCTCGTGTACCTCGGACTCATCCCGCTTCCTCCAATCCATGTGCGTTGGACGTCCCGTACTTTCATAATGTTACCGCCATTTTTGGCTGGTCGCTAATTCTCATGCACGCAGCGACACGATTTTTACCATTCCCTGTTGCATATGCACAACCTCAGGTGCATCCAGCTCGACGTCTTTGCATGGTCACCGCATCCAAATATCCACGCACAGCGTGCACTAGCAATCGAGATCAAGATGTATTGCATCTCCATCCACCAGGTCGTCTTCTGGATAGGGCAGACGCGTTTTCGTTGGCAGTTTGTTGATGATGCCCAGGAGTGGCACTCTCAGATCGATACCCATCAATATCCCCAGTTTGACAATACGTGGAGTTCAGCTTGGACATAGGCAGGAGGTTAGGGATCCGTGGATGCCATCAACTAAGAGGGTGGGAGGAACAGGACCCTATTCTTGACAGGAGGACAGTTCGATGCCACCGGTACCATCCTTCGCCATTTCTTGGGCGTCGGGTTACGCCGTGCCTTCGATAGATTGATATGAAACAAATGTATGGTGTACGTATAAGTTGTAGCATACGAATACAGAACCAACACTAGGACCAAGTCGATCTTCCGTGTATGCGGGACTCACGGCAGTGATGTTGTCGTACCGAAAAGGACTGCGATTGCCCTGCGTGGGATTGGTTGTAGTCATCTATGCCATTCATACCCCCCAGTTTGATGAAGCCATGCTTACATGGGTATCGGCTGCCATAATCCGTCATTTGAATACATCGTGCCGAACTTTGATTGACCTTCTCACCATCAAGCAAACGGAACTGTCATGAGATCCTTCCATCCATGAAACAAGTAGAGTACTCCAAGTCTTTCGTCAATTTCGATCGTCTGGATAGAACTGGAAGGAGAAGCGAGCGAAGCAATGCGGCGGACTTCAATTTTGGGGGGGTCGCGGATGAAGTGCACGAGATGAATATGGAGATTGCTGAGAGACCTAGGACGTAGGTCATTGACCGAAGTGCCAGGTGGCACGACTTCCCAGTTTGTGGTGAGGATGGCATAGTTACCAGAAGGGGAGAGAACAGAGTGACGAAGTGTTCCACGTAGATCAACGCTTGCGGCTGGCTCGCGATCCCACATTGGGATGGCTGTAGAGTCGGGGGAGTGCGCGTGGAGAGGATCAGACGGCCAGAAGTATACAGTGGTACACTCATTAATGTCAATGGTATGTGGACCGGTCGACTGCATGTATCTAAAGTGGACAAATACGTGCACTCCTAGCCGTGACCACATCACCCTTTCGCCGTAGGTATGAGCTAGATTCATGCTCATGGTGGAGAATAGCATTTCGCTGGCAGGAGAGCGGGGATAAGCAATTTTCTGGATCCCTCGGCTGCGGCTGGCGTTCTCCGTAGCCGCAGCACCCCCAAGTGCGAGCGTGTGGGGCAAGAGTTCTGAGGGACAGCTGCGGTAGTAACCACCATGGGAAAAAGTCGCATTCACAAAAAAGAGCGCAGAACCCAGGGTGAGCCAAGCGCCTCTCCTGGTATTATCTTCCTACCAATGGATGAGTACAAGCGGCTGATTCTGAACATTGAGTAGACCTCATACTATGGCATCCGGATCCATAGGAATATCAACAGATTGATTCGTGGTAAAGTTTATGGCGTGGAGGAAGACGCCGGTTGAATCTTGCTCGCCCGTATGCAGATACCCCACGAGACCCTCCTGAACAAACAACGAGTAAGGAGTACTCTTGAGCGTCGTTTCATACACAGTATTGATGCTGGTTGTTTGGCCAATACCATGAGAGATTGAAATCACCACAAGACGGTATCTAGTGTGAGTTTAATCAGCGTAAACCTCTCCTCGCCCGCGAGTTGTTACATAACGAGTGCAACGCACCCACTGGATTCGGAAGCCTCGTATGTGAATGCCGTGACATACTGTCCAGGCCCATCATGAGATGCGTATCCCTTGTTCTTGATGTCGGCCGCGGGAAGAATAGTCCCAATAACAGACGCTTGCTCGCAGGAATAGACAACTATAGTGTCGCGACCCGCCTCCCAGATAGCTAGAATAACCATCGAGGTCCCAGGAATCACGGAAAGCAGGTAGCTGGACTCCTGAACGGGTAGTTCGTGCGTCACGGGCTCCCAAGAGCGTGGCTCGTCGATGCTCCAGTTACATTGAAGGCGGTAGGTATGCCGTGCGATGCGTTGCAAATCATCGATTCCCAATCGGGTGAGGTCCGTCTTTGTGGGGCAGGCGATTGGCCTGGATCGTTCTGTGCGCTGGAGGACGTCGATCCAGAGGGATGGAATCTCTGAGAGCTTCCGCAGTGAAGAGCATACCTGGATGGTATCAATCCATCGGCGTCAAAAACTACCGTGATCCGAGTCGGTAGCATCTCGTACCGAAAGAAAGGCAAATAAATCTCGTAGCTCTAATTGAGCAGTCACTTCTAACAGGGCATCCGTGGAATAATTCACGAGGCTCAGCATGCTGAGCATGTAACAAAAAACGTTGCATGTTGCAGCATGTTGCCAGACTCAGGTTCGGTCATCAAAAACTTGAACCTCCGCCGATATCATATCATATAGCACTTATGTAGCGTTGGCACAAGTTGAGGTGAAGGTCACGTTGAGGTAGAGTTGCCGCGAATTGAATTGGGCGGGGGCGGGGTGGCGGTTCGTAACCACTTCGCGAAAAAGAACTGGAAACGAAGTAAACTGACGAGGCATAATAACATCATACCGTTGTTCAAAGCCTGGAGGCCTGTTGTCAAATGTTGTTCACCTGGTGTGGCACACGGCTTTCATCAACTTGCGTGCCAAGAGGCTAAAGCTCAGGAATCATGGATGAAAGTGTACACCAAAACTTGAAAACCCACTTTCTCTTGAACAGGGTGAGCCAATGATTGTGACACCCAGATTTAATGGTTGCTGACTGATAATCGTAATGTAATGAAGGCAGACATTGTGAATCTCCAAGAGGCACGGGTTTCATGATAGGGGGGATTTTCCACAACACGTTCAATTCCTTCCCTTTCACCCCCATGATCTTATCTTGAAATACTAAATTTCCCATTAAACCGAGACCGTTTGCTGCGATACCTCGTCCTCAGCCTGACATTCGCATCGCATCTCATTTTATCAGATCTTGAAGGTCTATAATCTAATCTGCATCTAATCTAGCGCGAGTAGATTAAATAACACGCTTTACTCAGAGATAGTCCGAAATATGGCACGTCGTCTTATGTTGAGAATGTACATATTATGAGCGCTCCATGAGCGCCCCCGTCAACCTTAACCAGTGTATTGCGGGCAGTACGACATGCTGCGACCTTGATGAATTGATGTGCCTGACTCGGTCGTTGTTTGTTGTCGTGACTGAACAGCATCGGCAAAAGGTCCACAGGTAGGCATTAGAATACCTTCCGTTACATAGTCTAAAATGATCACCTTTTTACATATCTTGGTAAAGTCCACCCACTCGGAAACCGAACGCAAAAACGGCCTCGATCCCGCCAAGTTGGTCAGATCTGACCAATTTGGTAAACTTGGTAATGTACGGGCAACCTCAAGGGGTGGTCGATCGTAGAATCGGGTACAGAGATCTGCTCGCGTGGAACTCGCGTGGACTGCTGATGCTCCACACGGCAAGGCTTCGGCAGACGGCCAGAGTCACATCGTGTCACACGTCCTCCTCATCGCAGTTTCGACTGGCCCTTGCCTCAATCGCGTTTAAACGCATTGGATAGTGCTGTTGATCAGTTTCTTTTTGCTCTTAAATCTACTCTTTTGGATCCATCCCACAATGCAAACTCTGTAAATGATGTACAATATTCTTCACATCCCAGCACCCAGCAAAATGTACCATCATCACCAACTCTCGAAGACCATATCAGCATGGATATTCCCCCTACATCTTCCCAACATTCAACATCCATGGAAATCACTCCGTATCCTTGCCTTTGAGCTACAGAATTCCATACCAACTCAGAGCACCCCTCAAATCCACTTCACGGACAACTCCACCTTCGGGCAGGGTGACTCAACTCAGATGCCCTAGCACCTGTCTCAACTGCCATCCTTTTTCACCACATATCCCTTTATCCACCATCCCGGCTGCAAGAGGAGCCCTGGATATCACCTGAAGACAATTGGCCCAGATCCAAATGATGCAAAGGCTGATTATCTGAGGATGGAAGCACATGCTCTTCTTGCAAAGCACTATCTGTCGGATTTTCAACCATCTCATGGAGCGGCATCCAACATGGGAGTCACAGGTCAATTCTAAAACGAAGGAGACTTGGGAGATCTCGGACGAAGGGAAGCAGAGATTTGCCTTGACAGATATTGTTACCAGTACAGAATTATCAACACAACTCAGAGTTCTACTTTCATTTCAGGCAAACGAGAATGGTAAATGCCCTTCCTCATCTCCTCCAGGAACTCCTCGCACAAAATTGAAATAGCAGCATCGAAAGGTACAGAAAACTGCCTGCTTCTCATCAATACAGGATGAGAACATCAATCCATCCGTTAATTAATGTACTTATGCAATATATTTATCACATCTACAATACTAAAGAATATTTCCGAGCAGTGAAAAAGCGTAGTTCACGCCCCTTCGCATTCCTTTCCTCCTCCTCGTCTGTCACGCTGTGGTTCGGCTTGAGTTCGGCAGCCTGTCTGCCGAAGCCTTGCCGTGTGGAGCATCAGCAGTCCACGCGAGTTCCACGCGAGCAGATCTCTGTACCCGATTCTACGATCGACCACCCCTTGGGCAACCTAGTCTCTTTTCACTTAAGCGTTGTTTGGTGAAGGGGTCCGTTCGGTTCTAAAGTTCTGAAATCCCGATCGCGTGATCATCGGTTCAGAGCGCCGAAACCATCTAACCGCTCAGAAAACATTCACGGATTCCATCATATCCACATGAGCACGACGCGTCGCGACACCCCTGCTTTCTCGTGGCTGTCAATTGAAGGACAAACACGAATTCGCGGCATCATTGAAGAACATATCCTGCAATGGTCAAATGGTGGGCAGCCACATCAGATTGACTCTTGGGCACACACACTCGAGAAGACTTCTGTATTGCTCATTGCTTCAACGGGATCTGGGAAGACATCGGCATTCTACATACCAATTCTTATCATGCAACATCTCCTACAGAACCCTGTTGAAGGGATACCGGAGCCACCGAAGTGTCCAGTTGCTTTGATTGTGACACCATTAGTTGAGCTAGGAAATAGTCAGGTGTGTGTGGTCAGGTTCTGGAGTCTCTGCAATTTCTGACTCCAAAATATGTCTTTCCAGGCACGGGAATTAGAGGAACTGGGTCTTCGGGCTGTAGCACTCAATGCCGGATCCATCTCTGTAGCATCGAGCGAGGGCTGTAATTTATATCATGAAATTGCATCGTGTCATTGGTCAATCGTGCTATTGTCAGCTGAACGACTTGCCTCGAACGAATTTGACGCCGTCATCAGAAATGAAACCTTCCGGGCCAACATTGCGATCCTCGGCATCGACGAAGCCCATATATTGGTCCCATGGGGCCTTGAATTCCGCACCGTGTATCAACAGATGCCACTCTTGCACAGATGACTCCCGGATCATGTTGCCTTAGTCGTCGCAACTGCTACGCTCGCACCAGGACCTGCTTACAATGCTCTTTGCTCCGCATTAGACTTGTGCCCCGGAAAATTCCATTGCATACAACTCTCATGCGAACACCCCAATGTGCAGACTGTTATCCTGCTGCTCGGCCATACGCTCGGTGGATACATATTTCTGGGTGTCTGCTGGGTGTTTCAAACTGGAATGAAAGCTGTTTTATACTGTCGTACATTGGAGCTTGGTTTTCGCGTGGCCTGTTACAGGTGGTCATTGTTTCCTCCTGGCGAAAATTGGCTGTTGCGTGTTCGACTCTGGAATTATCTCTGTAATTAACAGCAACGTATTTTTATCGCAATCTTATCCATGGATCACATGTCGTATTCTCCTTCTTTTAACACTGTCCTTAACGCTGAACAGAGCCCTTCACCAAACAGCGCTTAAGTGAAAGCAGACCTTATAATAACAGATCGACTATCATCTGTTACATAAGGTTTGTTTGGAGACTACGGGCAACCCGGTATCTCGAGGCAAAGTTGCCAGGTCTTTACCTTGATTGTATACAGGGGACCATTTCAATTTCAATTTATTTTCATTTATAGTTAGAAAATAATCATTTATTTGAGTACAAGTTAAGGAGACAGGCAGAACGACGACAACAATATAATAAGCACGCAACACAATTTCAGGCGTTAAGGCCATAGGATCAATAATGAGTGCACAGCCTGCAGATCCACAATAAATTAGTGAGGGTCCGAGCTGTTAGCAATGACGTACCGAGGGGTCCATATTCACTTTTGTTGGATACCAGCACATTTTGGATGACCAGCAGACAAGCAGAATATCTTGATTTTCTGGAGCGTGAATAATGTGTTAGTCATACTACAACTGAATTCCGCGCATATACGCACTTGAATCACATAATTACATTCTTATATGCTGCGCAGAGTGTACATATGAGCGCAATTGCATACAGATGTGAGAATGTTTGTACCTTACCTGGGATCTGTCACCATAAGATCTAAAATGACATGACAGTGAGTTTGATGGCGGACTATGGTAGTGGAGGGTAGTAGTAGTGGTGGTGGTGGTGGTGGTGGTAAGTGACAGAAAGACGTTGCCCAAAGTCCCAGTCTCGAAGCTGGAGGGCTTGGGCTTAGCCGACAAAACTGTCATGTGACTATGACATCTTGTCATACCAATGGCCATTCAAGTTGAACCCGTCGCGTTCTCCCTCTCCCTGCCAACGATGCGTTATCATGTCCCGGACTCACAGAATCAATTTGAAAACATAATCAAATAGTTGAGAAAGACTGCGGATGATCCTGCAACACTGGTAAGCCAATATTTCGTACTAATTCCTTTATTGTATATTGACATTCTGCAGGATTTCTTACACCGTCTGAAGGACCACCTCCTGAGACGTGTCCTTGGCCAGCCATTCAAGGGCGAGGATGTCGAATTCTCACCCGAAGACAGGAACGCACTCGTATTCATCAAGAACCGACTCTACAAGCAGAAGACAATTCGGTTCAACTACACCACTTACGATATGCGTCGTGCCCAGGATTCAGTAAACCCCTGGACACACCCAGACGTCATGGTCCTCTCGCACGAGGATGGCACTGAAGCTGACCCCCACCCGTATTGGTACGCGCGCGTAATTGGAATCTTCCATGCAGAGGTTCACCACGTCGGGCCTGCCTCGAAATTGTCGGCACCGCAGAACATGGTGTTTCTCTGGGTGCGGTGGTTCGGACGTGACCTGAGGCACCATGATAGGTGGAAGGCAAAGCGGCTCCATCGCGTCGGCTTTGTCGACAGTCAGGATCCGGAGGCGTTTGGCTTTCTCGACCCTGCCAATGTCATTTGCGCAGTCCATATGATTCCAGCATTCGCATATGGACACGCCTCGAATCTTTTGGCACCCTCAATAGCATGTCAGCCGGCCGAAAACGACGAGGACTGGGTTTATTACTATGTCGGAATGTAAGTGTCTTCAGCTCCTCTCGAACATGACTTACTTCAACTTTAGGTTCGTTGACCATGACATGTTCATGCGGTATGTTGGTGGTGGTGTGGGACACAAGGCTCTCTGGAACGCACTGGCATCGGTCCTCGAAATGACTCGACTGGCAATATGTGGAGAAGCCGAAGCGACCGACACGAAAGATGACGTCGCCGGGCCTGAACTCGAAGGCAGCGCCGTCGCGCTCGATGCAGATGTCGGAGGACCGAACACTCTTGAGGAACTCGTTTCCGAAGGCCTCGACGTCGAAGCTGAATGTGCCAAGGAGGATGACTGGGAGTATTTGAGCAACGAAGATGAGGAGGAGGACGAGGATGACGAGGAAGCTGCAGTTCTCGAGGAGAACGACTTAGGGCCGGATGACGGCAAGCAGGACTTCGACGACCCTTTCGAGGCTGTAGGGTATGTGTCACTGTAGCTAATCCATGTTTATGTTGTATTTCTTTCACTCAATCATGACGCGCGACGCTTTCAACGAAATTGCTGTAACTTTACAAATGTTGTACTAAAAATTTACGTACTTTCTATTCCTCTGGCCATGTTGATCCCCCCTCACCCTCCAATGCCAAATTCATGCTGGTATACCTCATGCCCACCAAGTTTGCAAGCTCGTTACCTCGCAATACCAAGTTCGGCCAAGTTGGTCAGTCCTTCCCACGATCACCTCGACATACCAACCTATGGACTTTTTGCCGATGAGCCACATCGCCAACGTCCTCAGGCCCCGCAGCGTGAACGCTTCTGTCTCGTTCTTTTCGTTCATTTCCCGTGCCATGTCTCGATACCCAGAGGTCAGTCGTGACCCTTTGCCAATTCAAATTAATCTGAATTGCATCCTAGGCCGATGAGGGCCAACATAGGCATTATAACGATGGGTACAACACTTATGACCAGCAATTCGACAACAATCGCCCATACTCTACAGCTTTACCTGATCCATTCCAGACGCAAACTCCTCAGCCATATGGTAACACGCAGCCGTACGGTAACAACCCGTATGACAATGCAGACCCATATGGTGCTTCTATTCTCCAGCCCCCTCAGGATCCGTATGGTCGACCCCCATCCACAACCTATACCCCTTTAGATGCCTATGGCAGACCTTCACCCAGCCCTCATCCACTTTCACCGCCGCCTCCGCCTCCACCACCCAGTCTTGGAGTCCCGTTCCAAACCCCTGGACCCCCTCCTTCTACCACCCCGCTTTCTCATGGTTATGCCCGCACACCATACGACCAGCACGACGACCACGATGGTGCAGATAACGATCACAGCGACACAGGAGATATTCCTCTTCTCCGTCGCGACCCGTCTCAGTCTTCTTTCGTGAACGTGGACATGCCTGTCCCTGGAGCATACGAAGATGATGACACTAATAATATTCGCTACGGCCGTATACCCCAGCGTATTCCCCGGCGGTACAAAACGATCAAAAAAGTCGAGTAAGTCTCCGTGCTCCCGAGCTCCGCCGACGCACCCTTCATTAATTCTTCTCAGACTCTTCCATGGTAATTTTGTCCTCGACTCAGAAGTGCCGTCGAAACTACTGGACATGTGTGCTCACCGCAACGAGCGCGAGTTTACCCACATGCGCTACTCAGCGGCTACATGTGACCCGAATGACTTCAAGGACTCTGGGTTCACCTTGCGGCAAGTCCACTACGACCCGCCCAGGCGCACGGAATTGTTCATCGTGATGACCATGTACAATGAGGACGAGGAACTATTCTGCCGCACGATGCATGGCGTTATTAAGAACATCGCGCATCTGTGTAAAAGGGACCGCAGTAAGACGTGGGGCAAGGACGGTTGGAAGAAAGTCGTGGTGTGCATCGTCAGTGACGGAAGAGGGAAGATTAACTCACGGACGTTGAGTGTAATTGCCGCGATGGGTGCGTATCAGGAGGCGGTTGCTAAGGTATGTAAGGTTGCACTGCGGTGTGATGATAGCACTGATTTGTTCGCAGAACGAAGTGAACAAGATGCCAGTAACAGCCCACATCTACGAATACACGACCCAGAGTACGTTTTTAACCCTTTCTTCACTGCGTCGACGCGAACCTGATCCACCACACTCCAGTTTCCGTCACCCCGTCGCTCAAAATCGAGGGTCCCGAAAAGGGTGTCGTGCCTGTGCAAATCATCTTCTGTCTGAAAGAGAAGAACCAGAAGAAGATCAACTCCCATCGCTGGTTCTTCAACGCCTTCGGACCCCTCCTGCAGCCGAATGTCTGTGTCCTGCTCGATGTCGGGACCATGCCGGGGCCGACGAGTATCTACCATCTCTGGAAGGCGTTCGACATTAACTCGAACGTCGGTGGGGCATGCGGAGAGATCGTCGCGCTGAAGGGCAAGTGGGGCACGAACTTGATCAATCCGTTGGTGGCAGCGCAGAACTTTGAGTATAAGATGAGTAACATCTTGGATAAGCCGCTGTACGTGGTCGTTCTCTCCATTCCGTTGTTACGTTCCTCTAACGCCTACACGCAGCGAATCTGTGTTTGGGTACATCACCGTGCTTCCTGGTGCTTTCAGTGCATACCGTTATATTGCACTGCAGAATGACCACCTGGGTGAGGGACCACTGCAAAAGTACTTCCTCGGCGAGAAGATGGTTCGTTCCTCCTTTATTTTCCAGGTCACGTGCACGAAACTGATGATTGCTATGTGCTGCAGCACGGAGCGGGTGCAGATATCTTCACAGCCAACATGTACTTGGCAGAGGATCGAGTACGTACCCCCTCGCGCATGTTTTCTTTGCCCTGCCGTTTTTGACATGACTGCCGGCAGATTCTGTGCTGGGAGCTTGTGTCGAAGCGTGGTGGCTCATGGATCCTGCACTATGTCAAGTCGGCGTATGCGGTTACGGATGTGCCGGATCAAGTGCATTTTTTTGTTTCCAGTTTGGGTGCAGGCACACATCACGCTGTTTCTGACTCTCGCTTTTTTCACCAGGTCCCGGAACTAATATCGCAGCGCAGGCGCTGGCTGAACGGATCGTTCTTTGCCGCCGTACATAGTACGGTGCACTTCCACTACATCTACCGCTCAGCACATACATTCATACGGAAATTCTGGATTCATGTGGAGATGCTGTATCAGCTGTTCAATTTGATATTCAGTTGGTTCGCTCTGGTGCGTTGGTGTTCGTACAATTGTATTTTGACCCGACACTGACCCCGTGTGTGCGATAGGCAAACTACTACATTGCGTTCAGTATTCTCTCGGACGCCATGGAAGACAAGCAGTTTCATCTCACCGGCATCAACATCGTTAACATCATCCTCAACTACTTCTACCTCGGCCTTCTCATCATGTGCTTCATCCTCTCCTTGGGCAATCGGCCTCAGGGGTCCAAGTGGGGGTACACTGCTGCGTTCATTGGTTTTGGGATCGTCACGATATACATGACGGTGCGCACTGTGCATCTTCTTGAGCCGCTTCGTGTACCAATGCGTTGTCATCCTCGATATCTAGATCGCGGCTTTCCTTCTCGCGTTCAAGGGAATCCAGAACATATCTGACACCGTAGCTGGCGAAAATAACCGCCCGCTGGGGTTGGCTGACGTGTTTACAAACCCTATATTCCGAAATATCGTGCTGTCACTGCTAGCGACGCTCGGGTTGTATATCCTTTCGTCCCTCCTCTTCGTGAGTCCACAATACCCCTCGTTGCGTTTTGCAAATCCCGAAATGATCATCTTGCTTGTTCAGTTTGAGCCGTGGCACATGATCACGTCGTTCATCCAATATCTCCTCATGGCCCCGTCCTACATCGCCGTCCTCAACGTCTACGCTGTACGTATCCCCACCTCCTCCCTCCGCGATGCCACCAACACTGACCCCCCCTTTCGGCTGGCTATAGTTCGCCAATGTCCATGATGTGTCGTGGGGTACTAAAGGCGACAACAAGGTGCAGACGGACCTGGGCAAGGTTGAGGTGAAGGCTGGGAATCAGAATGAGGTCGAGGTTGCGGTGCCTACGACCAAGAATGATATTAACGCGCTGTATGAGGATGCGATACACGTGCTCAATACGAAGCCGCCGAAGGTCGAGTCGAAACCGGATGCGGCGACGGTGCAGGAGGACTATTACCGTGGATTCAGGACGAAGTGCGTTCCAGTTCCGCCGTCTGTTAACTTCCTTGACTGATTGGTCTTTTGCAGTGTAAGTCGTAGTTATGCTTACATCGCAGGCGATGAGATTGTCATCTGATATCGTTTCCTCTCATCTTGTAGGTCCTCCTGGCTTGGACGCTCAGTAATGTAAGTCGTGTATCTCGGTGACCCTGTGTGGCTTTTGTTGATTTTTGCCTTCGCGCGTCGTGCAGGCTCTCCTGGCTGCGGGTATTGTGTAAGCATTGGTATCTCAATATGTTCCTCAACCGTGCCTGACATCTCCCTCTAGTACTGCAACCGGAAAAGCGAAAGAGGGTAGTGCTAATGCGACCGTTAATGGCTACATGGCCTTCCTGTTGTTCTCCGTAGCGGGCCTCGCATGTATGCCCCCCCGTTTTCGCTTGTGGACAGCAGGTTTTAACATATTTCTGCAGTGATTCGGTTTGTAGGATCGTCGACGTACATGATCGTTCGCCTTTTCGCTGGCGAGTAGTTCTGTTATATTCCACATGTTCGGCCTCCGCACCCCCGCACCCCCCCCCCCCCCGCGATCTGTGTTACACATATATTTATATCATCGATATTGCTGTGGACTCCTTGTCTTCTCTTGCTTGCTAGTCTTTGTGTTTCTCAATGCGTATAATAGTCCGAGTCGTACCATTATTAAACCCCGCTGTCTCCCGTTGGCATTTGGTACGTCTTTGCTGGTATCCGGATACGTGTACTGCGCATGAATCTTTCCAATATCCTTATATCACGACGTTAGTGTATGGACATGGTTCTTTCCTACTTCGTTTGTATTCGGTGGTTGGGGCTAGTGATAATGTAGACGCCTCTAGGAAGATCCAAGAGCCGGCAGTACATGTGTCATTGTGAATATTCAAGCTGGTGCAACTCGATAGTGTCTCTTTTAATGGGCTTTACGTGAAAAGGGTGTATATTCAGGACGTTTCCCCTGTTGCTTTCTGCTACGCGTTCTCGTTCATGTGGCATGTGGATCTGCTGGGATGAACACACATACCTGTGACTTCAGAAGTGCGGGCTAGCCAAGACCGACATATCACACTAATGATCAGATTATGGGAGACTCATCAAAGATCCACAAGGTATCCAATCAAGTCATGCGTAAGGCAAGGCAAATAGATGGCCTCGTATATGAGATAGATAGACCACCCCACACCTCTCCTCGATGGCGACTGAATATATCTCGTCCATATTGATGTAAAAGGGTACGTCGAGTCGACTGGTCTTGATCTTTAGGCTCTCCCAGTCGTATTGCAGAAGCAGAAGGCTGAAGGCTTGACCAACGCCATCGGTGACCTGTTTCACTACGATGAGGGAATATGTTCCGGACGGGCTGGTATCCAATAGCCACGGGGAGTCGTGGCTGCCAGGATACGACACAACCTCCCCTTCCAGTTCATTTCTCGCGACCCTTCCATCGAGGCCTGCGGCACTCGAGTGAAGAGGCTGCACATCCCAAGGCCATAGAGATGCCCGGGTGATTGCGGTGTCGACATTTCTTTCTTCCGTGAGGTCGTCTTGGAAGACATAGAGAGTATGAAAACCGCGAGGCGACAATTGGCACTTCACTTCGGGCGGCCCCCACTGGTCGCCCCCACATGCAATGATCTGGTTGACCAAGACAACGGCGCCTTGGATGTCAATGGAAGCACCGTCCTCCCACTCACTGCTTCCAGCAAACGAGAGACAATGCAAGGAACAACGGTAAACCTCGTAGATGCCAAGAACGTAACATGACGCGATAATGAAGGGCGTTCCATTGACAACTGTGCAGGACATGTCATTTGAGTTGTTCTGATTGGATGTCTGGGTCATTTTAGAAGTATGTCATGCGCAGTGACGCCTTACCAGCACTTCCGCGTATGGTGTCAGCAGAATGTTCGCGGTCTGGCTTTTCATAAAATTTATTGCATGAATTGGAGGTGGTGAGCCATCCTCGAGCCGAGGGATCATGCCCACGACATCTTTGACCAAGAACACTCCTTTGATTGTAAGCCAGTGAGAAGGCAGAGGAGAGCAGAAAATTTCTTGAATTATCGATAATTTGCCGTCCCCGTACTGAACGGAAAAGACTCGTAAAAACAACCTGGTGCTATCTTTGGGCTTACATCGTGTCGAAAGCAATATAATTAATTCCACTCACTCAAAATCAGGCCGACCCCACGCCGCAACAGCAATAAGATGTCGTCCATCCTCATCGGAGTGTGCACACTCGACTATTTCGCCGACGAGAACACTCGAAAGAGGCACCCTGCCTCCGCTATCGCATAGTATTAATCGATGCTCGCGGTGATCGTGCGCGTAGAGCACAACAAGGGATGTCCCAGGGATGATAGCTAGTATAATGGCAGGTACAAACTCGCTCTGTTCAAAGCATGTCGTATATGGAACAGATTTTATTGCTCGCGCAACTCTAGGCGTGTCTTGATTCCAGTTTTTCTCAAGTCGACAGGTATGACGTGCTATGTGGCACAGTTCATCGATGCCGAGCTGGGAAATATCAGTTCCGACGGGACACGCCAGCTCTCGACGCGTTCGAGTCCTCTGCAAGGCCGTTATCCAGAGGTACCTTGAATCCCTGACTTTCCGAAATGACCTGCAGACCTTTCATGGGGTCAGTCTACGCGTTTTCACGGTTGGAGAGGACAACTTCTTCACAGAGAGAAAAGATAGAACATCACCCAAGTCAAGGTGGGCGCATACGTCAATGAGTACATCGGAAGGATAGTTCTCGAGCATTTATCCCAAATTTAAAGAGGTGCGCGATGGTATCAGATCAGCTTCAATGATAGGGGGCACGGGGCGGGCTTTGGAATTTCCAGTGGCATTGAAAATGTGGCGGCGATCCCCGAGAGTTGTTCCCCGAGTCGTCACAGTTTGCAACTGCTGATCGTAGTCTTTATTCAGTACAGTCAAGAATTTCTCAACACCCTCAGGTATGGTCGTCTATTGAATTTAGAATGTCATCGCCCTTCCGGGAACACGAAAATTCACGTCGTGATTCACTCCAACAGGCGTTTGACGCCAGGTCCACTTATGAACAATTCTGTTCAGGCCGATGCAAGTTCTGAGTCGTTGTCTGCTTCGCGGCGAATTGCATGTCAGATGGGCTGATTCACCGTATCCGCAGCCGCGACTTACAATGTTTCTCTTGCATTTTTTGGTTACCGGAGTACCGTAGTGCCCTTTCTCCGACTTCGTTAGCCTTCCGATAAACGCAGTATTGTAAACTTTCCATCCAAAAAAGAGCATCTGCAAGATACTTACCCGATGTAAATGCTATGCCACTGGATCCGGTCCAACGACGTTGTAAATCGACATGGTCGGCCGACAGATGGGCGCTATTATTAATGGATCAAGTCGGGGAGATAACGCAACAAGCAGGAGATCGACTGAATATGGTGTGCTAAAGTCTAGAGACGCGACGCGTTGTAGAATTTCAGTCCGTGAAATCATGCATAAGGTATAGCAAGCAGACGGCCCTGTACGTGGGATAGAAAGATTACACCGTACCTTTCATCCATCGCAAGCGCGTATATTTCCTTCAGACTGACATTCTCGGGCAGGCTGAGCTGACGTGCTTGGATCCTGGGGGGATGTGAGTCGTATTGGAAAAGGTGAAGGTGGGATATTGGCCGAGCATCATCGCTGTCATGCTGGATGACTGCGATACAGTATATGCCAGACTGACTTGAAGCCACCAGCCACGGGGCATCGTATTTGCGAAAAAATGAGGCAACCTTCCCATTTATCCCCGCCGTCGCGAAGACTTCTCCAGGGTGGGATGGAGGCAACCGATCGAATAGGGTCTCGATCGGCCACAGACATGGCCGAGTGTGCGCCGTATGCATATTCGGCAAGCCCGAAACACCATCGTTGTAAAAGACATGAAGAGCATGAAGACCCCGGGGTGACCACTTCACCTCGGGTATTTCACAGTCATATGAGCCTTCGTCCTCCGGTGCATGTATCTCAGCAACTCGGACGACGCTGCCTGGGTCGTCGATGGTGGCACCGTCCTCCCACAGACCGCCACCTGGAAGAGTTTCTGTCGAGACGCGGTAGACTCGATAGACCCGGTCATCCAAAGTCACGATGAACGGTGTTTCATTTACGATTGAACAGAAGACGTATGCTGCGCTGCTCTGATTATGTATAGATCTCAGTAATGCGTACAGAGGGATTAAAAAATTGCCTGACCATAAAATCCCCGTGTGTCAAGGGAATGATGACGGATGAATCTTGCACAAAATTAATTGCAAGGATGGATGCAGAAGAGCCATTCTCGGAATAGGGAATGACACCCACTACGTCCTTGTACAGGAACAATGCTCGGGTCACTTGCCATTGCGATACCAGAGAGGACTGGAAAATCTGTCGAATCGCTGGTGATCTCTCGGCCCCGTACTCAATGGAAAAAATCAGTAACAATGTCCTGATTATGGTTAGTTGACAAAATCATCAAAACTACTTATAAAGATTTCCAATACTCACTCGGGATCAAGGTGTCGCCGAACTACGAAAGCCATTAGATGACGCCCTAGTTCGTCAAAATGGGCACGTCGCATTATATTGCCAAGCGGAAACCTATACGGAGGCATCTTCCCCTCGCTGTCACATAGGATGAGCCCATGGGAGTGTTGCGTATATAGGATAACCAGTGACGTCGCTGGGATGACGGCTAGTATGGCAGCAGTTTCAATTTTGTCGCCTTCAGAGAATATTGGAACAGATTTCATAGCACGTGCAAGTCTGGGCGTTTCTTGGCTCCAGTTGCTCTCAACTCGGCTGGTAAGGCAGGCGATACGACGTAGGTCATCAATGCCAAGCTGGGAGATATCGGTCTCCACAGGGCAAGCCAAACTTCTACGTCTTTGAGTCCATTGTAAGACTGTCACCCAGAGGTACCTTGAATCCACAAGTTTCTGAAATGACGAGCAGACCTTTCGGGAGGTGAGTAACCCGGTTTGAATGGCTGAAAAGCAACACTGTACAGATGTTAAAGACAGAACATCACGTAGTTCAAGGTAGGCGCATATCTCGAGTAGGATGTCGGAAGCGCAGTCCGTGAACATGTATCCTTGATGTATCTCAAGAAGCGGTCTGGTGCGACGCCAGGTCCAGGTCCTTACAGCACCGTTGGGGTGCACTTGAGTCTGACAAGGCTTGAGAGCCAACTTCCAAGTGCAACGTTGTGTGACAGTGTTGTTGGCGGACCTTGGAAAGTAAGGCTATTCCCGAAAACCAGCCACAGGCGACCTTCACGATTTTGGCTTCAACCTACTCAACCGATATTCACATCAGTCCCCACACAGTTCTTCCCTTTCGACTATTTTACGCTTTACCTGGACGTTCTGGTTATGGCGACCGTTGACCGACTCCCTGATGCTTGTTGTATATCGACGTAAGGGGCCGTTATGGAAGGCCGAAGAGTCTCCGAGCTTTCTCTCGTTACTCGTAAGTGGGATTCTTTGTAGCCTCAATGCCTATGCTATTAATCAAAGAGTGTATTGTTCTTCCCTCGCAATTGCTTCAAGATACACTGAGTTTTCCGTTTCTCTCCATCACAACAGACATGATAATTAACGTACAAAACGACAAGCTCAATCCAGATATTAATGTCGCTAACATTTCGTACCTGGACCTGGAACCTGCGTTCCTGTCCTCTTAGGACTCCTTGGGTGCCTCGCTTGCTATCCTCGCAAAACGTTTCGCGTCAGAGTCTCTTGGGCACCGGGTTTTCGTTCTTCGATTCCCTGGATCCGGACACGACACATGTTCACTGCCCCGGGCCGAGGGATGCTTCGCTTCCTTGTACACATAGCGTTTGACATTTGATTATTTCTTGCCGCTGTTCTCACATCAGCCATTTCACCGGTTTGCGAATAGGCAACTCTGGCATTCAGGTATGCCGTACGACAGTGCTTGGCTGCTTTGTGGTGTGGTGACCTCCATACACTCCGTCTCGGCCGTTCGTCAGTATCCCGACCTTCGACATGGTCATGGTTCCAGAAACGAATGGCTATCGGTTATTGCATGTAATCGGGACGCGAGAAAGCCTGCCCTAAATCCCAATATCCTGTTACCCTCAGGAACAAGACAAGGAACGCATGGGAAGCTCTGAACGTTTCCCACGGTAAAAAGGATGTCGACCTTTAGACCTCCATGATGTATCATGGCGCCGTGTGTGCATAAGAAGGGATCGTGGAAAGCTTGTTACCATCGTGGGCAGTCCGCGTCTGCCACCGAGTTCCAGGTCAACCTTCAACCTGTAATAGCAATACACCTTGCGGACAGAAGGCAGGGGTAGTGATTCTCCAGTGACAAGTGCGAATTGCCGCGCCATTACCATGCACACGTGGTCATTGTAACATCAAAATGATCGGGGCATCCTGGCTTCCATCAACCTCAGCGCTACTTGAACGACCGACTGACCATGCTTTGCTGCGATCGCTGAGGTCCCCAAAAATCACAGTATTCTTTGAGCATCAGTCGAGGAACGAAGTTTCTTGAGTGTTTGTGCCACATGCTCATCGCTTAGCTTCTCACTTCTCCACTCGTCGAGTCTCGTGGCTCAGCTGCACATGTTCTTTGTCCAGGAGCACGGAAGCTACAGCAGGCTCCGGAGGAATATAATGCTCCTTCGTGATTCCAGCTGTTTCCTGACAATTCCATACCAAGATGCTTAGTATTGGGGTACTGATCAGCGCATTGAGTTTGTTTCAATTTGGAGCAGGTATGCACGCCTCGAGACTGTCGTTACACTCGCGTCCTCACATCGAAGCTGGAATCATATAGCTCTAACGTATAACACCTTCGACGGCGAAGGGTTTCCGGCTTGCAACAATGTAGCCCAAGTCTTCCGACCTTCAACAGTTGGTGAAATCCAGGCAATTGTCAGGGATGCGGTCAGCAAAGGACAGCCGGTTAGAGCTAGTGGTGTACGTCTTCGTTGCACGCATCACCTGTGCTTGTACTGACTGGTTTTTTTGACTAGAACGGACACATGTGGTGTGAGGTAGCCCCCTCTGCCATTCCATTATCGACTAACGATATTCTAGATGATACCATGTGCTCTGACGATCCTAACACGGTCATCATCAAGACCGATGCGGTGAACCGGATCTCCGACCTTCAATTGCAAAATGGAGTCGGTAGTGTCGTCGTGGAAGCAGGTGTAACCTTCCCACAAGTGTAAGTGAATCGCGCATTCCACTATCCACGCGTCTGAACTCTCCCTAGTGCAGAATGGCTGCACGCCAGAGGCGCTTCACTTGGTTACACACTCGGTGAGCACTAACCTCGCTCTAAATTTGATTCCCGTTCACTCGGTTGTTTACTAGTTAATTGGAATATCACAATTGGTAAGAAAATCGTGTCCCCGCAGAACCTACCCCTCTGATCAAAGGGAGCAGCTGGTGCCATTGCAATGGGTGCCCATCGCTCTTCGCTCCGCGAAGACTCTCAGGTTTCCAGCGCAGCTTTAGCTCTCGACATCATTAACGGAAACGGTATTTTACCTTCGTGAAAGCTGTTACTTGTTACTAAACGCAAGATAGGCGACATAGTGCATCTTGACAGGGACCAAACCAACGATACTTGGCTTGCGGCCACCACCTCGCTTGGTCTCCTCGGCGTTATCGTTCGCGCTAAGCTGGCCATCGTGGCCGATTTCAAAGTCTATGCGAATCAAACTACCGTTGACGAGGCCGATGTCTTGAATGGAGACATCTACGCTCAGGTATCGCCATATGTTACTGCCAACTACTGGGTAGGTGCTTCTTTTCCGCCTCGAATGTCGTTTATCGACCCCTCTTGTAGTGGTGGCCAGGTGGGATCCCTCTCGCGACTATCCTTCATCTCTATTTTGACCGTTGGCGGTGGCCGGATTGTTTCCCTAGGACAAAAGAAGTTCCACCTGAGGACGTATGGTGTTGTTCCAATCAGCCACTCAGGAAACGCATTCCAGGTATACCAACCGCTAGAATTGTGCCATGGTTCGAACTTAATCACCTCATATCAGTCGACCTTTTCGGTAACCGAAATCGAAGGAAATCTTGCTCTCGGCCTGCTGAACAGTGGTCAGAACCTAAGCTTCCCTAATTTCGCAACGGAAGGCATCTTCTATGGCCTTTGGAGTGCACCTAACTTCCATGGTACGTCCCTGGGTAACTACTCCGGTTCTTCGTTGACGCCTAGATCAGACAAGCCAACGAACTTCCCTCTTCTCTTCTGGCCTGTGTTTGGATACGCGTATGATGTTCTCATCGGCGGCCTGTATCCCGATCAGAGGCCTGAGTGGGAATATAACCTTCATGGGAAGACTCTCGAGTTGGCTGTCCCCATGACACAGGCCAACGCACTACTCAAACGCGTGCGTCAACTGTTCGATCAAGCGGCGAAGGATGGGAAGGCCGTGACGTCGACTTACCGCAGGTGGGATTCTATGCATGACAGTTCCTTCGCCACCCTGACGTTTTGGGCCAAAGTGGGATTAATATCAAGGTGTGTTTTAGGCTCGGTGATAAGGATTCCGAGTCGGCGCTGACATGGAGGGGGCCGACAGTTCGGCAAAGCATTTGACAGTTTCCTAGGGCAAACTACCGAGCGAGTGGGGAATAGGACAGCTGACTGGTCCAAAGTGAGCCCCTCAATTTTACACGAATGAAAATCATTGATTGAGCAATCTCTCAGGGAGCCATGATGTTCGACTTCCCTTCTTTCGTCCCGACCCTTGGTGACCATCATCGTTATAATGAGGAATGGTCAGTTGTTACCGTCCGCCGGAGTCTGTTGAGCGCGCCCTTCTGATGACGCTCCATCGCTTCAGGTACGCAACGCTCGCGAAAACGTTGATCGATGAGGTATGGGTTCATAGACTGTAATTTTGACATATCAATGATAACCGATGTTACAGTTCCCTGTGCGACCCCATTGGACGAAAAATACTCGGGACATTTTCAGACAGTCCTTGAAGAACCTTGACCAGGACGTGCGTAATTGTTTCCTTGATTTTCTACGGCTATTACTTATCCGTGACATTGCCGTTTGCAGAGTCTGACCAGATTCGCCAAGGTTCGCGCACAGTTTGACCCGAAGAAGACCTTCAAGAGCGTCGTTGGGGAGATAATTGGTGTTGTATGAGAGAGTACTATCTGTCTGTACTACACGTCTGTGAGGTTGTGCGGACGAGGTCATGGCCCTGGTGTACGTTTAGGTGGCGCTTTTCGCCCTAACAAGACGCGTATTATCGAACAATACATGGTTTTCAGTGGGTTTGAGCATGGGATCAGAAACTTCAGGAAGGGAAGTTCCTCCGCTTACCTCCGATGTCTGGTGCCGACAGGATGTGGCCGTGCTTGGCACAGTGGCTATTGACAAACATTTCGTGTGCAATCTCGTTTCCAGTGACTATGATCAGGTTCATCCTCGTTCAGGTAAAGTTCCCGGGTTGGCACGGTGTCTGTCTTGATAACAAAGCTAAGTTGTACCGCAGAACCGGCAAGGCAAGACAAGACTCTCGAAATGGTATGTTCCTTACGATGATGAAGAGAAGGTATGGTTTCAATGCCGTGTAAGGTGTTCCAAAAGATCGCTGAATTTGCTGTTAGGTTCGCCTTCGCGGTGAAGTACATCGATTAGTGGCCCCCCGAGATCAGAAATATCAGTCCAATTTCGTCGAGGTGCGCCCCCCGTTCGAAGGCCGACACAGACCCAAGTTGACCGGTTCTACAGTTCCGCAACTACAAAGTGGTATATCGACGTTATGCAGGGCTTTTCTTCTGCTTGTGCGTAGACGCGAATGACAACGAGCTGGCGTACCTCGAAGCTATCCATCTCTTCGTTGAAGTTCTGGGTGCGTTCGCTTTCTGCATTACGTCACAGCATTGCTGATCGTGACTTTCAGACTCTTTCTTCGACAACGTCTGTGAGCTGGACCTAGTTTTCAACTTTTACAAGGTGTGCAGTCATTCTATGAAATACGTCAATGTTGCTCACAAGCTTTAGGTCTACGCCATTCTCGACGAGATTTTTCTCGCTGGAGAGATCGAAGAGACAAGTAAGGACGTGGTGTTGTCGCGGTTAGAGGAATTAGAAAAGCTCGAGTGATCCTTTTGGTGAGTAAACAGCCTATGTCCCTGCCCTCTACAAATACTAATTTATACCCCTGCGTACTCCTTTGGAGCTAGTTCGTCCTGGCGGCTATACGTCAATCTTGCTATGACCTATACTGATACCCTGTCTATTTATGCGGAATAATTCCCACCGGCTGTACTTCCCTTCGTCCCTTGGACCACGGTGAAGATGTAATGCGTTCTCACCTATTGAAATGTTGACATGGAAGGGTAAAAAATCTCGACAGCACCCCGCGCATTTTCCGATATACGCACGATCATTCCACGGATGTCGAAATGCCTGATTTCACTCGCTCGTCACTGAACGATCGAAGGTACTGCGGCTGCATAGACGCAGGGTGCGTCATCTGTATGTACCCCGACCTTCTACCGGAACCACGACCTTGATCGGCAACTCCATCTAAAATCCTTCTGATCTACTTTCCCATTGTGGCGCGAAAGCTCATTCACTCAACTACGATTCCAGTTATGGAAGCGCAAGTAGTACTAACTGGACTTACTGTCTTGATTCCTCTCGCGATCGGTCGCGATAGCCACATTAGCGTCAAAGCATCGGAGACGCGAATATCCGGTGATTGGTAGTAATGTACGATTCGGTGGTTTTCTACACAACCGCAGGAAAGCATGACCATGTATGCCCGAAATACAATGAACTCAGTACAAGTGTATCTACTTCGTCCCGGCGTCAATATCCACCGAGTGAGAGAGTTGCATTATGTTTAATCCTGGACGGCCCTGCTTCACCCTCGTCCATCAATTGGCGCCGACGATGGTATGGTCCTGCGAAAATTTACCTGGAAAGAGTCGGCGTTTAGAAATCGGGCTAATCAACGGATGAACTGCATGCAACGGTCGCGGGAAGCGGCTTGAAGCCACAAACGCTTCTGTGTCACCTTGAACAATTGTCAACATAGAAATCTATCAAAAGACATTCCCGTGAGTGATTTGGCGCAAACGACTCCAAGAAGCAGTTCAGCTCATGTGCATCGGACAAGTTCAGGGTGAACATGAAACGTGCTCGATCTGTCGAGGAACACCCCCCCTTTGCTCCAAAGTTCACTAGTCCAATCGGCTCTTGTTTCCCCAAACGGTCCAATCTTCGCCGTCCATCCGAATAGACTGAACACATCTGCCAGGCGAACCTGTACCCCAATCCATTTCTCCTTCAAGGCTTCGCGAGACACGTGCCAACCCTCTCGGAAGAAGTACACACGATGAATTTCCTAGGCACTCATTTCTGCAGAGTCTTGCTATCGATACATGTCGTCCCACACGTCGGCGATTGGGGAAAGCCTCTTTGTCTTTCCGACCTTCGCAAGTCCCAGTGGTTCTGAGTCGTCAAGGTGTTGCTCTCCGATGCTGCCGATCCCGACATCCCCGACTTTGCAACACGCGAGGCGCACATGGGTGCCACGTGGGTCTCAAAATAGGAACGCTTGGGCAGTCCTGCAACGATGTGAGAGTAACCAGGTCGTCTCGCGGCCGAGCCTTCGACGAGGATGGCGAGGTGGAAGTTCTTGCGCTCTGGGAGCTAAGTTGTGAGTGTAATGACTAACCCGGAGATCCCCCCCTTGATCCCGAAATGCCTCCGTTATAGGTTTCCACGAGTCTGATGCCCCGCATAAATAGACCGCTCGAGAAGCGACAGTCTATTTCACTTGTTAATTTTTTTGGTTTCGCTTTTTTTTGCCGATTCGTTCCATCAACGCTTGTTTTGCCTGCTTCACGGAGACACCTAAGTCTTTTGTCCGGTGCGTTTGCGTTTCCTCGCTAGCGCCTAGGAGATTTGCTTATCTGTACTTGGCCCCGCGTTACTTTGTGCGTGCAGCTGGTAAAAGCTTGCTACATTCGCGCTTTCATATCCGCTCTCCTCGGCGGGAATTTGTGAGCCCACTTTTGCTCTCCTCTCCCGTTGACACGTCTCATTTTCTTCCGCGCAGGTTATGCTCCAGTGTATATGGAATTGACATTGGAGGCTTATCGCAACGTTGTTAAACATCTTGGGAATCGCGCCGACATTGCTACGCTGTGCAGGGTTTCGAAGGGATTTCAAAATGTCTGCGAACGTGCGCTATATAATACGCTCTACATGCGTGACGCAGAAGATACCATATCGCTCTGCACCACCCTCGCCGGCCAACCCCGGCTTTCCATTCTGGTCGATGCCCTCACGATATATTTATCGGATGATGATAATGGCAGTGATGATGATAGCGACCGCGAGAGCAGGGGTGCGGAGCCACTACCTCTTCCCGATGCATACTGGCCCTCGGTCTCTAGCGCGCTGCAGAGGACGACACGGCTCCGTTACTTGAACATCCACATTAACAATAATACCGACAAAGCCACCGCGTGGATTTTCAACAAATGCACCTTCCGGCTTCGACGCTTCCACTGCGACCTCGATTGGGACCACCACCTCGTCGCGTTCTTGAACACCCAGGCCGACCTCGACGATCTTTATATCATAGATTATAATGAATCCAGCTCCACCACGCCCGCGAATATTATACCCTCACCCTCTCTTTCCCTCGATACCCACTCTCTACCTAATCTCTCAACTCTCGAATGTACATTCTCAGAAGCGGCCATCGCCCTCGTCCCAGGACGCCCCGTCACGCATCTCAAAACATGCTTCTCACGTTCCGAAATATCCGAGAAACGAGCGGAGATGGCCATTCTGTTCTCGAAACTTAAACTATCGACGCGCCCGCTGCGGTCCCTCGACATCGCGGACTCGACGTATAGCGAAAATTTCTCGATGGAGCTTCTCTCCTGCATTGTGCGCACTACCGCGACCACCAGCGAGCTGCGCTACGTCGGCACGCTCGTGCTGCCCATAATGGGTCAAGAGGTGCGCGCTTCCGTCTCCCCCCCTCACCCTCCGTGGCCTTTGCTGACGTCCTCATCGCTTGACGCCTCTTGGTGATTGATAACGATAGCGGCTGCAGTTTTACGGCCTCCTGATGCGTCTGCCCCGAGTGCAATGCGTGGAGGTGGAGGTCTCGGAGTGGGTGCCGGCCCCGGACTCGCCACCTGCGTTCCGCGCGCTGGCTAGCGAGATGAGGCTGTATAGCCCGACAGTGACGAGGGTGGTGTTTGTTAATGAGTTTGATCGGACGGTGGTCACAGCGGTAGATGGCGTGTGTAGAATGGATAGGGATGTTAGTATTGATCTTTTGTGGAGGGAGGTATAGGTGCGTTTTAAGTCCGTCTTCACCCCTTGCGTGCCTGTAATTCATTTTCTTGCCGCAGGGCCGCTTTGCTGGGCGTTTTTCTGGCCGTGCGTGTTGCGTCGCTGTGTTGTCCGTTCGCGTTTGTCTTTCTGTTTCAATGTGCATCAATTGACTTTTTGTAGCCCAAGATCATTTTTTTCTGTTAGCTGTACTATATTATGCCACGCTCGCTCAAAATTTTTCCTTTTACCTTCCCTTGCAACTTCATTGACCCAATTCAATGCTACGATTTTAGATACGAATGTTCGATGTAATCACAACAGATGCTTTACCCCCTTTGCGTATCCATGTATTTTTTAAAAACCAAAAAATCACTTACATACAAGCCAACCCCCATTCCTTTCTTGCCATCCTACCCGTTAGTCCTCGGTCGAAGGTTATTTTTACGACAACCCGAGTATTTATGACGTCATAACGTCATCCCACCAGTCCCATACAATCACATGCCTGGACAAACGCGTCACGATCGCCAGCCCAAATGCGTCATCGGGATGCGTCCAAAAGGTATATAAACCTCGACGTCGGGCGCCCAATTATTATTCACCTCCTATCGTCTACATACATCGATACCGCACACATACCATCTACATCATACACAATGTCGGCCAATGGATCTCCCAAGTAAGTGCTCCGTCGTGGTCCTGTAGTACTACCTAGTTGATACTGACCTTCGTCGCAGTAAGACTTCTGGACAGCTCCACTCGGCCAAGGGCACCGCCGTCGAAGCCGTGAGTTCGAAGGCGTCCGTGAAGTAGTGATTGACTTCCTCTGATTCTCTATTCATGCATCTAGATCGGAAACATGACCGGCTCCGAGTCGTGGCAGAGCTCTGGGAAGCAAGAGCACACCGAGGGTGAAGCTGAGTACAAGGCGGCTCAGGCGAAGGGCTATGCCGAAGGTACGATGGATCGTATCGGGGGCTACAAAGACTCGGTCGTAGGCGCGATCACTGGTGACAAAGGCCAGCAAGTCTCTGGTAAGCCTAAGCTTGTTTTGGGTTTCGTCGCATGTACCGCGTTTGACGCGAATCTGCTCGATAGGTAACACCCAGAAGGAGAAGGGAAGCGCCCAGCAGGAGTTGAACAAGAACGTTTAGATGGATGCGGGTGTTTTTTCAATTGGGACTTTTGCCGTTGTACTCTATACGCAGATAAATCGTATCTTAGGCACCTTGGTTATACACCACATTTGATCTCGCAAGTCGTTCTTGAGTAAGTGCACCTGAATTTTTGGGTGGACAGGTTTCACTATACATATGCTGACGGTTAGCCCATTCGTATGTGTAGTACCAAAAAGTTCGAACCTGATCCGCCTCGCATCTTTTTGACGACTGCTTCTTGAGGGCAGTACGTGGAAGGCCGTTTCGGGCGTATCCTCTGCGTTTAGGTTCAATGTAACACTATCTTGTTCTTGTGACCGCGCTATAGGGCGATACCGTAGCGATCGAGGAGAGAGAGATGGACTAGTTTTTCACCTATCTCACTCGGAGGGATACTCGATGCTCGTGCCTGACGCATAGCGTCGATCGCGACGGTGGTGGATCTAGCATATACGATTCGCTTGGTCCAAAAAAAAAAACATTAATCACGGGAGCGCTCTGTAGACTAGAGACGTCAATCGTTGTCTTGAATTGAATTTCACACACCGTGGTACTTTGTAATGCAAGCTCCCAAGATCGTCGGGGAGAGCATGCGGTAACGTTAATATAAACTTGTACGTCTCAGGAGCTGCAGCGACTGGGCATAGGTGCTGTTAATGTTGCGGCGTACTTACTAGAAGAGCGTATTAGCATCATGATGGATTCACCTTCGAGGTTCTCCATTATCTTTATTCATGACGGGAGAACCGATCTTCTTGAGCATTCGCATGCATGCGAATGATTCGTTGTGAGAGGGACCTACAAGTTATCGCGATTAATGTATCTCCGCTCCCCGGAATCAGTGTGTGTGTTCCCGGTTCCGTGGATACTCGATTCCTCAGTGGTAAAGTGGTCGATAGATGGGTTGTCGTTACCTAAGTAGACCCATGGTAAACCGGCCGTGCCTGGTGGGGACCTTGTCAGTATAATATCCTCCTCATCCTCCATTCAGCGTTTAAGTATGGAGGCTGTATGGAGATGATGGGAATCCGTGGGCCTGCCAAGTTCACCCGGACATCACGTTCGGCCGTTGCCGACAAGCAAGGTTATAAAATGAAAAACGGCTTTAAAGTAGACCGCAACGCTCATCGACGCTCATCAACGCGAACCACGGAAAAACCTGCAAGAAGGCCAAGACGTCCGCCATTCCTGCGATTCTGTGAAGCTACCGTCGAATGCTCGAGATCCACGTTAGCCAGTGTGCCCTTCCGATGTGCTTGTCGAAATATGCGGCTATCTTGACCTTGGTGACATCCTATCGTTTATACTTGTGAGCCCGCCTTCGTCAACCCCCAAAATGCATATCCTCATCAGTTGAAAAGTCTGCCGTTCCTTCCAGGGCCTCGAGACTTTAAAGTATCCAGTATGGATTGGTGTTGAAAGGAACTCGGCAATGTCGAGATTTGGCTTGTCCTATGGGCACCGGCTCGGATCTCTCGAAACTCGGCATCAATGACTTACGTCTTATTGCACGTCTTATCTATCGAGTGGAGAGGAAGTGGAACCAAAACACGCTTCGAGCTGCACGCGCTATGAAATCTGTGCCGTATGTGATTGACTCCTCTGTCGCCGAAATACTAGCCGCCATCCCCTGCGACGTCGCTCATTATTCTTTATATGGGCCGCTCGTTCGGAATAGAGGACATTGTGCTACGCGACAGCGAGGGCGAGATTCCTCATTCCAGTGCTTTCATGGGCAAAATAGTGAGAGGTATACCAAGATACTGTTCGATTTCGGGGACGGCTGTGGCTCATATGTAATGGGTTCAAGTCCACCCGGGTTGTATTCCATCCTTGCGATGGCAGCTGGCGACAAAATGAATCCAAACCCCAACTTCCACCTGCTCCAGTACTGCTCGAACCCTCCCAAAATTCGGACCCGCCGCCTCGATGGACCCTCTTGCGTTGATATGCGCCGCGTACGCTCGGTCGCAATTGATGAGCGCTATGAGGTGGTCTATTTATCTTCCCTATCTTCTGAACGAAACCCTGGACAGCTTCGCTACACCTTACGCCAGATCGCGGGGACGGATGATTGGGTGATTGGGAACGGACAGTGGAGTGAGGCCAGGGTGACGCATGGATGGTTGTGGATATCACCGGTCTGCGGATGGTGGTGTTCAAGATACCAAAGATATTAAATGCAGACTCAAAGCGTAATCTTCGTGCAGAACTCTTTGCTTCACACTTTGGACGCTAATGTTGCAACCCTCTGCTCTGGCGCCAGCTGCAGACGGCGACCACAGCAACGCGAAATGATCATCGCATCCCCGAAGAGTCCCAGCCCAATCCAAACATATCATTTTTAGGATCCCGCGAACGGCCCGGGACAGCACCAGCCTCAAGACCACACAGCGTACAACTTCATGTCAAGAAAGGACCTCGTGCCCAATCGCAATCGGACAGGATCGTTTCCCTTCATCTATACTCTCACGGGAAACTAGGTCTCGAAGTTAAATCTTGTTTACAGATCCATGTTTACAGAGTGTCCTGTCGACGTGCTTATAGAGATATGCTCTCATCTTGATTTGGCCGATGTTATATCCTTCATATCTGTAAGGCCGCGTCTCATCGTTTATTCCGAACGCGCACGCTGACTCCCCGAGAGGTCTGCTCATCTTGTCGAAAGCTCGTGGATTCAAAGTATCTATGGACAACATTCTTGAACCGGACTCAGAAGCGCCGCCCTTTGGCTTGTCCTGTGGGCACCGATCTGTCCCAGATCAGTGTCGATCAGCTATATCATATCGTGCGCCTTACCCATCGCGTGGAACAGAGGTTGGGCCAAGATAGACCTCGAGTGTTCGGTAACATCAAACGTGTCTCGCATACGTCGTTCTCCAAAACACCCATTATTGGGGCTGTGGTCATACTAGCAGTCATCCCCGCGACCTCTCTTGTTGTCCTTTGCCTACCCGATCAGCGGTTCGTGTTGTACGACACCGAAGGCAACGTACCCGCTTCCAGCATCTCGTTTGGCGCGACCATACAATATCGAGCCCATTTTAATGAGGCGGGGCGCCATCTAGTTGCTGTGACCGCTGGAACATACTCGTGAGGCTAGTTGTGTATTTTCAAGCTGCTTATCGTATTGAAGCTTGGTGTTAGGGTGTCATTACGAGTCCTTGCCATCGATTACGGGACTGGGATATCTCCCGTCATCCGACAGATCTTCTCCATGCCTTTGGATATGCCGTCCACTGGAGAAGGATTATTCATCTACAAAGATGTAGTGGGGTTCATCGCAGCACGTGGCTTCCGTCGTTCCATCCAAGCAATCAACTATGCAAGTAACCTTTCTGTCAACATATCAGTGTTACCTAGAGATTTGACGGTCAGTCATCAAGTGATTACTCGTAACTATGACCGACAATGATGGGCATTCGCTTAGACTCAGATCCGTGCTTGCCTCATTGCGTTAATTGAAGACACACTTTTCATTACGACGATAGGGGCTGGTATCCATCGCGTCTACAGATGCCCGGCCAGCATTCTACCATGTGGTAAACACAGCAAAGGGGATGGAGCTTCCATCAATGCTGAAGGCAGTGTCGTATGCATCGCTGAGATTCATGGAACGACACTAGCAGGACATGGCCTATATAAATGGGAGACACAAGAATTGAAACTATCGTCTCGGGGTTTTCATGTGATCCGTTTTCTCTCCCCCAACCACTACCTCATGAACCAGTCCAACCAGTTTTCCAGTCACACCGAGGCCTGCTTTTGGCCTGCGGACAACATGCAGCCTTCGTCGCCTCCGTTGCGCCTTGACCGCCCGGTCACCAGAGCGGCAATCGAGGGAAAGATTCTGCCGTATTCTGACGACTACAGCATGTCACTTCTCATAGCATCAAGTCCCTCTGGCTTGTATTATGTGATAGTGACGGAAACAGATAGCGAGGAAGAGTTTGACGACGAATCCGATGAACTTGAGGACGCGCTCGAGAGTCAGCCAGTTTTCAGCCTTCACCTTCTGCAGTACGATCTCGACCCCCCAATGGTCCGGGCCCGTCAGCTCGAAGTACCTCCTGATGTTGACCTAGGTGAGGCCCGAGGACTGGCAATTGACGAGAGGCTCGGAGTGATCTATCTGACGTATGCGATGGGACGATTACTTGTTATACCTTACGCATGACTGGTTTAGAATACTGGATGCAGAATATACTGGGAGGTGTCGTCAGTCATTTTGACAGCACCAAGAACCTACATCGACTTTATCCCATTTTTCGCACATCTTCAACGCATCTTGATCGGAAGAATGGATGACACCCGGACGTGGCGCAGTTCTGGGGGTCCCCGTTAGCCAGCGGGTGACGGCGAACACCGTGACGCCTTGTGAGCTACAACAACTGGCCGTAAGTGCGGTTATGGAGTGGCGCTCCACGAATCACTTCTGTGGACGGCAGCGTCGAAGATACCGCAGATATAAATGCATACTACGGGTGTGATCTTGGGGTTGCACCTCTTGCTAGCTCGTACTCTGGCATTTTTACAATCGACCACACGCTCTCCCGGCCGCAGCTCCAGCGCTTGGACACAATATTTACACACAATTTGTGGGATCGATTGCTAGCACGTATACATAAGGTTGGATCAGATGGACTCGATGACACAGTCTACGACTGCACACCGGCGTTCCTTAACGACAACGTTGACTGCCTCGACGATGGCCTGTTCAAGGGCACCCTTCCCACTCTCCTTTTCAGTGCCAACACGCTTGCCCCATGCCCAACCGGCAGAGGCGGCGACAGCAATCTGGGAGTAGTCAGGGCAATCAGGACCAAATCCGACAGAAAGCTTGTCGCCAGGCGCCTTGCTACCATGACCGTGCGGGTGAACCCCGAGCATCGATAGCTTGGGAGACTGGAGCATCGCGTGAGAAGGAGAAGCCTTTAGGCGACCAGACAACGCACCTTCCATCCGCCGTTATTCAAGATGATCGTGAGGAACGGCTAAGGAAGAGTTGAAATTAGGTCAGATGACCACGACAGAAACGAAAACGGGCACACACCGTGTTATACTTTCGCGCCATCCAATACGCTGAGCTCGGCACGCCGAACATGAACGAGCCATCGCCAACGACCACCGCAATCAAATCGTAACCCTTCCCGTCTTTGATTCCCGCGAGTTCTCCACCGATATAAGCGCCCACAGCAGCGCCAAGGGCCCATCCCAAAGACGAGCCACCGGAGCTGAGCACGCCGCCAGGAACTTCAGGTCTGAGGTGCTGCCATACCTTGGGGAAGTTGCTGATGCTTTCATTGAGGATCAGGCTCTCGGCCCCGTGACTGGGTGTACGTTCCGCAATGGCCCGCCGAAGGACCCCGATGATGTTTGACACCGTGAGGGAAGCGACGGCCTCTGCATCAACAGCGGGATACACCTGCTCGGCCTCATCAAGCGCCCGCACCATCTCCTCATGCTTCATAGCCAATACCCGCGCACGGTCCTTCACGTCCTGTTTGGTTAGCATCGACTCTCCCTCACCCCCTTCCATGCCCTGCTCGTCGGTCCTGCGGACCGCCTCAACGATCTGCCCCAACGCAAGCTCCGCATCCGCGCGGCACACCAGCTCGGCGTCTACGTGCCAGAAGCCGACAGCCCGCTTGAGCGGGTCTCCACTGTCGATGACGAAGACACGCGCACTGTCCGCGGGGCGGTCGTTCGCGGTGATCCAGGGGAGATCGCAGTCGATCACGAGGATGGTGTCGGCGGAGGTGAGGTACTCAGAATGAGTTCCGGGGGCGAGGAAAGTGGTGCCGGCGAAGTAGGGATGCGAGAAGGGGATGTTGACGGAGTTTGGACAGGCGGATACGATGGGGATTGCAAGGGGGTTGGAAAGAGCGAGGAGGGCGGACACGGCTTGGGGGTTTCGCCCGAGGAAGGAGGTGATGATAAGGGGAGAACGGGCGGAGAACAAGGCGGAGCCGATACGCGTTGCGGCTAGGAGAGATTGAGTAAGGGTTCTTTTTGCATAGCTATGGGCTGGGCCGTACCTGCTGAAGATAGGCCGCTGGGGTCAATGGAGGGCCACTTCTGCAGATCAGCAGAAGCTGCCAATAGAGATTCCCCTACTTCTTCTTCCATTACTTCCCGACGAGCCCAGAGATAGACTGGACCTTTAGGATCACTTGTAGCGCTGTACTGAAGGTAAATAGAGGAGAGATTCGAATACTCGAAGGATCGTACATCTGCAACGACCGTCTGATATAATGTGCCACAGTCGACCCACTGCTGACTTGCGTTGTGAAACGCATGTATTGTCGGACAATGGCCGCCTGGTCAGGAATATCTGACGTCTGTGATTCAGAGAGCATGAGACAGAGAATGGGGGGGATTTCGTACCCTGCAGCGACATAATCCACTCATTCCTGGTCCCTTTCAACTCTCTCTCACTGCTGAATGGTGAAGCACCTGCGTATATCAACACAGGAGTCCTACTACGGTCAACGTTATGGATGGCTCCGGCCATAGCCTATCGTACTGTTAGATGGCCGATATGTCCAAGATAAGGTAAGGACTCACCTGAGTACCAACATCGACATGTACAATGACCGCAGCTGGTTTCCCAGTAACCTGCGCATACCCCTGGGCAGCGCTCAATGCCACCATTTCATTTGGACATGTAACGATTTCCGGTTTCGTCCTACCATCTCTCTCAATACGTTGCCGTTCGAGATCCTCAAGGAGAGCAGGATGGTCCGAGCCCCAATTCACGAATGCATGTGTGATCCCTGCATCCGCCAATGACTTGAGGAATACAGTAGAGGCGGTATACATCGCTGAGGCGAGGCGGCGTGGGGGAAGAAGAACGTATCAAGAGGCTGAGAGTTTTTCCATGGTGGTCGTATTTTCATCCGCCATAGGGTGGTCACCTGAGTGTTGTCCGGGGAGATCGTCTGTGAATTTATGTCAGTTTCTGATCAATTGGCTTTTTGAGGACTGAATTAAGCGCGAGCCCCTGAGAAATGGAGTCCCGCTGGGTAACAAGCGGATTTGGAAGAAAATTCAGGACCTAAGTAGCTGAGAAGAGCCTGAAGAACAGGTACGATTTGCCGAGCAGTTGGCCGCCGTCGTAGTTGGTTGTTTGGAGGACAATATTTGTCCTCGTTTATCCTGGGGTACGACCGCAGTGCCATCATGATCATGCATACGAGCTCCAGATCCTATCTGTTATCTGTCATTTCCGCTTGGAGCAAGTCCAGTAATGAACTTCGGTGACCACGCGTAGGATTCGGATAGACCTATTTGCCAGGGTATGTGTCCTGCACCAGAGCTGAAGTTTTTTTTTACCATCTCTGAGCTTCAAGCAGTGGTTCTGAAGCGCGGCGATCGTGCAGAAAGAATTCAGTTAAGCAGCAACTGGCGTGTAACTCACATGAATCGCGCTTTTTGGATTGAAGCTAGAGTGCATCCGCGCCGATATGGTGGTTCAAGACTGTCTTCGACTCAATCTATCTGTGACTGTCTGACCAGAAAGCTGCCCACCGCACGAACCCGCCGCGTGCGTTCCGGATCTGTCTGCAGTGCGTTGCGATTCTGGCTGGGCTCATCGATGACACTTCTCGACACGCTTCGATAAGCAGCAGTTAGGACGCTTTCACTATTGCTTCTATCTTCCCTTGTCGCTTCAGCAGCGCTTACCCGTGTCCTTTTCGAGACCGAAAATCCATCTAGCAATATATCGCTCTGATCCCGGTTCTTTCTTTCGCCTTGCCGTATATTTATCGAGGGTATATAACAAAGCCACAGTAGCGTCAGCTCCAGGTTTCACAAGACGATCACGTTGGCGCGACGCCCTCCACCGGCCTTGGTCATCTATGCTAAGGTTGGTTCACGATTGGGGCGTGTAGACGCGTTTTTACCTACCTTGCAGACACGAAACTGCCTACCCTAAACTATCACGTGGACTCTTATCCAAACCGAGTCTCACGACCGTCTTGCTCCCGCGACCCATGCTGTCCAAGTCACGATAAATTCATGCACTGGTATCCCACCACATGTGATAAGAACCTTCAAGACAATCCTGGATAGGCACCCAAAAGGCACCGCCTGTTCGGGACCTGGCCACCGCCACTGGGTACCATCAGCCAATGGCTGTCCAGTGCGGCTGTCCTGTCAGCTTTAAATCGCCAAGTCGCAACGAAGTGATGCGCTCAATCCTGATCACGACAACCACCACGCATGCGCTCGAAGTCGGTGTGGGCGGTAAGAAGCAATACTTCAACTGACGTAAAGGATACCTCGGTTCCAGACTTTGACCACGCAATCATTGAGTCACTGCCGCCTGAGTATGTCTAGCGGACTTTGATCGTGTTGTATTTTTAGTCTACCAAACTGACTTGCACAGGGCAGGACAGATATATCCGTGGACGGGCGTGACGTCGAACGCCGCTGGCAACCCGTGGAGCAAGCGTTTATAATCATAAAAGCCGAGCCGAGTGTGTCCCCCCTCTCTTACAATGAGCTGCTGCGCGGAGTGTGCGACCTATGGCCTGCCTCAGTGTGAGCCTACTGGGTATATCAGCACACATGGTGCATACTTCGCTCCCTCACCTAACATCAATGCCAAGGACGAGCACTCAGAACGTGCCATCCTGCTCTTGACGAATGACCTCCCTGAGAACTCGCGCATCCTGGCTGACAATCTAGCGCTGCGCTTAGATTGTGATGTCTGGGTGCCCGATTACTATCAAAGTACGCCACATTTGTATCTTTGCTCGTTCGATGAGCACATTCTGAGAGAACGTTCTTAAGGACCTCGATCGCATAGATATCCCCATGCCAATCTACGAAGTACAGACGGCGCTAAAATAAGCGCCTGTACCTGGCTAAAGTCTACACTTCGTACGGTTCCACGGACGCCAGTGTTCATCAAGAATCGTCCCACAGTCATCGATGCGAGATTGTCCAAAGTGGGATTAGCGTCTTCTGTTGGAAACCATTAGGCTGAAAACTCCGGGATTCACCTCAGTTCATCAAAGCACTTCAAGAGGAGAAAGACTATCTGAAGATTGGTGCCGTTGGGTATGCAGCAACGCATATTTCGTCTTGTGATGGCATCCTTGACGTCGAATATTCCAGGTACTGCTCTGGAGGTTCGACGGCAATACGGCTAGCTTCTACAGAATGGATTCAAAGCGTAGTCATATGCCACCCTAGAAAATTCAAGCTGCCAGACCTTCAGGCAATCAAGGTTTGTATACAATTTTGTCGCCTGTCACAACTAATAAATTCTGATTAGGTTCCTTCGGCATGGGTGTGCGCTGAAGGTTCGCCCGATATGTCTCGACATATAGGAGTATATCATTCATACATCAGATCTGCAGAGGATAAATTCTTTACCAAGTCCCTACGTCTCAAGGCTGAAGCGACGTTTCGTCGGAGAAATTTTACAGAGACTGGTGTAGAATATGAATTCGAGGATTACAGAGGTGGGCAACCCCAAACTCGACAACGTTCTTGGTGGTTCTGATCATCCGTTGTGCGGCAGGGACCGCTCATGGGTTTGCGTATCGACCAGATCTCACTGTGGCCGAAACAAAAGAGGCGTATGAAAAGGCATTCGAGCAAATCGTACGATGGTTCTCCAAGACACTACCAGTGTGAGCCTGTTGACCTTCGACCCTTCTCAAGCGAATACAAACATTGCACAATCTAAAACTTTATGGTGGGGTGACGAGAGGTAGAATGTACATGTACCGCACAAATACCGTTATAAACATGTAAAGCAATGACTCCATCGGTCCGAGCAGGTGTACTAAGCAGGACCTGCGCCTGACAGTGGACAGCATTATTCGCCTGTGCACGCCCAGACTATGATGTCTTGGCAAGCATAAGGGAAAGCACAAGATCAGCCAGAAAATATGATATAGACACGGCTGGCTCTACGCTGATTAACGACATCATACCTTCCTCCCTTGTGTCTTGTCGGTCCAATCTTGGAATTTTTGGAGGACTGCAGGAGTTATCTGCCGTTTCATCGCTTTCGCAGCAACAACAAATGCGCCTTGAGGAACCTGTGAGGATGGTGTCACTCAGCAGGGTTCAATGGTCCGAAGATATGCCGAGAAATGCCTTACATATGGGGCGTTTATGTCCTCCTGCATTGTCGAGATGGCAGCCTCTTGGCAGAGTGCGGTGATCTCGGCGCCAGAGCAGCCCTCAGTCTACATGACAAACACACTGAATTTGCGAGCAGATAGGCCAATCTGTGAACGGAACATACCAGCCTGGCTAGCTCAGCTATATCAATATTTGGTTCAACGGTCATGCCCCGCATCCTGATCTTGAGTATCTCCGCTCTAGCGGCGTCGTCAGGTGGTCCAACGTAGAGAATCCGATCCAGCCGACCGGGTCGCATCAACGCGGAGTCCTAAACAACGAATTAGTAGAGGGACAAGGAACTGACGCTAAACTGACTATCGCCTCTGGTCGGTTGGTGGCAGCGACTACCGTTACCCCAACAAGCTCTTGTACCCCATCCATCTCGTTCAGTAAGCTGGTCAGGACACCCTCATGGGACCAAGTAGTGTCGCTGTCAGCGGAGCTCCGAGATGTAGCCAAGGCGTCAATCTCGTCCTACAGGGCCTGAGATGAATTTATCAATCAAGCAAGAACTCGTCCACTCACAAAAAAGATTATCGAGGGGGAAGCCGCACGGGCTTTCCTAAATATCTCGCGCACGGCGCGTTCAGACTCACCAACAAATTTGTTTAGGAGCTGAGATATCGAACGGTTAATAATATCCTTACAGCGATGGGAAATCTGACCTCAGGACCCTTAACAGCTACAAAGTTCACACCACTTTCGCACGCGCACGCTCTCGCTAGGACAGTCTTACTACAACCCGGGGGACCATAGAGCAGCACGCCTTTTGGGGGCCGAACGCCCAGCCGTTCGAAGGCTTCTGGATGCAACAACGGCCACTCCACGGCCTCACGTAACTTTTGGATCACGAGAGCTTGCCCACCGATGTCTGAGTAACGAACAGGCGGGGTTTCGACGAATAAAGACCGCATCGCGGAAGGGCGAACAGCGGGCATAGACGCCATGAGATCGTCCAGCGTCAGCCTTAGCTGAGTGGGGGTCTTACTCGGGCTCGCTAGGCCCTCGGGGCTAGCGAGCCAGCGTTTAATTGCTATAGTTCCTGCTTCCCGAACGATGGCGCTGAGGTCGGCTCCAACATACCCATGCGCACGGGATGAGAAGGCGCGTAATTCTTCTTGCGAAATAGTGTTCGGCGTGTTGGCCAGTAACACACTGAGAATTGAACACCGCGCTTCGGCGTCCGGTATCCCTGGAATAGCGGTACTCAATAGGACGACCACATTTGGAAGAGAGCAGGAACTGGGCTCACCTATTTCAATTTCCCGATCGAATCTGCCAGGACGGCGCAGGGCAGGGTCAATGGCGTTTGGGCGATTGGTGGTACCAATTACGACTACTCTTCCCTCCCCATCGGTGCCTTCTTCCATTCCGTCAAGAATCGTCAGAAGGGTCGCTACTACTCGCTTCTCTACCTCTCCGCCTGCGCTGTCTTCTCTTCTCGGCACGAGCGCGTCAACCTCGTCTAGAACAACGATGCACGGGCTCTTCTCGCGTGCTTCGCGGAATACATCACGCAACTTGGACTCTGTTTCACCATGATATGCGGAGGAAAGCTCAGGCCCGTTTATCACGAGGACAGATGATTTTGTGGAAGACGCGATGGCACGGGCCAAGTGCGTCTTGCCGGTCCCTGGTGGCCCATGGAGAAGGATGCCCCGTGGGGGTTTCAAACCTAGGTACCATTCGCAATCTCAGTCAACGGCGGTGGCTAAGATTTGCATGGAAGGAATACGGCCACTAACCAAAGTACCGGAAAAGTTCTGGGCGAGTGAGTGGTATCTCCAGGAGGTCTCGTATTTGTTGAATTTGTTTGTTGAGCCCTCCTACGGTCGAATACGCATCAGCCAGGGAACTGGGGGCTAAAATCTCGACCTCGTTCTCCTGGGAACATGTGACGAGTCATGAGAAACAGTCACTCGCGACATCAATATCGAGGAGAAGTACTTTGTGAGAGGGTGCTTGCTCGTGGGCTTCAGTCCCGGATATCAATACCACGGAATCCCAGCCAACTGCCCATAATTTGGTATGTGAGGCGATAGAAAGGGATTCTAAATCATGTGCGAGCTCATCACTACGGCTCCCGGGTTCAGATCGTTGCGTCGAAATTGCGGTGACAGAGAATCGACGCTTCCGACCTTCGTAAGACACTTCTACGATTTGCGCACATGTGATGTATTTGAGGGCGACTGTTCACGAGGTTAACAAGCAGTGCCGGTGAGAGAGGTAGCATTTCAAGGCGCGACACATACACACCTAGCGATTCGCGGAGTAGTAAGCTAAGCCAATTTCGTTGCTTGTTCTCAGGCGTGTGGCTAGTGGCGAGCGGAGACGAGCTGAGAATTTCTTTTAAACGTATGGTACCCGCTTCTTGAAGGTGTCGAAGCGATGGAACGCCAGGTGGCGGCTTGGGGGTGGTTATGCCTGACAAGGGAAAGATCTGGACTTTGTCCCCAGCCTCTACCCGGGCCGTCAAGCGGAGGGAAGTAGGGATAAGAACAGCTGGGAATCATGAGGTCTTGGGCCGCAAAGCACAACATGGACAAGTCAAACCTACAATCTTGGGATATCTCAAGGGAAGGCCACACAATTCCGACGGCAAAATCCTATCATGGACGAGTCAGTAAAAGAATACCAGAGAGAGTCCTTGGTGAAAATGTTAACCTTCCGTTCTATTGTGTTGTCTCCTTTTGATAAGGCTACAATATCTCCGGTGGACAGTTTTGCGGACTTCAGGAAATCGGCATTGAAGATAACGCGCCGAGCGGCACGACCTGCATGACCTAGAGAATCATCATCGGACTCGACCGTAAATCTCCTTGACGAGATTGAAGCCATGGCTGTCAATTAGCACTGAATGAAGAAGCGCTATTCAAACTTCACACTCCTAGCCATAGCGACTGCCGATTAGTTATGCTTCGGATAAGGCAACATCGCCCCTGGTAGAAAGCATTGCGAACCGAGAAGCGTCTAGCCACAGCTGAAGATTAGATCTGTGATCTGCGATAAAATTCGATGAGGTCGATTAGCTTGCAACTTCGGATTTGTTTTCCTGTTCGATGTCGTCAAATTAAGAGGTATAGTCTGCAGAGAAAGCGTATCAGGAGACCTGAACGCGTTCTGGAAAACTGCACACGTGCAATTTGGTTTCTGAGACTGATTGGACTGACTGCTAAAAGAGGAGTAATCAATTCAGACCCCGATAACTCCGCTAGATGTTCCGACATCACGCCTATTGTCGTCGTTATCAACCACTAATGCTGGCTGGCTGTATAGCCAGATTACTTATAGCTTCCAGTCTATGGCTCTCGACGCTAGGCAGTCCTTTAGGAGAGAGATTCGACGAGCAACTTACTGTCAAGTCCTTGCGGGATGGCAAGGTTGTATCTAAGTTCTCGTTTAGAACGCTGCTCCATGGAGTGTCACCCAGGGATCCTCGAAAACTTGGGGCTGACGACGTTTGTGAGTTATATCTACGTCGTATCTATCAATACTTATCTCACGACTTCGATAGCCCAGCACTACACCGTCTTCCCGTTGGCTCTAGGTCAAATCTTGAGAGAGTATGCCATCACAGAGCTGCACCTTAGTTTGAATGCAGGCAATTGGAATTATGATCGTTGGGGATATCCTGAAGAACTTGGGGTTGGGACTGGGGCGGAGTTGTGGGCTTGGATGGGAGATGGCGCGCAATCAGGGTGCGTACTAGATGAAAACGTAATTGAACTTGAAGTAAATATATTTTCTCACAGAAGCATTGATGATCGTTGGAAAGGACTTCGCAATGCACTCGCCGGATTGTTCTGTGCCTCACTTGGCTCACTCGACGAGCAACGGACCACTTCGCCTGCGCGGTCATTCGAGCCAGAAGGCGATTTGCCTGATTGGGGCATTCCACACCAAATTCGTCATGCCTCCCTTCCTTCGGAACACGTCTGCACAGAAAATCTAACCCCATTCCTGAAGCTCTTACCATGCAAGTCCCTATCGGGGATTGCCAGTTTGCTGAATCCACATCGGCTCTTCGATGCCGACTGGCACGGCATGAGTGTGCATGTCTTGTGGCGCGAACACGAAGGTGTTGAAATACGGCTGACATTCCAGTCTGTATCAGACCCTCTACGTTCCTCCTTGGACAGGAAGCAAGGCGAGTTCTCCCGGAATTTTCTCTCGGTCGATGTGATGTATTCAATCTATTATCTTAGATTGGTCTTTCCGAAGCTTGTTTGACCGTACGATCGACAGAACTTGCCCTGTTGCGCGATCGAGTCGTGTCGAGGTGACTCTACCCACATATGGAGCGTACAGTATAACTCCGGAACCCACCGCCGTAGAGGCCGGTCAAGCGAGTTTTGACGTCGCGAATGGTGAGTCCGGGCCTTGTAGTTAAAAATAGTAAACGTTACGTTTCATTCTAGCCACTAAACCTCTTGACGTTGGTCTGCAACTGGAAGGAAATTTTGAATATCGTGAGTGTCGTCCAGCGAACTTGTCTCTGGCTCGTTCTCAAGCTTTCTAGCCGCGGGCTTCGATTTACCTCTTATCCCATTTTCCGCTCAACGGACGCTGAGAGGGTCGAGCCAAGCCCATGGTCAGCTTTCGCTTGTACTGGTCAATCATCGAAGCGAGCCTTTGCATGTGGTGTATCTGGAGACAATGCCGTGGCTTGTTCAGTTCTACCTGCATACGCTCCAAATTCACGTCGATGGCTCGCGTCGTGGTCCGTCATCTCTGTATTCCATTCCCCCTCTCAACCGCTAACACCACCGGGCAGATGATGCCATGTCGGATATGATGTACATCCCACCGGTGCCACATGCTCGACCTGCCACCTTTCAATGTGTTCTTGCACTTCCACCTGGTGGAACTCTGCATCTCACCATGGACGTCACCAAGTCCTTCCTTCGCTATACCGAGCATCCCCCGGACGCTCAGCGAGGCTGGGATCTACCTTCTGCGGTTCTCACCCCCTTCGAACCCAGCTCGAATCGCTCCCTGGAATATCCCACGAGCAGGCGATTTTATACCCCGACCCTTCTCGTCGATCTAGCGACACCGGACTTTAGCATGCCCTATAACGTTATAATTTTCACTTGTTCACTCATCGCCTTTATTTTTGGTAGTGTATTCAACCTCTTGACGAGAAAGTTTGTGGTAGTCCACATCGATCCCAGCAAAGAGGAATGAAAAAGAAGACCCTGTTCATGGGCAAATGTACCCCTACCTGTGGCAAATTACATACTGCTGGGACATGTCGTCAGTGCATGTGTTTTGCCTTCTGATTGGAAGATCGAAGACTGAAGGTCTGGCCCGTCATCATGGCGGCGCCTCATCCTTCCTGATAATAGGCTGAACCGACTGTGTCGGCTATGAATTTCCCTGTTTGTGGGACATAAAGCGCTGACAGACGTGGGTGGAGTAATTGCATAGGCGATGTGACAAGTTATCTGTATTATTCTTTGGCGAGACTGCCCTGCCTCGTGTCTTCAAGCCTCCGACACGAATACGACCTCGTTGTCGTGTGTCTCCTTGGTACCTTGCGCTTCTATCAATGATATCTTATGGGGGGTAGCCGAAACGCCACAGCGCTAGATTGTGGTACTCAGTTCCGAACCTGTCTCTTGTGGGGCGAATGGCGTTGCCGGAGCATGGGATCTGTTCGACCCCCACGTGTGTTTATCGAACGTCATACACCATGTCCTCCCATTTGTTCGCACACCTTAGAATTGTGAGTTTAAACCCAGCTTATATTGACGTGGGCGAGAAACGCGAAAATCTCGCCAATCCTTATCAATTATATCTGCCCTGTTATCGACAGGACGCGCCCTGCAACGACGAAGTTCAGAAGACCCGAACATTTAATTACAGATAACCTTCGCTGTTATCTAGTAGAACGATCGATTACAGCTGAATTTTTTTGCCGCCCGAGGCTATGTAAAACCACGAGGAGATATACAAGGGATATCTGCCGTTTGTCGCCTTGGAGTTCGGGATTTCGGTCTGACCTCAGTATTGGTACACCTACGATTGATGGATCCTGGATGGATATAACAGCCTGTTGATCACCTGTCCCGTTTTGCCCAATCAACATCGGAACGGAGGTCGAGGAAACGTTTGTACATGTGGTCTATCTCACGCAGCCCATTACTATTAGAACAGATGTGGCTACTGATGGGACCGAGTTGCGATTATATGGCCGCATGTTGCACGAGCTTGAGGTTCAGAGGAAGTGGATAAATAGAACGGCGTTGCGAGGCTAATGCTCCACCGAGAAGTCATCCCCCTCTGTTTCCGTGCATTTAAACAACTTGTTGACATAACCTTGCCTTCCCTCCGTCGCTCTTGCCATTTTTTGAAATCATGTGCCGCAGGATCGCGTAAGTCGTTGTCTATGTGTGGTGTTGACGTCGTACTTAACAGCCTCGACGGTTATAGTGAAGGAACCCGCTGGACGCGCTGCAGGGTTCGTAGTGAAGGATTAATGCGACGCTGAAATGCTCCTAACGAATAATTCGTCAACAGCATTTTCAACGACATATGATCATTGCCATCGTAGACTGCAATTCATACCGCTGCGCGCTAAGTCATTTCCATCCACCAGAGTGCAGATCGCCAAATTGTCGATGTGTTAATGTCTGGTCCAATCCATCCGTTTTTTGAAACGCATCTGACTCGAGTGCGCCGACTCGCAGGTTTACGGCGAAGAACTCCAGAAGGACATCGATAGCGTTAACGATTATTGCTGGCAGTGTCGAGCAGCACAGGAGCGCGCCGCGCGTCAAAGATGACATTGCGCTTACCCGTTGCCGGTCCACCCATCATGTCCTTGTACCTTATGTATACCCAAATCGTAGTATTACCAAGTCGTATGATGTGATTTTGTACCTTTTTCGATGACGCATGAGAGATGGAAGTTGATTTATGCCGGAAAGAACTTCACCGGCAAACAACACCGGTGCACAGATCTTGCGATCGTCAAGGCATGCGGGGTCTCCAGAGGCCACGTTTGGCAGGTCCGTTAGTCGGAAGGTGAAAGGGACGCGCAGCTGACCTGTGAAAGGGTAGAATCATTATAACCTTGGGTTGCTATAAGACGAAGTATTGCTGCACTATCTCCACCTTGGAGCCGACGAATTCACCATGGCCTCTAACACAAACTGCAGCAAGAATGATTAGACGGCTAATACGTACTGTGGATGCCAACACTATCTCACCTGTCGCTGTACATAGTAGTCGATTTGGAGGAGCTTGCACAAGCAGAAAGGTACACCCAGAGTGGGCGAAAAACGGACACTCTTGGAAGCATTCCGATCGCTTTCTGTGGGATTTAGCGCATGGCGCATGGACGGCGAAGCCATAGAATCAATAAAGCGTGGAAGAAATATATTCTCCCGCGAAAGTCTGCCATGGCCAAGTTTAATGGCAGGAATGACAGGAACCTACCTCCGTATAGCTTATCCTAGTTTCAAGTACTAAACGTCAAGTAACGTAGAAAAAAGGATGCTAGTGATTCCGCTTTTACTCTCACGGTTCGGTGAAATGTTCCGATCTTTCAACTCGTAATTTTGGGACGCTGATCTACGGAGATCGTTGTGGCTGGTGGTGGTCGCTAGTTGAAGTTACCAGTTGGATACAGAAAAGATTGGCGCTCAGCCACTCGAACCAAAGTGATGTAAATACAGACTTGGATTCCCCGAACCCCTCCGACCATCCACCAGCTCATCATCATGCACGCCTCCCTCATTCGCCGTCAGCTACAAGGGCTGATTCCTCCAAAGATTGCGACTCCCAAGCTCCTTGTAAGTCGCTGTCATTCGTCGAATCTCCATGCAACTAAGTTTTTTTTTCTTTACAGTCTGCTGACGCCGGCGCCGGACTTGGACCTTTGGTCGAGTTCTACTCTAAACTTCCAAAAGGGCAGGTCACCCCTCGCGTCAGTGGAATCAAAGGCCGGTACTTCAGTGGACAGAACGCGTCGGGAAAGCCTATCGTTGCTTTGATTGTGGGGCTGTTTGGGATTGGTTACACTTTAGACTACAACAGTGCGTTCCTATAAATTTCTTTTCTGTCTAAACGGCTGCTCAAACACTCTTTTTAGTGCATTTGAGTACGTCGGCTTCTTTTTGCGCGCGATTCGGATCCTAATCCAATTTTCAGAGCACCACAAGAACCATACTCACTGAGCGTAGATGACGGACGTGACGGTTTTTCCGGCCAGTGGAATAGATTGTACACAGAGCATGAAACATTGTGCATTTCACACCGTCGATGCCTTCCCTATTTTGTCGTCCCCGACCCCAGCGTCAAAGGCTTCATTCGTATAAGCTCAAATCGACGGTGTAAGCGTCACATTCGACGAATTTACCCCTTCCTCCGGAGAACCCGAGTGCCTCAGGGAGCCGCCACACGTGCCTGACCTTGGTACCATTCCAACCCCGGCTCCCGCACGCTCCAGATGAGTTACGCTCAGCTGACATCCAAGTCACTGCTGGAAAGCTGTCGTGATTCTCTCGTTTGTGGAGTAGACCGAATCACAGGCACCTTACGTGCGCTCGTTTTACCCAAGTGTTGCCTAGCCTGCCCCGTGTTTCTTGACATTGTTACGCATCGGGCGGACCTTACAGCTGACTCTTTGCAAGTACGATGGCAGGAGTGGCAACGAGGAGGTCCTGGGGGTTCTTTCTACCCGTGTGTGTAATATGACGCGTCAGCTGATTCGTGCAGGCAGGCAAAACCACCCCTTGCTGCGATAACATCGAGATTGCGGCTGTCAACATTTCGGAAGAATTTCAGGATTATAAGCACACTGTCTGTCGCCTTGTGGATGCAACATGTGTAAATCGCTCATACTCACCCCGACGCGTTGTCAAGTAAGTGTAGCCTTTCGGCGAGGCTGTCGAGAAGTTCCTCTTACCGACGTACGTTAAGGCTGTCCACTGTCCTAGATCTACATGACTAAATAGAACTCACGAAAGTACGCATAAATAGTGAGAATGTATTTATTAGGTACGATACACGGTCGGAAACTAACTATGTGATATGCTTATAATAATGAAAGCTCCCATGGCCCGCCACGGTTGCACTAGTACGACATATTATTGTATGGCCGCACACGCCAATACAGCCCACCGAATCGCGTCCACGGTTCAAGGGTGTACACGAAACCCGCCACTCCAAGAATATACGCAAGTAGGATAGCTGCTGTTGGTTGAGTATCTCACCATTGATGAGTTGAGTCTTGACCAACTGACCTGTTCTGCGATGTGGGTACCGCCGGAGCTCCCACGCAATCTCGGGCAGGCCCATGATATTGCAGAAAATGTGGGCGGAGATGGGGGGATATATTGAGCCGGTACGAAGGAAGAGATAAGAGCAGTGGAATCCGAAGATTGTCGTATATGAGAGTTGGAACACTGTTTTTAGATAGGCGTTAGGAAGGACGGAAGAAGCGAACCAATGTGTGCACGCACGACTCATGATGATCGCACGTTTGGCAGCACTGGCGGTTCTACCATAGCGGTTGTAGGTATCCCATGCGTGGTGAGCATGTGCTGTTGCCGGAGGAAGACACGTTATAGAAGGTGAGACTCAGCGGATCGTAGGAAGGGAAATTTGACTCACCGAGGCCGAAAGATAAAGGACCAAGGAATATCATGCGTTTTGTGGAAGCGCCGGACATGTGGTACACTGCTAAAACGCATCCACGAAACACAATCTCTTCCGTGATGGGTGCCTGCCGATATCGGAGTAGGTAAGTCATGAGATGAAGTTAGAGCGCGTTTGATAGAGATTCCGAGGGCAAGACGGCTACTCTGCCTAGGAAACAACAATGATGCGTTCCGTGATTCCAGTCTCATCACGAAGCAATGCTCATTGTTCTCGGCCGCCCGAAGAGAACAGCTGGTGCCGCTAGATTGCCCTAAAGGCGATTAACGTGAATAACATACCATTATATAATTTCTGATTCCAATCCATGAACAGAATTTGGATACAACGTCAACCTGGAATGACCACCTGGCCTGAAACGGAAGATGAGACCCTAAACACATAGCATAGAGCGGTCCGAGGAACAGAATCGGAGTGACGAGATGCGGATACACCGAATCCAGGTCTAAACGATACAGTTTGAAACCAAGGCGTGTAATGGTGGTGTCCACTGTCATTTCGAGTCCCTAGATAGCGGTGTATAAATATATTGATCATACCACACGCAGTACACTCACATCCTGCTTATTTCCGACGACGGACCGCAAGATCCAAAACACAAGACCGCAGCAGAGGGTTGTGGCGATTGTGACGGCAACTAAGCGTGCGCGTATGACGTCGGGGTCGTCTCTCCACCGCTCATCCTGGAGCTTTTCACGAGGAGTTCCATTGTCAGACTTCGCCGTATGTTTGGAAAACGATAGCCGCGCGTTTTTCGAGATGTACAGAGAACCTACGTAAGTGAAAGCGAAAAGGAAAGTCAGAAAGTGGGCTATAGAGGTCGAGATTGGTGGAGAGTCGAAAACGAGTGGCATGGAAAGATATTTGGAGAGAACTTGCGGTCAGTTGGGTTATAAGCAGACGTACGGACCAGAGCTGCCCAAGGACAATGGTGGCAAGAAACAGGCGAGGCGTGTGACTTCCACGTGAGTCGATCGCGAAAGTCACGAGAACGTGACACGAGGATTGCTAAATTGTTTCCTCTCTGCTGCTCCACCACGTCGAGTGCTGACCCGCGTTGACTGAAACTTCTACCTCTTTCTGACCATCGCGTACTTCGACGTCGAACAAGTGTGCACGTTTGTGTGCTTCAGGGTGAGTGTTATTCATTGTGCAGATAGGTTTTTTATTTTTCATCTCAAGCAATGTGCGACACGTCGAACGTCTATGATGGCTTGTGTTGTTCACTCGACGTATTGACGGCAGGCAGAGCATACCTGACGTACAGACGCGCCTCACGCCTTCTGATCGTTTCTTCTCTCCCGTCCACTTTCTTTCTTTCAAGTCGTGATGTTTACGAAGGCCTACAGGTTTCGAGTCGCGCACGCGGAATTCGTCACATAACTGGCCGCCTACTTGATGCTTAGTAATATCGAGCGAGCGGTGACCGATGTTCTCGCTGCCAATAAAGAGGTCACGGTAGCAAACGTGCTTCCTGCCTATGTCCGAATAGCCGGATTCAAACGTCAGTCTATGGAGGCATTGACAGCGTTTGAACGGGCCATGGACAAGCACCCCGACTCGAAAGACCAGACCGACTCGTCGTCGGCAAAGCTAGTCGCAGAACTCAGAAAGGATTATTGGATGAGCATGTTCGACTGGGGCGGCAAGCAGCACTGCTGTCCATGTTGTGTAGACCTTGTGAAACAGTGCATAGACGATCCAGACAAGTTGGAAGAGCACCTCAGCAGGGCCAGCGCTCATTTGGGTGGGTTCTGCCCTTATTTTCAGACCTATTGCTAGCTAAGTTCGCTAATAGCGTTGACGCCTCCGTCCAGGAGGACGAAGAGAAGAAGATCAAAAAATAAGAGACCTCCACGTAAACCCGTTACATTTGACCCCTATGGCCCTTCGACAAGCGCCCGTTCTCTCTGAGGACATTGCTTCCCCATACCAGGTTCCGTGACGTCATATTGCCCTTATTTTCACATCCCACTTACCATCTCGATACCTCAGATATAATTTTTTTCCCGGATCCTATCGTACGATTCTATTGTAAACAAGTGCCCTCCTATCTGTATTATACCTCCTATATTCCAGTAAGCAAACCCTGTTGCCAAATGCTACCTCTCTCTTTTCTCAAAACCATGTGCACTCTAGCTGATGGCCATCCACCTTTTTAACTGTATGTCTACTCTGTTATTGTCAGTTCCTCTTGAGCAAGCTTTCCATGGAATTACTTATACGTAGCTATGTAAATCACGGTTCGTCATACCTCCACTGGTCTCGATATTGGCAGTCTCTCAACGAGCTACGTCTCCATAGAACATCGTACGCTAGAAACGTATACATGTGGCGGCTTGATCTGAATTAAGCCATCCCTACCCCCTTGCATCACAAGACATCAGACCGTCCCGGAGCCGGAACATTCGCTCCGGGGTTTCTCCACCCACCACACAACACCATACGGGCTACAAGAAGCACCTCTGCAGTTGACCGCTTCTAATAGCCACGCATCTCCCCTATATACCTGAACTAAGCATGGCAGCGGTCCAAACCATACAGCTCAACCAGGGCTGGTCCTGGAAGCAACGTAACTTCGCGTTGTCCGAGTCTGTACTTGACGAGCTCAAGCTCCCATCTCAAGGGAGTATACAGGCAGGATGGAAGGAGGCTCAGACGTTTCCTTCAGAAATCCACGTCGAACTGCTCAAGGCCGGGCTCATTCCTGATCCATACGTTGGATTCAACGAACACAAAGTCCAATGTGGGGTGCATGATGATGATAACAGGGGAACGGTACACTGACGAGCGATTCATAGGGATCGGTGATACAGAATGGCTTTACAAGTGCATATTTCCATTCAGCGCGACCCCTGCTCACCAGCACGCGATTTTGGAGTTCGAAGGGCTTGACACTTTCTGCGACGTCTATCTCGTAAGTCTCCTGAAATCAGTTTCGCTAAGAAACTCTCCCGACTGACGTCGCCCGACTTCCAACATATAGAACGATAAGCTAATCTTGTCAGCAGATAACCAGTTCCGCACCTACTCCTATCCAATTTCTCTCTTGGACGGTGCGAACCTGCTTAAGGAGATGAATACCCTGCTCTTACACTTCAAATCCGCGAGGATACTGGCGAAAGTCGAAGAGGCGAAGTATGGGAAGGTGCGCGCAGGTTCCACCAACCTTGGAGATCCCAGTAGGGTATATGTGCGTAAAGCACAGTACGATTGGCGGTGAGTGCTTGTACCTAAGAGCGCTGCTCGGAGCTCACGTTACGCCCCTTCTTTCGCAGATGGGATTGGGTATGGCTCACCAGTGCGTACGAAGAACTAAGGCTGATATACCCCTCGCCTTCCTGTAGGGTCCTGAATTGATGACAGTCGGTCCGTACCGCCCCATCACGCTCAAGACATACTCTGCCCGTCTAAGCGAAGTGCACACTCGTCCCTCCGTCTCCTTCGACAAAGCAGGTATTCCTTCGCCTGTTCTGAAGGTCGACATTTCTCTCGATGGGTCTCTAAGCTCCGGAACAGTGCGAGCTGTCGAAGTTGTGCTGAAGGATGCTTCTGGGAAGGAAATCAAGAGGGCTCAGGTGGCTTCCGGGGATGCTAGTGCGCCATCTATCATTCGCGATGCAGTGGTGTGGAATTTTGGACCCGAGGAGGTGGAGCTGTGGTGGCCTGTGGGACACGGAGAGCAGAACCTGTATAATGTAGAGGTCAATCTCTTCGCACCTGTGAGATCCGTTGAGTTCCTCTTCTGGGCTTACCTGAATTTGACTTGTTGCGGGCAGAATGGGCAAGTCATCGACTCGCAGGTCAAACGTATAGGATTCCGTAGCGTTGAGTTGATCCAGGAACCACTGGCAGAAGCAGACCAGTATGGGACCGGAACGACCTTTTTGTTCGAGGTCAACGGAGTGCGTATTTTTGCTGGAGGTATGTTGTTATCTGTTCTTGTTGTCATGACCCATTCGTTGATTTGCTGGGATGACAAGGTTCGAATTGGATCCCGGCGGATAATTTCCTGACCACTATCACGGACGAGCGTTACCGCGCGTGGCTCACCCTTCTACGAGACGGGAACCAGAACATGGTCCGAATCTGGGGTGGAGGAATCTATGAACCTGATATATTCTACGATATCTGCGACGGTAAGTCGTGCCATGTCTCCGCCCTACTGCTGTGCCGATACGCCTTTGGCCGTTAGAGCTTGGCATCCTTGTTTGGCAAGACTTTCAGTTCGCGTGTGGTGTTTACCCCGCCTACGATGCGTTCGTGGAAAGTGTAAGGAAAGAAGCAGAGGAAAACGTGAAGCGGCTGAGGTGTCACCCCTCAATCGCCTTGTTCTGTGGCAACAACGAAGATTATCAGATGATCTTGCAGTGGGGAGGTTCGTCAGTCTAATCGCATTCGACGACCATCCTTGACTTGGCTTAACTGGCTAGACACCAAGGAGCTTCCCGCGCGAGTTCTGTACGAAAAAGTCTTCCCCGAAATTGTTGCAGCGTTGACGGACCCTCCGATCCCGTACCACCGCGGCTCGCCCTATGGCGGGAAGGGCTGGGACACAGCCGATCCAACCATCGGTGACGTGCACCAGTGGAACATCTGGGGCGGTAAGGAGCTTCCGTATCAGGATTATGACAAGCTTGGCGGCCGTTTCGTCAGGTACGACTCTGCTTTCCTTCTCGGTGCATGTGTGAGTTTTACGAGACCGCCGTAGTGAATTTGGAATTCCTTCGATGCCAGATATGCGGACCATTGCTCATTGGATGGACGGCGCGGATAATTCAGAGTGGTACTCCCAGTCTACGCTGATGGCGCAGCATACGAAGGCGGGAAGCTTTGAGCGCCGGTTTGCGATTGTGATGAACGAGAACTTCAGGCTGACGAGTGACCTCGAGACGTGTGTTTTATTCAATGATCCTTTGCTCGCGCCTTACGGACTGTGGCCGGTAGCTATGTCTTCAACACTCAGTTGATGCAGTCGGAAGCTATTGGGTATGCATACCAAGTCTGGAGGCGGGCATGGCGTGGAAGGGGCAAAGAATATGTAAATCTTGGTCCACCTAGCCAAGATCACAGATGCTGACAACGAGAATGTGTTAGACCTCTGGTGTTCTTGTTTGGCAATTGAACGACTGCTGGCCTGTCACGTCTTGGGCTATTGCCGACTACTTCGTAAGTTCTGTGCCCCTTATGCTATGGTCTCTGTTCATGCTCTGTTCCTGCCGCAACATAGCTCCGACCGAAGCTATCATATTTTACCATAGCTCGTCAACTTGCACTTATCACTGTTGGCATCTCTCGAACGGTACTTTTACAGTAGGTTCTCCGCAAGGAGAGCGTCTTAACCCCTTTTACAGGTGATCCAGAACCGACCGAACGACCGGCCTCGTCAGGTGTGTTCAAGTTGTTGATATAAGCTTTACACGTTCCGAACCTCGGCTGACGTCCCGCAGTTCTACGAATTCGGCGCTATCCAATCCCATGACGCGAAGATCGATATCTGGGGAACAACCGCCGCTCTCAACTCCCGTAGCGTGAAACTGGAGCTCAACTTCCACGACCTTAAATCCAACTGGACGCACAGCAAGACACGCGACGTCGAGCTGCTTCCGAATCAAACCACGGAGCTTCTCTCGATACCTTGTCCAGGGCCGCCCCAAGATAACGCTCAGCCCCCATCAGGTGACCCTATATGGGCGTCTTCGTACTCGGTTGTTGCGAGTGCACGTTTGATAGACGCGGACGGGCGTGTCCTGGCGAGGTTCGCCGATTGGCCACAGCCGTATCGCTATCTTGCGGTTCCGGACCCTCAGCTGAAGGTGGATGTCAAAGGCGTGAGGGTCACGCTCTCCGTGGAACGACCTGTCAAGGGTTTGTGGCTGAGCGTTGAGGGTGATGGACCGGAGGTGTCGTGGAGCGACAATGCCCTGGACATTGTTCCAGGAGACCCGCAGACTATTACGGCCAAGGGGCTAGGGGATAGGAAGCTTAGGGTGGCTTATCTTGGAAAAGAGAAGGCTTCGTTGACATGATCAAAGAATGATGTAAAAATACAACATTTGATGTGTACTCCTACACCCGGAATTAAGTGACAGTGGATAACAATTGAGATAGGATAAATGGTATAAGTAATCAAGATAGGTATGCGATTCTGGAGCTTTTCGAGGTGCTCCCAGGTCCTTTAAAGACGCGCTGTGCTCGTGGAAGGTGCACGCGGATCAGGTCGAACTTTGCGACAGACGCGTCGTTTATTCTTCTTGGCTTTAACTGGAGAAATTCAGTCGTTAGTGCCCAGGGAAATCGAGTATAAAACGCGTTTCTTACCAATCTTGGCCTGTTGAGGTTGAGGTTCTTCCTCTGATTGAGTGGCAGTGGTGGCACCAACCCCAGTGCCCCGATGCTTCTTATCCTGCAGCTTCATTCCCCCGCAGTGCTCGCACACACGGCACTCTCCATCGCCGTCCTTGCACCCACCAAGCTTGTCATACCAGTACTGGTTCCTAAGCTTTTCGATCATGGGTGACTGCACAACGTCCGGGCGCACTGCATGCTTGTCCAACGCTCGTTCGAAGGTGACTATAGCCTTTTCGGTGTCCCCAATATCGTGTCCAGCAATCCGCATGTAGGCCGAAAAGGCGTTGGGCACCGTTATGGATTGTTTTGTGGACAGGAGGTCGAGGACAGCCTGCTCGATGTTACTGAGCATGGTCGAGGATATGGTTGAGTGAATGGAGAGACTAGAGGGCTGCCAACGCTTTTATAAGAGTCCAGGAGCTTTGCCAAAGCGCACAAAAAGCGTGGGTTCACGTCGAGGACCACCCCAGTCTTGCTGCATGATCATGGTCAAAGCAGGACTTGAACGAAAATAATTTGATCCATTATGTCAGCAGTGTTTTGCACCATTGTGTTCTGGCTCTTCGCATCGAAAAAGCCACTGTGCTCGGTAGAGGAGCCCAGTAAGCTGCGAACTGAAGGACCGAGGGGCGAGTTATTGACTCAAATTTTTGGCGCTAGAGAATGGAGAAAGAAAGTCAATTGATGTTGATAAGATAAGATAAGATGACTTGAGTGAACCATCTTGCAAATCCCAACAGGCTTGACTTGAACGTCGATGTCCAACCACTCGACTGCCACCGACGCGAGTCTGCAACCGCAAACTCTTCCCCCAGAGATTTTGTTAGAAATCCTAAGCTTCGCATCGGCCACCTCGGGGATATACAGCTCTCTGCTTCTCGTTTCCAAACAATTTCATCGACTTGGAAAGCTCAACTGCCTACGAGTCGTCCCAATAGTGCTGGAAGGTTACGACCAGCTTAGTCCATTCGACCGCTTCCTACGTAACTCTCCTGAAGCCCGAGAGCATGTACGGTATCTCTGGATCATGGGCGAGGGTCTTACCTGCTGGCAGTTAATCGAAACTATTTTGGCGTCCTGCACCCGCGTCGTCTCGTTATCGTGCACGAGCCGATCACTCACCTCGTTATGCACCCCCGAAGTATTCTCACATACGATGTGCACGGAGCTCACACTAAACGAGACCTGGCATGCCTGGGATGGCGTCATGCAGACCCCGCACGGCCGGCGACTTTGCGCGCAGCTTACCCACCTCCGTCTTCACGAAGGACTCAACCCCGAGTTCCCGAAACAATACTTTAAACGCCTAACGCACCTTGCCTTTTCCTCCCGCCCGATCAAGGAATACCTCGAGCGCCACCTCGAGGTGCTCAAACCGTTGCCGGCGTTGGAACGTATAGTTATAACGACGTTTTGGTGGCGCGACGGGGCCCCTGACGGATCGAGGTCGGAGCTGCTGGATTTGGATGAGAGGCTGGCGGTTCTGCATTGCCGCAAGGGCTGGACGGAGCTCGATGTCTGGATGGACGGTGTGAGGGGCGGGTTCAGTCTTTGGGATCAGGCGAAGCTGGAACGCAAGTCTATGAAGGTGTTCCACGGAGCCTTCAAGTTTCTAAAGCGATCCTGATCCTCCTTCCTCCCCTGGCATCCTATTTTGTGTGTTCTACTCGATCCTAGCCATTTGGGATGACGACTAATGAGATAATGTCTTTGCAGGGATAAGCTTTCACCCACAATTTCGACAACGGGAGTTGCAAAGACCCAAGCAACGCGACGAAACTTGCTCTAGGGGGATACCCCTGTAAAACGACGGACGTCTTGTCATCACCCATCGGTCTCGTTCATTAGATACTATGGAGCGAGGCGGTGGATATGACCGGAGCAGGAAAGCACGCACGGAGGGTTCCGCGATTGCTTCATTCGTGGTTGGTGTACGATTACTCCAGTTCCACAATCTCACCCCGCATAGCCAGCATTTAGCTAGAATATAGGTATCGTAATAACCGTCAGTCTCCCGGTTTACTTTCCCCGTCGGATATCTGATGATAACAATGGCCTCAGAGTTCTGATTACATGAATATTCCGAGGGGCGGAGAGCATACCCTGATGTTGCGCCCACTGCAACTCGTCGACGTAGGGGTATCTGTGAGCTATCTTTTTATTTTGCCTCGCAGGTATCCGACGTATCTACTGAGTCTAAATCTCTGGGATTTTGGTACGTGGTGCTAACACCTCTTGACGACCGACCTAAGTTAATCCGAACTTGAGACCAGCTTGTCCTTCGCTGTCCCTCCGTTTGTCTCTGATAAGGTGGCTGATGACAGGCTACCACGCGTTCATGTTTTCGGTACCGCTGTTCAGATATCATTCCGGGCAGTGTTAATTCTAGTGCTGGCACTTCGAAGATATGAACGAATTGATCGCAACAGGGCTCCATACCAAAACTCACAATGATTGGGGCATGGTCTGAACAGAACATGTCAACGGTTCGCTCTATTCGGCCTTTCTTTGAGGTCCGAATACTAACACCATTTATTCATTGACGAGTCTTGGAATCCGTTGCCTTGACGTTCTATGAAACTTCGAGAAACGTGTATTCAGCGCTCATACATATTGTCTGTTTTGATCGTAACGACCATCGGCCACGCGACCCCAGGTTGACTGTTGACCATTGCGCAGCAACGACGACACAGCTTTCTTTAGCATTAGTTACTTTAACTTACTTATGTTACTGCGATCTCAAGTCTGCTCACGGGATAATTCGTTCTAGCCGTCCTTCAATGCTGCGTGCACTTTTGTCCTCTACCTTCTGCAGTGTTGGTATACTTTCATGCCTTATTGCAATCGGCGTCACATCCGTACCCCGTCTCCCACTCGATAAGCATGGGGTGGAGACTCGGACAGACTCTCCCAACAAAGGCTCGGAATGGTCATCTCCCTACGCGTCGTGGCACGCGAGAGCACTACTTACACCTCACCCGAACCCCCACAATTTCACCCCAACTCTCGACACTCTGATATTGAGCATGCGGTATTTTGCCATGATCGGCGAGGGCCTCACCCTGGCATTATTCTCTGGATCGGTTCCTGGCGATTCAACTACAAGCACTACTTCCATCGCAGTAGACTCCGTAGGCCGCGTGCTCCTCGTATCCCAGAACGACACCAATGGTATCCTAAGCCTAGCACAGGAGGCTTTGACCATGCCACTGGGGGGTTCGTGGTCTATCTATCATGAAGTCACTTGCTTGCCAGACGACCTGTTATTCATCCCATACATCCCTTCTCCCTCCGCGCTTGGCGCTACAAGTTATCATGGGGCGAAGCTTGCTGGGCTACATCCCCGACCCGACCTTCCTCGCCCTGTACGCGACCCGGGCCCAATGCAACGCCCGTTTAGAAGAGGGGATTACGATCAGAGGGTATTCAGTATCCATGGTTTCTCAAAATTGCGAAGGGCACTGGAGCACCCTGTGGAGGGCGTAGCTGAGCTGCCGCAGGTTCTATGGGAACTTTTTGGACTTGGGCTCGAAGGCAGCAACGGATGGATGGATGTAAAGACGGATGAGATTGTTCTAAACCGAGTCTTCGAGGTGATAGGAGGCAACATGTTTGATTAGCGGGCAATTCTTTCTGTGTATTGCTAGTGAATCGTGAGCGGGTCAGCCTATGACTACATATTTACATGCCTAAAATGTTTGCCATTCTGCTCGAAGACAGGTTACGGTTCAAAACTCAGCCAGCATCCAACAGCCTTCGTCGCTTCGATGGTTAGAACGTAAATGCCCTGGTTTCCGTGCGAAGACAAGTATGGACACACATCCCTGCGGTAGGCTAATGGGGTATTGCTGGACCAAATCCTCTGGATTAGTACGTAGTAGCAAGTATGTAGTTATTGCGCTCAGACCATAGTTGTAGTTATTGCGCTCAGACCATAGTACCAAAGCAGTTATGAGAATTGCAAATGCTGACACGCGTCAGTCGCGGAATGTATGCGTCTGAGGCCATCATGCTACATCTTTCACTCCGTTGACCTTTACACGCCAACATCAACCGCGTCCATGGAGATCTGTGTGAGTATACACTATCGTCTAGTAGTTTATCATACATCTGATATCTAGCGAAACCTAGCGAACGCGTGTGATATACGCGTTCACGGACATAACTTGTTGGCAACCTCCTCCACCAACTTCCTGACCTCCTTCTTCGTGACACCATGCTCTCCACATCCTCCCTTCGTCAATTTACGCTTAAGCACAGACCGAGCTTGGAGAACCTCCACCAGCGGTGAGATAGCGGTATTATACGCCGGGGACAAACGAAGCAGGCAGGCCAACGAGGCTGTGAGGCGATGAACTAACGAATGTACCGATCAGCAACCAGCCCAGGTAAAGAAAAGCTGAAGGACAACATACCAACTTCCTCGCTCGTCGTCTCCCTATCAAGTGCCTCCACGACCGCACTAACCATCTCCACCTCCCAATCCTCATCCTCCTGCACGTCCGTCGCATTCCCCTTCACCCTCTCCACCCTTCCCTTCTGCAAAAATGCAGACACGTTAAACGTCAAACTCGCCGCTGCAGTGCGCACTGCCCCGTCCGTGTGTAGGAGCGTCGGAATCACGACGGCCGCCAACTTGCCCCGTGTAGTCAGGAACAGCGTCTGCGCGAGCGCGGGCGTGGCAAATGCATTGGCGAGGAGGCGGAGGACGGTGAGGAGGTAGTTGCGGTGGTTGGCCTGGGGAATGGGGTCTTGGAGGGAGGCGGCGGCTTTGTCGAGGAAGATGTGGATGGGGTCGGATGACGAGGAAGGGGAGGCCCACTTGCCGACGCTTGGGTCAAGGATGGCGACGCGCCATAGGTCCACGAGAGGGAATAAAGAGGCCACTGGGAGAGCGGAGGCCAGGGCGGAGGTGGCTTGACTCCAGGAAGTTAGCAGAGCCGGGGTCGCTGAGGGGTGCGCCGATGGTGATGTGTTCGCAAAACGGGCTTTGAGGTAGGGTGCCACTGTTCTTGTAAGGGTTTGTTTAACGTGCTCGGGAGTCTGAGGGATCGAGGGCCATGGTGTGGAATCCATGAACGACAACAGTTTGTTGAGGGCTGTGTCGATGGCTGGCACTTGCGTGAAGAGTATGGGATTGAGTGACAGGGCTTCAATGGCTGGAAGTGAGATTGATGTATGGGCATGCGCTGCAGAATCAAACAGAACATCAGCGATTTTCAATATAACAGCGCCGTTCGACGTACGTGGAAAGGCTTGGTAGAGCAGCAAATCTACCTGCGTTCGCAATCCATTCGCGTCGGCGCCCTTCAGCTCGTCTAGCTGTACGGACCATGAAGAGGATGCTGGACGGACTAAGCGGGCACTCACCTTCTTCCCGTCTAAAAAGAACATAAAAGTGGGAGTCGCTCGAATGCCCCACTCGCTAGCCAGACTGTGTCCCAGACCAACACCAATATCGATCTTGGCGAACCCTGCACCTTTTCCATCGCTCTTGACACCTTTCTCCTCTGCCAGCCTCTCAAAAACAGGCCCAATCGCTCGACATGGTCCACAGGTGGCATCGGTAAAGAATGCTACGGCGGCGCGGTGACCCCTGAGGAAAGCTTGGAACGATGGTGGGTTCGTGATGACGTGAATTGGCGCGGTGAGCGTCTGTGTTGCGGGGGTTGCTGACTGTGCTTGTGAAACAATACCCTCCAGTATCGATGCAGTCAAATGAGGATCCTGAGCTGCGTTTGCTGCGGGGATTGGAGCGGGTGCGGAAGGCGTGGGTGTGTCTGGCGAAGGGCGGCGGTACATCGCATCGATGGTGGGCCGGAGAGCTGCTCCGAATGGCGTAGCCAGAAATTCAGTAGGTAACTCTACGACGGGTCACATGGTTACAATAGTTCTAGGGATTCCGAGGGAAGAACACACCTCTGATGTGGTCGGGAATGGAGCCGCCTGTCAAGAACCCAACAACGTCATTTGTGAATGAATTACAGTTAAAATCTGTCCGACCATGTCAATGATCTCAGTGAGGCCACACAATAGTATTAATAACCTAACAGGTGGTACTAGAGAATCGTCAGATGCTTGATTCGAACTTGCAGCGAAGCTTTAGACCGTACTTTGTCCGCGGTATAATGATCTCTCATTTCTGTCAGGTACTCATTGAAAGTCTCCTCGTCTATCGAGGTTTCTCCCATATCTATTACTTGTAGAGGGGCACCATGCTATACGGTAGATGTTGGTAAAAACTCTCATACTCCGAGAACGGGGCACTCACATGTGATCGGCCAGGTGATGTCGTGTTGATTCCTTGTCCATAGAAGACTTCTCTTCCAAAGACCACAACGGAGGTATGCCTGAGGACAATAAGTTTAGTTTTGTGATAAGTAGTTTGGACCGGGCAAGTCGACGAACCAGATACCATCGATCTGCTTCCCAGTGAGTTGTCGGGACAGCTGCCTTGCCATTCCATTGCTGAGGTCGTACACGTAGAGATTCACCTGAAAAGACATTTCTAAAATCTATAATATGAGGATTAGGATGAACGAATCGTGTGTGCGTGGTCTAGAGATGAACCGTCTCTTTTAATATTGAGGCGACGCGTCATTACACCCTGAGGCTCGCACGTGCTGTTTATACTTGTGACTTCTGGACGGTTCTGGAACTGAAAACAATTTGCCATTTCTAGAAAGCATGAAAAAATATTCAATTACATAGACATAACACGGAGAGCTGCATACAGAAGTGCTTCAACAAGTGGAGCGAAGGGAAAAATTGACACCGCAGACAAAGAGTAGTCTGAATCGAGTTTCATACCTGACGGTACGAGCTGCGAAGTGAGCTAAAGGTTGACGCATCCGTCAAACACGCCAGCGTTAGGCCTCCTCATACACGAGGCCAAAAGCCATCCGAAGTCCATCGAATCACCAGCATCATGATCCACCGATACCACCATCAAGTGCTTCAGGACGTTGCAAGAGCGCAAGAATCGGGAACGCGTGCGGTTGGTCCAAAATATCGACGGCGCTCTGGGCCGACGTATTTGAACCATCCGTACATTGACACAGCCCTGCCACCCTCCCATGAGGGTAGCATCTGGCAAACTAGACCCTTCAACCATCCATGTTCAGCTCCTCCCTGTTGAGGTCTGCCCAGGTATCGCAGGCGAAAGGCAATTCTAGCTGCTTCCAGTGCCCAAGGAAGCGTGTCGTCGTCGAGCACCAGCACCCAGGTAGTAACCTGTTTACTATGCATCGACGGCATGTTTCGGAGAGGGGCCATCCGTCGAAACTTTGTGCGTAGATAATCGGGAATATATGGCTGGGACCGACTTCCCTTGGTGGACTTCGGGCTGATTTGGGTCAAGGGTCACTGGGGCAGCTGAACATGGTTCGGTGAAAACCTGAAGCCACGTTCACGGCGTGAAAACACGCGAGGGTGCTGATCGAGACCATAAAGTAACACCGGCGAGTGCAGGGATGAAGCAACTAGTCCTCCCGACGACTTTCAAGCCAAAATGAAGTGTAATCCTCCCTCTCCCCGAAGGCAGAGATCGTAGGACGTGGCACAAAGGTGGCGTATGTCTGGTACGTCGTTTGGTCAGTCATAACCAGGTCCAGCTAGGACCGGTCGAGGAGGATGTGGAATACTCAGACCTTGGCCCGTTCGCGAGAATAGACGTGGAGAGTCCTGTGTGTAGCGAACAATCGCAGCCTTGAGCCTGCCATGGTGAACGTTGAAGAAGATTGGGGAAGAAAATGAGTTTTTACCAAATGTACGGGTTATCCCGATGCAGAATCCGCATGCCGACAAGATGCCGGCATTACCAATATCAGTTTTCGACATTCCGCCCGCGCGCCTCATCTCTTTGCGCCAAATTTATTCGTTGCCTCTGTACCCTGGAGAGAAGCGTGTCATGTGCTTCCTACAGAACTTGCGGTATTCACTCGCTGGATTTTCGAATTAAGGGCAACGTATTAACAGCGCATACGGCATAGGGGGGTTGCAACCACGTAAACCTTCGTATATGTAACATAACCGTCATGGAACTCGACGACAAAACTACGGCTTATCATGCCCAAGTTGCCGAACCAAGAATCCTGGTGAATCATTCGGGATAGGGCTCCCGTTGACAACAATTTCAGGGCGAGGATGAGGACCATCCTGCCACATAAGCAGAGTATCGTCACGCAGCCCTGTAGGCCCCACAGTACTTCAATATGGGGTCATGCCACCATACGCTCTCTCCAAACGTTTCGCTCTTGTCAGCATCGCGGTTAGCAGCATCAACATCCCCCAGCAGATGACAACCAGGGCGGCGATAAAGAGCGGTAAGAATGCAGCGCCGTACGGGGTCTTGAAGCACGTCGCCGTCCGCCCCCCAGTACTAAGTACGGTCAGCGCTGCCGCGGGCCCATCTGTTGTATCCCAAGCTCGCCAAGATGTACGACCCACCAATCTCCCCAGCCACTTCATCACCCGACTGTTGTTAAAGTTGGACTGGTAGAATTCATCGTCCAGGGAGTTCAAAACCTCCTCGCCAAGCGTCGTTCTCATCATGCGGGAGCCCACTGTCGCGAAAACGGGCCCAGGACTACCAACACCATGATCCAGAGCATTGGTGGACGATGCTGCAAGTGACGATTCCTGGAAAATGAAATGGCTCAGCAGGCCTGTGGCGTTATCGGACAGCGTGTAGCGTTCAATCGGTCCAGTATTGTCGAAAGTCGTGGCGCCGGGGTTCGGGACGTCGTGAAGCTCGCGCCAGTAATCCGCCTCGACAAAATTGAGATTGCTGGGCAGACGGTCAAGACTAAGGGCCACGCTTCCCTCGGCGTCCGTCTCCGCGGTAGCGGATACCATGTTGATTTGTGTCGCTGTCGCGCAGACCAGTCTGGATATCTGCTGCGTAATTTTCCCGCCTTGCGCAGAGGAGCCTCCGGGTTGAAGGAGGCCGCACGAATCGCCCCGTACCATCGGTTTTGCTGAGCGGAAGCCCGAGCTTCTGATTTATCTGCTGTGTGCAGTTCCCAAGGACACTGGCTGTCTCGTCGACCTAACGAAATCCATCCTAATCAGGCAGATTAAATGTTGCAATGTTGGTCCGCGGTGAGAAGGTTCTCCATGACTTGTTGAAGCTGACGAAGTCGCCGTCGGCATTCTGGGATGACGTATTGAACAACGGAAGTATCTTCTCTCGAACCGTGTCAACCGTCCGTGAAAGGGCTTCCATGAGGTAATCCGGTCCCCTAAAATACCTCCATATGGTCTCGTTGGTCATGTATATATCTCTAGACGGAACACCGACGAGGGCCCCAGGATCGTTCACCGCAATCACACCCAAGTTCATGCATCCGATGTCGACCTCCACAGCCAACGCCTTTGCTATGGTGACTTTCTGCTGTTTCGAGAGCTGCGGGACGCCGATGACCACATGCAGTCCTAGGTCGTGCGGCGCGATGACGAGTCCATTAGCAATGATAGGACTGCGAACTCGTTGGGGACGGCCCGCGATAATACATGTTGAGATAAAACGGGACCGAAGGCGAAGTGAATGGTGCGAGCCGAAGTGGCATAAGGACATCGCTGTCCATGGAATTGAAACCGCCAAAGGCATTGGCATCAGCATAGGTGGCATTATGCCACGCAGTGCAGTTCCGTTCCGTCACGTTTAGGCCGAAAACATGTGGCTCCGTCGCGTCGCATCGTTGGCTGAGGACGGTGGCTGGGTTCGTGCCATTGATGAGGTTGGCGCCAACGAGCTTGAGGGCATCGTCGTCCGTTCCGACTAAAGCGGGGAAGTCGAGCGAACTGGCTCCAGGGACCGTGCACGCGTAGAAGCCGATGAAGCCTATATCGCTCAAGCTAACAAAGAGTGCGTAGAATAGGAAGAGGAGGATGGCGAACAGAAGGCGAAAGGATGGCGTGGGGTCTTTACCCCTCCCGCTTAGTCGCTTTGCGATCCATTTCATGGAAGAAAATGTGGCTGTAGACTTTCCTACAAGGCGATTAAGAACATCATGTGTTTCGACGGGAGCAACGCGCGGTGTATTGCCTAGAATGATGAGGCCGAGGATAGAGTCCGCCATAGGAGAGAATCTGTATGACCACACGAAGGACGAAGGTGATTTGGCCAGTGATCAACTTCTCTGATATGACGATCATCGCATACCTAAGCAATGTAGCCAAGAAATGGCGGGGTGAGGCTTGGGTGGGGAAGGCCAATCTTGCTGTCCTGGCAGCCATTAGGTACCGAATAACAAAACCTAAAACCATGCTTCCTGTCAGTGGCACTTACTCGGGATTGATTGTTATCATGCCGCTAGAAGTCATGGGTCAAAAATGACTGGCTAGAAATATTCGTCAGTCCCCATCATACCTCGTATGCATACACGGATTTGAACTTACCGTAACGTTCCAACTCTCGCGTCGATTTCTGTAGTCCTCATTCCAAATTTACAAAAACCAGGGATCAAGGGGAAAGAAATAAAGCTGTAGATCCGGCCAGGAGATCAATGATAAGATGGTGAACGTTTGCAACAGAAACTCATCGATGCATCTCGGAAAATCCACATACCAGAACTGATCACCCCTCGTACATATATGTCGGCTCGACGACGCAGGACGCAGGACGCAGCAGGAAGGAAAAGATAGGATCTGACTAAATCAAAAAGTCAAGTGCTGGAATCTCGAGGACTGATCATGAGTGTACGAAATATTGGCGATCAAAGAAACCGTTGGCAAAAATGAGAAAAACTCATCGGAAGATGGATCACAAGTCACCCGGGTATACAATTAACTTGTTCATGAGGGAACCAGTGGGTGGTGTATATCAAATGATAGGAATTCAATGCCTGCCCAGTTTGTGGATCTAGAGTTGAGGATACCATCAGTGAATCGGGAATGGTAGCCGAGAGGTAAGCGAGGGTAAAAGATGGTAAATAGAGGTGAGTACCTTCGGCAAACCTTCGATCATTGACCTACACATGATATGGAGTCGAGGCAAATACAACCTGTCAATCCATACACCCAACGAGCAGGGCGGAAGGAAAAATTGGCCGGCAGACTAAGTGTGTAGTCCGAATCGATTTCCATATCCTGAGGGTATGAGCTGTGAAGCGAACGAAAGCATGGTACGCTCAGACTTTGGCTCGTTCGCAAGGATAGGAAGACGCGAGGCGTCTTGTGTGAGATGAACATCGCAGCTCTTGGCCTGCCGTGGTGGACGTTCTGTGCAAAGCTCGAAATCAGAGGTGCTATTAGATGCTGAACATGGACTGGAGCATCCGACCGTTTCAGCCATGGTACGATACTACGATCTCGCGTTGTCCCATCGAAAACCACTGACATGTGCGTCGCGGTCTTGGTGACGAACCCGCTCTGCGACTGTTTCTTCGTCCGCGGGTGGTAGGTCATGCGGATGGAGGGGTCCAGGCTAGTAGGGAGGGTTAACTTTCGTTGATGCGAGGATGAGAGGGAGGCTCACCCAAGAGGACAATCGAAGCTTTCGTCAGGGCTGACAGGGGGCACCTCCGAGCGGGAGATGAAGCTCCCGTCGACATACACACTCCCCGTCCCACGCAGCAGCGTGTACTGCGACGCATTCTTGATCTTCGCCTATGTATCCCAAACGCCGAGTCAGAACACTACCTACCCCTAGCACAAGCGAGACAGGAGACGCACACTCAAATGCACCTTCGTATCCTTCTTGGGCACACACACCCACGACATCTTCGCATCAAGCTTGAGCTGCACGATCGTCACATTATGTGCATTCCCATCGCTCGGAATCGTGATGAGCCCTGGCACGTTAAACGTCGCGCTCACGTTCCCCCTGCTAGACACCTCTAGCGTTCGGTAGCCTACGCGGGCGGTGGCGGTGGCGGAGGGCTGCCATCAATGGCGCTATGCTCCGTGGAGCTGGAGTACCGTGCCGTCCGCTGGAGGGTCCTCGTTAACATGCTACCAGGGGCTGGGATGACCGGGACGAACGCGGATATGACTAGGGGAGGAGCGGGTTTGTAGATCGTGAGGGGCCACGAATCGAGGGTGGGGACCCTCAGCCCGAATGTCGGGGTGGCGATCTCGAGGGTTAAGGAAACATCTTCCCAGTCCTGTGTGGTTCGAGTCGGTTTCGGCTTGTTAGGAAATGTTGGGTTGGTGAACGTACCTCGCCTGTGTTCTGTGTGATAGCGGCTTTGTAGATCAACATCACTTGCTCTTCCTTCGCCTGCATGTCCACACGGATATCGTATCCCGGAGTCCAGGACGCGCCATAGGTGATGGCTGTAGTCCTCATCTTAATAAAGGCACAATATGTGAAAGAAACATCAAGCATACCATAGGTTAACGCAATCTCCACCTCACCCACCGCCCCGCAAACACCCCGACCACCACCCTGACCACCGCCCTCATGCACAACAACCTATTTTGCTTCCCCTGCTCCTCCCCCACGCGCGCCGACTGCTCTGCCTTGATCTCAACCTCAATCTCAAAAAGCTCGCTCTCCAGCTCCAGCACGCGATCGTCCAGCCCCGCCGCCGTCGCCTCGTACTCCTTCACCGCCTGTGCGACGTCTCCCGCCCCGACATGCTGGACATGCAGAGTTCCGAGGTACGCCTCGAGCGCAGAGATGGCCTTGCGGGCGCGTGTGAGCGCCCTAGTCGTGCGCGTCTTTTTCGCGAGGAGGGCTGTGAGTGCGGGCGACGTGCTCAGTGGTGGGCATGGTGGAGTCAGGGAGATGGCGACGTCGTGGATGGTCACGGCGCCGCGGCCTTCGACTCTTTCAGCCTCGTCGTTAGCGTGATATGTACACCTATATTTTCAAACGAAGAAATACCGGAGAGAGTCCTGGTCGAGGGCGTTGGGAAGACCGGTGATGGTGACTTGATTCTGGCCTGTGCACACGGAAAAAGTAAAGAGGCGGGTGATCTCGGCGCGGCCAGAGTAGACGCTGACGTTGGTTATCTTGCTGTGCTCGGTAGACACAAGGGCGATTTCGTGCGTGGACTTGGTCAATAGTGGGGGGTGATCAGCCCCTGTGGTTGCCGGTTGTCTAGACTGGGGCAACATAACAACTTAGTATTTTGGTGGACTATTAGTATGTGATCGTCAGTGGGCAGTGTAAGTGGGGAAAAAAAAGGGACGAACGAGTATTTGATGTCAAAGGACTTATAAGGACAAGTTGTGGGGTTCGAGACTGATGACAGGTACCAGAGTGACACAGCCATCAGCAGCCACGACCGAACTTCCCGGACTCGAGATGAATCCCTCTCATAGTTAACCCATGGACCTCTTCGTCGCCGTAGTCAGACCTCATTATCAGCGTCGCCCAACAAATTCTCCACAGCTTACACACCACCCCCGCAATCCTAATCCACCATGCTTAGCGCCCAACACAAGCTGTAGGCAAGGCCTACGAGGGATGTGGAGCTGACAAACTGGCAAATGTGACTGAACCGACATTCCTTTCATGGTCTCACTATACCTCACAGCGCGTCAGACCATGCGTAGATCGAGGTTACGAATGCGCTTATCCACCAGGAACCCCTCGTAACATCACCGAGGAGACCAGAGACGACTGGACAAGCGCCCGAGGCTCAAAAATGGTCCTTGCGATCTGGCAATTTATTGAGGTCATGAGTGGATACGAACGGTGGCATACACACAACTAACAGAGCGGCCATGATATCAGCAAAGACATGCGTACCGAGTCTTGTGATCGAGCCCTGGTCCATGTCGCGCTGGCCGGCGTTCGTGAAGTGTCGCTGCAAAAACGTCGTGGTCGTCGTTGGGCAGCAATGGGTTGGGATGATGTTCTCCAGGGCGGTTAACGCTGCTGAGGAGGCCCGAGTCGTTGTCTGGGTCAAAGATCGGCATCTTGAAGCGTGGATGGTGGCCGTGGCCGTCGGATCAGGGTATTCAATGGTTCCCCGAGGTCGCTAACGTGCCTGCTAGTCGGGATCCAGATGATGCGATGGACGAGAAGGTTGACTTAATAAACAGCATACCGTCACACCAGCATGCACTGGTATACCACCGCTGTTTACTCTGGCGTGTAAAGCTGACCATCCAAGGTATCTGGGAGTCGCTTGGGCCGTTCATCATCTGTGAGGCTAGATGAGGCAGTAATGGAAGTGTACATTTACATCGCCCATCATCATCTGCCCCCACGCTTCTAAAAAATAACATCCATCCGAAAATCACATTTTGTATGTTCTTCAATCGGATGCTATTGGCCTTCACGACCGAAAAAAGTAGCTATATCATATAGGGCGCTGGAAGGTAGGACGTCGAGGTTCACGTGTCCCAGAACTTGAGGGGGCTGGGCGGCTGGTCCCCCGTTGTCCATGGTGCTGTCTCTTCGGAGGGGAAATAATGTTAGATAAAACCGGTGAAGGCTGTGCAGACATTCACGCACGCACACAACAAAGCCCTTGAGGCCACTGACATCCGCCGCCTGTTCCTGATGCCCAACGCCTCGTCCTCGTGTCTCAAGTTACCCGGTTGATGAGGAGTAAGGTATACAGTGTCGTAGGTAGGGTTTTTCGGGTTTCGACTCTTTGACGATGTAGGAAATCGACGAACGTGGTGCTAGAAAGCAAAAGCACAACTCCGTCAGTGTACTTCCTTGCAGAGGAGGAGAGTTTGTAACTTACAATCGGACACACAGTCTCGTCTTTCCGTGGTGTAGCCAGTAGCACATCAACGTGTCCAGGTCGCGTTAGTGAGGTCGATGAAGAGGATGGTTGGGGTTCGACCAAGGTGTTTCGAACATTGAGAAGAGGATAACCTCATCCCTATGATGTAGTGCGAGATGCCATCAAGGGAACTGTTATAGGCCATGGTCAGCCCAGTGTCCATGACTGGGAGAGGAAGGCGGGAAAACTCACCTAGTGCATGGTCTCGGGCATTCAGTTGGGAACCCCCGATTCGCGATCGATGTGAGATGTACTACTGGCGGAAAAACCTCACATGAGCAGGGAAAGGGCTGAGTTCAATGATACACGACTTACAAGACAGCAGAAACTTGCAAAGGAAGGAGCCAGGATGATGAACAGACAGATACGTGGCCAGGCTTTGAGTGGGGTGCTCGTCATGTTAACTGGGGGTGATGTGCCAGTTAGCTTCAAGCACAACGAAGAGGGACAAGCCTTGGCCCACCTCATGACTCAGAAAAAAGATGGACGAGGAATGACACAGCCACATCGTGAGGTGTATTGACGCCCTCATTCATACGCATACCAAACAGCCAAATTGCACACTCAAGCAGGTCTCTTCGTGCTACTCTCTAATATTTATTCTGACTCTAGGTGTCGACAGGTCTTAGGGCGCATGGTATACCTGACCATCGACGCAACTTTTTGCTACAGTAAACAACATGCCTTTGCATCCGGCTACACCCAAATACATATCCTCGCATGTAGCACATAGAGCGTAGCGCCTTGTGCATGCGTCCCAACCGCCTCACATTATCTAGGGGTGAGTTCAAACTTCGTGTTTTCGGTCCTCAAGAGCACTGCTGTTTTTTTTTGTTCTTCAGAGATATGCGACGGTCCACTAGGCAATGACACAAATACAACATGTGACGAACATACGTATGCCACAGGCTACACGAAGAACGTAGTAAAGCTGCGATATGGCCGAGTGCACTACTGGCACCTCGTTTCTAGATGCTACCGCTAGTGTCGGCGGCGAGGCCACCACTTGAGCTTCGTAGCCCCATGATGAGGTGGTGCGGCTACTTTCAAAACGCCGGCACCATTCTCGAGGAGCACCTGCACGACGGTTTCGTGGCCTTCCGCTTTGGCAGCGTGCAGCGCAGTGGCACCAGCTTCATCTTTCAGGTTGACGACAACACCCTTCTCGAGGAGCAAGCGCACAATGGCTTCGCAGCCGTGCTCTGACGCAATGTGGAGCGCTGTTTTGCCGCTTTCGGACTGGACATTGACGTTGGCGCCGCTCTCCAACAGGAAACGTACAACGGCTTCATGTCTATTCCTCGATGCAGTGTGTAGTGCAGTTTCGCCGCTTTTAGACTGGACACTGACGTTGGCACCACTCTCCAACAGGAAACGTACAATGGCTTCATGTCCATTCCCCGATGCAGTGTGTAGTGCAGTTTCGCCGCTTCCGGACTGGATATTGACGTTGGCGCCGCTCTCCACCAGGAAACGTACAATAGCTTCACGTCCACTCCACGATGCAGTGTGTAGTGCAGTTTTGCCGCTTTTGGACTGGACATTGATGTTGGCACTGCTCTCCACCAGGAAACGTACAATGGCTTCACGTCCACTCCACGATGCAGTGTGTAGTGCAGTTTCGCCGCTTTTGGACTGGTCATTGATGTTGGTGCCGCTCTCCACCAGGAAACGTACAATAGCTTCACGTCCATTCTCCGATGCAGTGTGTAGTGCAGTTTTGCCGCTTTTAGACTGGACACTGACGTTGGCGCCACTCTCCACCAGGAAACGTACAATGGCTTCATGTCCATTCCCCGATGCAGTGTGTAGGGAAGTTTTGCCGCTTTTGGACTGGAGATTGACGTTGGCACCACTCTTCAGCAGGAAACGCACAATGGCTTCATGTCCATTCCCTGATTCAGTGTGTAGTGCAGTTTCGCCGCTTTTGGACTGGACATTGATGTTGGCGCCGCTCTCCACCAGGAAACGTACAATGGCTTCACGTCCATTTGATGCAGCGTGTAGTGCACTTTCGCCCCAGATTGATACTGCGTTAACATTGGCACCGCTCTCCAACAGGAAATGTACAATGGCTTCATGTCCATTCCCTGATGCAGCGTGTAGTGCAGTTTCGCCGCTTTCGGACTGGACATTGATGTTGGCGCCGCTCTCCACCAGGAAACGTACAATGGCTTCATGTCCTTTTCCCGATGCAGCGCGTAGTGCAGTGTCGCCGCTTTTGCACCAGACGTTGACGTTGGCGCCGCTCTCCACCAGGAAACGTACAATGGCTTCATGTCCATTCCCTGATGCAGCGTGTAGTGCAGTTTCGCCGCTTTCGGACTGGACATTGATGTTGGCGCCGCTCTCCAACAGGAAATGTACAATGGCTTCATGTCCACTCCACGATGCATGCTGTAGTGCAGTTTGGCCTCTTATGGACTGGACATTGATGTTGGCACCACTCTCCACCAGGAAACGTACAATGGCTTCATGTCCATTCCACGATGCAGTGTGTAGTGCTGTTTTTCGGCTTTTGGACTGGACATTGATGTTGGCGCCACTCTCCAACAGGAAACGTACAATGGCTTCACGTCCATTCCCTGATGCAGTGTGTAGTGCAGTTTCGCCGCTTTCGGACTGGACATTGACGTTGGCGCCGCTCTCCACCAGGAAACGTACAATGACTTCATGTCCTTTCATCAATGCAACGTGTAGTGCAGTTTCGCCGCTTTTGGACTGGACATTGACGTTGGCACCACTCTCCACCAGGAAACGTACAATGGCTTCACGTCCATTCTCTGATGCAGTGTGTAGTGCAGTTTCGCCCCTTTTGCACTGGACATTGACGTTGGCGCCGCTTTCCACCAGGAAACGTACAATGGCTTCACGTCCATCCCTCGATGCAGTGTGTAGTGCTGTTTTGCCGCTTTCGGACTGGACATTGACGTTGGCGCCGCTCTCCACCAGGAAACGTACAACGACTTCATGTCCTTTCATCAATGCAACGTGTAGTGCAGTTTCGCCCCTTTTGCACCGGACATTGACGTTGGCGCCGCTTTCCACCAGGAAATGTACAATGGCTTCACGTCCATCCCTCGATGCAGTGTGTAGTGCTGTTTTGCCGCTTTCGGACTGGACATTGACGTTGGCGCCGCTCTCCACCAGGAAACGTACAATGACTTCATGTCCTTTCATCAATGCAACGTGTAGTGCAGTTTCGCCGCTTTTGGACTGGACATTGACGTTGGCACCGCTCTCCACCAGGAAACGTACAATGGCTTCATGTCCATTCCTCGATGCAGTGGGTAGTGCAGTTTCGCCGTGGTCTGATTCTGTGTTAACATCGGCACCGCCCTCCACAAGCACACGTACAACGGCTTCATGTCCATTCCCCGACGCAGCGTGTAGTGCAATTTTGCCCCCTTCGCATCGGACATTGACGTTGGCACCATTACTGATCAGAAATTTAACCATGTTTGCATGCCCTCCTCGGCATGCATATATCAGTGGTGTCCGCTCCGTGGAATCCAGTGAGTTGACATTGTGGTTTTGTTGTAAGAGCCATCCAGCTACTAGTAAAAGACCTGTGGTTGATGCGATGTGCAGCCCGGTGTGGCCACGGATCTTGGCATTATGAAGAAACCAAGGGAAGTATTCCCAGTCGTAAATTATTTTGAAGAAGGAATATGCTTGAAGCAGCAAATCATCACTGAGAAAAGCCAACAGCTGTTCCCTGAGTGCTGCCTGGTGATCATGAACGTGTACATGCCAGTGTTTGGTAATGTAGTGCAACAGAGTGTAGCGTTGAATTCGGTGTTCAGGGTTCCCAATGTCCTTGAAAACACTGAAAGAAAGATATGTGAGGCACATACGTGCCATTTCACGGTTTCCTTCCGGGAATTTCGTCGTCCGGATCGCGTCAAAATATTCCTGTGCAGTGAAATGCACCAGGCGAATGATCTCGGTTTCGGTGTCAATCACGACTAAGCCTGCACAGATGGTGACCAAGACATCCTTATCCGTGACAAACTCGGCATGAAAGTCATGATGATCTGGCTTAAGAGCAAGGAATTGCTGCAGCTCAGACACAGTAAGGGGTCGGCAAGCGTAAATCAGAAATGAAAGGGCTCGGAGTGCTTGCTGGCTGTTCTGGCTGTTCTCTATACGGCTCATAGCGTCATCGTAGATGGCAGGAACCGATTTCGGGAGAACTGTGAGCATCGCGAGAATATCACCCACGTTGAGCTGGTGTTCGAATGCAGCAATGTGAAATGTAGCCACAAGAAACCTGTTAAGTCGAGTTAGAGTTATAAGGATGTATTTGAAACTTTTTTATGCAGAGCACGTACATCCCCTGACAAGAGTTCGCAATTGCTGTCACTATTTCCTTCCGGAGCAAAGGTCGTGTCTCAATGATCCTGGTCAGCCGCTTTGGCTCGTCCAAGCGAGCCTCTACAAATCGAGTTATATCCTCCACCGTGCCACGTATATTGATCCTCTGGAGATTAGCGAGCTTTGAAGCTTTGAAGATTTCGTAAAGATGGTCACGGGAGGTAACCAGGACATTTGCCCCAGATGATTGAAGACCGGCCATGAATTCTAGGACGGCGTCCTGATTATTTTCTGCACATTCATCCAGCGCGTCGACAACGATGTAAACTTTGCCGAACTCTTGCAAGAGAGTACGCAACTCAGGTACCCATCGTCGAGGCGAAGAACCATCATTGAGTTGCCTTTGTTCCTCCTCGTACACAGCCTTTAAATGCACATACACCTTGTTGGACATCACAGCAAGTTGGCGTATCAAGCTGCGATGGATTGCATCCAGGGTTTGTGTCGATCCCTCCTTGTAGTTGTAGTAGACCCACGCCACGCCAATCAAACCATTAGGTTCACAGGAGCGAATAGCATTCAGGTGATCGATGATGAGTGAAGCGAGGACTGTTTTACCCGCCCCAGGAATTCCAGAGCACCAGAGCGCCTGACCCTTGTCACACTCCCATCTTTGAAAGGCGTCCATGTTCAAGAGCCACTGGCCAGTCCCAGGCTGACGTCTATTGGCTACGTCAAAGTGCTTCGAAGAGGCATCTACGGGAGATATCCAGGCCAGGATTTCCTGTCGCTCGCGGTCTGGAATGGGGCAACAGTGTTCCCATGAGATCCAAATCGTGTTTCAGTAGTTTATGGCTGCACATACCCTCCAGAAGTCCCTTCATGCGCTCGATAGTGGCTGAGGAATTGAGATGAGTTGCACGCACGAATTCTAGAGAAATGTCGCCAACCTGGATCTCCATGATTGGCGATAAAGGTACCACCATAGATGTCAATGTTGCTAGCGTGCTCAAACATAGACATATCTGACAAACTGAGGTCAGCACCGAGCTTAGACGTCGAACGGTAAACATGACCAGAAGTCATGGTACCTGGGGCAGTGTCTGTGATTGAGGATGCAACAATTTGGAACCGCACTCGTTCAATTGTGACAGAAAGCTGGAGCTTAGATGTTGGATATGGTGCTGGTTGTGCTTCTTGGAGTGCAAAAGGGATCAAATTGCTGTGCACAGATAGCGGACGTCAAGATGATGTTCCGAAATTCTCGGCTTGGGAGCCAGACAAGCGCCCTAAGCCAAGAAGCGCTGTCTTAACATTAAAATGGCATAATATCTAGCCTTAGGCCTTAGTAGATAGCGCGAGACCTTACGATGAGAGATCACTGATAAAACCGCAAAAGGCGACGAGGGATAGGTGACATAGCCATATCGGGGGCATGCTTTCAGTTCGTTTTGTGGGCTGGTAAACGGCATATCCGAGTTCTACGGTTCTTAGCACAACAGGAGCTGACTCCTACCACAATTACTGGTCACCCGGATATGTAGACACTGAGGATCAGGGCAGAGAAACGGAATGACTGGGGTCAACATTGTCCATAGACCCATCAAGACCCACCAGTCCTTGCGTTCGCACTCAACCTGCCTGCTGGCAGCTCCCTCCGTGACCACTCGCACATCTCCTGCTATTTTGTCAGATGCGAACCATTCACCAGAACATCCACTCACAGCCCATATTGCTCCTAACACTAGGACCACCCGCAATAGTGAGTATCCCGGCGGTCAGGAGCTGGTATGGCATGTGGATAGTGGGAGAGGGAACAAGGAGCAGGGCAGAGTTGATGATCCGAGTATCGATGGTAAGGGGGTCCAGTTGTCATAGACGAACGGAAGGCGCGCTGTGGTAGTAATTTTCATGCAAGGTTGCGCGTGGTACGTAGTCCTGCAAACGGTCGCAGGGGCTGGCAGTGATGTGCTGTTTGACGCTGCATTCGCGAGGTCTGTGCAGGGCGATAGTGGTAGCAGGGCCGTCGCATCGGCGAGGTCGCGTGCCAGTGCACAATTTGTGCTGGTTCGAGGCATTGTGATGGGGAGGATGGCGCTCATCGAGACAGGCGGAATAAGATATCTAAAGAGGTACTCAGTGTTAGTACAGCTTTGCACCAGAAGTAAAGAAAGCATTATCAGGACTTGGATAGAGAAATTCTGCAACTGGACGGGCCTTCAGCATGAGGTTGTGGTGATTATTGTATGTACACCAAACGAGGCCCTGTCATCACCATCGTCTCGGTCGTTCCCGAGGTAAACTCCCATAGACGCCAGCCCATTTGAAATGCCTTGTTCTCGTACTTACATAGAACTCGGGATCATGTCTCTCTTGTGAAACATGTCCCTTAGGCATTTCATTAATGGAGTATGGATCCAAGCTATTGACTCAAAGGCCGTCATCCAGTACGAAAACTTTTACCCTGGCTCAGCTGTCCTGCGGAGACTAACAAGTAAACCCTTCCCCTGCATCAGAGTCCTCAACCTCAGTTCGTACTGCCCTTGTAGTCCAATTGCATCTTCCAGGATTTTGACGCGTAGTTTAGCTACCGGCGAGCCGATTACAAACGTAGCTGCAGGCGCTACTGAGGGCGTGCACACCGCCGTCTTAGCTGCTGTCGAGGTGCGTTTGTCATATTTATATCGCTCACCCCTCCATCAATTCACGCGTGGGCGACCAAATTTGACTGCGTACTTGGGCCTACAAGAAGGTTTGGGGTCTCAATTGCCCTGGCACCACGCGTGGCCTACTCCTTAACATTCTCGCTGACCTCGTCGAGGAGCACGCGGACGAACTCGCGGGCGTTGAACGTTGGTCAGTTACCATCGATTTATTCAAGGCTCTTCCGTTGAGTGATAGACGATCGTACAAGGCAAGCCGTATGAGCAAGCGCGCAAGAAGGGCCTCACGACGACGATTGCGCTATTTCGCTATTTCGCTGGCTGGGCGGATAAGGTGCAGGAGGAAACAATTGAGGTGCTACGCGTCATTTTCGCACAATCCCGTCTGTGACTTGTTTTACTCCTGTCGGTCACCAGACAAATGAGAAGAAGTTGGCATATGCGAGACGGGAACCGTACGCTGACGGCTACAGTTCGTCATTTTCCTGCCCATCTGGTCAACCTTTGGTACCTGATCATTCCGCCCCATAGGCAATCCTGTTGGCACTGTCATATCCAAGCACCCGCTGGTCGGCAAGATCTCATTCACAGGGAGCACGGCTGTTGAGCACACCATCATGCGCGCGGCGAGCGAGACGAATCAGAAGTCTGTTACGCTCGAGCTAGGCGGAAAGAGCCCAATAATTGTCTTTGACGATGCGGATCTTAAGCAAGTTGTCAAATGGGCGGCTCATGATCAGGGACTTTTGTACGTTTAATTTCTGATCATACTCCTTTATAATACATAATGCTTTTGCGTAGATTCATGACGTTGAGTCGCCACTAGTGCCTAGCCAGACGTCGACGTGATGTTCTAGAACCTGGCCTTCAAGTTTGGTCCTGAAGGAATTCGAGGGAGCTTTCACTCGCATCGGACATGGCGTACAGAAGGATGAAAGACATAATTTATGTTGTCCTTCGTCCGAACCCTCCTATACCATGCTTCAACACGACGAAGCCAGCCAAATGACCCGAAAATGTGCATCAAGAGGGCAGTCCATCTATTGTCATGATCCAATACATCAGCTCGTGAGTGCAGGATACAGGCACTACGAGACGCACTACTGATTAAAACTCTAGATTTGGCATAGGGATTGCTCACTATCTGCCAAGGGCATTGTGTAGGCGTCGACGCACGCACGCAACAAGGTCTCTGGAGTTCACCACTGACACCTGTCCCCCGCTTCTGGCTGCCCTCTCTTCACGGATCGAATACTTCGTCCTGCTATCCAAAATTATCCGGTTCTTGAGGAAAGAGCTGTTATGCATCAAGGATAGGGATTATCTGGTCTTTCCCACCCATCTCCCCAGCCCACTTCATTACCCTACTGTTAAAGTTGGACTGGTAGAATTCATCGTCCAGGGAGTTCAAAACCTCCTCGCCAAGCGTCGTTCTTATCATGCGGGAGCCGACCGTCGCGAAAACCGGCCCAGGACTACCAACACCATGATCCAGAGCATTGATGGACGATGCTGCAAGTGACGATTCCTGGAAAATGAAATGGCTCAGCGGGCCTGTGGCGTTATCGGACAGCGTGTAGCGTTGAATCGGTCCGGTATTATCAAAAATCATGACGCCAAGATTCAGGACATCATAAAACTCACACCAATAATCCGCCTCGACGAAATTGAGATTGCTGGGCAGACGGTCAAGACTAACGGCCACGTTTCCCTCGGCGTCCGTCTCCACGGTAGCGGATACCATGTTGAGTTGTGTCGCTGTCGCGCAAACTAGTCTGGATATCTGCTGCGCAATTTTCCCACCTTGCGCGGAGGAGCCTCCGAGTTGAAGGAGGCCGCACGAATCGCCCCATACCATCGGTTTGCTGAGCGGAAGGCTGAGCTTCTGATTTATCCGCTGTGTGCAGTTCCCAAGGACACTGGCAGTCTCGTCGGCCTGACTAAATCCATCCTGATCAGGCAGATTAAATGTTGCAATGTTGGTCCGCGGTGAGAAGGTTCACCATGACTTGTTGAAGCTGACGAAGTCGCCGTCGGCATTCTGGGATGATGTATTGAATAATGGGAGTAACTTCTCTCGAACTGTGTCGACTGTCTGTGAAAGGGCTTCCATGAGGTAATCCGACCCCTTGAAATGTCTCCATATGGTCTCGTTGGTCATGTACATATCTCTAGATGGAACACCGACGAAGGCCCCAGGATCGTTCACCGCAACCACACCCAAGTTCATGCATCCGATGTCGACCTCCACAGCCAACGCTTTCGGTATGGTGACTTTCTGCTGTTTCGAGAGCTGCGGGACGCCGATTACCACATGCAGTCCTAGGTCGTGCGGCGCGATGGCGAGTCCATTAGCAACGATAGGACTGCGAACTCGTTGGGGACCGGCCACGCGATAGTACATGTTGAGATAGAATGGATCCGAAGGCGAAGTGAATGGTGCGAGCCAAAGTGGCATGAGGACGTCACTGTCCGTGGAATTGAAACCGCCGAAGGCGTTGGCATTGGCGTAGGTGGCGTTATGCCACGCGGTGCAGTTCCGTTCCGTCACATTTGAGCCGAAAACATGTGGCTCCGCCGCGTCACATCGATGGCTGAGGACGGTGGCTGGGTTCGTGCCGTCGATGAGGTTGGCGCCAACGAGCTTGAGGGCATCGTCGTCCGTTCTGACTGAAACGGGGAAGTCGAGCGAACTGGCTCCAGGGACCGTGCACACGTAGAAGCCGATAAAGCCTATATCGCTCAAGCTAACAAAGAATGCGTAGAATAGGAAGAGAAGGATGGCGAACAGAAGGCGAAAGGATGGCGTGGGGTCTTTACCCCTCCCGCTTAGTCGCTTTGCGATCCATTTCATGGAAGAAAATGTGGCTGTAGACTTTCCTATAAGGCGATTAAGAACATCATGTGTTTCGACGGGAGCAACGCGCGGTGTATTGCCTAGAATGATGAGGCCGAGGATAGAGTCCGCCATAGGAGAGAATCTGTATGACCACACGAAGGACGAAGGTGATTTGGCCAGTGATCAACTTCTCTGATATGACGATCATCGCATACCCAAGCAATGTAGCCAAGAAATGGCGGGGTGAGAGGCTTAGGTGGGGAAGGCCAATCTTGCTGTCCTGGCAGCCATTAGGTACCGAATAACAAAACCTAAAAGCATGCTTCCTGTCAGTGGCACTTAGCGGGATTGATTGTTATCATGCCGCTAGAAGTCATGGGTCAAAACGACTGGCTAAAATAATTCGTCAGTCCCCATCATACCTCGTATTCAAATCCGTAACGTTCCAATTCTCGCGTCGATTTCTGTAGTCCTCATTCCAAATTTACAAAAACCAGGGATAGAGGGGAAAGAAACAAAGCTGTAGATCCGGCCAGGAGATCAATGATAAAGACGGTGAACATTGACAACAGAAACTCATCTCAGAAAACCCACATACCTGAACTGATCACCCCTCGTACATATATGTCGGCTCGACGACACAGGACGCAGGACGCAGCAGGAAGGAAAAGATAGGATCAGACTAAATCAAAAAGGCAAGTGCTGGAATCTCGAGGACTGATCATGAGTGTACGAAAAATTGGCGATCAAAGAGACCGTTGGCAAAAACGAGAAAAACTCATCGGAAGATGGATCACAAGTGGCCCGGATATACAATTAACTTGTTCATGAGGGAACTGGTGGGTGACGTATATCGAACGATAGGAATTCAATGCCTGTCCAGTTTATGGATCTAGAGTTAAGGATACCCACAATGATATGGAGTCAAAGCAAATACAATTTGTCAATCCATACACCCAACGAGTAGGGCGGACCAAGCGTGTAGTCCGAATCGGGTTCCATATCCTGAGGATATGAGCTTTGAAACTAACGAAAGCATGGTGCGTAGATTGCACAAGCAGGTGCTGCGGTATCCTCGCGCACGACACCAGATGAAATCAATGGTTTCCTTGGGCGCACGCGTCTGGCGTGGACTCAAGGGGGTCTAAACAGCCAGAGATGAAAAAACCGACACTGTCGAAGCTGAAGCACGGGGCAGCTGGCCGTGGAGCGACCGGACCCTTGCCGATAAAGACCCAAAAGCAGCACCCGTTTTGGGTCGGGATAGACCACTCCATCCTCGAGACGAGTTTCAAGCCTGTACAAACTACAGTCTTCTCTTCCGACCGGGAGGTGAAGATCGTCGGACATTGCTGATGAGCGGCACATATTCGATTCGTCGATCGGGGGGTTATCACAGGCTCTTCCGAGTTGAGAACCAATCGAGGACGTGGTATGCTCAGACTTTAGCTCGTTCGCAAGGATAGGAAGACGCGAGGCGTCTTGCGTGAGATGGATATCGCAGCCCTTGGCCTGCCGTGGTGGACGTTCTGTGCAAAGTTCGAAATCAGAGGTGCTATTAGGTGCTGAACATGGACTGGAGCATCCGACCGTTTTAGCCATGGTACGATACTGCGATCTCGCGTTGTCCCATCGAAAACCACCGACGTGTGTAAGTTATGTCAAGTCCTTGTCCATGGGCCACACAGACAAACCGCACTAAAGCTGTGGGACGGGCATCTGAAAGAAATTTCGTGACTTGAACAAATTACAAGCGCGTTCGCGAATCTGCGACAGCATATTATTATTCGATTTCAGGAGCCGTTGACCGCCTCATTCCACGCTACGATCATATTTCCATACCTGTCATAATCCGTTTGTCTGTTGAGACCAGATGCCGACGCCATGGCAGTCGCAAGGTGGATACCATACGCGGTGAGCGTCTGCAAACCTGCTACCTCGATCTTGGCCATCTACTCTAAACTGTTTTTCAGCCTAGCCTCGTGAATTGCGAGGTCCTCCGTCTCGTATTCTTGAAGGGTCTGCGGCAGGCGTGCAGAACTTTGTTGGATACTCGCAAGTAGTGCGTCGGAAGTGGGATTGGAGCAGGCGCGACAGGTGCGCTCGAACGCGTATGGTTTGAGACTTGCCCGGCGTTCGGCAGTGGGAACTGAGATCCGACAATAGGGAATGTCGATTTCTTCACCTTTGTTGACGTTACCAACGGCACGGAGCTCGCACGAGAACGAGGCGACGTCAAAGTGGTAACAGGCATTTGGGGTGCAGCTGCGAAGACATTGCTATCAGATCAGCAAAGCATCCATAAAAGCCGGAAATGTATGCCAATGATTAATCCGCGATAACTCATTGAAAGCAGCGGAGATGTCGTGCTCCTTCCCGTTCGCTGCTTTGATTGTAACCCCGATTGTGTTCGTCCTCAGCCTACCGAAAATAGGGCCGGAGCCATCCTCGGTGTGACAGTTATGTAAGGCAAAAAAGGCGGTGCGGTTTTCGGGCAGCATCCTGTCAACACAGATCTGGAGGATCTTCTCGTATTCAACCATCTGCACCATTGTCCGCTGGAGAAATGTGGCCACAGAACCCGCGGAAGGGTGCCAGAAAGCCATATTGCTTGGGGAACGACGAGCAGAGGGCGTTCAGACAAGATGAGGTCGTTCATCTTGAGCTTGCAGGTTGCGAAGATGCCGATTCCATGAGGCGACGGCCCGATGCGATGGCAGGTGAGAGGCGGCTTTCGAAGGGAAGAGGGAAATCTTGGCGTTGATAAGATGGCGAGCTTCGCTTGGCCACCTTTGAAGAGACATCCGGTCCAGTTGTCGGGACGGTCGGGAAGAATCTCATGGCGGTGTCGAATGGGAAGAGTTGTATAAACATAAGCGTCGTCACTGTAGTTGGTAGTGAGCGCATTAGATCTGCATCCGAAGAGAGCTGAGTTGGCAGAATTGTAATCTTTAGGGAGAGCTGTTGCCCCTGTCAGACATGAAAGACGTGTCCGAAGAATGAGATATAGTTACTGGTGTCAAGCTTTCCGATGGGAAGTTTTACTAAGAGTGGCTCTACAATCCTAATCTAATTAGCAAACCGCAGGAAAAGATCCAAATTGAAAAATATCAGGCACCTGGTTGAACGACCGCAGTCGGAGCACTGGGCGTGGCATCATGAGCTCCAGATTTCTCTTTTGCCTTATCAGTGTTCAAGAATCCTCGTTTCATGAGCTACTGGGTCAGAGAGCGCAGAGTTCTAATCCAAAACTTATGGTTTTCGATGGTGGTTAGTGAACAAGAGCGAAGCCATAGTGCACAGCGACCGTACCACGCTTCAGGCCGCGGATCTACTTAGGAAGCACAGCGACGATCGTTTTCAAGTATTATGCCACAGGTACCAACAACGCAAATAAGTACGTTAGTGGAGAGAATATCAACGGTTTGCTTTCGCTGAGTAGCCTGGGTCTGGGGGGTTGGGGACGAGAGGGTCGCAAATTCATGGAAGGAAGAGCAGTCGATCTAGAGAAGGGCTCCATGCACATGGAGCGAATGCGAGAAATTAAGACGGCAGACAAAGAGTAGTTTGAATCACGTGTCGCGTCCAAGGGGCACTACCTGCGAAGCGAACTAAAGGATGGGTTATCCATCAGACAAACAAGTCTTAGTATGGCTCCTCGTACATGACCCAAGGGCCTGCTTGGGAGACTATGAGCGATCTTCTGGTGTCATCCTAGGGACAGAAATATTGAGGGCTTTTTCGAATCCGGCGAGGTGCTCCGTATCAATTGACTCGGAGGCTCCAGATGTCGAGCTTGTAGGGTGGCGGCGTTCGATGGTAACAGTTATGTCTTCCGTAACAGAAGGAGTGGGTATTCTGAAAAGATGAGATCACTCCGTTCTAGGATTGCTAGTCGTGATGCCGTGAAGCGAAGACCGACCAAGACGATGACAGACGAAAGGCGCCTTGTCGACGGGAGAAGGAAAACGTGGGCCTGATAAGATGGCACGCGTTTTTGCTCGTCGCCTTTGAAACGACATTCGATCACGTCCTCGGGGCAGATATCAAGCGTCTCTTCGATGAATCGGACAGGAACAGTTACGTACACGTAGCATGGCATTGGCGTTGCGTCCATCGAAAGTTAGGTCCCCATTTCACGGCTATAGGAAGCTCGAAACACGACGTGGTGATCGTTCCTGTTTAGCAATCCCCGTCTCATCAGGCTATGAGATTTTAGAGAACAGTCTGGTTGCTGTGAGGAGACGTCAGCATTGAGCGGTGGTCAAACTTGGAGGGGGGGCTGCGACGACGACTATGCAGCAAGGTGGCGAATCAATTGGAGAAGCAAGGGACAATCCCTTCACTTTTGCATAGTCCAAGCCGCGAGTCCGTTCGTTGGTCTGTACGTGAGCCCTTCAGACAATCGCCGGGCATCGCAGGTAAAACTAGTTGTGCACATCACTGTATGACGATTTTCAGCCGAGATGAGTGGATTGGAAGGGAAATGAGAACCGTAATTTTCACGATTCCTGGACGATCATCTGGCCTGCAGGGAAAGCAGGAAGTTATATGGATTGCCGATAACCAAAACGTACCACTACAGAGCAAAGCCCCAGACAAGCAGGGCGGAGCGAAAAAAATTGGCACGGCAGGCTGAGAGTAGTCTGAATCGAGTTTCGAACCCGTAAGGGTGCGAGCTGCGAATCGGACTCAACGATGGTGTGTCCATCAAAAACAAGTGACACGGTCTCCTCGTACAGGGCCCAAGTCCCCGGGCCCATTTGGGAGACAGTAGGCGACCAGCGCGTAATGTCAAAGGGGGTTGGGTAGAGAATAGCATGCGGAGTAGAACTCCTCACAAGCCATTCTGCACGTGTTGACACGCATTCCATGCCGATAGAGACCAGAAGGACGACACCTGATTTTGTCAGGAAATGCCACCCAGTCCTCGCGATGACTTCTGACTAATGCTAGGTGCTTGCCTCCCTCTACCAAAGGCAAAGATCTTAGGATGTGGCACGAAGCTGAAGACGAATACTGGCTTCGTCACCGTTGGTGACCACCAGGTTCGTCACGACTGGTCGAGGATAGTGAGGCACTTCAGACCTTGGCCCGTCCGCGAGAAGAGACGCAAAGCGTCCTGTATGGAGCGAACCGTCGCAGCCTTCAGTCTGCCGTGGTGAAGTGAAGGGTCGAAGTGGCTATGACACGGTGTCATCACGGTCGTTCGGGTTATTCCGAGGGGCTTAGAAGGAAATTCAACCGTTTATTCAAGTTAATGTCAATTTATCCTACAATGCAGAGTACCAGTCAAGAGTCAGGTCTTTCAGAGACACAAACGAATGATACGAGGAAGCTTCACGCGGAAAGCCGGAATAGGTCAAATAACATTGACTGCCTCCCACCACGCTTTCAGTATTGCCCCGTACTTCATGGATTCCGCACGCCTGCCGAGATCAAACATCACGATGACCACAACCTCTAAATGTCTACCATACTGGGGCAGGGTTTGCCAGCCCGCAGCCTCCATCTTTGCCATCCATTCGAAGCTGTGTTGCAGCCTCGCCTGGTTGATCGAGGGGTCCTTGGTCACGAACTCCTCGTAGCTCTTGAATTTTTGCAGATGTGCGGTACTCTGCTGAATGGACATCAGCAACGCGTCGGAGGCAGGATTCGAGCACGCGGGGCAGGTGCACTCGAAGAAGTAAGGCTTGAGCGCTTCCTGACGCCCGGCGGTGGGCATTGAGATCGGGCAGTAGCCGATGAAAATCTCCTCGCCTTTCTTGATATTGCGAGCGGCACGGAGCTGGCACGAGAACGAGCTAATATCAAAGTGATAACATGCATTCGGGACGCAGCTTTGGAGGTAGAAGAAACATCCTTAGATTTTAACAAATCTTCGTGTCGGATGACACACCTATGATTGACGCGCGATATGAGGTTGAACGTAGCCTGGAGCCTGAGGCTGTCGTGGTATTCTTTCGCAGTGCCGATCGTGACGCCTATCGCATTAGTCCTCACTATGCCGAAAATACGGCCAGAGCCGTCTTCTGTATGGCAATTATGCAATGCAAGAAAGGCGGTGCGGCTTTCTGGCTCCATCCTATCCACGCACACCTTAAGGAGCTTTTCATATTCAAAAAGGTGCACCTGAGTCATCTCCTCGTGCGTGGCTGTTGAGTCTGCAGACAGATTCTGGCATAGTAAAGGAACGAATTTCGGGACTAGCAGGAGTGGGCGTTCAGCAACGATGATGTCGTTGAGTTTAAGATCGCGGGTCGCGAACATGCCCATACCATGAGGCGATGGTCCAATGCGATGGCGCGTAGGGGAGGGCCGCGGGACAGGAGATGGGAAACCTGGGGTATCTAGTATGGCGCGTTTCGCTCGGCCTCCAATGAATAAACATTCCGTCCAGCTATCAGGACATTCGGCGTGAGTATCGTCGACGAGTTTTTGGGGGAGGGTTGTGTGTACGATGGCGTCGTCAGAATAGCTGCTGGTGAATGCGTCCCTCCCGGCAAAGGACAGTACACCCCGGTCGGCATCGTAGCCTTCCGGGAGGGCTATTTCTTGAGTCAGCCACGAGAAACTTTTTCAGGCAATGGGCTTACTGGTGTCCACCTTCCCGATAGGCAGTAATAGGTTGCGCGGCTCTAACGAGCCCAGTGTCAGTGAAATCAAAGGAAAAGCTGAAAAGTTGGATGGGACGCACCTGGTCTAGTGAACGAAGGGGGAGTGCTAGATACATGACGCGCTATAGATTTCTTTCCCTTATCATCATTCAGGAATCCCCGCTTCATGTAAGGCAGCTAACAAAGAAAAATGAGAATTATCGCGGCGGAGAAAGATACTGGCAGCCGCGAAACGAGACATGGGGTGGGTTGAAGAGAAAGAATATATAGCCGTCACGTATCATGCATAGGAACATTCCGACACCATGAGGCCCGGGAGGCACTGATGGGAAGTTGTCCGCAGTTATTACATATGCCGCCTCCAAATTTCGTCATGCCATTGCAATTCACAACCGATGGAGCCAGGAGACAAGTACGTAAGAGGCAAGAGGAAGGAGTCTATCTTTGGGTTCAGCCCTTGTACTTTATTGCTGCAAGATGCGGCCTGAATCGAGTTTCATGCCATAGGGCATGACATTGCAATGCAACGGACAATCATATGTCGTCACACTGTCCAGCCTATACGGGCACCATTCAAGGGCAACACAAGCTCGGATACTTGCATCGAAAGACCTGTCGCAACGACCGGCTGATGCTGCTCATCAATGAAGAGTTCCATTCAGCACCACAGGGTTGAAAGAATTGCGTTTAATTGATACAGCAGACAACGCAACATATACCTACCAAAGGACCTCCAAGCAAGGGAGTGAAGGGGAAAAAATTGGCACGGCAGACAGAGAGTAGTCTGGATTGAGTTTCGTGCTGAGGAGCATGAGCTGCAAATTGAGCTGAAGGATGACGTGTCCGTCAACGCCAAGTGTTGCGGTCTCCTCGTACATGGACCAAGAGCCCAATTGAGAGATAGTATGCATACGGTGCAGACTATCAAGGCACTTGAATAGGTGACGCGATACAGGAGTCTCTCCGTGCATGCAATATTCAGCGTGTCAACACACCATCCGCGCCGAAAGAGACCACAAAGGCAACCCTTGATTGTGTTAGGATACACCACCTTGTCCTCGCGAGGACGTCCGACCGACCACAGTGCACACCTCCCTCCGCCAGAAGCAAAGATCATCGGACGTGGCACAAGTGATGTAAATGCTGAACGGTCATCAGGCTCCTCGAGAGCTAGTCGAGGGGGATACAGGAGTTCTCGAGTTCACAAAAGTAGACATGGAAAGTCTTGTGCGTAGTGAACCGTCGCAGCCTTCAGTCGGCCGTGGTGAATATTCGAGGCAGATAGAAAGTGGGCAAAATGGATTATACCGATGTCGGGTTCTTCCGAGCTACGATGCCGAGTTTCGGCGGCAGATTGCTCACTGATGACCACGTACATCGTCCATGTCTTGTTATAACTTATTAATATAACATGTTACAATTATAATTGATGTTCAGTCTTTGGATTGTGTAGTAAATACAGGTATTTGGATAGTCGATACATATGGACAGCAATGAGAACATGTTGCGGGATTATCTGATGGTATGGTCGTTCGTGTCGTGTATGCTATGTTTTTTCACGGGGATGAGCTCGAATCCACTTCGTGCTTCCATTCCGACATCGCCTCGCGCGTCTCCACCAACAGTTTGAACCCCATATCGTCAGTGCCGCCATACCCAGTCTGCTCGCTCAACAAGCAACACCCCCTCGCCAAGCTCTCCTCCTTCCGTTCGATAGCCCCCGCCATGAGTTTCTTGTTCGACTCCGCCTTATAACGCTGGACCGCCGCCACCATCACCGTGTCGTAGCGCTCGAAAAATCGTTCGGCGGCGCGGACGGCGCCCTCGGAACGGCCGTCGGTGTTTGGCTCGTTTGCTTCCTCCGCGAGGGTCATGATCAAGGGATCAGGTTCAATAGGTCCCACCGGGTATCGGAACGACCATCCGTCCTGATGCGCGTTGACTTCGTTGATGAAGCCGTCGATGAGGTGATAGAGCAGGGAGAATGAGAGCCGGCCGAGTCCTTGGACGCGTCGACGTGTTCCAGGGACTTTAGCATCCATTACCGTCTAGCGATGGCTTCGTCATTCGCGGTGAGAAATAAAGGACGGGAATGACTCACCTCAACAGCCGTTAACACAAAATCGAGACCATCGAGCCATTTCATGTACAGTTCGACTTCTAGAATCTTGCTGCCGTCAGTGTGGATGTCTTGTTTGACGCTGGTCTTAATTTTGTCGATGATGTCCTGCGAAACATGCACGATATCCTGGTCGCCTATAAAAATTACAATTTAGGCGTTTGTGAAAGGTACTAGGGCGATGACGAACGTTTGAGTCGTTTCATGCATTTGAGGTCGTTGACAGCTGTACCGTCAGTGGGGTCATGTATTCGCCGGCGAAGGAGATCATCAAGGTCGCAGTCGGGTGTTTGCGCTGGAGCTTATCAGAGATACCGAGGTGCACAATTCATGCCACCCACTCACCTTGTGCAATACGTCCTCGCCGAGACTTCTTCCGTGGGGGTGTGATATCCGTGTCACTCGAGTTCGCGACGCTTATTCGGCGTTTAAGCCTGTAACGGGTTGGTGTAGACATCGAGGAGGACGACATTGAAGGGAAGTAGAGAACCTGTTGTGGGTTCAGCAAGAGAAGCTTCTTATGGAAATGAAGAGGCGATCAACAATCAACGCGACGTGACGGCTTATTAAGGGCAGGTCGAAACGCGTCGACTCAATGATCACGTGCAACAGTAACAATAAAACACGTGACAAACGCGGTTTACTTGTCCTTGGGATAACGTACTTCTAATCCTCCCAGGTCCTGCGCCGAAACCCTCGAGATCTCGTGTGTTGAGCCCGGCCGTCTCTTCGGATTGACAAATTAGCCCAGGCCGACGAAATTTCTTGTGAGAAAAATCTGTCCTTATTTCCTGCAAAAGAAAGGACAAACTTCGTACCTGGAAGTTTCTTTGTTGGTAAATACGATATGGTGCTTTTGTTCAGTCTGATCCCGCGCATGGTGTTGCCGTGGGCCGTACGTCCCTTCCGGGCGACGGAGCCCCTGTTCCTCTTATTGAGGACGGCACTATGATGGGAGGCGTCTTGCCACCGTGTTAACAAGGCATTGTCTGGTAACGTTGCTTTGGAATATCAGGATATAAAATGTCCTGGCGCGAGAGCTGAACTCGAAACACTACCATGGAAGTAAAGAGGACTGTCTCTCATGCCCTGTGACCAAGTACCCCGTACCAAACTAAACCGTCAACACTCTTCATGATTTAATATCTCAAGAAGAGATACCCTCTGGGGTTGCGAAGCTATCGATCGTTTTTCAAGAACACGAAATTCTGATGGTGTCTGGACCAGCCCGGATTTTCTTGGACATACGTGCCGAAAGCGTTTGTTGACTTCTTTGACACACTCAATAGCACCGAGGTGTCTAAGCCAAAGTCTCTTGACAGGCCGCACCCCTGCCAGAACACATGCAACCAAGCACTTCGGGAAGCTCTCTATAGCCTCCGCCCAGATCCGGCGAGGGTGGAGTCGTTTGTGCTAATGGCTCGTCCAGGCTTCGCATCAGTTCGAATCGCTTCGACCCGAGCAGTCCAGGTTTCCGGTTTGTACGGATAGAAACATGCTAGTCTACATATCAAAACAAAGGCGGTTGGTATCAAAAGAAGTCCAACATTGCAAGGCCTGTGTGTCGAAAGATCAACATAGATTCATGGAGATCGACCTTCTACAGTTTGGGTCGCGCCTTTCTGAGCAACTTCGCTTCGTCCCGGAGAACCCGCCGTAACAGCTTCCCGCTTGGAGAAATAGGGATAGCCGGGATGAACTCCACGCCGCCAGCGAGATGCTTGTAACCGACCTTGTTGGCTGCGACGTGCTGGAGGATGGTCAACATGAGGTCTAAAACAAATACGGTGACAGACCTGAATAATGGACGCCTTGATTTTCGCGGCGGCGGTTTGATCCTCCTTCACGCGACGGGTCGCATCGGCGGTCAACACAACAAAGGCCATTGGGACCTCTCCACCTGCCATAGAAACGAATTAATGGTAATGCCCGGGTTTGAATCGATCTCAACGCACTGTAATCATCGGGAATACCCACAACGCAAGCGGACGAGACGTCATCGTGATCCAATAGGCAACCCTCGAGCTCCGCGGGAGCCACTTGGAAGCCTTTGACCTGGTTTTCGGATCCAGACTGTCAGTTTTGATGTACACTTTGTATACTCAACTTAGTACCTTCATGATTTCCTGGAAGATGCCGAGTATCAGTGCGTCACCAAATGAATACGTTGCGTAGTGAAGTAATCACTTTCAGTCGATCAAGAATCCATACTTCCCCGTTCCTGTCAATCTTGGCCTCATCTCCGGTCCTTACCCATCTACCAAGAAATGCTGGAAATCAGCGGCCGGCTGCATCATCAAAAAAAAGTAAACCGACCCGTCGATAAATGTTTCTTGGGTCCTGAATGGCCAGAAATTTTTTTGAGGAAAGCATCTTCAGATAAGGATTAAAAACGTACGCTTCTGCGTTGTTCGCATAACCAAGTGCCACGGAAGGTGTCTTGATATGCAGTTCACCAGCTTCATCATATCCAGCGAACGACCCATCCGATTTGACGATTCTCGCAATCGTTCCAGGAAGGAGTTGCCCGGCACCTAGGCACAATGTTCAAACCATACTATGGTAGAGAAACAGATGATATATTACTGCCTGAAGTTCCCCTCTTCTGGGCGATTGGCCACATGGTTGTCGCCGTGCAGGTCTCGGTCATCCCTGAGTAATTTCCGAGTTAGAATTCGTCGACTCACAGCAAGGTGAAAACATACCGTACGCTTGACCTATGTGTGCATCAGGAAGAAGCTCGAAGAGCTGCTGATTCACCTCATGGGAGAGTGGAGCGGCGCCGCACATGATCATTCGAATGTATCGACGCAAATCATAGTTCTTCACTGCGGGGTGCTTTAAGGCTTCTTAGATGAAGCGTTGCATGTGAGGATTGAATGCATACTTTACACAGTAGAACAACTTGAGGAGGAACAAGCCTGCGAATCGGATATGAACAGACGCCAAAACCGGGACATGGATATCTCGTACAAGAGATGCGAGATGCGATGTCGTACAATGCTATTGAGCATCTCAACGAAGTTGAACTTCGGGACAACGACCAAGGTCATCTGCGATTATGCAGTCTTAGTACTACTTCTCACCACGTATGGCGATTCATAATTCCGCTTACCGCGCTGAACAAGGTATAATGAAGCTATTGGTGACCACGGCGCAAATGAGTGATCAGACATGAAATGACTATCGTCAACACAACTGACATTAATGATAAGGCCATAGATGTCTAGCGTTTGATGAATGAGATGAGATGACGAACCATAGCAGTGGAACTCACGGTAAAGCGGCAAAACTGGTAAGAAACGGGAATCAATAACTACGATTCCAATGATAACAATACGTTTTCCGGATAAACCCACCCCCGATTGCAACGTCGCCCGGTCTATATCGTTGATCATTGAATTCACAGTAGTTTTTATTGACGTTATTGTGGGCAGCAATTTGAATGACGTTAGTTATGAGCGCGTAGTGCGGGACGGCTACGGCCTGAAAGTGTGCAATGAGCATGTTATGAGGTGGCAGGTTGGGGGAAAAAAACTAACTTTAGGTTTCCCAGTTGTCCCCGAGGAGAAACTAAGGAATGCGAGTTTAGTCTTCGCCTCGCCCGGCTTTAGCCTCTTTTCAACAAAGGCTTTCTCTTTAGGTATACTGAGTCCCTGCTGAACGAGAGTATCAACGGTGAGACGATTCCCTGGTAAGTTGGTTCTAGTGTTGAACAAAACGATCCTATCGGCAGGGAAGTTTGCTCCTTTTGCAGCAGAAAAAGCTGTGTCCAAAGCGTCTGGGTGTACAAACATTAGCGTGGCTTTGGTAGCTTCTAGCTGGTATACGAGTTCATTGCTGGAGAACTCGGGATTCGCGCCTCTGCATTCAGAGAGACTCGGTTGAGTGAATCAGAATCGAAGGCCGTTTGTACGAACGAGATCACTCCTCCAAGCTGGTGAACGGCCCAAATTGCAACCGGATAGTCTATGGAATGGCGTTTAGCGTTAGTGATGACAAAAAATGTAGACACAAGAGATGCAACATCCTAACCGACATGGTTCCGGCTAAAGATGAGCACTTTGATTACTGCTTAGCATTCATGCTTGTGGCCTGGTACTGGCCCTTAACGTACCCACGTCATCCTCTCCTGAGCGCCAAAGATAAATGTGAGCCTTTCATATCATGTCTCGAAGAGAATCCTCAGGATTACCGATTTTGAAAGTCGAGTTTAGACCATTGGCAAGTCCAGATGTACGTTGGCGAAGCTAAGAAATCCGGAACCACATGTTGAGAGAATTGACGCGCTAATCAGGAGTGAACGTACCTCTTCCTCCCCAATAGCCCTTCCAGTCTCGTCCTCAATAAGCCATGGTATGCTAGAAGTCCTGACCGGCCGACACTCGTGCGCAGAATCGAATATAAATTGTGGGACAGTTAGGTGATCCGGTATGCTTGGAAGGGGGCCAGAAGGTGAATAGATGTCCATCGCGACGGGAAACTGAGGCTCTCTAGCGCCAATGGAGACGTGGACCGGCTAACATCAACCCCGTGTGGGGAAGATTTATAGTCAGATGTTCTATCAATAACGTGCACAGGGCGCCCAGCTGACCACGCGATCTTCTTACCGTAAAAAGTGAGTATGTACGCGACTGATCCGCTCTTCCTAAGGGGCTGTTCGGTAACGGAGGGACGCCTGCCAAAAATTGATGGTACGGGACGGTACCCTCCCGAGATCCTTCCCATGTGTCCTGTTTGGGAACTTGGCGGGATGGTTATACTGTCACGCCAGGCGTCCTTCGTCATCTAGCGGCTCGTTTTCCTACACACTTACGATCTACAACTACTGTATGCCTGTTGACATTGTAGATCCCTTCAAGTAAGAAGAACATTGATCTTTGAAACAACCCTCCTCAAGCTAAAAAAAAAACTGAGGGAAACTAAACCAGGCCTGTCCCGTGATGCGGGTGGCCACTGATGCTCCCATTTTGTTCTCAAGCACGGATGACCTTTTTTTAGCCTGTTTCTTTCACATATGTAACTTATGTACAAAGCTGCGACATGACGAACGACACCCAGAATTGCTATCAATCTCATCTACGCCAGTGAGAGATGTGACGGTCTTGACGGATCTCCTTTGCACAAAACTTGGCGGGAACGTGATCTGGTGGGATTGATCCCATTGCGGGATGTTGGCAGTCCGGGATCAATCCCTCCCCAGCCGAACAGGGCACTAAGTAAAGGCGAGTGTAAAAGATAAGGTGGATCAAAGCGCAGCATGGTTCAATCTTTTACACGGGGGACGGGATAAACACTGTACTACGGTTTGGCATAATCACGATCGGTCAGTCAATCGTACTATGTAGGACGTGCCAGTGTTCGAAGAGGGCAATATTGCTTCAAACCCACAGATATCGGCAGTTTGTACAAACGGTATAAGCGTATGTGATGGGCCATAGACATCGCGGTTCGGCCCTTATAACCTCACTCGACATCGTCCCGGGGTTTGAAGCTCTTTCGCCTTGTCACGCAACAGGCGTCGCAGTAACTTCCCGCTCCCGTTCTTCTGGAAAAGACGTCAATACGCTGTCTAGTAGTAATCAGAGCTGATCATCGTAATCACCGGGATTTGCTTGACGACTTGAACTCCCCCCCTGAGTTGCTTGTAGTTGACCTTCCGGTCCGCAACGTGCTGCATAGATAGATACCACCGGCAGTCAATTTCGATGAGGTCCGTAAAAAAAAAACGAGGGGGCGCTGACTTTCGCGATGCTGCGTTTGATCTCGTATTCGGCCTCAGTACTGCACATCGACCGCTGTTCTGCGTCTGGAGTCAGAACCACGTATGCGAGTGGCAGCTCCCCACTGTAATTGTCAGGCACACCGACAACACAGCAGTCTAAAACGTCGGGATGGGATAAAAGGCAGCCTTCAAGCTCGGCCGGTGCGACTTGGAAGCCTTTGACCTTCATGAGCTCCTGTTGATAATTCAACAATCCGGTGAGAAGCCCCCCGGCAAGTGGTTTACCTTGAGCCGGTCCACAACAAAGATCTCATTGCTTTCTGAGATCGATACTTGGTCACCAGTGTGGATCCATCTTGATAGACGTCAGCAACGTTCATGTAATTACAATCAAAAAGCTAACCCATCAACGAACGTATCCTTGGTTCTGTGAACAGCGATCAAAGAACAGTATACACAGAATGTTGATTCACATACGCTTGCTCATTGTTCCAATATCCGAGCGCAGCAGCAGGTCCTTTTACGACGAGTTCTCCTTGTTCGCCATAGCCAGCCAAGGAACCATCCGGTTTGATCACTCGGGCTTGTACGCCGGGCAGAAGTCTACCTCCACCTGTCGAACGTGTGAACGACCACTACCCAGGCCGGGAGAAAGTGATTAAATCAGTACTTCCAAGTGGTCCCCGTTTCTGCGTTCCAGCAATCATTGCCAAGGTACTTGTCATCTCAGTCAGACCTGTTAATCAAAACCGAATCCAGCAATCGAAACGGGGGTATTTTAACAATGTTCATCGCACCATATGCTTGGCCGATCTGTGCATCTGGGAACAGGTCGTACAACTGAAACTGCACCTCACTTGCGACGGGAGCGGCACCTATTCCTCTGTTAGTTTATTTTTACACCCAAAAGGACGTCGAACGGACCGATGATCATGTGTTTGATGGTACTGAGGTCATGATTCCTGACCGCAGGATGCTTTGGCAGGCTGTCAGCAAGTATATTCCCATCCTCCGCGGTCAGTTCGGTTGTTCATACCTTGCACAAGTCCACGGCCAAGGGAGGGACGAGCCTGATAGTGAGGATCAAACATCGCCCCCAGGGAAAACTCAGAGCGTACATACACTAGGTGGGTGATCCGGTGGCGCACAATACTCTCAAGCATGTTGAGGATGGCGTACTTCTCGACAACAACCACCGACATCTATTGCAAAGGTAGTTAGACCTCCGAGCCTCTAATTTTTTGAACAGACCCACCGCGCAGAACAAGGCGAGGTGTAACTAGAGCCGAATTAGTTATAACAGATGGAAATTCCAGAAGACGCGGAACGTACATTGATAAGGAGACCAGCCACGTCTGGGAAAGAGGGTGAGAAAGGCTTGAAGATATTACCATAGACGTGCGTACGTACGGTAAAAAGGTAAAACTAATCCAGGGAGAGCGCCCTTAGAGGCTATTCGTCAGAATTAAGGATGGTGCTCACCCCCCAGGGCGACACCTCCTGGCCGATAACCCCGACTGCCTCGGGAAGGATGGGCGTTATCCGCCTGGGTATGAGCGGCCATCTGAATGATATTGGCAATGAGGGAATGGTGCGGGATTGCCACCGCCTACATTATCATCCTGTCAAACAAACCACACATGCCAAGACAGGTAGCCGTAACAATTTACCTTGGGCTTTCCCGTAGTCCCCGAAGACCAAGAAAGCAGGGCGACTTTCCTCTTACCTTCCCCCGGGTGAAGAATGCGCTCTGGGAACGCAAGCCCGTGCTTGAGGCCGAAATGTATCAGATCATGCACACTCGGTATCCTCGGCTCGTGATGGGTCACTTGATCTATTAGGATTACGCGGTCGGAAGGAAGGCCAGCAAGGCGGGCGGCGGAGAGAACGGTGGCAATATTACTCGAGTGTGCAACAGCAAAGTTCACTTTCGCAATCTTTAGCTGATTGCTAAGCTCACCAATCGTGAACTGTGGGTTAGAGCAGCTTGGGTTGTGTAAGCGACAACACAGCAAATTGCTTGATTAGAAAACGGCGTTACCTGACGATTCCGCCGAGCATGAGGACAGCCCAAAGAACGATGGGGTATCCTGAAGAGAGGCGATTGGTCCATCGTTATCAGCGATAGTAGGACATGTGGTACCTGTGTGATTTGGGCTTGAGATCATAACTTGAAGACGAGGTTAAGACCGCTTTAGCAAGCCAGATATCCTAGAGAGCATACCAACGTCGTTCTCGCCTACTCAGATGAATCAGAATCTGAAACACGAACTTGCTAAGTAATGTACAAACCGATGCCGTACGTAGAGTGCAATACACTTGCAAGCGCGCGAGTATTACTCTTTGCCTATTGTGATGTAAATTGGGACGAGAAAAAAAAATATGCAGATGGCTTTCACCTCGTCGAAGCCAATTTTCCGACCAGTGTTGTCTTCGATAAGAAACGGTACTTCTTGGCGGGGCGGCTTCAAGGGGTGCTCGTATTCCAGCATAAACCGTGCCAAGGTGATATCGTCCGGAATGTGCGGCAGAGTGTTACCGCGTGCGTAGATCCCCGTCATCTTCATCAAGTGGTTTTCGAGGGAGCTGTTGAGAAGAAGGTGGGGCTGGACCTAACGGGAGACGAAACAAGCGCGTGGGAGGAGGACCGTTTATATCGCATAGGTCCTGTCACTAAATGGGGGAGGAGCTTGGGAGTCTAAACAACCTGACAACAGATAACGATGGACTGACACTTCTTTTTTTTTCTTCCTTTTTCGCAGCGAGTATGGGGGGAGATCTCAAGGCGCCCATCACTCTCTGAGTTTGAGGTGCATCCCCGATCCGGTTTGGACCGCTTTACACCAGCCTTTTGTGCCGAAACGGTCGCATGTCTTGTGATGCCTGACACTGACAGGTACAGCGATCTCCAGAGCAGAAGCTGTCGATATAGCTTGTCCGAATGGACGGGAACGTCACGGTAAGGGGCAAGAGTATGACCGTTGAACACCGGACGCTGGAGGTGACTCGGACGTCAGATAAGTGACCGGTCCGGTGACCAATTCGCTGATCAATTAGGCGGAGCTTTGCCCAAACATAATATGCAGGTTGCTGTTGTGGGGGGTAGACGCAAGGGATCACAAGACCTATATGGATGTTTCGAAAATAAAAATAAAAATCAGTTTTGCCACCCGACGCCTTCACGTTTTCCTGATCTGAATGTGAAGTTTCGTTTCATGAACACAACTTGTTCTTTTGCACCCTCAAAGACGAGGTACAGCATCCGAAGCCGCATCAGCCTCGGTAAGGCCATCTTGGGTCCCTTCAGCGTTCGCAGCACCATCAATGCTGCGCGCGAAGCTATCCCGATGAGCATACCACCACCTCATCGCAACCGCCTTCTCCCGATCTCCTGACCTTTCCGAAATCTCAACGAACACCGCCTCCACCAGCTCCTTCCTTCTCCTCTTCTCTTCCGCCTCATCACCGCCTCCCACAACCTCCTTACCAACGCCACTATCAGATTTACTACTACTCGCGTGTGCCGTAATGATGCCCCGGATCTCCTCTAATGCGCGAATCATGAGTGGCAGGGGAAGCGAAGGGACGGTGGAGATTAGGGTCAGGTGCAGGCGATGCAAGCGCTCCCTATAATCGCTCCGGGTGGGTCGCCCCGCTTCCTCTCCACGCGGGGACGGTAGCTCCCGGATCGTAGCGAGGAGAAGGGCGATACAGTACCACCCGAGCTCGTGAGCCTCCCCACCAGGTCCAGGTGCGGATGGAGTCAGAGGGGAAGCGCAGGCGCCCCTGACCAGCGCGGCATATGCTAGCCGTAACTGTGCCGTGCTCAGTCTTCCTTCTTGAGAATTCTATATAGAAACACGAGGAGAAACAAATGGGATGTCGTCAGCATGCCGGCAACTCAAAACAGGTATCAATGCCGGAGAAGGGTGTTGTGCGATGAGACCCCAGATTCCGGGCTATCATGGTCAAGCCAAAAGGGCATAGCACCTTTGGGTAAGGGGAAGCGAGCAAGATAACCCTTCATAACGCACGTGCGTATATGGGATGACAGGAGCAGTAGAGGGGGGCACGCTTACCTCTATCAAACACATCGCATAATACGGCACCACACGCTGCACGAACCCAGTCAAGCCGCCCCCCACCTCCCTCTCGGCAGAACCACCACACATCCGATCTGAACTGACAACACCTTCCTTTTCCCTAGCCTGGCGGCTTTCATGTTCCGTTTCCGGCCCAGCGTGCCGACGACGATCATCGTCCCCTTCTCCTTCCCCTTTCCCTGCCGGCAATCCAAATCTCCCCGGATGACCGTGACCGGGCTCTTCTTGTCGCGCCGCGTGGGAGGCGAAGATGGCGAGGACGACCGAGTGCGCTGATTCGTAGGTCTCACGGTGGGTCGGGTCTGTGAGGTATCTGTGTGTGTGTGTCGACAGTGGTCAGTGTGGGTTTTATAAGACTTGGAACGAACCGAGGATGAGAAAGGTGAAGGAAAGAAGGGGGTAGAGTAGAGAAGACGGTTATGTCACCCGCATTGCCATCATACGAGAAAAGATTCGATTAGAGTTGGCGCAAACTTTTCCAATCCCAGAAAGGGGGACGAAAATCCGATGAGCATGGACGCCAACGTCAGCGCGTGGAAAAAAAGACTCCCAGCGCCTAGGCGTAGGTGCCCGTGACGGCATGACACATATAATTAGAAAATAGAAAATGGGAAAAGAAATGAGCGGAAGGAGAAAGTCTGTGTCAAATGCCTGCTATCGAAGATCGATTGGAAGGACGAGGACGAGGGAAAGGGGGGTAAGGTAGAGCAGTCGTAACGATGTTGGGGCTGGACTTGCATGCCAAGCCGAAGGAGGAGGTAAAGCGGCCATGCTGACGGATACCGTACCCGCTTTTCAGCAGTGGTGGTATCGAAGCGAGACGAAAGACGAGAATGAACGCAAGGGAGAGAGAAAGCTTATACAACTGTGTAATGCCCGTCCCGCCATAGCCGGACCACGAGAAAGGCAGAAGAGGGCAATCTGGGTTGAGTGTCACAGAAGCCAAGCGAAGACGACATCATTCTCTAGAGCATCACGAGCGCCTCAAAAAAGCAAAGCAATCCACAAGAAAAGAAAAGAGACGGAAAAAAAAAAGGAAAAGAAAAAAAGAAAACAACAAAAAAAAACAAACAAACTCACGGAACACAAAACCCCCACACGCACTCCCTCACACACCCAACCCCAAGGTGGCGGACCAGCTGCTCGACACAAGCGAGCGTGTACGCCGTCTTGGCCTGCCTGAACCCCCCTCCCTCCGACAACTCGTCGGGCTCGCTGGTCGCTCCGGGTGTGACTGGGTATGGGTAGAAACCAAGGGGGGTTATTAGGATCTGCGAGGCACGGCATGATGGGAGGGGAGGGTGGGGGGATACGAGGAGGAAGACCGGGCGTACGTTTATCATTCCCGAGTGAAGATATCAACTCCCGCACGAACGCTTCACAGTACTTATCGGACCCGGGACCCAGGTCCCCCGCCGAGTCGTCGTCCCGGTCCCGGTCTCCGAAAGCAAGAACATCAACCGCGAGATAAAACGCCCTTCTCAGCTCCGTGAACCCCGCGTCACCACCGTCCCCCGTGGGCGGGGCGGTGACCCCCCCGAATTGGGCCGCGACGAAGGCGAGGTGGGAGAGTGTGCGCAGGGTGGATGAGGCGAGTGATTGGGGGGTGATGGTGGTGGTGGTAGTGAGGTATGAAGAGCGAGAGGGGGAGGGGGAGCGACGTGGGGGGGTGTAGATGATGCTGGAGAGGACGCTGTTGGAGATCATGATGTGGGTGAAGAGGAGGGTTTTGAGGAGGAGCCAGAGGGATTTGGAGAGCTCGTTGATTTCGGGGGCTATTTTTTTTGCGGGGGGACGTTAGCTTTGAGGCGTGTACCGTAGAAAAGCGCGGGGGAGGGGGGGAACGTACAGATTTCGTCTGGCTTTGTGGTGGTATTTGCGAATTTGCTCCGTTTGTAATCTGCCTCGACTCGACGCGCGATAGTAAGAAAGGTGTCGAGAGTGTGGTGGGCTTCTTGAATATCGCCACGTGGGGAATCTACCTGGATTTCTAGGACTCGGGCTGTCAATTTGGATAATCCGGCCATGGCAAGCATTGTGGGGGATGTGGATGTGCGGTGGATGGTTTGTGCGACGGGGGTGTCGGGCTACGGGAAACACGGGGTGTGAGCTTTGGTGGGGAGGTAGTCATTTGTAGGGGGAGGAAGACGCACTGGGATGTGGAACGCGCCGGGGGCTGGGGATTCCGGGATGGAGTTGAGGAAGGTTCCGTGTTGGAATGAGGAGGCGATGGTTGAGGTCAAGAAGCGAGCGAGGAGAGATAAAGGGAGGGCGTTGAGCTTGGATTTAGGGATGAGAGGGAGGGACTGAGAGGCTAGTATTAGAGTCAACGAGAGCAAAGTTTCTGTATAGAACAAAAACTTCAGATACGATGTTCGATACGTTTAGAACGGAAAACACGTACCATCAACATGAGGTCGGAACTCTTTCTCCCAGTCACCTGTCTCGACAGTATAGTCGTCCATCACTTCAGCCAACGAAATGATGACCTCGTCCTCCACTCGATGTGTATTAGCTTCGATGCCCTTCGGCAACCCGTTGAGGCCCAACAGAAGCCCAACACAGCTCGCCAGCCGTATCACCGCCCGTCCGCCCTGCAGTCCTTTAAGAATATCTCTCACCCATTCCTTCATCCCCCCTTCTACGCCCTTTGAGAAGATAGCCTTGGAGAGGCTCCATCCTTCTTCCGCGTGCTTTATGAGGGCTTGGTACTTGAGCTGCACGGCGTGTCGGAAGGCGGTCACGAGCGCCTGGAGTCTGTCGTTGGTAGCCGGGGATACGAGAAAGAACGGGGAAGATATTGCTGCTGCTGCTAGCGGTGTGGGCGTAGGTCGGTCCGCAGCAAGGTGGTGAGAAAGTGCCGCAACGAGCGTTTGGAGAGGAACATTGGGATTGGGATTTTGAAGATGGGTCAGGAGGAGAGTCGTTGACATTGTCGGAGGGCAGAAGGAAAACACACAAACCGGCAATCCGAATGAAGCGGCGACGCGAAATCAAGCCACAAACACGTGATTTGTGCATGGAGTCGAGTAAATTTGTCGCGTCGTAGGAAATTCTGCCCCCGTGTTTCTTGCATTTGCCCGTTCTTTGGCTACGATTTCAGTACCGGGTGTCCTTGGATAACTAGAAGAAATGTAGGCTGAGAATGCATGAGGATGACAGACGGGTAGGCGGCAGCTTAATCTATGTTTGAACAAGGACAATGCTATGCGGGGCTCGTACACTGCAAAGGTCGTCTCGCGAACCTCCAGCTCTCCGGCTTCATCTGCCCATGCATACAAACTTCTTCGGGCTGTGGAAGTTTTGTTTCTGTTCGCCGACTACGCATTACCAGCAACTCCAAAAATATAATCCACCTTCCGTACATCCAAGCTGTTCTAGATACTTCTTCTTAATAGCCAGTGGCTAGAACATACACTATAGCCCGTCACAGGTATATTCCTTTCCGCACTCTTACCCTTCAATCTATTGACGTGCTGGCAGCTTCAAAACCGGCGTTCGACGGCTACGCACGCCCATGGCCGCTCAGGCTTCTCCTTCCGCAATGGGCCCATCGACCTCAAAGCATACCCCTCGGCGACTCCTTCAGCATCTAGACTAGGCCCGCAAACGACGGAATCACAGTGAACTACGGGCCAAAGAGCCCCGCCCCGAGGCTCTTTCAACGTCACGTTCACGAACAACCCTCTCATGCACGCACTAGCACACGCGAACGACGGACTCCAGACGCTCATGGCTGGCAATGTTTCGTGCAGGAGAAGACGGCTGGGTTAGTCGGACCCCCTCACCAAAAATGTGCATATTGGATATGTATATGTGAAGAAGATCTAGAGGAGCACAACGGCGGCGCTGGCAGGGGATGGGCTGTGGTGAACCATATGGCGTTGAGAAATGTCGTGCCCCTCCCCCCCCACGACCTTGTCATGCTTGATGGTCTTGGGGGGGAGCGAGCCGAGGACTGGAGGAGATCGGGTTATCGAGTGAGGTTTTTGTTAATGGGTGAATGGGTACGCTGGCGGAATATGGGTATTGTGGTTTTTGATATTCCGTTTTGGTTTGATGCTTATGCTGCTCGCTGCAGGTCGCCAGCCAGTGAACAGCTTTGAATACAAGCGACGACCAGGGCGTTTTCGAAACGTCATCGTCCCAGCTGTTGATTACTCTCCACTCGGTGTTATTGCTTGAAGGCTTCATAGGTCTTGATCGGTCAAGTCCAACATAATGTACCGACCAGAAATGTGTGCTCGACACGAGTTGATCACGACACGTGCTGTGACATGTTGGCGTTCCTCGTCAAGCTCACCGCAACCGCCGACCAAACGCTGTCCCCGAGGGTCTGGAGCATCCTTTCGTCCAGCCGTCCTTATCCCGAGGCGTTATGTGTCCAAGAGCTCAAGGAACGCGTGTATTGAAGCTATAAAGCTAACGCCTAAAGCATCCATGGCACGATATTCGAAGGCTGAAAAGGTTCACCACGCAGTACTGGACCTTGTATTTGCCAGGCTTCGAAGGATTGCATCTTTCACTTGTAACGCCTAAAGCATCGGTGGCATGGTATCAGAAGGCTGCACTTCATCAAGCAATGTAGGCTCTCAAGGATCGCATCATGGTTCTACTCACTGAATCCGAACGCCTCAGATCCTAAATTCAACGGAATGCCACTAGCCGTCGCGTTCTCCTGCGCTGAAAGCCGCGGCTAGGCCGCCGGTCCACTTCGAAATCGCCGTATAAATAGGCTGTTTCCTGACCTGTCAGCCTTAGCTTTCGTTCTCTTCTTTACCCACAAACACCCGCTACACTTTTTTTATTTTTCGCTCTCGCATCGCTCTCCGAACTCACGCTGGCCATGATGTTCAACCCCCTTGTTACGTCCGTCTTGCTTTCCACGAGTTTCCTGAGTTCGAAACTGCCGTCTGTCGATGCGTTCCGTGTGTCTTCTGGCTACAGACGTCTTCCCGACGACACCATCTCGTCTCCCCGCCTTCTTCGACGCGATGTCTACAATCCGAAGATCACGAACCCGACCGTGCGTACAACGTGGGTGGTTGGATCTGAAGTCACCGTTACGTGGTACGCCCCTAGTCTCCCCGCCACCGGTTCTTCGTCGGTCGTGCTGATGTAGGTTGGTTCTCGGTAGGGATGTTAGCGGTATACCGGAGGACCACCGGAACACGAAGAGTAGAGTCGTCCTGGGCTGGATAGAACCAGGAAAGCTCGACGAGCACCTCGATCTCAGTGAGTCCACATAAATGACCCCTAAATCCCGCCGGCTTAACGGTGTACATCTCGCAGAGCACCCCCTCGCTCAGGACTTCACTCTAGCGCAGGGCCAAGTAACTTTTGTCGTTCCAAAGGTGCAACCGCGGGATAACTACATCGTAGTTGGTGAGTTCTTCGGGCTCCTGTACCGGAGTTGGAGGCTGACAGTGATCGCTCGCACCTTTTTTCTTTTCAGTGTTCGGTGATTCTGGTAATCATAGTCCCCCATTCTCTATCTGTGATTCCTAGGTGTGCTTGTTCGTTCTCGCGATGGACACCCGAGAGCCGCTGTATTCTTGTTCCAGTCATTATGATTATGCTGCTGTTCCCCCCAGCTTCAATGTACGTGTCGGTGTCAAAGTGTGACTATTTCCGTGGCGTCTTTTAGTCTCGATCGCGGCTGAAAGTTGAGCGATGGCTCCTGGTACCACGAAATCCATGCTCCTCACCTACCCACGGCCTCGGAAAAGGGTCGGATATGGCCTTGCTGGAGGATCTGTTAGCGAATATAATTTCCTGCGCGCTCCACCATTCCACTGGGAGGCAAAATTTTGTTTGACAAGTGCGAGGCCTCGTTGTAGTCGCGGGAGATCCAACCAATTTTGATCACAAGTACTAATAATGTACGTCTTCCCCATCTCTTGGACTGTGACTGGACTGTGGAGTTCTTCTCATTGCTTTCCAGAGAAATCTCGGTTAATGTTTGGTTCAAATTTGAGGATCGAGGGAGCGCTAGTCTTACACTACCGTGACTTGCTGAGCCTTGCGACTGCCGGATTTCTCCCCTCCCGTCATGACAATTCAAAGTTATTACACTTGACTGGCGGAAGAAGTGAGCCTCGAGGCATGACTTGGTGCCTGCACGAATCGAAGCTGGGCACAAAGAAGCATCGTGACCTCTCGCTTCTGACCGTGCTTTTTTTATATATATAAAAAGACTCTGTGCTACCGCCCTTTCCCTCAGTCCTTTCTCCTTTCTCACCATTCCGTTACACTGCCTATTTCTTCCTAATTGTAGCCCTCGCAGATCCTCGACCACTATGTTCAAGTTCTTCTCTACTACCCTTTTTACATTCCTCCTGGCCGTAACAATTACTATCCCCTCCAACGCCTCGCCTCTCGCCGACCAGTCCCTCCTCGTCTGGAGTCCCCACATCTTCACACCAAAAGCGAATATGACCTGGTGGACCGGTTCTAAACATAACGTCACCTGGGGTGAGCAGAATCGTAGCGGCAGGCATTTTTGGCGTTGCTAATGCGTACGAGCGTTTGCAGACACGTCCAACATCCCGCGTGAAAAGAGAGGATCCACCGGCCTTATCCTTCTGGGATACGATGGATCCGAAAGCGAGAACCTGGACATCGGTAAGCAATAACTCCCATGCATTTATCGTGGCAATTGTCAATAGGATAGCTGTGCATCAGGACACCCACTCGCGGCTGGCTTCCCGATCGACCATGGCTGCGTCACCGTTGTCGTGCCCAAGAACCTCACAGCCCGTGATGATTATTTCATCGTTTGTGAGTACCGCCAGTCACCAGATTATCTGGGTATTCTGACGCCGCCCTTGGCAGTGTTCGGCGATTCTGTACGTTTCGCCCTTCCTTGGGGGGTCGACGAATGCGCTGATTTTTTCTCCTAGGGCAATATGTCGCAGAAGTTCAGGATCCGAAGGGTTTGAGACTCCATTCGCGTGATCGCGAGCCTCGTTCTATGATACTCGCGAGCAGGAAAATACTTTGAGTCTATATACTCGATGCTTAATCGGTTACGGCGCGTCGTGCGGCTGCGGGCTTAATTCTAACTCTCCAACCCTTCTTTGTCTCCAACTTGTCTCCTACCTTTTTTTTCCCCCACATAGTACGACGTATACATACATTCTTCACAATCTAATGTTTTTGCCTGTTTATGCTGGGCATTGAGCTTTCTAGTCTAGAGTTTTCTGACTTCGCCTTCCGGTCTGGCCACTTCTGGAAACGCGTTGTTTGTCCATGCTTACTATGACGTCGACGGCACACACAAGCACGCCGAGGGTCACCTACTCACCTTAGGCGACGACGTGAAGAACTTCAAAAAGGGGCAGGTTTAGGAGAAAATCATGTAGGCGCAGGAAGACAACAAGAACGGGATTCATTTCCTTTGTTCGAGGGCCTATCGATATTCATTCTGCCAATACAGTACATGGTGTTCTGACCACTCTGTCAGCTCAGAACCTCGTTTCCACCCAGACATTTCATACAATGGTGACTTTGTTCTGGGAGTGCAGATGTTTGAGTATTATGCAACCAAAATTATAAGAAAAAGAGCCACTTACCTTGTAGAAAGCGATGTACCCTTTAATAGACTTCGCTTTGTCAGACACCTTGGGGTAATACCTATCCCCAAGTTTGAATATGCGCGGTTCTGAAGAGAAAACAGTCATACCATGCCGCATCTCTGATCGTGTTTCCATCGACGTTGACGTCATAATAGGAGGCCGTTCTGAATAGGGATATCAGCGTGTCAATTGACGATTATCACGAAATACTCACCCTTTCCATGGGCAAACAGTACTGCGTGGAAGCTATCAGAGGGTATTGTTAATCAAAGACTTCGAAGACGCACTGCGTGTCAGAGTCAGTAAACAATGCTGTGTTGACAGACGACGGTGGGAAGTAATGGTTGTTTTCGACTACCACAGTTTCATCCGACTCGGCGAGGACAGTTCCGTTGAGAGTAACTTTCGTCATATTGAATGGCAGCTGTGAATACGTGAGGGTTTGAAGGGTAGTTTGCGAATGATTCGAAAACGACTGCGAGCTCTTATATAGGCATACAGAACCGAGTCTCGATCGGTGCGCATGATCCCCTGATCTGCTTATACAGCATTATAAATTTCAGCTGACCGATCTAAGTGCTCAGAGAAGAGCTGTGCACCCACCTTGGTGAGCCAGATAACCCTTTCGGGACACCAAAAGCGCGAGAGGAACCAGACGAGTCATCCCGAGTCCCGTATCTGCGATGGTCTTTGCGAGAGAGAGCGACCCGAATTATCAAGCGAGGCATCAGGGATGCTGACATGTCCTCGGAGTCAGCATGACATTTGAGGTCAGTGGGAGTAGGGGGTGTAGCCTGACATACTGACCCTTTGCAACCACGCTAAATAGGATAAGCGGAAATACAATAGCATATCAATAGACCTCAAAGCGTCAAGCTTCTTGAGGTCTTTCAACGGCAGATTCAACTCGAAATTGTCGTGACTCGGACTTGGTGTCAAATTTGCTGGGACCTGAGGTAGTCACGTTTCACGTGAACCTGTCACAAGTCAACAGTGACAAACGCGACCGACTCGTGACTTCCCCCTTGTCCCTGCACGCCCACATTGACCAGGATTGACTCGGCCATCACTTTCCCACCGACTCGGTCTGCAATACTGACTGTAGTGGACTCAGCTGGCGCTTATTTAGGCTTAAATACGAAGGGTAAGTCTTGCCGTTTCTACCTAGCTTGAGTTTCAAACAACTTCTATCAACTGTGTTGAGGCAAAACTATTGAATCGCATTCCCCCCGTTCGTTGAGGCTCCGAACAGCAATACTGATACCTCACACAACTCAGGGCCCTTCCTACAAGTCAAACTTGTGATTGATGAATTTATCTGCGATATTCATTGTATGATATCGAAGTCGACCATCCCCTGTCGTCATTCTGCCACATAGGTCGTTCAAGGCGGGCTAAATAGGACATGAAGATATTTGTGCTATCACACAGTCAAAAAGGCAATCTCCCTATTGACTTGCTCGCGTCAAACGACCGTTCGATATCAGTCAACTTGAAACATTCAATGGATATACAACCCATAGAGAGGCTCGCAAGCCATGGGCCAAGGACCGTCTCGTCCAATCTACCCGCACCACCAACTGGCGCTGACCCGATGATGTGCTCACTGTATCTATTATCACCCCTTGAAACCATCCTGGAGTCGCTCGACGACCACGACTTGGAGTATATCTCCTTTCACGACATTATGGAGGCTTACAGTAACCTTTCGATGAGAATACGCTCTCAAGCACATGTAATTTTACGACTCGACCAGCCGCTACTTGCACTGGTTCCGATTAGGGAGCACGCTGCCTCCCTCGCACGAGCTCTGAAAAGAGATATTCACCGCGCCCTTGTTGACCCCTCCTCCCGTGGTCAAAAATCACCTTCGTCCTTCGAATCCTATTGCACCGAAGTACAAATGATGGACCATGAAATCCAGCACTCCAGAGATGTATCAACACTTTGCCACCATAGCCTGCGTGTATTATCAATTATGTTTGCGTTCGAGACCTTGTATTCACTATTTTCTGGTATGTTCACTCTCTTGTGTACTTTTTCGACGTTCTAAAGTGCACCTGCAGTTCGAGATCTTGAAGATCTCCTTAGCGAGCTTATGAAGATCGCGTTATCTTCGATGCTGCCCACGCCTAACGCGAACAAGACCTGGTCTCTTGTTTTCTGGACTATCCAAAGCCAGAATCTTCCGTCGGCCATCCTCTCCACTCGGAAAACAGAGGTAATAACAGCTCTCAGGCAGGCCCTTAACGGAGAGAAGGGTCTCCAAGCCAAACTCGACGGCCTGAAGGTTATAGTTTTCGCTCCAGTAGACCCATTCTTTCGCTAATGCCCATTCCTTAAGGCTATCCAGACGCTCCTGAAACGTCAACCCGAGCTTTTCGTGTCATCATTGTCAGGCTTTCTTCCCACGATTTTGGCGAGCCTGACTTGGGAAGATGCGGGTAGCCGAATCCAGGCAGCTCATGCGCTGAGTGGCCTCACACTCGCAAAGTTACGTATGCTCACGTCTTCAGAATTTCCTCATAAGGCTACAAGCAAAGCCGTTCACGCCTTCATAAAGGCACAAACATCCCCCACCGAACCTTCACAGGGCGAAGTCCGTCTCCCTAGTCTTTTATCCCAGGCTTTTGCATCCTCCAGGGACAAGGCGCCATTCTGGGCCATCGTCGTCCCAGCATGCATGATCGTTCTTTCCGACCATCTCCTATTCTTACGGCAGTCCTTGAAATTTTGCGTCAACAGTCTTAGACCCGCATCCATCCACAAGCGCGCAGACATACAAGCGCTTCACGCGCCTGTTTGGCGAACGCTGGTTTGGGCATTCTCCCGTCTGCCGACGGATCTGACATGGCTCCAGCCGGAGGACGCCAATATTCCAGACGAAAAGATTGGAGTACGGGGGAAGGCGTTCCGTATGCTCCAGCAGGAGTTGAGAAGTGGGAAAGGTGTTGCATTGGCTGGGGCACTATTGTGTTCCTGTAGTGGCCCCGGTGCCGAGGCAGCTAGTGTGGGTAATGTGTCGAGGGCGCTCCTTATCGTAAAGGCGATGATTGTTGGGGAGCGACAATCGGATCCACGAGATGGGATTTTGCTGCTGCATAGACTCATCAGCGCGATTGGAACGCCGCAATCTAGGACTGGGAAGGAGGGAGAGCAGTGGGGTGATGGTGTTAACCCAGTGCTGGGGCTGTTTGACGGAACGCTTCTGGAAGCTAGTCCGGACAGGACGAAGGACCTAGTGCGTTCTCTTACGGAAGTGAACATCGATCACATTCGCCAGCTCTCCGAAGACGAGGTGGTGCAGCACTGGGATGGGTTGATGACGGCCTGGGTTGACGCAGTGGAGTGGTCCCTTCAAGAGCATTCTCCTCAATTTTCGGTACGCAATCCCAGCATTGATTCGAGATAAACTTGCTCACGCTAGGACAGAGAGAACTGCTAGATATCTGGCAATCACTTTTGCTCGTGAAGACAAATTTGACGCAAGAGCTTGGACATCTGACTGCTTCCACCTCCTTTGCAAGCCAAGTTGCGAGTATCGTCAATGGGTTTTTTATCCAGTCGGCGGAGGCTGATACCCAGGTACGACGCATCGTGACCGTGACGAAACTGTGGGGCGTGATGAAGAACGTGTATTCGATGTCGTGGCTTCCAGCTGAGAGCATTCTGGCCGCTGCCCTGAAGGTAAAGTTTGCGTTGCAGGAGGAAGCCGTCCGGAGCGCATGGAGTCAGTTATGCGCTGATTTAATTTCGGTGGGGACACCTACGCTCTTGCATGTCATTTTCGCCAGGAGCGAGCGGGAGGAAGGGCGGGAGATGACGAGACTGTCGTGGACGGTTTTGGCGAGGGCATGGCAGAGCACGGATGATAAGGTACACTGGGATGAATTGGCGTCATTCCTTGTGATACCGTTCAAGTGCGTCTTGGTTCGTTTGCCTCACTGGGACACGGAGTTAACCTAGATTGCTCTTAGGGCCTGGGTCATGACGGATAGCGAGCTGGAGCTTTGGGAGGGAATGCTCAAAACTGCAGTCTCCTTGGCAGCTTCGGCATCCATTGGGCCGGCATATCTTATGGACATAATACTTCAGCGAATGGGTGAGAAAGACCTTGACGCGTGAGTTGATTTGACGATCCTTTTCTGCCTCTTATGACATCCTTCCAGCCTTGTGCTATTCCCAAAAGGCCTCCACGCGATCTTGGCATGTGTCGACCTCGCAGGGTTTAGTACATTGTCTACTCAACTGCTCACCGTTGTTGATCGCACCCTCATTATCAACTACCCACCACAACCAGAGACGTCGGCAACCTGTCTCAATATATTACGTCTCCTTTCACAGATTATCTCGTCGGCCTCTGCAGTGCAGCTTGTGCCACTTCTATGTGCACTCAAGAAGGGTATCTGTTGCTGGATCGGAGATGAGAAGACAGCTATGCTTGAAACGGAGCACAATGTGGTGGTAAGTAGTATAAACTGAATCCAGATACATTCGAATGACATTCACATGGCCAACCGTGGCTCGATAGGTCGAACGGTTGTACTGCGGTACGCTCAACCTGCTGCGCAAGCTTCCGCGATCCCTCGAAACCCTCGTCGCTATCTCACCGTTCCTAACTTCAGCTTTCGGTCGTCTAACGCCCTCAGCCATAGGCCCTCTGGCGTTCAACGAATTTTGGCGTGCAACATACCACGGAATCGAAGAGTATAGACCTAGATACCCTGATTGTCTCAGGGCTTGCTTACTAGGCTTTGCTGACGCCTACGGCGGAAGCATCGCTGAGGGCTTGTCGTACGAGACCCAGGTGACAGTCAGTAAACTTGTTGTAACACGGTGTGGCATTTCTGAACTGCTCTTTGCGTCTAGGGCCTGTCGACGATTCCTGATTCTCAGCCATCTTACCATCGTCCTGATTATTCGCCCATATCTAGTCTTGCGATCGAAGGTCCTTCCTTATCCCCCACGCGACATCAGTCGCCCACTCCAACACCGGAGCTCTATACGTCGCCTGAACCGCCAAGGAAGCCTGACCTCCTCACGGCTTTCGAGCAGCTTCAAGACTATTCGAGCCTACAGGACGACGACGCGTCAGGAAGCAAGAAAATAGATCTGGCAGGTCCTGAATATTCCGCTCTTCCACAACCACCCCGGTCTGCTGCCCCCAGCAAGGAAGTGACTAGGGAATCTCCCTTTGGTCTTTCTACCCCTCAACCGACCCCTGAGGTGGCCGCGGATGAGCGACCACCTTCCCCTGGACGCAAACGAGCATTACCCCATATTTCCGGTAAGCCATTTTCTACACGTCGTGATGCGAAAGGTCTCACATTCCCCACTTAACAGAGCGCCGGAATGAAAAGAGGCGCAAGACTGATCCTGACCAGGGCAATTCAGCCGCTGTGCAGAGTATGCAACGAAGGCACTCTGAAAATCAGATGCCAGGATCTTCACTGGTTCAGCCCTCATCTCCTATGGAACCCTTCGCCGTTGCTCTTGAATCCGTGTCGCAGAATACGAACGCCAGGAAACGGAAACGGGTTATTGATTGGGTCAGCATGTCTATGAACATTCAAAACTCAGCACCTCGAGATGCCGTATCTCAGCTGAGTAGGTCGGGGCCAAGTACGCCCAAATGCCTGAGTACAAGAGCATCGACTCCGCCATCTGCTGAGTACGGCAGCTGGGAGGTCGGTGCGTCTATGGAAGAGATCATGCAGTTCCAACGAGAGCTCTTAGGTTCTGGTATGTTCTAAATTCATAATTTCCAACGAAGGGAGTCGCTTATCAGGTGCAGACCATATAGTCCCGGAAACCGACGTAGAAGAATTAGATGATACAGGATGCACAGAGCCGGCCAGCGGTGAGTGTCGGGGTTTTAAATATCTTACGACGGCCTGCTCAAATGTTTGTCTGGTAGAAATTGACGATGATAACATTCTTTTGAGCCCTTCTCTCCGCTTAGATAGAGAACCCGAGCATCACCACCCGCGTAGATCGCAGACTGCTCCAGTTGCTAGTCCACAGCGCCACCTTGACCGGCCCACACCGCTACGAAGAAATCAAACAACTTCTGCTAAATTAGACGCGCTTGAGCGTGCATACACCGCTATGACAAATGGCGCATCACAAATCCCTGTCGCGGATCTGGTCCAGGCCACGGGATTGGTGAATAGGATACAAACGGCGCTCAACGAACAGCTTGCTCGAAGACTTGCCCAACCTCGGTCAGGCGATAACGCTTGATCATGGGCTTGAAAACCAGGATCGTCGTGTGACGACACACGTGTACATGGATGGATGCCATTATTCTTATGCTTAAAATATGACACGCCTGTATTATCTGTGTACTTTTTTCACACTTTCTACCTAACCCATGAAATCACAGTACATCCCTACTATTTTCTAAAGCACCATGCCAGGGTAGAGTTTGGACTATTCATTGACGTTACACCCATAGTCCTGATAGCCTTCCCTGACAAACGATATGATATGATCTGGACAGGGGTTAGATGGGTAATGACATTCAATTCAGAAGCTGGAACCGCACCGCCTAAGGTCCGTGTCGTGAATCCGACCTCACAGTAACAGCTACGAGTGTCGCTGAATAAACCTTGGCACATCAAGATAGCCTCGAACTCACTAGTAATCTGTAAACGAGGTGTGAGCGGGAGAAGACTCGCTTCATCAAGAGTGAGAGCAGGGCTTACATATCCACTTTCTTTTGAACACTTCGATCTCCTCTTTGCCTCTTGGACCGCACATGACGTCCGGATACTCCCGTTTTAGTGCAGGGACAATGACACCATCAAACCTGTCGAGGAAACGCCGCCGCCATTCGCGCAACGTGCGCGCGTAGTGCGGACCAATGTTACACACGGAGTCGACGACAAGTCGCCCCGCGGATCCCGCTTGCATGCTTTGCAATAGAAGCGTTAAAGTAGGAAGGAATCCACCCGGAAAAACTGAGCAAGATCCTTTCAGCAACTGGCCTTACTTCAGTCATGAAGACCACATACTCTATGGTAAGGGTCAGTAGGCCCTAAACTGGGAGCCACGGCAGAATGAACATACCCATTTCCTGATGAAGTCTATTTCCCGAATATATCGATCGAAACCTGCACAATAGAGACAGGTAGGACCATCAAGTAAGAAAACGCATCACTTGTCAAAAACTTGGACGTACGTGCTTCGGGGATGGTGATGACCTGGACCACTCCAACCCCATCCTTCGTCTTCAGCGCCCAATCGACTGTTTGCCAGTATTTTTCCAGAAATTCCGCTCCAACGGCTTCGATCATTTCCACACTAACGACCCTATCAAAGACGCCTTCCCAATCTGTCGGCATGTTCCTATAGTCCATGAGGTGTACTTCGACGCGATCATCCAGCCCAGCTTTCGCTATGCGCTCCCGGGCTAGACTTTGCTGCTGCACCGAAAGAGTTAGGGTGTCAACACGCGTGCCGGGGTATGTCTGCGCTATGAGGATGGCCATGGATCCCCATCCTGAGCCGATTTCGAGTACGCGGTGATCGGGACGGATTTGGGCTTTATTGATAACGTGCTTGAGCTTCCGAATCTGAGCGTCGTAAAGTGTATCACGGACTGGGACAGGGGTGTGACCATTGGCATCGCTATTGCCATTCACGTTCGGGGACGGTGACTGTATAGAACCCGGTGAGGGTTTCGAATTGAGGCGTTTAAGGCCTTGCCCGCCACTCCATAGGCTCACAGGTAAGCCACCCTTGAGGTCACCGTCCAAGTCCTCGAATATCGCGCATGAGTACGTCATATCCTCCGATAGAAAACCTGGGTTAGAGGAGAATAAGCTTGAATATGATATGGCTGATGCGAGAAGGATGAAAAAAGAGTACCGGAAAACATTTCGTTTGAGATATCGTAATGAGCAGAGATATTGGAACATGAGTTTCCAATGGTATTCAAGAATCGGTAGGAGGTGAGCTTCTGTGGCAACGTGAACAAATAGGATAGTCGTGAATTGAGGTTAGATAGGTTCTCTCTATTTTCGAGGAAGATCTGACGATAAGATGAGACCATACCCTGTATAAGCTGTTTAGCCAGTCAGAAGCACTCACATGGAATAACGACACCAGGTCGTCACATTCGACGTCCCCGTACATATAGGCTTCGGCGAACCCCAAGTCGCCCATGGTACAAAGCCGTACCCAGAAGACGTCATTGACGACCCTCAGCTCTGCTCTAAAGCCCCGGTCTTCGTTTGCGGCCTCGGCTGTGGACTCGACTGCGGCCACTGGGAACTCATAAACGTGCGCAAAAGTTAGCACTCTGAGGTGGCCTGACGTTACGTTTTCCATGAGCCTGTGAAGACGTAGGTTATGTTTCGGTTTCCAGGGAGGAAAGTTTTCAGAGACTCTCACGCGATAACGGCAGCTTCAGCTAATCGAGTGGCAGGTCGCCATCCCGTCCTAAACGCTGTCTCTACAATGCTATTCCATGCGCTGTCCGCAAGAGCGGAGAGAGAAAACGGGTGTTTGACTGGGGTATTAAGAAGTTGTTTAGACATAGGAGTGAGAGAGAGGAGGTAAGAAGGAACATTCGGACTCGCCAGGCCTTTATACAACAGTCAAGGACGTAAGAGTGGTTCGAAGCAACCTTCAGGAAATTAACTTCAATCACGATCGGTGTCAAGGTCGCATTTGCGGTAACCAATAGTATTATCTCCGCAAGGAGCGGACGACAGTCTCGGATTTCACAAGTTGGGATAGAAACCGGCTAGATCTAAATGAACCTTGACCGAGGAGATGGAAAGGCTGGAAGATAGTATTTGGGCAAGGGGTGGACCGTAGCCCAATTCACTTTGTAGCCAACCATCCATGGCTGCACTGTTGGACAGCGCCGCCGTGGCTGGCACTGTTAATGTGGCAGATTTGAATCAGTTGGGATCTGCTCAGGTATCCACAGCATCGCGTGTCGAATAGGTGACCAGGTATCAGCGGTAGGTCAAGTCATCGCGTGAACTGTATGAACGCCAGGGAACATAGAAAGACAAGTTCGTACGACTCAGGGTCAGTCCTGCATCGGTGGCATACACAGGCGGGCGCGCCTCAGGTCTTGTTGTCGGCATCCGGGCCCAAGTCTACTGCTAACTTCGTTTAGCCATGCACTTTGGCCTGATAGGGCTTCGGGTAAGGGTGAGCACGCCATGGCAATACGGTGACTCGGCTTTTGAAGATGGCGAATCGATGAGTATCCTGGCTCATAATCTGGTGTCATAAGCGGTCGACGGCTCAGACAGTATTCGAGCTAACGAAGGAGTAAGTCGTGGACAGCATGAAACATACGTCGCTGGATAAGGAGACAACATCAAAGAAAAATAGATTTGGTCATGTTACTACTAGTTCTAGTCTATTAGGAATCCCTTGAAAGACGGCGAGTCCAAATCCAGGCATACAAAATCTCCATGCTGGGTTGGGCAGAACGACCTACACACGGAAGACGACGAGCTCGATACGACAGACGCTCGACAGTGCTCTGGACGACAAACCAAAGCTATTGATTTTTGATTCCGGTACAAAACTTTAGGTAACATTCACGTCGCGCCAACGGCCAATTTCTTTTCACAGTTAGTACTTTCACCCAATCAAACGAGTTCCCATCCCTCTCCTTTGCCAGGGTTGCGAGTAATAAAGCCCTCGAAGGTCTTCCCTTCCGAATAGAATTCGACCTGGAAATCGCTATTGAAGGACGACAACTTGAAGGGGAAGGGGTTGACGCTGGCGCTCAATTGGTCCTGCTGGTTCGCGACGCCGATGTTGGTACCGGAGCTTAAGGTAATGTAAACTTCATCACTGCCTATCATAATAGTGCCCGGCGCTCTTTTTTTATCAGCGATCGTAATGGTGAACCTGGTTCGGCGGTCGCGGGACGCGATAACCCGCGAGCCGTCGTAATACCAGTAAAGGTCGGGTTGGGACACTGAACGAATATAGAACCTATTAGTTAACACAACGAGACGATCAACGTTCAAAACATGAGTTACAAAATATAGCGCGCCGCTTACCGATCCCCGCTGCTGCGGTCAATGTAGTTTAGAATAGGGATGATGCTCAGGATGCGACCATCTCTATCGTTCAGCAAAGTGAAGAAAATCTGGCCACGGAGGGACTGAGCAACCTTTGGGTCGGTGATGGTGTCCGGAATGTTCCCCAAGCCAGGGTTATGAGTGTAGAACTGCGACGTAACGCGCTGAACAGTTGCAAAACGCTGGTAGCCCCCTGCTACAGAGTCGACGACTGCCCTGTACCAGGCATCGGCAACATCGCGCGTCGCAAAGGTGATCAGGTAGCGGTAGCTCCAATCGTCGTTGATCTAGTTCGAGAATCAAGGATCAGCGTCGACAGCAGACGTTGTTTACTTACATTCTTTGCGTATGCATAGAAAAGCCCAGTGCTAGTTGTTGTTGACATCGTTACGTGCTCACTACTGTGGTCTATTGAACGAAGTGATTTAGCCTTACAGGTGATGAACAGACAATGTACAGATACCTAAACGCTGAGTGTGATTGTGTAAGAACGTGAAGATAGATTGAAGAATGGCGATTGAAAAATCTAGCTTTATAGCCGTGCGCCATTATCGATCGTCTAGAAAGGGTTTCGGCCTGGCGTTGGAGCACGTCACAGGCAACATTCTGGCTGTTGTGAATTGACAAGTAAGGACGGAGTCCCATCAAGCATGAGGTGTACGACTCACTTGATCGACATTGCTTCTATCTGATTACGGGGACCCGTTAAATTACGGGGGGCTCTTGCACAACGGACGAAAACAAGGAGGTGCCCGGAGAGTCAAGCTCACTATAGTCCGTTCAATGGACTCGTACCTGCGATACACCAGAGTAGTGACGACGCCTCAATATTTCACATGATCTATCATTAGCTTTGTTTGAACTCTGCACGCCGCGGTGATAAATGACTAGGATGTCATTTGGTGGTTAATAGCGAGGCGAGTAGGGAAGAAGGCGGTGGTATTGACATCTGGTATGAAGTCAGGGATTCTTCTGGAAGAAAAGGGGACCCTTCTCGTCTGTAAGACATCGCCTTTCTGATCGGGAGGCACGCACATTTCCACAGTTTTGGGATCGAGGACCATATTTTCGGTGTCACGGTGTGGAGAAAGCAAAGATATCGCAACCCTTGAGACGCCACCGGACTCCAAAATCTCCGCATTCTAAACTACAGTATCACAAGACGCGACTCATGGCCACAGACTACCACTGGAATGTCCATTGGCTTCCTCGAGGGGCTCTAGACCGCAGTACAGACTCTAAGACGGGGTAACAAGATCCGAACATGGCCATCAAGAACGTCGAGAACCTAAACAACGTGCGCAGCGTTCTAAATTAAAGTGATGTGAGATGTCGAGTAAGGTGTGCGAGGTGAGGAGTGGAATTTCTCTCCCCATCTGGCGAAGGGCTGTTACACTTAGGTGGGAATGGGGATTAGGTGGGGCGGTATATCACGGAAGATCACTTCGTGTCGATATAGATGGGGGGGGCGAGAGTTCTACATTCGTCGTTGAACATGGAGGAAGTTTTTGATGGTCTGAACCCCAAGATGGTAGAATTCTTGGACATCGTGTTCAGCAGCCTAAACTTCTCTGAGCCTACACATAGAGCACTTGCAGTAGGTCGCTAGACCTGATGAGAAGTTGCCTTGGACGCGACGTGCTGAATGGTCGCGAGTGGTCACAAAACATTGGTAGCCCGAATAACAGATTCGGTAGCCACTCTGCGCCAGGTGTCAACAACGTCACATTTCGCGAAGTGATCAGGTAGCGATAGTTCTATAATCAACGAATTAACGAACGTGGCAAAAGCGTGACCCACCTACCTTCTCCGCATAAGCATGAAAGAATCCAGCACGAGTCGGATCCTAACTTCTGTGGAATTGACTGGGGTGAATCTTGCTAGTGACGGTGATAGGACGAACGAAAATACCTGAGAGCTCGAGGTAGGAGTTAAGAAGGCTAGATGAACCAGACTGAATGACAAAAGTTTATCATGACTTTATAGCTTTTGGCCACACACGATCGACCAAGAAAGGTGTCCCATCTGATATTAGAACGCCTCATGCCAACATGCTGGCCGACATCGAGGGAATGCGGAGGATGACATACTTGATTGAAATCAACGTCGTGGCGACGCTGGGTATCCTGGAGGCGGAAGAGCTTGGGCTGTCCGTTAGTGATGATATGGGTGATGTGGGCTAAAAGAGGACCCGCATGACGTGGGATGGCCAGGCAAGGACATACTGCGGTGGAGTCTGCCCAAGAGGCCGACAGTGCACCTGGCAACGAGGGAAGAATTTCCGCCTCATCCGGAGGCACACACACACCCCTCTACGATTCTGGGCTTGCTAGGGTCGATGGGTGAGGAAAAGTATACTGGGCATAAGGGAAAGCGTCTAGGAGAGTGTGACAGGGACAGGGACAGGGGCCGACCTGTGTCAAGAAAACTTGGAACGAACGTGCATTATGTACGTTGACAAGTGAGGTGTGAGGTGAAGCCGGGAGCGATATGTCTCGTCTCCGATGTGACCTAGAAAAAGGCTGGTGCTGTGTTTCATTTGGTGTGGGATGGCGGTTAAGTGGAATTGGGTGTTGGAAGTGCGCTGATATAGCTGATATAGGGGCATTGTGACCAGCTTGAATGTCGTCTGACTCATAAGGGTTGCGATGGTCCTGGTTGACCTTGAGGCTCGACGGGCAATCGTGAAGAGGGTGCGCAGGTGGTTATGAGAAGGCTTGGAAACTTTTAATAACACATTTAATAACACAGCATGAGCCTGCTGACCATCGTTTTTAATAAAAACATGTTCCCATGCCCACAACCACGGCACGGCATGTATACCACGCACAGTGAATTGGCTGTGGCTATGGAATCGCAGCCAGTTGCAAGAGAATAGGGTGTGCATGGTTTGGACGTCCAGATACAGCTTCCGTGCGGAATTGAATGCTTTTCTCTTTGCTCTGGTATCCAAGGACCAGGTGAGAAGGCTGAAGGGAAAGCATAAGTCGCTCTAACAGTGCCGGTCGTAAATGTGCCGGATGGACGCCCCCGCGCATGACAGGCGCCACCGGGGGGAAGAATAGCTTGACCAGAGATAACCGAAGAAGTGCGTCATCCACGATGGTATTTGAATATGGTTACGGTACCAGCTAAGCCCTGCTCTGCCTTAGACTCGTCGATCCGGAAAGTGGAATCACTGAGATGAGGCGATGGGAGGTGCCATCGTCAATGATTGTCGTAAATCCTATGGTGAGGAGGGTTGGATCATTAGAAGAAGGGTGATGCAGTACTGTACACGTACGAATGGATAAGGATACGCTCACCGTTTGGTGCTTGATTCTTGTACAGTTCCGCTGGCGGTGGTGATCAGGGAGTGGTACGCGATTCGTCGAAACCCAGGACGATGGGTTCGTTGATACGAGCATGGGTGAGAGCGTCTTGCCGTTGAGGATGGTAGCACCGAAGGCTTCGTAGGAGAAGATGAATCTGGGGTTTGCTGATCTTGTGAAGTGCCATGCTTGAGAAGGAACATGTCCAGAGGGGGAAAGGCGCAAAGATGGGAAGTGTCCGGCTTTGGTGAGCTTGCCCTTGCTTTTGCGTTTTGCCTATAAGCTTCGCGCTCGAGGTGGATAATTCTATTTGTGAACCCCCTCATGAACCCCCCCATTGTGTTGCTGACACATTTCCGCTGGTCACATTTCTGGCAGTCACGGCGGCATGACAACGAATGGAATGCAAGTTCAAGCGCGCTATCTTGAGTGACGGGCTATTCGGAGGATGGACGAAGGGGTGATCCTTGTGATGGTCTTGCACCACTTGATAGTGACCAACAGGACCCCCCACTGTGCTCAGAACCCGCCCTCAAAATTTTCTAAGCTCACGATGAGATCGTCGCGAGCACCTAGACAGAGAGCTAGTCGACGTCCATCGCGACGAGGTGCGCCTGACGACGTTCTTGGGAAACTAAAATTTAGCATGCGTCGCCTTGAACAGTGCCTCCGCGCCATTCCGTGTGCTCAATCGAGGTTGTGCGCGGTACCTTCCGGGGGCATAGCGCACGGTGTCAGCATTTCGGTCTCGCGGGCACCTAATGGCAATTGAGTGTGTTGTGTAGTAGGCTCGCTGTAAGTTGGGCAGGACTCATCCTCGTTCCACCTTGAGTCGCGAGACCTCGATATAAACTCAACGATACTTTGCAAATAAAGAGCGTTCGTCACATTGTTTGGCTAACTCACCCCGGGCCGACATTTGCTGAGGGGTTCATGGGGGGGGGGGGGGGTTCATAATTTCGGGGGGTTCACAAATAGAATTATCCGCTCGAGGTATCGCCTTGAACGAGACCAACGAGGCGCCAGAGAAGGTACATCGATTGAGTGAGAAGAGGTCGTGATGATCGCACGCGCGTGCTTCGAGCATGAGGGCCAACGAACTCGTAATATTAGTCAATCGCGGAGAGATGGAGGGGGCGACTTCGTGGCCGCCCTTCTCCCAATGAGACGCGGCACATGACCATCAGCAAAAAGTCTGTAGGCTGGTATCTCGAGGTGACCGTGGGAAGGACTGACCATCATGGTGGAATATGGTATCTCGAGGTAAGGGAGCTCACCAACTTGGTGGCAGTGGGCATACTAGCAGGAGCTTGGGATCGGCGGGCAAGGGAGCACCAACGTGGTGGAAGGAATGTAATGTATGTAAAAGTTTGGTACAACTTTTGTAAAGTTACAGCAATATGTTCATCTCGTCGAAGCTCTTGTACTACCTCACCAGCAAGCCAAAAAATACTTCGATTGACATGCAGTAGCTACAGTGGAGCATAACCTGCGGCCTGGAAAGGGTCTTCAAAGTCCTCCTCACCGTCATCCGGCCCTAAGTCATCCTCCTCGAGAACTGCAGCCTCGTCATTGTCATCCTCCTGGTCATCCTGTTCCTCCTCGTTGCTCGAACACCCTTCGTCATCCTCTTCTAGAGCCTCAGCGTCAACTTGCACACCTTCCGAAAGGAGTTCCTCGAGAGTGTTCGGCGCTCCGACATCTGCTTGAGGTGAAACGGCGCCGCCTTCGAGTTCGACATCGTCCGTGTCAATCACTTCAGCTTCCCCGCAAAATGCCAGTCGAGTCGCTTCAAGCACCGCAACCAACACACTCCAAAAACCTTTGTGTCCAACTCCACCACCAATATACCTCATGAACATGTCGCGGTCAACGAACCTAGAGTTAGAAGTCAGTCATACTAGAGAGGAGACACAGAACACAAAACTTACATTCCGATGTAGTAATAGACCCAGTCCTCGTTGTTCTCGGCTGGCTGACGTGCTATCGAAGGTGCCAAAAGATTCGAGGTATGTCCATACGCGAAGGCTGGAATCATATGGACGGCGCGAATGACATCTGCAGGGTCCAAAAAGCCAAATGCCTCTGGATCCTGACTGTCGACAAAGCCAACACGATGAAGCCGCATTGCCTTCCACCCAGCACGGTGCCGGAGATCACGTCCGAACCAGCGAACCCATAGAAACACCATGTTCTGCGGTGCCGACGATTTCGAGGCAGGTCCGACATGGCAAACCTCTGCATGAAAAATTCCTATTACGCGTGCGTACCAGTATGGGTGGGGGTCAACTTCAGGGCTGTCCTCGTGAGATAGGACCATGACGTCGGGGTGCGTCCGTGGGTTGACTGAATCCTGGGCACGACGCATGTCGTATGTAGTGTAATTGAAACGAATTGTCTTGTGCTTGTAGAGTCGGTTCTTGACGAATATGAGTGAGTTCCTGTCTTCGGTTGAGTACTCGACCTCCTCGCCACTGAATGGCTGGCTGAGGACACGCCTTAAGAGGTGGTCCTTCAAACGAGGTAGAAAATCCTGAAGATTGTCGACATCAGATGAGGCCACAGTACAAAACATTGGCTTACCACTGTTGCAGGATCACCAGCAGTTGTGCTCAGCCAATTCGTAATGTTCTCAAAGTGTTTCTGGGACTCAGAAACGTGGTAACGTGCAGTCGGCGGCGACAGGGGAAGGGGCTCTGATTCAACAAATGGGACCATGGGTGAATTTGCTGGCAGGTCGGGTACAGACAGCCCATCGCCCAGCGGAGTGTTGGTGTTGTGGGTGGTTTGTTGACGAATCTTCATCTTCCAGAGCATTTGCTCGCGACGCTGATGTCTTGTAACTTGCGCTACGAATTGCCGGCATTTATTTGTGCGGGCATAGAACCGCTTAACCCGGCGATGCTCGAGCTCTCCCTGGGATAAGTAAGTATGGCAGATAAGATAGTGGGCCAAGAAGGAAAGGGCGTACCACCTGTGTAGAATAGTTATCTGTGGTTCCGTACAAACTGATCGTCTTCATGTAATCCCCCAGTGCATGTAGTTTGTATGTGCACATGTTGAAGTAACGTTGTCGTGGGCCATCACTCTTCTTGGCATTCTTGGTTTTTCGACTGTCAGAGTCTACTGCCGCAGCTCTCGCGACTTTGCGTCGTCCACGTGCAGCCTCCTCTTGGGGGAGCTCTTTGGTCTTGAAGGTAGCACAAGTCTTGTTCGAAAAACGTCGTATAGCTCGGCCAAGGGATATTGTTGTCTTGTCAAGGAAGAGCAGGGTTGTCGATGTGTGAAGTCGTAATTTTGCGAATGCGTGCCAAGTTGCTAGGAGGAACAAGAGGTCGAGGACAATGGCGTTGTGGGGGGCTGCCAGGAGAAGGTTTTCAAACACTGGGAGAGCGCACTGAGTAAAGAACTCAGTATTCGGTGATTGATATCACTCTATGGGGCAAGGCACGCACCTGGAGTAGATCCTCGAAATCACGGGCCGCAAGCTTCTTCATACCAGAGGCATTATTGCTGAACCTTCGGATAGTATCTCGGCCAAAAGTCGGTACCTGTCGAAAGCTGTCCAAAGACGTATTGTTAGGCAAAGTTAAGAAATGTTCAACAACAAACATACCGCCGATTCAGCTGTTGAATCCTGTCACCACCAGCTGCGTAGAGAATTCGTAGCAAGTGGGTAAAAACGGACTTCCAGACGCCAAGTTCAAACTCGTGGAGGAGGTCGGGAACGAACATAGAATAAAAATTGAACCCAAATCCAGCCAAGCGTTCCGAAAAGGCATTCTACAATTAACGTAAGTGAAACATCCATCTGTTAATCAAGAATAGCCCTTACACGAGTAGGAACCCAGGACCGTGGCTTCAAAAGGCGCTCCACCGCAGCACTCGTAACACCTAGACCATCCTCAAAGATCCATTTTCGTGCCCTCTCTATCCAGCTCCTTCGATTAGGTGTGTCTTCGCGTACGTTTTCACGTTGCTGACTGTCGAAATTCATACCAATCTTGAAGATCTGGTCCTTGTCAATAAGGCACCGAGGGCAGGGACACTTCGCAAAGTATCTGATGGTAGTGAGGAGAATCCTGCAACATGTCAGTTAGTGGGTAAATGATGAATGTTGGAACACAACTTACTTCTCGGGGTAGTCGGCAGAGTAGGTAAAGAATCGAGGGAACAAGCGTCGTGTCACACCGTCTGCACATGTGATCACGATTCCGTGAACATATGCGTGCATGAATTCGGGATCCAGAAGGAGGAGCCAAATTGCATGCATCAGCTCCCGCTTGAGGTGGGTGAGAGTTGCAGCGGAGGCAGCCATTCCGTCAAAGAACTCCCCATAGATATCCTGAATAATGTCTGGTAACTGAAATTTCAATGAGGTTGATGTGAATACAACGAGAGGTAACAATGACTTACTTTAGGAATATACGCGAGATGATGGGCAGCAAATGATGTTGGCTTGGAGCGTGAATACTTGGACTGATTCCCGAAAAACAGATAGATTGGCCAAAGTGAGGCAGTCCCAAAGTTGGCAAGATGCGTTGAGTCTGACCAAAGGAGGATTGCGATAATGGCTGTCTCCAGATTACAACCAGGCTCGCGAGGCTGTGCCTGGATCTTCTCGTGTTCGGCAATGAAAGTGTCGGAATTATAGACCTCGGTGATGACGCGTTGGGCAGGCTCGTTGAGAGTAGGTTTCCAGAAGAAACGGAAAGGGAGCCAGTGAAAAGCTTTCGCGACGGGCTCTGTACATGCAGTCTTGACGATCTCGAGGAGACTCCAGTGGTAAACACCCCTGACCTCAAATTCGGGCGCATCTTTTTCTGATGGATGTTTGACCTTTTCTGCTGGGAGGTGAATCTTGACTGAACTTTCCCTCCACCCGTCATCTGGATGCAAAGAGTGATCTACAAAATCATTATCGAGGCGTGCGAGTTCCCGTGCTGTGCTAAACCCCTCAAGATCCTTTGGGTTGAAGTCTTCAGCCCTAATTACGTTGACGAGTGCATCCAATTCCGCAAGTGACTTCATATTTGACCCCGAGTAGAACCAGTTCATCAGCCGGTATACAGTCACATTGAGGAAAGGGGCAAAAAACTCCTTCCCAGCCGTCGCAATGCGCAAGCCAAATCCGGAGAGCCCTGTGCGTTCACTAAGGGTATCACGAGCGACAAGAATTCCAGGGTCGTCGCACATGTCGTCGAGGCACAGCAATTCTTCCGGATCATTTGTGGGGTAAGTCGTATAGACACGATAAAGACCGAACTCGTTGGGCTCTGTTTCAAATGTGATACTATGGACCCCAGGTTCAGGTGAGGGGGAGGGTGACCGACTGAGCGTGCTGTTCTGAGATTCAGAAGGGGGATTTCGTGGTACTGGTTTCGGCATGTGAGGAACAGATGTGGAGAGCGAAGGGAGGTAGTCCTCATATCCAGCTGGAAATGTTCTTCGGCGACCTGAGCGTGTAGGAGGCAGTTCTAGTTTGGATTGTACAGCATTCAGTGGTCTGGGGATCGGTGTGTCCATGTCAAAATCTCTATCATTGGCCTTTTGGCAATTTTTTTTGAGCAGTAAGCACAAGAATAAGGATAAGATCACATACCATATCTACTGTGGAATCATTTTGGACAATATCCATGCTCATAATTGCTGCTTGAGCTGATTCCTGCTCTATCCGTGCACGGCGCCGAACTTTCATCACTGCATTTTGTGCCCTGACTTTCTTACATGTGTTCCGGTGAAGAGACAGGCCTTGAACACTCTTGCATTGGCGACCACATGCATTGCAAGCCACCATAAGTGTTATTAAAAGCCAGAAAAGGAGCATATCATTGAGTGGGTCAAGGAGAAAGCGAAGATTGACGAATATGGCGTGAATGTATCACATGACATTTGATCTGACGCGTGTGGTCACATGAAAGGCACGATGAAGAGTCACGTTAAAGTAAGTTGTGCTCTTCGATTTCTCATCTCTATCTCAAACTGTCATGTTCAAGGATCGCCTTCGTTCATCTACTCCTGCTAACAGCGAAGACAATGACAATGATGACCTTGAGCCCAGAAACTCTGTACTGTCTCGAGCTCTTTATAAGGCCAAACCCAAGTATGTTCCTTTAGTTTCAAACATGGAAACACATTGATTCGATATTGCCATGAGATCGCATCTCCAACCATATCTCAATGCTGCCAAGTGGCTATGCCGGAGCCTCGACCCCTTTATCAATTACTTTGAGATTCTGCCAGCCTGTGCCGCAATCAATGGATCTGGGACCCAGAACGATCAATGGAAAGAATCCCTTGTTGAGTATGTTCCTTTACTCATACAAATACTGACTTTGTTGTCTCACATCTTCTTACAGGTGCTCAGAAGAGCATTTTAGAGAAATATATGCGGCTCTGAAGGTCAAGATCAATGGATTCTGCGGTCATATCGGTGAGTTGCAAGATCAAGGGGACGATCTTGAGGCCCTCGCTAAAAGAGTATGTGTTCCTGTACCATATCCCTGGTTCTTGACTTATATATTGCTTGACAGATGAACAAAGCCGCAGCAAGTGCACGGTCGGATGATAGCGGGAGCTTGAGAGAGGCAGGAGTTGATTACGTTGAGCTAGACAGAGAACTTGAACCAAGCATCCCACCTCGAAGCAAGAAATCTGTTCACCGAGGCTTCAATAACAGCACACTCGCACGGCTTTTATGCCCAGTATGAACTCTGGCTCAGTTTGACGAAAATGCTGCAGAGTTGTGTACTTCCCTGAATCCATCGTGAATCCTACTAACTAAATGCGCGCATTTATCTACCCAGGACCATTGCGAAACTACAGGATGGCAGAATTAAAGCAACCGCCAACGACATCCCCACATTCCTTTACCCCGATAATGAATACGACCCTGATGATATGGATAAGGGCCTACTGCGAGGACCCTTGATTGTCAGGGTGTGCGGTCTTTTTTGCTGAATGATCAACCAACTCACACCAATTTATCAGACATGGCGCCATCTCTTCACATCCCCTTCATCTGCCGTCGTCGCACTAGGCAAACAGCGAACAAGCGTCACAAAGGGCTGCCAGGCCACGATGAATAGGCTTACAATGCCCACTCCAGAAACCATTGCGTATGCCACTTTACAGGTAATATATGCCCTTCATAGTTCGTGTTGAGACAGTTTACGTATCCCTGTGCTAGACGTATTGGTTTCTCTGCTCCCTTGACGATTGGCGATTGGATGATGGCGTATTTAACAAGCAGGCTTTTTTCAGAAACATTGCGGAGATCTTCTCAGTGGGTGATCAGGAGTTCGCACCATATGAGAACAAGGAGTGGGTAATAGAGACCCTTGACTGGTGGGAACAGTGCGTCGCCATCTCCTCCCTACCATGTCATACCCTCACAAGATATTATAGGCAAGTTCTTCCTATCAACGCAAAGGCCCACAGTCGCACTCAGGATGACTCTGCCACCGCCGGAGACGTATTCACATTGGTGGAGCAACGTCGCCTCAAGAACAAAGCTCGAGAGGTGGAGAATGCTTTGTCACCTCGTCATCATTCTCCCACCCTGCCAGACCAAGCTGATGTTCCCAAACCATCTCCTCATGCTCCAGAAAATCAAGATACGCTGCTTTTGTCAGGTTCCAAGTCTGGTTCAGGTCTGTGTGCTCAAACACCATTTGCCGCCTTCTCCCTCAACAAAAGTCTTAGTTCCAATTCCTCCCGCGCGGTCCCCTTCACTAGGTGAGTCGTTCCAGTTTTTGGCCCAGCCTACACATCTGATCCCTCACACAAGTACTCCAACTCGACAATATCTCAGAGCCAGCATCAACAAGTTCAACGTCATATAACACCGTAACGCCTGCTCCCAACAATGCTCCTGCCCATGCTGTGACACCGACTGCACAACTGCCTGTTCGCCACCGTCCTCTTCCAGTTGTAAAGCGTTCCCAAATGGACGATGTAGACTTCTCTGACGATCTCACACCACCACCCCCAACGCCTCCCAAGAAGAAGGTGAAGATACCTGCTAAGCCGAAAACGATTGCGTCGATTTCACGAACACTTCCCCAACGCACTGGTACGAAACGAAACTCGAGATGAATTCTGGCCCTTGGTACGAGTCTTCCTTAACGTTTCGGTCCCCTTACTAAAATTTCTTGTGCTTATAGCTTCCGCTCTACCTATCAATGCTGTCAGTTATACCCGGAATGGTCTCCTGTGCTGTGTCATCGTCATTGCTACCTGTACCCTTCACTTTGTACTCAAATAATGGATTATTTCTTGAACATAAAAAAAATTTCGGAGGCAAGGGAATTAAGGTTATTGTGTATTACAAGGTGAGGCTGGGCAATGTTGCCTCGCGATACCACACTGCCAAACCTTACCACTTTCACAAAGTTGCCTGAACATTGCCACGTTCACCACCTTGCCAGAAAGCTGCAATGTCTATCAAGTTGCTGGGACCTCGCAATGCTTATCAAATTGGTGGATCTGACCATCTGGGTGGGATCTAGGTATATTTAAGTGCCCTGTTCTGAGATGGTTGACGTTACCAAGGTATGTAAAAGGGTGACCTTTTTTGACCATGTATTACGAGGTATTCCAAGGAACATTTGTGGACCTTTTGCCGATGACAGGTAGACGTGGTGGACATGGGATGAGAACTTGAGAGGTTGACGGCTCGAGAAAGAAGTGAATGATAGTGCGTCCTTGGGCATCATCGTAGTACGTCGAACCGCAAGGTGGCAGCATCTTTGGAAGGGCGCGCACATGGTGCAGGTGCAGTGTAGGGAGGGCAAGGACCGGCCCGGACGGATGCAGATCGTAGCGAGCTTATCGTGGCTTAGTAACCTCGAGTCTATCGACACACCCGTGCATTCGAGAAGATGAAGATGTCCGACTTTCCTGTTTGCCCAACCATATGAACTGATTCCTTGTCGATGATATGACGTGTGTCGAGATGGTTCTCGGGGCTGGCAAAATGCACCCTCGTCCCGGTCTGGCACTGGTGCTCGGAGGGTAGGTACGGTAACTTGGGGGCACTGGTCCTAGTGCGAGCAAATATCACGGAGCTGGGCAATCATAATCTAAGAAACTGGAACGCACTGGAACGGTTGTCGGTGACAGTAGACCGGAAAACTCACAGCCTGTGGCGATCCCGCCCCGGTATTGCAAGCTCCGTTTTCGACTCAGATATGAAATGCAAAGCAGCGTAAAGCGCCCGGCCCACGTCAGCGGACAATTGTAAGCGAGCTGTGATGTCAGACCGAGCGGAAGGTAATTCGGGATTGGCCTGGAATGCTCCGAGCCGTCAAGTTCGGGTACTCGTGGGCTCGGTAGGTGGTGGATACGCCCTTTTGGGGCACGACCACACGCCTGGAACGTCATCGAATGTGGTAGAAAACACCAGGTTAACGGAAGTCTGCTGCGCAGGGCTGTGATACGGTGAAGTGGTCCGTAGCTGCTGTTATCGGTATGCTGGACATTGTCATGAAACGCGGGCAATCGATGCCGTGAAGCCTCGAGGTCGAAGGTCAGAAGGTTGAAGGTGAAGCCCCGTAAAGCTAATCTGACCGGGAACGTGTTCCTTGCAAATCGTTTGGCTATCATCGAGAGGATGATTACAGGCCCCCGGATTGGGTGATCCTTTCGGCGTGGTGGGTGGAGTTTGGCACTGGCGGGACGACGTGTTTACCGAGAACGGCCACCGCATTGCCTTGCATGCGTTCCAACACCACGAGGTTTGCGTTCAAGGTTAGCGAAAGCAGCGGAAAGGAAGACATGCACCCTGCGACGGTATTAATGGGCGTTCAAGAAGAACATAGGCAGACTTTCGGCGTCCAAGAGAAGAGCATCTGATCATTGTGACATGACAGTGAAGGTATTTTCCAGCCATGGGCTTGATCGGGAAGGACTTACCCGAGAAGGCGATGCGTGATGTTATTTCTAACCAACCATCAAATCCTAATTACCACTAGGGGAAAGAGGAGTCTCGTCTATATAAGACCTACGATAGTCCGACTTATACAGGCCATCCCCAGTACCACACGAAATATTACCCATTCACGCATCGCTTCCTCAATTGACATGATGACCTCCATTACGACCTTCATCCTCGCCATCTTCACCCTCTTGACGCTCGTTGCGTCCGCACCCATCAGCCCTCGAGACGTCTATGTGCCCCCTGTCCTGTATCCACGCCAAGGGACGGTCTGGAAAGCCGGATCCCGTCATAACGTTACCTGGTATGCGCTGAGCAGATTGTTCTTCCCATGCGCGGCTAACGAATTTCAAACACTAGGAACACCTCTAACCCTCCTGAACAAATCACCAACAAGGTTGGGATGATCGTTCTTGCCAAAGGGAATTTCCTCATTGGCCTTGGTAAGAGCAGTGCTCTCCCGAGTACCTATGCAAGCTAATCTGGAGATCCCACTCAGATAACCCGTTGGCCAAGGGATTTGACATTCTCAAAGGCAGACAAGAGGTCACGATTCCTGCTAACACCGTGCCGGGTGACGACTACTCCGTCGTTCGTAAGTGTTCTGTCACACCGCTAAGCTTCGTGTCAACTGACCCCTCCTTCGCTAGTCTTTGGAGACTCCGGGAACAACAGCCAGAGGTTTACGATCACAGAATGAGGGGCTGAGTGCATCACCAGCTGTGCTTCACGTCCCGGAAAAAAAAACGACCACCAACTTGCATATGATCGCCACGACATTGACACTCACCATCACATACTCACGGACTGACCAAAAATCATTTGTCAATGAACTCTTCACGGACTCCCTGATGTACAGTACAATTTACGGACTTTCACTATTCGCTTTCGAACTGTATTCTTAGTTTACCTTATCGCAATATAATGAACCCTAGGTCTGCGCCCGCTGCCTGATCGCTTGTCCATATACCTGGAATTCAGATTCGAAGCTCAGGTGAATACAGAACACACGCGTACGCCATCAAAATGTCATTGGTCATGTGATATGTTCAGCCGACCTGGGTACTTAAACGAAGTTGGGTTCTTGAACATGGCTTTTGACGGATTCCGGTGGTTGCTCCCCATCTCCCATCACAGTCCACGTCGACGTCTCTTCAAGCGCAGACGGCCTTCATGATGTTTGCTTTCACCATCCTATGCGTTTCCTTCCTCGTTTCCCTTGTCCATGCCAGCCCCCTGACCATGCGTGACGTCTTTTCACCACATATCACGAGTCCTGATGAGAATTCGATATGGCCTGTGGGATCGAAGCAGACGGTCACTTGGTATGCCAGCTTTATGATACACTTTACCTTAGATATTGACCGTTTTTGTCGCAGGGAGACGAAGGATATTCCTCCCGACTCGCAACTCACGAATCCAAACGGAAAGGTCGTCTTGGGACATCTCGGCCCTACTGGTGGATTGAACCTACAGCTTGGTGAGTACAGCAGTTCGTTTTGAAAGACTCCGAGCCTTTGTGAGATTAAGCCCTTGCCATTTTGGACAGATAACCCTCTTGCTCAGAACTTCAAGCTCCGGCTCGGCAAGGTGGAGATTACTGTCCCATCCGTTCCTCCCAGAGATGACTATATCATCGTCTGTGAGTATTTATCTGATAGCCACGTCCTTATCTTCCCGTTAAACCCGTCATAAGTGTTCGGAGACTCCGGTAATGCCAGCCCGGCATTTGCTATTACGCGTATCACAGGCGGATCGGATTCGACTACAACTACTGGTTCTTCACAGACTTCCCGTTCCGCTAGCGCCACGTCATCCGTCTCTACTCCCATCACGGACCCCATCCCAATTACTGGCAGCACTATCACAGGCGGAACCGAGCCATCCACGACGGACGCCCTGCCATCATCGAACTCCCTCACGTCTCCTGTACCTACCCAGACTACGCCCAGTGCTACGCAGGCGAGTACTGGTACTGGTACTAGCGCTGCCGCTTCCACGACAAGTAACGCCGCCTGGGCTTCTCGTCAACTAAGCTCGATCCAGACACTATCCTCGTTCGGTGTCGCGTCATTGGTTCTTACACTCCTCATATAAGGGTGTAAGCTACGCTTTTTTTTTTGGATCTTTTGGGCCCACCGCTTGCGGGGATTTAACGACTCGATCGAATATCGAAGGGTTCCCCTCTTCTAACCTTGCTCAGCATTCCATGAACACTCTAATGTACTACCACCACCACCATCACCACCACCATACGCATTACGCACATCATTCTAACGAACCCTTCTTACTGTCGAGCTCGGCGCCATGGTGTCGTACAATGCACATCTTCAGGAATATATCCACAATCTCCGATTTGTACATAATTTACATATAACCCTTGGGGCTCCGGCCAGCGTTGCTGGGGGCCTCTAGCAAGGGTGTGCGTGATTCTATGTTGTGGAGGGTACGTCGAGTATCCTCCTATCCAATAGACCAAGATCGTAAGGGTAAAGCAAATGGAGGGGGCGCATCATCAAGTGGCGAACGTCGAACAGCTGGTGTTCGGTGGTGTCGTGAATGGGAAGAAAAAGGCTGACGTCGAGGGCGCGTGAAGGAAAGGAAAGGAAAGGAACAAGAAGGTCGTGAAGGGGGGAGGGAGAATGGGAGAGAGCCGGGTCTATATGGACTGCCGGAGCCCCGCCCACCCTCTCCCGTGGTCGTATATCGTGTATGGTAGAATGTGGTGTGTAAAGGGTGGCAAGTACAGTAAGTATAATGACAACAAGATTTAAGAGATACTGATACATAGCGAGGAGATGGGACCTTCTATCGTTGTTGGGGCTGTCGCTGGATGGACGAGCCTTCTAAATAAACCGGCGTGTAATTCGGGGTGGCGGGGAAGAGTGATGTGAGGCGCGGGCGCGGATGTTGATGAGGATGATGATGATGCTGATGGGGGCGAGGGATGATGGGATGATGAGGGCGAGGGTGATGATCTAAGTGCGGCGCGGATGATGATGTTGGTGGTAGGGGTGATTCCGAGCGGTCCGATCAAGGGCTCCAGCCTTTGGCCATGAAATGCCAAGAGATCTTGATTTGTCCTGTGCTGAGGCTGTCGAGTTTCTTGAATAGCGAAGGAGACATGTCTAGTGGGAGGCAGGCGAAGTGCCGTTTGGTGAGCCATGGCTAGTTGTTAACATATAAGGGCAAAAAGCATACCGAGATCTTCCGTTCCGCAAGACTGACAGCTGTCTCTAGTCTTGCCGTAAGCTTTCTTGCCGTTCTTGGTATTGACGATTGCAACCCACTAAACAGAGATAATTAGCGTCAGATCGAGAGTGTCGTTTTATAGGTATACTTACTTGATCGCAGTTGCCGCCGCCGTTGGCATCGTATCGTCGCTTGGAGATGGCTACAATAGCATCACTGTCTTTGTTCCACTTTCCACAGTTACCTAGGCCTGTGAAGAACAAAAGTCGTCGTCAATAGTCCGTAGCACCATCAGCAACTAGTTGCACTAACCAACGTTAAACCAGGTACCCTGAATGGACACAGTCGATGAATGAGTGGGACGCGCGACATTGAAACGCGAAGTGGCTCACCCTGCCGACATGCGTGATCCTCTTCTCGAGGTCGACCATAGTGGTGTTAGTATCAGGAGAAGGTAAGGGAGACGCGATCGTGACAAAGAAGGACGCGAAAAGAACGAAAGCGAAAAGGGCGACGCGATACATGATGAAGTCGTCTTACTAGAGGAGGATGCTGGGGGGGGAAGTTGGAGAGGGTGGGACGAGGGACTGCGGCGGCTATGAACGGGGTCTGCGTACAAGGGAGGGCAAGAGGAAACTCCGGGGGGAATCAGCAACGGCATCCTGCACCAGATCGCGGGGGCTTTTATACTTCGAGGGTGGCGAGGCAGTTACGCACGAAAGCATATTTGGCTCAGCATCATGCCGCAAAACAGCCCTGGTCTGGCAGGTACACACTAACGCACAGAGCGGCGTTGACAGGTTTTATCACCCCCAAATCCGGAGCAAATGCAGGTGATGCCGTCGCAACCGTTTTTAGGGTCGGTGACCTGGGCAGCGGGCTGAAAGAGAAGACAGTTGAAAAAAAAAAGGTCTACAAACACATAGCGTAAGGTCCCCCAGATTTGCAGTAGGCGTGGGTCTTTTCACGTCCCTTCGGGATAGTCTGGAATTCACGGGCCTCCCTTCGGACGGCGAAGACTGGAGGGTGACGAAAGAGCACGCGTTCGTGGTACCCGCACAAGACTTCGGAGGACCTTCGGACCGCGGTGATCCACGCGTCCGGGGCATGGGCGAGCGGCATTGCCTTAATTTTGACATTTATGAAACACGTTGTTATGTGTGCCCTGCCCAGTGACCATTTCGGACAACACCTGTTGTGCAGCGAGGCAGAGTAACATTTCGGCCGTCCTGATTCATGAGGGGATGAGAACAACTTGATGAGTTATCTAATCGGCCTTTGGTTATCTAACACGGTGATTGCCTTGACGTCGTAAGCAGAAATTTTTTTTTGATGGTGCATGATGGACCTCGAGAATTGGGACTTCATCAAACAAACCATGACGTCCTTCAGCTTCCATTGTCTTTGTCTTTCGCATCTAGTTCGCAAGCGCGAATTGGTCTAAGAGGGATGCTTTGTTACATTGGCTCATGTCGCCAATGTAGACAATTTTGCTTTGTTTCCCCGTGTTGTCTTCGATGAGGTTCATGAGGCCGGATGCATTTGTCATTCGTAGAACCTTCTATGACCACGGGAGAACGAAATGAAGAACGAAATAGCTTTGTACTTATGGCCGGACTTCTGCTTTCTGCGTCGATTCCGCATTTTCTGGAACATCTGCGAAGCGGACCCGTGTGCGGCCAGAAAGCTCCACTACCGGAATAAGTTAAAGTCGCAAATTTGCTGAAGCTTTTGGCCCGTTTCTCGCCCACCGCGAACTGGTCTGCAGTGGGTCTCGCACGGCAGACCTCTCACTCAGAGTCAACCTCTGTCAGCACTCTCGTCACACCGATTATGACCGGAACGGGACTTACGAGACCTCGAGAGGTCCTAGACTTGGAAAGGACACGCGGTATACATGCGATATCGTTCTGGCTATCGGAACATGCCGCGGAGAGAGCCTACCATTCCAACCCTGTTTCAAACATATCGATGACCCCACGATGACCCATCGATGCGTATCCTCTTATTTCGCGACGAGCGCTTGCAGGTTCGACATTTATGACACGTTGGAAATAGGTAACCTCTGATTGGCTCGTCGACCTGGAGATGAAAATAATTTGTGCAGAACGGAAAAGGCGTGCATCAATTTTTTTTTTCATGAACCTGCACAATTAACACGGGCTCTGATCTAATCCCCACAGTCGCGATGCAGCAAGTTATCACGGCAAAGTCTAGACCTCATGGATCAACCTATCAGTCATCACCACAACGAAGCACTGTGTACTGCATCCTTCGCACACATCTCGGCTCGGCCATTGTGCCGGGGCGGTTGGTACACACCAAATTGTGTGTTGCCAATCGACGTTGTTTATACCAATCCTCCATTAGCTCTAATGACATATGCGTAATAAACGAGGGTCCTCGAGGATCGAGGGCTTCGTGCTGCGGCGCACGAGAGCTGGAAAAATGTTATTTCGGAGTTGGCGGACCGTAACCTTGAGGCTTCTCGTGCCCCGAAAGACGCCAGTGCCCATAATTGAGAACTACATGAAAATAGGCATTTTTCTATCTCCCGTTGACAATCAATTCGACTTGTCCCCTGGAGTCAAGCATTCGCACCAGGGGATATTTCACAGAGACATGATTGTGCCTCGGCGCGGTGTCCAGGACAACTAGTCAAATTATCCTACCACGAGTTTAAGCAAGTTCGGCGCCCAACGGGCGATGACCGGTTCAAAGTTTCTAGTGGTGAAGTCAGCACTTTGCCTTGTGAAAATGTCTAAGTAACATTGACTATTTTTGACAGCTGCCGGACCTCAAATAGAGAGTATGGGGAAGTACGGCGCAAACTGCCCCTAACTGCCCTCGACTTCGACAAACGCCCGCAGAAAACCCACGCTGTCGCCTTGTTGCCTCCGGGCAGTCGGGGGAACTGCAACCCCTGACTGGGCAACTAGCGCCCAAAGAATTTGGTGAATTTCTAAGAATCAGAATAAATTTTGGATCTCAGCCCAGCCTTTGTCCTCGAAAGCAACACCGCCGATTTGTTACCACCTTTGAACAGTAAGGAAGAACGCGTCGCGTGATGCAATTTAGGATCGCGTGATCTCACACCCTGTGTTCACGTGACTGTACAGCTTTTTCGGCTAATCTCCTGAGTTTGGTCTTACGTTCCGCTGCCCATTGACAAGCTTTGTATTCCGCCGGCCCACTAACAGTGACGTGGAAACCGCACGAAGAATCAGTGAAATCGCGTAATATGCAGTCCTCTGGACAAAGCTATGGTCAAACCCTTCCAGTGAAGTCCATCGACACGGATGATTACCAACGTAGTAGCTGAGTCGTTCACAATCTGTCTTCCAGGACCAGGTGGAACGGATAGCCGCCTTGTTCGACGCGCATCTAGAGATGATGAGCGATGTAAGCCTTACAGAAGAATATCCGGATCCCCCCCCCCCTAACCTCGAAATCAGGTTCGCGAACTGTATCGGGACCGTGCCGCACTTGAAAGGGAATATGCCGCGAAACTGCAGCTCCTAACGAAGAAGGCACTCGAGAGGAAGAACAGGATGGAAGCATCGATGGTGCTTGGTGAACATCCTACCAAAGCATGGGACGCCAGCTCGCTCATGCGGAAGTGAATTCCCTTGTGCGCTCGTACGACGAACTAGTCAGCTGACACAGCATCTGCAGTTCTTTGAATGCGGCTTATACTGAACTCATGGACTCTATGGTCACTACCGCTCAAGACCACGTAAGTATCGCGGACAATTTGACTTCGCAAGTGGTCGATGTCTTGAAAGGAGTAGAGAAGAAGAATGAGGAGGCGAAGAAGAAGGTTTTCATCTCTCATAATTTCTGGAAAGACTCTCCGCTAAGCCTGTTCCCTTCTAGGAGATGCAATTCTTCCAGAAGCTGCTTAGTGACAGAGATCGCGTGTACGCTGACCGTCTCAAGGTCCGTCCTATGTAATCTTCCCGTGATCTTGTCTGATATCATCGGCTTCGTTTGACTTTGACAGGGCAAACAGAAAGTGAGTAAAAAAGAGATTCCGAGGCAGATCTTGCACTGGCTGATCCCGGATTGGTAGTATGACGAAGACTGCATTGAAATTGAGTCATACCGTCAGAAGCAGGTATTCAACCCCGCGCTTCTTTAATATCGGGGTTCCATCGATCATACCTATAGGGCCGCGCCCACGATGACAAGCATGCAGATCGCGCCGCGAAGCAGGCAGAACAGCAACGCAGCGACATGCTGAATAGCAAGAAGTAAGTCCCGCACGATTCAAATTGAGCAGCTAGGCATGATAGATGGCAGCGTTTATCTGATATCCATTGCGATCGCGAACAATGCCAAAGCTCAATTCTATAACACAAACCTACCTAAACTTGAAGACGTACGTAGATAACCGATCGTGATACTGATTACTCCTAATACGGATATTATAGCAATTTCGTACGTCCTTCAAATCCCCGAATCTAAAAGCGATGAATTTGTTGACTATCCACCTTCAGAACTCCTTCAACGACGCCTTGTTGAGAGATTCACTAGAATTCTTCAACACTCACAAGCGTTGCAACTTGGACATCTCGATTCCTTGAAGAACAGGGTTAATCGAGTCGAAGCAGCCCTCGAACGAGTGGATGCCTCCAAAGATCAAGATTTATTCATTGACCACAACTTGAGGCCATTCACTGCTCCAAATGACTGGGTATTCGAGCCTTGCTCCACTCATTATGATACCGCACGTGCCTCATCTTATAGTACCACCACTGAAAGCCTGATCCTCGATATCGCAGAGTGATATGAGCATCGAGCCTGCGCCCAAGATATTTCTTCAAAACAAGCTTAGTAGATCTCGATCCAAATTGGGAGAATTGGTCCCTCTGATAAATACCAAACGTTTGTCCCAGCTTGTACTGCTTATTGCAGCCGACGGCTTACCTTGACCTAGATCGAGAACAAGATCAGCTTTCTGCACAAGTCGCCGCATACAAGGCTGATCACACGGTCAGCAACATTGACGAAGTATCGGACGTGAGTACCTTAATATGCCGAACCGACGAACGGATAAACCTTGACGCTGCTCCTGCAGAATCTGTTGGAAGCTCAACATCAACTCACCTTCTATAAAACCTCGGAGAAAATTCTGCAAGCAGAGATAGAGACGATCGTCGCCGCCATTGGAGGTTAAACCAGTCGGACTGTTCCTCACTCACACTTTACTGAACGTCGCGAACAGACGACGAGGGTGCCCGACAGCCCCATTCATTTAAGAGCTCCTCGTTCTCTATTCCGACGCAGTGCGGATATTGCAAGGTATATGATCTCATCAATCGGATGTTGCCGTTCACACTGTCTCCCAGACCTCGATTTGGGGACTAAGCAAGCAGGGAAAGACCTGCAAACTCTGCGGAATATCCGTTCATTCCAAATGCGAGCTCAAGGTAAGATCGGAGTTCTTCATACGAGGAGCTGTTAAGCGGACTCGCTAACACAATCCTCTAGGTACCTGCAGACTGCCAGAAGGCAGGAGCTGTTAGACCTCAGTCGTCTATCCGGCAAGGAGCGTCAGTTGCACGCACAAGTTCCCGAGGTAACAATTATGCCGAACGTTAACCTGTCTGATTTCTCTATCTTTGCTTTTGCAGTGTCCACTACTCAAACACCCACCGCGTCCTCCTTCGTACAGTCACCCACGGAAGAGCCGCCAGAGGAGTCCTATCCGGTTGCTCGCGTACAGTTCGATTTCACTCCGACCTCTGAGTTTGAACTGGCTGTCTCTGGTATGCAACCGTTTTAACTCCAAAACCTCCAAGTCTGATTGTTGCGTTCACACAGAGGATGACATTGTCCATGTGATGGAACCGGATGATGGTTCTGGATGGGTTAAAGTAGTCGACAAGCGGGGAAGAGATGGACTTGTCCCTGCATCGTACCTTGACCATGACGTCTCTGTGAGCCAAACCTCGGCGACATTAAGCGGTTCCGGGCAGTATGGTAAGTGCCGCCCGACCCATAGCACGGTACCGATCGCTCTAACCGTAAGGTGGGCTATAGTACGTGCTGTATACCCATACGAGGCTCAGGGGCAGGATGAGCTAGGCCTTATCGAAGGCCAGACTCTCGAACTTACTAGTGGACCGTCAGGTGGCCAGCATTACGGCGACGGTTGGTGGGAAGGTAAGACCGTTTAATTACTTACCGCCACGCCTCGTTATCGATCACTCAGCTTCTGTGATAGGGCTCGATTCCAACGGAAGGAAAGGCATTTTCCCCAGCAACTATGTGTGCATTCTCCCGTTAAGGCTCTCGGTACGCAGACTAATCGATACTCTACAGGTGGAGATTGTTTGATTGTGACGCACGTCGTGTTTTCGTCGTTTTCATTACCTTCTTTTATCTGTAAAGTCTTCGATACACACATGGACTATTCCTCATGCTGTATTCTGTCGTATGGCGGTAAACCTATTTTACTCGAGGACTACAGGGTCATCACACATTCTCCAAGATAATCAAAAAGCGCCGCCTTGGTAGACATGTCACGAGTCCATACAGTATCAAAGGTTTCAGGCGTTGGGCGCCAAGGTTCGAACAACGGTGGCGAACAACGGGGAAATAGGAGGTCCCACACAAAGCCTAAGTTGCGATTCTAGCCTAGGTACGGAAGAGTGCGTAGTTCCGGCGATTGTCGTATTGGAGGCATTAAATCCAAGTCGCGTCCTCAAGAGGCTAATGGCATGAAGCCTGGGAGAGGTTTTGAGGTCGTGGCCGCAGAAGAGCGAGCATTGGATGACTCACCCCACGCTTCAGAGAAGGCAGGCAAGGGGTAGGCTAGCCAACGTGCGCCAGGGAGTGATGAGAAGGCTGCATAAAGCAACCTTACGAGAAAATTGAACTCAAATAAGCAAGATTTGAAAATAGTGCTGTCAGAGCCCAGATCCTGGAGAGGTCTCCAGCAATGTCATCAGAACAAAATCGCTTCCCAGCCCCAGATGTGACAGATATTTGAATTACCTGGACGCCGACGCCTTTTACCCGCTGAGAATGGATCTGTGTTCGAAAATTTGGCACACTCAAGTCCAGAAGCAATTTCTTGTTTACGATGGCGCTCTTCAGTACTCGAAGGAATCTAGCCGTTGGAGAATACAAGGTACCGCCAGGAGGAGGAGAACGGACGGCGTAAATTCGATAAGCGAGAGAAGTTAGGTAGCAAAGAACCAGAGCCTTGGAACACCAGAACTATGGAGTATCCGGGAGGAGACAGAACTTGTCACAGTGTCTTGACACGGGGGAAACAGCTGGGACTATCCCCGACACGCCTGGTAAGGGTTGGTAGCCCACAAGTGTGCATTTCCAGTGACCGTCCTTTCATCTTTTTATTTAGGCTACTATCTCTTCATTTCATGTTGATGACCTTCTGGCCCAGCACCCTCCTGCGATATACAAGAGAGCATGTTAGCGGTCCAACCGTAACGAGGGGGATTTTCGGCTCCAGGATGGGATCGTGCATAGGGATCTTCTTTTGACTTCCATGAGGCTTCTTACGTGTCATGGCGCATATGTGCCTATCGATGGGGTGGGTGCAGAGTTGGAATTAATGAGCTTCAAGAGCCGTTAAAGGAAAAGAAAATCGTACGTGACTGCAGTATGGGGTGGCTTCCGTGACAGGAGACCATACGGCACGGCGAAACCTTCGCGAAACATTCCCAAGGGCGACGAACACGAGTTGCGAGGGATCCATGCGTTAAAAGGCGTTGTTCTGCTAGTCATACTCTCCTACATCGCCCCAGGTCCTTCCCGGTTCCTCAGCTTGGAACACCAAGGACGATTTCACTCCTGATCGTTTCCGGCTCATGGCTCTTACCTTTCGAACGAGATGTAAAGAACCGGACGCCACCTGCATCCACAATCAAGACGTTTGTTCGTTAATTTATTCACTACCGTTTTGAGCTCACTGTGTCTCTAGTTTGCAGGCTTCCTGAGTCCATGACTGTCGCCTTCAAGAAGTACACGACAAGCCGAGGTAGGAGATTGGTATCCGCTGTCGTACTGACCTTCAAGTAGGTCCAGCTGGCTCCTGTCCATGGAATCACCGTCCGCCGCAACATCGAGAAGCAAAGTAAGCCCTGAACAGCCCTGCGAGCCGTATGGAGTTGAAGTGAATTTTTTCACAACAGCTGCAGACCATGAATCATAATTCGATGCAAGTGTCGGCACCGGGAGCCAAGGAGACGAACGTCGCGCGGCTACCCTATACCCCGCATAGCAGTTTCCGAAACTCGAACCCGAACTGTATGGCTTTCTTCGTCTTTTCGCAAGCTCCCAAGTTGGACCGGTCGTGCTGTGTACGTGACAGTCTCGCCAGGTATCGTCATCGCGGCGCCCTCTCCGAGTAGGCTCTGCGACTCTCGGCGCGCTCGCCAAGTGCCACGAGGCTACTCCTGCGATGGATGACTGCAATGACGATTCCGCCGCAGACACGGAGTGATACACGCACACTGTCTTGCTGGGAGCCTTTTTTCGTTGTTGTGACTGCTGTTCGAGTTTTGTTGATCCTCGCCAACCAGGTTCTTGAATCTTGGCAGGGTGGATACATTGTAGACAGCCATGCCTAATAGACAGTGAATAGCGACCCTGGCAGCTCAAGGTTCAAACTCAATCCTCGGAAACCCTGCCAGCGTCCCCAGAGTCGCCCAAAGCAAGGACATGCTTTTCCACGCTCCGAGTTGGGTTTTCCACAGAGACACATACCCATTCGGCAATGCCATCTGCAGACGACCTGCGCTTTCCTTGAGTAGGACGGTTGCCGTTGCTGTACTACCCTTCCCTCACAAACCCTCCCGACCATGTGTGGTGACCATCACGTGTGATCCGCGAACTTGCAACACACACACGCCGAAGTTCGAAGTACAGGCATTAAGAAGAACCAAAGCAACGTAGATAACAAGGTAGTAATACAAGTACGCTAACTGCGCTACCGACCCCCGACTAATGATGTCCTCATATACGGGCCGTTCGCGCTCATCCCATAGGAGACCGAATTTGGCATGGGTGTAGGCATCCCTGCCTGCAACGGGGGCATAGCCATTGGGTTCTGCGAACCATTCGTCCCAGGGGTCTGGTTGTGTAGTTCCCTCGCAGAGCCGCGGTCCTCCCGCTCTGCAATTGTTGCGCCTCCCCGCCCAGGCTCCGCGAGGCCATTCGAAACAGTGAATGTCTGTCCAAGTCCGTAAAGCTTCCCGGAATACTCGGCGTCGTCGATTTGATCATTGAAGTATAATTCTCGGATTTTGAAGAACGTAGAAGCCGTAAGCAGAGAGTCTGAGCCGGCCTGGTTCGTTGACCCGATTCGCTGTATCTGGAAGATATTACGAGGTCAGCGTTTGGCCAGCGAGACCAAAAAAGAGTGGAGAGACATACCCCAAGGTCATCTGCCAGGTCTTGAAGACTCCCCTTCAGCACTTTTGTTGAGCGCATCAGGAATTTCACGTCGTATACTGTGGGGAACCACGTCCGCAGAAGGTCGAAGAACTGGTCTTCCGTTGTGGGTAATGATTCCGCCGTCAGGAGTTTGATGAAGTATCCGAAATCATAACCACTGCGCGAGTATAATTAGAGAGGATCCAACGACGATGGTATAGGTTGATGGCCAAGACCATACAAGGAGCGATGTTCGCTGGGTGGCATGCGAAAGCAAGACCTCACCTATGGAACGAAATCCACGTCGTTTCCGGCGCCAACACCATTCCCGACGTAATCATAAGCTCCGCAAAGTCGTTAGGCGATATCCCAAACTCCTCGTGCCGTTGAAAGTCGAACCCCGATTTTTGCAGATGGTCTATTGACTCTGGCGAGTACATGTCGTCGCTGTTGCACAATGATCGGCTGTTCTGCGCGCGCGATATTCAGCATTACGACTCACTTGACGCTAAACTTGAAATTGAATTGCCAAGTCGAACACTCCTGCGGGAGATTGCCCTCCTCGTCCGCCAGTGTAATGCCGACTTGAATTATTTTCAGCAGATCAACGTTACACCGCATCGTTTGGTAATGGTAGTCCGACGAAGTCTTGAACGTTCCAATGGGGCGAGCCACGACGCCAGGGAATTCCGTGTCCTGGACCTGGCGTAAGCCGACATTAACATGTGCAAGGACGACAAGACACGACCATTGCGATGTACGGGTATTGCTCGATGACTTCACGGATATTGCGCATTTCTACTTCGAGGTTGGGTGCCCATACCTCTCGTATTCGGGCCATATCTTGGATTGAATCCGTCGATGAGCGTGAGGGCGCCAGCGTGGTAGTAATAGAAAGACAAGGGGAAATGATTACGTAATTGGATGTCTTGATAATGTTCGCGGCAAATTGGCAATAGACGACAGGCGAGTAAATTTATTACTCGGCCCCAGACGCAGAGGCTGCTTATCCTGTGAGCAGAAGAGAACGAGCCGTTGCATAAACTCTAATTCTCATGGACCTGCCACAATGCCTCCGAGTCGTGTTTCATCGAGTTTGTCGAACCCGAACGAGGCCGAACGAACAGGGATCTCTGCAATCGGCCTGAACCATGTAATAATTCTTCAGAACGCGGCTATCCGATCATTCGACTACTAGCATGTCCAGGATCCGCCTAAGACGGCGTCCAAATTCGTCCAAATGGGCCAAGTTATAGAATGAGGCAACCCCAGAAAGAATGTGGATTTCCTCGCTGTCCGTTTCGACGAAAGCGAGGCAGTGAGGACGCCAATTGGGTCCTCTGACTGAGGGCGCAACATAATCATGCATATGATACCCAGCACTTCCTGAGGAAGCTTCGTGTGTGCTCTTTATCCCAGTTAGACACTTTACTTGGTGGGTACGCTGCGAGTGCGTTAACTTCTTGCGATATCGCGAGCTGCCAAAAGGAAGAGCAGGCTTGACGTTTGCCTCGTCACTCAACATTGTAGTAACTGTGCGAAGCAGCTGCGTTGTCGGAAAGGACAAGTCCGAGTTTAATCGATTATTGGAGTAGGTCGAGACATAGATTTCGTGATTTGCACGCACTCTCAAACGACTCTATACAGCAATATAGCTCATTTCGTGCTTTGTTGGTTACACTAAATGGCATTCTATATGTTCATGTCGTCCCTATCTTCCTTTCGAACTTTGTAAGAAAAGGTCGGACTTGTAATCCTAGGATTACTACTTATATCTTTCATCGATCACTCCCGATGCCAACCTCATCCCAGCACCCATCGTCAATGTGGAATTCCGATACCATCCCGCATATTGGGGATTTAGGTTTCAACTGGGTCTCCCTCTTGTATAAAGAGGGCCCTGAAATCACTATCTATAGGGTACCCATTCTCTGTTTTTCCCCCTTTCTCTCGCTTACACACACACACACCTTATCTCGAGATCACTCATACTTGCTCAATAGATGGAGCATCTGCTTGTTAATCAGTTCGTCCACCTCTCAGTGTATCTACATCTCCATATAGGAGACATGATTCCACTTTTTTTTTAACCAGCTTATATCTCTGCCTTGATTGGGTCCTGAAAGGGTAGCCCCAGGATCACGTTTGCCTGGCCTCTCTCTTAATTCACTCACAAGAGAGTGACACTGTGATTGCGTCACTATGGTTTGACTGTGGATCCTGACATACTGCATATAGTCATGTCGCTTGCCATCTTTCAAACTGCCGTGCCATGCACCAACTCCTTCGCCAGTCCCCCATATCACCTGTGGTGGCCAATCAAACATTTCAGCCATTGCTCGGGAACCAGTTATTGAACCTTTGGCTGTACATACACCGCCTCCACCACCCTCGCCACTCACACCTACAACACCATTGTCATCGGCTTCTCACCAATTGTTTGCCAGATCACCTTCTGTGACTCAACTGCCTCATCGCTCCCCTTCTCCATCTGTGTCATCTGATTCATCTGATTCCAATTATTGTACCATTGCCTCTACTCCTTCATACAACATGCCCGCCTTCGTGCCAGTTCCTATCACACATGTCGATATCAAGGATGGGAAGTTGCCCATTCTCGCGGCAGGTGATCTCATGGCGAAAGTTGTGAGAGACTATAAAGACAGCTGCATGGACTATTTCACTTTTAAAGACATTAAGGATGACACTCAGGTCCACAGATGTGTTACTGGAATTTGTGATAGTAGAATCTGGGATTGGGTTAACAGCAATCATGCATGTATCATGACCTTGTCCTTCTGTGACGACGGCATGCTATCCCTTGTAGCAATACCGAGAAGTCTCCTTAACGCGTGCGCAACCGGGCCGGCGGCCCTTACTTTGTATATATTTACCAATAGCTTCGTAGCGTACTTGTCAGCTTGAAAGGAACGATATAGAATAATACAACACACTCTCGTCTCTCGTTCCTCAGTAAGGACTACGAGCGGCGCGATGGCTCGACCCCGGAGGCCACCGGGCCCTGTGTAGGGTGACAACACGCCTAGCTCAGGCTTACAGAGCTCCGGAGTCGGACGACAACTCCCCTTAGCCCAGGGTTACACGGTAACCTGGGACTGGCTCTCCCTCGAGACGCCGTCCCTTCTTCCTTCGCTATAGGGCTCCCTCCCAGCCGACCTCCCTCGGGGTAGGGCTATTGGGACGCCGATAGCTTGAGTCTTCACTACGCGAGAAGCCTTAATCCGAACCGGCTGCATCACAATGGTGGGGGCACCGCGGACTTCACTCAAGCGTTATGGAGTCTCTACACCTCTACCTTCGACCCCTCAGTATTTCACCAGTAGTCGAAATCCCTCTAAACTCTTCATTATTCAGTCTGCTCACCCCTATGCCCTCGATCATCAATCATCGGTTAGCGTACCACGACCCTCAGCAAATTTTCCTAGTCGCCTCATTTCGTCACCCAACCGATGCTTGCCACGCGATCGACTCCTAGTCTGCCACCTGACCAATTTCTATAAAGACTATATCTATACTTCACGGAACCTCCTCCGCCACGTAGACCCTCTCTGACAATAGACACATGGTCAAGCCCTCGACTAGCCGTACCGCCTCTAATTCGAAGGGGCCTGGCGCCATTGCCTCACCGTCATCGGCAAATCCGCCGGCCCTTGGACGACGACGTCCCAATCCAGTGACTTCAGCCACTGTTTCTGTAACAGGGGGCGAAATCGCTAACCGCGCCTTGCCGGCTCTTGGGAATCCTAAGGGCAGGGCATGCGCCCCTTCTCCTATGCGAACCTACCGTACCTCAACCATAGAGACTCTGCCGGACCCAGAACTAGGACCTCCCGGCCCATCTCTGGCATTAGACGGTCCTTTATTGGAACTGGAATCTAGGTTTTCAGACCCTAAACTAGTTCACGAACCTCCTCCTCACGCTATTCGTTCACGTTCTATAGACGGACCTCAAGTCTCCAACGTTCGGTCCGTCGATGGACGCTCTGAATCGGCAGCCCCGTCCTTGAGCTATCTCGAGGAAACCGATTCCCCCTTCGACCCTCGTTCTGACACAATAGATGACGAAGGAGCCCCTACGTCCCTCGACTCTCATCCCTTCATATTTGGGGGGCTACCCGCACTCGCCAGCGTCCTAATTAGAAACGAACCCATCGACTGCTCGAACTTCCGCTATCATCCTATCTTCAACCCCGCGGAAGATTACGACCCTTTGGTTCGCTTCGGTGGGATAGATGGGCTATTACCGGGTCGCGATAAAACGGAGTCGGATCTTGTTCGACACATCCTCGTCAGATGGAACTCTCCCCATAACGACCTTATTTGGACCAACCTAGAAGACGCCATCCAAAACTTTACCCTACTAGCTCTTGACTATAAGGACCTAGTTCATTACGCCGACGGTCACATATCAGCGTACTCCTTGAACAAACCACAGCTCGAAGACATCGCCCACCTCGTACTCGCAATCCACCAAGTGCTAGACGCGTTTGCGGACTTTTTGGCTAGAGGGACACAGAATCGTTTCCGTCTGGATCCAGGATTCAAATTCCTACGTTCCCTGGGTTGGAACGAGCACCGCAACGATATATTGCTCACTGTAGCTTTGTTACAACGGCGCGCTGCGGTTGCCTCTAAACACATCGGCAATTTTATCAAGAGTTTCGAAAGGATTTTCTTGCACCCCGACGAACTGGATTCTATTAGCTCACACGATTCCACTCGAACGTCTATCAGATCCCAGTTCGGTATCTACTCTCCTCGCACCGAGCTGCGTAAACTATCGATGAGACCTGATTACAGACTAGCCGAAGACCATCTGCTAGCCTCGGCTCAGAAAGAACTTCTGGCTGGTTCGGGATCTAGTGACCCCAGCTCGCGAGGAGATCATTATCATCATCGAGAACGACAAACTAATGACAGGGGATCAAACGACATTATTCCTATCCCCGTTCGTAACGACGTTGACCGAACCGCAAATGAATTCACTCCAACCGCTGCCGTTCGCAACCTTCGATTCGATCTCCCGGACTCCATTTCGAGTATTGGACGAGGGCACGCGATCACTTCTCTTCCGGGCGTTGGTACTATCTCGAACTTCCAGCGACAAGCATCGACGGTTGCTGCCACGGACGTCGGGTCTCAGTCTGGGGGCCATTGATTATGCAGCCTCCTCCTTCTCTAAATTCCTTACGCAATATTCCTCCCTCGTTCGCTGTCAAGATACCTCCCCCGAGTAACTGGACCAGTTATATCTTCAAGGCTGGTAACAATCCGAGACCAGGAGGGGGTGGAAACAACGGTGGCGCTCCGAATGGAGGAGTTCCTGGTGGTAACCCCGGAGGTGGTGGAGGAGGAGGTCATCCTCCTGGAAGAGGCGATCTTAACGGTGGCGCTCCGGATGGTGGCTCTCCAGGAGGAGACGCCCCTAGCGGAGCTGCCCCGAGCGGAGGCGCTCCGGGAGGCGGAGCCCCAGGCGGAGGCTCTCCTGGCGGCGGAGACGGACCAGGACCTAACCACGCCACCCGACTTCCTTACGATCCCAACTATGTCGAGGAATGGCAGTTAAACCATAAGCTGAACCTCTCCGTCCTTCCTACTTGGGATGGTATGGGAGAGACGGCCGTAGACTACTTAGGCACTATGGGCCATCTCGCCACCTTAGGTCAAAAGATGCGCGAAGGGCTGGCTCAACTCGCCCCCTTTAAATGGACCAAGCGCGCGTCGAGTTGGTGGCAAACTCTACCGGTCGACGTCAGAACGTACCTCTCTCAGGACTGGAATTTCATGCTGCTCGGCATCCGAACTCAATTCCTAGACGAGAACTGGATTAAGGAACGAACTTTCGAATTTGAAGAAATGAGATTCAGGCAAAGGGGACACGAATCGGAGGACCCGATTGATTATATCCAGCGGCATATAAAGCATCACTCGTTCCTGTATCCTGACGATGAAGATGGACCCCTAGCTGTTTCTCGCATCCTTCGCAACAAACCTACGGAATGGGACACTACTGTTAATGAAAGACTTACTCCTTCCATCTTCGAACTCCAGTCAGTAACCAGCCGAATGGGAAGCTCTCTCGTCAGCACCTGGACCTTAGCGGAGAAGATTCGCAACCCCCAGCGTTTCTTCAGGAACAACAATCGTCGAACGGCTAATGCTGCTGACTTAGTTCAGCTGGCTACCTTCGAAGAAGTCCCAGACTCCGAAGAAGAGTTGGGAGTCGAGGATAAAGAGGTCAACATTGCTAAATCTCGCATTCGCGCCACCAAGGCCAAATCAAACCCAGGAAAGAAACCTTGGCCTGAAGGGAAAACTATTGACGGCTACTCCTTTTCCAGGGATGATAGTGTCACTAGTGCGAAGCTACCCAACGGAACGTGCTTCATCTGTACTAGCCCGATGCACTTCGCCCGCGACTGTCCCCACTTCGGCAGATGGGATTCTCTTCGCAGGGCTAATATGATCGTAGTGGATGTGGCTGACGACGTCATTGCCCAACACGATAGAGAGTATATAGCTATGCTCGTAGAATCTAAATCCTCCTCTTCCGCTTATTCCAAGAGTGATCACAAACCGAGTGAACCAACATCGAGCGACGAAGGTTCGGACCAAGATCTCCCCGTATACGTACACTTAGCGGACGCTTTTCCAAGCGCTTTCTATGGTTCGAACAGAAACTACCGGAGACGAGTGCTATTCTCCGAAAGAAAACTGGAAAAACGCTCAACTAAGGACGCCGTTTTCCGGACTGGAGAAAATATATCTGAAGCAGTAGATGAGATACTTCTCCCTCCGCCTCCTTACGTGGAAATCGTTGCCGCGAGGAAAGCACGTTCTCTACCAGATGGTTTCGGATCCTTGGGATCGCGAGCGTTACATATCAAGGCTCACGTCGGCGCCGTCGACCAGGCTCCTATCCAAGGCCGGTTAGATTCGGGCGCTGACATTTCTCTCATGTCCGAAGAATACTGGAAATCTATCCCAAATCTCCCAAATCCTAAGGAAGGACTACGAATCAAGCTCTATCATCTCACTGGGCACGCAAAAGTCCTTGGATTTATCAAGACTACCCTCTACGCGGAAACCGTTGATCATCGAATGGTCAGTTTCGAACTCGAAGCCTATATAGTACGGGACATGAAGGTTCCGTTGTTACTCGGCGAGGACTTTCAAACCACATATGAACTCGGTCTTACTCGGCACGTTACGGGACATTGTGAAGTTTCAGTCGGAAACTCGGACCTGATCATACCAGCTTCCTCTGCGCAACAAGTTGATTTAGGCTTCGAAATCCGTAAAGCCTTCCAAGTCCAATCTTTCGTTCGAGCCAAAGCGGTCCGACGAGAACGAGCGCGCGACAGAAACTTCGGTCACTCTGATCCTCCCGTGACCGCTGCTGAAGACGTTCTTATCTCTGCGGAATCTGTTCACAATGTTAGGGTAGAAGCTCCTTTTGGCGACAAGGCCGAATGGATCGTCGAGAAAGTAATCATCGGAGACCCCAGTATGTCGGTTATGGCCGCCCCCACGACTTGGATCTCGGTTGATTCTCCTTATCTACCCATCGCGAACCCCTCGAAAATTCCGTGGTACGTTCGGAAAGGAGACATCGTGGGCCACCTAAAAGACCCCGATTCGTTTGCGGATAAACCCTCCTCTCCCGAAGAGTGGGATAAATACGCCGCTTCCGCAGAAGCTTTGAAGGTGGTAATCGAAGGATCACTCCGTGCCCAGGACTTAGCAAACGCTCAACTCACGGAGGAAGTAGTTACGGATGACTGCCTAGAAACGGACGACTCATGGGGACCGAAAACTACGGCCCTACCTGACGAACCAATGGCAGGCGACGTCGCGAACCTAGTCAATTTAGGCCCGGACATCCCAGAAGACATTAAACCTAAACTCGCTGATGTTTTGCGGAAAAATCAGGCTGCCTTTGGGCTAGATGGAAGGTTAGGCAAGGTGGCAGCCCGAGTGGATGTGCCCCTCCAACCTGGAACCGATCCCATATCAGTACCCATGTACGGCGCCTCACCAGCGAAGAGAGAAGTAATTGAAAAGCAAGTGAACGCCTGGTTCGAAGCAGGGGTTATCGAACCTTCCAAAAGCCCTTGGGGGTTCCCCGTAGTGGTAGTCTATCGTAACGGCAAACCTCGACTTGTCGTAGACTACCGCAAGCTTAACGCGAAAACTATACCGGATGAATTCCCTATTCCCCGACAATCGGAGATCATTCAAGCATTGTCGGGAGCGCAAGTGCTTTCAACTTTTGACGCACTTGCTGGGTTCACTCAGCTGGAAATGGCCGATTTGGCTAAGGAACGTACTGCGTTTCGATGTCATTTAGGGCTATACCAGTTTAAGCGCATGCCTTTTGGTCTACGAAATGGCCCTTCCATCTTTCAACGAATCATGCAAGGAGTTCTAGCACCGTTCTTGTGGCTTTTCACGTTGGTCTATATCGACGACATCGTAGTCTTCTCGAAATCTTGGGACGAACACCTAGTTCATTTAGACAAAGTGTTGGGCGCCATTTCGGCTGCCGGCATTACCTTGTCCCCTCCAAAGTGCTTTGTCGGATACGCCTCCATCCTGCTACTAGGCCAGAAGGTATCTCGATTAGGACTCTCGACCCATCAAGAAAAAGTCAGCGCAATCGTGGACTTAGCACGGCCACGGTCTATGTCGGACCTTCAGAAATTCTTGGGCATGGTAGTTTATTTTTCAGCCTACATACCATTTTACTCCTTCATCGCCGCTCCCCTCTTCGCTCTGTTACGTAAGGGCGTGAAGTGGAACTGGGACGTCGAACAAGAAATCGCCTTCCGTCAAATCAAAACCGCACTTTCGAGTGCCCCAGTTTTGGGTCACCCTGAGCGTGGCCACCCCTACCGACTTTACACAGACGCTTCGGACTTCGCCCTCGGCGCTAGTCTCCAACAAGTACAGTCTATCGCTGTTGAGGATCTTAAAGGTACTCCAATGTATGACCGCCTTTCCAAAGCTTGGACTGCCGGCGTCGATGTTCCGAACCTCGTTCCTATACTCACTAAAGACGTGGATGAAGGCCTTACGACTCGAATTCCGTGGGGAACCACGTTGGATGAGACCATCGTTCGAGTAGAAAGGGTCATCTGCTATTGGAGTCGAACCCTCGGACAAGCCGAACGCAACTACAGTGCTACGGAACGTGAAGCGCTAGGAGCCAAGGAAGCACTAGTCAAGTTCCAACCATTCATCGAAGGCGAAACAGTCATCCTGGTGACTGACCACGCGGCCCTGCAATGGGCCAGAGTCTATGAGAATGCCAATAGGAGGTTAGCTGCGTGGGGGGCGGTATACGCAGCTTACCCGGGCTTGAAAATTGTTCACCGCCCAGGACGTATACACTCGAATGTAGACCCTCTATCCCGATTACCAAGGACTCCGCAGCACAACTCTCCTCTACGGGACGATATCCCTTCCATCGTTCCCGATGAAGTAACTCAGGAAACAGCTCAATCAGCCGAAGACGCGGGCTCGCACGCTCCAGCCAAGAAAGCCGCCTTCACTGTATGGTGGTGGGAGGACATTGTAGACAAGGAAGCCCAGCCTATACAAACTCGCAGTGCTTCGAAACGAGCGAAGGACATTCCGCCGATCCAGAGAGAGTGTAAGCCATCTGATGTTTCGGGCGAGTCCCCAACTTCGCCGAACCCCATCTCTACTACTCATGAGACCATAACGGACGACCTCCCTTTTCCAAATAACGACCCGTGGACCTACCCTACCGGAGTAAAACCCCCCAGTAACGAACCAGAGGATGAATGGTCTAAGAAAGCACATCTGCTAGTCTCCATGAACCCCGAAATGATTGCAAAGTTCACTTGAGCATATCCAGAAGATCCATCGTTTACGAAACGCTACTCGGACGAGATACCCAACCCGAAAACCATATTAACCCCTTCACGTTTCCAGAAAGGAAGCAATGGCCTACTCTACTTCATCGATGCCGACTGGAATGCTCGACTATGCGTTCCAAAAGGGATGGTGAACTACGTTCTTCGATGGATACACGAATCCCCATTTGAGAGTGCTCACGCCGGACCTCGACGGTTCCTGGCGAGGCTCAAAGAACTGTTCTTCTGGCCTTGCATGTCTTCGGATGTTTACGAATACTCTAATTCCTGCGATGTCTGCCAGAAAATCAAGACCGATCACCGCCGACAAATGGGCGGACTTCGACCAGCACATGTACCAGCCCGCCCGTTCGCTACCGTCTCGCTAGATCTGATTACGGGACTCCCCCCTTCAGGAAACTCTAAGTACACGGCGGTATTGGTGATAGTAGACAAATTAACCAAATACGCCCTATTCATCCCCACGCACGAAGAATTAACACAAGAAGGATTCGCCAAAATATTCGTTGAACGAGTCGCTAACGTTTACGGTCTACCCGAACGAATAATCGCCGACCGAGATCGCCGTTGGTCTACAGCCTTCTGGCGCTCAGTCGTGGAAAGCTATGGTAGTGTTATGGCGTTGTCCTCGGCCCATCATCCTCAAACCGATGGACAAACCGAAGTGTTGAATGCCACCATCGAACAAATGCTACGCGCCTACGTAGCCACTGACCGTTCCTCCTGGGCTTTATGGCTATCAGCGCTAGCCCATGCCTACAATTCCTCTGTTCACTCCTCTACTTCCTACTCCCCGAATTTCCTACTTATGGGTTACCGACCGCAAACCACTGCAGGAGTCGTCACTCCTCAGAATGACCCCGTCGCTCGTCCCTTCCTCCCCAGCCAAAAAGGGGAAACATTCATCGAAGAATTAGAGTTACATCGGAAGGCAGCCCGGGATTCAATAATCTTAGCCCAGGAACGTCAAGCCAAATCATACAACAAGGGTCGACGCCCCGTAGTTGAATTTGAAGTAGGCGATTGGGCCTTAGTTAATCCTCACTCGTTGGAATTAGTAGACGTCAAAGGTACTGGTCGCAAACTTATTCAGCGAACTATCGGGCCTTTCGAAGTACTCGAAAGGGTTAACCCTATGGTATACCGATTACGACTCCCCGATACCTATCCGATGCATCCCGTGTTTAACCTGCAACACCTCCGACGCTACATCCCTTCGGACCCTAAATTCGGAGAAAGAACTACTCTACCCCCACTCGAGACTTTCTAGCTACGGAGGAGTACGAAGTGGAAGCCATATTGGGTCACAAACTCGACTCGAGAAAGAAAGGTAATCGGAGGATGTACCTGGTTCGTTGGAAAGGCTACGATCCCACGGAGGATAGTTGGGTCTCTGAATATGACCTCAGAAACGCACCGACTTTGAAACACGAATACCTCGCCATGACGCGCTCCACGTGACGTCTCCCCGCTTGATCCCGAAACTCGCCAACAGCGGGGTTTGAAAACCTCTTTTCTCTTTATTCCTCTACTTCTTTCTTTCATCCTCGACTCGCGCCCAGGGCTAAGCTACGCTACAGCCGGGGTTCGACGTTTCTTTACCTTCTTAGGTACGCTCAGGGCTCGTACTTGTACCTGCCGGGGCCTCTTACCTTATCTTACTTTACTTACTCGTGGCACTCAGGGCTACCGACAGCCGGAGCGCCATAATCCTAATTTATTCGACGCCGCGCCCAGGGCTACAAAATCCTTTGCCAGCCGGAGCTTGAGGGCTCGAATTCGACTCTAAACCTTTACCTTCATTTATTTCGACCATGGCTGATTCTCGACGATTCCCTTCGTCACGTCTTGCGACCATCGAGGATTTTTACCTCGATCCTTGCGTCGACGATTCGTTACGATTCCAACTCCCCCCTTTCTCCCAATACAACGGGTGGATACTGAAGTCGACGTTTCTAGCGTGGACTCCCAACTCCACCCTCACGCCTTTTCTTCCGGGCATCGCCCCTCATAACTTCTCTTCTCTTCCCCCTGTCAACACTTCCGAACGTCGATTTGATGGATCTCTAGGCCGATTCGATTGGACCGCCGCTCCCCAGATGATCACTCATCGTGTTTGGAGAGCGTTTATTCTTCGTCCTCGAATCGGATACGAAAGGCGTAGCGTCATGCCTGAATTCGAATTTCTTACCTCTCAATGGACCTCGACGGACTCCAATCGTGGTCGTCTTAATAGCGAGTACATCGACCGCCTTCGAACTCGTTTACTCGATCTCGACTCTAACATAGCGTCTTGCCTCCCTATGCAAGGATCGTTTACGTTTTTCTGGGACGCTCGCCCAAAAGAGCCACTACCTTCAGATATCGACTCCCTTGCTCGGATAGAACTATGGGCGGAAGTCGTGGATTCCGGAGCCATAATTCAGCGCGGAATAAAGGAAAAGGCAGCCTGGTTGACATTCGCCCTGAAGCTCGGCATGGTAGGATGGAACGAATCTATCTTCAAGGTTCAGAAACTCGGCATTCCCCGTCTAGCGACGAATACCTCGGGGCGTGGATCAACGGCGGTCGTGAAAACGATTCGTTGTGGTTACTCAGCCAGAGGGTGCCATGCTTCATCGCACACCGTCTCGATCGCGACGAGATATATTTGGACGATCTCCCTGCCGGCCACCGTTATATCCAATGGTGGCAGGGCTCGGACGCCGAATACCTTCACATCGATAAATACCCCTACGATGCGGTGGCGATACGGAATAAAAGCATCCAGGCGTTGCTCGGTATTCGACTCTATCCTCCTGTTCCCCCTTTTATCGAGCCGAAATTCCACCGAGCTTCTTTCCCTGGTAATCAAGGGTGGAGAGGAAAATTGACTGGCTACGCAGATTCCGCTCCCCTCCTTCTCCTCCTCGCGAAGACTCTCCCTCCGCGGACGTCCCCCGCGAAGAAGAGGTCAAACCTCGAATCAGCTCTGATCACGAGGCCGCTCCGCTGGAATTCGTCGAATTGTACCCTGACCGGATAGCCTGGATCAAACCTCCAGCTCTATTCGACAATAGGGGCCCAGGTCGATGGACGAAATGGATTGCTGATGGTTGGGACAAGTGCGTACAGGTTGGCCTCTCGAATAAAGAAGTCGACGAGTACCGATACTGCCTCTACGATCGCGAACGTCGTAGGCAGATTTACTTTGACTTCATTCCTAAACCGCCTGAAGGAACGATATCCGATATTTCCGTGTACGGCCGCCCTGCTCCCCGCGCATACTTTCAAGGATTGAAGGGCGAAGACTTCGTGTCACGATGGTTGTATCCTAGCGCCTACCCCGATACTTCTACTCTCGCGCTAGAGATCCCTATCCCTCCAGCTTCCGCTCTACCTCCTAGGGTCATCGACCCAATCTCAATCCGAGAAGACGAAATGCTCGTGGACCAGTTGCCGGAGTTACCCCTCGATCTGGGCGACAAGGATACTCTCGTGGACGCGGTTTCCCTAGGGGAGTCAGAGAATGATAAGACTTCGACGCCGCCCTTCACTACTTCGCCTGAGTCTCCCTTTTTACGGACGTCCTCCTCTCTTTCGTCGACTCCGTGGACTATCATCAAACAGGACCTTTTGGAATTAGCGGAGAGCAAACCGGACGTGCACATCCTAAAGCTGATATTGACGGTCTCCCGAGCAGCGACGCGTGTAGGGCCCCGTCATACAGTATGGATTTCATTGTCTTCAGTTGAGAGCGCCTTGGCTCTGCGTCAGTCATTCGTCGGCCCCAGAAACGTCGGCTCATTACATGGATTACTGTGGGCTACGAAAGAAGAATTCGAACAAGCCTCATCGAACGCCATAGATTCGTGGTCCTCCTCTCCCCAACTCCGTTCTCCGACTCCCCCTTCCAGCATGGACTCCATGCGAAGGGACACCTGGACACCCCCCGCCCCCTCCGCCAATTCAGCTGCCACATCTCGCGGCCGATCACCTATAGTAGCGACTACTCGTTCGGCCACTCCTGCTCGGCGTTCTCGTTCACGCGAATTTCGTCCCTTTCCGCGGTCGCCATCATCACCTCCGGTGTTTGGGGGGGCACCAAGGGAAGGGAAAGGCCCGCGCTATCCCAAGACCTTCACACGACAGCAGCTGGGACCGGGATTACAGTCCTCGAGGTCGCTCTCGTTCCCCTCATCGGCTCCGACGTTCACAATCTCCTTCGCGATCCCGCCGATCGCCGTCCCTCGTAAAGGGGTACAGGCATCAGCGTAGTTCCTCTCGTCACTGGTCGCCTTCTTCCCCTCGTCGACAATCCCCAAGTCTGCGCTCCTGGTCTCGTCAGGCGCCTCCAACCTCGGGGTCTCGTCGCCCATCACGTCCTTCCACCCCCGGCCCTTCCTCGGCCATCCAAGCTCTTATTCCCCCAATTCCACCCCTCGCCTCCGCGGTTCCAGTACCGGGCACTCCAGAATTTAATTTATACGTAGCGAAGTTGGTAGCTCTTACAGTCGCTCAGCTACCCAGTTTTACTCCGGGGAACGCCCTTTCGACAAATGCAGTAGCTCCATCCGCTCCCGCCCCACAAACATTACCCGCGATAGTGACTACATCCCTTCCAGCCCCATTGAACTCCACTGCCGGTCCATCCTCCCGCCCATTGTCATCCCGCTTCACAGAGCCTGTCTTTCGCAGACCTCTGGAAGCTCGTCTCACCAATCCGGTCGCGCTAGAGAATCGCCTGACCGACTCACCCCAACCATTGGCGGGAAACGAGGATGCCCAAGAGGACGACATGGACGTGGACATCGAGGAAGGCGAGATCGAGGAAAGCGCGCCCAGCACTTCGACACGGCGACGACGTAAACGCCCGCACCGCGCAGGACGTTTGGTCACTCGAGCACTTATTCGCCGCAAAAAGCAGGATGGTACGTTTGAAGACCGAGGCTATCAAGGTTAATATTTCCGGCTCCAGTCTTGCACGCGGGGGGGCACTGTGACGACGGCATGCTATCCCTTGTAGCAATACCGAGAAGTCTCCTTAACGCGTGCGCAACCGGGCCGGCGGCCCTTACTTTGTATATATTTACCAATAGCTTCGTAGCGTACTTGTCAGCTTGAAAGGAACGATATAGAATAATACAACACACTCTCGTCTCTCGTTCCTCAGTAAGGACTACGAGCGGCGCGATGGCTCGACCCCGGAGGCCACCGGGCCCTGTGTAGGGTGACAACACGCCTAGCTCAGGCTTACAGAGCTCCGGAGTCGGACGACAACTCCCCTTAGCCCAGGGTTACACGGTAACCTGGGACTGGCTCTCCCTCGAGACGCCGTCCCTTCTTCCTTCGCTATAGGGCTCCCTCCCAGCCGACCTCCCTCGGGGTAGGGCTATTGGGACGCCGATAGCTTGAGTCTTCACTACGCGAGAAGCCTTAATCCGAACCGGCTGCATCACACCTTCAGGGAATTCATCGCCAAGCTTCGACTTAACTACCTACCTGATGACTGGCCAACAAAAATTCATATCCAAATCCTTTCTGCTTGCCTAAACCCCCAAACAATTACCTTTTGGGACTTTGCGGCCAAAATTCAGTCACTCAATTCACTTCTAGTTGGCACTCCATCATGGTTCGACACAAAGACATGTGCACTATGCAAAAAGATTGAAGCTGGTTTGGATGCTGAGTTATTGATAACTTACTTCAAAAAGAAGATTGAACTCATTACTGAATGGCACAAATGGCTGGATGCTGTTTGCAGACTGGATGAGGCTTGACACCACACTGAAAAATGCCAACGCAAAGTGGCTGAAGATGTTCTTCATGCTTCAAAACAGCCCCTGCTAAACTCCCGCATGCTTAACAACAACACTTCTTCATCAACTGCCTCCTACAACAAACCGTTGTCGACTACATTTGTTCATTTGCCAAAGTTAACTCCCAATGAAATCACACTCCTCAACAACAATAATGGTTGCCAAAAATGTAGAAGATTTGAGGTTGAGTGTGTATCACAGACATGCACAAATGGGTACCTGGATGCTTCCACATACAAGACTCTCACCACTGCAGACACTGCTTTGGCCAAAACAGCAAAATCGGCAAAGTTGAAAGTGCTGCCTCCATTGACTGCCAATCATTCAAAGAACGTCGCCGCCGTTGTGCCAGCACCCAACTCGTCAACACCATCCTCTTCATTCATCGCTGCTGTCCTCCCTTCTTCACCTCGCTCAAGTGTCATTGAAGACTCTGACTCTGAGGATTATGAAGATTTGGAGGTATGTACAGCCCCCATATCAGTCCCTCATATCATTTGGGATGCTCTTGTTACAGGTCCTCTCGCCGAGTTCCCCATTCGTTCACATACTTTGATTGATTCAGGCTCACATATTGTACTAATTGATTCAGGACTAGCAGACCAACTAGGTCTAGCTCAATACTGCTTGCCGAAACTGCTCAACATTGCTGTAGCCCTTTCTGACCCTTCAATGATTAATGAACCTACTACAACATTGTCCCATTTCATCCGCCTATTGTTAACTTCATGTGATCAATCATGGACATCCTGTACCCTCCTCACTGTTGTTGCCCCTGGACTATGTTCACCGATTATCCTCGGACTGCCATTTTTAAAGTCAAATCATATCGTATCCGACCACAGTTCCAATACATTGTATGATAAATGTTCAGGTTACAATCTACTTAATCCTGCAAAGGTTGTTCCCCCCATCATCTGAAAAGTGTCTCCATTACAAGCTACTCGGCGAAAGCTCATGCCCTTGCACCATGAAATGGTGAAAGAATTGAAATTCGTTTGCATGGAACGTCTAGCCTGCTTAAACTGACTGGGCCTATTTGAAGAGGTCTTGCAGGTGAACATTATCGCTTCAGTTTGGAATTGTATTGAGCAACTGTCTGCAGTCAAACATCTGAGTAAACTGGAATCCAAGATGAAGGATGAATTTAAGGATATTTTTGAACTGATTCCTCACATTGATTCTCTTCCTCACGATGTTGTGGCTGAAATCCATTTGCATGATGCACACACTATGATTAAAAGCTGCACTTATCAGTGTCCACATAAATACCATGAGGCCTGGAAAACACTGATTGACCAACATTTGGAAGCAGGTCGTATACATCCCTCATCATCACAATTTGCTTCTCCAGCCTTCATTATTCCGAAAGCTGACCCAAACATTCTGCCCCACTGGGTAAATGATTACTGGCAATTGAATTCGAACACAATTCCTGACAACCATCCTATTCCTTGGGTGGATGACATCCTGCATGACTGCTCGAAAGGAAAATATTTTGCAACTATCAATATGATGAATTCATTTTTTCAAACTCAAATGCACCCTGACCACATACATCTAACAGCTGTATCAACACCATTTGGTCTCTATGAATGGCTGGTTATGCCCATGGGTCTCTGGAATGCACCTGCGATTCATCAGTGTCAAGTGACATCCGCCCTCCGTGATCACATTGGAAAGATCTGTCATGTCTATTTAGACGACATCGTCATTTGGTCTTCATCACTTGAAGAACACCACAAAAACATCTGTTTGATTTTGAATGCCTTGCGGGCCACTCGTCTCTATGTTAACCCAAAGAAGACTAATCTGTACTGTACAAGTATTGACTTCTTGGGCCATCATATCTCTGCTGAGGGCATTGAAGCTGACTCACGCAAGGCAGAGCAGATTATTGCCTGGCCTCGCCCTACATCTGCAACCAACGTCTAGTGTTTTGAAGTCCAGTCCAGTCCGGTTATTTGCTTTCCAAATAAGGTAACTGGACCGCAACCGGTCCATACAATTTCCAAATATGGAAAAAACTGGACTGGACCAGTATGGACCAGTTTTTTGCAGTCTTTTTCATTCTGGGACATTTCCGGACCGGTTACAACCAGGTCCAAGACTGGACCGTGGTCCCAACCAGTTATCACACTTATTAGCTTCGAACCAAAAAAAAATTAGCCAAATTGGTTGAGAATTGACTGAGTTATGATGAAAACAATATTGTTGGGTGTTCATTGGGTTGAATAATGGATGCAAAGATTGTTTTTGTCATAACTCAGTCAATTCTTGACTGTTTTCCTTAATTTTTTTTTGGTTTCGAAGCTATGAAGTAGGGTTATTGACCACGAAAAATGGTCCAGTCTATAACTGGTTGTAGTCAGTCTTTTGTCAGTTGCACAATATGAACGATTCTGATGCAACTGCAACTGCAACCAATCAAAAACCAGGATAGACCAGACCATTGGTCTGGTCCTAAGCAGTCCAGTCCGGTCCAGTTTCGGTCTTTTTTCAGTCCTATGGACTGGACCTTCGAACACTACCGACGTCCAATTGTTTTTGGGTCTAGTTCACTACATTGCAATTTTTTTGCCCAAACTGGCCGACCACACTAGTGTCCTGACTAAATTAGTCACCAAGGAATGTGATATGGTTTTCCCTTCATGGACATCTAGACACCAACATGCATTTGATGCAATCAAGGAAATTGTAATTGGTCGTGACTGCCTGACATCAATTGACCATGACGATAAGTCAAAGACTATATTTGTTACCACTGACGCCAGTGATCTTCGCTCTGGTGTGGTTCTATCTTTTGGCAAAACATGGAAAACAGCTCGTCCTGTGGCCTTCGATTCCTCTATCTTCAAAGGGGCAGAATTGAACTACCCAGTGCATGAAAAAGAATTGCTGGGGATCATACATGCCTTGCACAAATGGCATGCAGATCTGTTTGGGACACAATTTGTGGTTTTTACAGACCATAAAACTCTCCAAATTTTTGATACACAGAGAGACCTATCACATCGACAAGCTCAATGGATGGAATTCCTATCGCAATTTGACTTCAAAATCCTTTATGTCAAAGGTGAGGATAACAGCATGGCTGATGCCCTCTCACATCTGCTAGTGCATTTGACACCATGGGTTGCACCAGAAACTATTGATACTGCACCATCTTTTTTTGACATGCACAATGATGACCTGATTTCCCACTGTCTGGCATCTATTGTTCCTGTATCAAACAACTCACCATTCGGGTCTGCATTCTCAATCACTCAAGCAGCTGCCCTCATTGAACCGTCTGCACTGCTCTCACTGACTGTAACTGCTAGTGTTTTCAGGTCCAGTCCATGAGACTGAAAAAAAGACCAAAACTGGACTGAACTGGACTGCAAGAGACTGGACTGATGGTCTATTTATGGACCAGTCTTTTGCAGTCTTGGTCTTGGTCTTTCATGTTTGAAAAATCTTATAAAACCGCAAAAGACCAGTCTAAACCGGTCCAAACCGGTCCTCGTGTCACATGATGCATTGGGCCATATTCCCACACATTTTCCCGTCATTTTGAGCCCTGGTTCATTGAAAACGGTTAAGAATTGAGTGAGATATGAGCAAATACAGGTTTGTATACATAGAATCTCATCATACTTTTGTTTGGGTCATAACTCAGTCAAATCTTCATGAAATCTCTTCAAGTTTGAACCAAAAACACACATATTTACGAGGTCTACCAATCTACACAACCATACAAGGGTTGCCAGTAATGGTTATCAAGATATTAATATGAATATTTGTTATGATAAATTTTTATGCAAAAAACTGGTCTGGACTGGTCCAGACTGGTCTTTTTCAATTTGTTAACCACAAAAGACCAGTCCTAGGCAGTCTGGTTCAGTCTTGCCAATATCTGGGACAGTCCAGGACCAGTCTTGGTCTCAGTCTTTCCATTTTTGGTCAAAAAACCGGACTGAACTGAACCTGAAAACACTAGTAACTGCTGACCTGTCGATACTGGTGGAAATCAAGGCCAGCTATACTTCGGACACTTGGTGTGCCAATATCATTGCTGCCAAACCTGGGATGCCTCTTCTCAATCAACAAAAAGGGCTTTGGTATCTTGGACAATGTCTTATTATTCCCTGTGTGGGGAACATTCGCAAATTGATATTTCATACCACTCATGATGCACTTGGTCATTTTGGATTTGATAAGTCTTATGCCGCAATCTGTACTGCTTATTACTGGCCCAACATGCATCATGATCTCAAACAGGGCTATATTCCCTCTTGTCGAGAGTGTCAACGATTCAAATCGTCATCAACAGCACCTATTGGCCCCTTGCATCCTCTCCCAATCCCAGATGCCCATGGGGACTCTGTGGCCTTAGATTTCATCAGACCTTTGCCTGAAGATAATGGGTTTAACTGTATACTGTCAATGACTGATCAACTGCACTCCAACATCCAAATTGTTCCAACTCGTACCAACCTTACTGCACATGAGCTTGCCGAACTGTTTTTCGATAATTGGTATTGTGAAAATGGCCTGCCTTGCAATATTGTCTGTGACAGGGATAAACTGTTCATATCAAAATTCTGGGCACACCTCACCCAATTAATTGGAGTAAAAATGAAAATGTCTTCAGCATACCATCCCCAAACGGATGGAGTCAGTGAATGTTCAAATAAAACCATTAATCAGGCCCTGCATTTCCATGTCGATCACACTCAACATGGTTGGTCGTGTGCACTGCACTGTGTTCGTTTCGACATCATGAACACAGTGAACAAATCCACTGGATTTTCACCCTTTCAATTGAAAATGGGACGTAGTCCCCAATTGCTTCTGCCAATTGTGCCGGTATCCACCACTGCCTGTACAGATGAATTGTCAGCACGCAATGTCATTGACCGCCTGCATCTGGACACTGCATCTGCTCAGGACAACTTAATGCAAGCAAAAATACAACAGGCGGCTCAAGCAAACAAGGCCTGCAGTACTGTGTTTCCATTTGCAGTTGGCAAGCATGTCCAACTGTCAACATCACATAGACAAAGAATGTATCGGAAAAAGGGTGAAAAGCGAGCAGCAAAGTTCATGCCTCGCTATGACAGCCCATTCAATATCATCACCATTCATAGAGATGCATCAACAGTATCCATTGTGATGCCTAACACATCTGAAATCTACACTACCTTTCATACCTCTGAACTGATGCCATTCTGTGAAAATGATGCCAAATTGTTCCCCTCACACGGATTCACTCCTCCTCCACTGGTGCTGACTGAAGATGGACTCATTGAATGTCAGGTGGAGAAAATTGTTGACTCTCGAAAACGTGGACATGGGCAGCAATACCTCATTCGGTATGTCGGGTACAGACTGGAACACGATCAATGGCTTCCCGGTAAGGAGGTTGCCAACAACACCGTGCTTGACATGTGGGAGGCAGAAAATGGGTTGGGCTAATAGTATTTCCCTTTCTCCATGTCCCTGCCACTGGTAGCTTTCCCACTGGGTTTTGATGCACCCATGCAAGCAGTTTGTTTTTTTTCAACTAGTCTCCCTTTCCCTAACTCTCTTCTTCTTCGTACTTACACTAGCTCTCATTTTTTTTGAGTGGGGAGGGGTGTAATCCTAGGATTACTACTTATATCTTTCATCGATCACTCCCGATGCCAACCTCATCCCAGCACCCATTGTCGATGTGGAATTCTGATACCATCCCGCATATTGGGGATTTAGGTTTCAACTGGGTCTCCCTCTTGTATAAAGAGGGCCCCGAAATCACTATCTATAGGGTACCCATTCTCCGTTTTTCCCCCTTTCTCTTGCTTACACACACACACACACCTTATCTCAAGATCACTCATACTTGCTCAATAGACGGAGCATCTGCTTGTTAATCAGTTTGTCCGCCTCTCAGTGTATCTACATCTCCATATAGGAGACACAATTCCAGGACTGTCCAATTGAAACTGGTTGAAACCCAGCAAAGGAGATTTCTGACAAATTGTTTGCCATTGCTGGTGGAAGAGAAAGCACAACGAACAGCTCCAGTTGACCTGCAACCGGTAGCAAAGTATCTGGAGGATAGTCCTCGAATCGTAAGAAAGTGCGCCGACAGTAAGCGGGATATCACGTGAGGTCGCGTCGCGTCGCGCAAGCCTACCCATCCACATCCTGGCGTCACAACCACGTAACTAGCATTCAAGGTATCATCTAAATTCAAACCCGATCGTGGCAGCATAACACAGAATATGTGCGTGCGAACCAATTCCAACCCCTCCAATCCATGTATGCAAGAAGCCAGACCAATACTTTTACTATTGGGTATCCTACCCTTCCACACCCACTAGCCTCCCCACCCCCCCTCCTATATCCGGGAAACCACACCTTAAAACCACACCATATACCCCGTCTCCTCACACTGCACATTCAACGCCCCAAAGTCAAAGTTAAACTCCTCGTCGGCGTTGACCCTAGGCGCCTTCGGCACGAACGGCGTCGGCGTCGGGGGCGGCTGGGACGGCGGCACCTGGCTCGGGACGGGGAACGCATACCGCAGCTCACGGCTCACGCCCGCATTCGGGTAGCGGTAGATGTCCGGCAGGGAGACCCATGCCTCTTCGTCTTGCACCTGTCGCTGTCCCCGTCCTTGGTCTTGCCCTGGCCCTTTCCCTTCTGCTTCCTGTCCATGGCCATGCCCCTGGCCCTGCCACCCAAGTGGATGCGACATCGACAGCTCAGGCGAACCCGAGCCGGGTGTGTACACAGGCTGCTGCTGCTGTTGCTCGACATAACGCAGCAGAACGGCATGCGCACCACGGAAAGGCGATGAGACAGCCTGTCCCGTCTGCGAATGTGTTCTCATATGCGGAGTACTGCTGCTACCCTCACCGCTACCGCTGTGCAGCCCCATCAAAGCAGACGCACTTTGATACTGCTTGAGCGCCTGTCGGGACTTGTCCGCGAGCTTCTCCGTAACGTGCTGTTCCATGTCATGTCTCAGTGAAAAAGGCAGGGAGCGTCTGCGGGAGAGAGATGGACGTACGAGAAGACCTCTGCACAGTGGAAGGATCAGTGCTGCGCGCCCAAAGAGTCTACACGCGCGATCTAGATGCTTCTGCGCGTCCGGGGCGGAGGGTGTCGCCGGCACACGGGACACGAACAGCGCGAGCGTTGCCTAGTTATTCCGGGTATCGATATTAACATTAACTCCGGAATCAAAAGCACGTACAGCAGCGGAATACGCGTTGAACCAAAAATACAAAAATCGCGCTGAGAGCTGTGGCTCCTGCTCAAACAGCGCTTCGATGCTCTCGATGAGGGAGGCGGCCCCGAGACAAGTGGCGAGGACTGAGGGCGCGTACGGGTGTTGCAGATCGAAACCTTCTGGGCGGCTCATCGCTTCTGTGAAGTAGCGGCGGTGGAGCTGGAGGATGGCTGGTGGGGGGAGGGAAGAGGGTGCGTTAGCTTCGGGCGGTGTAAGGGGGGTGGCGATGGTAGGTAAAGAGAAGGAGAAGAAACATGGGAAGGAAGCGCGAAAGGAACGAAGGAGAGGGAAAGGGAGGAAAGACGCACCGATATTCCGACTAGTAGCCACTAACGCCCTCTGCATCACCAAAAACCTCGGCTGTACCTGCACCTCTCCATCCCCTCTCGCTTGCTGCTGCTGCATATACCGCTCCTCCAACAACGGCGGCACCCTAAAATCGCGCACCAATATATCAAGCGCCAGAACGGTAGGGTACCCCGGCGAGTCGACGACGACGCACGCCTCGAGCACGGGCGTGAGACATTGGATGAAGAAGGCGTTTTTCCACTCGTGGTCTGCGGCGATCGCATATTCAACGTCAAAGGTAGCGGAAGGGGGGAGGGATGGGCGACGTACATATAATCTCGTCGCGGGGTACATAAAGCCCCGCGCCGTCGAATGAAGGTGGTTTCGCGTCTACATGGCGGAGGCATATCGACGGTGGGCGGCCCAGGGATAGACTCTATATGCGGCAACTTCAGTTTTCTTGCCAATGTTTCCGGGATACACGGGGCACGGGGTACGGGGCACGGGATGGGGGGAAGGCAAGGGAACGTACCATCCGAGCATCAAGATTGAGAAGCTCCCAGAACACCGCTCGGCGCTTCTCGTCTTCCTCCGGGATGCCTCGTAATCGGGGGTTGTCGCGATCTATACACAAAGGCGCCCGAAACAAAACATGTCAGAATGGATCGTACTAGGCAACGAAGAAGGGGGAGATGGTAACTTACGGAGACCGAGCTAGAAAGCCGTTCCGATGATCGTTTGGTGAGTAGATATTGTATTTTGTCTCCGGTGGGAGGAACGAAACGGAACGGGAAGAAAGGGAAGGAAGGAGGGGAAGGTGTGAAAAAAGGGAGAGACTCACCCCTTGCGCGAGCTTCGCAACGAATCCCATGAGATTCCACGCGTACCCGACTGCTTTCTTGTTGTCTGAGAAGATGAGGTGCCACCATATCATAAAAAACTGTGCAATCGCCCCCATTGTCAGTTTGATCACGTCCACCCACGGAAAATAAAATGAAAGACCCCCCACCAAGGCATGTAAGACGTCGAAATCCGGCTCCTCCATGAGTGGAATCTCACAGACACTCGCGCGTGCGAGGTGGTGGTACGCCTCGCCGTACAAGGAGCCGAGGGGGCGGTTAAGATCGACGAGGGACCCGATGGAGAGGACCATGAGGAGGAGGGCGAGCCGGCGCGGGGAGACGTCTTCGATCTGCGTGCTGTAGCAGTGGTGCAGAAGGTTCTGGAGGAAGGTTTCGGAGGCGTCGAGGTGGTACCTGTGGGGGGTGGGTGGGGGGTAGCGTCAGCATCAGTATTAGCAACGGTACAGGAAGGGAAAAGACCGGGGAGGGGAGAGGTAGTATAGTGGGACGTAATGGAAAAATGGGAAATGAACGGATGAGGACGTACTGCCAGAGTGCATTGCGGCGCGCTTCTTCGCATATGGCTTGGGCCTCGTGGCGCGGGGGCAGCGCGTCGCGGATGCGTGCTCGGATACGGAGGTCTACGGACCATGGGAAGGGGAACGTGCTGCTTAGCTGCAGGATGTCCGGCGGCACGTCCGGCGGGCCCGTACTTTTGCTGCTGCTGCTGCTGCTGATCCTCTCGCCCTGTGGATGGTGGGCCTGCGGGAGATAGTGCGATGGATTAGGAGGGGAGGAGGTGGGGGTGTATGGGGGTTGAGAAGCCTGAGTGGGGTTGAGGGGGAGTGCGCTGGTGGAATGGTGTGAAAGGTCTTCTCCGTTGAAGCCGGAGGGCCCGGCGATAGGCTGGTATTGATGTTGATGTGGAGGAGGGGGTTGAGGCTGAGTAGAGACGGGCCGGGGGTTGATGTAGAGGTCTTGGGAGGTTTTGATGCGGAGCAGTTCGGGGGATAGGAGGGGATGGGGGTGATCCGAGCATGTAGATTGCAGGGATTGCAGGGCTTCTTCGAGGTCGCGCACACGGTCGCTAAGGACAATGATCTTTTCGTGCAGCTGTTCTGTGTTGGCTAGGATGAAGCTGGTAAGGAGTGTGAATAAATCGTAACACGAGAAGGATTCGTCTGTGCTCACCGGCTTCCCCGTCCGGACGTAAGTGCACCTGGTGGATGTCACTAAGATGACCCAGAGAGCTGAAGGACATATACCTTCGGGACAAAGACTGCCGCATCCTCGCTTGACGCACGACTAGCACTCAAAAAGTTAGATTAAGCTCGCACTAAATATTCACGATAGTACAGACCTGACACGGAAAAACACGGTCGCACTATCCACATTCAGTTAGCCTCTGCGATTCCCAGGAAAAATCCACCGAAAAAAAAAACCTTGAGCTTCAGTCTATACAACGATACAGCCTATCAGCTCCGATCCGGACACTCTTACCAGCCCGTGCCACTCACCGACGACACTCCTTACAAGACAGCTTGCGGTTTTTATCCTTCTCCTGCGTGCGTGGCGTCCCGCCCTGTATCTCTTGACGTCCGCCTCTCTTGCTGTCCCTAGCAGAGGTTCCAGGATACTCATCCGACCCAGGCGGGCCAGGAAACATGGGATGATCACGTTGCTGATAGCCCATGCCCTCGTCGAAGGTATTCCGGGCTCGCTTAACGGGGCGATTGTCCTGATCATCGCCTGGGGGTGGGGGATGACCGCCATACGGAGGGGCACCACCGCCAAGCATCAGTGGAGGCAAAAAAGTTTAGCGTAGGGGAAGGGAGTTGTGGTGGAAGGAACCAAAAGGTAGTAAGGTTTCGCGAAGTCCTAACGTGTAACCTTCGAATCATCATCCCGTGACTTTTTTTTGTAAGATTGGCCCCCCCCTCTCTTCGCTCTCTGTTCGAATGGGACGGAGCGTGGAACTCGACCTAGGCAGGGTCGCGTTGTTTTGCTCGCGTGCTTGCGACAGTTTGCTCTGATCGGGCGCCTCGAGTCGTCATCTACGCGGTCGCGGTTATTAATTTTCCGATGCGAACTTCTCGGAATGCGAGTATCACGGAGAATATCATATTTCTGGGAATTAGAATTTTTTGATTTGACGGGGCTCGACGACAAGAGGAATGTACGTACGTAGGTACATAGCGAGTATTTCGAATATGGTACATATTTGTACGAAGTTACATATACACACAAGAGCCGAGAGCAGGACTAAAAAAACCAAGAGCAACAAAAAAAAAGGGCATCATAAGTAAATCGAAAAAAATGGCCCAAAAATGTCCTCCCAAAAACGCAATGCCCGACGTCGCGGAATATCTAACAGAGTCCTTCACGGTACGCCCCGACCTCGCGCAGAGAGGTACAATCTGATGCAAAATAAACCGTGCAACCACCCAGGGGGGGGTCCCAACATGCAAATTCACGGTTAATGCCCACCCCCGATCTGATGCCGAGCCCACCTCCCACACGCATGCCCACCCCTAGAAGAACGACATCCAGCTCTGTTCATTCGTCGAGCTCAACGCCCCCAGCTCAAAGTTAAGCGTCTCCACCACCGCCGCCATCTTACTCGTCGGTGACAGTGTCTGTTTCGGCGTTGATGGAGCCAACGGCGCGGACGGCAAGAACACGCCCGATTCTTTATAGCTATAACTATACGTGTCCAGATTCGGTAGGACTGGGCTCGCTTGGGGTATAGGTGCCGGTGGGGGTGCCCAGAAGTGGGACGGCGGACAGTGGGTGGCGGCTTTGGCGGAGCACGAGCATGGCTTGCGGTGTGGGTACAGCGCTTTGGCGCGTTCGTGCACTTCGACGATGCATTGCGCGAGGCTGCGGTGGGTACGGGAGAAAGAGTCGGCGGTGGGTGGAGGCGAGGGGGAGACGTAGACGCTGCCGTTGCTTTGGTGCTGTGGGTGGGGAGACATGGCCATAGCTGCGTCGAGCTCGAGCGAGGCAGGGTCGTTGTGCACGACATGCTGCAGGACGGTTTGTACCTCCTGTCCTTCCGACCATCGGTTGTAGATGTCGTTCGCCTTCTTCACCAGTGTCTCCAGGATCGGCTAGATGTAAAACAGGCACATTAACGTTCATCGTTCATCGTTAGGGAAGCGTCGGAGGTGAAGGTGGATCGACCCCCCCTGATCAGGGGGGTTGATTGTGAAAGGAAGGAAACTCACGATGACCTGCAGGGCGCGGGGGCAGGTGTCCCTGGCGGACTTGAACAAGCTCCTTGCGCGTTCGAGTTCCTGAAGGGCCGCTGGGGATAGGCACGTGAACGGGGCCCGGGAGACGAGCAGGCACAATGCGACCTGCAAGCATGCAAGGAACACGATATAAGCATCTTGACAAATGGCCAAAACGATTAAACGAAGGTACCCACCGCAGCGGAGAAGGCGTTCGACCAGTACCCCAGAATACGCGCGGTGAGCTGGGGTTCTCGACGGTACAGGTCTTGCACGGTGGCGATCATGCGGGACGCACTGAGGAAGACCGCCACGACGGAGGGGGCGTACTTGTGCCGCCTATTGAAGGACTCTTCGGGCCCACTCAAAGCCCGAGTGAAGAACGAGCGGTGGAGTTGAAGGAGGACTGAAGGGGGCGGGATTTAGTAACCTATATCATGGGCAGGAGAAAGGAAGGGACAAGGTGCTCACCAGCCTCGAGCGCAATGCTCAGCGAAGCCTTTTGCATGAGGAGCGAGCGGGTGTGGGGCGAGCCAGAACGAAGGGGAAGGGGGAAGGAGAAGTCACGGATCTTGGTGTCGAGCTCGACAACGACGCTGTAGTCGAGCTGCGGCTGTGAGATCACCTCGAGGACGGGCGCCAAGCACTCGATGTAGCAAGAGTGCTTCCACTCTTGGTCTGCCGGTATGGTGTCTCAATTGGGCGGAGAGACGACAAAAGAAAGAAACGGGGCACTCACAGTAGTGCAGACTTTCGGAAGGATCCACCCCATGGTCAGGCAGATATGAGGGCCGTGGGCAGTCCATGTAGCGGATGCAGAGGGAGGGCGGGCGACCGAGTGAGAGGGACTGTAAATTGGCGGTCAATGGACAACACAGAAGCGAAGCGGACGAGCAAGCAAAATGCCACGCACCAGCCGCGCATCGAGATAAAGCAGCTCCCAGTACAACGAGCGGCGCTTCTCGTTCTCCTCAGGGATGACTTTTGCGCCTCCCGAGTTGCGGTGCAGGCCAATCTGCGTCCATCGCGTCAGTATACTCCAAATGCTACAGGATAAACACGGCAGCGACTCACGCTCTGCGCCAGCTTCGCCGTAAGCCCCATCAGGCCCCAAGCATACCCCGCCGCCTTTTTCTTATCCGAAAACACCAACAAATACCAAATCTCATAAAACAGCGCCGTGATGGTCTCCACATTTGTCTCCTCCATGACCGGGATCTCGCACAATGCTGCACGCGCGAACTGGTGATAGCGCTCCGCGTCGGGCGAGTCGGGCGGACGCCGGTGCAGGTCGACGAGACACCCGACAGCGAGGATCATGAAGAGGAGAGCGAGGCGGCGTGGGGAGAGGTCGGCGGTAGGGGTGGCGTAGCAGTGGTGTGCGAGGTTGGGGAAGAAGGTTTCGGAGGGGTGGGGGTTGTATCTGTGTGGAAGGATTAATCAAATTTTCAGAAGAAAGCGAGAAGGGAAGGGGCGTACTGCCAGAGAGCGTTCTGTAGCGCTTGGGACCAGAGATATTCGGCTTCTGCGCGGGCGGGGAGGTTACTACGGAGGTAGGCCCGGAGCTTGAGGTTTGGCTCCGGCGAGACGTTGTCGGGAAGCGGGTAGGATTGGCTGAGTCTAACCACCTCTTCAAACATGGCGTCGTGCGAGTCGTCCTGCTGGGACGAAATATCAGTCAGGGTAGGGTACCATGGCGAGGGCGTAAAACGTACGTGTAGCGTGAGGGCTCCGTTCTTTTGGGCTTCCTCGCTGCTCCCCCGGCCGGGCGAGCTGGAGCTGCTGTTTCCGTGTCCATTCACGTGCCCGTTCACCGTCCCATCCACATCCATCTTGCGTTCCCCGTCATCTTTCTCCTCCCGCTCATGTCCATGAACATGTCCGTTCCCGTTTTGATTCCCGTTGTTCTCTGGCGGTGAAGGGCCCGCCTGCGTCCCGCCGTACAGGCCCATAGTGCTCTTGACGGCGAGGAGCTGCGGCGCGAGGAGTGGGTGTAGGTGCTCGGCTAAGCAGTGGCATTGGTCGAGTGCCTCCTCGAGCTGCCGAATGCGTTCGCTCATTTCGTGTATCTTGGTATGCAGCTGTTCGGTGTTGGCGAGGATGAAGCGCGTGCCTTTGCCGGAGACGAGGACACCTGCAACGAGGAGTTAGGGTTCATGTCGAAGAAAGACGGAGATGAAGATGAGAGGGCTTGTGTGCATCGTCAAATAATGAAGGGGAGTATGAAGGTGGTAAAGCCAAAACATAGCGGTTAGTACACACCTTCGGGACATATTTCGGCACATCCGCGTTTCTGTGATGAGACAACGGAATAAGCAATCGGGCTACCCTTACGGCGCAGGGTACCGTATAAATTAATTTCAGGACGCTCACCTTGCATGACGCACACGGAAAGTTGCGATCACACTATAAGCCAGAAACGCTACTTGAGCCTCCCATTCAGGGTCATGAGGGGTTCAAACACACCAACCTTCAGCTTAAGCCTGGAGACCGCGGAGTATCACTACCATTAACATTGAAGGGGTGAAGCTCAAACAGGGTAACGCACCTTCTACATTCGCAACAGGACAGTGGCGTCTGGATAGGGCCGTCAGCTCCATTTTCAAACCACTGGTAAGCACGACCCACCTTCTTTCCGCCAGGTTTTTTAGTGACATTGCCCTCTGCGATGAAAATATGGTCGACAGGCGCCGCAGGGTCGTAGGCGGGCGCCTCGTCCTTAGGGGCTGGGTTCTTGCGGGGTCGCTTGAGGGGGCGGGGGTCTGGTGTCCGGGAATGCGAGTCAGTGTCGGTGGGTTGGAGAGGGGGGGAGAGAGGGTGCTGGGGCTCCGGGGACATGGTGCAGGGAGTCGCGAGTTGCGTGCAATTCGGACAGTGGCTGAAGTGGAAAGTATAAGCCTGAGGTGGGCGGAGATCAAGAACCGAAAAGAAAGGTACAGAGTAGTAATGATATACTTATCCCGGCTAAGGCGATGGCGTCGAATGGGGAAGCGGCCGAGAATAGACCATCGCTGGCCATCATTTGATGACAGCGCTGTCCCACGAGGTCCTTGATAATTGCCTCAGATGCTCCACAACTCGGCGCAGCATTGGACGGGAGTTTACTGGGGAAGGTACTTCCCCAGCCATGCCTATCAGCCTGGTGACGGATACCAACCGTAGCTGAGTCTGCAGAGTCTCTGCAGGACAGCACCCTTTCCGACACCATCACTGAAAATTTCCATGGCGCTTGCACATCTCCATTTGGCAGAAAATGTTCCTTTCTCGGGAAGCGTCTCGAGCCCAGTGCATCATACACACCCCCCTCATGTGTGCCTCCAACCCTCCTCTTATCTTCCACAGCTCCCTCTCCTCACCACACCACCAAGAAGTCATCTTGCACAAAACGGCCGAGCCCCTCCATCAAGACCCCTCTCTGCCAACACATGCGAGAATCACGGACGCTGCCGAAATCGAGATTCTCCCCCAATTCTCGGGTGTCCAGCTGACGGAGGTATATACAATCTCCTACTGACGTTTACGACAGTATTTGGCGATCTTTCACCGGGTGCTCGAACGTTTTATCCCCTCTTTCACTTCATGCTGTTTGAACCTTGGACGAAGTATAGTACCTACGCTGCGGCGTGGCACAGTCTATAATGGGGGGCAACGAACAATGTAACGACGATCCACAAACTCGACCAGGGCCGGACCCTTATTTTTAGACTCGGGCGGCTTTTGTCCTAAGCGCGCCGTAAAAACCGGCCGGGTGCCCGAGGGAGCAAAGACCCCCCAGAGGAGACATGAGGTCACCTGCTCGTTGATGCAATGATTTTGATTACAGGTGGGATGTGGCGTGATCACAGTTAGAAGATGCAAGGACTGCCCATTGTCCACTTCATGATCGACCAATGGGAGACATACACAACGGGGGGTATAAGCCTGCCAGGATAGGCCCTTCTGAGCCCGAGGTGCAAGCTTTGTGGGTGGATGCGGTTCGGTAGAACGAACATAGAACGCTATACAATGTACGAGCACAGCAGGCCCACCGTAGAAGGCGATGAACGTGCTTCGAAGTTTTGCATCGATGCTGGTGTTTGTGATCATGGGATAATTGACCCCGGCATAGAACAAGGTGGCAACCCGTTTCCGCTGTTTTCTCCCAGCGATCACCCCTCCAGTTCGCGCGATGATCGAGAAACTTGATATGCCGTGGGTACCAGCAGGAACACGACGACGCGAAGACTAGCAATGATTATGCAGACACGAAGCCACGAAGCCACGAAGACGCCCCCCCGGAGAAAGTAGGTTGTCCCGTGCACGGTGCCCGGCGCTAACGAACCGTCGGCCCCACGCCCGGAGACATGCTTGAATCATGATTAGCCACGTCGCGTCCGAAGAAAGCTTCCTCTTCTGATTGCTGATAGGTACCTAGGTGCTCAGATGTTGCCTGCCACTGACTGCCGGGCATCGCGGCATGTCCCATGCCCCCAAGCCCACACATGTCCATGCCCACCTAGTGTCCGATTCTCGTGCTGGTGTTAATGTCAGGTCCGGGTAAACGATGTCGCTTGAGAGTTCGAAAAACATATACGGTCTTCATGCACATATCATGTAACAGTGATACAGCGCCGAGCACACGAAGTGGGAATCGAAATTCAATGATTGGCTCCAGTCAACCTTCATGATGTCGGTATCGGGCATGTGTATGCGTCATGAACGATGAGTCAAAGTGCTGCGATGACACCGTGGATGGCCTATCCTGAGAAGACGATCCGTCGGGCGACCGTCGAGAAGTGGGAAGACGCAGTCTGACTCGTCACCTTCGATCAAATGCATGGAGAGCGTGGGCAGACCCATATTTCTGGCCAAATCCGAGTCGGAGAACAGGCAAACGATCCGTAACGCGACAGTCCGTCATCGACGTGACGGAGAACGGTGAGGACATCGGATAAAGTAGTGCTGGTGCTGGTGAAATAAATTTGTGGAGTTGAGTGTTGAGACTGTTGGGTCCTGAGGTTAGAGCACGCCGCGGTACGTAACGATGGTGTCGGCCGATACCTGAAAGGCTGATCTGTAGGGCGGGCTAGACTCCGGTCGACATTGAAAGGCTAGGATATATGCGCCTGATTTGTGAATCCCAAGATACCGCGGTACTAGTATGGAAAGCATGGGTGCCACCAAGGCGATGACGAAAGATTAACCTGATCTTCTGTCACATATTAAATATGTATGTAACAATGGAAGCAGTTCGAGGGCGACGATCGTCTCGGAGGCGTTTGGAGAAAATCCGAATCTTGAGCGTGGAGGTTGAGCAGCATGAAGAGGATAAGAGGCTGCAGAGGCTGGTCGAGCCCAAGCCTGCCTCGGGGTCGTTTGCAAGTTGGAACTACCATCGATTCGGCGGGTGGGAAGAATGGCGATAGGACGTATTTATATGCTTCACGTGTGCATTCAGGGACGCACAATCGTGTCCCTATCATGGTCACTAACTAACTATCTATCTATTTTGGGAATTCCAATATCGACCAGTCCCACGCCCAAACACGCTTCCCAACAACTCCCCTCAACCTCTTTGGCGTACGGTTGGGCTGCACCCAAGTCTCCTCCCCCTTCCGCCATTTCCACCGACCCATCCAGTTCCGCGGGAGATACATTTCCCTCAACTCACGGGTGACAATCGCGTTACCCGCAAAGTTAAAAAAAATCAAATCTACACAGACCTATAGCCATGGCCACCACGACAAAGACGATGTCTGACATCTTTACACTGACGTCCGCGTACTCCCTAGCGGGAGTTCTTGCTGTCGCGCTCGTCTCGTACCTCGGATCGCGTGTATTCCTCCCCGGGGGCGCGCCTCGTGTCGATCGGTACACGTTCATCTGGCTGGTAAGTAGTTCCCCCAACTCTCCGCGTTAGTTCGTTATTGACTATCACTGTTATTACGGGCGTTGTGTAGGCGTTTGACGCGCTGATTCACTTCTCGTTTGAGGGCTCGTTCTTATACCTTTCCACCTTTGGCCGGCAGGTAAACACTAGCACTGGGCCTTTCGCTGCCATGTGTACGTCCCACTCTCGCCTTCCAAGGGATATTATGACACTCAGAACGTGACATTTTACTCCTCACATCCAGGGCGCGAATACGCCGCAGCTGACTTCCGCTGGGGCTTCTCGGACCCAACCGTCGTCTCCCTTGAGATCCTCACTGTCCTCGGCGCTGGGCCCTTGTGCTGCTACATTCTCGCTCTCCTTGCGCGCGATGACCCCGCAAGGCATTATTGGATTGTGGTGTTGAGTACGGCGGAGCTATACGGCGGGTGAGTCGGTGTTTTGGTTTCTCGATTATTTTCTTTCGTGCTATGTTCCTGTGGGCCAGAATAAGACGTTAAACGCTGTTCTTTGATTGCTAGGTGGATGACCTTCTGCCCGGAATGGCTGACGGGCAGCCCCAACCTCGATACCTCGAATCCGTTGTTCCTCTGGGTATACCTCTTGGTGCGTACCCTCTCCCTCACCATTCTCCAATCTCCGCCTAACACTGCCTGCTTTTCATCATAGTTCATGAACGTCATGTACGATCCCCTCCCTCCTTCCCTTGCTGACGCATACCTGACTGCGGCTTCGTTTGTACAGATGGGTGGTCATTCCCCTCGCGCTCATGGCTGACTCGTACGGCCACATCGCGCGTTCCCTCCGCTTCGTCCAGAAGGCTAAGGCCAAGACGAATTAAGGACCAGAGTGGTACCTTAGGCCTTACATCTCATGGCGCACGCCAAAAAAAACAATGGACTCTAATGGGAATCACCATACGTATACCCTGTTTTGGACATCTGACGGACAGATTTACTATATAATGTACGCATGCATGCCGCATGCTGGCTGATGAGCACAAACTATAACTCGGATGCAGGCCACATGTTCATTGACGAGAGACAGCGTGCATATGTGTTACTTAACTGGAGGGGCACGATGAGTGGTGCGCTACCTGTGCTAAACAGGGCAAGGTCAGCGTCAGCGTGACGCAACGTGACGCGACGCGAACACGCTGAGATTTTCATAAGCGGGATTCCAATTGACCTTGACAAGCAAGCTGTAACAGTTTGTGAATTGCGAACAGCAGGAAACCTCGCTAAGTATCCCTACGCGTTCCATAGCCAGTTTTCAGGATTTGCTCCAGATATCTTTCTGTTAGTAACAAATCATCTGCCGTTGCATGATGTACTTTCCTTGCTGTTGGTAGTAAGAGCATCAGCTCTCAGTCTTCACTAATTCCTCTGGCATGTACTCTCGACTGACGCTGTAACGGAGTAACTAGGTCGCGGTCATGTGATCGACCCGTATGCAGACAGACATCGTTCCCGAGCACTGCGATATGCTACGGGCCAGACCTGCCGTCCCCAACGCCAAAACGCGATCCCTGCGGATAGATGTCTTGGAGAGAACCGCAGAATATAGGGCCCTCGCACACAACAAACACATCGACCACAACATAATTGGCACCAAGACCGGCCCCGAGCCGTCCGCTCAAAGCTTCTCTCGTGGTACGGATTCTTGGGGCAGAGGTATACTAGAGGACGCTGCGGCGAACAAATGCTCCTCATGATCTCCGAGATGCCTCTTGTTATTTTGACCGGCATAGATGAGGACGCGGAGCATCCTGAACACCTCATTCCTCTTGACACCGAGAATGAGCATTTGTCCAACACCCATCAAGTCCCCGCGTTCTACAACGAGGCGCGTCAGGATGGACCCAGCCGCTATCTCAATTACTCTTTGTTGCCATGATGTTGAACAGTGAATTTGTTTCTGGTCTCTTTCAGTTGAAGCGAAACTAACTGCATTTACAGCGAAGTCCCAACAGGCTTAGTCGTCGTCATTTCGATAACGTACCATCTTGGAGAAGCACCTGTCATGCTGATTGGAATTTCCACTTGAAATCAACTAATCACGGCGCTGTCTTCAATTGCGGTTGATGAGAGATACGGGGTCACCCATGTTTCAGAGAATACCGGGCGTTTGGCTACTTTGGCTTATGCCTGACTCCATCACTATCTATAGGGACCGAACCCCCATACACACAACGAGACCCTATCGCATAATTCGGTTGAGATCGTCGCTGCCTATACAATTTCTCGATGTGATTGGATCCACTGGCGGAAATTCCAATGATCATGATAGGCTCATTTGATCCGGGCCACCAACGCTTGCTCAATAGTTGATTTGCCGAAAAAACCCACATTCTATGTTATCCTCTTCCAGTCAAGACACCTACTTGAAACCTTGATCTGAATCAATTCTTAGCCGCGAAAGCAACCCAGTGCCAAATTACGGACGACATCACTGGTGACCATCAATGCTCGGCGTAAACTATGAACGTGGTATGTCGGTCCCAGTGTCCTCTGAATTCCTGGTCCAAGGTGACCTATCAACTATCAGTGCCTTACACTGGTGTCATTTACCGGGTGGTTTCTCTCCGAGACCATCTTGTCACCAGACCCTGGTAGTAGACTCCATGAGGAACTGTGACCATAGCTGCCTCAATTCCTGCCATGCTGCTGTGTGAGATATGGTGCCATACTGACTAGTTACATAACCTCCTGACATGCAAGAATGAACATGTTACAAAATACAATTGGTGCACTTACAGCAGTTTGCATAATTGTTGGCACTTCCCAAAAATGTTAGAGATGATCGAAAATTGTAACCCTAGTACATGGTTCGCGCGTTTAAACGCAATTGAAAAGCACTGAATGTCTTCCACTCTTTCTTCGTCACATACAGCCACAATGGCACCGTCTAAGTCAAAGAAAGCACCACAAAGAAGAGGGTGAGGGAGATGGCAAAGTGCAACAAGTACAGGAAGAGGAGGAAGAGGAGCCGGTTGTTACGAAGGCCAAACGTAGTGCCTACGAAAAGGAGGGTATGGCTCCCTCTATCTATTCATTAGCTATCCTTACGCCGACCTGGATAATGTCCCTTTGCCCGTCGCCAGTCCCGAGCCAGAGCCAGTTCCGATCATCTATAATCTTGCAATCTTTTCCATGGCAGAAATGAGGGTCCCCAAGACACAACGTGAACCACAAGCCTGTTTCCTAGAAGCCATGTCGTTATTGAGCTGGGTGCACTTTCATTCATAGATTTGCATTCATATCAGCAACATGCTCTTCCCAACAACCGCTGCTCCCAACTTCTCTATGCTCGATATAAAGTTTTCAATTCCGCGCACTGTCTCAACCCCGTTGTCTCTTTGCACTGATAAAGACTACACTTACATGGTCAAAATGGCTCTGAAAGGCAAGGCTGTCAAGGTCATCGAAAACTCGGCGCAACCAGCACGTCCTCATGTTTGTCTCAATTATAGATGTGATATAATGAGAGGCGCAAGCTGTACAGGATGCATCCACTACGAAAGAAAGATAGCCGCCAGCTTCACATCTCGAGAGATCCTACGAAACGGCATAGGGTACAGGATGGCTGCCGAGCATAGGGCAGATTCGCGAGGCCTTTCACCTGATCATGATTTAGGGTTAAGATTTGAAAATTTCGATTACAATCGTTTTTTTTTCAGGAAGTGCCAACAATTATGCAAACTGCTGTAATAAGCAATGCATACACAAATTTTTTTCCCCCAAGTGATATGTATTTCCGCTGCGGCTGCCGTGATACATCGTAGAAGAGATGTTTAGTATGCTTCGACGCGCTCCACTGCTGGATTGCTAGAAAGTATGTCTAGGAGGGGCGAACAAAATATGAATTTGGGTTGATATAGGGAAGGACATACATACTGGTGGTGTGCTTCCGATGCGCTAAGAGTGTGTGTGTTAGGACGTGCACATAGGCCGGGAGCAAATCAAAATAGTATACGGGTCTGGTCGGGTGCCGCAGATCGGTCAATTTTCAGTGCGCCAGTCATTGGATGAAATAATATTGCAGTACACAGTAAGTTCCCTCCAGCCAACTTGAATAACTGACCTCGTTATGGGTAAACAATATGGCACGTCATACTAGGAACGCTCTCTACCACTGAGCTAAGAGGGAAGGGAAAGCCCACAAATAGTCGGGTCGATGGGAGATGGGAGATTTTTACGAAAGAGTCACCGACGATCATCGGTCTTATCTGACCCATCGTTTCTGATCTTCTAATTGACTTCATTGGGCCAATCTTCAAGAACGTGCGTGAGGATGAGAAAAGAAAGATAATGCTAGGTTTTAATTTAGTACACATGGGAGAGATACTCACCTGTAAACCATACCGTGAATTCGCGCTGGTGGTTCGCGATGTCGAAGGTCGTAGAACAATATCCAATTTGGGCAATTTCGTCATGATCTCTTTCTCATCCTCAAAAACAACGCATCCCACCCCTTCACTCACCACAGCAGCACCGTATCCCAGTACATGAAAAAATGGCTACGACAGAGGTATACCACATCCTACCCCCCAGAGCTCGCTGATAAGTTGCGTACCACTACCACCACGACAGCTCCTTGACCGAATCACGCATGAGCAAGAAACATTGATCTTGCCACACTTCACGGCGGACGATGCCTTCGAGATCGGCATTCACCTCCGCCAGACCGCACGCACCCTGCACCCAAAGATCCCCGTCGCCGTCCGCATCACCCTCGCGACGGGCCAGATCATCTTCACCACTCTCACCACGGGGCCCGCTGTCACGGATTCTGAGAGCTGGCTGACGCGTAAGACTAATGCGGTGTTTAGGTACGGGTGTGCGTCGCTGTATCTCGGGGAGAAGCTGAGGGCGAGGGGGCAGAAGGGGGATAGGGTGAGCGAGATGGCGCCGGTGGATGATCAGGAGTATGCGTGCCATGGGGGCGCGTTCCCGGTGAGAGTGAAGGGTGTGGAAGGGGTAGTGGCTGTTATAGTGGTTAGTGGCTTGGCGCAGGTGGAGGATCATAGGCTTGTGGTGGAGGGGATCAAGTGGTTCTTGAACCGGAATAAGTAGATGGTGTAGGGATGTATGAGTCGTTGTGTCGTTTCATGTATTTCGGCGTCGACGTAAACAAGAACGGCTCGTTCCAGCTGTTATCGTACTGGCACCAAGACTCTCAGAAGCTCACCTTCAACGTGGTCCGTGCGGGATGCCGACACCAGACGAACAGATAACCTATGCGACGCGTAAACTAGGCCATTGAATCTGTACCATTGGGACGGTGAATTACGTGTGCTAGTCGAGAGGGTGATTTTTCCTTGATCACTATCCCCTGGCTATATGAAGGAATGGCCTGTGGCGGGTAAGATACATGGATAGAAGGTGCGAGCCAACCGAAAACACGATCGGCTTGCGAATCCCATATTCTGACGGGTCTGCGCGGCCGCCGGGAACCCATTCGCAAGCTGCACCCATTGTACCCTCCAGATGCAATTCAATATGTCGCGAACTGCAGCTATGCAGCAGGAAATATGACTTGGAGATAAAACCAGCGCTTCACTTGATATACGTCGTATGCTAGACAATATACCGTTATAAAGTAATTCTGTGAGATGACCGGTCAGGTACAGACTTTCTCGTCGCAATGACACGCCATGCACGATATGACGGTCAATGAACCTCCTCGTCATGCGAAGTGCTGTGCATGTTCCGGCCCAGTCCGCCCGTTGTGCGTGCCTCTATTAGAATTTCCGGATGTACGCTGAATCCATGCGTGTAAGGAAGTCGAGACAGCATGAGAGTGGTCCGTGCGGTGCCGCGATGTCGTGACGAACAAACAACGCGAGAGACACGTCAACAAAGCCGTTTAATTTGTCACGCCAGCAATAAAACGAGCGTCACGCGTGACACCTCTCTACACGCCTTGTCGTTGACGCGGTAGACAGTCGTCTCCCCGTCTTCTCTGCATTTTTTCGTTCTCTCCTGCATTCACTCTCAGATACCCCTGCATCTATCCCTGCGCAAGTATGTCGTCGCTGTTGACACCGCCTAGCACAGCACAGCGGCGCACCAAAGACAAAGAGAACCGCGACGTCGACTCCAACACACGCGTCGTCTGGTCCGAAATCAACAAAATCCACGTCCTCCAACTCACCGTTGCCCCCAAAGTCTCTACCGCCACCAGTGCATCCAAACGGCCCCCCGCGAAATCTATTCTCAAGAAGAGCAACGCTCTCCTCGTGCCGTGGCCCCAGGAGCCCAAGCGCGAGGTGACACCCGAGCCGGCGGACCCCCTTGCGAACCTGACGTACCTGGAGTACCCTGTGTCAACGATTGTGCAGGCCACAGACGCGACGGAGCTGCGTGTGCTTATTGAGGCGTACAGTGTGCTGATGGCCCGCCTGCGCGTGTCCGTCACGGGTTCGACGGATGCCGACGCGTCGTGGCCGCTGTTCCAGCCATTAAGGAAGCAACGCGAGGCGTTTGTGGAGGCCGTTGTTAGGGACTTGGGGAGGGCGCTCGTGGACCCTGCCATGGCAAGCAAGGGGGAGGAGCCACGGCGGGTGCTGTTGCCGTCGCCGAAGAACACGCCAAAAAAGAAGAGGGACGGAATGACGGCGGAGCAGGTCAAGTACGCAAGGGACCTATGCACGACGAGTCATGCTGTTATCAGGATGCTTTCCGTCATGTTCACGCTTCCCGCTGTCCTCAACGTTTTCACCGGTAGGAAACATGAAAAATCTTTATTTATCTCCATGATTAATGTTGACCGTGTACAGATGCGCAATTGCGCCACATGCTGACGGCGGTGCTAGCCATACCCCTCGAGGATGACCTGCCTACCCCCAACGCTCGCAAAACGTGGGCACTTGCGATATGGCTTATCCAGGTCCAACGCCTCCCCACGGAGGTCCTCACCCCCGCCGCAGACCGCATCGCTGCTGCACTGTGCCGTGGCATCGAAGGCGAACTTGGAAAGGAGGGTAAGAAGGGCTCGGCTAGTGATGGGCTCAAGGTACATTTCCCTTTGTTTTTTTGAGCGCATATACTTATACCTTATAGGCAATTCATGATCTGTCGATACACCTCCCCGCCGTGTTCATCCCGGCCTTTACACACACACTCCTCGCACCCGTCCTCGCGTCCCTCCTTGCCCCAACTCTCACGCTCCGCACACACGCCGCCCACGCGTTGGGCGGGTTCGTATTAGGTGCGACGGCGCTGCCTACTTCGGCGGTTCACACGCATATAGCCAGGATCGTCGGAAAGTTCATCAGTACGCCCTCCCCGCCTCGAGTGATTCACACGCCCACGTCGACTCCCACCAAACCCAACTCCACTACTGCCTCTCCCACCAAGCCGGTTACATCCCCACACAAACCCACGCTCCAGCCACTAGACCCCGCCATCGTCCGCACCCTCCGCACGACGCTGCAAGCCACGGAGGTGACGCACGTTGCACATGGCCCAGTGTGGGGCACGTGTGTGCTCGCGTCGCTACTTGCGCTGTTGGGTCCTGAAGCGTTGAGTGCAAGACATGCGCCGGTGATGAGGGGGCTGGTGCAGCTTGGGCTGAGGCATAAGAACCGGACGGTCAGGGCGCTGACGACTATCCTGTGGAGGGTTGTGGTGTGGGTGTTTTTGCAGCCGGCGTTTCCGTTTCTTAGCGAGGAGGGAGAAGACGAGGTGGAGGAGGAGGAGGAGTGGGAGGAGGAGAGGAAGAGGGAGGAGGGAGGGAGGAGGGGGAGGGAGGAGTGGTGGCGACTTGTGGCGAGTGTGACGGAATTTGAGACGGGGGTGTGCACGCTTGCGGCGTATGCGGTGGGGTCGGGGAATGTGGGGGTGCCGGTGTTTGAGCCGCCTGTTTATAGGTACCCTGATGTCAAGGAGGGCGAAGGCGAGGGAGAGGAGGAGAGGCTGAGGAGGGGATTGGAAATGTTGTACGCGATGGTGTGCAAGGACGCTGCGACGTGTAGCAGTGCTATCGATAGCATGCGCGCGTTGGTTGGCGTGCCGCCGTCGAGTTTGGCGCTGGTGGAGGAGGGCGCAATGGAGGGAGAGAAGAGGACGCTGCTCCCCCGTAGACTGTTTTCGGCACTGCCGGGCTTGTTATCTGTGGAGTATATCGTGTTGAAGGCGGCGGTGAACCCGCTGTTTGACGAGACGCCGAAGGCGGAGGATGTTAGGGCGTTGAGAAGGGAGGAGGTGGAAAGGCCTTGGGTGTGGGAGGGCTTGGTGAAAGCATGGAGAGCGGCTTTGGGGGGAGGGGGCCGTGTGAGTGCAACGACGGGAGAGGCAGGGGCCAGGGAGGAGGAGGCGGAGAGGGAGCGGGTGGAGCTGGTGAGTGTGTGGGAGGGGATGGTGGAGTTGGGGTTGGCGGCAGTTTTGGGTGAGCTCTTTCGTTCTCGTGCTTTGGTACGCGGTGTGTTGATCAGTTGCAACTATAGATAAAGACCAAGGCGAGGACGCTGATTTGGATGCGGATATGGAGCAAAACTATAACTCTAGTGCGGTCGAGGAATTTACACTCCGTGCAGTGGACGTCATCATCAATCAGGTTTTGGAGGACGCCAACCTCGAGCTTGTTTCTACCATACGCTCCAACACCAAGGCTACCAACACACGGAAGCAAGGGTGCGGACTCGCCATCCCCGGATTCAAGACCTCCAACCCGGGCAGCGCCTACGCGAAGTTGACGTTCTCGCGCGAGCTGTGGCGCGTGATGTGTCGCGTCGTGCCACAGAGCATGTTGGGACCTGCGGCGGAGAGGCTGGCGAAATGTTTGATGAGCTGTGTGGAGGAGTACACGGCGTTCACTGGCTGGGCCTTTGAGATTCCGCTTGGCCTCGGGGAAGAGACGGGGGACGAGGACGAGGAGATCAACGAACTGTGGGCGGAGTTTTGTGTTGATGTTGTGGCGGTGTGTGGTGGCGAAGGGGTGCGTGCGTTTTGGGGCTACGACTCGGGGGTGAAGGAAGGAGAGAAGTGGACGTGTGCGTGGACGTCGGAGGAGAGGGCTGGGGTGTGGCGCGTGTTTGTGAGGGGGTGGATGCAGCAGGGGTCTGCGGCAGGATGGGAGGGCGCAATGGGGATTCTGGCTGTACCGTTTGTCCGGGTCGACGCCGGGGAAAGATGGAAGTTCACAAGCGACGACGCAAAGATGTGGCAAGAACTCCTCGAGCATGCTGTTGCGACAGCGCTGGACTACGGGCACGACTCGAATACCGTGCTCTCCGCCCTCGTCGCACTCGTCTTCTCACTCGATGCTGCGGGTGACGGTTACACGTACGCTTACGACCCCGCGCACATCCGGCTGGTGGAGTTCCTTCTTACCCACTTGGCGGGCGGAGCCGGCGCCGGAGATCTACGCGAGCTGCCTGAAGGTGTGTTGGAGTTTGCCGCGGCAGCAATGGTAGCGGCGTACCCGCCACCACCCCGCGCGATGGACCAGACAACGTATACGTGGGCTGCAAGGGCGGTGACGGGACTGGTGGAGCAATGCCCGCGAGGGCTACTGAGTGTGCTTGTTGAGAAGATGGGTGAGGCGATCGCGGTGTGGGTAGGGGATGAGGAGGGAAGATGGGAGAGTGGGGTTATTGAGTATGATGTAAGCTTGATTTTTTTTTTTCTAGCTTTTCGGATGCTGATGCGAATTGGGGACGCGTAGATTCTCCCGCTGTACCAGACACTGCTCGTTGCTGTGCAGGGGCTGCGGCTCGCGCCGTCTGTGCTGCAGACCTTTGGCCCAGTATTGTGTGCGCCGTTTACGCCTGATGCAAGACAGGAGATACGAGAGCTGGCGGTGGAGTCATTCCGCGAGTTCTGGGAAGCTACTTATGCGCTGCTCAAGGCTCCGAAGGGAGGATGGGGCGAGGATGTGGAGTTGTGCCTGGTGGCCGTGTATCCAGAGGAAGAAGTGGTTGATGAGGAACCCGCCGCAGAGCCCGAAGTGGTGTTCGTCCCGCGCCCAAGCACACCAACAACTGCCCCCACTGTTCCTACAACACCCACCACTTCGCGTTCCGCCCGTATCGTTGCAGCTACTCTGTTCACCCCACCGCGCCCGCACAAATCATCCAGGTTCTTTGCTCAGGCGTCACCTCGCTCACCCGAATCTCCCATGCCTGCCTCCCGCTTTTCACGACCGCCCACGCCGAAAACAAGTAAGGCTCCATGGGGCTCGCCCACGAAGCGTCGTAAGCTGGCGAATGGGGACAAGGAGAACCTATCGCCGGTGCAGGAGATAATAATCCCATCTGTGCTGGATCGTATTGGTGTTCTCGCGTCTCCAAAGATTGTAAAGGTCGCGTTAGGGAAGAGAAGGTTCGAAGAGGAGATTGCAGACAGTGAAGATGAGAGGAGCGTTGTGCGAAGCCTAATGGTGCCGTCCGACGTGTTCCTCGTTCCGGCCTCCAAGTGCCGTGTCACATTGACCTCGAAAGCCCAGGCCCAACTCGATGGCATGCTTACCCCGACACCGAACACGAGAAAGAGAAAGAGGATGGTGTTGGACGCTGTGGAGATGCCGATGCTTAGCGAACTGTACCCGCGGCGCCTGCGCGCGTCCGTCAGTTTTGAGGAGAAGCCGGTAGTGTGCACGCCGATGATGATGACAAGGTCGATGCGCAGGTCGGTGTCGGAGACGAAGATACGGAGGACACAAACAGATGACAGCTCAGGATCGAGCTCGGGCTCAGGCTCAACGAGGAAACGGAGGAGAGAAAGTTCGGGTACCGCTGACGAGGAGTCTTCGCCGCTTGGGAGGATCGTACCTGCGGGTCGGAGGTTACATCGCTCGCAATCCCAACAACAACTCAAAAACTTAGAGGCCCGCCTGCTCTCGTCGGACGATGATCCTCACATTGGGCAGGTTACGCCGCATCATCTGATTTCGCCAGCGCTAAAGCGGGGGAAGGAGGCAGACTTTGTAGACCCGCCTAGCGATGATTCGGTTATGGCCTCAAGTCCGTCGAGGGATATGGTGCAGCGGAGACTGCAGAGGCTCGGGTCTAGTACTTCGTTAAATGTGAACGTGAAGCCGTTTGTTGTATAATAGTAGACGCCAGTGTACAAATTATAATTTGGGTTCCAAGCATGGCCTCAGGTGAAGCTTGAACTTTTGAACATCCAGGTCACACAAGTTGCAGAAAATGTGATCGGAACTGGTCGACATGTATGAGTTCAAGACCAGCTGAGAGCACACCCAGGGGTACAAAGGTCGGGTTCAATTAAATTGTGGAGGTTTAGTGGTATGGTGCAATAGTAATATTCAGTGGTAAGGTAGAGGCAGGTTATGTACCAGCAGGTAATGGTCTATCGAGACCCGAAGTTCTGAAGGCCTAGCGGGGGTGAGTTTGAGTTCGAATGCGGAAATGAACACGTCGGTTTCAAGATTTGAGATACGACGAGGGACACAAGCTGGTCTGGGTGTGATGTCCTTCGATATGACAACTCAGTGCTACTTGAGCTACAGACGCCTGGAAAGTAGGTCAAGCATCGGGAGCGATGTTGGTAGAGTAGGCTCATCAGCGAACGATTCTCAACGAAGAATAGTGCCCTAGGAATGCAGATTGGGCGCCACGCTATCGTACACAAGCGATTGCCATTCTCGATCAGCGTGATACCGGTCCACGATTCTGGAAATGATTCGGTAGGAACCAGTGGTTATTGAGTTGATGATTATTATAAGATGAGAATAACGCACATGTTCATATCCCAGGTCCAGAGGAACCTAGAATCAGAATGCTACACCTGCGAGGCGTATGTTCAAGTTCACGCGTTCTGGGTGTTCATTGCCTGGCGGGAGGGAAGGGTCGAAGCCCAATGCTATCCTAAAGAAATATTTATGCACAATCAAATTTGGTAAAAGGAAGGCGATATTCACGGTATCATGAGTTCCAGGAAGGTGAAAATTCGACGTCGTGATTTGAACATTCTCTATGTCCATGCGTCGGAGACTCAGCCGAGAGTTGAGCCTTCGTTGCTCATCACATTAACAAGCGAACAAAGCTCACTCCAAGGCAGACTTACGATGTCAGCATAGAATTAGAAAATACTAGGAGAGGCAAATTGCACGATGAGATGTGAACCTGAAAAAAAAAAGACGAAGCAACTTCACGTACGGCGCGGGATGATCATGAAGATAGCGGCCCATACAACTAAGGGAAAGATGAGCGATCACAATCTCAAGAACGGGAATAACACGTACAATTTTTATCGTTAAGTACTGCGTGCTGACAATTAGCTGCTGACGACAAGTAAAGGCTATATATACATACGCAGGTCGTTATTGATATGGCACAAATGCTGTCATTGCAGATGGGAAAGGATAAGAAGGCAAAGCATTATCACGAAAGTAAGAACCTGGTTAGCATCCCCGTTGCTGAAAATTTGTCTCAACAAAAAAGTTGTTATCAACCAGCTAGCAAGTCACTTACCCACGATTGTGGCAATTAGACGGTCGATGATCTTTGAAGTACTGGAACTTGAATGGGAATCAGTCTGACAGACGGTCGCATGATGTATAATGACCACACCTTAAGTTGTACACCCCCGGTCGACGGGTGTGCAGGTCGTGACTGAGCAAGAAGGTGACTAAAATATCTCCCACAGCGCCTGCAAAGGAGTGAGGAACTTCTTCATCAAAACGTGTTCAGGAAGTCCGATGAGGCTACACGTACTGCAAACCCAGGTTGGGATGACAAGAGGTTTGAACTTGGAGAACGCAGAAAGCGAGGGTGACCGACATTCAATGGCCCCGATGGCAATGCTCAGGAAAAATCGCGCGATGACAAAGATAACAAGCACAGACACGACTCTGGTTCTCTTCGTCGCCTTCCACATTCGAAAGGCAAAGAAACTCTGTATGGAACATGGTTGAGAGATTTGGAAGCGCCTGAAGACTGTTCACCAGACCTGCACAGTAAAACTGATCAAGGCTACAAAGAAGATCGAGAATGCGATGCTGAGCGGCTGCGGGCCGTCTAGGACCCGAGTGTTTCCATGGTTAGCAACGAGAAACCAGTGGTTGATGTCACAAAGGCAGATTTGGTGGCCGAGTTCGGCCAGCCTGTGGACAGTGCTGTTGAGTGTACATGCCGATGAATCAAGTTTGATGTTTTACGCACCAGACTGCACACACCTTTTGCACGGGTAAGCTGATGTGGAGTTTCAGCGTGAACAGCGTGCACTCACCAAACTTCTCAGGTATTTCGAATCATTCGGGAATTGACGAAGGTAAAATTGCAGCTAGAAAAGAATACCGACACATATGTGAGAGGTTTTCACACGAAAGAAGGGTTTCAGAGCTCTTACTTGTATCGTGGTTAAACCGAAGAGTACGGTTGTGAGCGAAAAGCCGACCTGCAGTGCGCCCAAGTTGAATGCCAACGATGACATATAGTGAAAAGCGGCGCTAGATTCGAGCAGGGCCCGTGCTTTTTATTGCCTCATAAGCTAATAACGGTTCCCCTTTAGCAGCGCTTTTATTTGCGGCATCGAAGCGGACCGGGGCATCCTTGGAATGCAAGGAAGCAAAGGTGACAAAAATATCAATAACCCATTACTAAGGCATCACCACTCAGAATAAGAACCAGGTAGGTAGGTAGTAGGCGTCCGCCGCCAAATTCATGACCAACTTATTCTTCACTCATCGCAGGCGGGACCAGAAAGTCGGTGGATGAAGTTTGACAGAACATCCTTAGTTGTCAAAAGCTGGCGAGAGAAACAATCGCAATCGGACTGCGATCGTCCAACGAGAGACGCTGTAGCCGCAAATCGGTGTTTGTAACTAGAGGCGTCTTTCCGGGGACCATGGATAATTGGTCGATAAGTTACGGAGATGCCTAGCGGTCCCGGTATCCAGAGTGAAGCCAAGACATGAGGCGCAAGGCCAGTTCAGCTTAGTCCAAGATTGTGCTATGTGTTTCGGCAAAACATTTCGCCGCGGGCTTGAAGGCTGAGTTGTAAAGTGGCTCACTGGTATTGTCCTCGTCTGCAGAAGGGGGGAGGAGGAAGTGACCAAAGAATGACTCTGTGGACGTGAGCTCATGCCAAGATGTAAATAAGCATGTCGACCTGAGCCATGGCACAACGATGGGCTAACGCAAGCGCAGACTAGGAGATGATGTGACTAGTAAGGTTCAGGTCCATCCGATGCATGTGCACAACCCCTGCCTCAGTGACAGCCTGGTTGATAACCTGGTAGGGGGACACACCAGGCAGGCTGTCTGCTACCAGCAAGACTTCGAGGGGGCTGTTTAGTAACCAGTGATCGTTCTGGTAGATGCAAAGCTGAGAGCGAAGATGAAATCGGTGTGAGGCAAAGTTGTTTGATATCACTGCCCATGAGAACGTACCTGTTACTCTCGAGCCGATGAATCTACCTGATTCTTCATATGCACATCATACAGGGATTCGATAACTATAACAGAACCGCTAGACTCCGCGTCCGAAATCTGTGTCTCCAGCATCCTTTCAGTCAAAGATTCAACTGACTGGGGCTCGGTGCTATCCTGACGGGGAATATCCGGTCAATTTCAATCAAACTGTGTGAGAATGGACGGAACCTACCTCCATTTGCAGGGCCGGGGCTCCAAACTGCAATGTTGAGTGGCGGACATGGGCTCGAGGACAGCAATGAGTTCGAAAACACCACCGGTGAAACCAAGAATGAGCCAAGGGCAGGGACATGTCATAGAAGAGTAAGGACTTACTCTGTGAAATGATCAGGGAGATACCAGCCCACACGACTAAGGGGCTGTGAGGCGCTGAAATCGTGCATGAACAGTAACACATACGATTATCCATAGTCGCAAACTACGAGTCGAGAATAATAAGACATAAGGTACATCGAAAGGCAGGGATGCACACATATTGCCATTGAAATGGTGCAGAAGCTGTGATTATACTTGAATCAGACATGGAGCTACGGTAAAGCATTAGAAGTATAGAAACCCGGTCAGTATTCCTGCCACTGAACCCATGATAATTTCTGAGTAAGGTTGTGCCGTTACAGGAGTTGCTTGACACCCATCCACAATTCTCATGATCAATCGGTCTATGATCTGCGAAGTTCTTGACGGACTTGTGGTCAGGGATCAACGTTACATCATGAATTTTCAAAGCCTTACTTGTATAACAATCCCGACAGACGAGTGTGCAAGTCATAGGAGATGCTTACTTATTGCCCAAGTCAGTATCATAAACAGCCTGTCCTGAGAACAAAGCTAGTGATTGGTGTTCCAGACTCAAGCACCCCAATGACACAAGCCAGACAACACCTCGCTGTAATGATGACAAGAAGACTACAGAAGACAATTGTCCTTTTCGTTGCCTTCCCCAGTCAAAACGCGAAGAAGCTCTATACGGCACACAGTCAAGGAATGTGGGAATACTCCCGCCAAGCAAAATATATATAAAAACTGTACCCGCACAATCAAGCTGATGAAGGCTGAGAAAAAGAGGGAGCCAGCGATAGTTCGTGGCGCTGGCAGCATGAGCGTTCAAAGGGGGCTCCCAAAATTGATGATATAGAACCACAATACGAGATGAACGCTGCAATTTTGGTGGCCAAGGTCTGCTATCCTGCGGATTGGCGCGGATAAGCGTGGGCACCTGACAGAACCGAAATTGATTCACCATACCAGATTACCCAAACCTTGTTGGTCGACGGAACATGAGTCGAGCGACATGCGAGGTTCGCAGAGTATCCTTACAAGGGCTTCTAGTCCGCGTGGCACACGACTCGGAAAACATGTTCAGGCTTGGGAATGGGAGAAACGAGTCCTTGATGGAACGTAACTTGTGTTTCGTTCTCCATTTTTTCTTGCGACAGGGATAAACGCGGCCTTATTGTTCAGAAGTCAACTTCTCCTGCCTCTGGCGTCGATGGAATAAACTCAATATTGAAAAATGAGCAGAAATTGAAAGCCCGATCCAATATTCATGAACCCATGATCACCATGCAAGCACTAGTGAGCAACCCTCTTCTGTAGTCCGCACTCTCTGGTCGGGAATTTTCGGGCGCTGCATAACTGGGGGTCTAAAATGCGCTGCCTCGACATGAAAGGGAGGAAACCGCCGCTAAAAGCGAACTGGAGTGATTGTGCCAGAAAGCATCCCGATATTCAGCAGTGTACTGTGTCAGTAGCACGTCATTGAGGCACTTAGAGAGACGCTCGAGTTGTTTATGGGTAACATCATGATCACAGGGTGATTGCAAACGAGCTGATGTTCTTCTCTGTCCAGGCCCAAACTCATCTGAAGATCCCATCTTCCCTGTTGGGAACTCCACCAAATGACCAGCCCTGGTGATTCATCAATGAACAAACTCGGCCCCCATCGTCTATCACTTATCTGCCATCGTCTTGAGGCTCGGAACGACGGGAATCGTGACTTCTCAACTTGGCACGACCTCAATAGGATCGAACCCCAATGCAGAGCATGGGAACAATGATGTGCATCTGAAGCAGTTTATATAACCAGCTGCCAGTTGTATTCAGCCTCCTCCGACGCCCGCGTACAGCTTTGGCGCTCTACGAATCTCCATGTCGACTGCGGAGTTGGACTTTCTACTAGGTCCGGTGCAGATTGGATATAGTATCAGCCTCTTTTTGTTTGGACTCATTACCGTCCAAGTACGGGAGCCCTGTTTATCTTTGTGGCCATTCTAATATTTTCTCTACTTCCCAGACCTATCTGTATCATCAGGATTTCAGCGATGATCCAGGCATCCTTCGAATCCTTGTAGGTAGCTCTCTAGTACTGAGTATTCTGGAGTAACTTGGGCGAGAACAGGTAGCAGCTCTGTGGTATGCATTCCGGTCACACTCGGAGCGATTTATCACGACGATTACAGGCTCATCAACCTCGCCCACGAGCTGTGCTGCTCATACCTTGTTTACTTTGTGAACGTTATATCGTATGGGAATATCCACTTTTTCGATGAAGGCCGTGCACCCAGAAGCTTCGACGCGCTTATATTTCTGACTGGCCTGAGCGTCTTCTTAGTGATGGTACGTAAGGCTTATCCCATTCATTCGTATCCTCGTTCGCTCAATACGCCTTCTCAGGCCTTCTATAATCATCGTTTGTGGGCTGCGCGCCAGCAGAAATTCATCTCCACGGTCCTTTCTGTACTGCTCGCTGCACGCTTGGTTTCTACCTTGGTACTCGCAGGTTTTGCCGTCCGTTCGGTGATGCCAATTGTTGAATTCATTGCCAAATACAAGTGGTTAGCCACGTCCATATGGATACTTGGTATGTGCTCCCATCTCTCCTTTTGAGACATACATCATAATAAGCATATAAAGGTGCCGTCGAGGACGTGATCATGACACTTGCACTTTGTCACGATTGGCATGCTCAGCGACGTTCTGAGATGTATCAGTAAGGACACCAACCCATTTGAAGTGTGCCCGAAGTCACCTATTGATATCACATCATCCTAGAACCTCGAGACTGGTCGACCGCCTAGTAGTTTGGTGGGTCGGTGAGCAGACTCCGAAAGTCACCAGTAATTGAATAGAATGTTCACTTTTTTATGCTTGTTTCCCCACTAGGGACTGGAATGCTCACTAGGTATCTATACCGCCCGTGTATCACATTAATCGCATACTGAACCGACCGCTTCAGCGTTGTCGCGGTGGCGTTGTCCATTTGTGTAAGTCTTCTCTCCCAGCTATGCCGACACACGCTGAATACGCGTACAGTTTGCTTTTATGGCCTCCAAGAACCGTCAGTGCTCGTGGTCTTAATTCGCAAACCATTTCTGAACTGCGTTGTCGCTTAGTCATCTGGGTGGTTTTTTTCATCCCGATGCCGCAATGTAAGTCGTCCATTTACTCGTGGGTCGTCCGTGGGCTGAAATGATGACAAGTCTTCTCAAATTCGTTACTCGTAACGTAGGCGCTCTTAGACATAGACAGCTCTCCGCGGATACTTACGGAAGTGACACAGATTAAACGCGCGGAACAGCCTTCAGTCGGCTGAAACGACCAAATCCGTCAACATGGAACCTCAATTCCTTGCGGCTCTGAGCCAACAGGAGAAGGTACGCTGATCGAATGCTTTTTATGAATTGCAATGATGTACACTTCTCCCCAGTCTCGGAATGCCATCTCTGTGGAGGTGGCCATCTCCCAAAAAACGGACAGGGAAGAAAAGCATTCGCATATGTAGGGAATCCGAAGGATCAGTTTCCTAGAGCCCAGTGCCAATTGAATGACATGGTATCTCCGCTGCTTATCATTCTCGTGTCATTCCAGCGTTGGATGCGTTGCGCAAAGCCGCGTTTGTACCACCTCCTTTCACCGCGTCTATCAGAAGTGTCACGGGCAGGAGCATGATAATCAGCATCAACCGTCGTCTGCTGGGCTACGTTTCGAGGTGTTTACAAGTCACAAATCAGCTAAGATTTCAATCCCGACGACGCTCATATTTCCCTGAACAATAGCTGATCGATAGCCACGAGATGGGGAATCTCTGAGCGATCAGATATCAAGGGGGTCAAATTTTGAGGTACGTTTGCCCTTCTGCTACCATGCCCAGCGCAGCGCGCCTGCCATTTGATCCTTCGAAACCTTTAAGTCGATCACTACAGCTGTATCTCTAGGATGGGAGACAAAAGGGACCTGGCAAAAAGCGGCATCAACGCTGTTGCCTCCTGATTCTTGCAAACAGGGAAATAATGTCGTCTACAGCTCCACTTTGGACGACGGCCGCAGATCTTGTTCAGATACAATTGCTGCGTTATCAGTCTGCGGAGGCCGTTCGATCTTCGATTCCAATGTGGTCCCCGTTGAGAATGAAACTGGTTGAAGCTCAGTGTCGTTCTGCCGCAGAATTTTAATCACGATGGAAAGAAAGCGTTTAGAGGAATATAGGACGCTGCTTACATCATGATGTAAGTCCAAGACCCGAAGTTGAGATATGGTGTTGCGTGTCGTCTTTGTGTCCATTTGGCGGAGGGCCATCCGAGAGTTAAGTCTACTTGTCGGTTGGGTGATAAACTTGACCAGAACGTGTTGAAGCATACGTACGACGCCATCATGGAATTAGAGAATACTAGGCAGAGTGAGAAATGAGTTGGATGTGAAGAATACCATCGCTTCCAGACTCACGGCGTGGAATGATGAAGTAGACAGCGACCCAAACGACTGAAAAAGTTTGGTTAAGTTTTAACGCTAGAAGAGCGATGAGATATCGCACGTACGATTATCCATGGATAGGAACTATGCATTGATTAGATGAGTATCGGCAATGACACAGGCTAAGGTAAACGGACACTCACGAAAATTGACATTAACAGGGCGGCAATGCTGGAAGAATGTACAAATCGGGCAGGTAAGGACTGAATTCGGATCCGACAGAATCGTTCCAGACCTTGTCAGCATACCTGTAGCTGAACAATATTTTGAGTAAGAACGCTGCTCAATATTATGAAGATGTTATTACCAACAATCCTGACGATCAAACGGTCAATAAGCTTTGAGGTTCTAGATGCTCTGATTAATTTTCCTGATGCTTTATCGCGGAAAGCACTCACCTGTGAATTCCGGAGCGACGAGCATGCAAGTCGTAACTGAGCAATACTGTCAGCAGTAGATCCGTAACAGCACCTGCAATCAAAGACTCCATGACCGATTTGGTGACCTATGTCATGGGTATAATACTTACTGCAAACCCAGCCCGCTGTCAGGAGAGGCTTGAACTTGGCGAGCAGGGCAGCAAATGACGAGATTCCGTATTCAATCCCGCCAATTGTTATGCTCAGAGCAAATCGACTCATTACGAGACCAATCAGGACTGAGACGACCCTGATTCCTTTGGTCGTTCTCCAAAGTCGATAGGTAAAAAAGCCCTGCGTACACCTGAGGATTTTGAAAATATGAACAGTGCAAACGACACCAGACCTGGGCAATCACGCCGACGAGGGCGTTAAAGAAAAGGCACCCGACGAAGCTTTTAGGCGGGGGCACTAACAGGAACCGGGGAGTACCAAAGCTGTCAACGAAGACCCAGTGGACAATATGCCAACAGCAAAGTTGGTGACCAAGCTCGCCAAGCCTGTAGACATTGCCGCTCAACATATCCAGCCCACCGAGGTAGGAATGACTTTTGCATACCACATTGTGACAGTCTTTTTTCTGGCCATCAATAGGGGAGAATTCGAAGGCTTCGAAGGCTTACCAGACCTCTCACGATGACGGGGTCTTTGGGAAAACGACGAAGATAAAAGTACAACTAAGAAGAGCATATGAGATAAGTCGCGTAATCGCCGGGGGTCGGTTTGGGACTCACTTGCATAGTGCTGACACCAAAGAGTAAAGTTGATAGGGCATAACCAACCTGCACGGCCCCTAGACTCACGTCCAACGATTCCATGCTTCACCAAAGGAGTTCAAGGTCGACGTGAGTCCCTTATTTGCTGCTTGATCAGCATTTAAATGTTGCAAGGCTACAGCTGTGCGCTAACCTCAAACATTGATCAAGCATCAGAGAGCACGCATCATCATACAATACTGGGGATTCGAGGGTGACGTGATGGGGCTCAGCACGAGGTTTTAAGTTCTGTCGACTTCTTGTACCTATGTCAGGTGCCACCGAAGACGTAATAGTAATACCTTCCAAGATCACTGGAAAGTGTTTGGGACCCCTGAGGCATTAGGTTACGTTGATAATGGGTGTTAAGGAGGCTTCCAGCGTTTACCAGATAAAACGGTAACAGACATGATTCGAAGCAGAGCCGATTGACATGAGCCTAGTTGGATGTTTCCATCCCTTGATAGGAAATATACTGCGTTCATCATTTCGGTCGTTTACGATGGACACAAGATCAGCCTCTTGACGAGAGTTAATCCCCCCAGATGGATCTTCCGTCGTGGATCTATACGACAGGCCGGTATACGCGCGGGACTGCTTATAGTTCGTAGTAGTTGTTCCGCTGCGACATATCTTCCGGCTGGGGCACAATTCAACCTGATAGGATGTCTGTAAATGCGAGAAACGGAGAAGTAGAATTTTGAAAGGCACGTACTAGCGCACAGAAACGGGTCCGGGCCCTTTCACCTGGCGATCGATAGGAGCCTAGCTGTAAAGCCACTACGACTTGTGTTGATTTCATGGTTCGTCCGTCGACCTTCATATCCTAGTGATGACGATCGGTATGTTTCATGAAAGCGTAGGCTGCGCGGTCCCTGACTTGTCGGTAACGCAGAATACTGTACGTTTTCCCCGCGACAAGCAAACTCGAAGTTACTCATGGTTTGTCTGCCATGACCTTGTATAATTATAACATTTTAACTTTGTCGATCCTCGGACACTGTCTTTGAAATACCCCACTGCGCAGGTGTCGAGACTTGTCAAACTTTGAGCACAACGTCGAACCCGGTATGTACTTACGGAAGAATTGTATCCAAGCGAGAAGGGCGAAATTTTTGATCCCACCATCAGTGAGGCTATTCAATTGCAACATCGGCCCTCGGGAGGGTAGTCATTGAAAACTCAGCGTTGTTCTGAAAGCGGCTGTTGTTCGCAATAGGAGCTGGTTAAGGTGGCTTGCGACATACCGGATGAAGAAACTGAAGCGGGGCTTCGTTCGTCATGCTGTGGACATCTGTGGCATCAATGCGACGGAGACTCATCCGGGAGTTGAGTCTACAGTAGGCATTGTAGTAACAGAATAATCACAGCACTGGAATGCACTCACGATGTTAGCATGGAATTCGAAAAGACTGGCAGTTATGATCACGTTATGAGCAGAAGCCGCATATAAAACAAGAGCAGCAGCTGTGACTTACGCCGGGGAATGACCTGGAAAATGCCACCCCAAACTACTGCATAGCGGGGGAGTTGAACATGCGGGACGATCCGGACAAGAGACGACACACAATTATTCATGGTAAGGAACTATGAACCGGCGATGTCAGAACTAGTGACACGTTCAAGGGCGATAGATGACACGTACGCAGACGGTCATGAGAATGGCAGAAATGCTACGATGATAGCAAGATAAGTTCCACTGAGGATAAGATCATATAGCACAAAAACCAAACCTAGTCAGCATCCCTGTAGCTATACATAGTTTGAGCAGCAGTCCTGCGTTGGAGAGTAGTCACTCACCAACAATTATTGTAATCAAGCGATCGACCAGCTGTGAAGTTCTCAAGGGAGTTCAACTTATGCCCTCAGTTGTCACACTATCGAACCCTCACCGATAAGCCCCCAGTCCGGACCGACGAGTATGCAGATTATAGCTGAGCAAAAACGTCACAAGAAGATCTGTAATAGCACCTGCAAACACATGGAGTCAAAGAAGTCCGACCAGGTGTATCATTGATGCGCATACTACAAACCCAAGTCGACGTTAATAGTGGTTTGAATTTTGCGAGATCGGTGATCGTTGGCGATCCATATTGAACGCCTCCGACGGCGGCACTGAGGCAAAACCGTGCCACGATGAGACTGATGAGAACGGAGAACATTTTAGTTCCTCTAGTTGCTCTCCATAGACGGAAGGCAAAGAAGCCCTGTATAAAACTGCTTAGGTGTGGGGATGTAGGGGAATTTCCGTTTGTGTACCTGCACGGCCAAGGCGATAAAGGAAATAAAGAAAACCGAGATCGCAAGGGTGCGTGGCTGGGGAGCATGCAGAGCGCGAGTATTTCCGAAATTGACCACGAAAAGCCAATGGATAGTGTGGGAATTGCAGATCTGATGACCAAGCTCAGCTAGCCTACGAAAGGTGCTGATGAAAAAGTGCTCTTCGACGGGATAGGACCGATCTCTACGCACCAGACTGTGCAGGCCTTTGCTGAGGTATAAATCATCGTGTAAATGAACAATCTTTTTTTGACCCACCACCGCTTTTAGAATTTTCAAATCACCCGGAAAGTGGCGGAGGTAGAATTGTAGCTGGAGCAGAGGTGGATAAGTCTTCCAAGCTGATGAATGCCGGGATGATACCTACCTGTATAGTGGTTAGACCAAATAGCGCGGTCGATATTCCAAAGCCAATGTACAAAGCGCCCAAGGTCGAGTCCAATGACATGATTTGGGCGGTAGGGCTTTGAAAAGAGAGGTGCCTCTTTACTGACCTTGGGGATTATATCCTGCTCCGAGATCCCAGCAGATCGTTATCATATTGAGTCAGACAAAGTTGAGAAGGGGCACTGCTATCAGTGTTGTGCCAAGCATGTGTCAAAATGCGGAAATGGGAAATGAGCGGCTCGAATGCGCAAAAGTGCAAAAACAGCCTTCAAGAAGCCAATTTCGTTCGTGCACAACAATGTTCTGCAGGCCTCCCGAAGCATTCCATTGTCCATAAAAGTGTCGAGGTCGGATAGCGGTCCTCTACCGTGACGGTCAAAAGCCTGAGCGATGTGATCGGTTAACTACCCCGATGCGCTCGTTATGAAGCGCTCTGCTGTAATCAAAGCTTGGTGGCTGCCTCGGGTAAATCCATAAGTCCGTTCTAGATAGAATCGAGCGTTCCAAGGCTCTGGGCTGATATGAATGCAGTTCCGCGATTAAAGCAGACCACGGACGAGATATCTGAAGGGCGGAACCCCGACCAATTTCGGGCGCAGGAAGCATTCAGAATGATTCAGGTACCAATCGTAGACATGCTTGGTGTGCAGCCTCCAGGATCACCGTGTTGAAATTCGCGGCACAAAAAAGCCGACGGCCAATGAATAATATAGCATGAACTATGGTGAAATAACGGTCCAGAGGTTATTGAAGAGCCCAAGCGCAATGTTGAACAAGCACGCACCATGTTGAACTGCGTGGCACGATCTTGCTATTCAACCGCAGCGTGGAAGCCTTGATCTAAGTCCGCCGACGGCTCACCTTCTGCGTCAGGGAGAAGTGAATTAAAGACGTGTTGAATGTGTCTAGTGGACGGGGGTCTGAATTGAAGGACCTGCTGATCATGTTGAAGACTGTCCGGAAGTTGCCGGGGAACGCATAAGTCAATCCCGTCCTTCACTCTCTGCGTATGCCACTCCCCTGTCTTCTACGTTCAACGTTGCATCGCTCAGTCCCCGAACTTTAAGGCCTTTGGGTATCTTCGAAATCGGTTCATCACATTCTCATGTAGGCCCTGATCCCACGTCTTTTTGCGCCTACTTATGTACTAGGTCCTCAGGTTTGAGGCTGATGCTATACTTATCATAGTTTTCATTAGAGACCGCGAGTTCCCTTGCCTTCCCGTATCCCTGATTTACAATATTAAAGAAGACCGATAAAGGTAAGGAAACTATTCAGACTGCGCTGGTGTGCCGGCCCGCTAAAACCCGACGAAGCGCGACTCTTGTGCTGAACACTCAACGCATCATCTAGCTCCACGAAAGTCTTCGCGAACCTGAATAGACTGCAGTTCTTCCAAGGTCACGATGTTGTACCGAAGAAGACTCTCGATCCTCCGGCTTTTCACAAAAATGTATCCTCGACTGATTGCATCTGCATACAAAACTATATCGCAGCCGGAAGCGGCCCATGACATACCTCGAGGTTCTCCGCACTAACGCACCTCGGGAGAAAATACTTGTAATTTTGTAACCGGCTGCGGCTGATTTGTTTTTCCTATGCGAATGCAGATTCGAAACGGGATGGCACGATTCCTCTTCTTAAGTCAGCTGTCTCCACGAAAGCTGTGAGAATCGTGAATGGCTCGAATGAGGAGCTTGAAGACGGGGAATCTACGGTGTTCGTCGGGTCCAGAGGTGGAGAAGGATGGTGCAGTTATTATAGCTCTGGGAGGCTGATGGACAGCGTGGCTTGTATATAAACTCACTCTCACACCCAGGTCTTACCATCGATATTACGTCCACCCTGCGTCGTGTAAACATCCGAAGACCAACTATGACCGTCCGTCCGCCCTCATTCGCGGGGCTTGCACTCTTTGTGCTTGCGTCGTCCTCAGCCTTGCTACAATGTGAGTACTTTCTCATATAAGGTGTTTAACTTCACTAATGCAGCATGAAGTTTCCCAAGCAGCGTGTCCAGCACTTCCAGCTACTTCACAATTCTCGGACACAGCTCTTCCCGACCCTTTCACTTTTGCCGATGGTTCACCAGTGGCCACCTCGGCCGACTGGACCTGCCGCCAAGCAGAAATTAACTCACTTTTCCAGATCAACGAGCTGGGTACAAAGCCGCCGCGCCCCACGACTCTTACCGCAACTCTCTCATCGAACAACCTCGCCATCACCTGTGCGGAAGCCGGCAAGTCCATCACGTTCACCCCGACCATCTCGTTGCCAACTTCCGGGACGGCCCCCTTCCCCGCAATCATCGCGTATGGCGGGCTGAGCATCCCCCGCCCGGCGGGCGTTGCTCTGATCACGTTCAACGTTGATGATATGGCCGCGCAGGCGAGCACCGCCAGTCGCGGCCAGGGGAAGTTCTACACCCTCTACGGGGCCAACGCCACCGCGAGCGCCATGATGGCATGGGCGTGGGGCGTTAGCCGTATCATCGACGCGCTCGAGATGACGCCCAGCGCGCGCATCAATACGGCGCGCATCGCCGTCACGGGCTGTTCGCGTAACGGGAAGGGCGCGTTGGTCGCGGGGGCGTTTGACACACGCGTTGCGTTGACGATCCCGCAGGAGTCTGGCTCTGGTGGGACGGACTGCTGGCGCTTGTCGGACGCGCTGCAGGCACGCGGGGTCGTGACGCAGACTGCGTCGGAAATTGTGCAGGAAAATGTGTGGTTCTCGAAGTCGTTCGAGGCGTTTGCGAGCACGTCGGTGAATAAATTACCAGTGGACCATCATATGCTTGCGGGGCTGGTGGCACCGCGGGGGCTGTTTGCCATTGATAATGTTGGGATCGACTGGTTGGGCGCTGAGAGCTCGTTTGGGTGTTTGAAGTCGGCGCAGAGGATTTGGCAGGCTTTGGGGGCGCCGACGAATATGGGGTTCTCGCAGGCGGCCAATCATGCGCATTGCTCGTTCCCAGCGACGCAGCAGGGCGTGTTGACGGCCTTTATCAACAAGTTCTTGTTGGGCCTTTCAGCGAATACGTCGGTAACCGAGACTGCTGGGGGCTATAAGTTTGATACGCCGGGAGAGTGGGATCCCTGGAGTGTCCCGCAATTGTCCTAAATAAATCGAAACGGAGGGTCGCCATCTACCTGTGGGATTGGTACTGTCTTACTATGCTGTTAAAATTGCTACCCATCAGTTGGTATATAAGTATCGTCTGCAAGAGGTTCTGAATGGCGTATATAACAGGCCACTTGCCTCGCCGACAGGCTATCGTCGATCCGACCTCCGCCGGATGAACGTTAACCTCGGCGATTCTTGTGCAGAGCGTGCGGGTATGCTCCATGGTCAGCTATGCCCGATCAATCGCCTTGATCCCCAAGACACGTTTGCGCCCTATTCTAACACCTCTCCTACCACCTGCTACCATCAGTCTTATGTTTGAATGTCCTTCGGACACATTTGTAACTGGTGCGATTGCTATTGGTTAGCCCCTAGACGATAACTACCAGATCTTAGACATGAGAGCAGTGATGGCATGGTGACCGCACCGTCCCAGACTTGCGAAAGCCTTGTCCTCTGCTGCACTAAAGCCGAAAGCATCTTGATTCAGTTCGTCGAGGTGACGCTTGACGCATATCAAGAACTCTTATGGCAAGTCGTCAACCTTCAAGTTGTTGTAGGTAAATCAAAAAAGGGGCATTTGAGCATACACGTTCACCGGTTTGGCAGTTAATCTTCGCCACATTAAAACTTGACCATGATCGAAGTCTTATACGGCGCTTAAGAGAATAGCAAACCAGCAGCGTCGTATTTCCACTACCCGGCGTGCAGAACAATTACCTCGCCCGATCTATTGCCGGAAGCTGAAGGCTTGATCATTAGTGCCAAGTGAGGGCCAATCAAACCAAACTGACACTTGTGGACATCAGCGTTCAGTCCAAATCCGTTGTTAGAGTAACTTTCCAAGACCACGAGCGCAAACCGAAATGAGACTTTACCCTCACAGTGTATGCAAGATTGATTCTCTTGTTCCAGGCGTCACCAACTCGCTCAGGGTGAGCGAATCCTTACCACCACAAAAAAGTGTTTTTTTAGTTTGTATTCTGCTTCCCTCGTCTGATTACCAACATATCTGAAACAGCCGCCGAGATGCTTAACATCCTCTTGTCGCACAGATGATGATTTCATGTGCTCCCGCTCAATGATCGTGATCGTGATTACACTATATTTAGCTCAGCAGGTACCATTGCGATGCGGTCAAAAAGGAGTCGTGCCTGAATGTGTTCCAGACAATGTGATCATTCTGTGGCGGGCGGTTCAACTTTGCGATCATTGATCGTTGTAGCTATAGAAAGACCCGAGCACTGGCAGGTCGCGGATACAGCCCGTAAGAACGAATGAATTGTGCGCAGGTCCGTTGTAGTACACGCTAGATGAGGAATATCAAGCCCAGGTATAAATTCTAGCATCTCCCGCTCATGCCGCCGCGCCGACCACTCGAGCCTCTTTCAACGTCTATCGTCGCATCACAAAGAGGCAATCAGTCTTTCCGCTTTCCATCTCGATCACGGGACCGCACGCACGTCAATTTCGTAACTCTCCAGCTCTGACTTGCCCGTCGTCGCGAATCGATCTGTCGCAATGCGGAATGTGCTGACGTCGGTGTTGAACGTGTCTCCAGGCCGACGAACAGGCGTGCGGCCGGTTCCTCCACTTCCGTAGCTACTGTGTTCGTTCATGGAAGTCTTGCGAAGTGCAAGACGATTGTTGAATGTCACGAGAAGGGTGTTGGAGTACCTGAAAAAATCAATTGAGGCGCTGAATAGATCATACAAGGGGTGAACTTACAGCTTGCCCATGATGAGAGTCCTTATTGATAAAATCAGCACTTCTAGATCGACGTTGCAAGTTCTTATTTAGTACATACGTGCAGACGAATAGATTGTTGTTCTGTTTGCAAGTCAGTGATCCGTGATACAGGCACGGAAGGCGACAGATACTCACTGGTAGCGCGACGTAGCAGATGAAAGACAACAGAGCCATGCCAGCTAGTGTGGGCAGTAGGCTTGACGGCCCAATCGAATCATGAGCTTTCAGAACATACCAGTGAGTGTATTGGTCTCAACGATTAGGCGAACTAGCTTGGCAAGGATTTTGGTCCCATGGGTCATTCCTTCTTGCCGTGTTTTGTGGAACTAGCAATTTCATATTAGGTTTAGCGAAAGACATCCTCGGACACAGCGCACTCACAATCCATAACATCGTGCCGGCGATGAGGATATCGCATACGGTGTCACCAATAAGCCAGACCTATGACATACCAAGGGGTTAGCTGGATCATCATCAAAACCGCGGTGATAATCTTACATGGAATGACTCTGGGAACAGCACGTTTTCGTGGAAACGGGAGTACTCTGCGAGTTTGAAACCCTAAACGGATGATAAGGATCAGCGAAACCTATCAGCAGGCGCTGCCGCTACGTAGTAACTGACTCGGATGGCTGTCCCGAAAGCTCCAGCAGTTTGAACAATAGAAGTCTAATGAACGTGAACATCAGTCATGGTGCAGAGGAATCAGCCTGTACAAATCAGCATACCAAAACGATCAAGATACAAATCCATAAATATGATCTCCGTAGAGTGAAAATTCGGTAGGCGAAGAAACATTGCACGACGGCCGCAATAATTCCGCAGAGGATTGGTGTATCGGCTGGTGAGATGTACACATGCCCCAGGTGAATCATGTTTCCGTATCCGCTCGCGAACCTACACTGCCATCAATGGGCAACGGCGAATAGATAACGAAGATGACGTACCAATAGTACACATCCGCAGCGGTCATGGCGGTCTGCACCACCTCGAAAATGTAAGTTCCGTACACTGCGGACGAAAGCAGCTCCGATTAACACATGGTAAAAACAACGGAAAGGACAGGAAGCTTCACCGAGGCACTTGTTGAATACTGTGTCATCCGGAAAGTTGAGGTAGTAAACGTCTGTGCAGATCCAATGAGTCTGTGCCTTGAGAGTGTCAGGGTCGGATAGATGGACGACGTACATGTTTGAACGGATAAAACGCCATACAGCGCCCAGTTAAATAGTGTCCCGATTAGCTGAGCGATTCGTTCCGTAAGATAACGTACGCGTCAACACCAACGCTCTGCAACTCACCTGGGGTGCAGTACTAGTACCGATTGGTTTGATGAGTAACGCAGCGTAGCAGATAACCTGAATGCACTTACATGTCAATGATATTAGGAGGGATGGGAGGAAGTTCTGTAGGCGTGGCCATGCTGTCGAAGCAGTGTAACAAGGTAAGGGAGGGGAGCGCAGGGTTGTATTGGCACTGAAGACGGAAGGTTATTCCTCCGGTCTTTATAGATCAGATCAGAGGACGAAGCGTGGCCGTTGTACCTCCGTTAGGCGACAGCAAAATCTAAGATTAGGCTTGCGTGCTCTGAGGCTGACAGCCAAACTCTGCCAAAGAGCTGTATTGCAGCATCACACCCCATATCAGAACCACCTCCACCGCTTGCCCCGTATCTGTCCAAGATGTCGCGTGTATCTATAGCTCAAGGGATCACAGGTGTCGTCTTCCTGATCACAAGTTGATTGTTGGGTCCGCACTTGGCATTTCCAATTGGAGCAGGGTGCATTGTTTTCAGCCTCTCCTCGGGTATTTCCATGCTATGACACCACCGTGAAATGAAGGTACGACCAAGGAGGCCAATGAGAATTGGTAGTGTCGAGGTCTTCGGTTCATTGTAATCGTTAGCGGGTTGAGGTGAAGAGAAACTTTCAAACTCCACACGCCGCTCATTATGTAAACGCAGATAGAGACGGAGTACGATCATCATCGATGGCATCCATTGAAATCATTTATGTTAGACACTTACAGGACACTATCACTTGACCGCCCATGCTTCCACGTTCTTCGCTGTACTCAGCTCGTTATATCCTCATGTATCGATCAGAGCAGCTCTAAACCCTCCCGCTGCCACCTCCGTCGCACCACCGAAAATTTCTGTTTCGGTGTCAGTCAGTCTCTTTGAAAGGATCAGGCGACATGTTTACATCCCCTCTCAGCGCTTACAGTCTCATCTATACTCGCGTTGAGTCTCTTGTCAGGGCATCCTAGGTTCCGGTGCCGATCAAATACCCCTCCGAAACTTTTCCGGCTCGCAATCTTGGCATCCTGCAGCCTCCCTCCGTCTCTCCCAAAGTTTTCTCTCAGACCTGTCGACTCAAACTTTGTGCGAGAGGCTCTAGACTAAGATCCATGCACTCACATGGCTTCGCCGATACATATCACTCCTTACCTCCATCCCATCAGATATATGTATTGATGAGTCAGTGTGTCGAACTTGTCAGCAAGATCTATGTAGTTCGACTTGTGGTCTTTTCTCGTCGAGCATCAGGGCCTTTCCACGAGCCGCTAACATTGGACATCACGATCGTCTTTTTACCTCTGTTTCTGCGGTCGAGATACCGACCTCCGGGTCGGTCTTCGTCAACTCAACTTCCGACTGCCCGACCAGCGGCATGATGTGTCCTCGACGACAGTACTTGTATGGCAACATTATCCCGCGTTCTCTTTCAATCCCTCGCTCCCAGGTACACGAATCATCACCATCATTTATGTGCGTTCTATATGTGCGTCTTGTTGAATTATAATTAAACCCGGTATCGCGATGTAAGTCTGTCAAGTGGAGGATAGGTGTGTCCTATCGCAGTGTGCAGCGGTAATGCAATTCCTGTACACCTTGACTACCTGACGATCATTCAATGTTGTTTCCAGAGAAACGTCTGTCTTGAAGGCATCTGTTGCGCCTTTTTCAATGCGTATCTTCTGGATCAACTCGAATGATGTCCATCATCTGCCTCTTCACGTCCTTCATATCTCTGCAGACGTCGAAATCGCTAAGGATGCACTACGTTTTCCTGATGCGTAGTTGGAACCCATGACCATAACTGGATTTTTGACCACCTCCGCCGTGTGGTACAAGGCGCATCGCATCGCAACGGTATGACCTCGAGCTTCGCATTAAACTATTTGGGGGTATGCCAAGCATAGTTAACGTTGCACCTGGGCTGCGCCACGATCAGTCCACCACCGCCTCCTCCCCAGCTGTGGTCGTCCTCGGGCCGGCTCCGAAGCCAAAGTAAATGCTCCCATAGATAGGCATTGTAGCCCTCGAATGCAAACAGCCAGAGATATCTAGCGCTCTAAATTCTATATACATAGCCTCTAGGTCGCACGCGTATGCCCTCGTGTCCAGTGCCGCCGCTTTTATCCCATCAGAAAATCGCACACTGCTCATTAATACGAGTTTATAGCTTTGCCTTGCCCTCTTTCGCTGGATCTGCCTTCTTTGCGGCCTCCATCATCTCCTGGATCTCGGTTGCGGCTTCGGCGAGGTAGTGCTTGAGTACGTCGTTGCGCCGTTTGAGGCTCGTGATTGTCCAGCGGATATAGTTGTCGCCGATGGCGTAGGCAAGGCCATAGCCATCTGGGACGACTGTATAACGTGTACATGTCAGCATCATTTCCGAACAGCAGGAAGCGAAACAAAATGAAAGGATATGAACGGAACGCTCCGAACTCCGCGTAAAGGCCTGAAGGGAAGCATGGATTCATGATCAACAATAGACTTACCCTCTCCATAGCCCCATCCATCAAAGTACGGACTACTGAGCTGGCTCGTGCTCAACTCCCAATGGCTCGACTTCGCGTACGCTTCATCCTTATACAGCTCGGGCAACTCCTCCCCCTCCTGGGTCCTCACCAGCTTCTTTAACCCAAACAGATGCCGATCTACACCCTGCCCCGCCGCCGCCCAAGCACCATACTGCATATGCCTCGCCACCGCCATCTGGAACTGCGTCCTCAGCTGCGTCGGCCCCGCCTGGCCCTTCACCATCGCCTCCACAAACGCCCTCGCCTCGTTGCTGACGCTCCGGATAACCTCCGTCCGGCCTTTTTTGAACTTCCGCGTCTGTGCAGACTCGTACGTCACCCCCATCCGCCCCTCCATTTTCCAGAACGCGAGCTGCTTCGTTAGCTGCACCCACGCGTCCGGTGAGATGCTGTGCGTCTTCATGAACGACTTGCCGTACCCTTCGTAATGCAGGACCTACAGGGAACGGTTTAGGTTGAGGTGGAATTGAGAGGAGAGGCGCGGCGTACCTGCATGTCGTGCTGTCCCACCAACTCGTCGAATCGCTGCTCGGCCTCTTTCACGAGCGTCGTGATTTTCTCGTCCGTCGTGAACACGAGCTCTGTGGGAGGTGGGAGGTCGTTTCCGGTGCTCTCGCTCTTCGGTGCTCCTAGGTCGGCTTTGCCACGCGCAAGGGTGGCGAGCACGAACTCGTTCATACGTAATGTAGGAGTACCGTCCATGCACGAATGTTCGCCGAGGAACCCAGATCGGCCGTTGTCATACACAATTACTAAATAGGTAGGTCGTCGGAATGAGTCTATGGCAGAGGAGAGAGCGAAATCGTACATTGATGCTTGTCGTACCACCGATTCCGCCCGTTGCCCACCCAGCTCGCCCAACTTGCCTCCTCCCGCGTTACCGGCTTGCTGTCATCCAGACATAGCACGATCATGGCGCTCTCGATGAGACGCGCCTTTTCTGCATTTCCAGGCAGCGCGAGCAGGGCCTCCCGTGCATGTGTCCAGCGGTCGCGATTGTCCGACGTAAGTGCACCAATGGGTGTCCCTGGTGTCGACGCCATCTGCGTGATACGTGTGAACTGCTCCTCAAGTTCCGCCGCCGAGAGCTCCTTGCCCGTCACCGGGTGCGCGAGAGGAACAATGAAGATCCGGTTCTTGCGTAAAACCGCAATATGGTTGTGTTCCGGGGCAGAGAACTTGGCGGCCGTGTCCGAAGGGATTGCGGGGTAGCGTGACGCGTGGAATAGCCACTTGTACGACTCCATGCAAAGCGGCGTTCCGCGTACCTTTTCCGGTTCGAGTGATCCTGTTTCAACCATGTGCCGGAACGGAAGCATTGCTTTGATGAGCTGGGCAGCCGCACTAGGCCCGTTTTTCCGCTGTCGGTCTCCGACGTGCACAAAGTAGTAGCTCACGAAGACGACCACGGGGTCCCGGTAGCCCATGTACGCCGTGTCGTTCCACCATTCGCTGAGCCAGTTGTCGCCGACCTGCGCGGCGCGTTCTTCAAGTCGTTTCTGCAGGGTGGCAGCGAACGGTGATGCTAGGAAGGCCTCCGCTGTGGATTTTGTGTGTGCGAACTGCGCCGGGGTGAGAAGAGGCTGGACGGTCTCGATGTACTTGGCGAGCGTCGAGGAGAGTGGGGGCACGGGAAGTGAGGGTAGAGAGGCCTGGTACCGCAGCATGGGCGGTGCATTGGGATCGACGGTGTATGTATGGTTCTTCTTTGCCATGGGTGATATTGGGGAGCGAGACAGTGGACGGCGAGCCAGCGACGAACCCAGTCGAAGCATCGAACTTTTGTCGCTAGCTTGACAGCACCGTGGGGTATTTTATCATCATCGGAATGCGGGTACCTTGTTTCCGACCACGTGTTTTCGTAAGTAATCTGACCTAATCGTATCCCGATTACCTACGATTATATCCAATTCAGTTGCAGGTAACTTGGAGTAGAAATGTCGGGGATGGGGATACTGCATAGCCCAGTCAGCTAGAAACGGGCACCCCCCGAACATGCGTTGCGCTGAACTAGGACGTCGAACTCGATATGTCCAATGCACATATGGCAGTAGGACCTTGCTCCCATTTCATTTGCACGCGAGACCAAGTACTGGTGTGTCCGGGGCATACGAAGACCATGACCGGGATTGCGGAGAAAGAACATTTGAATAGAATGGGGTCATGAGAAAAGACATCTACCTTTTGCAGCCCGTCACTGCCAGCAAGCCAGCTGCAGTTTCCTCTTCGAGATAAGTCCTGAACATACTTGGTTGTCATTCAAGATGTTGTCTGTAGGCCAATCATATCAATTCCCGACACAGCAGTGCAAGCTTCTACTGGCATGGTGCCTATGTTGGCTAGGTATCTTGGAGATGGAGGGATGCTGTACAGAAATAGTGCTCTGAGTGTTAGCGGACCAAGGCGGGTTCTCCTCCTTCTGGAGGCTGCTCATGCCTGATATTGACTGATGCCTTGATGGACCTTCCGCGTAAATGTGAAGTGTATGCGGCGTCGAGGCTCGCAATTCGACTTGACCCCATTAGCAACAGCCAGACTATTCCGTATTCCGTCGCCCCATCATAGGAATCCACTATGAGGAAAAGAAGGATGTCGTACAGAGATAGTGCTCCCCAAGCATTGGCGGACCAAGGCGTGTTCGCAACCCGCCTTCTAGGGACTGCTTGTGGCCTGACAATGACTGACGGCTTGATGGACCTTCCGCGTAAATAGCGAAGTGTATGCGGCGTCGAGGCTCGCAATCGACTTGCCACCACATCTGCCCGTGAGCAACAGCTAGAGTACTCCGTCACCCCATCGTGAAAGTCAGCTATGAGTCAGACTCTTCAACGGTTGAGTGTTCATGTCGATGTACCACGGTCAAAGACATCCTACCGAGCGTTGGCGGGAGACGCAACATACATGCCGCGTCAGGGCGCAAAATGCGGGTCAGCTGGGCGAACGACGCGGAGCGGCAATGGAATATCAGTGCATGTGATCCACAGGCACGCAGCGAAGGATCAATAATTGGCGACGGGAACGGGGTGTCCGAGAGGTGACGGCAGTGAAGCGGAAGCAAGGTTTAGCCACCGCGCGCCGGTCATGGTTCGCAATCAGGCACTAGTTAGCTCCAGAGGGCCTACTGTATGCGTAGCTTTTCCTCTGTTATAACAATCTGGCATTCGCGGTCGTTGCAACGCCTATGCACTGGGTCCAAAACAAGAGAGTTCTCGAGTTTTGGAGCCCCACCTGCTTCCCGTCCAGTGGTTGCCAATAAGGGCAACTTGGTTTCTACCAACGCGAAATGGGCTGCCGACGATCAGAAATTTTACGCGGAATATGAAGGGATTTGAGGCATACCAGCATACCCTGAACCATTTGGCGATGTAGAAAATGTTTAAGTGTTACTTGATTGCACACGCGACGCGTCTTGCACGTGAGTCTTATTCTTGAGGGCAAGCTTTTTGCCAGCTTCGCAGACTCGCACGATGCCGACCAGTCAATTGCCCCGGCCTACCAAGCTTCCACCATCGAATGATCGATGGCCTTACTCTCCGGTCTCTCACGGCTGCGCGAGGGTTCGATCCTCGAGTGAGGCGATACTTTGTCCCATGACCCTCGGGGACTGGAGCACTGAATTGCTGATCTCGTGGTTACCTCCGGTGAGAGTACACACGGGAAGGGATCGCCAAAGTCCGGTTCTGCCGAGTGATCGGCAGTCTCGGCCCTGGGTCGGCACGCACGGATCAGCCGTCTGCCCAATGTCTGAGGGTGCCCAGATACCCACGACATCGGGTTACGTCACGCCTCGCTTCACTTCGCATCATGTGACAGACTCCCCTGTTCAACCTAAGAATGGGTAGATCTACTTCCACCGGTCAGTTAGGGTAGCGGTTAAGCCCTCTGATGAGCCCCTTCGCAAGGGCGAAACTGTCCAATGATGCTCAAACGACAAGGCTTATTAGAGGAACATTTGTTACTCTACCCTCTTTGGGGGCGCTGCATGTACTGACGGATCACCTACTTGGTCAGTATCGCTGTTAACTACCCCCAGCTGGTCCATTTTTTCCTCCGCAGCCTACTTATCTGAGCACTGTTTGGCACGAATACTTAGCCGTAGACGCAGCGGGACATATCACGCACTTCTCTGCAGCCGATTCCTCTGCGTCCCAGGCATTGCTTAGCGGTTCCGCTTTGCCATTGATTCAGATCCCGAAAGGGAGCTTCCTGTTGCCGCCATTCTGTGACCTTCACCTGCATGCGCCTCAGTTCTTGTACCAGGGTACTGGCTTGCATCTCCCGCTGCTGCAGTGGCTCGAGGAATATGCCTTCAAAGCCGAGGAAAGGCTAGACGCAGACGCGGAGCTCGCTAGAAGAGTTTACACCCGCCTCGCACAGCGCCTGATTGAGAACGGGACCGGTACAGTTCTGCTTTTCGGGACAATAAAGGAAGAAACGAAGTATGCATTGGTGTCTATGCGTCTGCGCTCGAACGTAGCTGATCCATCGCCCCTAGTTTGATCCTGGCGGATGTGATGCAGAGTGTTGGAATCAGAGCTTTCGTAGGAAAGCTCTCAATGGACATTTCCTCCCGTCCAAGCTACGTGGAAGCCTCCACCGAGGCTGCTCTCTCGGCTGCCCGCTCCTTCGTCGCACGTTGCAAGGAGACGGTAGCGGCCCTGCCAGCCCATTCGCGTCTTGTGGAGCCCGTCCTTACCCCTCGCTTCGTCCCTACGTGCTCCGACGAACTGTTAGAAGGCCTAGGGCATCTAGCTGCCGAGAAGTCCTTGCGCGTGCAGAGCCACATGGCTGAGGCCCACGACCAAGTCGAATGGGTGCGCTCCCAGAGAGGTGCTGAGGACATCGACGTCTTTGACCAGGTGCATATCACTAACCTATACCGCTGTGACTTTCTGCTTATCAATGCTCAAACAATCGTAGTGCGGTCTACTCACCGCCAACACTGTCCAGGCACACTGCACTTTCCTCGACGCACCCGCGCTGGCACACGTTGCGCGACGTGGGACTGCAGTTGCTCACTGCCCGTTGTCGAACGCGTACTTCTCCGCGGCGCCATTCGCGCTACGGGAGGCGCTCGCAGCGGGTGTGCGCGTTGGGCTAGGCACGGACGTCGCTGGCGGATATAGCCTCGATATGATGAGCGCGATGCGACAGGCTGTCGCAGTGTCCCGGATGCGAGAGGGAACGAGACGTCTGGAGCACGCTCAGGAGGCAGAGAAAGGGAACAGCATTGCGGTGGACTGGAAGGAGGCGTTATACTTGGCGACCCAGGGGGGTAAGGAGGCGTTGGGTCTTAGCCGTGGCTCAGGGACGTTCGAGGTCGGGGCTCCATTTGATGCGCAACAAAGTAAGTCCTCCAAATATTCTACCTTGCTCACGCCTTTCGACACACTCCCAAGTCTGGATCTTTGACGCTGAGGGTGGCGTGGGTGTCGGTGCGCTTGATTTCTTCGATATCGAGTCAGAGGAGAGCATAGAAATCAGCATAGAGATGGTGGAGAAATGGTGGTGCATTGGCGATGGACGCAATCGCGTCAGGATGTGGGTGCAAGGTCATGTCTTGGGCACGTAAATTATCGCCAGACGTATCGTGGAGAGCTGCTAACAACGAAAGATGCTTGCTTGTATCAGTTCCTTCGTGCCCCCCTCACTCACTATATCTGGCTTCCCGTTCGTTGTGCCACTTCTCTCAAGTTTCTGGGAACCTCGGATGCTGTGATGGCCTCCCTTTCCGTATTTCTGGATACCGTCGTCGCCGTTCAACAAAGCTGAATTCCGATCATCCATGTGCACATGTGCTGTCTCCGTGATCTACTCGACTCGCCTCACAATGAGAGGTACCTTGGGGCCTTCCTGACCAGCGACCTTAGGACGCGGAAGCAGACACTTATGCCTCTCGATCTTGGTAGTAGGACCGTCAGGCAATTCAAGCACGAAATTGCGTATCAACACCGAGAGCACAGCCTGTGGCACGAAGAGGAGCTCGGACAACACTGATCAGGGTAATCGTGATGAAGCCTTACCTTGAATTCCATCAAAGCAAACTGTTTCCCCAAGCATGTCCGAGGTCCATCCACAAAGGTTAAAAGATGGCGAAAGCCTTGTACCTCGGAGGCTCGTTCTTTGCTTATGCCATCTTCTAACCAACGGCTAGGTAGAAACTCTTTCGCATTTTTGCCCCAAAGAAGTTCAGAGGTGTTGAGACACATGATGGGAACGCGGACTTCGGTGCCCTTCGCAATGAAAATGCTGTTGACAAGTTCCCCGTTGGCGTTGTATACAGGGTTGGTGAGAGGGATCACATCGTCTTCTGCAGCCTGTTGTGGAAAGTGGGTGAGAAATAGGCCTAAGAGCGAGGAGGTAGATACATGCTTGTCGCATGCTCTCAGTAAGTGGAGGGTGTAATCGAAGTGTCTCGCATACGACCGCGTCGAGGTAAGGTAGGCCGCTTGTTAGTTGTTCATAGGAAGGGTCCTCCCCAGAGAACTGAGCTAGTTCATTCCGGAGTCTTGTTTGGATTTCAGGATTCCGGGAAAGCTCGATCAGGCTCCACTGGAAAACATTTAGTACACGTTGCTCTGGAAGAAACGAAGGAGGCAGACCGTCATGCTAACTGCGTGGAGTGTAGAGTGGGATGTTCAAACGAAGATATGTAACATCAAACTTACCGGCAGTTGTCTCATAACCAGCTAGGATGAGTAAATTCTATGCGGACAGAGAGGTTTAGACTTGTTTTTCGGTACTTTCGAAGCTTCGTACCGTCTAAATGTAATCAATGTTGCTTAGAACTCGAAGGGCGGGGCAAGGTGTTGAAATACCTGAGCTGTAATCTCTCCGAGCGACATATGGATAGTCGAACTGGCGTTCTCGGACCGGACTGGCATCAAAATTTTGGATTTATCAAAACGAACGAGAACGGCGGCCTTACCGAGTGTACCAATAATTGACTTATCAGCAGCGCTCCCCGCGGTGTTGGCCGCCTTCTCCGACCGCGCTCTTTCAATGAGATCACTGGCAATCTGTGCCGAACTCTGTGTGACTTGTTTTATGGCTGCGGTGCGTTTGTTCGGTGTTTTCATGATGATCGGAAAAACCGAAGACAGAAGGAAAGCAACCATGACCGGAACGCTGGGTTGTATCGCGTCGAAGGAGTCAAACGCATCTGCAACCGGGGATGATTTGCCTTTGAGAGAACCGAAATCGTGCGAAAATCCGCCAGTCCCAATACTATCAAGTCTGGTAACGCGGGACGCGAGGTGTAGAGAAGGTAAAGAACGGAAATGAAGTACACTCACGAAACGTGATTCATCCTGCCAGCATGATAAATTAACGTCAACCGCAGGTATAGTTGTAGGGACACAATTACCATTGTTGCACGTCGATAATGAGGCTCTCATCGGAAGCGTTCTGGAAGGACGAATCCCACGCTGCCTTCACCTGTAGAGGTTTATTCAAAGGATGCGCCAGATACAAGAGGGAAGTTAGATACCGTATAGGCGGAGTCATAGAAGACAGAGGTGAGTTTGCGAATTGCGGCACTGCTAAATGCTGACGATAGCGCCTTCCGCTGCCTAACGAACGCCTCAGATTCCCATGGATTTCCAGTCGGGGCATTTAAACGTACCGCTTGTGTGCCTCGCCTTCTGCCACCAGTACGTTATGGCCGAGCTATATACAGTCCAGTCGCTGATCAGTAGCCGCAGCGCCCCGATTTCCAACTTGGAAGAGCTCACATAGGTCTCAATGAAGAACTTTGTAGACGGCGGTTGCTGGTAGGTAGACGTGTCTTTCGAGTAGTGATGCGCGACTGCTTTGGGATCGCACAAGACCACCACTTTCGACCCCATACTCATAGGGATTGAGAAGACAGGCCCATACTCCTTTTCCCAGTTCTCGTAGACGACACCGAGATCAGGTGCGCTGAAAAGCTCCTGGCCCACGCCAAAAATATAGCTCTTGCTAGGAGGGCCGTTCAGTCGTGTTGTCCGACGTCGACGCGATTTTGCCAAGCCAACAAAGATAAGAGCCACAGAGAGTGGTAGGACAAAGAGCGTAGCTTTCTCCAGACTGAAATTAGAAAGTTGCTTTATCCAGGCGTCCATGATGTGCTCCGAAAGAAGATGCTGCATGGCAAGCGCAGGTTGGAACCACTTTTTATAGGACATTGGAAATGAGATCTGTCAACTCTCGGGCCCGGATCGTCTGTCTTAGAAAGGCCGGTTACGGTGTTGGGTTACGTAAATTTAGTGTCCTTAGTGTTGGAGTCATTCCACTAAGCGGCGCGGCTGAGTGGAATGACTCCTCCTAACCCGCCAAACTTGGTGGTCAACAGAAATGAAACACCATACATTCCGTTTTGTTCGAGAGTGGTTGACTTGAAGGGGCCACCAGCGTCAACTGTCACGCCGCGACCTGCAGTTGGGCGTTTGATACATGCTATCCACCAGGAGTGAAACGAATGTCCTACTCAGGTTCTGATTAGGAAACGTTTGGAAGATTGGTCCTCCACCATGGAACTATGACTTGTCTCGCTAGGGCAGATAGGGAAGGGTCGCAAGCATGTAGTTGGATGGTGAATCTGCGCGGAAGCGGTTACGCAGCAAGAAAATTGGAGGCGCCAAAGAAACGCTGGAAATGATTACTCAGCTGATGCCTAGAATGGAAGTGCTGACCTCACTTTCAACTTCCGGTTCATCCAGGTGATGCCCATCACCGAGCCCTCCAACGCGTGTAACTTAGTACAACTGCTTGAGATTGAGCGCGACTGTGAGAAGTTTATGATATATGTAGACTTACTGTAAGCAAGGCACCTCCCGGCATCAATCAATTAGGTGTTCTCGTTGGAAAAGGCAGACCAGTCTGGGGTTCCGCTCGGCTTACTCCGACAGCCCAACTGCGCTGAGGTTTGCTTGCCTCATGGCCCGATTAGACTACCGCGTATTCGCGTTGGTTTACACAATCTGCATGCGCACGTAGACGCTCTCGGGCTTCTGAGAATCCTCATGCTCCTTGAGGATGGCTGTTGACTTGGTAAGATGTTGATAAGCACCTAGATAGAGTTTGGTTCTCACGAACGTCCCAGCAGAGCTTCTCTTTATGCATGTGGACCTACAACCCATCAAACGTGTGGTTGTTGTATTTTACTGACCACCATGTCCACACTCGCGACTTTGATATCCCGACAGCGCGCCGTCCCCGATGATACTCACGGCTCGCCTTATTTCGACGATGGGAACATCCTGCTTGTCACAGACGATGCAGTATTCAAAGCCTTTAGAGGGCTGTTAACATCCAAGGCGACTTGGTTTGCTTCGATTGTGGCAGGCATGACCGATGACTCTGTAGATGTGGTCGAGGACTGCCCAATTTTGGCCATGGAGGACTCGTCACACGATCTCTCCTGTTTCCTGAGGGCTCTGCATGACGAAACTGGGTCTTAGTGGGTAACCAGTTTTTTTCGTGATATCAAAAATTTTGACCGTCAGATGAAGTTTCCCATTCGAGTCGTTGACCGACTTCAACGCCCTGGCCGGAGCCCTGCGACTTGCTACCAAGTACGGTGCGGGTGAAGTGAGGGCAAACGCGCTCGCCACGCTAGAGAGACGTTATCCTTCCACGCTCGCTAGCTGGGATCGCATTCGCAGCCATACCGCCGCATCCGCACCCTGGGAGTGCGATCGCGTTCTAATAATCAACCTCGCACGTGAAGTGGAAGCATTCTCGATACTCCCTTCCGCTATGGCTATGCTAACGAACGATTCTTCTGCTGGGGAAGTGTTTGGCGTGCCTCTGCACTCATTTACGCCACGTCGTACGCTCTCACCTCATTCACCACTCAACCAGGACGACGAGCGTTGGTTTGCGCTGATGAAAGAATTTAATCACGTTTCGATCGTGCGGATGCTCAAATTCATACGGAGCGTGGGGGAAGGGTGTACTCGACCACCGGAGCGAACGCCCGTGAAAGTAGGGCGCGCTCCGGTGGGTGCGAGTACACTCAGACCACGCGCTAGCCAGTGCAAGGAGACGTTCAAAGAGATCGCGTCGGGATTGCTAGAGTTACTCGTGCTGGAGAATCCGGTCGGTTACGCGGACTTCGTCGGCTCGGTTGATCGAGTAATGCAGGATCGTGACAGGGTTTGCAAGGTTTGTTGGCAAGCCTTCAAAAAAGGATATGTGGAGGAGAGAAAGTTTTGGTGGGAAGAGCTGCCCCGTGCTCTTCAGTTTTCAGGTTGGAGGGACGACCGTCTCCAGCCTGTGGAGATGTGATGGAATTTGAATTTTCGAGAGCCTGATTGGAACGTGCAGGTGTGTTTGCAGTTGCCACATCATCCTTTTCATATTCATTTTTAAGCTTAGCGTCCGATCCTTGGAAATGGTAATGAACCTTGTCTTGAACGGTGTCTGTCATCTGGGGCAGAGCTTCTTGTGATTGTTTTCTTGTTTACTCCCTCTCGATGTCCCCGTTGACTACGTCCCGGACGGCCTGCTCATCCACGAAGCGGGGAGGCTGTATCTCCTCTCAGATGTTTTTGTACTACTACCTAGATTCCTCGTTGTAAACAGTTGGCATTTTTGAAGTCTATGCATGTAGTATGTAATTACATGTAATATAGCTGGAACGGCTACAGGCGGCCCACCCACGATGTTCTTTTAGAGATAAAAGGGAAACCTGATATGACTCGAGAGTTGCATGACTCTGGAAGGGCGAAGCAATCGAGTTGTGTATGCCGAACAGAAGACTGGGTTTACCCACTGTGACGCCCGAGGTTACTTTCTTTGGGGATGTTCAGCAGGCGCGCCAAGCGCGAGACCCAACTTCATTTCATGATCATAATAAAGTCATCATGATTCAAAAACGCTTGAGATCCACGAGGTCACTCTGACAGCACCCTGGGGGGGGCCGAGAAAACCTTGTCTTCAGATATAGCATCGCATGATTATATGCATCAGTGTTGATATTATAGTGCAATGCTCGTGACGATAGTGTCAGAGCTGATATGTACTAAGGAGAAAAACGGGCGGGGCAACCGCATGGGAAAAAATGATGTGGAAATACTGTTTTGTGAAACTTCGCGCAGCACCTGCGAGACAGGACAAAGGCCTACGTCCCAGGATCAGGATGACGAAGGCGGCTGGTTTTTGCCCGCCGGACGATGGGGTTGGAGCAGCAAGGGCTTCTCAAAATTTGCAGCCAACGTCATGAGCCAGGGTTGCGTCGTTCCCGTGCCCTGTAAAGATGTTTTCAGTGAGATCAAAACGACGAATCTTGAAGGAGGCATACAGTGAAATTCCCAGGAAAGCCTATATCAAAGTCTACAACAGACTCAAGGTAAGTGATTTGTTCCTCTGTGAGAGCAATGTCTAGAGCCTCGATGTTTCCCAAAAGGTGCTCGACCTTGCGACCTCCGATGATGGGGAAAACATAAGGCGTCTTCTGCAGAAGGTATGCAATAGCAACTATGGTTTCCATGTCAGCCGATGAATAGATATCAGCGAGAGGAAGAGGTGGACCTGCGGTGATATGCTTGGTACCAACCTCCTCTGCAACCTTCTCAAGAGCGGCCGAGATCTTGCGCTCCTTCTCGTTCCTCTCCCAGGGGCCCGCGATTTTACGGCCTTCTTCCCCGCTTTGACGGCGAGCTTCCTCTTCGGCATCCGTGCGGAACTTTCCTCCAGCAAGGACATTCCAAGGCGCCAGCGCCATTCCTGGAACCGGATGGTCAGCCCAGGCGTCGTTCAAACAGAGCGAGGAATACCCTACCTTCAGAACGCGCCATGGGAATGATGTCGCGCTCGAAGTCGCGGTCCATGACATTCCACGAGCCTTGATAGATCACGAACGGGGTCAGCGCGTGATCACGCGCGTACTGGTTAGCCTTGGTGACGACCCAAGCCGGAGAATCCGATATTCCCTATCCAGATGTTGTTGAGCCGTGGTGATAGAACAGACAATCAACGAAAGTCACTCACGAGGTAGAGGACCTTTCCAGCTAAGACGAGGGCGTGGAGGCCACGCATGATTTCCTCAATGCTGGTCTCCCAGTCCCACCAATGCACATATAAAAGGTCAATGTACGTGGTGCGAAGTTTCTTGAGGGACGCTTCGACGGAGATATGCATAGTCTTGACATTATTCCCAGTGTAGTGCACTTTTTGGGCTATGGAATTGTTACCACGCTTGTAGTTGGTCGTGTACTGTGATAGAAGTATACCAACATGAAGCTAAATGTTATCGTAGACGTACCTTCGTCGCAAGAAAAAGCTGGTCCCGGATGCCTCTGGCTTCGGCCCATTCACCGATAAACATCTCAGATGTCTCGTCTTGGCTAAATGGTCCACAGCGCGTAAATATCAAGACCTTTCCAATACCCTGATACGTACTAGTTGTTGGCAGTGTCAATGAAGTTTCCGCCGGCTTCGTAATAGGCATCGAGTAGCTTGAAGCTAGCATCCTTGTCCATAGAACCCATAAAGCTGGACCACTTGTCGCCGATGCTCATGGCACCAAGCTGGAGAGGCGAGACATGCACACCCGCGGTGGTGGACAGGCGTCTGTATATGCCAAGTTTTGTGGGCGGTGGGGGGGGAGGCGCGAAAAAGGACATGGATGCAGTAGGTAGGACTTATGGCGAAGGTGTGTTTAGAATCCCCTTGCCACCGAAGGAACCATCTTATACCATTCCGACGAGGATGGATGAATAAGGTGACCTTGCAGTTATTTGAAGAGACGATGAATTGAATAGCCGCAATACCCGGAAAAAGCACCTACTGAGTTAGTAAATCCGCCCTAAAGCTGTGATAATGCCTGAAATTTCGGCATGTCACAAGGCGGGATGCGTGTACTACTCAAGAACGGCTCGCGGTCTAGATTGGTACGACTTAGTCAGTCTCGAGTTTTTCCGTGTGTGAGGATCAAAAAATTGAACCATGGCGCCAAAAAAAAAAAAAGGCTAGAGAGAACTACCCATAAGGGTAACGGCGGAAGCCTCTCCGATGTTACATGGTGGGCCTTATGCATAGGCTCCTAATTTCCGAAGGTGCCGGGCAATGAAAACTCACCACAACTCGCGGTCACATGGAGAGCAAAGCATTTATTTGAAGGCTACCACCCCTTTCTCTATACCACCTTATCGGATAGGATGGGATAGTGACCTGCATGGTGCGTGATTACAACAATCTGACCGACCTGGTCGCGTAACGATAGGTTGAACGTCTTTTTGCATCTTGTCTCGTGCTAGAAGCACTAGGTATGGTATCTACGTTCGTGGCTGTACATTTGGACAGCCGCCTCGGCCGTTTTGGGAGCACGGTTGGGATTAGGTGCCGAACTCCAGGTCGCACGACCGTTTGGTGACGTGGACGAGTCACCAAATGACCAAGCTGCATCTTGAATATTGACGGGATATGGTATAAAAAAGGACATTGTAGGTGATATATCATGAGAAGAGAATTGGACTAAAGGTGGGGCAAAGGAAAAGGGCATGTGTATTTGATGGATGTGCGCTGGACGACGGTAAAGGTCGCTCACGCACGAATTCAATCTTATCTTCTGATTATCATGAGCAGAAAGCGATTTTAACGTAGCTCTACACATACACTAAAGAAAGCTTAGACCGAAAGAGCATCGATATACTCCGTCTGCCATTTCCTCCTGTCCAACTGGAAGCGAAACCCTTACTTATAAGCAATTCCACTCAACATTCTTCCCAACATAAGTTAAAGTCTGACGGAAAAGTTACGCGGCTTGAGAGGGACAAGGCAGTCGAGTTGTGCGAAGTGGAAGACTAGGCTAAACGAAAGACGGAGGGGTCGTATATTGTTGAAACACGGCCAGGCGGGGGTGTGCCGGCCCGGCTACGAGTTCCCGCAACCTTGTCTTATATATAATGAGTTGAGACGGATTAGAAAGCTCTCGGAACATCTAATGCAGCGATAGACCGGTGAACGACCAAAATAACCTATATCTTCATGTTAAGCGTCGCGTGATATACATCAGCATTGTCAATATGTGCAATGTCCACAAGGGTGAACCCAAAATTGATCAGGACGAAAGGGACAAAAGGGTAAGTGCAGCTCGGATTGGGAGACGTGACGTCACACGAAACGAATAATAGATAGTCGGATATTTTGCGTGGCTCCAATGACCAAGACATATATTGGGAAATCGATGGGAAGCTGTCTGGTTTTGCTTGCTGGGCGATGCAGCTGAAGCAGCAGGGGCTTCTCAATGTGAGCAGCCTGTAATCCTAGGATCACTACTTATATCTTTCATTGTCATTGGTCATGAGCAACTCCTGATGTCGACCTCATACCAGCACCCATTGTCGATGCCAAACCATATCTCCTTGCCCATTGTCGATGTGGATTTCCAATACCACCCCAGACATTGGAGGTTTAGGTTTCGACTGGGTCTCCCTCTTGTATAAAGAGGGCCCCAAAATCATTACCTATTTGGTTTCCCCCTTTCCTCTCACTTACACATTTCTTATCTCGAGATCACTTGTACTCACTCAATAGATGGAGCATCTGCTTGTTAACAGTTTTGTCTGCCTCTCAGTGTATCTACGTCTCCACATAGGAGACACAATTCCACTTTTTTTTTAACTAGCTTATATCTCTGCCTTAATTGGGTCCTAAAAGAACAATCATGTTGCTCACCGTCTTTCAAACTGCCGCGCCACACACCAACTCCTTCACCAGTCTCCCATATCACCTGTAGTGGCCAATTGAACATTTCTGTGACGGTGTGGTATTGGGTCTGGTCACCTGACATGCCCAAAGGCCATGGACAACAGTAACATACAATTAGTCATCTTTGTTTGTATTCCATTTTTGGACTTAGGATACAATAGCACACATTTATTCGTTACCTTCACCATCATCCTATACGACCGAGTAAACCGACGGAACGTGCGACCTACCGACGCCAGGACGGCTCCTGGACCCCTGGGTAGGGTGACAACTCACCTTGCCCAGGTCCACAGAGCCCCGGCATTGGGTCACATTGCCCCTTAGCAGGGTCACAGCTAGGCAGGACCACCTTCATGCCCGGAGCACGCGGCGAGGATCCCAATGGGTCCCAGACACAGCTCTGCCCTCGGAATCCAACTTCGGCCAGCAAGAAGTCCATGGACGCCCGATGTCGCCCGCCGGCATCACAATGGTGGGGGCACCGTGGACTTCAACCAAGCTGATTGAAGTCCTGGATTCATTTACAGGCGACGTCGCAGCTTGCCTTGTGCAGCTTGTGACCCCTGTAGTTATTACAGACTCAGTGGATGTTGCAGCATGCCTCACATTGCTTGTGACCCCAGAGTCCTTTGTTTATCATTCCCTCAGGTGATGTTGCCACTTGCCTCGGGCATCGAGTGACCCCCGAACATCTGTCACTTCTATCAGTGGACGTTGCGGCATGCCTCGCGCTGCTCGCGACCCCTGAGACCTTCTCTATTATACCTTTGGGTGATGTTGCTGCATGCCCTAGGCTGCGAGCGACCCCTGAACATCAGTCAAGTCTGTCAGATATCCTCTGCCCAAATCCTTCACATTCAGTCTGGCTATTTCTCTACTATCTCTGGGTTCTTTCCAGCCTATCTAGGACCTATTCTAATTCGCTTTCTGGGCCCTATCACTGCTGGAAGGATTGGGAGAGGTCTGGGTGGGAGACAGGTGCTGTATTGAGGGGAGGAATTGTCATATGTCAGATTCCCTGGGCCATATCTCTGGAACGAGGACCTCCGATCCTTAGGTCTTCTCTGTACCTTCAAGACATCCCTATTGGGGTTCTACTGGTACCAGGATGGCCCACCATACCCACTTCCTCCTCCTCAAACTTCGCATTTTCGGCCGTTTCTTGATGGGGCCATATCTTGGGAACCGCTGGACCGTTTTCCCTAATTCTTAGCTTAATCGATGCGCCTCAATGTCAGCTTTCCGACGATACCCAGGTCTACCCTGTTGAGTATCGTCGTCTGCTCTCTAGGTCGAAAATCGTGATCATCACCCCAATTCCCCCCAACCTCTCTACCATCTCAAAGGACCATGCTACCACCCCCTCTCCCTGGTGGATCCAACCCCATTCACCCTTCGTTCATTCCTAGATGGCCCCCAGGCTATCCCCTCAAAGCCTTTGTCAACATTTACGGCTTGAAGTTTTTCATGGCCCCTTCCAGGTCATTGGGGACACCAGGCTCCCTGCCCTTGTGTACTCTGGATCCTTCTTGCATCTCTAGGACACTGTTCTTGGGGCTCTGCTCCCTCCTGGATGGACCCCCACTCCCACTTCCTCCTCCTCAAATTTCGCATTTTCGGTCAAATTTTGATTGGGCTATATCTCGGGAACTACTGGACCGTTTTCCTCAATTCTTAGCTTAATTGATGCGCCTCGATGTCAGCTTTTCGACGATACCCAGGTTTATTCTGTCATGTGTCGTCATTCACTCTCTAGGTTGAAATTTGTGAACGTCACCCCAATCCCTCGTCCCCCATTCTCTTGACCTGTCCTCGCAACCACGCCCTCAGCGTTGATGTTGCGGGACTGTTATTATCAATTCCTCACTCCCCAGATGTGTTCCTGCGACCACGCCCTCAGCGTCGATGTTGTGGGACCATCCTTCTTAAGTCTTCACCCTGCTATCCTGGACCATCTCCCTCAATCCCTCGTCCCCCATTCTCTTGATGTGTTCTCGTGACCATGCCCTTGGCGTTGATGTTGTGGAACTGTCATTCTTGATCCTTTGACCTTCTGATGATAATGACGAATCAATTAAGCTGCGACCTTGTATTCCCAAGGTTGCGGGTTGAACTTGCGATGTCGAGACTACCTCAATGTATCATCTCTTACTTCAGAGACATATCCTCACAACCACACCCTCAGTATTGATGTTGTGGGATTGTTGTCCTCAATGCCTCAACCTTCTGGCCTTGATGACAGATTAAGTCACCTCGATACTTGCTTCTGAGATTGATTCTCGCGACCACGCTGTTAGCGTTGATGTTGCGGAATTGTCTCTTACATTCATCTAGCGTCAACAGCAAATCATTTCACACCCCAAAACACCCTCATACACCACAGTAAAAAAGCACAAAATTTTTTTTCTGTGTATTCATGTTTGCAATCTCTGGGAGGCATTTTCAGTTATTTGGGTACTTATCTCATGTACATCTGGACCACTCCAGGATGCACATGGGAGAAGTGGGGGGCGGTGGGGGGAGGTATAGGTATAGAGGACTGATACCTTCCCCTCAGCCTGACATGGCGCAGTGGCCCTATTGGAGCCACCAAAGGATGCAGAGAGAAAGTAGAGGGTATGGAGGACCCATGATTGCCCTCTTGCTATCCTTATCGCAATGGCAGGTGCACATGGAGGCGAGGTTAGGACAGAGGACCTCCTCTGACTATGGCGGTGGGGGGAGGTATAGGTATAGAGGACTGATACCTTCCCCTCAGCCTGACATGGCGCAGTGGCCCTACTGGAGCCACTAAAGGATGCAGAGAGAAAGTAGAGGGTACGGAGGACCCATGATTGCCCTCTTGCTATCCTTATTGCAATGGCAGGTGCACATGGAGGCGAGGTTAGGACAGAGGACCTCCTCTGACTACAAGCTGATGGTTGTATACATCCTCGCCACCATCTCGCAATAGTGCACCTCAAGAGTTCAGCAATTGCAGAATGGAAATCTTGGAGAAAATTTTTTTTTCCTTCCATTGATTGGGGGGCCCATTGTTCACCAGATTTGTATGTATCTGGGGGGCCATTGATTGGGGGGCCCATTGTTCACCAGGTTTGTATGTATCTGGGGGGCCATTGTATGCCTACTTTGCTTCACACTACATGCCCTCTGGACATGGGGGGGCACTGTGACGGTGTGGTATTGGGTCTGGTCACCTGACATGCCCAAAGGCCATGGACAACAGTAACATACAATTAGTCATCTTTGTTTGTATTCCATTTTTGGACTTAGGATACAATAGCACACATTTATTCGTTACCTTCACCATCATCCTATACGACTGAGTAAACCGACGGAACGTGTGACCTACCGACGCCAGGACAGCTCCTGGACCCCTGGGTAGGGTGACAACTCACCTTGCCCAGGTCCACAGAGCCCCGGCATTGGGTCACATTGCCCCTTAGCAGGGTCACAGCTAGGCAGGACCACCTTCATGCCTGGAGCACGCAGCGAGGATCCCAATGGGTCCCAGACGCAGCTCTGCCCTCGGAATCCAACTTCGGCCAGCAAGAAGTCCATGGACACCTGATGACGCCCGCCGGCATCACAATTTCAGTCACTGCTCAGGAACTGGTTATCGAACCTGCAGCTCTACATACACCATCTCCACCACCCTTGCTGCTCTCACCTACACCACCATCGTCATCAGCTTCTCACACATCGTTTCCCACATTACCTTCCCTTGCTCAACCACCTCATTGATCCCCTTCTCTGTCTGTGTCATCCGATTCGTCCAATTCCGATTATCGTACCATCACCTCTACTGCTTCATACAACATGCCCACCTTCACACCAGTGCCTACTGCACATGTCGATATCAAGGATGGGAAATTGCCCATTCTTGCGGCAGGTGATCTCATGGCAAGAGTCATGAGGGACTACGAAGACAGCTGCATGGACTATTTCACTTTTAAAGACATTAAGGATGGAGATCAAGTCTGCAGATGTGTTACTGGAATTCGTGATAGTAGAATCTGGGATTGGGTTAACGGCGATCGCACACGTATCATGAACTTGTCCTTCAAGGAATTTGTCACCGAGTTGCAAGTCAACTACCTACCTGACGACTGGCCAACAAAAATTTGCATCCAAATTCTTTCAGCTCGCCTAAACCCTCGAACGACTACCTTTTGGGGTTCTGCAGCCAAAATTCAGTCACTCAACTCTCTCCTAGTTGGCACCCCATCGTGGTTTGACACAAAGACGTCTGCACTACACAAAAAGATTGAAGCCAGTTTGGATGCCCAGTTATCGATGACTTACTTTGAGAAGAAGATCGAACTCATTCCTGAATGGCACAAATGGCTTGATGCCGTTCGCAGACTGGACGAGGCATGACACCACACTGAAAAGCACCAATGTGAAGTGGCCGAAGACATGCTGCGTGGTTCGAAACGGCCCCTGTTAAACTCCCGCATGCTTAACAACAACACTTCTTCATCAACTGGCTCCTCCAACAAACCATCATTGACTGCCTTCATTTGTTTGCCCAAGTTAATGCCCAATGAAATCACGCTCCTTGACAACAACAATGGTTGCCAAAAATGTAGAAGATTTGAAGTTGAATGTGTATCACAGACATGCACAAATGGATACCCAGACACTTCCACATACAAAATGCTGACTGCTGCAGATGCCACCTTGGCCAAAACGGCAAAATTGGCAAAGACAAAAGCACTGCCTCCATCAACTGCCAATCATTCGAAAAATGTCACTGCTGTCATGCCGACACCAAGCTCCTCGGCACCATTGTCTTCGTTTATCGCAGCTGTCCTCCCTTCTTCACCTCGCTCAAGTGTTTTTGAAGAGTCTGACACTGAGGATTATGAGGAATTGGAGGTATGCACAGCCCCAATATCAGTCCCTCATATCATTTGGGATGCTCTTGTTATGGGTCCTCTCACTGAGTTCCCCATTCATTCACACACCTTGATTGATACAGGCTCACATATTGTATTAATTGATGCAGGACTAGCAGACTGCCTTGGTCTACCTCAGTACCACCTCCCAAAACTGCTTGATGTTGCTGTAGCCCTTTCCAACCCTTCGATGATTAATGAACCTACTACAACATTTCCCATTTCATCCACCTATCATTAACTTCATGTGACCAATCATGGACATCCCGTACCCTCCTCGCTGTTGTTGCCCCTGGACTATGTTTGCCAATTATTCTTGGACTACCATTTTTAAAATCAAACCATATTGTATCCGACCACAGTTCCAATACATTGTATGATAAATGTTCGGGTTATGATCTACTTCATCCTGCAAAGGTCGTTCCCCCCATCATCCGGAAAGTGTCTCCATTACGAGCTGCTTGGCGAAAACTTGCATCCTTGCGCCATGAAATGGTGAAAGAATTGACATTTGTTTGTGCAGAACATCTGGCCCACTTAAACAGACTTGGCCTATTTGAAGAGGTCTTGCCTGTGAATGTTATTGCTTCGGTTTGGAACCGTATTGAGCAACTGTCTACAATTGAACATCTCAGTAAACTGGAATCGAAGATGAAGGATGAGTTTAAAGACATTTTTGAGCCAATTCCTCACATTGATTCTCTTCCTTGCGATGTTGTGGCTGAAATCCATTTGCGTGACACACATGCCACAATTAAAAATTGCACTTATCAGTGTCCACATAAATACCATGAGGCCTGGAAGACACTGATTGACCAACATTTGGAAGCAGGCTGTATACGTCCCTCATCATCCCAATTTGCTTCTCCGGCCTTCATCATTCCGAAAGCTGACCCTAATGTTCTGCCCTGCTGGGTAAATGATTACCACCAATTGAATTCAAACACAATTCCTGACAACCATCCTATCCCTCATGTGGATGACATCCTGCATGACTGCTTGAAAGGAAAATATTTTGCAACAATTGATATGACAAATTCATTTTTTCAAACTCGAATGCACCCAGACCACATACATCTGACAGCTGTATCAACTCCATTTGGTCTCTATGAATGGCTGGTTATGCCCATGGGTCTCCAGAATGCACTTGCAATTCATCAGCGTCAAGTAACATCAGCCCTCTGTGATCACATTGGAAAAATCTGCCATGTCTATTTAGACAACATTGTCATTTGGTCCTCATCACTTGAAGAGCACCACAAAAACATCTGTCTGATATTGAATGCCTTGCAGGCTGCTCGTCTCTATGTTAACCAAAAAAAAACCAATCTGTGCTGTACAAGTATTGACTTCTTAGGCCATCATATCTCGGCTGATGGCATTGAAGCTGACTCATGCAAGGCAGAGTGGATTATTGCCTGGCCTCGCCCTACATCCACAACTGACATCTAGTCATTTTTGGGTCTGGTTTGCTACATTGCAAATTTTTTGCCCAAGCTGGCAGAGCACACTGGTGTCCTGACAGTGTTGGTCACCAAGGAATGCGATACAGTCTTCCCCTCCTGGACATCTAGACATCAACATGCATTTGATGCAATCAAGGAGATTGTCATTGGTTGCGACTGCCTCACATCGATCGACCACAATGATAGTTCAAAGACTATATTTGTTACCACTGATGCCAGTGACCTTCACTCTGGTGCAGTTCTATCTTTTGGCGAAACATGGGAAACTGCTCGCCCTGTGGCCTTTGATTCCTCCACCTTCAAAGGGGCAGAATTGAACTACCCAGTGCATGAAAAAAAATTGCTGGGGATCATACGCACCTTGCACAAATGGCGTGCAGATCTGTTTGGAATACAATTTGTGGTTTTTACAGACCATAAAACACTCCAAAATTTTGATGCACAAAGAGACCTATCATGTCAACAAGCTCAATGGATGGAATTCCTATTGCAATTTGATTTCAAAATCCTTTATGTCAAAGGTGAAAATAACAGTGTTGCTAATGCCCTCTCACGTCTGCCAGTGCATTCAACACCACAAGTGGCAACAGAAACTATCAATACTGCACCATCTTTTTTTGACATGCATGACAACAATCTGATTTCCTGTTGTCTGGCATCTGTTGTTCCTGTATCGTACAACTCACCATTTGGGTTGGCATTCTCAATTGCTCAAGCAGCTACCCTCATTGAACCATGTGCACCACTCGCACTAACTATAACTGCTGACCCATCAATACTGGCAGAAATCAAGGCCAGTTATACTTCGGACACTTGGTGTGCCAATATCATTGCTGCCAAACCAGGAATTCCCCTTCTCAATCAGCAAAGAGGACTTTGGTATCTTGGACAACGTCTTATTATTCCTCATGTGGGAAATATTTGCAAATTGATATTTCGTACCACTCATGATGCACTTAGTCATTTTGGATTCGATAAATCTTATGCTGCAATCTGTACTGCTTACTACTGGCCCAACATGTGTCATGACCTCGAACAGGGCTATATTCCCTCTTGTCAAGAATGTCAACAATTCAAATTGTCATCAACAGCACCCATTGGCCCCTTGCATCCTCTTCCAATCCCTGATGCCCATGGAGATTCTGTAGCCTTAGACTTCATTGGGCCCTTGCCTGAAGATAATGGGTTTAACTGTATGCTGTCGATGACTGATCACCTGCACTCTGACATCCAAATTGTTCCGACTCGTACCGACCTTACTGCACATGAGCTCGCTGAACTGTTTTTTGATAATTGGTATTGTGAAAATGGCCTGCCTTGCAATATCATCTGTGACAGGGATAAACTGTTCATATCAAAATTCTGGGCACACCTCACCTGGTTAATTGGAGTAAAAATGAAGATGTCATCAGCATACCATCCCCAAATGGATGGAGTCAGTGAACATTCGAATAAAATGATTAATCAAGCCCTGCGTTTCCATGTTGATCGTACTCAACGTGGCTGGTCATGTGCACTGCGCCGCGTTTGTTTCAACATCATGAACACAGTAAACAAATCCACTGGGTTTTCACCCTTTCAACTAAAAATGGGATGTAGTCCCAGATTGCTTCCACCGATTGTGTTAGTATCCACCACTGCCAGTACAGAAGAATTGTCAGCATGCAATGTCATTAACCGCCTGTGCCTGGATACAGCATCAGCTCAGGACAACTTAATGCAAGCAAAAATACAACAAGCAGCTCAGGCAAACAAGGCGCGCAGTACAGTGTTCCCGTTTGCAGTTGGTGAACATGTCCGACTATCAACTGCACATAGACAACAAATGTATCAAAAGAAAGGTGAAAAACGGGTGACAAAGTTCATGCCTCGCTATGATGGTCCCTTTGATATCGTCGCCATTCATAAAGATGCATCAACAGTATCCATTGCAATGCCTAACTCACCTGAAATCTATGCTACCTTTCACAGCTCGGAACTGATGCCTTTCCGTGAAAACGATGCCAAATTGTTCCCCTCGTGCGAATTTGCTCCTCCTGCACCTGTACTGACCGAAAATGGGCTGATTGAGTGTCAAGTAGAAAAGATTGTTGACTCTCGAAAACGTGGACGTGGATACCAATACCTCGTTTGGTATGTCGGGTACAGACCAGAACACGATCAATGGCTTCCCGGTAAGGAAGTCGCCAACAATGCCACGCTCGATGTGTGGGAGGCAGAAAATGGGTTGGGCTAATGATGTTTCCCTTTCTCCATGTTCCTGCCACTGGTAGCTTTCCCACTGGGTTTTGACGCACCCACGCAAGCAGTTTGTTTTTATTCCAGTAGTCTCCCTTTCCCTAACTCTTCTTTTTCGTACTTACACTGGCTCTCATTTTTTTTGGGTGGGGAAGGGTGTAATCCTAGGATCACTACTTATATCTTTCATCGTCATTGGTCACGAGCAACTCCCGATGTCGACCTCATACCAGCACCCATCGTCGATGCCGAACCATATCTCCTTGCCCATCGTCGATGCGGATTTCCGATACCACCCCGGACATTGGAGATTTAGGTTTCGACTGGGTCTCCCTCTTGTATAAAGAGGGCCCCGAAATCATTACCTATTCGGTTTCCCCCTTTCCTCTCACTTACACATTTCTTATCTCGAGATCACTCGTACTCGCTCAATAGACGGAGCATCTGCTTGTTAACGGTTTCGTCCGCCTCTCAGTGTATCTACGTCTCCACATAGGAGACACCATTCCACAGCCACCGCCATGCTACAGCCAAGTCTGCGTCGCTCCCATGTCCTCTAGAGACATCTCCAGTGACAGGACAGAAACGTATCACCCCGAAGACCCCCTGGTGCTGGAGAACTGGTAGCAGACGTTTTAGGTCGCTGGTGGCTGTTAAATCAAACATAACTATGCCATCCGAGACCCTGTTGGACCCGTCTGCGATGGGCGATACCTACTTGTCGAGAGCTTCATGATAGGTAGATAGAAGAGCATCAGCGCCGTGGCTCGCATTTTTGCAGTCCGCAGTGTACTGAGTTATCATTTTCTGCCACGAGTACATCGGCGTTTTCCGTATCATCAGCTGAGCATGGTGCAGGGTTCCCGTACATCGCCGTCATGAAATTGTAGTTCGAAAATTTTGTGCATTCTTGAAGATTAAAAATTTGCAGCTGGCTTAACTTAGGCTCCTTTACTCGGGCGATAAGCCGGAAGGACAAGCGGGTCTTCGACGTTGGCAGCCGATTTCATGAGGAACGTTTGTGTCGTTCCCGTGCCCTGTCAAATCATTCAGCATGTCCAACAGCGTGAACAGTTTATCAAGGAGGCGTACTACGAAATTGGCGGGGAAACCCAGATCAAACTCTGCGGCAGACTCGAGATACTCCATCTGTTCGTTTGTGAGGCTGATGTCCAGTGCCTCGATGTTAGCGTGAAGGTGCTCGACCTTCCGCCCGCCTATGAGAGGGAAAACACGCGGTGCTTTTTGCAGAAGGTATGCGATGGCGACTGCAAATCAACACCAATGTCAGACAGGACATAATAGAAATGAAAGACGTATCAGAAGCAGACCTGCAGTAATGTGTTGGGTGCCGACGTCCTTTGCGACCTTCTCCAGGGCAGACGAGACCTTTCTCTCCCTCGAGGTGCGCTCCCAGGGTCCCGTGAGTTTGCGTCCTTCCTCCCCCGTTTTACGGCGCCTTTCCTCTTCAGCATCAGTGCGGAATTTGCCCGACGCAAGAGCGTTCCACGGCGTGACCGCCATTCCTGAGAGTAAAAGGTGAGCATCGATTCGTCTTAATGAGAGAGCTGCGAACCCTCAGAACGCGCCATTGGAATGATCTCGCGTTCCAAATCGCGATCCATGACGTTCCACGCGCCTTGGTAGACTGCGAACGGGGTCAGGGTGTGGTCATGGGCGTACTGATTGGCTTTGCTGACTACCCAAGCCGGTGTATCGGAGATGCCCTGCCGTATTCGTTTAGTTCCTTGGTGTTCAAAGCAAGCTTGCAGAAATTGTCGCTCACGATGTAGAGAACCTTTCCAGCCATGACAAGGGCATGGAGCCCGCGCATGACTTCTTCAATACCTGTGTCCCAGTCCCACCAGTGTATGTAGAGAAGGTCGATATATGAAGTACGGAGATTCTTGAGGGACGCCTCCACGGATAGATGCATCGATTTGAGGTTATTGCCTGTGTAGTTCACTTTCTGGGCTATGGAACTGTCGTCACGCTTGGGGTTGGTTGTGTACTGAAAGAGCAATTCTCAGTATTTAAGCGATGTGTTATCGTCGTAGACATGCCTTGGTCGCGATGAAAAGCTGATCGCGGATGCCTTTCTTCTCAGCCCATTCACCGATGAACATTTCGGATGTCCCATCCTGACTGCGGGTTAATTGTCAAAGGCTGAGTCTGCAGCAAGGTAGCATCTCGATACGTACTAGTTGTTGGCTGTATCGATGAAATTGCCACCAGCATCGTGATAGGCGTCAAGCATCTTGAAGCTTGAGTCTTTATTCATCGATCCCATGGAGTCATTCCATTTGTCTCCAATGCTCATGCCACCGAGTACCAGAGGCGAGACATGCACGCCAGCCTTCGTGGAAAGGCATCTATAGACTCCAAGTTTAGTAGGTGGCGGCGGCGCGGGAGCGAACATGGAAGACATCGGCGCAGAATATTGAATAAAGGGTGGTGTTGAGAAAGCAGTTTTTATCTTCTCGATTGTGCTCGCATACGTTGAAACATGCTGAGCAATGCCGATGTATGTAGGGTATGTCTCACCACCCCCACTCGATGTCTCCACACATGTCTGAGGCAGTTGTTGTTACGCGTTAACTCCTCTCCAGATGATTGAGGTCGTAGTTCAATGCGGCCACAACGCAGGACTTCTAGGTTGAGGACTGTCAATACATCTTGTGCCGAAGAACTTGAAAGCGTGCTAGTCTCAAAAATTCTAGCATAGCGTAGCCCACTGGCAAATTGAAATAAATCCGCTGGATTAGTGCCATCGCATGCAAGTCTATTCAGGTTCATACGAGACCTATACGAGACTTCCTAGTCGAGAACTGACGCAAGTGATTAACTACTTGTCAGATTTCAGACCACATAAGAAAACGCACGCAACCACTCTCAGCCTAAGAGTCCTAGCTTTCACACTTCCTTGCTTCCGTACGTGGTCAGTGAGTTACAAATCGCAAGTGGTGCCCGTGCTACTGGTGGTTTGGTTGAATTCACTTTGTTATGTAATCATAGATTTCCATACTGTCCACGAGTCAGTCACGACTCACCACCAGCCTCCGCCGCCGACCGTCAGTTACATTCTGTTTCACGGTCTTTCATGGCAAGCAACAAGGCACAGATTGAGAAAGAAAAGGTCAGCATGTCCTATATATCGTTCAACCTACCGCTCATCAAGCAAACACGTCAGGGAAACGCGGCCTTCAAGTCGGGAGACTATCCAAACGCAATCGGCCACTACACTGCCGCCATTTTAGCGGACAACAAAGACTACACACTACCACTAAACCGTGCTGCCGCGTATCTTAAGCTAGGCAAGTGCGTTTCTTCCGAATTTAACGGTTAGCCGATCGAATGCTCATACTTGTCCAGGAATGAGGATGCCCAGCGAGATTGCACGACGGTGTTGAATCTAAATGCGTTGAACGCGAAAGCTTTGTTTAGGAGAGGGCAAGCTAGGGTCGGGATGGGGAAATTGGATGAAGCACTGTCCGGTGCGTGCTCGCGTCTTATGAAAGTGACTGCGGACTAATTTCTTTCAGACTTGACCCAGGCCTCAAAACGGGAACCTGCCAATGACGCTATAAAACAGGAGTTGCGCAAGATTACTGATCTTGTCGAGAAGAAGGGTGCTAAGGTACGACTGTCGAGCATTTATTGTTGCGCGAATTCCATTGAAGTACTGATCAGAGGGCAAAACCGGGCCCATCGACACAAGTTCCCAACAGACGAAGAGTTCCCATCACCATTGTCGACCCTAAAGAGCCAGCAATCACCTCAAGTGCCCCGCCCTCACAGGAGCCACCCACAAAACAAGCCCAAGTAACCGCACCAAAGCCTACCCCCAAAACGGTCGCTGAGCAGGGTCCACCCAGCATCGAAACTCTTACGCCCATTTCCACGCGTTCCCTCAAACCTACCGAACCACACGCGCCCCAGCCGACACCATCCATGGCGCCACCATCGCCCAAACTAGAACATCCGCGTACCTTCAAGGATGCCAAACAGGCACGTGAGAATGCAAAACCCAGCCGCGTCGGGGGTGGGATTTTTCGCGCGTCTGGGGAGAGTACGGTATTCCCGCCGAGGAGCGGGCCAGCAACACCGGTTGCTCCAGCCCCTCCTGTGACTACGGCGCCGTCTCCGACGAACGTTGGCGCTGTAGTTGGCCGCCTAGAGCCGGTGTCACCGGAGAGAGCCCCTACGTCTTTGTTTGACTTTGTGACTGCCTGGGAAGCGGCGTCCTCGACGGCGGAACGCTGGGGCTTTGTCTTGGTGGGTGATTTTCGTGCTGATTACAGTCCGCCGTATATCGCTTACTTGGAATTTGCAGAGTGTGCCACCGTCGCGCCTTCCAGCGCTGTTTAAGACCTCTCTTGAGCCTGCGTTACTGATCTCAATCTTAAGAGTGTTCCAAGAAGTGTTGCGACAGTCTCCGAATGCCGCAGTTACGGTGAGGGAGTATATGGACGCGTTCGTGCAGGTGGAGCGATTTGGGACAATTGTGATGTTTTTGAGTCGGGCGGAGAAAGTTGTGGCAAGGGAGGTGTGGGAGGCGCTGGGTGCGACGAAGGAGGATGTGGACAAGGTGTGGAGACCCGTGTGGGCGTAGAGTCTAGGCTATGTATCTTAGATATTTCGACGGCCTGCACGACCAGAGTCGGGAGTAAAACGGGGAAGCAATATCGGGCCACCTGGTGTTCGATATTCTGACAGTGTTTAATTATCCTCGTAGCGCTTCCGCATAGGGGAGGAGGAGCGATCCCAGAATAAGTGATGTGGTGCAATCCATGGTCGAGCGGATGCGTTTCAGAGCAACGGCAGTATTGGCCCTGAACGAAAACTTTGACGGGGCACCTGTTGCACCCGCGGATTTTTGACAGGTGTGACAGGCAGAGTAGACAAGATGTGCACTACTCAGATTCCTGTATTCAGTGAAAACACATTCCTTACCCATTCTCGCCTCTAAGCAATGCCACGGATATTATTTAGCGTGTCGTTCAAATATTGGTATATGTGGTACGAAATATTCAGAATGGTATGTAGAATACCGACCTGTGTTCGAGGAAGGATCAGAGGGGATACGTCGCCGAAAGCCTGAGGCTATATTAGACGGACAACTGTATCAATTCATCACTCAAAGTCATCGTTGGTTAGCTCCTTCCAAGGAAGAAGTCCGAAGTATGAAGGCAGGTTTTCCCAGAATTTAGCCCTTCCCTCGTTATGTTCCTGGCGTGCAGCTTGGTCACAATGCTTGCACAACTTCTCTGTCCAAGACGCATCCCAATCCATTAGACCCTGATCTGCATCGCAGTCATCCAGAATAGGGTCAGTGGAAAGGTCGAAAAACACATTCTTAGCGCTCCTGGAACACGGCCGTTTAGTAGAGCAACCTTGGTATGGCACGTTTTTCAGCCATTGGAGGGTGTAGTGGATCCGTGCCGCGCGCATTTTGGCAGCCCCGACGGCAAGAATTAGCTTGTCTTCTTGAGGGAGATGATAAAGTGATTTATCTTGGCATGGGACCCCATCGAAGATCTCCTCCTGCGAGATTTGATAAGGACAAAACAGAAGAGGCGAACAGGACAGACACACAACACTATGAAGTCGAGATATCTCCAAATAAAGTGATGGAAGAAGGGCGTGTAACTTGGATTCGCGAGCAAGTGTTAGAAGATCAAGCACTTGACTGTCCTCCGTAACTTCTATCTCAACGTAATCATCCCGGCGCTTCAGAAAAGACGTCATGTGTGAGGAAAACTCGTATTCGAGACGCGATATAGCCTCTTTACGGAGTTGTGCGAAATCGTATTTATGCCCGAGTCGAAGCATAGCGCGCAGGATGGGAACGGGTAGTGGATTCGCTGAGAAGCCGACCCTGGCATATTCATCGAATCAGTACACGTCATGGTGTAGGAATGAGCGCGTGACAAACCAGTTGTAAAGAACGTTCAAGAGATGTTCCACGTCTCGTGGAGAGTCGGATATTTGAACAACTGGGCAGCCATCCACAGTGGGCTCGTCAGGCGGAGCCGGAACGTCAAACATATTCCTGAAGACACTAGACTGGTTGGCAAGGACCCCTCGATGCACGCGAAACTGGGTCCCTTCTGCTTCGAGGATGATGTTTCCGTCCGTAAACCAGATCTTCGAGCGAGCCTCAATCGCCACATTACCGGGGCCCTCGTCAACCCTCTTTCTTTTAGCAGCGGACATGGATGTTGGCACCTTTTTCGATGTCACGCTTCGCGACAGGTCACGTTGAGCATTGCCCGTGACAGTTTTATTTATTTATTTAAATGGTCACCAATTTATTTAAAACTGGCGAAAACGGGGCACGATAGCAATCCCGCGAGGTAAGCTACACCTAAAAAAACCCTCTCATTGACCTACTACTCATTTAGCACCATCCCGTCACACGAAATCTTGTGAGTCGGAGATTTTGATTATGAATCCAACACCGCCTTCGGGTTCACGAACATGATGAGTTACCAGTGACAGGAACCAAAGCGGACTTTGCAAAACAATTTGAGCGCCATAAGATATTGTCACGAAATGCAAAGCATCGTCGGGTATCTATCTTAAATGCAAGTTATAACGGGGAATGACAGGATCGCCGTGTTGCGCTGCACGACTATGGCCTTCTTGCCTAGAAGTCAACAAGACAGATTTCTAAGCACGTACTGCTTTTTGCTTATGTGGACAAAGTATGCCGTGGTCAGTTAATATAAAAAGAATTTCCCAGTGTCTGCTCTCGGGTTATAATCACTGGCGTACTCTGACCTCCTTCAAAATCTATGCGTTCATAATCATCAGATCGGAGCCAAAATATCGATGGAGATAGAGCTTACCTCAATTTCTATGCTTTCAGGCTGCGTTGTCGGCTTCCTGTCATCCTGGAAGCAATCTGCAGCAAGACGGTATGTGTTACGGATCGACCTGTTGAACGTATGCCCCGTGAGGGATTGGTGAGCAGGGTCATTGTAGCTGCCTAGGCTGGAGTGCGCAGGGCCTCCACTGTTATTGTCCGGCCTGGCAACACTCCGCAGGGCGATGCGATTGTTGAAAGTTACGAGAAGTGTGTTGGAGTACCTAGCCTATGACGTGAAGCAAGGAGAAGATTTCGTTGACAAATAAACTTACAGTTTGCCCATTACAAAAGTCCTTGATATGACAGTAAGTTCTCATGTGTCTGGTTTAGGAGATGGGTGGAAACGTACGTGCAGATGAAATAGTTCTGTCCCTGAGGATAACTGAGTGGTCAGATATTCGAACTATATCCAAATGAGGTGCTTACAGGAAGCGCTGCATAGAAAATGAAAGAAAGCAGCGCCATACTAGCTGAAATGAGTGGTTAGTGACCAATGTATTCCATCACCGAAATTTTGATAGCCACCTGTGAGCGTATTCGTTTCGACAATCAGGAAAACGAGCTTGGCGAGTATCTTGTTTGCATGCTGAATTTCCTGTTCCCGGTATTTATAATACTGGGAGGTTCCACAGTCGTTTGTCAAACATCAAATTTAAACATCAATCTACTCACGAGCCAGAGCATCGAGCCAGCAATCATGATATCAGACACAGTGTCACCAAGGAGCCAGACCTGTGACGTTTACGTGCTGTCAGATCGGCGATTATCGAAAGCGGCGGTGGCAATTGCACATGGAATGACTCAGGGAATATGATATTCTCGTGGAAGCGACCGAACTCTCCCAGTTTGTATGCCTATGCGGATAGTATGTGTTAGCGAATTTGAGTGGAAGCTGGATGTATCCCACACGAAAGGCTGTTCCGAAGGCTCCGGCAGTCTGGATCATAGAAGTCTGGACGAGAGCAAACGTCAATAAGGCGTAGAAGCAATTAAGCATTGTGTACCAAAATGATTCCAACACAAATCCACCAATATGATTTTTGCAGTGTATAGATTCGGTATGCATAGAAGCATTGCACAACAGCAGCTATAATGCCACACAGGAATGGTGTATCCAGAGGGGAGAAGTAGGTATCCTCCAGACGTATCATGTTTCCGTATCCCCTCGCAAACCTGTACCGCTATCGTTAGAACGTTGATGGAAGGCTCCAGAAAAATCGGAGGAGGCACCAGAAGAACACATTAGCAGCGGTTATGCAGGTCTGGGCCACTTCAAAAAGGTATGTTCCGTAGACTGAAATTTGAGGCAAGTCTATCTTCGTATACCCGAGCAAGGATGATAATAACCAGGAGTCTCACCGAGACATCTGGTGGGCAGCTTATCATCGGGAAAATTGAGGTAATAGATATCTGTTTTGATGTAGTAAGTTGCCGTCTTGAGAGCATTAAAGCACGCGAAGTGCAACGTACAAATCTGGACGGATAATACGCCGTAGAGACCCCAGTTGAATAATGTGCCCAATATCTGAGTCGTTCGATGAGGAAAGTGAAATGTGCTGATAAAGGCTTACTTGGGGTGCGGTACTGCCGGTCGGTAAGAAGTAGAAGTAGCGGGTAGAACGAGGATGCTTACATCATAGCAATATTATCAGGGATCGAAGGAAGACTGTCGGGCATCTTGATGAACCAATCAAGGAATATATTGAACAGAGTGCAGGCTTATAGTGACTCTTTCGAAGACCATCTAGAGGAAAGCCATTGGCCTGGCCTTTATAGAGCAATCCAATCAATGTCGTTCGAGTCAATGATTCGGACGGGATCCCTCCACAAGCAAGAAACACCAAATTGAGATTCAATTATACATGAACCGAGGCTGGCAGCGTGTGCGTCTGTTCAGAACATTTGTATTGAATCATCAATGTCTTGCCATACGATATCCGAAAAACTCACCACCCGCCAGCAACATTGATGTTACCCATGTAGCGTCCGCACTGCCTCGATAATTCGACATATTGACAATGATACCTTTCTGACCAGTCAGGTACTAGGGAGACACGATTATCGCGATATCGATCGGTCGTTGAGCATATCCGTTTACTTCAGCATCGAGACCATCTGTTCTTCCTCAAATCGTGCCTTACCTCTGGCTCATCGCATCATAACATCAGAGGGGCTCTACAATCTGTGGGACAAAAAAATCTGAAAAAGTAACGTTCTGCTCACTTGGTTGGGAACATTATTCTGCAAGGGGTTTTGAACCATCGACCACGTGCATCCAGAACTGACTAGTATTTCGCTTTAGCAGCCTCACACCCCCCATCAGTTGCCTCTATCCTCTTGAAGCCTCTTTATTTCTGTTTCTCTGTTGCACGTACGTGGATAGCATCAGTGCATGAGTCTCCTTTCCGTGTTTTATGATCTCCTTGTCCTTAGAACGCCCTCCCCTACTATGATCAGGCTGGGGATTTCATCTTTCTGATCGTTCTGCTTCCTGACTCTGGCACTTGATCACGAAACCACGCCCCGCTCCCTGACCTCTGTTCCTATCTTGACCATACATTTGGCACTGTGGCTTCAACCAGGGGTGGCCTCCACGCGGCTAGGCGTACAAGGTTATGTCCTTCGAATTGTGTATATCCTGAATTGAAAACTGGGTTCCACGCAACTATCACCGTGGCTGCTCAAATGATGTCTTCGCGTGCCTTTCTGGAGTTAGTCTCTATTCAGGTCCATAGAGAACGTAATTCTTGCTTGTTTATTACGTGTTTCGTCTAGTGGCCAGGTCGTGGAAAGCAAGAGTTCAACCAGGGTTCTCGCCTATCCCCCAGTTGGGCGTCGTCGATAGGCACTTACCCTGCCCGGGCCTTCGATTTCCTCTCCAAAGTGTGTAGCTCAAAAGGCAAAAGTGTATATTTGCTCAGTTGCTGAGTGTTCAAGAGCCCGCTCTTGGTCGACATTCAATGGTGTACTCTGATCTCCTTCAGAACCTAATACCTCGCCGTACGGTTGGTATCCATCAATTATCCCGTTCCATGGCACTCAAAGAAACTGGACCTACCTCGATTTCTATAGTTTCTGTATCCCGAGGCTTCCCGCCGCGTTGAAACCGATCTCCGACAGTGCGAGTTGTGCCACCGAACGTACTATCGAAGGTATGGCACCCGAGAGACCGGTCGACAGTATGGCTGAACGATCCATGTCCATATCCTTTGCTGCTGCTCTCCGACATGGTGGCTTTACGAACAGCGATTCTGTTGTTGAACGTCACGAGGAGCGTGTTTGAGTAGCTGGATGAATTGATCATGTCTGTGTAGGTTTGGTAGGGAGTTAAGCGTAACGCGCTTACAGCTTCCCCATTATAAAAGTCCTTGGTATCGAACTAAATTCTGGGGATCAGTGGGAGGGTGAGCGAGACTTACGTGCATATGAACAAATCTTGTCCCTGACTCTAGGTAAGCTGTCTGCAAGACGTACAGTAATCCATGTTCATGAAGCTTACAGGAAATCCTGCATATAAAATGAAAGACAGTAAAGCCATGCTAGCTGAGGCGCGACGCGTGGTCGATCGTTAGCCTAGACAACACGACCAGTCCGCAATGTTCGAGCGTTCACCTGTAAGCGTATTTGTCTCGACAATTAGGAAAACCAACCTGGCAAGGACATTATTCCCATGCCGGTGTTTGTCTTTTTGGGATTTGTGGTACTAGAAAATATCGGGTGGTTAGCGAATACCAGCATCGACGTTGATAACCAAGTGAGCTTACGATCCAAAGCATCGAGCCTGCGATAAGGATGTCGGACACAGTGTCTCCAAGAAGCCAGACCTGTGGCGTTCCCACAAAGTCAGATCCAGTTGTGGCCGAGGCATTGGCTACAACCGTACGTGGAATGACGCAGGAAACATCACATTCTCATGAAAACGGTCGAATTGTCCAAGTTTATGTGCCTGAGGGAAGGACCGCAGTTAAGGGAAATGATCGAGCGAAAGCATTCGGAACACCGACTCGAAACGCTGTTCCAAAAGCTCCAGCGGTCTGGACCACTGAGGTCTTGATGGACGTGGGCGTCAGCGGGAGCACTGAAATAACGGGCCCTTTCATACCGCGACTATTCCAAGGCAGATCAATCGATATGAGTGCTGCAGCGTCCAAATTCGATACGCGAAGAAACATTGGACGATGGCAGCTATGATCCCGCATAAAAATGGCGTATCCAGGGGTGAGATATAGACGTTGTTTAAGTGAAGCATATTCCCATAACCGCTCGCAAACCTATATTGCTATTGGTGGGGTGATGTATAGCATCAGGGGAGGAATTACCAGTAGAAGACATCAGTGGCAGTCAGGCAAGTCTGCGCCACTTCGAAAAGGTACGTTCCATATACTGCAGTTGAGTAGATTTGAGTAGGTTTTTTTCACGGTTTAATAATCTCATGAAATCGCACCGAGACACTTAGTGGAGGGTTTATCATCTGGGAAGTTGAGGTAATAAATGTCTACATGAGTCCACTAAGTCTGCGCAGTCAGAGGTTCAAATGGTGCGGAATGCACGTACAAACTTGAACGGACAGCACGCCGTATAGAGCCCAGTTGAACAACGTCCCGAGTATCTTATAAGGGTTCGTCCGGAAGGTTCACAGTTATCCGCAGGCGCCTTGATACAGATGTATCTCACCTGAGGCGCGGTACTACATGTTGGTAAGAAAAGAGAGTGGCGAGCAGAACGACTGCCTCACTCACGTAGTAATGACTTTACCTGGGACGGAAAGCAGTTCCGAGGCCATGCTTGCAGGTCGACCCTGAAGGAGTGTATTGAGCAAAGCTTGAGCCTGGGCTCCAGATTCACAGCTCGCTCGTTGGGACCAGGAAGTCAAATCGGCCTTGTATTCTTATAGGCCAGCCAGTATTGATAACAAGACTCGGAAGAAGTCCTTCATGGGAAGATACAACCACGATGAGAGCGCGTGGGTGTTGCGAACACAGAAGAAGCGCGTATACATTTCCCATAAGAAATGTCGAGCTCCACTCCGAGCGCTGTTGATCAAGACTCTTGTGATTTTTAGAAGCTAAGCCTAAGAATTTGCTCAGGAACGTCTCGGACTGTTACGACCAGAAAATGGGCCGGTCGTAACGAGGTTCGACCTGCTGACCAGAAAGCTCTGATCATGACGCGTCTGGCTTCGGGTTGTCACTTCTTCATCTAGGAAGCCGAGGTATTCCATGCCGACCATCTATCCACGATTTTCCATGGCCCAAGTCCCTGCCGCACCTGAAGATCTGAAACCAAAGCTTGCGTCAGCCAGAATCTGTCAAATAATTTTCTCTTTGGTATACCATATTGTTCTAATTGGTGTACGTTTTAGGCTCGTATGCATAGCACCGATAGCATCAACATGGTTATCAGCACTGATCCTGTGCTTGCAACTTCAGAATGCACGAAGCAGCCAACCAAAACGCAAGAGCTGTCGCCATGTGACTCTGCGATCCTCCACATCTGGAAATTCTCCCGTCGTCTCCGCATTATCCGTTCTCCCTTGATATTTGTGTCTGCAGCCTTCTCGCGGGTCACTAGGAGATTAGTTACCGAGCTCCCACATTGGACAAAGCATATCTTCTGTATATCAAACTCCTGCATTTCGTGGCTATGTTAGCCGACTGCTAGCCCTGTATCATCGTGGGGTCGGTGGGCGCTACCTAGCGGCCAAACAGATTAACAGATACTGTACCCCGCCAAAAATCCGTCAGCATGGTGAATAGAAGCGGAAGCAAATGGTGTCGGCAGACCGAAGCTTGAGCAATGGTAAGAGAGGCAACATCGTTGAAGCCTTGAAGTCGGACCTACGTGTAAGGGTAAGGCACCCTGTGACAACTTGAAGTAGTACTTCCAATGATTTTTTTCATCCTCAAAATCTTCTCTCATCCATCGAAGGACGGTACAAATCGGTGTGTGCTATGGCGTATGTAGTCGCACCATTCAGTTGCACACCCTCCCCTGTCTTCGTCTTTGCACAAGGCTCGAGCAACCGAACGCGGAGAACATGACACAATGAAACTCAAATTGCTTAATTTATGGGTCGTGACCACGTCACACTGCGTGACGTCTCGCGCTCACTGTCAGTGACGGCGAGCAACACGTTTAGAACGCGATGGACGGCAGTCAGGGCTGGCAGCGTCCTTACAACCACAACCAACCTCAAAACCGGCAACAGGAGGGCCCATTATCCAGAGTAGCCGCGAACTCTGTCCAGGATGCGCAGGAGTTACTCGCAGTGTATCCAATGGCGTCGGCGAATCCTACGAATCATGGTGAGTCCGGATACCCTCGGCCTTCAATACGAGTACTGACTTATGCGTTAACAGTGGCTAGACACTTAAGCAGCATGACTCTCACCGCTCAACCGCCGTCATTCGCTCAACCGAATTATTATGTGGTTCAGAATGCTGGGTATCCGTCAGGAAATCCGCCGCCGTATACTGAATATGCGCAAGAAATATCGTACCTAGGTTCATCGCAGGCCAATAGCAACGATTCTGGGTATTGGAGTCAGACAAGAGACGACGCTGTGAGGCTTTTAGGGGATCAGCCTGGCTCGTACGTGAGATGTCGTTCAACCTGTTTTCCATGCTGAAGTTGCACCCCCAGATCCTATTCGTACCAGGAACCTGCACATTGGGCCCCATCGCCTGCGCATCAGTCGAATTTCCAGACCAATCCATTCGCGCAGTCCATGTTCCAACACACTGCACCCACGAACGCCTACCCTACGCCACCACCACCAGGAATCACCCATTCATCGTCGTCTCTTGCATTTGCACTTGGCAGGCCGCCTCCTCAGCCTCCGAAAGTATACCCAGCAGAAGAATCCCAGGCATTTTTCGATAATTACCTGGAGCAAAAAGCTCGTGAAATGGCTACAGCCGGCCGTCCTGTTACCCCACCCCCCAAACCCGTCCCTGCTGCAGTTGAGGAGAGCCCTGATCCTTTGGCACTCCAATCCGGTGGACCGATTGTCACGCCTCGCAAACGAAAAGTCTACGTGCAACTCGAGTCCCCAGCAGTGAAACGTGTGCAGTCTGTGCAGTCATTCCATTCCCAGTCTATCACTCCGCGTACCCCAGCACATGTAGTGCCGAAGCCAATGGCCACCCCTACCCAGACGACAACCATGCCACGACGGGTGAATATGGCATATGTATCCGTTCCACCTAATCCTTGGTTGACTCCCACTTCTTCACACAAGGGCTCGGTCTCACAACTATCTGAGAAACGCCTGGGAAAGATGAAGATCGACGATACTCCTGACTTGGGGGGATATGGGTCAGAAGATGATGACGGCGCATATAGCCCCACCCGCACCAATGATACCATCAAGAGTTCCGCTCGGCGCACGGGTGACCGCGATGATCGTGGTTTGTGTATCCTCCTATTGTTCACATCTGTTCGCTGACTTGTACCTCTAGCTCCCTTGGAAAAATTCACTTCTCTTGTAGAAGATGTCTTCGAGGCGGAGGACGCCTTACCACCGGATATTGATCTCTCGGACCTCCCCTCAGATTTCTTCTCTGCCCTCACAACTACGGATGTCACACGTCCGCTCCTGAATGCTACCGTCATTCGCAAAGTAACCAAGTACATCGGGCACGTCGCGCGCCCCATGAAGCGGGTTCGTGTAGGCGTCCAGAACACCCCTAGGGGCAAAGGGCGGATGGCCGAGGTCGACACACAGATCCTCTCGCGCTTACTTAAAATGATGGAACGGAATGTGAGAGCTGGAGAGGACGTTGACCCATTTCGATACACTGCTTCGACGCGTCCGGTCAACGTTTCACCCAGCAAGAAGAGCCCGAAGAAAGCCGGGCGCGGGAAGCGCCGCTCCAAGTCGAGGACGCCGGGAGAGTCGGACGGCGAGGGTGGTGCGATTGGGGACGAGAAAGAGCATATTACCCCTGGAGATGCTGCGTCGGAGCTGACAGAAGCGGATTTTGAGAAGCTTTCGAGGGTGTTGGAGGTTGCGAGGGATAGTATCGTTGCTGCAGATTGCTGCATTGCGCTTCTTGCCAGTGATAGGCTCACTAAGCAGGTCGGTTTTCTGCGAATACTTGCTTGATGTATTATCTGACGCGCAGGAATTTCTGCAGCTGTACTCTGAAGAACTCATTACCGCGTGTTTGAGCACGATCAAAAACCAGCTCACCAAAATTATCTACCCTTTCGTCGAGGCCTCTGCTGATCTGGGGCCAAACACCAACGCCAGTTCCAGTGTTGCCACAAATATCAGCCCTCTCTTACATCATCTTGTCTTGCACAACTCCCCCACAGCCCAGGCCCACAGGCGCCAGCTCTGCGAGACCTTTCAGGCGCTCTCCGCAGTCCTTCCTCGAATCAACAGCCTGGTGAATGCGGAGAGCGTTGCGATGAGCGACGCTATAATCATCCAGGCCGTATATATCGCTATCGGACCCTTTTTCGTGGTGGAGAGCGGTGGTGGGGACGGTGAGGCCGCTGGTGGCAGGAAGAAGGCAGGTGATGCGGCGAATGTCGTCCTGAAGACGTTTGGTAAGAGCGCTATGAGGGGTTTAAGGCTGGATGCATTAGCCCTGATCAGAAGTGTGAGTTCTCGATTCATCTTAAGTCCATTTCGAGCGAATTTCTACGCACTGTTGATTGATTCATCTCCCTTGTTTCCTGTGGATGTCGATGTAGATCTTTGCAAACCACGAAGATCAGAGATCGTGGATTATCGAAGAGATTCTGAGCTCCTTGATCAAGCTTTCGGATACGAAGCAGAAGGCTGGTCAATTCCGGTGCGATGACGCTTTTTAGGTGCTTTACTAGCCCAGGAACTCAATATTTGCTTGTAGTCTGAGAGATGGTCGGTCAATCCGAACCGTTTCTGCACTTCTGTTGCAGCTTGTTCAAACATCGGCGCATGACGTGCGAATCGAGGCGAGGAAGATCGATAAAACACGCCAGAATCGGTTTGCACTGAGGAGGCAGGAGAGCTTGACGGAGTCTCAGGCAAATTTGGTTCCACCCGAACCGTTTCTGGACGAGAATGATTTCGAGGTGCCACCTGTCGATCGGAAGTCGCAAATCTATGGTTCTGACCATTATCATCAACACAGGAGATAAATCTATACGGTTTAGGCTTGGATTCTGCTAAGAAGGCCGCGAAGACCATCATTCTTTTCCTTACTCAGAGGTTGGTTATCTGAATGTTTTGTTCTCCAGACCATGTTTCTGACATCCGCGGTCAGATCGGGCAAAGGCAAAGCTACCAAAAACTCCAACGAGGCTGAGTATCGTACCATCTTCGACAACCTCATCTCAGATCTCCTCGCTGTTCTTTATTGGCCAGAGTGGCCCGCCGCAAGTCTTCTGCTCACCATCGCAAGTAAATTCATGGTAATCGGACATTTTGGTTTCCGGACATTTTGCTCACAAGGTTGCTATACACAGGTTTCATCACTGGATGATGTCAAAACGAGCCAAACGGACAATAACGCCGCGAAGACGATTGCTCTTGATCATCTCGGAGTGATCGCTGCGCGTATTCGATCGAGTTTGCTGAAGGTCCAGAGTGATCGAGGTGAATCAGGGCAGAAGCTTAGATCCTTGAAACCCCTTGACGAGGTACTGTACCGCGACTTTGATAGGGACGTTATTTTGATGGTATATTTTGCAGATCGTGTCAACCATCAACGTGAAGGAATTGGACAAGCTTCTTGCGGCCCATAAGGACATAGCAGCTCACCTGTGTAAACGTTCCTCCGAAGACCAAGCTTGCGATGTATGATCTGCTCCTGCAGTTTGCGTGGATATTGATACTGATATGTCATTCGATGAATAGAGTGCGCGGGAACTGACTGCGGCTACATTGGGCCTAGAGTTAGCCGCAGCCCTCAAACGTGTTAGCTCTTGGATTGAGGATCCTGACGGGGATGACGATTTGAACCTGAAGGACCAATCGAAGCTGGAACCCTTCGGGCAGCGAGTCAAAAACGCCTTGAGGGACGTATGGAAAGAACCTGCAACAGATGTATTTGATATCGGGTATGTTTTGCAGCCTTATTCGATTTCCGTTCCGATTATAACTTGGGTCTGAAATGTACAGGTCCCAAGAGGAAGTCGTTCGCATCGATCGACTTGCAGAGGAAGTGGGAACAATCCAAAGTCTGAGGAACTCCTTCCAGCCAATTTTGGCCATCATTTTGGTGGCACTTGATGCACCAGCGATCTTCATGCGTACCAAAGCTCTACGCGCGTTAGGACAAATCGTCATGAGTGACGCCACAATTCTGTCTACGGTACTAGTATCGTACACCTGTTCACATCACGTAAATGCTTATGTATTTTTCACAGCCCAACGTCCGTCGGTCTATTGAAAGCCACCTACTCGACAGCTCGCCTGCCGTGCGCGATGCAGCAGTTGAGTTGATTGGCAAATACATGGTTGACTCACCCGAGGTCGCCGGTGATTATTACCAGAAGATCGCAGATCGTATAGCGGTAGGTCCTCAGTCCCGGATGTTTTGTCCAGCTCAATGACGGTTTACGTAGGATACAGGACTTAGTGTCAGGAAACGGGTCATTAAGTTGCTCAAATCATTCTACAGTGTGACGGAAGACACAGCACGGCGTATCGACATCACTACGCGCATCGTGCTTCGTATGCTCGATGAAGATGAAACTGTCAGGGATCTAGCGATCAAGACCATCGAGGAGCTTTGGTTTCCTGCTGCAGCTTTAATTTCGGCTATGAAGTCGAAGACGGGCGCATCATCGGCCGACGCTCATGATAAGGCATCACTCCTCACCAAAGTTGCAGTTATCATGGGAACGTCAGCAAACTTCAAAGATCGCCAATCGCCACTTGAGGACTTGCTGCACAAGCTCATGGTCGAAAAGAGCGGGACCGACGCCACAGCTCTACATACACGTTATACCGAGATTTGCGAGACGTTGATTGATGGTCTTGTTGATGCGTCTGATTTGCCCGGCTTCGTATGTCTCATTTTCGCTGCTCACCGCGTGTCGTTAAAACTACGCATCCTTCACAGACTGTTATCAATTGCGTTCGGACGATCCACCTATTTACATCAGCGTATCCAGCAATTTTGTCCGGTTCCAATGCCTCCACTCTTCTGCCTTACTTGAAGAATGCTACCACGGTACGACAGTAGATGATCCGATTGAGGAATGTTGCTCACGATGATCTTGATGATGATCCCTTTTGCAGCCAGAGGAGCAGGCTACTTCTGACTATCTCCTCAAAATCTTCAGGGTGTCCATTCCTCACATGCCCAAAACCGCCGTCAAGTTTGCTCAGGAGCTTCAGACCGCTCTTCAGCCAATGATCATCAAGCCCAGCGGGGGTGGTGTACAGGTCAGCGACGAATGGAGACCATTATCGAGTCTAGTTGACGTTTTGCATTCATAGGTGTTACAGGAAACCGTAGCGTGTTTGTGTATCGTGGTTCAACACCTGACACATGATTTCACTCGGCTGGTGAATCTCTTGAAGTCCTGCAACGGTGAGTAATGCCATATCGACTGCCGAGGTGGCACTACATATCCCATTTTAGCCCGCCTCCAAGACCACATGAGACGCCCTCTTTCCAAAGCAATGAACGCCAGCGAAGTTCGAACGCTGTCGATCCTCATCTTTATAGTAGCACTACTCGGCGAACATTGCAACTTCGACGCCGTTCGCATAGATCACCCTGGTATATCGCCTTCCCTTGAGCATACGCCGATTCTGATGTTCCACAGAACTTGCACCCGACATAAACAAGATTTCGCATGTAAGTCAACTTTGATTGCCAAATAACGATAGCTGACGCCTTTTAGGCTTCGATTGTGGAGCATATTTACTACAGCCTTTTGCAGCTCTACGAGAAATACGAAATCGCGTCACTTCGAGGACGGATCTTGCAATGTTTGGGTAAACCATATTGTTATCGTACGCTGTCAGGATGTCGGATTAAAACGAAGTCAACTAGGCTTTCTCTTCCGTGCCCAGCCCACGTTAATGACTATGGAACGTTCATCATCGATCATGGATGCTATATTCGCTTCTCCAGAAGAGGAAGGCCGCGGTCGCCTGTTGAGAATCATGCAGGATTTCCTTGTGTCTGAAGCAGCGAAACATGCCGCGAAAGAAAAAGGTCAGTGAAGTGACTTACGGCCAGTATCATCCATGTGCTCACCTCCACGCAGAAGTCGTCAAGGGGAAAAACAAGCCTACAGAAGTGAATATGGAGGAACTAGTCGGAAATACCGATGGGTTTGCCGACTCCGGGTATGCTCAATGACATCAATCCGGTCAATATAGAACTAAAATAGATTTTGATAGTGTCAGTTCAGCTATCGTACAGCGCTATCTTGATCCTATCTTGGACGCTGCGCTTTCCCGGAACACCCAGATTCAGGCGACTGCGATTGATGTGTTAAGCTTCACCATCAAGCAAGGCCTTGCTCACCCTTTACAGGTATGTGACACGCTTCACGTTGTCCCCTACAATGACTAACTGATGGTGTAACTCAGTCCTTCCCTGTCATCGTGGCTCTAGAGACTAGCCCCGTTCCTAGCTTGTCCAACCGAGCTAGTGCGCTCCATGCTATTCTGCATGGAAAACATGCATCACTGCTCAATACACGGTATACCATCAGCGCCCGGGCGTCCTTTGATTATCAGAAGAAAGTTATCTCTGGCCCTGTTCGAGGTAGCGACACATCTATTTGTTCAGAAAATCCTGCTCATGATACCAAATAGGTTTTCGTGCACAACCGGCGCCTACTGCACTTCTGCAACGCTGGTATTCTCTCGTCCGCGAAAAGCGTCCGACTAGGCAGGATTTTCTCAAGGCCTTAGTCAAAGTTTTCCAAGACACTACGCCAAACCAGGCCACTCAGGTTTGTTGACCCTTTACGCACTGTCCAATGTATTAATGGTGACGTAGGGCGATGTGGATTTCACGCGATACATGGCTGAAAACTTTTCATCCTTCGATTACAAGACTCAAGAGGAAGTCTTCACTGTAATAAAGTATCTGACGTCAGTGCTATCTACGACTGGGATGCAGCTACTCGAAACGATCTCTCCTTCACACCTCCTCACACATCTACATACCGCATCACAACCGGCACCGGCATCTGCGCCCGAAACGACTGTATGTTTTTGACTCGATCGTTGGATACATAACACTCATAGGTCATGTAGGACGCGATGAACGGTATCATTGAAACGAATCGTGAGTTCTTGGCGTCGTTATACAGCACTCACTTATCCGTTATATAGCCAACCCCCCTTCTCCAGGTCTGCAGGAAAGGATCTCCCTCATGAGAAGCTCAGTCATCATCGCCATGGCCATGCTTCTCAAAGCGCATCTAAAGATACTATACTCAATATCAGAAGAGTGCGCTCGCCATCCCATCGTCACCGTGATGTGTACTGACCGACTTGACTCCTTCTAGCAAATGTAATAAATTTGTGCTGGGAAAGAAGAGCGCAATTGGCGACAAACCTGCATTGAAGCGCCACGAAAAAGCCATCTCTTGGGACCGCCTACCATTTGCCATGTCTCCGATACTGACTACTGACGACGTTGACACTCAAAAAGCTCGAGTACGTCAATGCCTAACCTCGTATGCCCTCCTCATCTGACCTTTTCGAACCTAGTTCCTTAACATCTGGAACGAAGACGGGCTAACAGCAGAGCCCGAGGATGAATTTCTTTGACTGTTTCTTGAAACTCTGCTTTCGCCCCCCCCCCCTATTCATGCATCACAATGCCTCCTGCTATTGCTCGCGTCATCCTTGAACTTTCTATCATTATAGCCCATCACATTTCACCCCCTGTTGTCTTCGTAGCACGATGTCATTAGATTACCCACCAAACCTCAGTTGCCTGTACCATAGTATACTCTATATCATTCTGGCATACATAATAAATACGTCTACGAAAACTGGTGACTAAAAAAGTTTCTTTGCCTGGGAATACGGGTTAGTGGTAGACAACGCCGAATTCAGCGTATCATGGTGAGTCTAAATACCCCCCGCCTTGAACTACCTATAACTTCCCCGCGTTGGGTAATTTACCAGAAGGATGTTGGAGAGCCATCCTGAATGTCTATGAAATGTAGAGGAAGCTGACATGCGTCACGAGGGCTTCAACGTCGCTCCGTTCGCAAATATCACCGGTCCCTTCGGCATCTCGTTGAGAACAACTGTGGCGTGTTCATCAAGGCTCGGCTCGTCCTCGAATTTCCACGCCAGCTCGCCGCCATACGATCTCGGGAGATGACGAGGATCGACAAGGTCGCGTAACTTGGTTCCTGGGTCTTTACCAAGAACGTGGATCTTGTTTCGCGTGCCTTCGTCGAACCAACCCTAGGGACGTCGACAATGAGGTGTGAGCATAACCCCCAAAGCGGGTGGGAGGCAGGAGGTAGGAGGCCGTCCGTACCTTTATCCAGCCCCAGATAGTTGGGAAGAACGAAGGTGAGTTGACGATGGCGATCGTGTTGAGGGTCTCTGGATAATTTGCTGTGGCTAGCCGAGATGCCTCCTGGAGGTGGGTTCGAAGTTGCCACATGGAGCCGATGGAGACGTCTTCGAGGTCAATGATGGTGGTAGTGGAAGTGACGGGGGTGGACTGGCTTGCGTGAGGGAGGTGAGAGCAGAGGGGAAAGGTGAATCGGACCATGCCCTCATAGAGGGCAATTCTGTGAAGGCGAATGACATTGCTCAGGCATGCCTGCAGGTCAAAGGAGGATACTTACATACGCTGGTATCGCCGCTCTGGAGAAACTGCGTCCAATTCCTTCTGGAGAGGTGCCAGGGATTTGAGGCGGTATACATAGAGTGGCAGACCGTTCTAATCATTCCGACGAAGTAACGTGTTAGTTTAGGGATGTCAACACCTTCAAATCAGTAAACCGACGCGCCTCATCTCGCCTCCCAGTCCAACGAGGATAAAACCTTCTGGCGTTCTCAAACTCGACTGGATCAAAGGTGTTGTACAGGTTGTCAACATCGTGTTCTCTCCTCCATTTCTCGGCGTCAGAAAACTGTTTCTCCGCAGCTCCAGGCACGAATCCCCTAGCTCGTAAAAATCGCCTGATCGTCAAAAGATTTGAATTACGAACAGCTAGTGTACAGTCAAGATTAAACCCACAGAAGAGTTGGTTCGTCGTGTGAAGCCTCAGATTGGTCCGCCGGAGGCGTATAAAGCTCGGCTTTCGATAGATTCTCCTTGAAGGTTTCGAGAGCCTCTTGTTGAGAGGCTGTGAGATGACCTAGGTGACCCGCGAAGAGGTCGGAATTGCTATTGGCAAGAGGGGTGGTGGTCATACTTGGTGAACCTCACCTGGAGCTGATCAATCCGAGTAGGCATCTCTTCTTTTCCCCATCAACCACCATCATGACTCCCGCGAGCGCCTCGGGCGTCGCCTGCCAGCTCGCTGATAAGGAGGGAAGCAATCCGAAGCAATCCCCTGGCCACCGGCCAAGCCTACAGCAGTCATTGAACCACAACGCTCAACGATTTGAAGATGGTCTCAGGACAAGGGTCGACTGGAGTTTACCAACTTGAACAAAGGCTCTCATCGCAGTTCATGATCACTTCCCTCCGTCCAATAAATCCATCCGCGAACCCGCGCGAAGACTGTCTAGTACTTGGGGAATGCTCACAGCAGGGCCGGTGCCACGAGGATAAGAACTGCTTCTCCGTCCCTGTGTTCAAAAAGCTTCTGAAGCTGAATTCAACATCATGTGTGCCTCGTTGTTCCACTAGGTCTAAAGATATGTGGCTTTCTGTGTCTGCCTCCTGTCACCCGCAGCCCTGGGCAACAGATAATATGAGCCTTACGATCGTCAAGTGCCACTGCTCGGAGGAGCAACAGGCGAGGTGATCTGGTTTACTGAAGAGCTCGAACTGTGGAACATGCCCGCCAGCCCTATGCCACCGGTAATTCTGGGGCAGTCTCATGCTCACCCACGACAACCCCTCCTGCACGCCAACGGAGGGATATGCTTGCATTTCCGTTTTGTAACTTTGTGCCTTTAAATTTCACCAATGGGATCATCTTTCCTCGAGGAACTCTCTAAAGATGACAGTGCTACCGAAACGCCAGTAGAATTCGGGCGCGGGTGGACTTAGCTCTTGTTCCTTGCATTAACAATGTAAGTAAGTTCATTAGATACCCCAAGCGCCTGGTCCAGAGCCCGGCGCTACCTATTAACTAAATTCGAATACAGGAAAAGGCTACATTACAAGTCATAAGCTGCGTAAACGTAGTCTAAATACGGTCCATAAAAGCATCTATAGAAAATGGAGGCATGGGGCAGTTACAGGGAAGGTGGCATAGATCTAAAAGAGGTGATCAGGTTTTAGCGACGCTCAACGCTTCCCTCTCCTCGGCACTTCTGCGCCAGCTTTGTCCACGCCAAGAAACGAGCAGGGTCAATAGTCCACTGGTGAGCATCACTCCAGCCCATATGGTATACATCCAACCTGGGAAAGGATAATCCAGTCAGATCTATGAGCGAGGAAATCTAGCGTTTATCATACCGTCGCCCAGACCGTCCTAGCGTAGTTCAGGAATGTTCCAAAGGCATTAGATATTATATGACTACGGCAAGGTGCTGGACACTGACCTGGAGTGGTACAGCGACCTCTGTGGCTATGAAGGCGGAAATGCCGCGGAAAGCGCTGTTAGTCGCGACCGCGGAAGATGAGCGACCAGTGTTAGCATCAACAATGTATGTGAGGGTACTGGAATATGTCCAGCTGATTTGACTGTGAGTGTCTCGGATTAGGGTGGAGAGCGGGGGGAACGCACATTGAGAAGAAACCACAACTGAATAGCATGACACAAATTGCGGCAACATGAACGTGTCCCTCGCAGATCCATCCAAATGCCAGGATGCATGGCGGGAGTAAGAAAATGCTGTATATTGCGCTCTTCAAGCGCATCTGGACAGCAATGTCAAAATACTGACGTCGAGATTGAGGAAAGGGTTATACCTCTGGATAGCTGACGTTGCCGTTGGCCGCCTTCAGTCGAGCAAGTTCGTGGTCAGACCAACGGCCACCTAGGAGGCTACCAGCGACGGAACCTGCAGGACCGTTATTAGAATCAGATGAGAACTGGAGGCTAAGTCGACTCACCAGCTCCATATGCCACCAAAACGAACCCAATGGTTAGCGCGTTGTAATTATATTTGCTACTTAGAGTTCTAGCGGATGTGTATGCAATAATAAATCCGAATGCAAATTGAAGACCTAGAGCTGAGCTCAGTGATGCTGTAGCACATGTGTAGATACCACCTACCTGAAGCGGTTAAAGTGACAATGTTGTTCCACCGGCGTAAAACCAGGACGAGCGGCTTGAACAAATTAACGTCTCCAAGTGAAAGGGTCACTGTATTTGCCGTACCCGCCGGTGCCACATTTTTTTCCGGGTCAGTATTTTTGGTCGTGATCTCAGGGCTATTTTTGGTCTCGCCGTGCATCGCGGGATGGGCTTCGGCGTCCCGCAACCTGCGTTTGAGGACATTTTGGTAGGCCAGACTGCGCTCCCGCCGGAACGTATCGTGGAAGAAGACTAGGAAGCACAAGCACGTGGCACCAGAGACTATCGCGAGGAACCAAAAGATTGCGCGCCAGCGCAGACCTGTGGTTAACACTCCACCTAATATAGGTCCAATCGACTGTGCGCTGCCTGAGTATGGATGTCAGAGACGTGGACGACAAAAGGTTACTTACTGGTCCTAACAACGGTGCGATGTAATAAATGCCCATCTAGAGAAATTAAGCTGGTACTCCGGAGAAAAACAAGGAATGCGGTGATTCATCGTGCGGTTACCTTTGTACCTCGCTCTGCAGGTTCGAAAATATCAGCTAGTGTAGCAGCACCGATACTGATAACAGCGCTGGATCTAAGCAAAGCTGTAAGAACTCGTAAAGTCCCTTCGTTGATCACATACCCTGCAGCTTGAAGAGCGCGAAAACCGATGACACTAGCACCAGGTTATGACGATATCTCATGAGTAAGATTAAAGTACTCACAGTTCGATGCTCTTGCTTACAGCCACCACAATTGACCCCAGAGTAAAAAGGGCAAGCGAGATGAGATAGACGAGCTGTCCGGTTATTTGTGAGATTGGCGACGGCTTAATGCTGAGAAGGAAGCATACTTTGCGACCTTTGACTTCACTGATTGCGCACCAGAGCAGCGGCATCAAGCCCTGGACAAGAATGAAGACGGATATGCTCAAGCTAAACTGAGAGCTTGTGGCGGGCAGGTCAACTTCCATCTGTTCCACGGCGGCTGTACACAAGGCAATGATTGAATCATCAATTCTCGAAAAAACATTTTACACAAATGTATCCTACTCACGGTTCTGAATATTCCCGGCAAGCCCAGCAATCATGGACGCAGAGGATATTAGGGTTAAACTAAGATTCTACCAGGAATATTTCTATCGTAAGGCAGTCGCAAGAGAAAGGCGAAGGAAGGTTGGAACCTTTCGGAGAGACGACCACGCTCTGGGATCATTCTCGACCGGCATGTGCTCAATGTCAAAGGGGACGACCTGAGAAACAGGTGCCATAGTAGAGTCTGTCGGTAACGCCGACGCAGTCGGCTGGACTGATGCATGCTCTAGAGTAGAGGAGGAGCACGACGAGTGCGACATGGATCCCGAGCGTGGAATATACTGGAGCCGCGGTGCAGCTGTTAAACATTTATGCACAAGGGAAGTGTTTACTTTTATAGGGCTTGAAGAAATCGCAGCGTGGGCCGAGATGAAAAGCTACTTCACATTCCGAAGTTCCGAAAAATTATGTTTTCCATCACATGCACACAATATGCACACGGCACCGCAACAATACTGGTGGACCCAATATCCTTGATAGACACCTTCGATTGAAATAACGTCATGCCGTGCTTGTTTTGTTTGATAATACCTCGTTTCCTCCAAGTAAGGAAATTTCGTCCGGACAGCGGTACAAGCAATAACCGAGGAGGCGAGATAACTGAGATTGACAGACCGAGGGTCCCAGTCGTACTTACTACTTGAAAGTGTAAGATTGGTTCCCACGCTTAAGCTCGCTATGAGCCTTCGGTGGGGCAGGGAAGTCGCCATAGAATGCACCACCTGAAAAACAAAAAAAAAAGAACATCAGCTCAAGCTAAACGAGAACATGAGGCAGGCAGAAATCAGTACCGGTCTTTTGTTTCTTCTGTTTCTTCTTCTGTTTGGCGTCCTCGGTGTTCGGATTATCATCCAAAATGTTTGGCACTGCCGAAAAGTCGAAGGGCTCGTGGTCTTCAGGCTCGTCGTTAGATCCGGCTCCCTCAGGTTTTTGGGGTTTGTTTTTCGGACTGGAACCTTCGGCCGACATTGTTGACGCGCCATCAGGGGCGGGCTTCACCCTTTTACGTTTCTTCTGCCTGGCTTGGCCCACAATAACGATCGAGTCTTCGACATCCTGGGTGACTTTGCGCTGGGCCGCTGGTACGAACGGAATTTCTGCCTGTACCCCTGGCACCTCTGCCTGCATTATTACGTCCTCAGAAACAGAATCGTTTCGTTGTTCCGAAATCTTTGAACAATATGAGGCGAAGTACAACATGATCGTAGGGTGGGTTGGTGGTAAGTACCTTTGGTATTGACGGCGCGATAACCAGCGTGCTGTTAATACGAGCTACAACTTCGCGGAAATGAGGGCTATCGTGAGGGCGTCCACTTGTCGATTGCTAAGGTTTTGCATGTCAGGGCTGGCAGGAAAGGGGAAGGTAATCGGGTATAGTGGACGCACGAGTTTAGAGGGAAATACGCTAGTCGATACATTCCCAAACAACGAGCTTTTTGACGCAGTGAACGAGGATGTGGTTGAAGATGTCTTGCGGATTGCAGAAAGAGTGGTGCCGAAGAGCAATGATGCAGATGAGGCAATCGCGCTTTTTGTTGCTGGTGCCGAGGAGGCACGCAAAACATGCGGAGTTTCAGATTCATTTTTGGAAGAAGAAAAAGAATCACGCACTGCGGTTCCAGAAATTCGATGTAGAAGCTTCACTCGGCAACGCTTGCGGCTGGGTTAAGGGCTCGATTGGCACCTCAGGCGTCAACGCTTGCTCCATGGGAGCAGGTGCCAAGGGAGTGGTACTGCTCGACAAATGCCTTTTTACACATTCTCTGATCACCTCTAGTAACTCCTTCGCGCGCCTGCGTATGACAGGAGGCACTGAGTGAAATATGCCAAGCAAGGCGGCCATGTCTGCTGGGGGCTGTTCTGCCAATTGGAATAAGAAATGGTTGGGCAGCACGTATCTTGCAAGGCGAGAAACAATATGAGTATCTTACGTCTAAATGATGGCGTTTCAGAACGTACCTCGTACTCTCGTCGTCCTCACGCGCGACCATATCTCTCCATTTGTGTACGGCCTGATACACTGCGCGCTGGAGGGCACCCACACCAACGCCAGGTCCTCCAGCGAGCAGAGCACCTTTATTCCATTTCCGTGCCAGGCTGTCCCAGCCGTTACTTCCAGACCCACCTTCCGCATCGTATGTTTCTTTCTCGTACGTACGCAAGGCGGTTTCTTCTGATCGAAGGAGAACCTGTCTGATCAGGGCATGTGCTAGATCGCCAGCTGGCGGTGTGTGCGGCGGTGTTCCAGAAGGGGAGAGAGATTGTGCACGAGACTGTGCTCGTGATTGGGCGCGGTCTAGAAGCGCGTTCCGGAGGTTATCGTAGATATACAGAAGGAAATGCGTATCGGAGCGAGCGTAATCTAGCATTTCCTTGGGAAGGGGGCTGTTCATAGAATGAGTAAATCAACTCGACGTGATCGGGACGAACACCGACCGTATACGCCAGTCGGCTAATTGGTATCGTTTATCGGGAGTAAAGTCGCAATACATTTCGAGGAGGTTGGCGAGACCATGCCGAGGAAACTCTGGTCAGCATGGTGAGCACCCGGTGAACTGTGAAAACGTTGGTGTCGTTACCTAATGTTTTGGACGCGTGAAATGTATCAAACAAGTTGACGACGTAGATGTTGAAGTCTTGCTGGAGCCACACAATGTCGCTCTCCGCGCCATGGAAGACCTAGCTTTGATGCTTAGCGTTTAGCTGAACTAGAGAAACCCGGAATACCACAAACCTTGACGATTTTCGGGTCCGTGAAGATCTCATTTAGGTCGGTAAGCTCATCTCTCAATGCAAGGGCATCAATGATCCAGTCTTCCTCGCGTGTGCTTATCTGCATCAAGCAGAGAAAGCCTGCATATGATCGGTAACTATGGTGTTCAAGGTCTACGGCGATCTCTGATGCCTGCCTGAGCTTAGCCAACATCGACTGGAAACCTTCCGTGGTCGATACCCAAGTGAATGGTGTATCCGTAAGATCTTTCGGCGGGGAGGGTACTACGCTCCGAAACATGCGTTCTGGGTAAGAAATGTGTGTTATCTCGTAGCGATATGGATGCGTTGATCTGCAAAGGAAGTTAATAGCTATTTTAGCCCAAGATGAGCGAAACTTGCATTAGATTGGGAGAATTGGGATCGGCGTCCGCATCGTGATAGTCGTGGCCCAGGGGCACTTGCGCGTTATACTTGTGTGTCAATGAAGGATACCATGGTGAGATAGTGTTGTCGACCTTGCGCCGGAATAGTAGCTGGGGCTTTGGAAGATGAGATGCGTGCTGAATAACGGGGTCTATGTGTCCGCGAGGTAGGACCTGCCGTCGATGAGAAGAATGTGTGAGGTTCAAGGTTTCCAGCTGCACACACCTTCTTCGTTGGCTGCGCTACGGGATTAATGGCAATAGCAGGTGGTTTCGTGCGTCCTAGGAACTCGTCCAAACATATATCCTAAAACGAGATGGGTCAGCGATAACTAGGCAAGGGTGAGTAACTCACCGTCTTCTCCAAGAGCTGGTCCATAGAATCAACCACAAGTGAATGAAATTTGTCAACGACGTCGTCCTGATTCTCCAACTTCCCCTTCCCTTTTGCCCTCGATGAGGTAGTATCTGCAGTAGCGACCAGCGCAAGAACTTTGTTCGTTAAGGAGAGTACTCTCGCAGAAAGACCGTCGAGATCTGTCGCGAAAGTTGGGTCCATAGATCGGTGAAACGCTATATCGCTTGGGAGCGCAAGCGCATTCCTCGTCGTCTTCAGTGCACTAGTCTGTAGCTGCGAGTTGAACTCAGCATAGGTTGTGGAGGTGAGCGTACTGCTGGATGCCTCGCTTGCCATCGTTCTCGACGTCGTCGGTGAAGAGCTAGCTCCCCCAAAATGAAAAATACTAGTCACGTGCTCTTATTAGATAATCACTATGCCGAACCAAGCCACCGCTGAGCGACTGGCACGACGGCCCGAAGGGTTTGATCTTACCATAACTCACCAATAGGCAATACAGAACACAAATCCTGTACCCAACTGGTGTATGGAAGTTATCAGGTTCAAGTCATCCGTGTTGAAAAGTGTTCCATTTAACTCTTCATTGTAGGATAACGGGACCTCGTAAGCCGATGTCTTGTAATAGGAAATGGCCCCTATTCTATTTTTCCTTCCTCACCTTCATTCACGTTTCCGTCACTCGCCACGACCATGGCACGTACACCTCCCGCTGTTCTCCACGGCCTAAGTTCAGTCGTGCGTAGCGACCCTTCCGCACATCCTGGCGTGTTCTTTGAAGGAGAGGTGTCTCAGTCGCCGGAAAGCTCGGATTCAGACAGTACAGACAGCGAAGCTACACTCGACGAAACGGAAATCGGCGTTAACTTTGGACATCCGTTACAGCGTATGTTTCGTGTAGGGAGTACAGACGAAGATGGGCCGTTTTTTCATGGGTCTCTCTCCCGAGGTTCTACGTCGAGCTACACATCGAACTCAAGTTGGTCTTCTACATCATCAGTGGTGTACGACACGTATGGAAAGCTTTGCCATTACATCAACAGAATACTGACTGTCATTTTCAAAAGCGACTACGAGGAGTTAATTGACGATCTGTTGAAAGAGAATCCAACCTTTAGCCCGGAGTCTCCAAACATGGTAAGTACAATGAAGCCCTCATTAAGCATAGATCATGAATATCCACCTAGGTGCTGATTGAGCCTTCATCCCCCGGACTCCGAGACTCTCTTATGATAAAATGCCTTAACCGTGCCTCGACGGAGCTGTACCTCCTGTTAGAGCTTAACCACAAAGAGCTGCGGTCAGACCCGTGGAATCCTTTGCCTCACCTGCGGTGTGCGGTCGAGCGTGGGGAGAACGTCTATCTGTGTATGGAGCGGCTTAACCCCTACGATGAGCCACCGTTCCAGACAGTGGCTAATTACATCGAGTTCTTCAGGCAGGTTCTTGAGGTACGATATATTTTCTTTCTATCTGTTATCTCGTAACTGACACAGGACGCCGACGTTTTATCAGGGCCTTACTTTTCTTCATGAGCTGAATATAGGGAATTTGTCGTTCCAACATCCGTCATGCTATATGGTAGATTTAAGCAGCGCGCCGAAGTCTTGCGCATCGCCCGGCGAGTTTGACAGGACAGCTTATCCAGTCAGATACTACTTTACAAACCTACCGCAGGCGACGAAGTATGACCCACCTCTAGCATCCTCAGCGTCTGTGTTCAGACGTGACGTCCAGGATTGCGGTGTGATGATCGAACGGTTATTGATCCACGTTCGTGCTACCTTCTCGCTGCTCCTTCTTGTATACCATATTGAAGTCTTGTTGCCCAGGTCCCTCGTATCGAGCCGAAGCTGAAATCACTAGTCAAGGCGATGACTGTTGGTGGCTTCGGAGCAGAAGAATCTCGAAAACTGTTCGAAGCGCTTTGCAAATCCTTCCAATCGTCGACACTGGATACCCCTGCGCCACCTCGTGAGCAATGCGTACGCAGCAATACGACACTTTCGATACCAAAGAGAAGTCCATCATGCAGGGTTCAATCATCCATGTCTGCATAGTTTCGTCATTTTTTTTTTGGATTAGGAAACAGTGTGTAGGCAGATCCACTGGGTTGTGGAATATATTCAATTTAATGCTACCGTAATATGACCACATTTTTCTGGCTTGTCAGTGGTGCAGGACATCATTTTGTTGGCGTCGGCGACCTTGGTACCCTGTAGAAGGTTGACTTAACTCGAAACATCAGGTTGTTTTGGCCTGGAAGCGTCTCATGGCCGTGGGTTTCAACCAGGCATCACTTAACGCGCTGGGAAGAGACGGGGATCCAATCACTTGTGAAAGGCTAGTTTGCTAGGTTCAACGGTGGTCTGTTGAAGCCCACGCGTTTGGCAGGTAATTTTTGACTGGTACAAAATTCAGTGACTGAGATACAATCTGGTGCACATTTTAAGTATGGTGATACAGAGCTTAAACCTGTGTCAGTAACATTGCAGAGGCTGGAGAGGAACGACACAAGTGACGTACAGGTCAGTCAAAATTCTTGAGTGCCGACCACGGAGGTGATCCGAAAAAAGAAGGTAGAGCTTCCCAAAGTCTGGCTTGTCCTTCTTTATGGTCCCGCATTGCAGAATATGTGCAGTGCTTGCAAAAATTGTCTGCCCACGACACATCCCAACTTTGGACACCACGAAAAAACCCAGCAGGCCCCGAGTTATCAGCAAAGAGTACGAAATATATAGACTTGGCATGCGGTTCACACGTCCGGGAAGTGCAGTTCTGATATGGGACCCGTTTCAGCCACTGGAAAGTGTGTTCCATATCTGCTTCGTGAGCTTGATACGCTGCGAACGCCCAGACCAGCTTTTCTTCATTGGAGAGGTGAATGAGTGATTTATCTGGACGCGGAACGCCCACAAAGATCTTTTTCTAACGGAGTGGTATATGAGGGCCTGCGATGTACATGGGATTCGGGCAGAAAGAACATACAAGGTCGTGCTTGGATAGGAGATCTAGATAAAGAGTGGGCAAAATGCGATGTAACTTCAAATCGCGGACGAGGACCAAGAGATCAAGCAGTTCAGTGGATGGTCGGATTCGGGTATAACCTTTGCGCCTTGTGAAAGCCGCTAGGTCTTGCGGAAAGTCTTGCATAAGGCGTGACACTGCGTCGTCGCGGAACTGCAGGAAATTATATTTATGTCCAAGTCGAGCCATTGCGGATATAACCGGGATTGGGAGAGCATCATTTGGGTTATGAAAACTGCGCTTCTCAGATAGGGTCTCTTGATATAGCTGCAAGGGGGGGCGGGTGTAACGCACCAATCATAAAGGCGATTCAAAAGATGTCCAAGGTCTTGTGCAGTATCAGACAAGTGGACAATCGGACAACCCTCAATTTTAGGTTCGCCTGGTGGTTGAGGTACGTCGAACATATCTTTGAAAACGCTTGAGTGTTTGGCCAGCACCCCCCGGTGGATGCGAAACTGTGTCCTTTCAGCTTCGAGGATGATGTTCCCATCTGTGAACCAGATCTCCGAACGAGTTATGGTCTTTTGGTTAGGGTTTTCGTCTACTCGCTTTCGTTTCGTGGCAGACATGAGTACGGATAGAGAGATGCAACACCATGAGTGTCACGCGCACGATAGGTCATGTCACACCTCGTGGTTCCTGCCACGGCGAGGTTGTCTCCTTTCGCCAGGCTGTTTCGTTCGTCCTAAAGGCGAACGGTCTTCCGTTACTGGAAAGGAAACCGTACACTTATGACCGCACCGTGGGACTAAAGGTACGATATCGACTGAGCTTCGTTGGTATAATGTACAACTCTGGATCGAAATGTCTGGTGGTATTGATACTAATAATGGTACAAGTTCTATACAATGATTGCTTCAACCTAGCCTATATTGGTTAAAGCGATGGGTGAGAACCATTAGTTAAGCAGGAGGATATGCAACGTACCGCGCTTCAATCGAAATTGCTGAGGTTTGACCAAGGAGGGAGCCCAAAGAATGAGGGCAGGGCTTCCCAAAATTTGAACCGCCCCTCTTCATGCGCACGTCTTGCAACTGGGCGACAACAATCGCAGAATCGCTCTGTCCAAGACGCGTTCCAGTCCACAAGGCCAGGGACGACGGCATCATAAGATGCCTTAGCGAAGAGCATAAAGTGTATACTCTGAGCCGTTCCGAAACACCGGTTTTTGGCAGTGCAACTTTTATACGGCACACGTGTTAGCCAGTGCAGAGTGTATTTCATGCTGGCTTCTTGAAGCCGTGATGAACCAAGAGCCCAGGTATATTTTGCTTCTTGGGAGAGCTGGATTAGTGAGCCGTCCTCACGTGGTACGCCTTCGAAGATTTGGTTCTACATGGTGTTCGTGTAAGTTCGTGGATTGTATCCCAAGACAAACGGCGTACGAGATCGTACTTTCCTCGACCTATGATATCCAAATAAAGAGATGGCAGAACGCGATGTAATTTTAATTCGAGAGCGAGGATTAGGATGTCGAGCTGCTCGATGCTCTCCTCCGGCTCAATACGAGTGTATGATTTGCGCTCCAGATACGACGCCAGGTCTGGTGGGAATTCATACTCAAGACGTGATACGGCATCATCGCGGAATCGTAAGAAAGCATATCTGTGTCCAAGCCGAGCCATCGCAAATAGAATGGAGATCGGCAGTGCGTCAGATGAGCGATAGAACCTGTGCCTGCTAGATTAATCTGGGGCACACTAATTGAAACCGAGGGCCGCAGAGTGGCCTCACGCACCAGTCGTAAAGCCCGTTTAAGAGGTGCCCAACGTCTCGTGCGGTCTCAGCAAGGCGAACGATTGAACAGCCCTCGACCGTGTGTTCATCAGGCGGGGGCGACGCATCGAGCACATCGAACACATCCTTGAAAACACTGGAGTGCTTGGCTAGCAGCGATCGATGAACACGAAACTGGGTTCCCTCCGCTTCGAGGACGATATTTCCGTCTTTGTACCAGATCTCTGAACGAATGATTGGGGTGGGCTTTATATCTTCAGGGCCGTCGTCAATTCTCCTCTTTTTTGTAGCAGACATAGACTTTGGTAGTGAGGTGGGAGGGACACTGTCGAGAATTCCATATTCTTGAGTGATTGAAAGCCTGAGAAGGTGAAAACGTGCAGAACATGTGCAGAACCCTGTCAGTTGTCACGTACGCGATGCGTCACGTCGTGACCACTTCTCTCTCTTCAACACCGTTTTTCACAGCGAGCGCTCTAAGGCCAGTAGCCATCCTGCTCTACGCTTAATCTCTCGGATCCAGGGCGCTAGGGCTAGGGTCTGCGTTTTTGGGCTAGAGATGTATATCAAGACCCTAACAATACAGGGTTTCAAGTCTTGTGAGTTATTGCCTCAATGCGCGCTTTTAGTGACTCAAATCCAGGCGTGCAGACCGTGATCAGACACAGATTGAACCTTTCTCACCGAGACATAATGTTGTTGTCGGACGAAACGGTTCCGGGAAGAGCAACTTTTTTTCAGGTGAGTGGATCTGTGCTGTACAATCTCGAACAGTATCTTGAATCATGTATATCTAGCAATTCGGTTCGTGTTGTCAGATGCGTATACATCGATGTCCAAAGAGGAGCGTCAGGCGCTGCTGCACGAAGGTGTAACCGTGGCCACTACCATGTCAGCCTATGGTACGTTTCTAGTGACCTTGGTCAGTGGCGTAGCTGAGTAGACCTTCAGTCGAGATCGTGTTTGACAACTCGGACAACCGGTTTCCAACAGGTCACGACGAAGTCATCTTACGGCGGACAATCGGTCTGAAGAAAGACGAGTACAGCTTGGACAAGAAGAGTGCGAGTAAAGCAGATGTGATGAATCTGTTGGAGAGCGCTGGGTTCAGCAAGTCTAACCCATATTATATCGTCCCACAAGGCCGTGTGAGTTCCCCCTTCACATTCGATACCTGCCGTTTAATCATCTTTTGTGCAGATTACGGCCCTAACCAATGCTAAAGACCACGAAAGGCTAGCGCTTCTGAAAGAAGTCGCTGGTACGAAGGTATACGAGCAACGCCGTGCAGAGTCTCTCCGAATCATGGCCGAAACCGACGCTAAACGTACCAAAATTAACGAGTTGTTGGACTATATCGAATCTCGGCTGACGGAGCTGGAGGAGGAAAAGGAAGAATTGAAGGAGTTTCAGGATAAGGATAAGGAGAGGCGGTGCTTGGAGTATGCTCTGTATCAGCGGGAGCTGGAGGAAGTGGGAGAGGCGCTGGACGAGATTGAAGAAGATCGGAGAGCTGATGTTCACGGTGCGAATCTTCGCAGAGAGAAATTCAACGAACGAGAACAGGAAATATCCGTGCGTGGCTCTTTGTTGAAGCAAGTTTCACTGTTGGCGAGCTTTTTTTTTTTGGCCATTTATATAGGACCTGGAAAAGGCGATATCAGAAGCAAAACACTCACAGCAAACACTGAAGATCACCCGGGACGATACCCAAGCTGAGCTGACCGATTTTATTCGGACTCGTACAGAGCTCGAATGCACCATTGCCGACCTACGTGCCGCAAATGCGAACGCAGGTGGGAAGCGGGAGGAACTTGAGGCTGAGCTTGCGCGTGTTGAGGCCAAAGTCGCGGAAAAGGAGGGCCAGCTGAACGAAATCCTACCCCGGTGGACAGAACAGCGCACTAAAGAGTTGACGGAGAAGCGAAGCTTAGATGAGGCGAGCGCGAAACTGGCATCGTTGTATGCGAAGCAAGGACGTGCGACGAAGTTCCGGACGAAATCTGAGCGGGACACGTACTTGAAGCATGAGATCGGGTCGATGGATGATTACAAGAAGACCCAGACGGCTGCGTTGGGGAACGCGCGGACAGAGCTGGAGAGGGCGCGGCGGGGTCTTGGTGAGATTGATGCACAGATTGCGGACGTGCAGAATAAGATTGAGGATGGGAGGACGAGAGTTCGGACTTTGGCTGAGCAAGGTGCTGGGCTTAAGGAACAGCATGTCGAGTTTGCGGAGAGGCGGAAGGATCTGTGGAGAGAGGATACCAAGTTGGATAGCATTGTTGGACGAGCGGCTGAAGAGTCGAGGACTGCGGAGAGGTCACTTGCGGGCATGATGGATAAGGTGTGTCTGCTCTCCAATATCTGTAATATATCTTATGACGAGGTGTAAATTAGGATACAGGGACAGGGCTTCGCGCAGTCGACAGAATTGCCGAGCGACCTGGGTTTGAGGGGGTTTACGGCCCGCTCTATCGTCTCTTTGAAGTCACAGACCCAAAGTTCAACATTGCAGTCGAATTAACCGCAGGGAATAGGTATGTTTGACCCATTGATGAACCACCGCCGTTATTCATCGTGACTGTCGTAGTTTGTTTCACGTAGTCGTTGACACCGACGAGACGGCGTCGAAGGTCCTGGATATAATGATCAAAGAGAAGACTGGCCGAGTGACATTTATGCCTCTCAATCGACTTCGGCCCAAGAACCCGCCAGCTCCTAATGCTCAGGACGCTGAACCCCTGCTCGACAAGCTGCGATTCGACAACAAATTCGAAAAGGCCTTCCAGCAGGTGTTTGGGAAGACTTGTGTCTGCCGTGACCTGACTATCGCTGCTGCGTATGTGAAGAGTCACGGGATTAACACCATCACCCTCGATGGAGACAAGGTCGATCGCAAGGGCGCACTTACAGGAGGGTACCACGATGTCCGGCGGTCCCGCATCGAGGCGATCAAGAGCGTCACGACGTGGCGCGCTAAGTTTGAGGCAGAGGATAAGCGGTCCAAGGAGGTCAAGGCGTCGATCCTGAAACTTGAGCAGGAGATCACGCGAGTGACGGGCCAGATGACGGTGCTCGCTGGACAGCAGAATCAGACGAGGGAGTCGCGGGAGAGGCTGATGGAGGAGGGGAACCAGCTGACGCGGGAGAAGGAGAAGCTTATCCAGCGCGTTGGGGCGCTGGAGACTGACTGTGCTGAGCTTGAGACTGAGTTGACGGCGCTCGAGACGAAGCTCGCGGCTTATAGGGCGGAGCTGTCGACACCTCTTGCGCGGGGACTTACTAGTGAGGAGGAAAGACAGATGGGCAGCCTCGGGAAGGAGGTTGAGAAGCGGCAGAAGGCTATGCTGGAGCTCAGTCAGAGGAAAAATAAGGTGTGCTTTATCCTTCATGCGTTCTCCGCTTGGGCCACTTACCTATATGGCAATAGCTCGAGGGACAAAAGAATCAGATCGAGATCGAGTTGAATGAGCGCCTTCGCCGTCGCCGAGAGGAACTGGAGGGCAAGATCGAGACTCTGGGTGATCCAGACGACGGTGATGCGTCGTCGGCAGGTACACTCGAAGCGAAGGCGCGAGAGCTAAGAGCACTAAACAAAGCGATCACGACACTATCTAACAAGGCGGAATGTAAGTTTCGATATAAAATAATCTCTCAGGGACTAATGACCGGCAGCCATGGAGAGGGAGAGCGAAGATCTTACAGTCAAGTTGCAGGAGCTACGGACGTCGCTTGAGAAGGTCCAAAATCAGCAAGCGGAAGACAGCCGTACGATTAATCGTCAACAAAAGACGACAGAGCGGTATCTCGCGAAGCGGCAGATGTTGCTGGGACGGAAAGACGAGTGTAACCGGAATATTCGAGACCTTGGCGTGCTCCCAGAAGAAGCCTTTGAAAAGTACATCCACGAGAAACTCGATAAGGTACGTGACTCAAAAGCAGGAAAACAACCTTTATTTGACACGTTTCGTTATGTTGTGCAGCTGGTCAAGAAACTCCACAGCATCAATGAGGGCCTCAAGAAATTCGCGCATGTGAATAAGAAGGCTTTCGAGCAGTACAGCAACTTCACCAAGCAAAGAGATCAGCTCCTGAAACGGCGCGAGGATTTGGATAAGTCTGCGACGTCTATCGAGGAGCTCGTGGAGGTGCTGGATCAGCGCAAGGACGAAGCTATCGAGCGGACGTTCAAGCAAGTTGCTAGTAATTTCGAGGAGGTGTTTGAGAAGCTGGTGCCTGCCGGTCGAGGGAGGTTGATCATTCAGCGGCGTATTGATCAGGTCAGTTCTTTCTTCTCGGTATACTCGGATGATTAACTAATGTGTCGATGTTCTATTACAGGACGAAGAGATGGACGAAGATGCTGAGGAGACACAGCAGAGCACAATCGATAATTACACTGGGGTGTCCATTAAGGTGCTTTTACATGGTGGTTGTTTTCCGATGAAGGTGGCTCATGTGCCGCTAGGTATCTTTCAATTCCAAAGTGGACGAGGGACTACGGATACAGCAGTTGTCGGGTGGGCAGAAGTCACTAGTCGCTCTTGCAACGGGTTCGAAAGTCTTCTACCTTTTCTGATGCACGCTCAACGTTTCTTCGTCCAGTCTTTGCCATACAGAAGTGTGACCCGGCACCCTTCTATCTCTTCGATGAGGTGCGTCGTAGTCGAACCAGTCCGCTGGGCGTGTTTTGACCTTGACGGTCTCTAGATCGATGCGAACCTGGATGCTCAATATCGTACTGCTGTCGCGTGTTAGTTCCGCCTTCATGGACACTTTCTCGCTTTGCTGACATGACTTTACTCCAGCTATGATTCAGTCCTTAGCTGGCACTGCCCAGTTCATCACGACGACATTCCGACCAGAGATGTTGGTGACGGCTGACAGGTTCTACGGCGTCCTTTTCAACAACCAAAAAGTGTCATCGATCCGAGCCATCAAACGGGAAGAGGCCATGGAATTCGTCGACCAAGTGCGTTTCTTTGTTGTGTCCCTTGTGTCTTTGCTGATGAGGTCTCGCACCGAACTTAGGAGGCACAAGCTCAGTAGTGGTAGTGGTGCTATTCTCTTCGTTCTGACTCTTCATTGCTCGTCGTCGTGCTATATTTATTTTTTGGACTCAAGCTCGTGCTCTGTTGTATTCGCTGTTTTATTTTATTATCGTCACTTACGGTTTTGTAGTATTGTATGATGCGAACCATGTATATGTACCCTGACCACTTCAGACGCGTTTGCAACTCAAGTATGGGGTCAGCTCAGGGTCGAAACCGGATATACCCGGTACCTCTTTTCCATTTTGCACAATCTTTATTTTGTTTCACGAATGCGTAGCTAAATGCTATACAATCTACCTGTTACTGCATAGGCACAGTCCTATCGCAACGCCTTTTGACATCGCTCAGATTGACATCCGCACACCCGTCCGCAATGGCGACCCATCCGAGAGGATTTCAATAGGTTGCGATGGCCTCAATCTCAACATCGACATCGTTCGGTAGTTTGCCAGCCTGAATGCATGTTCTGGCAGGCTTGGGGGTCGGGAGCAACTACGCAAAGACGTCAGTAGTCACTTTTACGAGAAAGCCGAAAGAAGGATTACGTGCCTTCTCGTACACCTCGTTCATGGACGCGAAGTTATCCATGTCTTTCAGGTAGATGTTGACCTTCACGACTTTCTCCCAAGAAGACCCGGCGGCTTCTAAAACGTTACCTAGATTAGCGATGCATTGGGCCTGGATGTGATCTGGTCAGAGCACGAAGGATCGGACAGGATGACCACGCACTGTATGCTCTTGGATGCCTCCTGGAACAACGACACCGTCTTTGCCAACTGGAGTCTGTCCGCTAAGGAAGATCAATCCTGGGACCTTGGTCGCATGGGCTTCATCCCCAAACGCCACTCAGCCGAAATATACCGAAAGCCATCCACGTTGATGACTCACAGAGGATATGGGGAAAGGACGGGTTGTTGGTGGAGTTGATTTTCTCGACGGACATGGTATATGTATCAATGACTGGTGAATTCGTTGCATCTCCTTTATCTGACCTCCGCCGGGCCGTAGTTCCCGAGAACCAGACCCAGTGATCGCGGTGAACCATGCGCCACCGCTATCTTCGTAGCCCCTTGCATCTCAATTTCACCCGTTCAATGATGAGGGTCTATCTTGGTTTCGAGCCCATTTCGAAGCCCCAGTATACCCCCATTAATTTGCTCATGACCTATATCTGCAGACTCTGTGTCACGTTCCCACCCCAGGAAGCACAGAGTCTATTCCCCCTACTCGTCGCCCGACTATCGTTTCCATTCCGCCTCTGTGTAGATGTCAGAACCTCAGCTCCACGCTGCCCCTTACGAGTCGGAGAAGGCAGAAACGGAGGATGGGAACTTGAAGGAGGAGAGGGTGGTTGTCACCCCTCAAGAAGAAACGCGGCTCCGTCGGAAGTTCGACTTCTACATCCTCCCACCCTTGACTTTCATGTGAGGAGTCTCTTCTTCAATGAAGTTGACGAGCTGACGATAAATTTAGGTGAGCGAATCCTATCGGACCGATGCGTTCCATGCTTAACCAGCTTAGGTACTTGTGCAATGCGCTGGACAAAGGAAACGTCGGCAACGCGAAAACGGATGGGTGGGATAAGGTATACCCTCACCTTTCATCCATATTTGATGAACTTTTCATCATTTACCTTCACAGGATATTGGCTTGAAAGGAAATCAAGTACTAGTCGCCAAAACCCCCTCATTTTCTGTCTGACTGACCGGCCTTCGTTTCGCAGTACTATATTCTCGTCATGATATTCTATGTACGTGTAGTCCCTTGCATTGTCGGCTTAACTCTTACATATCCCTCGCCAGGTCCCCTTTTGCCTGTGGGTGGATTATCGTTACTGTGCCATCCCTGATTCTTATCACACCATAGATTCGGTACCCCCATTTCACTCTTCGTCAAGCGCTATTCAGCGGCACGAGTATTGCCCATCATGATGATTGGCTTTGTAAGAAATCATTCAGCAATTTCTGCCGCCGCCGGATTGACCAATATTAATCCCTACAGGGTTCAATGTTCGTTTTCACTCGCTGTTTTAGACTGGATCATAATGGTCTCGCTTTTCAAGGTCTCTTTTTGCTGGGATCGCCAAAAATTTCGCTCGTAAGCTTAGCGAATATCTGGGAGTGTCTAGAGTCACACAAGCTTCGCACCTACAGAGATATTCGCGATACGCTTTTTCTTGGGTATCTTTGAATCTGCTATGCTTCCAGGAGTGGTGAGTGCTTCCAGCTTCTCTCAATTTCCATCACTTAATCCGTGCATAAGGTGTTCTATCTGTCTACGTTTTATAAACGTGGTGAACTGGCCTCTCGGATTGGTCTATTCTATGGTTCGTATCATCTTCCCAGCTGAACCTCACCAACAAGCTTCCAATACTGCTCTCAGCTGCGGCTTCAATCGCGGGCGCTTTCTCTGGTATGGATGTGTTCAAGTACTATCTTTAAACATCTTCCTCACACATTGGTAAGGACTCATTGCCTTTGGCACATTCCACATAAAAAATCCGAAATATCATTCATGGCAATTCTTGTTCTGGATCGAAGGCAAGTCTCTCGTTTCCCTTGCTTTTGTGTTGTTTTAGAGGAGATTAATGTAAAGTAGGCGGGGCTACTGTGTGTTTTGCGATCTTCTGCTTGATATGGCTGCCCCTATCGCCTTCAACATGGCGGCTATTGAGCGTACGAGAGAAAGCTATTGCTAGGGCCCGTGTTCTGACAGATTCATCTGTCACGGTCGACGAACATCTCAACATCCGCGACGCCTTCAGACCATTCAAGGATCCCATGTACTGGTAAGCAAGTCTCGCTTCTCACTCGGTCTTAAAAAGTAAACTCGATGCGCAGGTGTTGGGCCCTGATCAGCATATCCTTTGGTGTCCCTCTGGCTAGCGTGAACAACTTCCTCCCACAAATCGTTGCTAGCCTTGGATACTCGACCATCAAGACCAACCTTTTCACAGTCGCGCCGAACATCGTTGGCACCGTCGCACTGCTCTTGCTCACGTTCTCGTCTGACTACTTCCGTGAACGGTCGATACACATGTCAGGTCTTTCGCAGTGAGTATTTATGGACGAGAGCTTAGATGATATCTGTGCACGACAGATGCATTCCACTTGCGACCGCCGTGATTGGCTTTATCGTCCTTGGATCCATTGACCCGTTGGCATATAAACACACGGCATATTTTGCTTGTTTCCTGCTGACCATTGGGGTGAGTCTCGCACAACTATTACTACTGTAGAAGTTTTTTTACGTTGATTCATGGCATATCCAATAGGCCTTTGCGCCTTCGGTTTTAGTGAGCGCATGGTAAGGCTTCGCGTAATGTTGTTACGGGTATATCTGACCAAAGGAGCTATCAGGTATTCAAACAATACGCCCAGTGAGTCAAGACGGGCTGTGGTGGCCGCTGTCATGGGTAAGATGATCGCTTGACTCTCGTTACGCCGGGAGGCCCTAATTATTGTTTGACCCTAGTGGCGCTCGCCAACTCCTCTGGATTGATCTCGACGAATGTCTTCAGGGCACGAGACGAGCCGAAATATATACTAGGTATTTTTTTAAATATCGCTGCGGCGGCTTTCGGTTATCTTGATGATTGTATTTTTTTTCCATTAAGCACTCGCAACGTCCGGTAGGTCTGATGTTATTGCCTGTCTTTTGTGTCTCAAGCTTTGAATGTCAGCGGCATTTGGAGGATTTTGTTTGATACTCGTCGCCTCGTAAGTCCCAAGAAGCCGAATTTTCTACCATTCGCTGATACATGAACGATGTCGTTCACAGGGTCGGCATGTACATGAGGATAGAAAACAGACGGCGGAACAAAACGCAAGGTGTAAATATTACGGCGGCTGATGTGGATACGGAGGACCTAGGACAAGGACCGAAGTCTCCGGCGTTCCGATATATGTATTAACTCGTTTGGGCCGTGCTTTTTTTCCTCCAGCCTGCGCTCTCGATCGTCCTTCGCAACGTGTTATAATGCTACATGCTTCCAGTCAATATTTTTTCAGAATTGGGTTCGATGTCGCTGGGACAACCTGAAATCGTTACTTGCCCCAATTCTCTTTCAAGTCTTGTTCAACTGGTCTGCTCAGATACAAGCGAGTAACATACTTCTGTTAAACGGGCGATCAGGGGTACCGGTGTACACGGCAACCATCCGTTGCATGTCCACGTCCATTACGTCTTCAATTGATCACCTAAAAATACAGCCTGACGATCTCCGAGTCCTCAGCTGCCAACTAGCGGAAACCTCTCGTAATAGCATAGCTTGTTCGACACCAGTGATCGGTCGATCCCTTGTTGCCAGATAATACCGGGATCGCGCACCTCCACGTCCCGTACTCCTGGGACGTAATCACTGGCCGTCGTCGAGTTGACACCTGAATCTGGTGCTACATGAGATCAGAGCAACAACTTTCACTTGGCGCTTCTCATCCTCGTGTGATGGGCTCCATGGCTTCCTACGTGCTGTACTTATGATAGATAGCTCACACGCAGGGAAAGGTATGGCATCGAATTATGACGAAAGTGGTATCTGGCAAGAGTCGCCGCGGAGCCTGATGGTGATGGTACCTTCGGCTTTTACCGAACCAGAGTCAGTGCGCCGTGCATCCATGGCCTGAAACGACCAAGTCAACCTCCAAGCAATCATCCCCTCACTCGGGTACACAACCGAGCGCTGATCTCTGGGAATGGTCTGATGCAATGGTTGCACTGCCTGCTCTGTCTAATGTTGGACGGTCTGGATATTACAGTCAAAGAATCCGAGTCAACCATGATTACTACTTGCGTCTCGCCCAGTCATGTTGAACTCGCCTGTGCGAGAAGGTTCTAACTCCAGTGACTCTCGCTTTCCCGCCTGTATATTGAACACTCGTCCGACTACAAAGGTCCCTTTCAGTTGCTGTCCTGATTCGCTATACATCATGCTATCTGATCTGGTGGTATCCTGGCGTTGCGAGACGGTCGATATCATGATTTGAACTGTTCGAGCAAATCTGATCTACGTCGATAATTACGTTGTTCACGAAAGTGGAACCGAGTGGTAATGTCCTTTTGCAACTCGTGTAACTGTCCTGGGCTCCGGGATGTGCGCTACAAAGACATTAGTGCCGATGCGTGCTGTCTACAAGGCTGTGGGGCTGTTTCGTTCTCCCAGGTCAGCGTGATAGTCGTAATCACGATCAGTGGCATCTTGAGCCATCCAGGAGATGCGATTCCGTGATTGTCTTTCTACTCAGCCTTTGGGAAAGTTGCACCGCAGCAATTATCAGAGGCTGTGAAGCGTCTATGGTCCTAATTGATGATAACTTTTTGGCTTTAAAGATCAGATAGAGAGTGGCTTTCAAGGGTGGGGGCTATCTATCTCTTCTATATCCATCGCAGCGCGGTTTTGAAATGGCTCCAGAGCAGGTCTCACAGCTTTCCCTTCAATCGCAGGCGCAGTGAGTCCCGTTCGTATCGAAAGCGGAAGTCTGAATTAGACTATGGACGTGACCTTCAGGTTTATCAAGTTCTGTATCCAATATGCCAGCATAGGTGAGCCAACAAGCTGGTTTACTCAATAGTTTTATTTACCTTGTCCCTCAAGCCCTGGTTTACTACGATTATTCCCTCACGTTTTTACTTGAAGTTCGCTTCATGTGGCGATCGAAATTCAGGTTCACTACACTTCTTTATATCCTTACTCGCTACGCCATGGTGGCGAACGTTCTTTATCTGCTGGCAGTATCTTCCAAGCTGTCGAAGGTACGTGCCCTCGTCACGACCATCGCTGAACCGCACTTATTCTCCTTGGTTTAGTACATTTTGCGTCTCTCATCAAGTTGCGCCTAGGCTAATCTGACCCCCCCACGACAGTTGTGACTTGTGGTATCGCGTCATTGGAACTCTGTCGGCTCTTGGGCGCGCATCGGTCATCTGTTAAGTCGCGAAAAGCGATGTGAAATGCATCCCTCCAACTCATAGAAGGAATTGCATTTTAGTCGTGTTCGTGGCCCGCACCTACGCGATTTGGAACCGTGATCGACTTGTACTCGCGGCACTTGGTATTCTCGGCCTTGGATGCTTCGTCATCGACTGCGTGGGTGGTTAATTTTGAGGATGGTACGCCACGAGAATGGTGCTGACACGACTTGGCTAGCTGCACATACCGGGTCTAAGATGCCATGGTCCCTCGGGCTCGCAAATGTGTGTCTACCTACTTACTCTCTCTTTCTTACCGCCTTTCTTCTTCTGATGCTTTTCTCAGCCGTAGGCAGTCCGTTGTTGCGGGTTTTCTGCACTTGTGACGCAGCCTTCGTAGATGCCACGCTTTTGTCTGTCCTGATGTGCATTCTTGAACTGTCGGTGGCAGTTCTTACCGTATGTCATGCACTCAGGACATCCAAGATGAAAGCCTTCCAGAGTCAGGATTTGCTCGGGTTCATAATGAGGCAAGGTAAGAATCTTTTGTTTTGAACGACTTCCGAAGTGCAGCAATTTTGGTTGAATGCGGCGTTGTTCTATTATATATATATAGGTGTGCTGTACTTTTGGTGTGCACCCTTTTCGTCTTCATGCTACATGTGCTCGTGTCCGCTTATCACACATGTTGCACAGTGGCGCCTTCATTTTCACTTTCACTGCTATGCTTCTTAACTTTGTGAGTTGGGTGCATGATCGTACAACTGAAGTTTGAAGTGATTCCATTTTTGTTGTATGTAGGTCGCGAAGGTAAGCTTTAAATAGCAACCTGAATTAATTTTACCTCATGAATGCCTTGATAGCCTGGTAGTCTGTTTATCAAACTTCTCAACGCATTGACCCTTCCGTGAGCGTTTGTTTCCTCACGGGTTCCTAAGTTGATGTTAACCTCGCGACTTCACAGTCTCTCTTGTATACTCACGTCGCGGTTCCTCTTGCATCTACGCACATATACCGGAGGCCAGCCTGAAGATTCGATATTGCATCCGGATAGCACAGTTTCAACTTTGAATTTCGGAGTCAATGGGATGGTGGAAGAATTCACTCATTCGAGTGATACTTCGGATCATGGGGAAGAGACGAGGGGTGGGAATGATGATTCTGAATGCGGGTCGGTTGGGGAAAGTGGAAGGAATGAGAGTGAGGTTTGGGTCGAGGACGATACTTTTCACGATACCACTGCTGCCTCTGGTTCGAGCAGCAGGGTTGTACAGGATAATAACCAAGGGAGCTTTGTATAGTAGTATGAAATTGGACAAGGACCTGAAAGATCCTTGTCAATGACTTGCAATGGTCGTCGCGGCGGGGGAGCTCGATGTCGAGTACTCTTTCTAGGTACGCTGTATGAGTAATAACTGGTACGAGCTCATCAAGCAAATGTTTCACTCTGACGTCGCAGCTGTTGGGAAATCCGCACATCCGTCTTGGCACTGTATAGCCGGGAAAATGATGACTAATTTCTGCTGACTGGTGTCCGATTCTCTATACAGTGCCTCAGGGTTCGTCCCTAGCATGCGCCCTTTAAAACCCAGGGGAACGGTGGGGACGCCCATTCCCACATATCCTCAGTTGCTCCTCTAAACCTCCTCAGCGGCTTACTTTCTCGAGTCTTCGTGAGGTTTTCAGCAGTTGAATCCAGAGGTCTAGCGAGCAATGTCACCGGAAAACAGCATCACCCGTTCTGTGTCTCCTCGGTCGGAAACGCCCTCCGCAGCAGAAAAGCCTTTCAGCAGAAGCTTCTTCGACAAAAATAACGCTGTACAGCGTTCGATCTATTTTAAGGTCCTATTTGGCGGCACGTTCTCGATCATTGTCGTTATTTTTGCACTCTTTCCGATCTTCTGGGGGGCAATATGGAAGACGCCAGTCCGGAATCTCAATGGCTGGGTAGTCGTAAGTCGTTTACGCGGGCAGCTAAGCTGTTTCATACTAAATCTTGACGTCGTAGGACTTTGACGGAGGTCTTGTTGGCCAGACGGTCGTTCAGGCATTGACTTCGCAGCAGGTTAGCCAGTTGGGCAAAGTCACATGGACGGCGGTACCAGCAGGTCAGTTCCCGAATGGTCTGGGTGAGTTGGGCGGGGCAGTTATGGAGGAAAAGACATGGGCAGCCATCGCAAGTGCGTACTGTCCTTACTTTCTTTCGTGGAAGCGTCTGATGTTGGTGAAGTACATGCCGGTTCTACTGCAACTCTGCTGGCTTCCTACGCCACCCCTAACGCGTCGTATGATGGTTCCGCTGCCATCACTGTCTATGCCGTCGAAGCGCGCAACGAAAACGCGTTGTAAGTTGTGTTGCTGTGTTCTTCGTAGGACACTTCTCACCATCCGAATCCTCACAACAGCCGGAGTCTCATAAGGCCCTCAGTACGTTCCCTCACCCTTCTCCCTTGCTCATTTCACTTATTCCCTTCCCCACAGGCACAAGCTGCCCTCGATAAATTTTGCCAGACATTTGCCATGCAGTCCGTCGCGCGACTCACGTCCTCTCCGAATCTCGTGGCCCTGCTCACGACCTCACCACAAACTGTTCTCACCCCGATCTCATATACCTTCCATAACCTGGCGCCATTCGATATACCCGTGTACGATCTCTTATCTCCCCTAACCATTCTGTCGGCCCTGACGTGCCGTTTCCTCGCAGAGCATCGGCAGTGACATTTGTCGGCTTGATATACCAGTTGATTCTTTCCTTCTTCATCGTCGTACGTCTGCTCGGCTGTTTGGATACGATATAAATGTTGATTGATGAGCGGCACAGATGATCTGTTCGTCCGCCCGTGAGGCATCAGGCGTTAATCGGAACCTCACCTTGCGCTCCCTCATCATGACTCGATACGTGTCGACCTTTGCGGCGTACTTCTTTATTGCGGTCAGTCCGTCAGTAAGTACAGTTCCCGGACCGGATACTGATGATTACTTGCTAGTTATTCTACGCCTTGCTCAGTCTTGCGTTCCAGCTAGACTTTACTCGCAAGTGAGTGCTCCGTGTTGTTCACCCGCTACGACTCCAATTAACTCGGCACCTAGGTTTGGCCATGGGGGCTTTGTGGTCTTTTGGATGCTTAACTGGGTCGGCATGCTCGCGGTGTACGTATCGCTAATCGCTCTTCCCACCTGCTTCTATGGAAACTGACACATTTTCACAGCGGCCTCGCACTGGAGTCGCTTCTTACCCTCCTCACAATAAGGTTCATGCCTTTCTTCATGATCACCTGGATCATCGGTATGTCCCCGCCTTTTTATCTTCTTTGTGTTTCATTGACGCGTTACTGATTTGGTTTATCAGTCAACGTCTCTGTGTGTATTTTCCCCATCGAAGTCCTCCCTAGCGTCTTCCGTTACGGCTATGCTATGCCGTTCTACAACGTGTCGCACGCCGTGCGCTGCATTGTCTTTGGGACGAGGAATTCAGGTACACTTCTTCCATTGCCCTTCCACGTTTATTATATTATACATGTGCTGAATGCCGCGATCTGTTTAGTTGGCTTGAACTTTGGCGTGCTGATCGCCTGGACCGCCATTTCGTGCATTACGCTGCCCCTCATTCAGTGGTTCGTGCGGCGCCAGGATGTTGTGGAGGCTGACCAGGTGCCGCCACGTACTATTAGCGATGATAGTAGGATGGAGGGGAAGGTAGATGCTTGAGGTCGATGCTGATGGTCTAGTCGCTCTGCTGCGCAAAGGCGGTGGGTATTCTGAGGTGTCTGTGGTGGTGATTTATAATGCATAATAATGTAGTGACGGATTAAACTAATGGTACTCGCGTAACGGACTGGGATAGTAGTAGGCAGTGGTCCATCCCAATTCACAGCATAATGCACCCACATATATATTATATACGTATCCAGCGCCAGCGCCACCCATGAACAAAAAAAAGGGAAAAAGAAAATCGGAATAGAATGAACGATTGGTTAAGCGGTTCAGCGTACGCGCGTCAAGGAGGTGATTTCCTCTTGGCTTGTGCCCGTCTCAGCGCTTCGATCGCTTGTACGCCCTTTGCTCTGCGCTCTGCAGTTGCTTTGCAAGTGGGGCACGTTGCGTAGGATTCGGCATAGTGGTTGTGCAGTTGGCAGTAGGTGGCGTGCCCTTGTCGGACACAGGTCGCGCTGAGCTTGTGCGGCGCGTTGTTACCCGATGATAGTGGGCTGTTCCGGTCGGTCGGTCAGAGGTGAGTCGACGGAGCAAGGGATAGGGCGGTACCAAGACATGGGTTTGTGGGTTTAAATTTGGTGTACAAGAGCGGTGAATAAGGTACGGCGTAAGAGTTAGAGCGTGTGGTGGATCGTGGTGTGGTAGGTGTAGTTGGTGAAAGGGCTCTTACCTGAGGAGTCCAGTTATATGCATGTTGTCAACATATGCTGTCACATGGTAGTTGGACGTCAGTCCAGCAGGCAGGGCGCTGTATGACGCGAAGGGGTTCGAGAACAATGCCGAAACGGGCAAGTGCGAAAGTGGCGTGCGGAGAAACGTAAATAGGATTCGAATGCGCCCGTACTAGGGTATAATTCCGTTCCTTCTATAACTGGAACACTGCAATCAGGCCCTGCATGAGATGGACACCAGAACTACCGCCAGGGTAAGAACGAAGAATGGGGGTGAAACGTGGGTAGCAGAGAGGGGGTGTTTGCAAAGGAGCTCTGATTCGTTGGGGTTGTTCCGGGGGCAGTGTTCCGCATGCTGAGGCGCCACATGAGGATGAGGACACAAAAAAAAAACGAAAAGCTTCTTCGGAGGTGCAAGTGGAGGAGCAAATGACATCAGAAAAAACGTGGGCTTTGCGCGCTAGTTACTCTGGAACATATGAAAAAACGTGTCTGGCCAAGACAAGCATGATGTCTCCACGGAGCGTAATGATACACGAGGCAAAGGCGTGTTGTGATGTCGCGGTTGGACAGCTGGGAGAAGGTAGATCCTGAGCGTGGCATGCTAGACCTCTGAGAATGGCTAGATAGTCATAGAGAATGCAGTAAGCTTTCCCATGAACAAGGTCGAGTCAGGTTCATGCCAGGACGACAGATGTTGCGGAGAAGACCCAAAAAGACGAGTCTAACCCAAGACTTTGATTCCTCGTAACTTGTGGCCTAAGTACTCTGGGAATAGCTAGAACGCCGAAGTCAGTCGCCATTCATGCTTTGTAGAGCCTCCGAGAGATGTTCGTCATTGGCGCAACCTTGCTATTATGAGTGGTGAATCGAGTGGGGCCACTGATAGGCAGTGCATCGCTGGGCCTGGGACCTCCCTAGTCTCGACTGGGAAGGAGAATTTGGTTGTAGGCAACAGAGAAGGAATAGCTGTCCGCAGTTCGCGCGGTTGCGAGGTCTACTAGTGCCCAGGCTGAGGAGGGCTTTGAGAGGTGGTTTCTTACTACATCACGACCACGTCACCTAGTCGCAAATATTAAACAACATCCAGCGTCTTAGTACGTGACCACTGACACTGGTTGTGCTCTCTGAGGAGCTCTTCAACGAACTCTCCTCACAGTCGATAATACACCCCCCGCTCCCACTAGCTCGACGCCAGCCGTTATGAATATGGTGAAATTGCGGGAGGTTTAATTATCGCTGGAACACAGCCCTTCTGATTCGACTAGAGCGACTCGTCGATGTTTCTTGGATCGGACATGATTGTGATAACTGGCAAGGCAACTGCATTCGATCCTAATCTCTCAACATCTCTTTAGGTTCTCTAACAAGCCACTGATGTTGAATATCTACGCACTGCCCTCCTCTAACTATAGCTGAAATGTTTGGCCATCCCCCCGTTGCTTGTTTCTCAAAGGATTGGACCCTCAAGACTAGTACTCTGCCGACGCTCACTGAACTGATACGTACCATGCTAGCCTAAACGTTTTGATGACTGGAGGTTCACTGGCAGCGCTGGCTTCATTATCGCTCACTTGGCCACCACCACCATAGGACTGTCCATCCAAAATACTAGTCGGTAAAAGTCGCGGTTAGCGATAGGATTATGTTTGGCACGCGCTACATGAGCGCAAGAGGTGCTGAAATTTTTATGTTCGTCAATATTTGACTTCTGGATTTTCATCATACGCCCACTCGAACTACCATATTGATTGATAGGCCTCATGCCCACACGAACATAACGACACTAGTCCGATCAGTCTATATTCGCTTTTGAGATGTGTAAAGGATCGCTTGAAAACCAGGAGTCACACTTTGCTCGCAGCAGGATATTGCTCAGCTTTCAGACGATTTATAGCGGTGTACAATTCGGTAGATGTTTTTTTGTTTGCATATACCAAGCCCACGTCTCACTATGTCCTTAGCTGTCTTCCTTGACAAGATACCAAGGTCGAAGTATCATGCGTCGAACTGCAGGATCATCGTATCTTTCTTTGGTTACGCTGATATATCATGGATTTGTACAGAGTAGGAATTACCTGATTTCCGGCTTGAGAAGTATAAAAGGTACTGCATTGCCATCGCTTTTCTTCGACTCACGACATACCCATTCCCTGGAGTTCCGTTACTTGGGAACGCAGGAATCACTCGCCCGTCGTATTGGTCATGCCGCGGGCTGCAGTCGTCTGGAACGACTTCAATGCGACGGAACTGGCGGCTTTTGATGCACTTGCATTCGTAGGGCTTGCTTTGAATGTTGCTGTGTTAGGCCCGGCCATCTTCTCGGCCAGTGTTCGACGACGAACCACATGGTCTGGGCTTATTATATCCTTTCTTGTCTACTCCTTTTCGTACCTCTTGGTTATTCCATGGCAGAAGCTACAATCGCAATCGCCTCCGTTTGGATTGTGCTTTGCTCAGGCAACACTGGTATATGCATCTCCATCCCTGTGAGTGCCTTTCGCATTCCACGAGATTCTTACTCACGCACCATACTAGAGTAGCCATGTCGTACATCGCCTTTGTCATTGATGCAAGTCTGAGCTCAATTCACTTTTCTACTCACCGGCAACTCATACTTTGTTCGAAGTTTTACCTGCAGATTGCAGCCATTACATTTTGGAACGAGAAAATTGCATTGAATCCTCGACCTTCTAAACTTGTGAGCCAGGATATCGGTTCCGGTCCGTTTTAGTGACACCCTCTCAACATACCAGCTTGCTATCTTTCCCTGGGCGGTCTTTTTTGGAGTCATTGTGCTGGTTGTTGGGGTATTTAATGCTTACATTCTCAGCATGCAACTGTCATAGACATCGCACAGGTTGTTCGGGAGCCGTCGACAGTTGACCTTACTGCTGGTCGGTTCTATTGTCATGCGACAACAACACAAGTACCGTGAGTGTGCACTAGTCCATCCTAGTATTGGCAGGTATTCATTGCTTTCTTCTCAGCATCATATTCAATGTCATCCTAATTGTTTCTGTTGCGGTGGTACTTTTCCCACTGGAATGTATGTTTTTGATCATTCTATACGGTGCCTCCGCCAAATGAAGTGCAGAAACAGTCTATATGGCATACATCTTATGCAGAAACTGGAGCGCCTTTCGACATCTGAGCATTGACAACTCCGGCATTTCGCTTTCAAGATATATTCGATTGACATTATTCCTGCTTATTGGAAGCATAGGAGTCGGGTTCGTGATATCATTCTGAGGCAACTTACAGTATTTACGCCAATTAGTAGTCTTTCGATTGTTGCCATTCCGAATATGATCACTCGCTCGTCTGCTTCGTCGGGCTGGATGATTCTTCTTCCCACAGGTACGTGTGGCTGCTCGCTTTGTTCTCTCTTATTATGCTTCTTATGAACACTGTGTAGTCTCTATCCTTGGGGCCATCACCTTCGGAATGCAGGGGGTAAGAAATCTTGTATCATTTCCGTAGAATTGACTTTTAAACGCACACCCATCAAGGATATCATGAATGCTTGGATTTTTTGGCAGAGTGGTAAGGATGAAAGTTACCAACAACGAGTGCCATTTCGACACTCCCGGATATGACCAGTCACTGCCTCACGCGTTACCACCCGCCAGCCCCTATGGTCGCATGGCAGAACTCGTGTGACGATGAACATGGGCTGTGTCAAATGGATAAGCCTAAGTGGGTGCCTGAAGCTAGCAAAGCTTGAAGTGGGCTTCGCTTAAAGATTGCTCCCACGGAGATCCAAACGACTCTGGTCATTTAGTGTGTAGTGTAACAATACCATCTATAACCACTTTACCGTGCCTGCATGTTCTCATATTCTATGGCACTTCGCTTCCAGAGCTTGAGTTATGAGTGAAGGGAATACGAGGCATTGCTGTTGATAATATTATAGATCATACGGGGAAGGGAGCGCGGCGAAGACTGGGATCGCACCTTGGCGTAAGTTAATGGCATCCTGTAGCTAATAAATATATCCTGTCCCTCTCTTGTCTTAGTGTCCCTTGAAATATTCTGGATTACGAATGGGACCATGCAAGAACCCCACAGGTGTTCCCTGAATTAACTTGAATCACTATGTAGCCTGAACATTTTGAGCGACGGGTGCTCAACTTGCAGAAATGATCACTGGCGCTGGTTTCTCCTTGCTTCTTTGTCCTATCTTCGCCCCCAAGTGTTCACCCATCACTGGGCCGTCCATTCAAAAATAAAAACTATAACTCGGTAAAAGTTATGGCAGCGTATCAGATTTTGTTCGGGACCCATGATGATCAAAGCAGGTGATGGGTTGAAATCTTGATTATGCTGCCCTTTCGAACCGCCGTTCTAATCAACGGATGCTGTCACCACGCCGGCATAATCAAGTCTCGCTATTGACGTTAAGCTGCCCATTATGTGAGTACACGCTTTTGGGGGCATTGAACCCATATCTGTTTGATGACACCGCTACATCTGAGGATCTAAGATTGTCACATTGCTTGAGATCCCTACGTTGTTTTGCTCATGATGGGATAGGTATTGCTCGGATTTACGACGGTGTACGACCCCATCTATCTGCATCCCATATAAAGCATTCGCCTCATCACGTCCTCAGCCATCTTTCTACAAAAGATGCCAACGGCTGGGAATCACTCCGAGGTTATGGAGAGATCGCATGATCGCTTTTCTCTGGTTACGGTGATACAGTAGGAATTACTTAGATTCCGCTTCCGTAGGCTTCTTAGAAGAGATGATACGTATTGGAGGATAAATGGTACTGCACTACCATCACTTTTTGCCTACTGAGCAAATTACCCCCTCCCCCAAGGTTCCATTCCTAGGGAACACAGGGATCACTCGTCTGTCATGTAGGTCATGCCAGAGCCTACCGCTGTCTGGAACGACTTCAATGTGATGGAACTTGCTATTTTCGATGCACTTGCATTCATAGGGCTTGCTGTAAATGCTGCTGTGCTAGCACCAGCCATCTTCTCGGCTAGTGTTCGACGATCAGCCACATGGTCTGGGCTTATTATATCTTTTATCGTTTACTCCTGGTCGTACCTCGTCATCTTTCCGTGGCAGAAGCTGCAGTCACAATTTCCTCCTTTTGGCTTATGCTTCCTTCAGGCAACGTTAGTATTCGCATGCCCAGCGCTGTGAGTAACTTCTGTATTTTTGACAGGTTCGTACTCTAATGCGCCATAGTGTGACTATGTCGTACACTGCCTTTGTTATCGATGCAAGAGCATTCAACTTGCTTTCTCACGTGCTCGAAACTAACGTCTTGTTCAAAGTTTTACCTACAGATGGCTTCCATCAACTTTCACAACAGGACCGTGGAATCAAACGCTCGAATAGCCAAGCTTGTAAGCCAGGATGTCGATCTTGGTCGGTCTGAGTGACCCCTTCGCACCCTACTAGCTTGTTATCGTATGCTGGATGGTCTTTTTCGTGGTTATATTTGTGGTCATCATGGTATCAAATCCCCAGCATTTTCGTTGCGCAACCCCTGATGAATTTTTTAGCTTGTTCAACAACCATCAACAATCCAGTTTGCAAAGGGTCGGTTCTATTGCAGTGTTACAATGGCGCCAAAACTGTAAGTAAGCCCAGTACACCCTTATATCAGTGAGCACTCATCGCTCCCCCCAGCGCTGCGGTTAATGTCATTCTGACCGTCCTGGCTGCTGTGATACTCTTCCCACTGGAATGTATGTTTGATCATTCTAGTTTGTGTCTCAATCAAACGAAGTGCAAAAACAGTCCATATGGCATACATCTTATACAAGAATTGGGGCGCCTTCCGACGTCTGAACATTGAAAACTCCAGCATTTCGTTTTCACGATACATCCGATTGACGTTATTCCTGCTCATTGGAACTGTAGCAGTCGGGTTTGTTCATTTTTTTCAGGCCGCTTTTACCATTTACACCCAATACCAGACTTTCGGCTGCCATCATTCCGAATGTGATAAAGCTTTCGTCTGCCTCAGCGGGCTGGAGGATTATTCTTCCCACAAGTACGTGCGTCGGCTCATTTTGTTATGCTAGTGTTGAGGTTCTCATTGCCTCCAACTGACTACATGTAGTCCCCATCATTGGGGCCATCACCCTTGGAACACAGGCGGTAAGCAGTCTCATACAATCATCCGTAAATTCGAGTCTTTAAAAATATGCCTGTCAAGGATATCATGAAAGCTTGGATATTTTGGCGGAGTGGCAAGGATCAACAATATCGACGAGGAGCGCCCGCCCCATCCTCTTCTTGGCATGACCAGTCGTTGCCCTGAGCTTTACCACCCGCCAGCCTCCACTCCATGGTCGCGTGGCGGGGCTCGCGTGGCGGTGAGCGTGGTCCAGGACAATTGGATGAAATGAAAGGGACATCTGAAGTTAGCGAAGCTTGAAATTCACTGCGTGTCCATTGCCTCTTAAGTGCTGCTCCTAGACGACTTTGACATGTGCAAATACAATGTAATAACGTAACAGAACCGTCTATACCCACTTCACCATGTTTTGTATATCATTACTGTACCTTCACCTCCAAGATTGTCGTCGATAAGATTAAAGATAATCAACCAGCCCCCCTTATGTGGCGTCCGGCAAAAACCGGGACCGCATCTGCAGGGCGACGGATTTTCGTCACTCAACGTCCAACGACACCAGGATCGAACGTGAAGAGACAGCAGAATCGCCCCCAGCACCCCGCGTATTGGCGGGGCGAAGATATGGGTATACGCCAGCCCAAATGGTCAGCAAACAGCATGATCGGTGAGTTGCACACGACCAAACGATGGGCGGCGTACTACTACGACAAGTTTAGCTGGCGCGGGGGGCGGCCTGGTTGCCAGCATTGCAACGTGCCCATTGGACGTGGTGAAGACGAAGTTGCAGGCACAGCGAGCGGTTCAGGGACAACGGGGATACCTAGGCGTTGTCGGTACGTACCAAAACGTCCCTTGGGTTCGTTCAGCTCTCTAACTTTCGCCCAGGCACTGTGAAAACCATCTTGCGAGATGACGGAATCCGAGGGCTTTATCGTGGCCTGGGGCCAACAATTCTCGGTTATTTGCCTACCTGGGCCATCTACTTTGCCGTATACGACGGAATTAAGGGGCTCTTTGGAGAACCGCCAATGGCTGGGTCACCGAATGAGCGGGACAGGCTGTACCCTGCTGCCCAAGTCAAGGGATATCAGCCGACTGTGCGGGAGCACCCATGGTCGCTCCACATCTTATCCGCCATGACTGCTGGAGCTGCTAGCACGATATGCACGAACCCGTTGTGGGTCATCAAGACGCGATTTATGGTGCGGTTTCTTCATCACCTTCTTTAGAAACTCACGTTCATGGTGTCTTCAGACACAAAGCAGAGACGAGGTCCGGTACAGGCATACGCTTGATGCGGCCCTTACTATATACCGAACCGAGGGAATACGCGCGTTTTACCGCGGCCTCGTGCCGAGTTTATTAGGCATCGCCCATGTCGCGGTCCAATTCCCATTATACGAGCAATTGAAGGTTATAGCTCGTGAGTAGCTCTCTATGCGCTTACATCACCGCGAACTAACTGTTCTCCTAACGCAGAGGGTGACTCAGACCAACCATTGACGAGTCAGACTATTCTCCTGTGCTCAGCTATCTCGAAGATGACGGCATCGATCGCAACCTACCCGCACGAAGTCGTAAGAACGCGTCTACAGACGCAACGACTGCCGCTGGCGGAAGACATGTCGTCAGATGGAATGATCAAGCGCCATACACAGAGAGGCATCATTTATACCACCAGGAATCTCATACGGAAGGAGGGATGGACGGGCCTGTATAGAGGGCTGTCGATTAATCTCATTCGTACTGTGCCTAACAGTGCTGTTACCATGTTGACGTGCGCTCCAATTGCTTCTGCTGACCCGCCCGGAATGCTGACCTGCTTTTTTTGTGTCATCCAGATACGAGCTGCTCATGCGCCAACTCAGCTTGCGTCGGACTTGCTAATAACTTAACATTATCTCCCGTAACCACGAACATGATCACCACCATTAATCCACAACCGATTTGCCTCCATCACCTCCAATTGTATTCACATACACGCCCATGCATGGAAATAGACCAACCCACCCAGATGTAATAATATACTCGGTGGTACCTGCTCTTTCGCATCAATTCCAGCTTGAATATCTAAATCCGTCCCTGCATCCCGAATTCTGTATGCTCGCTTTGCATGCTTATCTTATCAGCAATCAAACCGTTGAGCGTAGAGCGCCGGAATAGGACAGCAATCGGATACTGTTCTCCTCAACAAACCCCGCAACCGCCCCCCAGTCTGACAATCGACTCGCCCCTCCTATCTCAAGCTAGTCCTTCATGATTATTGTCTACAAGCGGTGATCAACTACAAATCGGAGTGGCAGACCTTGAAGTAAACTGTGTCGGGGCATAGTCTTGCTCAGTAGGTGCGCACCGCAGTTGTGAGTGGCAGACGCATGACAGGCTGGCAGCAGGTTATGATGCCACAGGGGATGAGAAACCTGGCGGAACAGAAAAGGCGTCTATCCCGTTTCTTTCTATCCCCAGCGCACGGGGGAAAGGCATTCCACCCCACAGCCAACTTACTTCGCTGGCGCAAGTCACATCTTCCCTAAACAATCCCCAAACTAGCAAGAAAGAAACCATCCCTCCCATCTACATAACATCTTATGCCTACGCAGTACCGAGCACTTTCGCTGCGATTCGCCGCTCTATGACACGGCCGTGAGGCTCTTGATCTCGCCTCGACAGACTCGACCTTTCCTTCTCTTCCGCCCGCCTCGACAGGCTAGCTTGCAGGACACGAAGAAGAATCTAGGATACCTCATACCGAACGACACGGTCAACGCGGACGTGCTTGGGCGCAGACGACGAGCGGGCAAGTCCTAGGGCATTCGTCTAACCAGGTAGTTTGCGCCCTTTGCTCCACCTAGTCAACCGAGCGACGGATAAGGTTCAGGCTAGGAACGGATTCTGTCCATCCCACTGGCGATAGTGATAGCGTACCTCAGCCTTCCCTGATGCATTCCAGGAGTTCCTAGTAGACAGCGAGCGTCGTGATGGGCGGATACAGTCCTCTTCTGAGGCGTCAAAATTGTCAGTTGGTAGCAGCGCGAAGAACCCATCACTGTCCATGGCAAAGATACAACAAACAGATGAAAAGATATAAAATCGGGGATACCCAAAACGCAAAGATTATCTTGGCGCTATCAGACCCGTTATCAGCCAAGACCCACTCACGGCTGAGGTCAACAGGTAGCTGCGCTCCCTTTGGGGATTTTGTACCTGACCATGACATTCAAATTACCCGACCTAACTTTCGCTTGTGACCATCCAATACCAAAAGAATCATGATCAACAAATGAATGACACACAGGGCACCCGCTCATGCTATATCACAACTTTTTGTTATGTTCGCAATGTCCAACTTGTCTAAGTTCGGCAGAAACCATCAACATATAGGATACCGGATACAGGATTGAATCAACGTCTGCTTTGGTCTTCACTCTCTGGTCGGAAGTGTGACCCTCTACATCCACAGCTTCAAAGATTCTGGCACAGTGGGGTCACCATATGGCGAATTGGAGGGTCCTTGGTCTCCATCTGCGGATGTAACCCCTCTGCGTTGGTCCGATACTTATCGTCGATCCTTTCGCAGGCTTGTCTATGCGAACGCGTTTAACGAATGCCTCAAATAGCTGCGACTATATAGCAGCTGGTTATGTTCATTCGGCTGCAAAATTTGCGTATCGTTATAGCTTCGTCGGTGATATCGTCAAGCCGCTTCCTGACCTCGCCCCCATCCATCTCATCAGGCAGAGCTCACGCGTTCTGTTCGCCTGGCCATCCTTCGATGTTTCTCTGCCACTGCTTCATCGTCGACGAATGACAAATGCTATATTCAGGCCTCCGATTGCTTGTCGGGCATCTGAAAATCATCAGAATGATCCTCGACATCGCGCGTAATATTGACATGAATGCGTCGCAAAGCCATGCTTCCAATGGTTTGTACGGGGTTCGTTGCTCCTGAACCATGGTGGCTAGATCCTTCGGCAGCCAATGTATGAAGCTTGATACGAATCGTAATCGCGTTGAAGGTGATACCCTGTTTGCTCAATATCACGTCAATCGAGCTACGCTACGCTGAAACATCCTGGAATATTACCACAATGGACGCCACAGATTCTAGCAGAATATATTGCGCGTTGATGCTTGCGCAGTATAGAGCAAGTAATACGGTCTCGACGATCAATTGAAGTGCAGCTGACTCAATGAGGATCCGGAGGACTGGAAGCAATTGCCCTTTCTTGGTGCTGTAGGAGGCCGACGCCCTGTGCGTCATCCATATCCGATAGCTCATAAGTCCTGTGGTGATCACGTTCAGGATGACAGCGATGGAGTAGAATGTTTTGATCCAACGGTCCAATCGAGGGCTAAATACAGTCTCTGTTGGGTCAACGGAGGCGTATGTCGCACAGACCGTATATCCAGCAACTTTTGGCAGGCAAAGGCATGTAACGTCGAGAATTATTTTTCGACAAAGGTAACCAGACGTACTGAAGTTAACAATGAGCAAAATGCAAGGCAACACGGTGACCCTCCAATCTCGCCCCCAGAGTACCCAACATCGATATATCTAATTGGTAATCAATTGTGCACCACCATTTTCTCCAAAACACCTACCGCAGCAGCACTACCGAGGTTTTCTTGGGTAGCGTAGAGGGTATCCTTGAGAATGTGGTCCCATGGTCGCAAGTCCCCTATAAAAGCAACAGGGCCGCCGGGTGTAAGGCGATGATCAACATAGCCACGCAGAAGCCGAACACAATTCATGACCAAATGAAAAGTGGCGATGAAGAACATGACACATGAAATTGCGACCATGACCTGGGTTTGGTCAGTTCTGGTAAGTTTATTTCACAAGAACTGTGGCACGTACAGTGGTGTGGCGATCACCATAACGTGCAGATATGGAAGTAGAGAAGTGAACATACATAGTGGCGCAGAAAATGCAGAAGAAAAAACCTAGGTCTTTTTAGAATCGTCATTAATAGCTATCAAGCGATCGAAGAGTCACCATAGACTAGCGCCTGAGTTGTTTCGCAAAATTAAATACAAAGGCTCTGAGGCATTTGGCAGAATCTCACCTCTACCCATGCAGCAAGAAGGAATGTTTTGTCCAGTGAAAGCTGCCCCATGATTCAAACAGGACTACAACAACGAAAATTCTATGTTGTTCAAGTTGTTGCTTGACGGTGAGGAGTACGTTATCTGGGGATTGAGTCGTGTATAGCTAGTCAGCATTGAAATCTAAATACTTCAAAGAGGTGGCTATTAAACAGGAATCCCGTCAAGGTTCACAACTGCCGAAGGGTGAAATGTATTACTGCCATTTTCGAGATTGACCACACCCGGAAAATCTGCCTATCTGATCGGCCATGCCATCCCTCCATAAATGATCAACGCGTTCTGGTTGGACGGGACTTCGAGTCCTACTTGGCAGCAGATTTTGTACTTTCGTACAGTAGAAGAGTGACGCAGATAAGCAGTACCTGTATAAATGTTGATAAATCAACCAAGTATTAGGGTCAGGTGAGGTTTGACGCGTGACGTATCACAACCCACTTGTTCATGAGTTCAAAGAGCCGTGTTGACCATGACAACTTGTTTGAACCGTTCGGACAGCTCGGAGTTAGAAATCCCTGCAACGGGAAGACATGACACACCATTGTATTTATTTTTTCTATAAAAGGCGGAAGAAACTTTGATTGATGGGGTTGAACGGGTGATCGTTCATGACAGGTAGACATAGCAGGGGAATTGAGGTGAGGTAAACGTGGGGGGTCAGGAGATCGTCATTAGACCGCAACAGCAGAAAAAATAGGATCGTAGGCGTCACAGGCCGCTTTTTTACCCTCTATCATAAAACGTTAAAAAGTGTTAGAACGTCGTGTGTGATGGTGACCAGGTGTGCCTGAACACCCAGTGCAGTATTCTGATCAGGATCGGGAGTTCCACAGTGCATCAACTGTATGCCTCCTCAGGCAAATTGTGTATAGTGCCGATGATGTGAGAGAATTTTCACGCTCTGATCATGAAAGAATAGCATTCCGAACAATAATGCTCTGTGGCCAGATTCACTACGATACCCGTGCTGGTCGACGTCGAACTATTGAACTAAGTAGTTAACCCAGAGGCGAAACTCAAGGCTTTCATCATGTCGTTGTTGAGGTCAGCAACAATGTTCTGGTAGTACACGATCAGGATGAGCTATGAAGACAGCTCATAACAACGTACCGCCGCACCGGTTATCTTATCACTAAGGGCAACGCCAACGCCAGCCCAAATGATGAGACGGGAAGAATCTCCGCAAGCTGCGCTCTCGTCAAATTTCCGCAATCGCTCTTCAAGACCCAGACCATCTTCTACATCCTGGATGATCTGGTTCGCTATTGCCCTACCATTATGCTTGGCCGGCCATCCCATGGTCCTTCCCACTTCGTCAAATGCTAGGGTCCTGACCGTCGAATTGAAACCCGCGCGAAGGAGAGCCTCCTTCTTTGTAGGTGGGTATATACACTCCGTGCTGAACAGGAAACGAGTGCCCAGAACAACCCCAGCAGCACCCATCGTGAGAAGAGCTGCGATCTGCGATCCAGTGGAGACACCACCAGCGGCGACAACTGGAGGTCCATCCGGGACTGCTTGAAGGATGGCCTGCAGTAACGATAGGAGGGGTGGTGCATCGGATCCTCCGTGACCGCCAGCTTCAATTCCTAAGCAAGAAGCATAAGGGGTGTAAAATTATGGGAATGCAGATATTGTTCTTGCCTTGAGCAACTATAACGTCAACTTTCCATTCATTCGCAGCGCGCAGCGCGGCTTCTACCGAGTTGACGATCACGAAAATGACTGTCTTGTGTTCGCGTTTCGCGTCATAATCATGGACCTGCGCGATATATTTTCCAAGGTCGTCACCGAATGCAAACCAAATGGCGATCGGTTTCTCCTCCAGGATTGCATTTATGCGGGGGTCATTGGAGACCTCAGTCTTATCGAGAATCCAACCAATGAAGCCGATCCCGATAGGAACGGGGTCGTTTTCGGCGATGCTGAGTCTCTTCCTGGCTATTTGAAAGTTGAGCTTGAGTTCTTCGGAGGACAGGAAGCCTGTTTTGATCGAAAATCAGAATGAGGGTGGGGTAGCGGTCGCTTCATCAGAGTCTAACCTGCTCCTATGAATCCAAACGCAGATGCAGCAGTTACTGCGCTAGCTAAATCTGCCGTGCTTGCAAAGGCCATAGGTGCGGAAATAATTGGAAGGCTGACATCTGCATAACAAAACCATGTTAGATTTTGTTTCGAAAGATCCTAGTAAAGTGAAGAAAACGCACTGAGCAACTTTGTGAGAGGTGTATTGATGCGACGCATTTTGATGAATTGCAAGGTCGCTCAAAGTAACCAGAGGATATAAGGGTTGCGACTTACTAGCGCACGGATAAATCACACACTCACCCAGAATTGCTTTAGCGCGGCCGAGGCACCCAAATGCTGTTCAGAAGGGTTCTGATGAGAATTTAGATTCTTTTTCCGTAGCCAAGTTTGTCGTTGGTTTCCGTCATGTCCAATTTTACAAAAGGCCGCGAAACGCGGTCGATCTGTCAGCCATCCTTTAGACCTTCCATCCCAGTAAATAGAATTCCGTGACTCCTTCGTTTACTGGAGTGGTGATTGGTGAGGTGAGGATATCACAATACTGGACACAATTCAGTCCAAGTGCGCTCGACTCAATGACACATTTTGTAGTTGTTTGTAGGCCTCTTCAGCCGTGCTAGTAGCAAGACTAGCAATCATCATGATGAAGAAGGACTCCATTGGCGAAATTCCTAAACGCTACATGTCAGTACATGCTAATGTGTATTGATACATCGGAGATGTCCTTCGATCTGGCAGAGCTAGTTTGGCCTTGTGCAGTATCACATCCCCGTTGTTGCTGAGCGACACGGTGCAGAATTTGCTTTTTTTTTTTTGTAGAAACTCGAGTTTGACCATTTCGGAACTCAACTGGACGCAGACTGAAGGTATGTCCTGAAGAGGGCTGCCGATCTGCGGGACTTGAACCAAGTGCGAAGGGAAGTATGCAACGCGATTGGCTCATGACTCAATCAATTTATGAGATTGGATTGGCTTCACGCCTTGGGAATGGATCAGCACATTGCAGATGCATATTCATTCCTTCAGTGGAACAGTTTTCTTGTTGGTTCCTCACTCTGATGATCAGCCAAGCTGTTCTGTGGCATTGAGCAAGACCATGCATCAGTAAAACTGTATTCCTGACTGCCGAAGGTACTCACTCGGCTACCCCTCCCAATTCACTGATTCGCTCTGCCACCGCTGTCCACGAAAAAGACCTTCACAACGAGAAACACTGCGGCTTCAAGTTATTTTGCTCCCTTTCCCCACTAGGGTTAAAGACAAACACCATGCATCCAACTTTACATTCCGATGGTGATTGAATACACGGTTTTGTTCCAGAAAATTTACATCGAGGCAAGATCACCCAGGTCGAACGTACGATTGAAAACCTATTCAAATAAGACTGCTTACGAGCGTTTTACTTTACATCTCTATTCCACAGCGTCCTCTTTTCTCACTATGGCGTATTGGAACCTCGGTACTACGGTTCGTAATGCTGTCTCTATCCACGTCCGATCCGCAGCTGAATTGTTCAATCTTTCCAGATTGCCTCACTCCTTGCTTTCGGCTCCTTGGTCTACTTCCTTAGCCCAATAGTTTTCCGCAGGACTATCATTGGGCCAAATGGAAGTAGTTTGCCTCCAGGACCGCTCACCCGCTATGCGTTTCTTCACAAGTATCCGGAACGTGCTCTCGACGCCTGGGCGAAGCAGTATGGACCGCTTTTTTCTGTCTGGATGGGGAGTCAGCTCTTTGTCGTCGTTTCCGACCCTCACGTTGCTCGCGAGCTGCTTGTGACCAATGGCTCGATTTTTTCTACGCGCAAGAGGTATTTCATGAAAAATCAACTCATCCTTCGTGGACGCGCAATCACAGCGTCCGAGTATGGCGACAAATGGTTGGTACAGCTTCGGTTCTTCCAACACCTTATTTAATTGTTTTGGATGGCAGGAGACAACATCGCAGGCTCGCAGTACAATTAATGTCGCCAAAGGCTTTGCAGGGTTACGCCAACACGATGGATTACGAGGCCCATATATTCATCCGGTCCCTTTATGAAGTAACCAAGCAGGGTAAGGTCCCCGTAAATCCTGCTCATTATGCTGGACGCTTCGCACTCAAGTAAAGACATATTTTTTGCTCCTGTTAGCCGGTGCTGATGTATTGGATAGCAACATGCTTATTATATCCTTTGCCACACGGACCGATTCGACGTCGGACCCTTTGGTTGAGAAGGCCCTTGATCTTGCGATGGACTTCATGGACCTTACTGGTGAGCATTGCGAGCTACGCGTGAGCGTCATACTTTGTCTCATTGCTTGTAGGACCCTGGTCGAACGCTATCGACTTCTTGGAGCCCCTCCAATGGATTCCGTCCAAGATGCGCACTCGCGGTCGTAACCTCCATGACGAGCTTATCAATGCCTATGGCACCATGATCCTCTGTGTCAAAGCTCGCATGGATAGCAGAGAAGATGTCCCCGATTGTTTGGTCAAGACGCTGATTGAAACTCAGGAAAAAGAGAAACTCGACTGGGAAGATCTCTGCATGCTCTCGGCAGTGTTCACGCTGGGCGGTGTTCATTCAGTTTGTGGTACTCGTCTAATCCATTGATTCACAAGGTTTACCCCGTTGATAGACATCCGGGATAATCCAATGGTTTCTTGCACTTATTCCTTCTCATCCTGAAGTTCAATCCCGGGCACACGAAGAATTAGATCGTGTCATTGGACGTAACCGCTGGCCCAATGCAGACGACGAGCCTAATCTACCCTATATTCGTGCTATAATCAAGGAGGTAATGGCTTCACATCGATTACCCATAGGTCCTTGACACGTAGCCCCTCTAGGTCCAACGTGTGCACGCTCCCTTCTGGATGGCGACCCCGCACTGTTCAAGTCAAGACTTTGTGTATAACGGGATGTTTATTCCTAGAGACACGGTCGTGGTTCTTAACTGCTATACCCTCCATCACAACGAAGAACGCTATCCCAATTCGTAAGTCGACCGTATGTCACAACGCTCAACGACCCATTTACCGGATTTTCAGGCATATGTTCAATCCTGACAGGTACATCGGGGACCACCTCAGCTGCGCTGAGTCTGCCAAACTCGCCAACGTCATGGAGCGTGACCATTGGACTTTCGGTGCCGGGTACTCTTGTCATCTAGTCAATTGGGATGTCAGCTAACCTCTAGTTCCCTTCTACCAGGCGACGCATCTGCCCAGGCCTTCCTGTAGCGGAGCGTGAACTGTGGCTTGCAATTTCGCGGCTCCTCTGGGCTTTCTCCTTCCACAGCCTTCCGGATGAGCCCATTTCGCTAGAAGAATACGAGGGACTGTCCGGCCGTACCCCCCTTCCGTTTCGATTGAAGCTCACCCCGAGGATTGAGAACTTGGACGAGTTCCTGCAGACAAAGGAAGAAACCACTTTGAAGCTATGATTCGATTTTGACACCGTTCGAACTCTCCTTATGTTCTGTCACTTCTTCCCCCGTCGCTTCAATACCACACTCGTTTCCTACGATATCTCGCGTCGTAGAAAGATATTACTAGACTAGCAAGCTTTGCTGGCGGAGTGCGGTTTCATGCACAAGCAAATAGACGTGATGTGATCGAAGAGAAGCGACACTGGTTCTCGAGCAGGCGAGAGTGATTGCGACACCACGGCAAGTAGAACAGCGAAAGGGGAGCACCGGTCACCGTCTGTTGTTAGACCAACGAGAATGATTATCCCCAATTCGCAGAGTCCCTACAAATGAGCGCTGACAATCGTGTGGGTGTCCATGTTGACCGAGTAAACACACGCAGGTCGCGGGGAATCCCATGCCCGTTTCAGACATCACTACACGCGAGAAGCCCGAGGACAGGGTGGCGCTACATATGCAGATCAGGATCATGTATTCCGCAGGATACTGAATAGCATTGGAGGATGTCAACCGATCTTCTGATCATCAACACTATCCTAAGACCCACAGATGAATGTGTCGCGCTGAAGAAATTCTCATCGGAAGAGCCTGATGTTAGTACACGGTGTCGGTGAATGTCCAACAGACACAGCTGAGGCACACCGGGAGGAAAATAATTCATGATCTGTCGCGGTCTGAACTCGATCGCCAATTTCATCCCATGAACGTCGCAATTGTGAACATAAATTAAAGCTCCTGGAGCCCCAGTCAACGATGTGTTCGGATCGAGGAAACGACATCATACCAAAGGTATGGGTGCGAGATCCATCCACGGCTAGCAAGAGATTGAGCTCTGCGCGAGTTGAGATTGTGCAGACATCTTGCAAATCGGATTTTAATGTGAATTCTGGTTACCCTTCGTGTTGCGCCGCGCCGCTATCATCTTTCTCAAATCTGGCCCGACCGTCAAGTTCTTCTCCGTTAACTGCACATGCGTGCTACTTGTTGTATCTGTCCATTATGATATATGAGTGATCCTGAAGGATAGTAGGTATACACTTGATCAACCGTGTGACTTTCATGCCTTATAGTCACGTGTCTCGACAGGATGTTGAGATGCTACCGCTCAATGCTTCCACAGCAGCAATTTGAAAATTTTGAATGGCATGAACGCGACACAGACGTTGACACCACAGATTTGCTGCTTGGCATCAGCAAGCTCTATTCAATTCCGAATATCCCGTTTCCCAATGAGAAATCGATCGCAGCGCCATTCTCCGTAAACATCACTGCTACGTCGGCATCACAAGATTCAGGGTTGAACAAGAGCAGTTAGGCACTTTCCGAGTCAACATCAAGCATGGGACTTCCACCAGCCTGTCTGACCATCGAACATCACAAGACCCACCACCACAATGGCAGGTGTGATAGGTCGGCAGACTCAAGCACTGACTTCCTCTGAAATCCGATAAGGTCGTTTATAAAACGCACGAGTTGGTCTTCTGTTACCATATCCTCCCGATATATCCTCCCCGACACACAAAGACTCCTAGTTCATCTCGATGACTTCCAACCCTCGCATCGTTCTCTCCGAGCGTCCAGGATATGGCGAATTGCCAGTGGTAGGAAAGCATATTATCCTTGACTCGTCGCGCACGATCGACCTGGACAATGTTCCTCTCAACGGAGGTTTCCTTACCAAGGCCCTCATTCTCAGGTAACCATCTGATCAAAGCAGGTCCTAACGATAAGCCAAATTTTTGCAGTCCTGAGCCATCGATGCGAGAACGCATGCGAGACCCCACAATCGATAGTTATACCACGACCTTCACTATCGGTGCTCCGTAAGTCGTAGCTCGCCCGTTCCCAAAATATTTCTGACGAGGCCGGACCACATCTTAGACTCATCGGGCCTGGTATCGTCGTCGTGTTGCGCTCTGAGAAGGACGACGTCAAAGTAGGTGACTATATGTACGGACAAACACCTTGGGAGGCCTATACCGTCCAGCCTTACGTTGAAGGTCTACTCTTTCCTCGCTTCCGATTCTCCATGTTTTGATTTGTGAAAAAGGGCGCGTGGACTTCAAACCAGAGGAATGGGCTCCGGATACCTTCGACATGGATTCTCTCGCGCTTCGGGTTGTGCCTAACCCGAACGGCATGTATCCACTTTCAAAATACATCAGTCTCCTTGGAACGCCTGGCTTGACCGCGTTCGTAGGATTCGAGGGCTTGGTGGAGGCCAAAGAGGTTCGTTGTGTTCGTCTCGATGTCTTTCATATTGTTTTCTCACTTGCTTCATTTAGGGAAACACGATCTTCGTATCTTCTGGTGCTTCAGGCGTTGGAAGGTAAGATACCAGTTGCTTTGAATACAAATAAGGCGCGTCATTCACAGAGTATTTTTAGTATGGTGGTCCAGCTTGCGAAGCTCAGAGGGTTCGTTTTTTCCCAGTCCGCTCAATCGATTTAGGCTCAGCCACTGGCCCTTTAGGATGAAAGTCATTGCCTCAGCCGGCACCGACGCTAAGGTTGAATACATGCGGTCGTTGGGTGCTGACTTTCCTTTCAACTACAAGAAGCAGAGTTACGAATCTGCTCTTGCTCAATATGGCCCAATCAATGTCTTCTGGGTGACTATCTCAGCTTCCAATCTCGGCGGTCATGTTAACTCCCGTGTCACAGGATAACGTTGGCGGAGAAGCATTGGATGCGGCGCTGAACGCTCTGGTTCCAAAGTCTCGTGCAATTGTAGGTTGACAACTCACTCCCAAACCAGTACCCGACTTTTATTCTCTGCTTTTAGATCTGTGGTGTGGTCTCAAGTGACAACGTCCCGCCCGCCGAGCGTTATTGTTTGAAGGTGTGTACGATTTTGCTACAAACTCGCCTCGCTTCATCGTATCCTCTGGCCAGAATACACATCTGATCATGAAAAAACGGCTGGAACTTCGGGGCTTCATCGTTCCTGAGTTTATTCCGCAGTTCATCGGGAAATTCTTGGAGGAAGTTCCAGCGCTTATGGGTCAAGGAAAGCTGAAGAGCGAAGAATGTGCAACAGAGGGTATCGAAGACGCCCCACAGGCCCTAATTGACATGTTGAAGGGTGGAAGCGATGCAATCGGGAAGCCCATCATAGTAGTTGCGAAAGAGTAAAAAGGGTTTCAATTTGATACACCAGGGTAACCATATTCAGGCTTTTATCATTTGCACACCGTGAGTGGCGTTTTAGGTTTGTACTTTTGACATGGCGCATTATGCTTCGAAATTATCCTCGCTTCTGAGAGTGTGGGTGTTTGGCGCCTCTCGTTCATCGAAACCCATTGGAGTCGCGCTCAACATAAGATTCCTAGGATGTGGTGAAGAGCAGGCAAGCGCCGTTAGTCGCATAAATTGAACGGAGTGACTTGATCAGGGGATGTACGATGTAGAGTCGTAGAGGAACAGTCGATATGCTCGATCATGAACTTGAACCCTAACAAGACTCATCGACACCAGAGTAAGGTTCCGCAAGTTGGTATCATCAACAGTTAATTCAGACTATTTCCGCTTCTTGCGAGAATCTGACGGAGGCATGGGTGGGGGTCGTTGTTGGGATGAGATGTTGACCACAACACCGACCACCAATCAAATGGGGGTAAAGCACATGAAAATTCATAACACTTTGAGAGAAGGGAGAGACTACTCTCCATAACACATTAGAAAAGTCGAAGCGCACGACAGGTTAAACGACACATCAGGGGTGGTGAGGGGGATGGGAAAGCTTGGCCAGCATGCAACTACGGTAATGTAATCATATATCCCAGTGCGCAGGTAACAAAGTAAATATGTAAGTGAAGGATAAGATCATGCAGAATGTAAAGTGGGAAGCAGAGGCGGGAAAGCACCCAGCCTCCCGGCCCCTCATAAATAAATAAAACAAACAAACCCAACTCGTCACCCCGGCACCAAGAAATAGAGGAGAGCACGCAAAACAATGGGAAAGGCAAGAAAGGTGTATGAAAGCATGGGGGGAAGGGAAGAAGGTATATGGCATGTGGGTGTATGTGCAGGGTGTGTTGGTCCGGCGACGGCAGCGGCGGAGGGTGAACAAGGAAGACCAACGTCAGTCCGTCAGGAAAAAAATGGACACTATCGTGCCTCGATCCGGCGCAGAAGAAATTGTACAACAGCAACAAGGGAGCGAACAGCAAACGACCAAAGGCGCCATCGGGGGGGTCTAGAAGCGCACAGAAAAGTCAAGTCCCCTCGATCTATCTACCAATTCATACTGCTCTCCTGCAGAATCGGCGCCGAGATCGCAGCAGGCATCACATTCCTCCTCTGCATCACACCCTGCCCCGACACCTCCTGAGTCTGTTGCTGCGGGCTCTGGAACCCGCGCAACGAGTCCTCCGCATAGTAAAAGCTCCTCCTCCTGGGCGCGCCCACGCTATCCTGGTCGAACTCGCGGCCGTCCGGGCGCGCACCGGCGACGTACGCGTCGGGCGGGTCCGAGAGCCGGCGGTGCGCGAGCTCGCGGCGGCGTTTCATCGAGCGGTACACGAGGAAGGCGAGGACGAGGAGCGCGATGACGCCGAGGGCCGTGACGACGCCAATGATGGCGTCCTGTCGCGACTTACTGCTGTCGGAGCTCGCGTTGGACTTGGTTCCGCCGCCGGGACCGTTGATGTTCAGGTTGGGGTCGGCGACAGCGTTCAGGGAGAAACCAGAGTTGACGTGCGAGGCGAGGGCAGTGGCGACGGGGTCGGGGATGCCGGTGTAGAAGGGGGATTTTTTGGCTTTGATTTGCGCGGCGAGGGTGTCGACTTGGTCGGTCGGGATGTAGCCGAGCCACATGGTCCCGAGTTGGATGGCGTCGGCGGGGCCATGATACGAAGCGGGGACGTAGACTTGGAGAGCCCAGGTCTTGACCTGGTCCGCTAGAAGAAAGGGGAGGTGAGTTGAAGGGGAGGGGATGGTTGTGAGTGGGGAGGATTATACGTACGGGACGTGCCGAGAGCATTGGAGATGATCGCGGGCAGCCAGGCAAAAATCTGACTGGAGGAGATCTGATTGGTCACAACGAAAGGCCAGTTGAGCTCTTGGTTGAAGAGGATGCTAATCAACGTATATCCGCTGAGATCCTGGCTCAAGTCCAACTGCACCTTGGGGTAGATCCTGCCGGGGATTCCAGTGGGCAGCGGAGCTGCAGACAGCGTTGTCACCGGGGTCGGGCCAACCTGGGTGTTTACAGTGGTCGTCGCCTGATCGGGGTCGGTCAGTGTTTGCTCAACTGCGGTCGTGGGGATGGACGTAAAGATGAGGGACGACTCGGTCAGAACGAACGACAGGTCCGAATTGATGGAAATGGTCGGCAACGCAGTTGGCACTGAGGTGATCTCAGTGCCGGATGAGGTTCCGTTGACGGAGTCAGAGTTCCCCACGGTGGTAGGGAAGGAGATGGTGATGCTGCTGGTGGGGATTGAAGTTGGGGGGTCACTGATGGGCACGGACGTGGGGATTGACGTCGGAGGGTCGGTGATGGGCACAGACGTGGGGATCGATGTCGGCGGATCGCTGATGGGCACGGACGTGGGTGGGACCGATGTTGGGACCGACGTTGGAGGCAGTGAGGTGGGCGGGTCCGAGGTGGGCAATGAAGTTGGTGGGTCCAGAACGACGCTCGTCAAGGAAGAAATGATGCTGGTGAGAATGCCTCCATCGTCACTGCTTGACGAGGTCGGAGGTGGAGGTGGTACTGAAGACGGCGCCGATGTGATAGCATCCGAAGACGAGGGAGTGGATGTGGGAGGCAAGACAATGCTAGTCAAAGTGGAGAGGATATCAGAAATTATCCCTCCGCCTTCGCTGCTAGACGGGGACGGCGTTGGACTCGGTGCCGTGGTCGGGTCCGAAGATGGCGCCGATGTGATACCATCCGAGGACGAGGGAGTGGACGACGGAGGCAGGACAATGCTAGTCAAGCTGGAGAGGATATCAGATATGACTCCTCCACCTTCGCTGGTCGACGACGACGTCGGCGTCGGCAATGGCGTTGGGATTGGTTCTGACGAAGGTGGTGGCGTGACACCATCCGAAGTAGACGAGGGGGTGGGCGCCGGGGTCGAGGGGTCGGAAACACTGGTTGACGAATCACTGGAGCTGATCGAGGTGGGAGATAGAAGCGACGTGACAGGGGAGACCACAGGACCCAGCAGACTTGTGACAGGATCTAGAAGGCCGCTCTTGGTAGAAGAGGCGGTAGTTGCGGGCGCTGTCGTGGATGTGGTGTCTTGGGTGGAGGTGGAGATGGTGGAAGAAGTGGTATCCGTGTCTGTCGTGGATGAAGACGTTGCTGTGGACGTATCAGTAAATGAGTCACTAGATGGCGTCGGCGTTGGAGGAATTTCTGTAGGAGTCTGGTCGCTGCCGTTTGGCAGCCCCAGGCCATCTCTCAGACCGCCTAGCACGGAGTCAGCACCGTGAGAGGTTGGGCAAAAACGGGATCACTTACCAACGACTGGATCGAGCGAGTCGGGGAGGCCAAGGAGCTGCCTCCTCTGAAGTTTATTAGATAGGGCGCGACGGACATGGGTGTTGCCAGACGACAAATGAGCGTCGGCAGAGGATAAGCAGAGGATAACAAAGGTAGGGACGAGCAGAGAATAAATAGGAAAGCGCATGGTTGTATAGCAGCTTTTCTACAAGTGCTGGCGAGCAGGACGGCAAGCTAGACGTACTAGCTGCCTGGAAGGAACGTGGAATGCTGCAAATGAGCAAAAAAATATGGGAGAGGGTCCAAGGAGACAGAGAAGGAGAACTGAGAGAAATTGGTAACAGATCACAACCATCACAATATCAAAATGTAAATACTACAAACAATCACCCATGTGCTCCATATACACCCGCCATCTTTAAACTTATTCCTCTCTCGATGAAACGTGGCCAATAGCATCTCTGCCACGTCTGATTTCCCTAAGCCACCATATTCAAGGGGTGAAGCCAAGCTTTTAGTGGCCTAGGCTGCACGTACGACTACACCCGTCACAGGACCCATCTATCACGTCAATGTACACCGACAATGGGTCCAGTTTTTCCGAGGACCTTTTTGGGACGTCTTCTTCCCGCACTGCGCTGTTGCGGGTGTGAAAGGAGGTCCTCGGAAACGGGAACAAGGCCATCCGAGCCCGCCTCGTGATGTGAAGATCCTCCCTCGATGACATGCTGTAAGTTGTCTGTCAAGACCTTTTTGTTCGACCACACGTCTGCGTATAGATAGCACAGTTGTACTTGGTTCTCGGCGTCATACTGGCTTTTGTTTCACACCTCGATCTCACACCCCAGCTTGCAGGTTCAGATATACCTGATGTCAGGATGTGCCACAGTAGACATTGAGACAGTTGATTGGGATCATACACCGGAGCACCGACGCACCGCCACCCCCGTACGGCAGGGAGAGGGCGGTATCACCATCTTTTAAAGTTCTTAATCTGATAGTGATACGCCTGCTACGATGTACACGCCGGTAGATGAGCATCCTCAGCACAGTGCAGAGGCGTACGTACTGCCAATGTTGGGGAGGTGGACTGCGTGCTTTGCCTACATAAAACAGGAAATTCGACTAAACCCCCGTGAAATTGGCCTCTCGTCGACCCTTATTGATTTCTGATATCAGACCCCGCTTAACAAGGACTACTCCATCGCCAACACCGCCCAGAGCAGCGCTACGGCAAAGATATCCCGAGCTTCACAGTAAGGTATCTGAGCCTTGAAATCATCTAAGCTGATCCCTCCGTTTCAAGGAGCTGTTTCGTTCAGGACCTATACCGTGGCGTACATGCCACGTGCTGGTGCCGGTGTTGGAGGACTGCCGCGGACCCTGTGAAAGGGTCAGGAGGATGTAGTGTTTTGATCGTCATCGACCCTTAATAGGCGGTTAGGGCTCAAGGGACCGCTTATGGTGTTTAAATAATTTGCCTGCCATCCACGATATCTGTGCATCATGGCTTATTCATGAAACGAGAGCGAAAGCTACTGGAATTTTACCTAGATTCATATTGATAGGCCCACTTCACGAAAAAAATTAGAGCAGGGGCGAACATTAGTTACACCCGGCTATCATGCGCGGGCAACTCCAGTCTCTCGCCGAGTTTCGCCAGGCCGCGACAATCCAGCAGTGTTCCGAGACAGCCGAATCAGCGTCCGATGTCGTTCTGCTCTATGTCTATTTTTTTTTCCAAAAGACCTATCAATATGAATTTGGCTGTCAGAGGACGATGATGATTGTGAACCCGAGATTCCCAGTTCATTTGAGCATTCGGGCTGCAAAGGCGTTATTAAAAGATCGGGCATATCGGGTACCTTGCTTTACAGTGTGCACATTCAGTCTCCTCCGCTTTGTTCCATTCCCCCAGCTAGAGACGTTCGTCTGCTCTTCGCCACATCCTAAAAATCCTCGCGGGATGTGACCCTAATCTTCGGTCAGGATAAACGACCGTAGCCAAGTATGGAAAGACATGACCATGCGTCCGGCAACTGGAACACTCCGTTTTCCATTCGAACTGCTGTTTCCTCGACTGACGGTACCTTCGTATGGCTCTGGCTTATACTGCCCAGCGTCATGATACTACAGTAATAGGATGGGCCTGGACTGTACCTCTATAGGAGGATCTCCTAGATCTACACTGGCCCCACTACAAGCAACCAGGGATCACCCCAGATTGCTCAGCACACGCCAAAGCCTCGCGTTCTGACAGGGAGATAATCAATGTGAATGACATGCGTACTTCTTCCGCCGAACATGGTAGATCCAACTTATACGTAAACAGGAATGCTGTCGCCGTGAAGGCCTCATTTCCAACTTCTATCACGCCTGTACTTGGAATTCGAAGCGTCCCCTGGTTGTCACCTTCTCTGTAACATTCTATGTCCCCTAATGTGACTCGAGTGGGGGGTCTGGTCTTCACTCCTGGTGCTATTGCATAGTGCTCAGCTGCATCAAGTACCCAGTGCGACGGTGTGAGCGTTGTGCTTTTGTGCTCGTAGGTGGCAACAATTTGGAGGGGGGGAAGCAGTCATTATTTTCTGGCTTCAATACGCTTCGGTCGCAATGGGCATTTGAAGAGCGACTGGCACGTTTTTCATGGTTCCCTGGCATAGTATCTACTTGTCTTTCCCATTTCAGCGCGTTCTTGAACTCCATTGCTCCATGTCGATCCAAGAGCGCGGCGGAGCTGACTCGACCGTGGAAGCTGCCGTGTGATGCGGCGGACGTTGTTAAGATTGTCGCGGATAAAAAGTGCACAGCGATTGTATACGAGACACAAGAGCTCTCCGAACTTGGGAAGCCTTGTATTACCAGTCACTCATTATACCAACTCCTCATCCCCCAAAACATGGTGTGGTATGTCACCTTCAATACTTAGCCTCTTGCATTTAAAATCCTCTCATGTCGTCCCATATCAGCCCTTTGAGATTGAGGAATAATGTTCCCCACCGACTCGACTGGGATTGTGTCCAACAGGGACACGCAACGTATTGCTGGCTCCATGCCAAGTTCGCACTTGCCGCTACAGTTTGCCCCGGCTGCCAGGCCGCAACAGAGCGTAGGGAAAAAGGCGCCTTGGCTATCGAAGCATTGAGGCGAGCTCAGGCGAAGAGGAACTGAGGCTTGTTTCGTGTGTTTTTCTCTGCGGTGGGTAATCTACCTCGTGTCATACGTCTTCATCCTGAGCCTCGCTCTTGTGTACCTCTGCTGCGTTTTGACTAGAAGCCCGGTTTTATATTTTCGATTTGGTAGAGATCATCTGATGTACTTGAAGTTTTCTGAGCGATATACTCGTTTCAATACACAGTCCCTGCAGGTTTCAGCAGACCTAGGAGACCGATGCAACTCTGTGGCGCACCTAATTTCGAATTTCTCTCGATCGATGGTGCTCCATTGACAGCGAAGGCTGAGGCACAACCAAGTCCCCTGTCGCAATCTCCGCCTTCTTCAGGTCAGAGATGGATAACGAGATCGAGTTAATTTTACAGTCAATCACCCTATCATCCCTGAACCCTTACTGATACAAGTCAGCCTTGAGATGGTGGTCGAGGTCTAGACCGCTGTCCCAGGTCAAGTATGTCGCGGTGCCTGCACTGGTCCGTGGTAGAAGGTACGGTTCAACAACAAGGGTCCACGCCTCGAGGCTGTCGTGGACAAAGCAGTTTGAACTTTGTGGAGTTGACGAAGTCGGCAGGGGTCAGCAGACGACGTCGACGATGACGAACTTAAAAAAACATGCACCACGTGTGTTATGGCACGCCGATAATGCGTTGGTGGCAACCTCATCAGTGTTTGCAACAATTCTTTAGTTCGTAACACGCGGGTCCTACACCGCTAACCAGTCTATTAAGAGATCAATCTCGAAGTCGAATCGAAGGCCTTGATCATGTCGTTTTTGAGCTCGAGAACAATATCCTAATGTCATATTCAGCAAAATCTTGACAAGTAACAGGTGTGACCTACCTCGACAGTACTTATTTTGTTGGTGAGGCCTACGCCAGCTCCGGCCCAAACAACAAGACGCGAAGAATCTCCGCTTGCTGCGCTCTCGTCAAATTTCTGTAATCGCTTTTCAAGATCCAAACCATCATCCACATCCTGGATGATCTGGTTCGCTATTGCCCTACCGTCGTGCCGAGGAGGCCATCCCATGGTCCTTCCCACTTCATCAAATGCCAGACTCCTGGTAGTCGAATTGAGACCTGCACGAAGGAGGGCATCCCTCTTCGCAGGTGGGTATATACACTCCGTGCTGAACAGGAAACGAGTGCCCAGAACAACCCCAGCAGCACCCATCGTGAGAAGAGCTGCGATCTGCGATCCGGTAGCGATGCCACCCGCAGCGACAACGAGAGGGCCATCCGGGACTGCTTGGAGGATGGCCTGTAGTAACGATAGAAGTGGTGGCGCATCGGATCCTCCGTGACCGCCAGCTTCAATCCCTGTGATTTGAGAAGCATAAGGTAGCGGAGAAAAACGGAACGATGCAAATACGGATCTCACCTTGGGCAATGATAACATCAACTTTCCATTCATTTGCAGCGCGCATTGCATCCTCGACAGAGTTCGCGTTCACGAAGATAAGTGTCTTGTGCGCACGCTTTGCGTCATATTTGCGGACCTGGGTGATATACTTTCCAAGGTCGGTACCGAAAGCAAAGCATATCGCAACTGGTTTCTCCGCCAAGACTGCATTTATGCGAGGGTCGTCTGAAATTTCAGTTTTGTCGAGGACCCAACCAAGGAATCCAATCCCAACAGGAACAGGGGCACCCTCGGCTATATTGAGCTTTTCTCGAGCTACTTGGAAGTCCCGTTTAAGTTGTTCAGAGGAGCGAAAACCTATACAATTTGATTCAGAGAGAGTGAAGGAGTGATCAACCCATCACCAACCTGCTCCCATGAACCCAAAGGCGGATGCGGCGGTCACTGCGCTTGCTAAATCCACGGTGCTTTCAATGGCCATCGGCGCACTAATAATTGGAAGATTGACATCTAAATGTCAAACTGGTCAGATCATAGTTCATAACGAATATGGTACGGTGAGTATTTTAATGGACTCACCGAGCAGTTTCGTCAGGGGTGTACTGATGCGACGCATGTTGCTGGAATGAAAAGCTTGTATGAACAGTAGAGTGTGAACCCTCGGTCGACCTTTGACACTTTTCCATTGTATGACAACAACTCGTGATGGTCGGGGTAGCGTGACGCCGGCTAACACTAATGGTAACGTAGCTTCCTAAGTTGTAGTTTTGAGACTCCGCGGCGTCTATTTCTCATTCATTCCACAACTTGAATCTCGTCACGAACATGAACTCCTCAGGATCTGAAAAAGCATTCGATACCCACTGGCACTTTGCTATCCGGCTCCTTACAACCTACGCAGGGCATATAAACATCCAAAGGTCATAGTCTTGCGGTTCCAGACCCCTACGACCATGTTGACCACCATTCGCCTCAGGTTGCTTTAGTCCGAACCATTTTTTGCACCTTGAGGTACTAAGGCTGACGGTTTACAGATGTGAGGTCGAAGGACACAGAGAAGCTTATGCGCCACCTTGTCCTCGGCACCTTACTGCAAGCTGTACTCCACGTAGATCCCGGGGAGAAAGAAGTACATTGGTAATACGACGGATGTTGAGATTTGTCTTGCCCTCAAGCAAAAGGATGCCGAGCTGAGAGTCTTCTCATTTCGTAATTCATCTTTCTGAACATTTCTCAAAGATCATCGTCAAGTAGGTTCACGACGGGCTGGTGCAGGTGCCTAGAAAGCATCATGCTGAATTCAGGTCATTATTTTATACGGGCGAAAGCCCATACTGCGGTCATCGAAAGCGCGATTATCCATTTGGCAGGAGTCTGCGTATCATTCACAGAACGAGGAGTCGTCCGAAACGTTGTCCTGGGGGCAATAACACATCAAGAAGCGACAGAACTTTGTCCATTTTTTATATATCAAAGGCGCAGGGACTTAGGGCTGCCATCGTCTAATGGCGGCGTGGTCATGTACTGCCCCGACTATTAGTGTCCCCACCTCCAACGCCAGCCACGTTACGCCCGGTACCACGGCGATGCTGCCCACGGAGACTCTCTTTCGGATAATCGCATTGGTTGGCGCGGCGACGGCACTGGCTGACAACATTTCATGAACGGGACAAGGAAAAGAGTAAACGCTTCAGCAATGCGGGGGAGGCAGAAAGAGAAAAGAAAGAACATACTTGCACGCTGGATTCGCACTCCCCGCCGCGGGCCGTCCGCAGGCAATCTTGCGCTCACGGCAAAAGAAGCATGCGAGGCTTGGTAGGCGCTTTGTCTCCTTCGCAGTCGCCTTGCGCACCGAGAGTGTCCTGAGTGTCGGTGGAGTGGGAGGGCCGTAACTGAGAGCAGAAGGCGGGGAAGGAGAACATGCTCGGGAGGCCGAGATTCTCGGAGGGGGCTGTTCGTGGGATGTGCTACTCTGGGGTGACAAGCCGTACGTGATGGGTTCTGGAGCAGAGTCGGGTGGAGGTAAGGGGATGATTACGGGTTTTGGCGATTCCTCGAAGCACGTACGGGGCTTATGGGCGTGTCGGACCATTGACTGTTGGAGTTCGTAATTGCTCTTGAATATTATAGGAGCCTGGCTAAGATGTTCGGTTTTAATCTGTTCTTGAAGGGTCACCGGAGATGGCTGGACCGTGGGCGCACGCGAATTAGCTGAGGTTTCCCTCGATATGTTGGAGAAGAATGCGACGTTCGCGGATAGCTCTGAGTATGAGGAATAGTGCTGGGGTGTAACTGGTACATGTTGGGCAAGCTGTGAAGGGCATGAGGGCAAAACTTCGGTGTCCGACAACAAGGGATAGCCAGAACTCGGCATATCAGGAGTGCTACCAGAGTAAGAGAGTGCGTGAACATGCCGTAGCCCAGGCGCAGAAACGTCGTATGACATATCGAGAGCATTGTGCCTTTCAAGTTCGACGTCCTGTAGGAATGTTCAACCTCGTAAAATGTTCTTGGATCCTTGACGATGCCCTAGACTCACGTTCTCAAGATGATATCCTACCGGGGTTGGGGCCCCATCTGCGTGACGATCCGACCCGATTACGAAAGAGCAAAAATCCGACGCATCCGGGACTAGACCACCAATGTACCCCGATCCCGAACAGTATTCGTGGTTCTCATGAGGCCGCGCGTCGGCGCAGCCAGCATCACTGTGATGGAGAATTAGCCTATTACATGTCCCGGAGAACTGTGTGACCTCGGTGCCGGGTGTTTCTGAACCGCACGGGGGTGGCCACTGGTTGCGTTGTATATATGACGCGCGGGGCTCGCAGTAGTGCATGAACGACTTTCAAGAGGCTCGCATCATGAGTGCCATAATCCAACAGGACATGAGCAATAGTAAGACCCTACCTGTGAAGATTCTAGATAGGTCGGAAGTGGAGTGGATGCATCCAGAAAATGCGGCATGTTCATAGTGGACTGCGCGTTGTGCTCGTGAAGTGAGTACTGAGAGTCGTACGGGGCTTGTTGTAACCTGGCACCCGCCGCGTGGTAGAGCGGTGGAGGACCACTGCGGTTGACGGACGTGGTGGTTTCTTTCTGAGAAGGTTCTTGGAATGTGTATGAGTGCATGAGCCACTCGTTATGGGAATTATGGGAATTGCAAGGGTGAAATGTGTAGACAGTGGACTCGTCCATTGAGACTGAGGAAAGGAGCAGCAATAAAAATTCTGGGGTAGTGGCGTTAGTATAAAGTAAAGGCGACGTACACACGAGAATCCAGCGTCGTGATGTACGTATACGTACCGGGATTTCCAGCGCGAAGTATTTATATAATCATCTGCAGCTGCCTTGAGGCGGCGGGATGTGCGAGAGAAGCTCGCTCGATCACTTTTCCTAATTCCGGAGGAGAAAAGGTGGACCCACATGGTGCTGGAGGCACGTAGTCTGCGACTATAGGTCCTTGTTTCTCCAGGAAAGTAATTGATTCGTCAGCCATAAAGACTGGTGGTGGAAAAAAAATCGCAAGACGCAAGAACCGCCCATGCACGTCAGAGGGTCCTGACGATGGTGGTTGTATATTGTCGCTTGAACATTGGTTATTGAATCATGATAGTCATCCAAAAGCCGAGGCCCAATTTTGGTTATGAAAAGTTCTGGCAGTGTCATCAAAACGTGCTGATGCAATTTTACTCGTTCTTGTCGTTCTCGTCGTCGTCTACGCCCCCTCACCTTCATACCTACATATCCAGCATGAGGCAACCTGCAGGGAAATCCCACTTGGCGACTCCTCTTTTACCTTACCCTACCTTGCCTCCCTGTCCAATGTGTCCAACGTCCGATGGCACTTCGTCAAGTTGTCGTACCGCCTCTGGCATATAGGCAGCTTGTTCAAAGAAGCACTACTTTGGTCAGCCTATACTGGCAATTAATTCCCCACTTGGTAGTGAGCGTTTACGCTGTCTCTCCTGAAATACAAGGCAGAGGTCTGGAGAAGCCCTGGATCGTGTTCGATGCAAGCCCGGGATCGAGCGTCTGCGGTGAAAGGGCGTGGTTGCCAAGATTTCATGCAGATTCCATTGCGGGAACATGAAGGAGAGGCTTCTAATTTGAAACCGGCGGCTTGAGGTCTGGTTCTGCAAGTGATTTGCAGGGCTGCACTTTTACAAGGCTCTGAGTGGTATGGTGGTTGAGCACCAAGGACTTGTACGGCACCGACATGCTGAGAACAATGGTGCATATTGCACGGAATGATACGATTGCCACTAATACCATGTTCGTTTGCTTGGTTTCAGTGCTCCGTTTTGGTCTGGTGATTTGATAATTTCTGTCAAAAGAAATATTAATCCTGTCAGTTGTCGATCGTGCGTGATGGAACTTCTGCTCAGAAAGCAGGCTTAAGCGTTCTGCACAGCAGGTCGGCAATACCAAGTCTGATATTCATGCCCGAGCAATTATTGTGAGCGTAGTGCTGGCTTGGCGCCGTGCGGTTTTCTATTTCGGTTGGGCAGATGGGTCTTGCACTTGGTACACACCCACAAAAGCACCGGCACCAGCCACAATGGGCTAGCAAGGCCCAGACGTCTCTGCTCTACCTCGCCCCTTCCTTGACCTTCCACACTGCAAATCCGCCCTCCCCACCCACGCCCACCATGCCGCGCTCCCAATCCACACTGAGGACCTTCTCTTCGCCCTCCCACACACGGAAGCTCGCGAGCGCGCCCTTCGTGCTCCGTAGGTCCCATAACCGGACCACACCATCATATGCGCCGCTCACCACTTGTTTCAAGGTGCTGGATGCGGCCAGGCAAGAAGGCGTGGCAGGGTGCATGAAAGAAATAGGGGTGCGGACTGGCATGACGGGCGTCGGTGCACGCAGGTCGTAGAGTGACATTGTGCGATCGGTGGAGGACGCGAGGATGGTGTTCGGGTCGTCTGAAAGCGCAAGGTCAAGGAACGGCTTTTCGGACGCGGTCTACGAGCGTTTGTTAGAAGGTAATTTCGAAGTTGAATGGACGAAGGCGAACGCGAAGGGAGAAGATAGGCTCACAATCGTATGCACGCAAACTCCAAGCTCGGTGTCCCACACCCTCACCGTGGAGTCGAATCCACAACTGTACGCTTTCGTGCTCTCCTGGAGCGCAAATAATGCACGCGACACGCGCCCTACATGGGACGTAAGTACCGACACTGGTGCCTTTCGCGGCGTCTTCTTCTGTTCCTCTTCCACCCTCCTCCGCTTTTTGCGTTCTCGCTCACTCGGCTCGTGCTGAGGCACCTCGTCCGTTTCGGGGACCGACATGTCCCAAAGCCCTATCAAGCCATCCCAGGAGGCGGTGAGCAGGTGTGTGCCCGCGGCATTCGAGGTGATGGAGGCCAGCGGCGCGGTGTGCAAATGCAGCGTCGCGAGCACGGCGGCTTTTGGCGTAGATGTAGACTCAAGGGTAGAGAGAGTTATTTGGGTGAGTTGTGCGGTGAGGTCATGTGAGGCGCTGGCAATTATGTGTGTGTTTGCCGCTGGATCCGCGGCTGGCGAGGGTACGACGCATATAGAAGTTACAGGCGCGCTGTGTGCATGCGTTGTTGAAGTTGCGCTTTTGGTGTAGTCGAATGACCGGATGTGTCCATCATACGATGCTGTGAAAAATTGTCTAGGCAGATAGCAAACGGATGTCGGTTTTTATCACAAGGAGATTTTGGAACACGCACCCATGTAGTTTGCATGAAACGGACGAAACCCAGTCTTCATGCAGAAAATCAGAGACTTTCTCTGGCGGCAATACAGATTCGATATACTCGATTTCGAGTGTTTCTTCCTATAAAACCCAGCATCATAAGCCCCGATATCACAAATAAGGCTAAGTCAGATCGTACTTCCCCAACGCCTTTCTCTGCACACCATTCACCGAGCGTAGTTCTCAAAATTTCACCCTTGACCAAAAAATCGAATGGCACGGGTTTGGGCAGCGAAAGTGCCTTGTTAACCAACTGTGAAAGCTGATATCGCTTCCATGTCGTCGGTATCATGAATTTCTGCGAAGGCAAAGGGTAGGCCGTTTGGGTGGTAAATATTACCGGCTGAGATACCGCGCTTGACGTGGAGGCCATGGTGAACGACGAACACAGAGTGTGCTCAATTAAAGTTACGGACGAGGACGAGGACGAAAAAATCGTGACGGTCACGCGAAAGTCACGTTTTCTGTCAAGGTTATTTATAGAACATCGATACTTGTCCCTTCACACCGGAAAGTTGGGAATTTAGCTTCAGCTCAAATGTATACCTGAAGGGATAGCTTGTGTCCAAATTTTGTAATGCCTGAAACTATCACTTTGGGCTTGCCTCAAATTTTGAATCAGCCAATTGGATTATTTCCAAACTTATGGTGATTGCCACATCACAGTGCCCTGCCATAGTCCTCATATAATGATCCTACCAGAACTCAACAAACCCAGGTCATGGTCATAGTTTCTGGCATCATGTTCTTTATTTCCACCTTTCATCTGGTCATAAATTGTATTCAGCTTTTGCATGGCTACATTGATCATTGCCTCACCCAGGGCAGTCCTGCTGCTTTTATTGGGGTTTTGCGATCATAAGACCACATTCTCAAGGATACCCTGTACAATACACAGTGCTTGAAACTGCGCTGTGTCTGAACCTAGGTGTTCACAAAATTTCCCCCTGGTCGCCGGGCTCGTGAAGTGGCTGTCATGGGTCAAAAGTTCCAAATTCTGTCTAGAAACAAACACCCTCCACTAGAATAGTCCCGGGCAGCAACATCAAAATACCACACATGTGCAGAGGTGTGTAGAGGTGTCCCTGATTTATTTACTTAATTCTGATTTTTGGTATTGAACTGCAGCATGCATAGATTAAGTGCTTCGAGGCATCTGATACTCAGAACCATATTTGGTGATACATCTCCAGCATGTGCCACCACCACATGATGATCAAAATGTCTACCACAGATGCTAACCCAAAACTCAAGCTCACATTCAGCATTTATTACAGCCAGATTCATATTGATAGGCCCCTTCAAAAAAAATAGACATAGAGCAGAGTGACATCAGAGGCTAATTCAGCTGCCTCAGAACACTTCCAGACTGTTGCCACCCATTGGCAAACCTTGACAAGTTGCCCTTGCTTGATAGCTGGATGCAACCAATGTTTGCTTTTGCTCTCTGCTCTGTGTGTGATTTTTCGTGAAGGGGTCTATCAATATGAATCTGGCTGTAAACTGAAGTGATCTCTCCCCCACCCCCACATTACTAATCAATTATTCTATTGGCTCAATCTGATATTCACAAGCAAATCTGGAAGCCTGATCTCAAGAGTTGCATGGCTACGCCCAGGTGACGAGCACGAATGTGCTTAGGCCCTTCGTGGGCAGTGCTAGGGCCTGCATCAGATGTAATGGCAATGGTAGTGAATGAAACTCAAAGACAGATGATGTCAGCAATGTACCAGGAGCACAGCTAGAGACACCCTCAGCGCATGGGCAATCACAGAGAACAAGAAAGTGGGGAACTGCAGAGCAGCTACATCAGTGAATTAGTGTAATTAGCTGAGAGGTAAGTGAAGGTAAACGAAGGTAAATGATGGTCAGTGAGTGTCAGTTACCTTTGGCTCACAAATACCAGTTCACTGATGTAAGATATCGCAAAAAGTGAGATCTTCGCAGTTGCGAATGCACTGTGGGTACTGCCGTCACTAGTTTGGCTTCCTACTCATCCGTTGTAGTTAACCCCTATTGCGCACTTGCAAGCCAACCACCCAGACCTCGCAAACGAGCTAAGGCTGCTTGCGGATTTGCACGCAGGGAAGCTGAATGCATGTGAACACAGGAGCAGAACTGTCACAGGTTGTATCAGAGATAACAGCAGTCCATAGGGGTTCATAGACGTAGGTCAGCGATAAACTATGCAATGGGGGTGCTGGAAGTCATAGCCAGATAGAAACCATAACCGCTCATCAGGAGGGCAACGTGAAGGCGCATTGTTTGTCTTGCCTGCACATGACCAAACAGTCACAACATTAGGGCGACGCGTCATTATCGTCCTCGCCGTTTATCACAATGGCCGTTGACCCCTCCAAGCCACCTAAACTCGTCCTCGATGAATTCATTGCCACAGCCCTCTCCGGAACCCCACCAGCAGTCCATCCGTACTTTGAGGCTTTCCGAAACCTCCACACCCGTAAGTGCGTCTTCCAAGTCAAATTTCCAGGAGGTGCCTCTGCTGACGAGACTTTTACAGATTATGGCACCAGCTCACGCTAAAACTGTTTGAGTTCTTTGACGATCCGCAAAGTCAACCTTATCGTGTGGATGTCTTTGAGCGGTTCGTACGGGACTTTGAGAGCAAGTTGAACCAGCTGCGACTAGTTGAGATGGGCGTCAAGGTCTCCAAGGAAATCGACAGTGCGTACTGTACCGTTCGCTCTCCACACGCAGGTTGACTGATATGCTTTGCAGACCCGCAAGTGCACCTGTCGTTCCTTACCTCGTTGCTCTCACGGATCGACCAGACCAAGGCGCAAGAAGCATACGTTCTCTTGCTTGCTACTATTGCGCATGTAAAACTACTGTATGGTGACCTTGAAGGGACGAAGGCAGACATGGATGCTGCGTGGAAAATTCTCGATCGGCTCGAGGGCGTGGACACTGGTGTCAATGCAGCGTACTATAGTGTTGCCGCTGATTATTACAAAGTTCGTGCTTTCAGATTCATTTTCGTTTCGTTTGTGATGGCTCAAGTATATTATCATGAACAGGCGCGGGCAGAGTATGCGCCGTATTACAGGAACTCGCTGCTTTATCTTGCGTGCGTAGATCTAGAGAAAGACATGACACCGGAAGAGCGTCTCATCCGCGCGCATGATCTTGGAGTTTCGGCGTTCTTGGGTGACACTATCTATAACTTTGGCGAACTTGTGCGTAGTTCTTTTGTTCGTGGTCTTTTTAAAATGTTACTAATAGTCTCGCGCAGCTGATGCATCCGATATTGGACGCCCTGGATGGGACACCGCATGAGTGGATCAAAAAGCTGCTGTTCACGTTTAATGAAGGGAACATTGGCAAGTTTGAGGCCCTAGCGCCGCTCTTCCCCAAAGAGGTACGTGAAGCGATTCCCGTACACGCAGCGAGGTGTCTGATATGTACCTGCGTGATTTGCAGCCGATCCTGCAAGAAAACTATGCCTTCCTGCGCCAGAAAATCTGCCTCATGGCCCTCATCGAGTCGGTCTTCAAGCGAAGTGCCGATAATAGGACAATGAGCTTCCAGACGATAGCAGAGGAGACAAGACTCCCTGTCGATGAGGTCGAGCATCTGGTTATGAAGGCTCTGAGGTACGCCATCACAGTGTCGCCCATAGGATAAACGACTAAGTGAAAAATCGGTTCTTAGCCTGAAGCTTATTCGTGGCTCGCTTGACCAAGTCGATCAAAAGGCGCAGATTACCTGGGTACAGCCTCGCGTCCTCTCCCACGAGCAGATTGGGGGGCTGGCGAGTCGGTTGGATGAGTGGGTGAACAAGTTGAATGCCGTGGAGCGGCGCATCGCGCCCGAAGTGCTTAGTACTGCGTAGACATAGGTGGTGGAAACGAGATATTTCTTTCTTGCTAGCGAGTGGATTGCTCAAGCTGGAGGGAGCGCAACTGTGGCGCTGTGACACCCTTCCAGCCAGGCCAGGCCGTGGCGCGGTGGCCTCGATTCAGATTTTTTTGTGGCTTCCTATCCTACGTTCTCCTCTTTTCTCAACAACGAATGAACGAACAGAGCGACGAATGTGATCTTCTGGCGCTATGAAGGAACCACTAAAGCTGCTGTGGAGGCTGGATGAATTGAAGTGCCTAGGGGAAAAACCAGAGTCAACGTTGACTTTGATCATACTAGGAGTTGAGGACCATCTTCGGGATCTCCCGACGCTGTTGAACTGCACCCCCGACGCCGGTCCGCCCACCATCCGTCCAACAGCGTGATCTTGGACAATATTGCTTCGCGGCCCGGCCTTCGTACGCCCTGTTTATATCCTGGGACCTAACACTATGCCATCTCGCTGCCATGCTCGTCAAATCCCTTCACCTGGTCTTGTGTCTGACATGGGCCATCATCACCGTGAATGCTCTATCCCCCCAATTCATCGCTTGTCAGGCTCAGAAGCCTGCCGGGGTATCTCCTCTCTTGGGCTGCCCAAAAGGAACCATATATGTTTCCAAAAATGCCTCCGATCTGTTCGCTAAATTTCACAGTGTTCAAGACGCTGTTCTTTCGCTGTAACCCCATGCTTCCTTCCGTTCTTGACAACTTCGAAGCTGAATAACGCGTTCTGCGGTTTCCAGCCCTCAGGCAGGTCGTGCGACCATCTTGATCGCTGCAGGGGACTACCATGAAACGGTAAATGTCACCAGGACTGGCCCGTTGACCTTACTCGTGAGCAACCAGACCTGCCTTCAGCCGGCTCAATCCCTGAACACCACCTCAGGGGCAGCTCTCATCGACATCCCGAAAGGTTGTCGCTCGCCCAAAGTTTCCACTATCGGCTCCCCCATCTCCGACCTCCAATCTGGTCCAAATATTCGATACGAAGTTTGTGAAGACCCAAGGCGTTATGGACGACGCAGAATCAGCAGTTCTTGTCATTGCTCCTTCGTTCAATGCATCCTTGATTGGTGCGGGTCCCACGGGCGCGCCTCTACAGCCTTTATCTGGGAACAGTGATTTCAGAGCGTATAATATCGACTGGTCGAATCGTGCTGTCCGTCTCGCTCTTCAATTGTCCATATGGCTGTTCTGAATAGACAGTTGGTGTTTCTAGGCGAATTTTTCTATTTCCCAGGCGCTGGTGACGGATATTTCGTACGCCAATGCCTCGTTTTATGGTTGCTCCTTTGCGAGCTATCAAGATACGTGGTATACGGGACGAAACGCGAGTACTTATGTCGTTGATAGCGCTATCTTTGGTCAAACGGATTGTATGTCCTCAGTTAGCACCGTGCCTTTGTCATCTTTAACACCTTGCACACCAGACTTGTTCGGATTTGGCACGGCGTTTGTCCGTCCCCCTTGTATGCTGAATTTCGCTGATTTTTTTTTCTTCTAGATGGTTCCAGAACATCATTCTTGCTAACCGCGCTTGCGGTGGTGGCATCGTTGCATGGAAAGGGACAAACCTCACCGATGCACCTGGGAATCTATATGGGGCGTACGTATCCGATTCCAAAATAATCAGGGTGCGTTCCAGCTCTATTTTTTTTTCGCGAGCATGCAAAACTGAATCCAAGTTCGAGTAGTCCCCGGATGCAAATGCGACCACGGCTACAACAGGGTTGTGCTTCTTGGGCAAGTTCACCCTGAATATGGATTTCAGAAATGGTGCTGATGGGATCTGGAAATGAACAGGCCGTCCGTGGAACGATCTTGCCACGACAGTGTTCCTCAAAACGTACATGGACGAAAGTATACGTCCTGCTGGGTGGACTCCTTTCAGCAGCTCAAGGTTCTCTCCATCTCCGTAGATGAAAACCATTACTCATCAACGGTTCTCATCCAGGCCCACAATATTCAACACGACGTTCTATGCCGAATATAATTCCACTGGTGAGTACTCCGGCTTTGCGGAGATCACTCCGGAAAATAACGTTTCACAAGGACCGGGGGGCAATACGACTGCGAGGATTCCCCTAGAACATATCCTCACCGCTGCAGAGGCCGAACAGTTCACGCTCCAGAAAATCTTGGGACTCCCGAAGTGGATCGACTTCGAGTATCTATTTTGAGGTTCCGCGAAAAGCTTACGTTGTTCAAAAATATATCGAGTTGCTTGCAAGAAAATCGTTCTTCATCCGTTATACACAAACAAGTGGAAGTCCGTTTGAAACCTACGCTGAAATCCCTGGTACTGAACAGTTACGCCGCTGGTGGGTTGGGTGCGACGAGCATGAATGTCCCTGCGATTGGTGCACCGAGTCCGGTGGCTGCTGCGAACGAACTGATGTTGAAAAGTTGCACGGGAGTCATCGGTGTGACGAGCGTCTGGTTGTTGAATCCTGAAGGCTGTCGGAAGAGAAGGAAAATGTAACTGTTGTGGATAACAAGAACAAACGAGCGCGGTCAGCAGCCGCTCTGCGTATATGAAATTTTGTTGCAACGTGAACTTACCGATGCGCGTCAGATCCCGCGGGGGGATTCGGCTGACGGTAGGGCGAGATCGCGGCGGTGGAGTTGACGAGAAGGTGGACGTCTGCAGAGGGGTTGCGTGCGGCGAAGTTGGGTGCGAGGAGGTGTCGAATTTGCGCGCTCGTGGGTGACTGAGGTGTTGGTGCGTCGGGATCGACGGTTGCGACAACGAAGGGTCCAGCGCCTGCGTTGCCTACCACGGCGAAGGATGGGGGGCCGGCGGTAGCTAGATATTGCGAAATATTAGAGGGCGGCGAAATGAGGAAGGCCGGAGTGGGTGGTTACGGACCGTTTCGAGGGAGCTGGATGCCGGCGTTAAGCGTGATGGGTGCCCCTGTGGGCTGGGGAAGGGTGACCTCGAGAAGGAAACGAGGGTTGAAAGAGATGCTTAGATCATTCGGTATCTGTATGGCACAAATCAATTCGACGAGGGGAGGCATAGAGGGGAGATGAATTGACATAGGCGGCTTCGAAAGCCCTCTTCACAGCACCGAGACTTGTATCTTGACCAATGGCTAGTCCTACAAGGCAAAGTAACACAAGTGGTGAGAAATGCATGGCGAACCGACGAGTGAACATCAAGTGATACATAGGTTCTACCTTTATATATGCAGGGCTTTCCCAGTCAGTGCTCGGGCCGTTGGTGTAATCAAAGCGTCACAGGCTGTGAACAGAATTCCAGAAAATTCGCACAGAAAGGCTTAGCCCCGTGTGGTGGTGGTAGGAATTCGAAGGCATCCATGCGAAACGTGTGGTGGTCGGGTGTGTGAGCAAAGCCTGTGAGTAGTTGATTTGTTTGAATTGTGCTCGGATATAGGTTAGCTTCTGAGGGGAAATTGTGTTCTGGAAGCACAGTTGAGCGGCCTCACCGGCAATTACCTGGATTCCTTACAACTTGACACTGCCAAGATATCAACTGACTTCTAGGCTGCCGAGGCGTCAGGCGGGGGAAGGGAAAAGTTGTATGTTGTTTGAGACACATACAGCCCGCTGTATAAAAGTCATACTGCAGGCTGAATAACAAACATACAACAATTCACACTACCCATTGCATCACATGTTAAATTAGCAGAGTATGGTTCAATTTAACTGTCATGCATGGTATGTAAAACATAGTTTAGTTGAGGTATATGAAGATAGATTGATACAGCTATCTATGGAGATCTACAATATACTGTAGATGGTTCATGTGAACTGTTTTATGATGTGATACTCCCTGGTCAAGACATTTGAAATATACCATTCTGGGTGTATTGTAGATGGTTCATTCTCACCATACCACAGTGAGAACAGTTCAAATTTACCATCTCAGTGAATAATACTCCACCATCAGAGGATAGTTTAAAATGACTGTTCTACATCAGGCTAGGATAGTTCAAATATACCATCCTGGGTATGTTGCAGATGGTTCATTCTCACCATACTGCAGCCAGGACAGTTCAAATTTACCATCTCAGTGAATAATACTCCATCATCAGAGGACAGTTCAAATTTACTGTCTGAGGATACCATTCTGGGTGTATTGTAGATGGTTCATTCTCACTATACTGCAGCCAGGACAGTTCAAATTTACCATCTCAGTGAACAATACTCCACCATCAGAGGATAGTTTAAAATAACTGTGCTATATCAGGCTAGGATAGTTCAAATATACCATCCTGGGTATATTGCAGATGGTTCATTCTCACTATACTGCAGCCAGGACAGTTCAAATTTACCATCTCAGTGAACGATACTCCACCATCAGAGGATAGTTTAAAATGACTGTGCTATATCAGGCTGGAATAGTTTAAATATACCATATATCCCCACTGACTCATAGGCTTCCAATGTGATTCTGATGAGTGGCAATTTATCAAGAAGCAGGCCTGTCCTGGGTATATTGCAGATGGTTCATTCTCACTACGCTGCAGCCAAGACAGTTCAAATTTACTATAATACTCCTCTGTCAGAGGATAGTTTAAATATACCTTGTATATTGCAGATAGTTCATTCTCACTATACTGCAGCCAGGACAGTTCAAATTTACTATAATACTCCACTGTCAGAGGGTAGTTTAAAATGACTATTCTATGTCAGGCTAGAATAGTTTAAATATACCAGCCTTTGCCACTATATGATGGTTTCTAATCACTGTTACATATCAGCATGTCACAATTGTCTATTATCTACCTATGACTACTGTTGATATATTTTTTGTATCTTGGCTCTGTTCCAAATAGATAAAAAAACCCTAGTGTAAATAATTGCCCTCTCCTGTCCCATATAGCTAACTGATTTTCTTATCCTTCCCAGTCCTCCATTTCCACATTCTGCTGCACTTGGATTAATCCTTCCCAGAAGTGGCTGTGTTTCTGCATATGTATGCAAAAAGGCTGCCTCAGAACACTGTGTATGTCCTGTAGCATGAAAGTCATCAATTAAAAACTGTATGTCAGCAAAGAATTCCAGTTCGCATGTCCTGCAATATGAGCTCAGTTGGTAAGCAAAGTCATAAATGACTCATTTGGGTGGTTTAGGCCAGGGTATAACCATAGCTGGGAAAACATCATTTTGTCCTTGACTGTGAGGAATGCAGTGATACCCATAGAAAATACTATGTGTGCACCAAGCACACATAATACCACCTGTAAGTCGGTTTTGTTCATATTCACTATAATATTTTTGGCATTTGCCTCCACAATTTATTGGTTCTGGTTGAGTTTCATGCTTTAGATTGGGATACTTGGGTCAGTGCCTGATCTGAGGCATGCTATAATAGCATCTGCTCTGGAAAGGCTTTTAATTCTTATTATTAAGTAAACAAATATTTAAACTTACTTTTTCCCAGCCTCCATCTACATGATAAGCAGTAACATCCTCTGGAGGAGCCGAATACTTCAACAACTGCTGAAGCACTTCATTTGTCCAAGAAGCGATCCATTGTAAAACATCCAATAGCTTTTGAAGTAAGATGCTGGATTTTGAGTATTCAAACTGAATAATATGATAGATGGAAGGAATGCATGCCAGACTTTCAGCTGCACTAGAACTTGACATTGCATTGAATTCCTGAAGTAAACAGAGAGAGGAGTGGTTGACTATCTGAAGAACAGAATCACTTGTTGAGATCTAAATAACTGATGAGAGCTTTATAATATGTAAGACTTGAAAAAATTACCTGCTGGAAACATTTGCAATAAGATTGAGGACATTCTATCTTCGCCAAAATAACTGCCAACCCACTATATTTAGTAAATAGCCAGGCTAGTGATGGATTTTCAGCTTTTAGAAGCTGCTCCAGTTCTGGAATTTTTTGAATGTGATTGAGAATATCTTTTAGACTCTTTGCTGATTGTGAAGGGTGACCAGTCTCAGCATCATCAGACTCATCACTGTCATCTACAGCAGCCATGCCATGATTGTAGATTAGTGATGCCCTAGTCATGATGTTTTGCAGAAGCCTTCTGCAGTTTTTATTTGAAAGCAGGGTTTGGTTTTTTGGATAGGAGCATTGCTGTTTGATGGAGTTAGAGTGGAGAGTTGTTGGTGGATATAAAGTAGGAAGAAGGTGTTTCTGGTTGAAGCCTAATGTGATTCCATCCCAGATGATATCTAAAGGATATGATCCACATTTTGGACAGGTCATGTCATTTTTAAGGTTGAGTAGGTGCACATATCCAAACCAGGCTTTTCGGAAGGTCCCTTTGTCTACAAAGGTTATATCTGGGCTAAGTTTAGCATAGCAGCAAGCAACAACAGATACCCATGCTGCAAAAGGGGTTTTGGATGATGTATAAGCCATGGTATATTCATCCAAAAGGTCATATGTGAAGAGAAGTCAGTTATTGAAGTTGAAAATTCCCAACTCATGACAATCAGGTCCAATATAGCAGTGTCCCAGAGCAGTACATTTGCTGCATTTTTGAAGTATAATTGAGCATATGAAGGATTGGGTGACAGAATATACCAGACACTGCTTTGTGAGAGTGGCCTGCAGGGGATCAAATTGAGCGCCACAAGTACATCTTGATGACACAGCCAAATGGATGAGTCCAGGATTGCCAGTAATGGGTAGGGGTGGAGGATAAATCTTTTCATCTGTAGGGATAGCTGCCCAGTCTGGAATAGCAATGGGAAGATAAGAGATAGACTGGTTTTGCTGAACAGTAGCTTGATGTGTTTGGACTGTATGCAATAGATCAAAAAATATCAATATTATAAAAAATAAATATATATACCCAATGTTAAATTTTCTCCATCTTTGCTGTATTTTGCAGAGGGATCTCCAGTTAATAACTGTTGCAATTTGTTTTTTGCTCTATGAATATGGCTGCAATGATTTTTGCCATCTGCTGTACAGGTCCAGTCTCCATTTCCTGTATTATCACCAGTATAGGTGACAATTTTTCTAGACTTGACTGAGTTGGGATTTTGTGCTGATGCTACAGAGAAGAGATTGATCAAGTTGACTTCCTTGACATCACAGCAAAATAAAAAGACACCTATTATAATATTAGAACTTTGAATCACATCGAAAATGAATTATCCATACCATCTGAGTCATCTATTTGCTGTATCTGATTTTCAACTTCAAATTCATTAAAGAAGTCTTGATGATAACATTCTCCAATGAGTTTTGCCCTTGGACACAAGCATACTGCAGTTGGTATGGATGAAGACTTATCCAGCTGCAGATGATACTATTCTTTCTATAATTAAGTTATTAATCTGAAAGACTGTGATCCAAGCTTGACACACTGTGCCTCTGCCTTGGCTAGAGTTCTATCCTTGAACAACAAATAAATCCTTTTTTAGGCAAAAAAAGCCAGCAACATTGCAGAACACTGCTTCAACAAAGGCCACATATCTATTTTGATTTGATATGCCACTATCCAGTGGTCTAGGGGCTAGTTCTTCCATATCAAATGAAATAGGTTCTGGTGACATATTTCCAACCAAAATTTGACCAGATGTTCCAGTCCTGGGTGTGAATGCTATGGATTCTACATGATCAACTTGCTCATGTCTTGCTCTTTTTCGTCACAGTTGCTGTACTTGAGTGTGATGGGAGAATAGAGTTCATTGTTTTTTTTGAGGAGAAACATTTTGTAGTGGTGAGGATCCAGTATCTTCAAGAAGGCAGTTATTGTAGTTTTCTGTCCCATGATCAATTAATACTAGAAGTGGTGAATGAGGGGGAGTGTCCAAGGTAATCTGGTCCTGGTCCAAAAGTGTTGCAGGAGTTTCCAAAGTAATATCCATAAGTGATAATGGTTGCAATGAAAGCTACACAGCAATTTTTGGTCCAATCAAATTTGATGAAAAGTTGATTGCTAATAAAATAGGATCTAGCCAGATACTTCATACTTCCTAGTTATACTGTCTTTTATTTGAAACAAAAACAGCTTGCATCGAATATAAAGCAAAAAAAAATCACACCATTTGCCCCATAATGCCACCTGATTATAGTTCCAAAAGAAAAAGCAAACCAACTCCAAAGCATAGTTCTCTCAAAAAGCCCTTAGGATCATGTCAACCTCCATGGTGTAATCAGTGTCCAGATAGGCCATTAAGAAGCCAATACATTCATACAGCCAAAGGCAGGAAATTTCTGGAACTGCAAGTATGTTACAGGTTTATTTGCTTATATATATAGATAATAACTTTTCACTTGACAGCAATCTAGTAGAATCAATAATGTTTTGGAAAGCCAGCTAGAACATGATACACCAGAAGTACGCCTTTAGATGTTTCTCAGTATAACAAGCAACTAAGGTCTAGAAGGATACTGACTCAGATCTATTTAATATTTCATCACAAAGCCAATTTAATACTGAATTTCAGCCCATGCAATACAGTCTCCCAACACCTCTAGGAGGAAGAACTTCTCCAGATATTAGTACTCCCACCCAAGCTACTCAATGGATAGAGGTATGGAATCACCTCTTTTTATTCAAGTTTTAATTTAATATTGAAGACATTTCATTATAGTTGGTGATTGATCCTGTTTTAATAGGCTATAGTGCACCAACTCCATCAACACCTATTCAGAGCATTTCATCTGGACAAGAAGTGTCTCTTGCACCAATTGATCCAGCTACTAGATGTAATTCATATCTGTCAACTCCTGTTCCCAATGCTTCACTAGCATCTGAGAGTAGTATGGCGATATTGTTAACACCATCTATGCCTGCTCTTGGAGGCAATGCAGTATCAAGTAGTTCTCATTGCTTGAAAATATCTCAAAAGTCAGCACCATTTGGATTTGTTTCTGGAGTCAAACGTGGCAATCAAGAGTATTGTAAGCCTTATAATTAAATCTTTATCCAAAGCCAAATATATTAAACAAATTTATAGTAATTCCACATCTCAAGGCACTTTGACTCAAGCTTACCAAAGTATCTGATGTTAGTGCAAGATTTAATTATGAGATTCAAAGCTTGATAACACATGTAAGTGGCAGTTATTCATTATAAGATTATATGGATTATAATTTTTGATTGCTAGTGTGAAAGACTTTCTGAAGAGTGTGACTTATGGATGATGATCACAGTTCAACAACTAACTGGCCCATCTACAGCCACTCATTACACAAGAAAGGATGCTAAAGCAGAAACTACCCAACTTATAAACCAGTTCCAAAGCCTTACATCCAGTCTTCTTACAGCTAAATGAAGCGAGGCATTGGAGATTGCAAAAGCCCTACAAGTAGCAGTTATGGAAAAGGAGAGTATACAGGAGGCCAATCAGAAGGCATTAGCTGACAAGGATGCTAAAATCATGGCTCATGCTGCTGTGATTACTGACTTAGAGGCAAGGATTCATCAGTTAGAACAATCATAAATTTTGTATTGTAGTAGATTGTTAATCAAAAACAAAATAATAGTGGCAAGTGTGTGATGATTACATGGAATATTGAAGTCGCAAAGGTGTATTGACAGCCTGATCCTCCTTGTTGGAATACTTCACCATCCAAGTACCCAATGGTCCTGTTGCCTTCCCATGCTTTGAAAAGGATTGGAGATGATGATTGTGAGTATAGTTGATGAGTCGTCCACAGGCTCTGCATTTCAAATCAATATTTCCTTTTTCTTCCTTGGATTTGATTGTTGTCCAAGGCTGGATGACACTGCATTGGCAGCTGACTGGCACCAAAACACCATTTGGACAGAGGAGAGAATTGACCCAGATATAGCAAGCCACAATATTTTCACCTGCCCCACCAAAACAAATTACACCCTCAGCATGGGCCCCAAGATTCATCTCCTCCAATAAGATGTTGTCCAGCATTTGGGGCTGTCAATGTATATAAAATTTGACTGCTAATTTTTGAAGGAAAGTGTTGGCAAGAGAAGGATGAAAATCAGTTGTAGTAAATCCTAAGGCAAGCCAAAAGTTGCTATAAGCAAGTACAAGTCAAAATGATGATTGATATATAAAATACTGCATACTAACAGGATAACAAATTCATAAATTTCCTTAAATGACTTCTTGCAGGCAAAAGGACCTCCACAGACAATGAGAAAAAGGCTAGCAGCTAGATCCCTCTTCAGAAAATCCAAAAATGACTAAGGAAATAATATGCTGAGAACCTAAATTTATTTTAAATAATGCATTTAAAAAAATCACAATGCATTCACACCTGTCTGTTGAAATCATAAGATGGCCTGATTGGGAGTTGAACCCAAGACCTTCTGGAACTGCACCAGATGCTCTAACCAACTGAGCTATCAGGCCTTGAGTACAACAACCCAGTATGTTGATCATCTTACTGGTGCACTTGTCCCAACTAAGCTAGTCCCTGAGCAACTTCCTTGTGCTTTCACCCTGCTTAGACCATGGGACCCCTTGGCAACCAGCACTGCCACACCATGTGACAGATTATATAATCCAACACACTTCCCTAATCTGACACATCTTCTTGAACCAACCAGGTTGAAGCACCGGGGCCCATAACCTGTTGAAATCATAAACAAAAATTATGAGATCAGATTTTTGCTATAAAAGACAATGCTTACCAGCTTAAACATGGTAGCATTTTCTTCAAATCTGAAGCATATTTATTCTGACCCTTTTGGGTACTCAAATTATATTCAATTTCAATCAATTCCAGAGAAGGGAAAGGGCTTGAAAGATCGAAGTAGTCCGCCAAATGAGAGTAGACCAGAGTGTTAGAAATGCCTCATGGGCTATCTAATCTCTTTCCCATCCTATCTCCCTATGTGCATAGCCATGCACTGCCTTGCACTGCTTTGCAGTGTTGGGCAGTGCCAGGCAGTGTTGGTAACAACCTACTGCCTTAGCACTGCCTAGCACTGCTTTCAGTTCCCATCTTTCCTGTGCCACAGCCTCAAGCACAGTGTATATATAGTAGTGTAGCTTCACCTGAAGTCCCCAGATTTCAACTCTGGACTTCAGGTGAGTAGTCTTGTACTTGACTTAATGAAACAGATTCTAACTCTGGACTTCAGCTTGTAGCTGTCACTATTGACATCCCTGTGCTTGCCTGTTTTAACACAGAGTAGAAGCACTTGTAACTGATAGAAAACCCTCAAGGCAGAGAGCAATTATAGCCATAGGTTCTGCTGAAATATAAGGAAAAGGAGAGCAAGTATTCAAGTTTGTTTTGATTATAAGATGCTGGTCCAGAAGAGAAAATGGCTATATGATAAAATATTAGCTGTGCCATTTGAGGAAAGAATATGACAGACATACTTTGTATGGAAGGCTAGGCTTTTCTTTAATCCAACAAAAGGGGCAAGTAAAGTCACTGAGATCAGAGCTAGTATTGATATCCTTAAGACAGTCTGTGGTGCAAACACCCTGCCCACAATTGCAGACATAAAGTAATCCTCTGTTTAAACAAATTGTGCACCACTGAAATGACAGATAAAGCTTGTTATAGTCAAGATAATCTGTGCACATATATCATTTTCCATAATATTTTCACTTAAGTCACCCCCTAACCTGACTACAGGTAGTACTATTAAATGTCTGAAAAAATGTTACTATGAGTAGTGAGATTTAGTGGAACTTCCATGCTTGTTGGCAGCTGGATAGTATTATTGGCAGCTGGCTGGTATCTGTGGCAGCTTATGTGAAGTGGCACTTGGCAGCTAGTTTGTGGAACATCCAGGTTCCTCTTCCTGGATCATCCATGCTAGATACTATTCAGTAGCTGGCAAAAGAAATGGAGCTTCCATTTGTTATAGACATGTCACAGGGTCTCTGGGGTCTTTTATTCAAAAACTTTCTGAAAAGCCTGGGGTTGTCCACCATTCCTGTATACTATACAACTTCGATGCTCTTGCTCTAAATAGCTCAATTGTGTGAAGCAATGGGAGGCAAAGGAAATAGGCAAGGGGAGTGCTGCTTAGTGCATTGCCCTCTCCATTTTTTGTTTCTGCTATGTACTAAGATATCTGCCTTCCAATCTATGCTCAAGAGTGATGTCAGGGCTTTGACAGGCTGCAGTAATGTTTCTGTGTAGCATGGGTGAGGCAACTGCTAAGGCCTGATTGAGAGGTCATTTGCAATGCAGAAGGAATTCAGGAACAGTCCTTGAGCCATGTGGGCATTGTTGGTATCAAGGGGTGTTGCCTTTTTTTTTTTTTTTTTTTTTGGTTCAAATTATTTATATCCTGGTCCCTGGTAGCAGTCTGGTGTTACTAATACAAATCGAGAAGTAAACTAAAACCCAGAATGTCTAATGGTATGTAGAGGGGGGCGATAATGCTTGTGAAGCTGAAACAGGCATCCTCAGAAGTACACCACATAGACTGCATGGTGTATAGCACCACACCACTGTCAAAAACAGTACTCTAACTACTGTCTGCACAACTGGCTCTGCTGCAGTCACCTGTTAGGGCAGTCAGGCAAGGGTCCTGTGCCAGGGGACCCAACTTAGTCTGGTGACTGAAGGCACCAACTACCAATCAGCATCAAATTGCCAATTTCCAAGGTGTGGCCAGTCTGGGGAAAGCTGGAGGTCTTTACGCTCCCCCACCTATTCCTATCGGACTCTGATCGGAATCCTAAGACTCCGATCGGAATCCTAAGACTCCGATCGGAATCCTAAGACTCCGATCAGACTCCTAGGACTCCGATCGGACAACTGGATGGGGCTTTCATCAAGTAAATTCTCCAATTTTGTCTGATCTAATCTGATCGAGTCTGATCAAATTCCGATCGGACTTCGGATCGGAATCCGAATCCGATCGGAATATGTCCGATCGGACTCCTCAGTCATTCCGATCATGAAATTACTCACATGCAAAATAATTGTAATATCAAGAATTGAACCGTCGACCTTGCCACTTGTAATGTAAGTAGACGCTCTAACCATTACACCATCAGGCCGTTTATAATATACTAACTGCAACTTCACTTAACCCCCGTGGGAGGTGGCACATGTGTTGGGGCCGCGTCACCGTCCCAGCCATCAAATTCAAACCCTGCCACTTTCCAACACCCACCACCACCCACCACCTTCGCCACCACCGCCATCCGCTACCTCTGCGCCCCCATGCCCCAAGCCCCCGCCAACACACCCAATGACATAGATGCGCCCAGGGGCCCCCTAGTGCCGAGGATGGCCCTCATGGAGAGGGCACGGAGGGTCGATGGCAGTGAGGAAAACAGGGAAAACGGCAGACCCTGTCAGGGGGAGAGCCGCAGGGTGTGTTGCCTGCACTGTCCACACCCGCACACTAACCCCATCCACCTCCCCGCCCCTGCCAGGGTGTCCTCGCCGCCACCAATGGCACCTGAACGACTCGGGACAGCCGGAACGGCGCCAAACACAGTGGACCATCCCGGAACAGCATGAACGGGAGTGTCGACACCCAAACTCGTGGTGGCTTGCCAGAGCGAGGGACTCGACAGTGTGTGAACAACCCGGAATGACCCAGCGGGGTGCCCCTGACACCGCTGACGGCCCCAACATCCCGGAACGGCATGAATGGGAGCATCGACGCCCATGTCGATGCCCCAACTCACGGCGGCTTGCCAGAGCGGCACCACTAACGGACCCAACAGCGCCCGAACAACCCGGAATGACCCAGAGTGACCCAGCAGGATGCCACCGACACTGCCGACAGCCCCCACGATGCGGCACCCCTTCCCAATTGTGACGAGAACCCAAGGCCACCCCACCATAGATTTTTGTAGTAGTAGTCTTGTATTTTTTGTAGTTAATTCAATATATTGATTTCATACTTTTGTTAATAAATGGTTAGTGGGTCTAAGTGGATTCTGATAGTATTAAATTTTTTTCAATTGATTTAAAATATTGATTTTATAATTTTGTTGACAACTTTTAGTGAGTCTGATTAGACATTCCAATCAGAGTCCGATCGGAATAGGTGGGGGACTGTAAAGTACTGGGAAAGCTGGACCTAAAGCTGAAGACCACCTTGTGCAATGCCACATCTCCCAAAGGAGCCAGCGCACATGTCAGGCTGAGGGCCCCCTCATGGTGGGTGCTCTCTGATCATCCCCTCTGGGAAGGCAAACATTGTGGGGAAAACAAGAATAAACTTGAGAAAGTAATGGCTGTCGAAGCGGTCTTGCGGAATACGAATCCGGCCCTCCTCATAGAGGGGGCAGTGATTGATGATATGGTGGCTTTTTTTTTTTTTTTCCTCAAATTATTTATATCCTGGTGCCTGGTAGCAGTCCAGTGTTACTAATACAAATTGAGAAGTAAACTAAAACCCAAAATGTCTAATGATATGTAGAGGGGCGATAATGCTTGCAAAGCTGAAACAGGTGTCCTCAGAAGGATGCCATGTTAGGGCCAGTTGCCCTAGTGGAAAGTGTTGCCACTTTAAATATTAGGCGTGTGCTTAGGTTGCACTAAGTGGACAGGTTGGGGGTTCAATTCCCTCTCATGGCAACTACCTATAACATAAGGTTGCATCAGGTGATGAACACCTGTGAGAGAATGTGGCTTAGGTCATCCTCCCACAGCAGTAATCATGTGACACCCCATGGGCCCTCCCTTGGTAAAGAAGGTTCACAGCTGGAATACCAGCCACCTTCCTTTTCCGGAAACCACCACCACCGAAAACTTGAACAGCGAGCAGAACATTTTTCTCCTATGTCATCCTCTTCTGCCTCTCAGCAGGCAGCCTCTAGGGGGAGTCACCATCCATTGGCGGCTTCCTCTGGTTCTCAACGTCCAGCAACATCGTCGGCAGCGGTCAAGCTGACAACGCCTTCCCCGTCGACCCCCCCCTCTCCCTCCCCCACTCGCTGAGGTGATTGGGTGATGGATGAGCCCGATCCTGGTCCACCTCACTTCCTGGCAAGTGCCACCCCACAGCCACACTCAGTGTCCACTCCAATGGCTGTTGATGACGACATTCTTGCCACCCCCAAGAGAGGCCGATTGCCCTCTCTTGCTGGCTTCACCCCTACCTCCAAGCGCCGCAGGAGCAAGGAGAGGGCCCCCGATGATCCATTGGAGGACATCAAGATGGATTTCTTTCGTGAGACGTCCACTGCTTCCCAGTCCCGGTACCCACCATATGGGGATGCTGACTCTCAAGGGGTTGCACACAATGAGGTCAATCTTGCCCTCATTGGCACCACTGACTCCGTCCATACAGATGCCATTGTGGTTGTCTGCACCCTTCACTCCATCGATGCCTGGCTCAACATGTTGGGCCAGAAAGGTGGTGCCATTCCCAATGACATTTCCAGTCATGTCTCCCTCGCCATGGCACTGGGTGCAAAGGACAGTATATGGATAAAACAAATCTTGATTGTATAGTGAAGGTCCTCCTTGTATAATATGACCATTTCCAGCAACCATATTGTACATTATATTTTGAATTTTACTGAATACAATATAGGAAACAAAATTATTATATTGTCAGAAAATATATCTTGAAGAGAGTCATAATATTTCTTGCATATGTGCAGACAATATATCCTGAAGATAGATTATATGCTTTCACTGTACTGTCATGAGGGAAATCATGAAAATATCTCTTATATCTTCAGGGTATATTCAATGACCAAATATAAAAAATCTTTACAAAATCTTTATGATTTGATTGATCAAGATTGGGGGTCTGCATGGTGCGGAGTACCACCGGGTTCTCAGGGTGTGCTGCAAGACACAGCCCAAGGCCCAGCCTCCCGTCGCCACGACACCCGCAGGTGACCCTTGTCCCCACCCCGACCGTTGCATCAACTGCGAGGGGGCCCATGCCGCTGATTCCACGAAGTGCCACTCCTGGAAGAACCGGTTCAACCGTGAGTGGATCATGGCTTGCTACAAATGCGATGAGGTACATTGATGGTCCCCTGGACTGCTCAGACTTCCCGCTGATGTTTTCCCTAGGCCTCCTAAGGCGAAGGGTCCCCCAGTGACTTGTAATGGTTGAAGGGCCATTGCGGACACTTTCTATACTATCTCATAATGTAGCAAAAAATTATGATTTAGTTTCCACCATACTAGAGACTATGGAGAAGACAGTTGACATGGTATGTATTCAAGAGCCGCCATGGCGGCTCATTCGACGCACGATCTCGACGTCAGATAGGGAGGGGGCTCCGGTCATCGGGGCCCCAACTCATCCAGGGTGGATGTGCATCTTTCAAAGGCCACGCGGGGACGATGATGTCCCACAGGTCATGACGTTTGTTTTGAAACACCTGGAGCATTTGCACCTGGCGTTTCGTACGGACATTGTTGATCACCGGGACCTCCTGTTGATCACATTTCAGTCAGACAGTGACGTCCCTGTCAACTTGCTCAACGTCTACTCAGATGATGACTTGACGGCCATTCGGTGGCTGTCAGACAATGTTGATCGCCTCCCACGGTTGAATTACATGGGAGGGGACTTCAATTGCCATTCGTGGATCTGGGACCCAGATTACCTGAATAATAATCACATGGCTGACACCTTGATCGATGTCGCCATGAGGCTCGGGGTGGTAGTGAGTGTTCGTGAGCATCGCTCCCCCACCCACTTCCCCCAGATCGTGGGCCATCGGTCCTCAGTCATTGATCTCATGTTCCTGCTGGAGGATGCTACAGTGGGGCTTGTTCACGATGTGTCAGAAGACGAGATGCTCCCATCGGACCATGCTCCTCTTTCGGTCGCGTTGCCTATTCCCTTCTTTGGAGACAGAGTGCGTCACTTCTAGATCAAGGAGGACAATTTCAAAGACTTCGTGAAGCACTTTCGTGGTGGCTTCAGAGGTCTTGATTGGGGGGATCTCGATTCTCCTGATGCTATTGAGGCTGCAGCCCAGGGTATCTCCCTGGCTGCTGCCGATGCCTGGACGACTCATTCGAAGTCGGTCCGCACATCTCAGTCGCCCAAACCCTGGTGGACTCCGGAGTGCTCATGCGCACTGGAGGAATATCAGGCTAGTAGGCTTCCAGAGACGTATATGGAATATCGGCGGCTTGTCTGCATTACCAAACGCAAGTTTTATGATTCTCATATTCATGAAGTTGCTTTTACAAAGATGCGACCTTGGGACCTCATGGAGTGGACTAAGGCGCGTTCGCTCCCGACGTACGAGGCTATCCTGAAAGACGGGGAGCCCTGTACGTCATTACCGCAGTTGTGGGATGCTTTGCATTCCACCTACAACTCTGCATCTGACAGGCCTATCGACCTGACCGTCTTGGATGACCTTCCTGAAAGGGCTGCCCGTGAGTGGGTGGCGTTTAGTAGGGTTGAGCTCCGGGACGTGCTCGGGAAGTGTTCAAACCTGTCAGCCCCTGGCCCAGATCATCTGAGCTGGCGGGTTTTCAAGATGCTATTCTCGTCTGACAATGATGCGGCAGACAAATTTCTCGCCCTTGTCAATGCCTGCCTTTGGGTCAGGTATTGGCCAGCATACTTCAAGGAGTTGGTTTCAGTGATTATCCCAAAACCTGGCAAACCAAATTATTCAACACTGAAGATGTTCAGGCCCATTGTGCTCCTGAATACCCTCAGCAAACTCGCTGAGAAGATGCTGGCTAACCACCTGCAGTTTGAAGCACTCAAACATGGGATTTTCCATCCCAATCAGTTTGGTGGCATCAAGCAACACTCTACAGAGGATGCGGGGCTCTACCTGACTCATCTCGTATGGGCCGGTTGGGCCCAGAAACTCAAGACGAGCATGGTCACATTCAATCTCACTCAGTTCTTTCCTTCCATCAACCATGATGTGTTGATTGCCATCATGGTCCACCTCAGGTTTCCTGTGGAGGTCGTGAAGTTCTTCTGGTCCTACTTGGTGGGCTGGTCTACCCAGTACAAGTGGGGGGCTGACACCTCTCACCTGTGCCAAGCTGATGTGGGTGTGCGACAGGGCTCTGCCCTGTCTCCAGTCCTATCAGCAATCTGTATGGTGCCTGTTATGCGCCTCTTCCAGCTCGTGGTGGATATCTGCCGTGGTGCTCTTATTTCATATGTGGACAATGGCACGATTGTCGTCCAGTCGAAAACATGGGGAGAAAATCTCATTAAGCTCAGGGAGCTGTACAGGGTGGTTAGCCACCTTGTATCTGCCCTTGGACTGGCTCTCGAACACTCGAAGAACAAGGCATTCCACTTCTCCAGGAACCCGAGGGATGAGAATCCCCTAGTGGATCTTGGCTTCGCTCCCTTCACCGAGGATTCCCCACTGAAACCCAAACCCTTTTGGAGGTATTTGGGTTTCTATTTCGATCGTGCACTTCGCTTTACCAAGCATGTGTGCTTTTACTCCACCAAGGCTCTCACAACAGTCCCACTGGGTGCACAGCAGAGTATTATATAATCAGATAACTTGAGTTTATCCTGAACTTAGTCCTTATTGACACACAATATCTTAAAGAAACTCAAAATTGTTTTGAGAAGTTTATTTTGTATTTGTTTACACTATAATTACAGAAGATATAGTATAGAATTTCTAAATTTCTTATGCCATAAATATATGAGATGTCTTTCTAATTTATTACACACTGGGTGCACAGGACAATATGCTACTAAATGATATCCTTATTATATTGTAAACTGAAGGCATTTATAATAACAGTCTATTTATTCAACTTAACATGAGATTATGTTGAATACTTCTATCTACTCTTACATAAACTTAAAGTAAAGAAATATTGTATATATTTTGAATATGATGATACCATAACTTTAGAGTAATAGAGGGAGAGAGAAGGTAAATATATTCAGAATTTCTTTACTGTAAGCTTTGTTTGTTCAACTTATTCTAAAGATATATTGAATACCACATTATATTGTAAACAGATATTAAATAACTTCAATATATATTGAACCAGGATATAATGCTGGAATACAAAATAAAATCTAACAAATTAAGTCTACTATAAGATTCCTCAAAATATCATAAACAGATTTAAAATATTTGCATAATATGATGTCAAAGCTAAGGGTTAATATAAATGCCTTCTTATTTGAGTGACTTTACAATATCTTGTATTCAGTTATTCTGCCATGCACCCAGTGACAGTGATTTTAAATTTGTATCTCTTCACATACTTCTAGCACCCAATGATAGTTTTATACAGATTTGAAACTACTGTAACAAAGTAAGAAAGATACTTCATATATTTATGGCATAAGAAATTTAGAAATTCTATACTATATCTTCTGTAATTATAGTGTAAACAAATATAAAATAAACTTCTCAAAACAATTTTGAGTTTCTTTAAGATATTATTGCATAACATATTTTGAAACATATATACAATAATGATTTCTAAATAATCATGAACTTAACCTAAAACAAATTATATGTATATTCCAGGACAAAATATAGGATATTGATTGAGTAAGATTGAACAAAATACTTTGAACAAATTTAATATTTTTTTAGTATATATTTTTATTGCATATTGTGTGTAAATAAGGACTAAGTTTAGGATAAACTCAAGTTATCTAATTATATAATACTCTTCTGTGCACCTGGTGTCCTGTCAATGAAGATGCTTGGTAACTCTACCAGGGGTATGAACGCCGAACAGTGGCGTCTCCTCTATCGCACTTGTGTGCTTCCGGTGGCAACATACGGCAGTCGCTTGTGGTATTACGAGGGTGCTCGGATTAAGGGCATCCTCAAAATGTACTTGCAGATGCAGTGCAAGGCTGCCCTGTGGATTCTTGGTGCTTTCCGCACTACCACTGGCAGGGCCATGGAGACCATTGCTGGTCTTTTTTTTTTTTTTTTTTTTTAATTCAAATTATTTATATCCCGGCGCCCGATAGCAGTCTGGCGTTACAAATACAAACGAGTCTGTAACCTAAACCTCAAACGCCTAACGGTACGTAGAGGGCGATAAAGCTTGCGAAGCTGAAACAAGCGTCTTCGAAAATACGCTACGTAGACTGCGCCACCGTCAAAAACGGTACCACAACTACCATCTGCACAACCAGCTCCGCCACAGTCACCCGCGAGGGCAGTCGGGCGAGGGTCCTGTGCCAGGGGACCCAACTTAGTCCAGTGACCAAGGGCACTGACTACCGATCGGCATCAAATTGCCGTTTCCCAAGGTAGGGCCGGTCCAGGGGGAGCCGGACCTGAAGCCAAGAAACTGCCCTGTGCAACGCTGCATCCCCATCAACGGGGCCAGCGCACACGTCAGGCTGAGGGCCTACTCATGGCGGGCACTCTCTGATCGTCCCCTCCAGAAAGGCGAACATCGCGGGAAAAGCGAGAATGAACTCGAGAAAGTGGTGACCGTCAAAGCAGTCCCGGGGAATGCGAATCCGGCCCTCCTCGTAGAGGGGGCAGTGATTGATAATGTGGTGGCGGGTTTCAAAGGCGCCAGACTGACACTGGATGTCATCACCTGACAAACCGAAGTGAGACCGATAAGCCCCGATTGGGGCATGGTTCGTGATTGCACGGGTAAAGCGTGCCACAATGGGCGGCCTCCCGTGATGCAAGAGAGTGAGCCAGGGGCCGCCCTTGGCAGCTGTGGGCTGGAGCAGTTTACCCCTCGTGGTGAGCAGGTAGAAATTGCGACCCTGATACTTCGGGGTGTGGAATAGGTGAACCCACTCCTCCTCCGCCGCATCGGACGCGAGAGCAAGTGCAACGTTCAACATGTGCTTGGGATGACGGCTCAAAGAGGGATGTGACTCCATCGCAGCCTCATGAGCCTTGAGATGGGGGCCCCATCGCATCTTCGACGGGACATAGTGAAATAAGACGACTCAGCCAGGGTCGGCCGACAGCCAATCTTGGAGAACCGAACATGCTGTGATGGACTGCGACTGCCCAGAATGGACGCTGGCATCCAACAACAAGTTGACGGATGCTGGCGAGTCAGTGAACACGTGAACCCGCCATAGGTCGGGTGTTCGAAGAGTGGCCACCACCCCCATTGAGAGGGCAATGAGCTCCGCATCGGGGGCGGTCGCCTTACTGGCAGCCACCTTTGAGCGGACACCTGGGCCAGGGCCATGAAACACAATGCACGCTGCAACCGCCTGGAGAGTCTTGTCCCGAGGGACAGACCCATCACATGCGACCGAGACGCACTCGAATTTGCCCCGCTCAGACTCGAAAAGGTGATCAAGCGCCTGTTTGTGAAGCTTGGCCGCCTCCTTCCCTTTCGGGATGACAAGGTCAAGTTCGATCTGAGACTCATAAAGGTCCCTGATGCGATTCCCAGGCCTGGCCTCCGAGGAGGTCGGGTCGAAGGTCTTGTGCACAGTGCCATACGCCAAGGCAACATCCATGAGAGGAGAAGGATACATGCGCAGGAGCGCAGGCACCTCCCGGGCCAGTACCATTGCTGGTCTTTTCCCCATCCATCTTCACCTTCGGAAGCTCTCCCACAGGAGCATCCATCATCATAACACACTCTACAAGCAGCATCCGATGATTCGCCTTTTGGGGTGGTCACCGGATGATGGTGTGGAAGTATCTCACCCCATGTCCCTAACTGGGCTGGCCTGGGTGGTGCCTGCACTTTTGTGCATGTATCCTTCCCCTCTCACGGATGTCGCACTGGCATATGACACCGTTCACGAGACCTTTGACCTGACCTCCTCGGAGGCCAGGCCTGGGAATCACATTCGGGACCTTTACGAGCCCCAGATCAAGCTTGACCTCGTCGTCCCGAAAGGGAAGGAGGCAGCCAAGCTTCACAAACAGGCGCTCGATTGCCTTTTCGAGTCCATGTGGGACTGATTCGAGTGCATCTCGGTCACTTGCAATGGGTCTGTCCCTCGGGACAAGACTCTCCAGGCGGTCGCAGCATGCATTGTGCATCATGGTCCAGGCCTGGGTGTCCACTCGAAGGTGGCTGCCAGCAAGGCGACCACCCCCAATGCGGAGCTCATTGCCCTTTCAATGGGTGTGGTGAGTGCTCTCCAAACACCTGACCTGCAGCAGATTCATGTGTTCACCAACTCACTGGCATCTGTCAATTTATTGTTGGATGCCAGTATCCATTCTGGGCAGTCGCGCTTGATTGCGGCATGCTTGGCTCTCCGAGAATGGCTCTCGGCCGATCCGGGCCAAGTCGTCTCCTTTCACTACGTCCTGTCGAAAATGCGGTGGGGCCCCCATCTTGAGGCTCATGAGGCTGCGATGGAGTCACATCCCTCTCTGGGCCGTCATCCCAAGTGCACACTTAATGTGGCGCTTGCTCTCGCATCCGATGCGGTGGAGGAGGAGTGGGTTCGCCTGTTCCACACCCCAAAGTATCAGGGCCGCAACTTCTACCCGCTCACAATGAGGGGTAAACCGCTCCAGCCAACAGCCACCAAGGGTGGTCCCTGGCTAACTCTCTTGCATCACAGGAGGCCGCCCATAGTGGCGCGCTTTACCCGCGCAATCACGAACCATGCCCCAATTGGGGCTTATCAGTCTCGCTTCAGGTTGTCAGATGGTGACATCTGTTGCCAGTGCGGTGCCTTCGAGACACGTCACCACATCATCAATCACTGCCCCCTGTACGAGGAGGGCCGGATTCGCATCCTGCAGGACCACTTTGACGGTCATCGCTTTCTCGAGTTTATTCTCGTTTTCCCCATGACATTCGCCTTTCCAGAGGGGACGATCAGAGAGTGCCCGCCATGAGTAGGCCCTCAGCCCGACGTGTGTGCTGGCTCCTTTTGGAGACGCGGTGTTGCACAGGGCGGTCTTTGGCTTCAGGTCCGGCTTTCCCCGGACCAGCCTTACCTCGGGAAGCAGCAATTCAATGCCAATCGGTAGTTGGTGCCTTCAGTCACCAGACTAAGTTGGATCCCCTGGCATGGGACCCTCGTCTGACTGCCCTTGCGGGCGACTGTGGCGGAGCCGGTTGTGCGGACGGTAGTCGAGGTACCGTTTTCGACAGTGGTGTGATGCTACACATCGCGCGGTCCACGTAGCATACTTCCAAGGACACTTGTTTTAGCTTCGTGAGCTTTATTGCTCTTTATGTACCGTTAGGCGTAGAGGTTTAGTTTATGTGTCCGTTTGTATTCGTAACGCCAGACTGCTATTGGGCACCAGGATATAAATAATTTGACCAAAAAAAAAAAAAAAAGACAGACAGACAGACAGACAGACAGACAGACAGACAGACCTTGCCAGCAGACACAGACACCCAGACACAGCACAGCACACGAAATAGACACCAACCACTTCATTGCACGCTACGGACCGCTTTTCCACGTACACCACTCCCCAGCAAATTAAACCCGGAAAAAAAAAAAAATATATATCGAACACCAACAGCCCATCCCACTCCCCCTCCACACATGAAATGGACACCGTCCACTTTGCCACATGCTACAGACCACTTCACCACGTACACCACCTCCTGGTGAGACACCACTCCCCAACGAAACACCACACCATGTCACACATGGGACAAACCCAAAAACGACTGCGTTGAATGCCGACAACATTTCTACACCCCACGTCGTACTACTACAAAAAAAAAACACTCCCCATTCGAACGACGACAACACTTACCCTGACCATGCTGACTACTCGAAACCAACCCACCCCAACGAGCCCTCTCTTGGACACAGAACACCATGCCAATCTGCAAAACCACTGAATGGCGAGGTTCACTTGGACAAACCACCTCTCCTCTCCACTCCCCACCTCGAAACACCCCCCATCTTGGCTTCACTACCCCCCTGCTGTTAACCCGCCCTCCCTTCACCATTACGACAACATTGGTGCGCCGTCACGGCCCCAAACTGCCTGTTCACTGCCACCACCCAGTTAGCACCCCAACCGAAACCACCCAACATTTGACATCCCAACCCTCGACTTCTGGCACTGAACATAGACATGAATGGAGCGTTGAACCACCCCCGCAAACGTTCAACATTCTGGGACACTTGTCAACTCGCCATCCACCATGCTTCTGACCACGTTGTTGAAATCATAAGATGGCCTGATTGGGAGTTGAACCCAAGACCTCCTGGAACTGCACCAGATGCTCTAACCAACTGAGCTATCAGGCCTTGAGTACAACAACCTAGTGTTGAAAGAAGGTGCTAAAATACTTTAATTACCTATTTTTGCTATCTGCAAGTGTTACTTCATACGTAGACTTCCCCAATCTCTCCCAAGGCCAAAATGCGATATAGTGGACACCCTTTTTCACACCTCAGCGCGTTTTTAGGTACTTTACATCTTGTAGCACAGAAATCCTCATATGTCTAGAGAACAGACACTAGATTGGTTGGATATAACACATTTACAAGTCTATTATCAAACTTGTGTGCTCATTCAGTTACTGGACTCCCCACTGAAACCAAAGCCCTTTTGGAGGTATCTGGGTTTCTATTTTGATCGTGCACTTTGCTTTACCAAGCATGTGCGCTTTTACTCCACCAAAGCACTCACCACTGTATTGGCAATGAAGATGCTTGGTAATTCTACTAGAGGGATGAATGTGGAACAGCGTCATCTCCTGTATCGTGCATGCGTGCTCCCAGTGGCAACATACAGAAGTCGCTTGTGGTATTACAAGGGTGCCCGGATCAAGGGCATTCTCAAGATGTACTCGCAGATGCAGCGCAAGGCTGCCCTGTGGATTCTTGGTGCTTTCCGCACTACCACCGGTGGGGCTGTGGAGTCTATTGCGGGCCTCCTCCCCATCCATCTGCACCTTTGGAAGCTCTCCCACAGGAGCACCCACTGGCACAACACTCTCTACAGCCAGCATCCGACAATTCGCCTTTTGGGGCGGTCACCAGATGATGGTGTGGAAGTCTCTCACCCCATGTCCTTAGCCGGACCGGTCTGGGAGGTGCCTGCGCTTCTGCGCATGTATCCTTCCCCTCTCACGGACGTCGCCTTGGCATATGGCAACGTGCACGAGACCTTCGACCCAACCTCTTCGGAGGCCAGGCCTGGGAATCGCATTTTTTTTTTTTTTTTTTTTTTTTTTTGATCAAATTATTTATATCCCGGCGCCCGATAGCAGTCCGGCGTTACGAATACAAACGGACCCGTAAACTAAACCTCAAACGTCTAACGGTACGTAGAGGGCGATAATGCTCGCGAAGCTGAAACAAGCGTCCTCGAGAGTACGCTACGTAGACCGCGCGGTGCGCAGCACCGCGCCTACGTCAGAAACGGTACCACGACTACCGTCCGCACAACCGGCTCCGCCACAGTCGCCCGCAAGGGCAGTCGGACGAGGGTCCCGTGCCAAGGGACCCAACTTAGTCCGGTGACCGAAGGCACCGGCTACCGATCGGCTTCAAATTGCCGCTTCCCGAGGTGAGGCCAGTCCGGACAAAGCCGGACCTGAAGCTGAGAATCCGCCCTGTGCAAGCCTGGGAATCGCATCAGGGACCTTTACGAGTCTCAGATCGAGCTTGACCTCGTCATCCTGAAAGGGAAGGAGGCGGCCAAGCTTCACAAACAGGCGCTTGATCGCCTATTCGAGTCCGAGCGGGGCAGATTCGAGTGCGTCTCGGTTGCCTGTGATGGGTCTGTCCCTCGGGACAAGACTCTCCAGGCGGTCGCGGCGTGCGTTGTGTTTCATGGCCCTGGCCCGGGCGTCCGCTCGAAGGTGGCTGCCGGTAAGGCGACCGCCCCTGATGCGGAGCTCATTGCCCTCTCAATGGGGGTGGTGGCCGCTCTTCGAACACCTGACCTCTGGCGGGTTCACATGTTCACTGACTCGCCAGCATCCATCAACTTGTTGTTGGATTTTTTTTATTTTTTTATTATCAAATTATTTATATCCCGGCGCCCGATAGCAGTCCGGCGTTACAAATACAAAATGAAACGTAAACTAAACCTCCACGCCTAATGGTACATAAAGGGCGATAAAGCTCGCAAGGCTGAAACAAGCGTCCTCGAAAGTACACTACGTAGACCGGCTCCGCCACAGTTGCCCACGAGGGCAGTCGGACAAGGGTCCCGTGCCAGGGGACCCAACTTAGTCCGGTGACTGAGGGCACCGACTACCGATCGGCTTCAAATTGCCGTTTCCCGCAGTAAGGCCGGTCCGGGGGAAGCCGGACCTGAAGCCGAAAAACCGCCCTGTGCAACGCCGCATCTCCCAAAGGAGTCAGCACACACGTCAGGCTGAGGGCCTACTCATGGCAGGCGCTCTCCGATCGTCCCCTCCGGGAAGGCGAACGTCGTGGGGAAGACGAGAATAAACTCGAGAAAGCGATGACCGTCGAAACGGTCCCGCGGAATGCGAATACGGCCCTCCTTGTACAGGGGGCAGTGATTGATGATGTGGTGACGGGTTTCGAAGGCGCTGCACCGGCAACGGATGTCATCACCTGACAAACCGAAGCGAGACCGATAAGCCCCAATTGGGGCATGGTTCGTGATTGCTCGGGTAAAGCGCGCCACAATGGGCGGCCTGCCATAATGCAAGAGAGTGAGCCAGGGGCCGCCCTTGGCGGCCGTCGGCTGGAGCGGTTTCCCCCTCGTTGTGAGCGGGTAGAAATTGCGGCCCTGATACTTCGGGGTGTGGAACAGGCGAACCCACTCCTCCTCCGCCGCATCAGACGCGAGAGCAAGCGCCACGTTGAGTGTGCGCTTGGGATGACGACCCAAAGAGGGATGTGACTCTGTCGCAGCCTCATGAGCCTCGAGATGGGGGCCCCACCGCATCTTCGACGGGACGTAGTGAAATGAGACGACTCGGCCAGGGTCAGCCGAAAGCCAATCTCGGAGAATGGAGCAAGCCGCGATTGACCGCGACTGCCCGGAATGGACGCTAGCATCCAACAACAAGTTGACGGATGCTGGCGAGTCGGTGAACACGTGGACCTGCCAGAGGTCCGGTGTTCGAAGAGCGGCCACCACCCCCATCGAGAGGGCGATGAGCTCCGCATCGGGGGCAGTTGCTTTACCAGCAGCTACCTTCGAGCAGACACCCGGGCCAGGGCCATGAAACACAATGCATGCTGCGACCACCTGGAGGGTCTTGTCCCGGGGGACAGACCCATCACAGGCAACCGAGACGCACTCGAATCTGTCCCGCTCGGACTCGAAAAGGCGATCGAGCGCCTGCTTGTGAAGCTTGGCTGCCTCCTTCCCTTTCGGGATGACAAGGTCAAGCTCGATTTGAGACTCGTAAAGGTCTCGAATGTGATTCCCAGGCCTGGCCTCCGAAGAGGTCGGGTCAAAGGACTCGTGAACGGTGCCATATGCCAAAGCAACATCCGTGAGAGGAGAAGGATACATGCGCAACAGCGCAGGCATCTCCCGGGCCGGTCCGGCTAGGGACATGGGATGAGAAACTTCCACACCATCATCTGGTGACCGCCCCAAAAGGCGAATTGTCGGATGCTGGCTGTAGAGTGTGTTGTGCCGATGGACGCTCCGGTGAGAGAGCTTCCGAAGGTGCAAGTGGATGGGGAGGAGGCCCGCAATGGACTCCACGGCCCTGCCGGTGGTAGTGCGGAAGGCACCAAGAATCCACAGAGCGGCTTTGCGCTGCATCTGCGAGTACATCTTGAGGATGCCCTTGATGTGGGCACCTTCATAATACCACAGGCGACTCCCGTATGTTGCCACCGGAAGTACGCATGCGCGGTAGAGGAGACGCCGCTGTTTGGCGTTCATACCTCTGGTTGAATTACCAAGCATCTTCATTGCCAAGATGGTGGTGAGAGCTTTGGTGGAATAAAAGCGCACGTGCTCGGTAAAGCGGAGTGCACGATCAAAATAGAAACCCAAATACCTCCAAAAGGGCTTTGGTTTCAGTGGGGAATCCCCGGTGAAGGGGGCAAAGCCAAGATCCACAGGGGGATTTTCGTCCCTCGGGTTCCTGGAGAAGTGGAACGCCTCGTTCTTCGAGTGCTCCAAAGCCAACCCAAGGGCAGACACGAGGCGGCTAACCACCCCATACAGCTCCCTGAGTTTAATGAGATTTTCTTCCCATGTTTTCAACTGGACGACGATAGTACCATTGTCCACGTACGAGATAAGAGCGCCGCGGCGGATATCCACCACGAGCTGGAAGAGGCGCATTACCGGCACCATGCAGATAGCCGACAGGACCGGAGACAGGGCAGAGCCCTGGCCCACTCCCACGTCAGCCTGGCACGGGTGAGAGGTGTCAGCCCCCCACTTGTACCGTGTGGACCGGCCTACCAAGTAGGACCGGAAAAACTTCACGACCTCCGCGGGAAACCCGAGGCGGATCATGATGGCAATCAGCATGTCATGGTTGATGGAAGGAAAGAACTGAGCGAGATCGAAAGCGACCACGCTCGTCTTGAGCTTCTGGGCCCAGCCGGCCCGTACGAGATGAGTGAGATAGAGCCTGGCATCCTCGGTCGAGTGTTGCCTGACGCCACCAAACTGATTGGGATGAAAAATCCCATGTTCGAGTGCCTCGAACTGCAGGCAGTTAGCCAGCATCTTCTCAGCAAGTTTGCCAAGGGTGTTCAGGAGCACAATGGGCCTGAACATCTTCGGCATTGAGTAATTTGGTTTGCCAGGCTTTGGTATGATGACCGAAACCGACTCCTTAAAATACGCCAGCCAATACCCAACCCAGAGGCAGGCATTGACAAGGGCGAGGAATTTGTCCGCCACATCATTGTCAGACAAAAATAGCATCTTGAGAACCCTCCAGCTCAGATGATCCGGGCCAGGGGCTGACAGGTTAGAACACTTCCCGAGCACATCCCGGAGCTCAACCCTACTAAACGCCACCCACTCACGGGCAGCCCTTTCGGGAAGATCATCCAAGATGGTCAGGTTGATGGGCCTGTCAGATGCAGAATTGTAGGTGGAGTGCAAAGCATCCCACAGCTGCGGTAATGACGTGCAGGGCTCCCCGTCTTTCAGGATAGCCTCATACGTCGGAAGCGAGCGCGCCTTGGTCCATTCCATAAGGTCCCAAGGTCGCATCTTCGTGAAAGCAACTTCATGAATATGAGAATCATAAAACTTGCGTTTGGTAACGCGGACAAGCCGCCGATATTCCGTATACGCCTCCGGAAGCCTACTAGCCCAATACTCGTCCAGTGCGCGTGAGCACTCCGGAGTCCACCAGGGTTTGGGCGACCGAGACGCGCAGACCGACTTCGCATGAGCCGTCCAGGCGTTGGCGGCAGCCAGGGAGATACCCTGGGCCGCGGCCTCAATAGCATCAGGGGAATCGAGATCCCCCCAATCAAGACCCCCGAAGCCACCCCGAAAGTGCTTCACGAAGTCTTCGAAATCATCTTCTTTGATCCGGAAGCGATGTGCTCCGTCTCCAAAGAAGGGAATAGGTAACGCAACAGAAAGCGGAGCATGATCCGATGGGAGCATCTCGTCTTCCGACACGTCGTGAACAAGCCCCGCCGTCGTATCCTCCGGCAGGAACATGAGATCAATGACCGAGGGCCTATGGCCCACGATCCGGGGGAAGTGAGTGGGGGAGCGATGCTCCCGGACACTAACGACCACACCGAGCCTCATGGCGACATCGATCAGGGTGTCAGCCATGTGATTATTATTCGGGTAATCTGGATCCCAGATCCGCGAATGGCAATTGAAGTCCCCTCCCATGTAACTCAGCCGAGGGAGGCGATCAACATTGTCTGACAGCCACCGAATGGCCGTCGAGTCATCGTCCGAGTATACGTTGAGCAAGTTAACAGGGACGTCACCGTCCGACTGTAAAGTGATCAACAGGATATCCCGATGATCAGCAATGTCTATGCGAAACGCCAGGCGCAAATGCTCTAGGCGCTTGGACACAAACGTCATCACCCGGGGGACGTCATCGTCCCCGCGCGGTCTGCGAAAGAAGCACATCCACCCCAGATGAGTCGGGGCCCCAATGACCGGAGCACCTTCCCTGTCCGACGTCGAGATTGTGCGTCGAATGAGCCGCCACGGCGGCTCTTGAATACATACCACGTCGACAGATTTCTCTTTCGTCTCTAGTATGGTGGAAACTAAGTCATAATTCTTCGCTACATTCTGACTTAGTAAAGAAAGTGTACGTAAAGGTCCTTCAACCATTACGAGTCACCGGGGGTCCCTTCGCCTTAGGCGGCCTGGGGAAGACGTCAGCGGGAAGTCCGAGCGGTCCAGGGGACCGTCGACGCACCTCGTCGCATTCATAGCGAGCCATTATCCACTCGCGATTGAACCAATTCTTCCAGAAGTGACACTTCGTGGAGTCGGCGGCGTGAGCCCCCCCGCAGTTGACACAACAGTCGGGGTGGGGACAAGGGTCGCTCGCGGGAGTCGCGGCGACGGGAGGCTGGGCCTTGGGCTGTGCCTTGCAGCACGCCCCAAGGACCCGATGATACTCTGCACCATGCGGACCTCCGCACTTCGAACACGTGTGACCCCGATTGGGGCACAGGCGCTCGATGTGGCCCCACCACATGCAGCGGGGGCACAGAGGGGTGCCAGCGTGCCTCTCGGCAGCGCGAATGAAACAGCTGTAACCATAAACGAGAACTCGTTTACCCTCCAGTTGTTTGAGGTTGGACCCCTTCTTGGAGTCCCAAATGTCGAACCAGACGGTCGCAGAGTCCGAGAACTTGGAGTTCCGAACAACACGCGGGCGCGCGGCCAGGGGGAAAGTGGAGAGGAGCGCATCATGCGCGAATACCTCCTCCATCTTCGAGACAGTAAGGACGTCCCCCTCCTCTTCGCCGAAGCGGAAGGGGGCGGAGACGATCTTGAGATAGGACCGTGACTGAGGGATCACGGCCCGGGTGGTGGTCCCCTTCGGGTATGCCTTCGCGGCCCAGGTGGAGATCGTGGAGAGGTCCGTCGTAGTCGGCGGCCAAGTAAGATCGACTGACCACCCACCGTTGATGGGCGCAACAGCCGAGGCGCGAACCGAACGCTTGTCTGCGACAAGTCCCCAGTTAATAGTCTCCATGAGGCGCTCGGGCACGAGCGCGTGCTCCTGAGAAGGGTAGACGAGGGCCTGCTTGTGGCTAGGCCCACCAGTAGTAGACTTGATCTTCTTCCGCGGGGGGGCAGAAGACCCCGAAGGAGAGCCGGCCCGCTCCCAGGCCTCGCGATGAAGTCCTGTGATGTCAGCCGGACTGAGATCCGGGAACAGGCGAGCGAGATCGGCTATGTCGGCAGCGACAGAGCCGGGCTGGCCTCGGCCCCTCTTACGAGGGTCCGCAGGCGCAGCATAATCAGGCTTACCAACGCGAGCCGTCATCTGGGGGGTGGCGGTCACCTTGGCAAACGTGCCCTTAGGAAGCGGGCGAGAGGCCCGGTTCACAACAGGAGGAGGCCCGGGGTCCCATGCCTTCCCTTTCCCTTTCGGGCCAGGTTGGGCAGGGGGCGCGCGGGGCTTGACAGTGGTCCACAGGTCGCGAAAGACCGGGGGCGGAGCCGTGTGTTGTCGGGGAGGATCGGGGTTGCTTGGGGGCGCAGGCACCCCCAGAACGACGATGTTAGAGCGAGGAGCTCCAGGAACAAGGTTCCCGAAGCCATCTCGAAGAGCGGTGAACCCGCGGACAAGGTCCAAGCCTTTCAGCATCGGAATTGGGAGTGGCCGCCTTCGCGGCCTTCTCAGCATTGATGAGGGACTGAGAGAACAGTCCAGTGGTTTTTTTTTTTTTTTTTATCAAATTATTTATATCCCGGCGCCCGATAGCAGTCCGGCGTTACGAATACAAACAGACCCGTAAACTAAACCTCACACGCCTAACGGTACGTAGAGGGCGATAAAGCTCGCGAAGCTGAAACAAGCGTCCTCGAAAGTACGCTACGTAGACCGCGCGGTGCGCAGCACCGCGCCTTCGTCAAAAACGGTACCACGACTACCGTCCGCACAACCGGCTCCGCCACAGTCGCCCGCGAGGGCAGTCGGACGAGGGTCCCGTGCCAGGGGACCCAACTTAGTTCGGTGACCGAAGGCACCGACTACCGATCGGCATCGAATTGCCGTTTCCCAAAGTAAGGCCGGTCCGAGCATAGCCAGACCTAAAGCCGAGAATCCGCCCTGTGCAACGCCACGTCTCCAAAAGGAGCCAGCGCACACGTCAGGCCGAGAGCCTACTCATGGCGGGCGCTCTCCGATCGTCCCCTCCGGAAAGGCGAACGTCGTGGGGAAGACGAGAATAAACTCGAGAAAGCGATGACCGTCGAAACGGTCCCGCGGAATGCGAATCCGGCCCTCCTCGTACAGGGGGCAGTGATTGATGATGTGGTGACGGGTCTCAAAGGCGCTGCACCGGCAACGGATGTCATCACCTGACAAACCGAAGCGAGACCGATAAGCCCCAATCGGGGCGTGGTTCGTGATTGCTCGGGTAAATCGCGCCACAATGGGCGGCCTCCCGTGATGCAAGAGAGTGAGCCAGGGGCCGCCCTTGGCGGCCGTGGGCTGGAGCGGTTTACCCCTCGCGGTGAGTGGGTAGAAGTTGCGGCCCTGATACTTCGGGGTGTGGAACAGACGAACCCATTCCTCCTCCGCCACATCAGACGCGAGAGCAAGCGCCACATTAAGTGTGCGCTTGGGATGACGACCCAGAGAGGGATGCGACTCCGTCGCAGCCTCATGAGCCTCGAGATGAGGGCCCCACCGCATCTTCGATGGAACATAGTGAAAAGAGACGACCCGGCCTGGATTGGCTGACAGCCAGTCTCGGAGAACGGAGCAAGCCGCGATCGATCGCGATTGCCCAGAATGGACACTGGCATCCAACAACAAGTTGACGGACGCCGGCGAGTCAGTGAACACGTGAACCCGCCAGAGGTCAGGTGTTCGAAGAGCGGCCACCACCCCCATTGAGACGGCAATGAGCTCAACAGTCCAGTGGTGAGACTGGCGAGGCCGATCTCCCCCATGGCGAGCGCGACATGAGACGAGATGTCGCTAGGAAGTGAACTGCCCTTTTGGCCCAACATGTTGAGCCAGGAGTCGATCGTGTGGAGGGCGCGGACAACCACAATGGCATCCGTGTGGGCGGCTTCAACAGTGCCAACGAGGGCAATGCTGACGTCGCTGTGCGCGAGTCCCTGAGTGTCAGCGTCCTGGTACGGGGGGTACTGGGCCTGCGACGTGGCGGACGACTCACGAAAGAAGTCCATACCAGAAGAACCCGATGCAGCATCGGGAGCCCTCTCCCTCGACTTACGCCGCTTGGAGGTGGGGGTGAAGCCAGCGAGAGGGTGATCGACCTCTCTTGGGGGTGGCAAAGACGTCCTCATCGACAGCCATCGGAGCGACGGACGAGCTGGGGGCGGGGCTGGGGCTCGCAGGGAAGCGAGACGGTCCAGGATCGAGCTGATCTTCAGCCCATTCGATTGGGCTGAGAGGAGCAGGGGATGCGGGGGTCGACTGGGAAGGCGTCGACGGATTGACCGCTGCTGTCGACGATGCCGGCCGTTGAGACCCAGAGGGAGCCGCCGATGTACGACGGCTCCCCCTAGAAGCTGCCTGCTGAGAGGCAGAGGAGGATGACATAGGAGAAAAGTGCTTTGCTCGCTGTTCAAGTGTTCGGTGGTGGTGGTTTCCAGAAAAGGAAGGTGAGTAGACTTGATCTTCTTCCATGGGGGGGCAGAAGACCCAGAGGGAGAGCCAGCCCATTCTCAGGCCTGGCGATGAAGTCCCGCAATGTCAGCTGGACTAAGGTCCGGGAACAAGCAAGCGAGATCGGCAATGTCGGCAGCGACAGAGCCGGGCTGGCCTCGGCCCCTCTTACGAGGGTCCGCAGGTGCAGCATAATCAGGCTTACCAACGCAAGCCGTCATCCGGGGGGTGGCAGTCACCTTGGCAAACGTGCCCTTGGGAAGCGGGCGAGAGGCCCGGTTCACAACAGGAGGAGGCCCGGGGTCCCATGCCTTCCCTTTCCCTTTCGGGCCAGGTTGGGCGGGGGGCGCGCGGGGCTTGACAGTGGTCCACAGGTCGCGAAAGACCGGGGGCGGAGCCGTGTGCTGTCGGGGAGGATTGGGGTTGTGCGGGGGCGCAGGCGCCCCCGGAACGATGATGTTAGAACGAGGAGCTCCAGGAACGAGGTTCCTGAAGCCATCTCGAAGAGCGGTGAACCCGTGACAAGGTCCAACCCCACCTGAAAAGTGAGCTTGGCCTCATCGGAATTGGGAGTGGCTGCCTTCGCGGCCTTCTTGGCATCGATGAGGGACTGAGTGAACAGTCCAGTGGTGAGACCAGCCAAGCCGATCTCCCCCATGGCGAGCGTGACATGAGACGAGATGTCGCTAGGAAGTGAACTGCCCTTTTGGCCCAACATGCCGAGCCAAGAGTCGATAGTGTGGAGGGCGCGGACGACCACGATGGCATCCGTGTGGGCGGCGTCAGGAGTGCCGATGAGGGCAATCCCGAGTTCGTTGTGCGCGACCCCTTGAGAATCAGCATCCTGGTACGGAGGGTACCAGGCCTGCGACGTGGCGGACAACTCACCAAAGAAGTCCATACCAGAAGAACCCGATGCAACATCGGGCGCCCTCTCCTTCGACTTATGCCGCTTGGAGGTGGGGGTGAAGCCAGTGAGAGAGGGCGATCGGCCTCTCTTGGGGGTGGCAAGAACGTCCTCATCGACAGCCATCAGGGTGACGGACGAGCGTGGGGCGGGGCTGGGGCTCGCAGGGAAGCGAGGCGGTCCAGGATCGGGCTGATCCTCAGCCCATTCGAGCGGGCTGAGAGGAGCAGGAGATGCGGGGGTCGACTGGGAGGGCGCCGACGGCCTGACTGCTGCCGTCGACGATGTTGGCCTCTGAGACCCAGACGGAGCCACCGATGTACGACAACTCCCCCTAGAAGCTGCCTGCTGAGAGGCAGAGGAGGATGACATAGAGAATACAGAGTGTGCTCACTGTGCAAAGTTTCGGTGGTGGTGGTTTCCGGAAAAGGAAGGTGGATGAACTTGTTGTTGGATGCTAGTGTCCATTCTGGGCAATCACGGTCGATCGCGGCTTGCTCCCTTCTCCGACATTGGCTGTCGGCCGACCCTGGCCGAGTCGTCTCATTTCACTACGTCCTGTCGAAGATGCGATAGGGCCCCCATCTCAAGGCTCATGAGGCTGCGATGGAGTTGCATCCCTCTTTGGGCCGTCATCCCAAGCGCACACTTAACGTGGTGCTTGCTCTCGCGTCCGATGGGGCAGAGGAGGAGTGGGTTCGCCTATTCTTTTTTTTTTTTTTTTTGATCAGATTATTTATATCCCGGCGCCCGATAGCAGTCCGGCGTTACGAATACAAACGAACCCGTAAACTAAACCTCAAACGCCTAACGGTACGTAGAGGGCGATAATGCTCGCGAAGCTGAAACAAGTGTCCTCGAGAGTACGCTATGTGGACCGCGCGGTGCGCAGCACCGCGCCCTCGTCAAAAACGGTACCACGACTACCGTCCGCACAACCGGCTCCGCCACAGTCGCCCGCGAGGGCAGTCGGACAAGGGTCCCGTGCCAGGGGACCCAACTTAGTCCGGTGACCGAAGGCACCGACTACCGATCGGCTTCAAATCGCCGTTTCCCGAAGTAAGGCCGGTCCGGAGGAAGCCGGACCTGAAGCCGAGAAACCGCCCTGTGCAACGCCGTGTCTCCCAAAGGAGCCAGCGCACACGTCGGGCTGAGGGCCTACTCATGGCGGGCGCTCTCCGATCGTTCCCTCCGGAAAGGCGAACGTCGTGGGGAAGACAAGAATGAACTCGAAAAAGCGGTGACCGTCAAAGCGGTCCCGCGGAATGCGAATCCGGCCCTCTTCATAGAGGGGGCAGTGATTGATAATGTGGTGGCGGGTCTCAAAGGCACCGCACCGACACTGGATGTCATCACCTGACAAACCGAAGTGAGACCGATAAGCCCCGATTGGGGCATGGTTCGTGATTGCTCGGGTAAAGCGTGCCACAATGGGCGGCCTCCCGTGATGCAAGAGAGTGAGCCAGGGGCCGCCCTTGGCGGCCGTGGGCTGGAGCGGCTTACCCCTCTCGGTGAGCGGGTAGAAATTGCGGCCCTGATACTTCGGGGTGTGGAACAGGCGAACCCATTCCTCCTCCGCCGCATCGGACGCGAGAGCAAGCGCCACGTTCAGCGTGCGCTTGGGATGGCGACCCAAAGAGGGATGCAACTCCATCGCAGCCTCATGAGCCTTGAGATGGGGGCCCTATCGCATCTTCGACAGGACGTAGTGAAATGAGACGACTTGGCCCAGATCGGCCGAGAGCCATTCTCGGAGAACCGAGCACGCCGCGATCGAGCGCGACTGCCCAGAGTGGACGCTGGCATCCAACAACAAGTTGACGGATGCTGGCGAGTTGGTGAACATGTGAACCCGCCAGAGGTCATGTGTTCGAAGAGCGGCCACCACCCCCATTGAGAGGGCAATGAGCTCCGCGTCGGGGGCAGTCGCCTTACCGGCAGCCACCTTCAAGCGGACACCCGGGCCAGGGCCATGAAACACGACGCACGCCGTGATCGCCTGGAGAGTCTTGTCCCGAGGGACAGACCCATCACAAGCAACCGAGATGCACTCGAATTTGCCCCGCTCGGATTGGAAAGGCGATCCAACGCCTGTTTGTAAAGCTTGGCCGCCTCCTTCCCCTTCGGGATGACGAGGTGAAGCTCGATCTGAGACTCGTAAAGGTCTCGAATGCGGTTCCCAGGCCTGGCCTCCGAGGAGGTCGGGTCAAAGGTCTCGTGAACGGTGCCATACGCCAACACGACATCCGTGAGAGGGGAAGGATACATGCGCAGAAGCGCAGGCATCTCCCGGGCCGGCCCAGTCAGGGACATGGGGTGCGAGACTTCCACGCCATCATCTGGTGACCGCCCCAAAAGGCGAATCGTCGGATGCTGACTGTAGAGGGTGTTGTGCCGGTGGGTGCTCCTGTGGGAGAGCTTCCAAAGGTGCAGATGGATGGGGAGGAGGCCCGCAATAGACTCCACAGCCCCACCGGTGGTAGTGCGGAAAGCACCAAGAATCCACAGGGCAGCCTTGCGCTGCATCTGCGAGTACATTTTGAGGATGCCCTTGATACGGGCACCTTCGTAATACCACAAGCGACTCCCGTATGTTGCCACCGGAAGTACACATGCGCGGTAGAGGAGACGCCGCTGTTCGGCGTTCATACCCCTGGTTGAATTGCCAAGCATCTTCATCGCCAAGACGGTGGTGAGAGCTTTGGTGGAGTAAAAGCGCACGTGCTCGGTAAAGCGCAATGCACGATCAAAATAGAAACCCAAATACCTCCAAAAGGGCTTTGGTTTCAGTGGGGAATCCCTGGTGAAGGGAGCGAAGCCAAGATCCACAGGGGGATTTTCGTCCCTCGGGTTCCTGGATAAGTGGAACACCTCGTTCTTCGAGTGCTCCAAAGCCAACCCAAGGGCAGACACGAGGCGGCTAACCACTCCGTACAGCTCCCTGAGTTTAATGAGATTTTCTTCCCATGTTTTCAACTGGACGACGATAGTACCATCGTCCACATACGAGATAAGAGCCCCGCGGCGGATATCCACCACAAGCTGGAAGAGGCGCATTACGGGCACCATGCAAATAGCTGACAGGACCGGAGACAGGGCAGAGCCCTGTCCCACTCCCACGTCAGCCTGGCACGGGTGGGAGGTGTCAGCCCCCCACTTGTACCGAGTAGACCGGCCTACCAAGTAGGACCGGAAGAATTTCACAACCTCCATGGGGAACCCGAGGCGGATCATGATGGCGATCAACACGTCATGGTTGATGGAAGGGAAGAACTGAGCGAGATCGAATGCGACCATGCTTGTCTTGAGCTTCTGGGCCCAGCCGGCCCGTATGAGATGAGTGAGGTAGAGCCCAGCATCCTCGGTCGAGTGTTGCCTGACGCCACCAAACTGATTGGGATGGAAGATCCCATGTTCAAGTGCCTCGAACTGCAGGTGGTTAGCCAGCATCTTCTCAGCGAGTTTACCAAGGGTGTTCAGGAGCACAATGGGCCTGAACATCTTTGGAGTTGAGTAATTCGGTTTGCCAGGTTTCGGTATGATGACTGAAACCGACTCTTTGAAATACGCCGGCCAGTACCCAACCCGGAGGCAGGCATTGACAAGGGCGAGGAACTTGTCCGCCGCGTCATTGTCAGACAAAAATAGCATCTTGAGAACCCTCCAGCTCAGGTGATCCGGGCCAGGGGCCGACAGGTTGGAACACTTCCCGAGCACGTCCCGGAGCTCAACCCTACTAAACGCCACCCACTCACGGGCAGCCCTTTCGGGAAGGTCATCCAAAACGGTCAGGTCGATGGGCCTGTCAGATGCAGAGTTGTAGGTGGAATGCAAGGCATCCCATAACTGCGGTAGTGATGTGCAGGGCTCCCCGTCTTTCAGGATAGCCTCGTATGTTGGAAGCGAGCGCGCCTTGGTCCACTCCATGAGGTCCCAAGGTCACATCTTCGTGAAAGCAACTTCATGAATGCGAGAGTCATAAAATTTGCGTTTGGTAACGCGGACGAGCCGCCGATATTCCGTATACGCCTCCGGTAGCCTACTAGCCCGGTACTCGTCCAGTGCGCGCGAGCACTCCGGAGTCCACCAGGGTTTGGGCGATCGAGAAGCTCGGACCAACTTTGCATGAGCGGTCCAGGCGTTGGTGGCAGCCAGGGAGATACCCTGGGCTGCGGCCTCAATAGCATCAGGGGAATCGAGATCCCCCCAATCACGACCCCCGAAGCCACCCCGAAAGTGCTTCACGAAGTCCTCGAAATCATCTTCTTTGATCCGGAAGCGACGCGCTCCGTCTCCAAAGAAGGGAATAGGCAACGCGACAAAAAGCGGAGCATGATCCGATGGGAGCATCTCGTCTTCCGACACGTCGTGAACAAGCCCCGCCGTCGTATCCTCCGGCAAGAACATGAGATCAATGACCGAGGACCTATGGCCCACGATCCGGGGGAAGTGAGTGGGGGAACGACGCTCCCGAACACTAACGACCACCCCGAGTCTCATGGTGACATCAATTAGGGTGTCCGCCATGTGATTATTATTCGGGTAATCTGGATCCCAGATCCGCGAATGGCAATTGAAGTCCCCTCCCATGTAATTCAACCGTGGGAGGCGATCAACGTTGTCTGACAGCCACCGGATGGCCGTCGAGTCATCGTCCGAATAGACGTTGAGCAAGTTGACAGGGACGTCACCGTCCGACTGAAAAGTGATCAACAGGATATCCCGATGATCAACAAGGTCCGTGCGAAACGCCGGGCGCAAATGCTCCAGGCGCTTGGACACAAACGTCATGACCCGGGGGACGTCATCGTCCCCACGTGGCCTACGAAAGAAACACATCCACCCCGGATGAGTCGGGGCCCCGATGACCGGAGCACCTTCCCTATCCGATGTCGAGATCGTGCGTCGAATGAGCCGCCACGGCGGCTCTTGAATACATACCACGTCGACAGATTTCTCTTTCGTCTCTAGTATGGTGGAAACTAAGTCATAATTTTTTGCTACATTCTGACTCAGTATAGAAAGTGTCCGTAAGGGTCCTTCAACCATTACGAGTCACTGGGGGTCCCTTCGCCTTAGGCGGCCTGGGGAAGACGTCAGCGGGAAGTCCGAGCAGTCCAGGGGACTGTTGACGCACCTCATCGCGTTCATAGTGAGCCATTATCCACTCGCGATTGAACTGGTTCTTCCAGAAGTGACACTTCGTGGAATCAGCGGCGTGAGCCCCCCCGCAGTTGACACAACGGTCGGGGTGGGGACAGGGGTCACCCGCGGGAGTCATGGCGACAGGGGGCTGGGCCTTGGGCTGTGCCTTGCAGCACGCCCCAAGGACCCGGTGACACTCCGCACCATGCGGACCTCCGCACTTCGAACACGTGTGGCCCCGATCGGGGCACAGGCGCTCGATGTGGCCCCACCGCATGCAGCGGGGGCACAGAGGGGTGCCAGCGTGCCTCTCGGCAGCGCGAATGAAGCAACTGTAACTGTAAACGAGGACTCGTTTACCCTCCAGCTGCTTGAGGTTGGACCCCTTCTTGGAGTCCCAGATATCGAACCACACAGTCGCGGAGTCCGAGAGCTTGGAGTTCCAGACAACCCGCGGGCGCGCGGCCAGGGGAAAAGTGGAGAGGAGCGCGTTGTGCGCGAACACCTCCTCCATTTTTTTTTTTTTTTTTTTTTTTTTGATCAAATTATTTATATCCCGGCGCCCGATAGCAGTCCGGCGTTACGAATACAAATGAACCCGTAAACTAAACCTCAAACGCCTAACGGAACGTAGAGGGCGATAAAGCTCGCGAAGCTAAAACAAGCGTCCTCGAGAGTACGCTACGTAGACCGCGCGGTGCGCAGCACCGCGCCATCGTCAAACACGGTACCCCGACAACCGTCCGCACAACCGGCTCCGCCACAGTCGCCCGCGAGGGCAGTCGGACGAGGGTCCCGCGCCAGGGGACCCAACTTAGTCCGGTGACCGAAGGCACCGACTACCGATCGGCTTCGAATTGTCGTTTCCCGAAGTGAGGCCGGTCCGGACAAAGCCGGACCTGAAGCCGAGAATCCGCCCTGTGCAACGCCGCGTCTCCAAAAGGAGCCAGCGCACACGTCGGGCTGAGGGCCTACTCATGGCGGGCGCTCTCCGATCGTTCCCTCCGGAAAGGCGAACGTCGTGGGGAAGACGAGAATGAACTCGAGAATGCGGTGACCGTCGAAACGGTCCCGAGGAATGCGAATCCGGCCATCCTCATAAAGGGGGCAGTGATTGATGATGTGGTGGCGGGTCTCAAAAGCGCCGCACCGGCAACGGATGTCATCACCTGACAAACCGAAGCGAGACCGATAAGCCCCGATTGGGGCATGGTTCGTGATTGCGCGGGTAAAGCGCGCCACAATGGGCGGCCTCCCGTGATGCAAGAGAGTGAGCCAGGGGCCGCCCTTGGCGGCCGTGGGCTGGAGTGGCTTACCCCTCTCGGTGAGCGGGTAGAAGTTGCGGCCCTGATACTTCGGGGTGTGGAACAGGCGAACCCATTCCTCCTCCGCCGCATCGGACGCGAGAGCAAGCGCCACATTAAGTGTGCGCTTGGGATGCCGACCCAGAGAGGGATGCGACTCCGTCGCAGCCTCATGAGCCTCGAGATGAGGGCCCCACCGCATCTTCGACGGGACATAGTGAAAAGAGACGACCCGGCCAGGATCGGCCGAGAGCCAGCCTCGGAGAACCGAGCAAGCCGCGATCGAGCGCGACTGCCCAGAATGGACGCCGGCATCCAACAACAAGTTGACGGATGCCGGCGAGTCGGTGAACACGTGAACCCGCCACAGGTCAGGTGTTCGAAGAGCGGCCACCACCCCCATGGAGAGGGCGATGAGCTCGGGTTCGCCTATTCCACACCCCGAAGTATCAGGGTCGCAATTTCTACCCGCTCACCACAAGGGGTAAACTGCTCCAGCCCACGGCTGCCAAGGGTGGCCCCTGGCTCACTCTCCTGCATCATGGGAGGCTGCCCATTGTGGCGCGCTTTACCCGCTGTGGCTGTGCTGGCGGAGCTAGCCGAGCAGAGTGCGAAGTAACTTAGAGCTTTGTCCGCAGTGCAGATACCCACAACAATCCATTTTTCATCGGTTTTCCGCGAGGATCACTTCGTTTCTCTTTCTGAGCTCGAGCTATCTGACAGCAGAGACCAACCATCTCCATCTTGGTGATAGAGAGGAGGATTCCCAAATTCTCGTACCTTTTTTTTTTTTTTTTTTTTTTTTTTTCTGCTTTGGTCTGAACACTGGCACACAAGAGAGAAACAGAGGCGGAGCTACGAGCACAGGTAGCATTCACAGCGCAGCTCAATAAGGAACGCATAGAGAACCAGTCCCACAACTGATTGCGACGAATCCACCAGCGATCAATCAGCTCGACAACAAGCAGGACAACTTCAACCACAAACAGCCCAACCCTCAGCTCGGTGTCATCGCTTTCCCAATCACCTTCACCTCAGAAACATCTACAACATCTAGACTCCAGCGATGATGACATGCCAAAAGAAGAAACCAAGCTTTTCCGAGGCGACTACTCTGGTGGCGAGAGGCCCCACACCTGGTTTCGCAAACTCGAAGGCCGCTTTGACGACACGACCACCCTCGCGGCCGGCCCTTTTCCAGAAACCACCACCACCGAACACTTGAACAGCGAGCAAAGTCTTTTTCTCCTATGTCATCCTCCTCTGCCTCTCAGCAGGCAGCTTCTAGGGGGAGTCGTTGTACATTGGCGGCTCCCTCTAGGTCTCAACGGCTGGCATCGTCGATGGCAGCAGTCAAACCGTCGGCGCCTTCCCAGTCGACCCCCGCATCCCCTGCTCCTCTCAGCCCTGTTGAATGGGCTGACGATCAGCCCGATCCTGGACTGCTCCGCTTCCCTGCGAGCCCCAGTCCCACCCCCAGCTCGTCCGTCACCCTGATGGCCGTCAATGAGGACGTTTATGCCACCCCCAAGAGAGGCCGATCGCCCTCTCTTGCTGGCTTCACCCCCACCTCCAAGCGGCATAAGTCGAAGGAGAGGGCCCCTGATGCTGCATCGGGGTCATCTGGTATGGACTTCTTTGGTGAGTCGTCCGCCGCGTCGCAGGCCCGGTACCCCCCGTACCAGGATGCTGACACTCAGGGAGTCGCGCACAACGAACTCGGGATTGCCCTCATTGGCACTCCTGACGCCGCCCACACGGATGCCATCGTGGTCGTCCGCGCCCTCCACACTATCGACTCTTGGCTCGGCATGCTGGGCCAAAAGGGCGGTACCATTCCTAGCGACATATCGTCTCATGTCGCGCTCGCCATGGGGGAGATCGGCTTGGCTGGTCTCACCACTGGACTGTTCACTCAGTCCCTCATCGATGCCAAGAAGGCCGCGAAGGCAGCCACTCCCAATTCCGATGAGGCCAAGCTCGCTTTTCAGGCGGGGTTGGACCTTGTCCATGGGTTCACCGCTCTTCGAGATGGCTTCGGGAACCTCGTTCCTGGAGCTCCTCGTTCTAACATCGTCGTTCCGGGGGCGCCTGTGCCCCCGCACAACCCCAATCCTCCCCAACAGCACACGGCTCCGCCCCCGGTCTTTCGCGACCTGTGGACCACTGTCAAGCCCCGCGCGCCCCCCGCCCAACCTGGCCCGAAAGGGAAAGGGAAGGCAAGGGACCCCGGACCTCCTCCTGTCATGAACTGGGCCTCTCGCCTGCTTCCCAAGGGCACGTTTGCCAAGGTGACCGCCACCCCCTGGATGACGGCTCGCGTTGGTAAGCCTGATTATGCTGCACCTGCAGACCCTCATAAGAGGGGCCAAGGCCTGCCCGGCTCTGTCGCTGCCGACATTGCCGATCTCGCTTGCTTGTTCCCGGACCTTAGTCCAGCTGACATTGCGGGACTTCATCGCCAGGCCTGAGAACGGGCCGGCTCTCCCTCTGGGTCTTCTGCCCCCCCGTGGAAGAAGATCAAGTCTACTACCGGTGGGCCTAGCCGCAAGCAGGCCCTCGTCTACCCTTCTGAGGAGCACGTGCTTGTGCCCAAGCACCTCATGGAGACTATCAACCGGGGGCTTGTCGCTGACAAGCGCTCGGTTCGCGCCTCGGCTGTTGCACCCATCAATGGTGGGTGGTCGGTCGATCTCACTTGGCCACCGACAGCGACGGACCTCTCCATGATCTCCACATGGGCCATGAAAGCGTACCCGAAGGGGACCACCACCCAGGCTGTGATTCCTCAGTCACGGTCCTACCTCAAGATTGTCTCCGCCCCCTTCCGCTTCAGCGAAGAGGAGGGGGATGTTCTTACTGTCTCAAAGATGGAGGAGGTGTTCGTGCACGATGCACTCCTCTCCACTTTCCCCCTGGCTGCACACCCACGGGTCGTCCTAAACTCCAAGTTCTCGGATTCCGCAACCGTATGGTTCGACATTTTTTTTTTTTTTTTTTTTCATCAAATTATTTATATCCCGGCGCCCGATAGCAGTCCGGCGTTACGAATACAAACCGAAACGTAAACTAAACCTCACACGCCTAACGGTACGTAGAGGGCGATAAGGCTCGCGAAGCTGAAATAAGCGTCCTCGAAAGTACGCTACGTAGACCGCGCGGTGCGCAGCACCGCGCCTTCGTCAGAAACGGTACCACGACTACCGTCCGCACAACCGGCTCCGCCACAGTCGCCCGCGAAGGCAGTCGGACGAAGGTCCCGTGCCAGGGGACCCAACTTAGTTCGGCGACCGAAGGCGCCGACTACCGATCGGCATCGAATTGCCGTTTCCCGAGGTAAGGCCGGTCCGGGGAAAGCCGGACCTGAAGCCGAGAATCCGCCCTGTGCAACGCCGCGTCTCCCAAAGGAGCCAACGCACACGTCGGGCTGAGGGCCTACTCATGGCGGGCGCTCTCCGATCGTCCCCTCCGGAAAGGCGAACGTCGTGGGGAAGACGAGAATAAACTCGAGAAGGCGGTGGCCGTCAAAACGGTCCCGCGGAATGCGAATACGGCCCTCCTCATAGAGGGGGCAGTGATTGATGATGTGGTGGCGGGTCTCAAAGGCACCGCACCGACAACGGATGTCATCACCTGACAACCCGAAGCGAGACCGATAAGCCCCGATTGGGGCATGGTTCGTGATTGCGCGGGTGAAGCACGCCACAATGGGCGGCCTCCCGTGGTGCAAGAGAGTGAGCCAGGGGCCGCCCTTGGCGGCCGTGGGCTGGAGCGGCTTACCCCTCTCTGTGAGTGGGTAGAAGTTGCGGCCCTGATACTTCGGGGTGTGGAACAGGCGAACCCATTCCTCCTCCGCTGCATCGGACGCGAGAGCAAGCGCCACGTTCAGCGTGCGCCTGGGATGACGACCCAAAGAGGGATGCGACTCCGTCGCAGCCTCATGAGCCTCGAGGTGGGGGCCCCATCGCATCTTCGACGGGACATAGTGAAACGAGACGACTCGGCCAGGGTCGGCCGAGAGCCACTCTCGGAGAACCGAGCAAGCCGCGATCGAGCGCGACTGCCCAGAATGGACACTAGCATCCAACAACAAGTTGACAGATGCTGGCGAGTCGGTGAACACGTGAACCCGCCAGAGGTCAGGTGTTCGAAGAGCGGCCACCACCCCCATGGAGAGGGCAATGAGCTCCGCATCGGGGGCGGTTGCCTTACCGGCAGCCACCTTCGAGCGGACACCCGGGCCAGGACCATGAAACACAATGCATGCTGCGACCACCTGGAGGGTCTTGTCCCGGGGGACGGACCCATCACAGGCGACCGAGACGCACTCGAATCTGCCTCGCTCGGACTCGAAAAGGCGATCAAGCGCCTGCTTGTGAAGCTTGGCCGCCTCCTTCCCTTTCGGGATGACAAGGTCAAGCTCGATTTGAGACTCGTAAAGGTCTCGAATGCGATTCCCAGGCCTGGCCTCCGGAGAGGTCGGGTCGAAGGACTCGTGAACGGTGCCATATGCCAAGGCAACATCCGTGAGAGGGGAAGAATACATGCGCAGAAGCGCAGGCATCTCCTGGGCCGGTCCGGCTAAGGACATGGGGTGAGAGACTTCCACACCATCATCCGGTGACCGCCCCAAAAGGCGAATCGTCGGATGCTGACTGTAGAGGGTGTTGTGCCGATGGATACTCCGGTGAGAGAGTTTCCGAAGATGCAAGTGGATGGGGAGGAGGCCCGCAATGGACTCCACAGCCCCGCCGGTGGTGGTGCGGAAAGCACCAAGGATCCGTATGGTTCGACATCTGGGACTCCCAGAAGGGGTCCAACCTCAAACAGTTGGAGGGTAAACGAGTCCTCGTTTACGGTTACAGCTGTTTCATTTGCGCTGCCGAGAGGCACGCTGGCACCCCTCTGTGCCCCCACTGCATGCGGTGGGGCCACATCGAGCGCCTGTGCCCCAATCGGGGTCACACGTGTTCGAAGTGCGGAGGTCCACATGGTGCGGAATATCACTGGGTATTGGCGGCTTGTCCGCATTACCAAATGCAAATTCTATGATTCTTGAATTCATGAAGTTGCTTTTACGAAGATGCGACCCTGGGACCTCATAGAGTGGACCAAGGCGCGCTCGCTTCCAACGTACGAGGCCATCCTGAAGGATGGGGAGCCCTGCATGTCTTTACCGCAGTTGTGGGATGCTTTGCATTCCACCTACAACTCTGCATCTGACAGGCCTATCGACCTGACTGTTTTGGATGATCTTCCCCAAAGGGCCGCCTGTGAGTGGGTGGCGTTTAGTAGGGTTGAGCTCTGGGACGTGCTCGGGAAGTGTTCCAACCTGTCAGCCCCTGGCCCGGATCATCTGAGCTGGCGGGTTCTCAAGATGCTATTTTTGTCTGACAATGATGCGGCAGACAAGTTCCTCGCCCTCGTCAACGCCTGCCTTTGGGTTGGGTATTGGCTGGCGTATTTCAAGGAGTCGGTTTCGGTTATCATCCCGAAACCTGGAAAACCCAATTATTCTACACTGAAGATGTTCAGGCCCATCATGCTCCTGAACACCCTCAGCAAACTTGCTGAGAAGATGCTGGCTAACCGCCTGCAGTTCGAGGCTCTTGAACATGGGATTTTCCATCCCAATCAGTTTGGTGGCATCAAGCAACACTCTACAGAGGATGCGGGGCTCTACCTGACTCATCTTGTATGGGCCGGTTGGGCCCAGAAACTCAAGACAAGCGTGGTCGCTTTTGATCTTGCTCAGTTCTTTCCTTCCATCAACCATGACGTGTTGATCGCCATCATGACCCGCCTCAGGTTCCCTGCGGAGGTCGTGAAATTCTTCCAGTCCTACTTGGTAGGCCAGTCTACTTGGTACAAGTGGGGGGCTGACACCTCTCACCCATGCCAGGCTGACGTGGGTGTGGGACAGGGCTCTGCCCTGTCTCCAGTCCTGTCGGCTATTTGCATGGTGCCTGTGATGCGCCTCTTTCAGCTCGTGGTGGATATCCGCCGTGGCGCTCTTATCTCGTACGTGGACGATGGTACTATTGTTGTCCAGTCGAAAACATAGGAGGAAAATCTCATTAACTTGATTGCCTTTTCGAGTCCGGGCGGGGCAAATTCGAGTGCGTCTCAGTTGCCTGCGATGGGTCCGTCCCTCGGGACAGAACTCTCCAGGTGGTCGTGGCGTGCGTTGTGTTTCATGGCCCTGGCCTGGGCGTCCGCTCGAAGGTGGCTGCTGGTAAGGCAACCGCCCCCGATGCGGAGCTCATTGCCCTCTCAATGGGGGTGGTGGCCGCTCTTCGAACACCTGACCTCTGGCGGGTTCACGTGTTCACTGACTTGCCGGTATCCGTCAACTTGTTGTTGGATGCCAGCGTCCATTCTGGGCAATCGCGGTCAATCGTGGCTTGCTCTGTTCTCCGAGAATGGCTGTCGGCCAACCCTGGCCGCGTCGTCTCATTTCACTACGTCCCGTCGAAGATGAGATGGGGCCCCCATCTCGAGGCTCATGAGGCTGCAACGGAGTCGCATCCCTCTCTGGGCTGTCGTCCCAAGCACACACTTAACGTGGCGCTTGCTCTCGCGTCTGATGCGGCGGAGGAGGAGTGGGTTCGCCTGTTCCACACCCCGAAGTACCAGGGTCGCAATTTTTACCTGCTCACCGCGAGGGGCAAACCGCTCCAACCAACAGCCGCCAAGGGCGGCCCCTGGCTCACTCTCTTGCATCACGGGAGACCGCCCATTGTGGCGCACTTTACCCATGCAATCACGAACCATGCCCCAATCGGGGCTTATCGGTCTCGCTTCGGGTTGTCAGGTGATGACATCCGTTGCTGGTGCGGTGCCTTTGAGACCCGTCACCACATCATCAATCACTGCCCCCTCTATGAGGAGGGCCGGATTCGGATTCCCCAAGACCGGTTTGACGGTCACCGCTTCCTCGAGTTCATTCTCGTCTTCCCCGCGACGTTCGCCTTCCCGGAGGGAACGATCGGAGAGCGCCCGCCATGAGTAGGCCCTCAGCCCGACGTGTGCGCTGGCTCCTTTGGGAGATGCGGCGTTGCACAGGGCGGTGTCTTGGCTTCAGGTCCGGCTTCCCCGGACTGGCCTTCCCTCGGGAAACGGCAATTCGATGCCGATTGGTAGTCAGTGCCCTTGGTCACTGGACTAAGTTGGGCCCCTTGGCACAGGACCCTCGCCCGACTGCCCTCGCGGGCGACTGTGGCGGAGCCAGTTGTGCGGATGGTAGTCGAGGTATCAGTTTTGATGATGGCGCGGTGCTGCACACCATGCGGTCCACATAGCGTACTTTCGAGGACGCTTGTTTCAGCTTCGCGAGCTTTATTGCCCTCTACGTACCGTTAGGCGTTTGAGGTTTAGTTTACAGGTTCATTTGTATTCGTAACGCCAGACTGCTACCGGGCGCCGGGATATAAATAATTTGATCAAAAAAAAAAAAAAAAAAAACCACCCTCGCGGCCAAGCTCTACCGCTTCGAGAAAAACCTCGACCCTGGCCGTAGAGCAGAAGTTTGGTATGCAACCCTCGGCCCTGCTGACAAGGCGAGCTGGGCCGCCCTCTATACAGCGTTCACAGCCAAGTGGCCCCTGCCAACTGTCGTCGAACCCAGTCGCGATGACTTGCTGCAACGCCTTGCGCGCACAGTGCTCCTTGAAGAGGAACTCAGTAATCTTGTGGGCAATGACAACAACAAGGTCTACACACATGTGAAGTTTTTTTTTTTTTTTTTGTTCAAATTATTTATATCCCGGCGCCCGATAGCAGTCCGGCGTTACGAACACAAAACGAGATGTAAACTAAACCTCCACGCCTAATGGTACGCAAAGAGCGATAAAGCTCGCGAAGCTGAAACAAGCGTCTTCGGAAATACGCTACGTAGACCGCGCGGTGCGCAGCACCACACCCTCGTCATAAACGGTACCACGACTACCGTCCACACAACCGGCTCCGCCACAGTCGCCCATGAGGGCAGTCAAGCGAGGGTCCCGTGCCAGGGGACCCAACTTAGTTCAGTGACCGAAGGCACTGACTACCGATTGGCATCGAATTGCCGTTTCCCGAGGTAAGGCCGGTCCGGACAAAACCGGACCTGATGCCGAGAAACCGCCCTGTGCAACGCTGCGTCTCCAAAAGGAGCCAGCGCACACGTCGCGAAGTTTAGGCCCCCCCTTGCGGGGGAGCCTATTGAACCTTGGTCAGGGCTCATGCCTAACACCCGCCCAGACACTGGGGCCATCGGCCACATTGGACCTCCCCTGATGGTACCTAGTTCCTCAGAAGGTTCAATCTGGATCCGTAGACCACGAGATCTCCCATGATGGTTGGCAGGTTCTAACCACTCAACAGCCCACGTGGACCTCCCATTATAGTACCCTGATTACCCCCAGTTCGGCCAAAGCCTTCCATTTAGTGTTTTGAAGTCCAGTCCAGTCCGGTTTTTTGCCCCAAAATGGTGCAACCGCAACCGCAACCGGTTGCTCTCATCTCGTAGAATACACAAGACCGAACCGAACTGTACAGGACCGGTCCATATCAGTCCGGTTGCCCTATGCCAACCGGTTGTAACCGGTTATCCAGAAAACCGGTTGGCAACCGACTGCAACCGGTCTTTAGTCAGGATGAACTGGTCTTTTCGACTACAGGAAGGCTATCATTAAGCTAAAAGGTTGAGATCTCGTCCTCATCCAAGTCCCAATCACATTGCTCATGGTCTCCCATGAGAAAGTCTTCATACTCCTTCATCTCATCTACTTCCTCCACCTGAGCTGAGTTCCAAGCTGCGAGGTTGCGGCGCGCTTCACCCGAGCAATCACGAACCATGCCCCGATTGGGGCTTATCGGTCTCGCTTCGGGTTGTCAGGTGATGACATCCGTTGCCGGTGCGGTGCCTTTGAGACCCGCCACCACATCATCAATCATTGCCCCCTCTACGAGGACGGCCGGATTCGCATTCCGCGGGACCGTTTCGACGGTCATCGCATTCTCGAGTTCATTCTCGTCTTCCCCACGACGTTCGCCTTTCCGGAGGGGACGATCGGAGAGCGCCCGCCATGAGTAGGCTCTCAGCCCGACGTGTGCGCTGGCTCCTTTGGGAGATGCGGCGTTGCACAGGGCGGACTCTCAGCTTTGGGTCCGGTTTTGTCCGGACCGGCCTTACCTCAGGAAACGGCAATTAGATGCCGATCGGTAGCCGGTGCCTTCAGTCACCGGACTAAGTTGGGTCCCCTGGCACGGGACCCTCGTCCGACTGCCCTCGCGGGCGACTGTGGCGGAGCCAGTTGTGCGAACGGTAGTCGTGGTACCGTTTTTGACGATGGCGCGGTGCTTCGCACCGCGCGGTCTACGTGGCGTACTTTCGAGGACGCTTGTTCTAGCTTCGCGAGCCTTATCGCCCTCTACGTACCGTTAGGCGTTGGAGGTTTAGTTTACGTTTCGTTCTGTATTCGTAACGCCGGACTGCTATCGGGCGCCGGGATATAAATAATTTGATCAAAAAAAAAAAAAAAAAAAAAAAAAGCTGCGAGGTTGCCAACATTATTTCTCCACGCAAACTTCATCATCTGGAGTTCCTCGAAACGGTCAGCACCTAATCGGGCTCGTCTCTTCGTTGCAATCTCCCCTCCACCAGAAAAGAGACGTTCGCAAGGAACAGACGACGCTTGACATGCCAGAAAGTCAAGTGCCACGCGGCGCATGGTCAGGTAGCGGTGTCCATTGTCCTGAAAATGGACATGACGAGGGGTAGAAACAGAGGAATTTCATCCTCACCTGCCACCACACAACGATGTCAGTATCCTTTGTGACATCTTGATCGAAATCCTTGAGGTATCGGCTGAGTTCAGCTTCCCATCCATCATCTTGGTTATTGGGATGGAGACGGGAGCGCCAAAGACAGTTGTATTCAGAGGTGATTGAATCATCATCCTCTTGCGACCCCACTGGTGGTTGATCAGGCGTTGCACTCCGTACATCTACGCATGTCTTCCAATAGTGTTCCATCTGCCACGGAACTTGGTATTAATGCTACGAGCATGAGGTGCAAGCTACGCACTGTCCGTTCGAGGACTTTTCGAGCCTCGTCTTGCCAATTTTTCGCACCCCAATTCCCAGCCTCTCGTTCAGCTTCCTGTTCCTTCGCACCTCCCCACACATGTTCAATGTATGTCAGTTTGTAATATGGGTGAAGAGCTGTGAGTTGAGTGTCAGATCGGGCTACTGCAGAGTGGAAACAGGAACATACCAAGTGCCAGGATAAATGCCAGCTTCTCGTCGAAGCGTGAATAGTACTTGTTGAGTTTTGCGAGGCCGTCATTGATAGCATCGCGATACTTGGCGAATCTGGGGCTGTCGCGTTTCTTCTCCCATGCCGTTTGGAGTTCTTCAATTGCTGGGAGTGCCCGCCAGAGGGTGGGCCGCTTCTCTGCAGAGAAGTATTGCTGAATATGATTAGAATCCTGTAATCGGTGTTAGCCTTTGCGAATTTACAATTGGGATCGTTTGACTCACGGCCAATATCTCCGAGACTTCCTTTACCCTCTCCCAATCGTTTTTGGTGATAACGAATGCAGTCCAGGGTATGCGTTTCGAGATGCGGCCATCGCGGCGAATTGTGGTGATGGGGCCGTACCGTTGGTCAGCAGTGGAGATGAAGAGATTGATGGGCTAGATGGACGAATCAGCCAGCGTGAAGAATGAAGAAATGGGAGGGCATACTTGACGAAGTTTGTGGGACTTGTCAAGCATGAGGAAAGCTGTACCCCATCGCACATTGCTGTGTAATGGTATCTTGAGGGGTTCGGTGATTCCGCATTCGATTTGTAGCTTGTGGAATACCTTGATACGTTGACCAGAGGCTTGGATCTGTGTAGTGGAGTGAGACGACAGGATGGCATCGAAAGTAGAGACTGAAACCATACCTTGATTGCAAGCATTCGGATCACGGCAATGACATCCAATGATCCACCTAACACACGGTTGCCAGCGAGAGAAGGGTCGTATTCCCAAATGGCGGTCGACGTTTCCACGGCAGCGATTTTGGTGATGTGGCTCATCACATTGACATTCGCAAGGTTGACAACATGACCCAAGCAACTATGAAGGGCAAAAACGTCAGTATCACAGCAGGATCCGAAAAAACGCATGACGAACGGCAGTTGGTTTTCACTCGCAATCCAGGGGAGAAGTTTTCGTCGGGAGTGGATAGCCTCGATCGTCTTGCATGTCGTTGTGTTATTCAATGTGTTGTCGAGTGTGGCTGTGAGGAGCTGACAGGCGATCAGATAATGATAACGATCATAATATGTAAGTGTACCTTCGATTGTCCTGTGTTGATAATTCCCACTTGTTCACATACCCCCACGAAATATCGCCCCAGGTTCTCCCCACTGTGCTCTCCTGACACCCCACGGAACCCAATCACCTCCGCACACAACTTCCATTTCCCATCCACCACCTCCATCCAGTGGCCTGTTACCCCTAGGAACGAAGCGCTTGTCGTGTCGACCGACCAGCCATCCGCTGTAGTGGAGACCATTCCGGGGGCATTCTTTTGCATGGCTAGTGAGTAAGAATCTTTCTGGAATGTGGGTATGTTCAACTTACCTCAATATCAGCCTTTAACCACCCGATCCAGGCGACAAACTCATTGTGGAGGTGCACCATGATATTGTGAGTCGTCGGCAGGTCTGCCATCAGTGTCTTCAGTCTCATAATAACCAAGCAGTTCCGGAATATGGTCTTATTCGCGACCACCAGTGACTGCCGAGTGGGACGACGTTGGGGGGCATCCGCACAGAAAGGTAAGCAATTCTCACCTGATCATCACAAGCGATGAACTGAGTAATGGCATGACGCAGTCCTTCACGCGTGAACGACCGCACTCCTTGAACCTTTATGGCTATGCCATCAAGTGTCGTCTGCTTCTCTGTCTGAGCCTGTGTCTCCTGCCAGATCTTTCAAGGAATTGCCCAGTGGTGCTCTGGTATGTTAGCTTCCTTACATCGGTCCTTGTATATCTCGTAATGTTGACATAGATGCTGGCGACACGAGGAATTACTGCCTGTATGGAATGCTTTGCGTTTGCCAGATTTCTCAATGAAGACGATGTTCTCCCTGTCGCGCAATATTGGTTACTTGGCAGTACAGAAACATCGACAATGTTTGCTCACTTGCATAGATTGCACCACCATCCTAGCACCTGTTCTGCCTTCCCATCCTTCTTGATGAACTTCACCATCACCTTGTCAGTGAAGATTAGCCAGATATCTCCTGCCATCTCCTTTTTACTGTTGACTTCGACAGGAACTGGCAATTTGTGTATCTCCTGAAGGCCATCATTCTGTATAATGTATATCAAAGGTGGCCTTGTCTTGTTTTCGAACTGCTCGTACCTCCGAGTCTGACCGACTGGCTTCATCAACTTCCTCGGGTGAAATTTCATCATTGGTGTCATCATCTACCTCTTCGACTTTACTTTCCTGTGATCGCCTCGAACGCTTCTTACGGGGCTGGTGGTCCTCATGTTCCGAATGCTCTGAATCAGAGTCTGATGGTTCTGCATTCCGCTTGTTGCCTCGTGGCATTTTTTTCGGGTTACGTGGTGCTTTCTTGCCTTTCTGAGACTCCTTCTTTTTCATCGCATTGTCGGATTTGGATTTGCCTGAGCGTGCTCTTGCTTTGCTGGTGGGCATGAGGAAAGATGGAGCAGGGGTTGTTGAATGACACGAAATTGTGTGCAATGTCTTCTTGACTGTGGATGTTTGTTTGGTCACGGTGGTGCTCTGATTCTTTGTACAAAATGCTGTCGGTGACTCGGTTTCTACACACATGTGCGAGTTATAGGTAGTACACATTGTAGCTGACCATTGGCAACTCTATCTTCATACGAAAAGACCGGTTGCAACCGACTGCAACCGGTCTTTTATCAGTTTCCTCCTTTGCCTTGAATGGGGCAACCAGCAACTGGACCATGCCGAGATTGATGCAACCGCAACCGGAAGTCCGGTCCATTCCGGTTGGGTTGGGTTGGGTTGCCAGTCTTTTTGAGGTCCATAGGACTGGACCTGTAAACACTACTTCCATTAGGGTAGAGCCGGGAATCGCACCCTTCTCCAGTGCCCGGTGCCACAGTGCAGTACCACCTTACAACCGAAGCCAACACCCCGGAATCAACTAGGGCCAGTTGCCCTAGTGGAAAGCGTTGCCACTTTAAACATTAGGCGCGCGCTTAGGTTGCACTAAGCGGTCGGGTTGAGGGTTCAATTCCCTCTCATGGCAACTACCTATGACATAAGGTTGCGTCAGGTGATGAACACCCATGAGAGAATGTGGCTTAGGTCATCCTCCCACGGCAGTAATCATGTGACACCCCATGGGCCCTCCCTTGGTAAATTTTTTTTTTTTTTTTTTTTTTTTTTTGATCAAATTATTTATATCCCGGCGCCCGATAGCAGTCCGGCGTTACGAATACAAATGAACCCGTAAACTAAACCTCAAACGCCTAACGGAACGTAGAGGGCGATAAAGCTCGCGAAGCTAAAACAAGCGTCCTCGAGAGTACGCTACGTAGACCGCGCGGTGCGCAGCACCGCGCCATCGTCAAACACGGTACCCCGACAACCGTCCGCACAACCGGCTCCGCCACAGTCGCCCGCGAGGGCAGTCGGACGACGGTCCCGCGCCAGGGGACCCAACTTAGTCCGGTGACCGAAGGCACCGACTACCGATCGGCTTCGAATTGTCGTTTCCCGAAGTGAGGCCGGTCCGGACAAAGCCGGACCTGAAGCCGAGAATCCGCCCTGTGCAACGCCGCGTCTCCAAAAGGAGCCAGCGCACACGTCGGGCTGAGGGCCTACTCATGGCGGGCACTCTCCGATCGTTCCCTCTGGAAAGGCGAACGTCGTGGGGAAGACGAGAATGAACTCGAGAATGCGGTGACCGTCGAAACGGTCCCGAGGAATGCGAATCCGGCCATCCTCATAGAGGGGGCAGTGATTGATGATGTGGTGGCGGGTCTCAAAAGCGCCGCACCGGCAACGGATGTCATCACCTGACAAACCGAAGCGAGACCGATAAGCCCCGATTGGGGCATGGTTCGTGATTGCGCGGGTCCCTCCCTTGGTAAAGGAGGTTCGCAGCTGGAATACCGGCACCCATCGGGCCTGCGCGTGAGCGTGGGAAAGCCCAAGTACCGGTGCGCCGGGATGCCCGAAAGGGACCGAGAGGATAAGGCATGATAAGATCGGGCATTGGGCTGATAACAAGCCAAACGAGGGCGGTGCCTCAGGCTCCCCTCTAGGCCACCCGACCCCATGGGAAAACTGTACCGTGGGCGTTAGTCATCAGAGTGAGGTGCGAAGGGCCGGGTAATGGTCACGGTCCAAGCATCACAGCCTCCCACATGACTCCGGCACGGGTAGACCAGACCCGGGTAGCATGCCGGTAATTCTGATGGCAAGACAGAGATCTTGGACAGATGGGGATCCGCGCCGGTTGGCATCAGCGAACCATCTGCCAAGGAACGGGAAAGTGGTCCTGGGGTCGCGCCCGGGGTAGCCGCCGGGCCGTAGCAGGATGGGGCAGTCCCCCTACCCTGGCTCGAGAGAACTAAATCCTCTGTCGGTTCTCCGGTCATAATAGGGCCGGTTAGAGCTTGAGTTGATTCCAGGGTGTTGGCTTCGGTTGTAAGGTGGTACTGCACTGTGGCAACAGGCACTGGAGAAGGGTGCGATTCCCGGCTCTACCCTAATGGAAGGCTTCGGCCGAACTGGGGGTAATCAGGGTACCATAATGGGAGGTCCACGTGGGCCGTTGAGTGGTTAGAACCCGCCAACCATCATGGGAGATCTAGTGGTCTACGGATCCAGATCGAACCTTCTGAGGAACTAGGTACCATCAGGGGAGGTCCAATGTGGCCGATGGCCCCAGTGTCTGGGCGGGTGTTAGGCATGAGCCCTGACCGAGGTTCAATAGGCTCTCCCGCAAGGGGGGGCCTAAACTTCGAAACCCCGTGCGCCCCCTGCCCAACCTGGCCCGAAAGGGAAAGGGAAGGCAAGGGACCCCGGGCCTCCCCCAGTTGTGAACCGGGCCACTCGCCCGCTTCCCAAGGGCACGTTTGCCAAGGTGACCGCCACCCCCCGGATGACGGCTCGCGCTGGTAAGCCTGATTACTATGCGCCGACGGACCCTCGCAAGAGGGGCCGAGGCCAGCCCGGCTCTGTCGCTGCCGACATCGCCGACCTCGCTCGCTTGTTCCCGGACCTTAGTCTGGCTGACATTGCGGGACTTCATCGCCAGGCCCGAGAACGGGCCGGCTCTCCCTCTGGGTCTTCTGCCCCTCCGCGGAAGAAGATCAAGTCTACTACCGGTGGGCCTAGCCGCAAGCAGGCCCTCGTCTACCCTTCTGAGGAGCACGCGCTTGTGCCCAAGCACCTCATGGAGACTATCAACCGGGGGCTTGTCGCTGACAAGCGCTCGGTTCGCGCCTCGGCTGTTGCACCCATCAATGGTGGGTGGTCGGTCGATCTCACTTGGCCACCGACAGCGACGGACCTCTCCACGATCTCCACCTGGGCTGCGAAGGCGTACCCGAAGGGGACCACCACTCGGGCCGTGATCCCTCAATCACGGTCCTATCTCAAGATCGTTTCCGCTCCTTTCCGCTTCGGCGAGGAGGAGGGGGATGTTCTTACTGTCTCGAAGATGGAGGAGGTGTTCGCGCATGACGCGCTCCTCTCTACTTTCCCCCTGGCCGCGCGCCCGCGTGTTGTTCGGAACTCCAAGTTCTCGGACTCCGCGACCGTCTGGTTCGACATTTGGGACTCCAAGAAGGGGTCCAACCTCAAGCAGTTGGAGGGTAAACGAGTCCTCGTTTACGGCTACAGCTGCTTCATTCGCGCTGCCGAAAGGCACGCCGGCACCCCTCTGTGCCCCCGCTGCATGCGGTGGGGCCACATCGAGCGCTTGTGCCCCAATCGGGGTCACACGTGTTCGAAGTGCGGAGGTCCGCATGGTGCGGAGTATCATCGGGTCCTCGGGGCGTGCTGCAAGGCACAGCCCAAGGCCCAGCCCCCCGTCGCCGCGACTCCCGCGGGCAACCCCTGTCCCCACCCCGACCGTTGTGTCAACTGCGGGGGGGCTCACGCCACTGATTCCACGAAGTGTCACTTCTGGAAGAACCGGTTCAATCGCGAGTGGATAATGGCTCGCTATGAACGTGATGAGGTGCGTCGACGGTCCCCTGGGCCGCTCGGACTTCCTGCTGACGTCTTCCCCAGGCCGCCTAAGGCGAAGGGACCCCCGGTGACTCGTAATGGTTGAGGGACCGCTACGGACACTTTCTATACTATCTCATAATGTAGCGAAAAATTATGATTTAGTTTCCACCATGCTAGAGACTAAGGAGAAGACAGTCGACGTAGTATGTATTCAGGAGCCGCCGTGGCGGCTCATTCGACGCACAATCTCGACGTCGGACAGGGAAGGCGCTCCGGTTATCGGGGCCCCGACTCATCCAGGGTGGATGTGCTTCTTTCGCAGGCCACGTGGGGATGATGACGCCCCCCGGGTCATGACGTTCGTGTCGAGACGCCTGGAGCATCTGCGCCCGGCGTTCCGCACGGATATTGTTGATCATCGGGATATCCTGTTGATCACCTTTCAGTCGGACGGTGACGTCCCTGTCAACTTGCTCAACGTCTACTCGGACGATGACTCGACAGCCATCCGTTGGTTGTCAGACAATGTTGATCGCCTCCCACGGTTGAATTACATGGGAGGGGACTTCAACTGCCATTCGCGGATCTGGGATCCAGATTACCCGAATAATAATCACATGGCTGACACCCTGATCGATGTCGCCATGAGGCTCGGTGTGGTCGTTAGTGTCCGGGAGCATCGCTCCCCCACTCACTTCCCCCGGATCGTGGGCCATAGGTCCTCGGTCATCGATCTCATGTTCCTGCCGGAGGATACGGCGGCGGGGCTTGTTCACAACGTGTCGGAAGACGAGATGCTCCCATCGGACCATGCTCCGCTTTCTGTCGCGTTACCTATTCCCTTCTTTGGAGACGGAGCGCGTCGCTTCCGGATCAAAGAAGATGATTTCGAGGACTTCGTGAAGCACTTTCGTGGTGGCTTCGGGGGTCTTGATTGGGGGGATCTTGATTCCCCTGATGCTATTGAGGCCGCGGCCCAGGGTATCTCCCTGGCTGCTGCCAACGCCTGGACGACTCATGCAAAGTCGGTCCGCGCATCTCGGTCGCCCAAACCCTGGTGGACTCCGGAGTGCTCATGCGCACTGGACGAGTATCGGGCTAGTAGGCGTCCGGAGGCGTATACGGAATATCGGCGGCTTGTCCGCGTTACCAAGCGCAAGTTTTATGACTCTCGTATTCATGAAGTTGCATTTACGAAGATGCGACCTTGGGACCTCATGGAGTGGACCAAGGCGCGCTCACTTCCGACGTACGAGGCTATCCTGAAAGACGGGGAACCTTGCACGTCCCTACCGCAGTTGTGGGATGCCTTGCATTCCACCTACAATTCTGCATCTGACAGGCCCATCGACCTGACCGTTTTGGATGACCTTCCCGAAAGGGCTGCCCGTGATTGGGTGGCGTTTAGTAGGGTTGAGCTCCGGGACGTGCTCGGGAAGTGTTCAAACCTGTCAGCCCCTGGCCCGGATCATCTGAGCTGGAGGGTTCTCAAGATGCTATTTTTGTCTGACAATGATGCGGCAGACAAATTCCTCGCCCTCGTCAATGCCTGCCTTCGGGTTGGGTATTGGCCAGCGTATTTCAAGGAGTCGGTTTCGGTCATCATACCGAAACCTGGCAAGCCGAATTACTCAACGCCAAAGATGTTCAGGCCCATTGTGCTCCTGAACACCCTTGGCAAACTCGCTGAGAAGATGCTGGCTAACTGCCTGCAGTTCGAGGCACTTGAACATGGGATCTTCCATCCCAATCAGTTTGGTGGCGTCAGGCAACACTCGACCAAGGATGCCGGGCTCTATCTCACTCATCTCGTACGGGCCGGCTGGGCCCAGAAGCTCAAGACGAGCGTGGTCGCTTTCGATCTCGCTCAGTTCTTTCCTTCCATCAACCATGACGTGTTGATTGCCATCATGATCCGCCTCAGGTTCCCCGCGGAGGTCGTGAAGTTCTTCCGGTCTTACTTGGTAGGCCGGTCCACACGGTACAAGTGGGGGGCTGATACCTCTCACCCGTGCCAGGCTGACGTGGGTGTGGGACAGGGCTCTGCCCTGTCTCCGGTCCTGTCGGCTATCTGCATGGTGCCGGTGATGCGCCTTTTCCAGCTCATGGTGGATATCCGCCGCGGCGCTCTTATCTCGTACGTGGACGATGGTACTATCGTCGTCCAGTCGAAAACATGGGAGGAAAATCTCATTAAACTCAGGGAGCTGTACGGGGTGGTTAGCCGCCTCGTGTCTGCCCTTGGGTTAGCTTTGGAGCACTCGAAGAACGAGGCGTTCCACTTCTCCAGGAACCCGAGGGACGAAAATCCCCCTGTGGATCTTGGCTTTGCTCCCTTTACCGGGGATTCCCCACTGAAACCAAAGCCCTTTTGGAGGTATTTGGGTTTCTATTTTGATCGTGCACTGCGCTTTACCGAGCACGTGCGCTTTTACTCCACCAAAGCTCTCACCACCGTCTTGGCGATGAAGATGCTTGGCAATTCAACCAGAGGTATGAACGCCGAACAGTGGCATCTCCTCTATCGCGCATGCGTACTCCTGGTGGCAACATACGGGAGCCGCCTGTGGTATTACGAGGGCGCCCGGATTAAGGGAATCCTCAAGATGTACTCGCAGATGCAGCGTAAAGCCGCTCTGTGGATTCTTGGTGCTTTCCGCACTACCACCGGCGGGGCTGTGGAGTCCATTGCAGGCCTCCTCCCCATCCACTTGCATCTTCGGAAACTCTCTCACCGGAGTATCCATCGGCACAACACCCTCTACAGCCAGCATCCGACGATTCGCCTTCTGGGGCGGTCACCGGATGACGGTGTGGAAGTCTCTCACCCCATGTCCTTGACTGGACCGGCCCGGGAGGTGCCTGCGCTTCTGCGCATGTATTCTTCCCCTCTCACGGATGTTGCCTTGGCATATGGCACCGTGCACGAGTCCTTTGACCCGACCTCTTCGGAGGCCAGGCCTGGGAATCGCATTCGGGACCTTTACGAGTCTCAAATTGAGCTTGACCTCGTCATCCCGAAAGGGAAGGAGGCGGCCAAGCTTCACAAGCAGGCGCTTGATCGCCTTTTCGAGTCCGAGCGGGGCAGATTCGAGTGCGTCTCGGTTGCCTGCGATGGGTCCGTCCCCCGGGACAAGACCCTCCAGGCGGTCGCAGCATGCATTGTGTTTCATGGTCCTGGCCCGGGTGTCCGCTCGAAGGTGGCTGCCAGTAAAGCAACCGCCCCCGATGCGGAGCTCATTGCCCTCTCCATGGGGGTGGTGGCCGCTCTTCGAACACCTGACCTCTGGCGGGTTCACGTGTTCACCGACTCGCCGGCATCCGTCAACTTGTTGTTGGATGCCGGCGTCCATTCTGGGCAATCGCGCTCGATCACGGCGTGCTCGGTTCTACGAGACTGGCTCTCGGCCGACCCAGGCCGAGTCGTCTCATTCCACTATGTCCCGTCGAAGATGCGATGGGGCCCCCACCTCGAGGCTCATGAGGCTGCGACGGAGTCGCATCCCTCTCTGGGTCGTCATCCCAAGCGCACACTTAATGTGGCGCTTGCTCTCGCGTCCGATGCGGCGGAGGAGGAATGGGTTCGCCTGTTCCACACCCCGAAGTATCAGGGCCGCAACTTCTACCCGCTCACCGAGAGGGGTAAGCCGCTCCAGCCCACGGCCGCCAAGGGCGGCCCCTGGCTCACTCTCTTGCATCACGGCAGGCCGCCCATTGTGGCGCGCTTTACCCGTGCAATCACGAACCATGCCCCAATCGGGGCTTATCGGTCTCGCTTCGGTTTGTCAGGTGATGACATCCGCTGCCGGTGCGGCGCCTTTGAGACCCGCCACCACATCATCAATCACTGCCCCCTGTACGAGGAGGGCCGGATTCGCATTCCGCGGGACCGTTTCGACGGTCATCGCCTTCTCGAGTTTATTCTCGTTTTCCCCACGACGTTCGCCTTCCCGGAGGGGACGATCGGAGAGCGCCCGCCATGAGTAGGCCCTCAGCCCGACGTGTGCGCTGGCTCCTTTGGGAGACGCGGCGTTGCACAGGGCGGTTTCTTGGCTTCGGGTCCGGCTTTCCCCGGACCGGCCTTACTTCGGGAAGTGGCAATTCGATGCCGATCGGTAGTCAGTGCCTTCGGTCACTGGACTAAGTTGGGTCCCCTGGCACGGGACCCTCGTCCGACTGCCCTCGCGGGCGACTGTGGCGGAGCCAGTTGTGCGGACGGTAGTCGTGGTACCGTTTTTGACGATGGCGCGGTGCTGCGCACCGCACGGTCCACGTAGCGTACTCTCGAGGACGCTTGTTTCAGCTTCGCGAGCTTTATCGCCCTTTACGTACCGTTAGGCGTGGAGGTTTAGTTTACGTTTCGTTTTGTATTCGTAACGCCGGACTGCTATCGGGCGCCGGGATATAAATAATTTGACCAAAAAAAAAAAAAAAAAAAACCCCGGAATCAACTCAAGCTCTAACCGGCCCTATTATGACTGGAGAACCAACAGAGGATTTAGTTCTCTCGAGCCAGGGTAGGGGGACTGCCCCATCCTGCTACAGCCCGGCGGCTACCCCGGGCGTAACCCCAGGACCACTTTCCCGTTTCTCGGCAGATGGTTCGCTGATGCCAACCGGCGCGGATCCCCATCTGTCCAAGATCTCTGTCTTGCCATCAGAATTACCAGCATGCTACCCGGGTCTGGTCTACCCATGCCAGAGTCATGTGGGAGGCTGTGATGCTTGAACCGTGACCATTACCCGGCCCTTCGCACCTCACTCTGATGACTAATGCCCATGGTACAGTTTTCCCATGGGGTCGGGTGGCCTAGAGGGGAGCCTGAGGCACCACCCTCGTTCGGCTTGTTATCAGCCCAATGCCCGATCTTATCATGCCTTATCCTCTCGGTCCCTTTCAGGCATCCCGGTGAACTGGTACTTGGGCTTTCCCACGCTCATGCGCAGGCCCGATGGGTGCCAGTATTCCAGCTGCGAACCTCCTTTACCAAGGGAGGGCCCATGTGGTGTCACATGATTACTGCCATGGGAGGATGACCTAAGCCACATTCTCTCACGGGTGTTCATCACCTGACGCAACCTTATGTCATAGGTAGTTGCCATGAGAGGGAATTGAACCCCCAACCCGTCCGCTTAGTGCAACCTAAGCGCGTGCCTAATATTTAAAGTGGCAACGCTTTCCACTAGGGCAACTGGCCCTTACACACATGTGAAGTGGGCGGAGGATATACATGCGATCACGGACGCACTCGACGATGACCGAGGTCACTTCATCGCCGGAGTGCGCTGTGGCCTACCACTCCCAGTACGTAAGGTCCTCTCCCCAAATCTCGCCACATGGGCTGCCTTCCTTGCAGAAATGACGTCGCTCTCACTCGACGCCCTCAACGATGAGCTGGAGGCAGAAGAACGAGTCCGCCGAATCATCGAGAACAACAACAAAGGATGGCAGAAGAACATGGCGACACTGACTAACTGCTTTACCTACGCCGTGAACACCCAATCACCAGCCCACCCTGCACCGCCATCCTACCAGAGTTGGCCAGCCACCATGCCATACCAACAGCAGCCACAACAACAGCCAGCCCCGAGCACCCCACAGATCACTCAGCGCCAACTCCCACCCCACATGACGGCTGCGAACACACCCCAAGGACCAGAGGCTCCCACCAACAGATTCACCACCCCGACACGCGACCTCGAAAACCCTTTCCTCACCACTACCCCAGCCAAGCCCGGCACGCTCTTCCACCAGTGCAACGCAGCAGCCCAAGCACAGACACCCAGTCGCCCCAGCGTTGAAGACCTTGCGAGGAAAGCCGTGGAACTTTCGTCGACATACGCAATGACTACGGAGGGGATCGAAGCATACAATCGCACACTCACAACTTGGGAGTCCATGCACACCCCGACCTGCGAAGTCGACTTCACCACACCGCCATACCCATTGACACCCAGAACAGTGAACATAGGGTCAAAGGAATGTTTCAAGTGCAGACACAAGGGTCACTACAGCTGGGAGTGTGGAGTACCACCTGAAGAGGAAGTCAACACGCGCGAGCAGCGTTGGCGGGCAAAGATAGGTCGAATCCTATTCCAAGCAAAGAGACTGATAGACACTGTTGTCGCACAGATCAGCGGCAGCGAGGAAGCCCCCGTGGCCTATGATGCCTCGATATATGATGCTGTGTCACTCAAGTTCGACGATGACTACTATTACGAGGAGTCAGGAAATGCCCAGGAGGTTCGTGCATAGAGGTACACGAATCTCCACCACCTATAACCTCGGACACGGAGTGCATGGCAGAGTCGAGTGAGACCCAAGACCCCTCCTCTGTGGATGGACCTTCTGCCTGGGACGTTTTTAGCTTAGACAGATGCACGCAACAATATACGTCAGACGTTCTTGCCTACGACGCCCCAATAAATGAGCTGTTACTACAACTAACCTCAACACAAGACGACAACCAAGTCAAGTCCAAACCTTTCATGCAACGCATCCAACTCGTTGGGCCAGACCAAGCCGTTAGAGCAACAGGCCAGATCGATGACGGTGCAATGCGCAATTGCATCTCGAAAAAGCGATGGATGAACTATGGACATTGCTTAACGCCACTACAGCCGTCCCGGACTCACATTGGAGTGGCCAACAGGGCCAAACTTAGGGCCATGGGGACATGGACTGGGACAGTATGTGTGGGGGGCACCCAGGCCGAGACGACATTCGAGGTATTCGATTGCAGCGATGCCTTTGATGTCATCCTCGGGAAGCCATGGCTTCGTCGTGTTTGCGCCCTCCATGACTACGTCACAGACAAGATTGTCATGAGGGGCCCTGGAGAACCCGAAACCATCACCAACCAAATCGATGAGCTTGACGACCCACTCCCAGAAGTCCATGCAGTGGCAGACACAACGGCTGTGACCAAGCCCATGGCGCGACGTGGATGGCGCCAACAGGACATGTACGAGGCAGAGAAGGCAGCCAGGGTTGCAAATAGTACAGAAGAAGGAATGTCGAGGAGGGAGAATGAGGCAGCGGGGAGTGCAAGACAAAAAGAGGTGGTGATAAAGGGGAACACAGTCAAGACGTCGGATCCAGAGAGGGAAATGGCAGACGAATGGGTAAGGATTCACCTCCTCCAAGACTCAACTGACCCCTGGGTGGAAACACAATGGGGTGAATTTCTGAGCGACAGGAGCAACCGCTACCCAGACCGTGAAGACAAGCCAGCCAATGAGTGGCTCCGGCAGTTCTACTCAGAACCCAAACCGCCACCCTACCCGATACACCAACAACAATGGGACAAGTGGAATGCGCAACGGGACCGTAAGGAAGCTGAAGAGCTACTAACGTCTCACATCCACACAGTGAAACAGACCCCGCATGTTCAAGGGTGCGCACCACGCCCCAAATTTTCAAAAGAAACACGCAACGCGACTACGGAATGGGACGCGGAATGCTGGCGACTCCACCACCAGAAGGTCAACATCGAACAGTTATTCGGCATTGACTCTAGGTTGACCTCCAGTAAACAAGAACTTGCCAATCTGCTACAGTCCAAAATCCGCATCAAACAACTTTGCAACAAGATTGACACCCTCCGTGACATGGCGCTCACAGCAGGCGAAGGGACCCCCGGTGACTCGTGATGGTTGAAGGACCTTTACGTACACTTTCTTTACTAAGTCAGAATGTAGCGAAGAATTATGACTTAGTTTCCACCATACTAGAGACGAAAGAGAAATCTGTCGACGTGGTATGTATTCAAGAGCCACTGTGGCGGCTCATTTGACGCACGATCTCGACGTCGGACAGGGAAGGTGCTCCAGTCATCAGGGCCCCGACTCATCCGGGGTGGATGTGCTTCTTTCACAGACCGCGCGGGGACGATGACATCCCCCAGGTCATGACATTTGTGTCCAAGCGCCTAGAGCATTTGCGCCCAGTGTTTCGCACGGACATTGCTGATCATCGGGATATCCTGTTGATCACTTTACAGTCGGACGGTGACATCCCTGTTAACTTGCTCAACGTCTACTCGGACGATGACTTGACGGCCATTCGGTGGCTGTCAGACAATGTTGATCGCCTCCCTCGGCTGAGTTACATGGGAGATCATGCTCCGCTTTCTGTTGCATTACCTATTCCCTTCTTTGGAGACGGAGCACGTCGCTTCCGGATCAAAGAAGATGATTTCGAAGACTTCGTGAAGCACTTTCAGGGTGGCTTCAGGGGTCTTGATTGGGGGGATCTTGATTCCCCTGATGCTATTGAGGCCGCGGCCCAGGGTATCTCCCTGTTTTTTTTTTTTTTTTTTTTTTATCAAATTATTTATATCCCGGCGCCCGATAGCAGTCCGGCGTTACGCATACAAGACGAAACGTAAACTAAACCTCCAGCGCCTAACAGTACGTAGAGGGCGATAAAGCTCGCGAAGCTAAAACAGGCGTCCTCGAAAGTACGCCACGTAGACCGCGCGGTGCGAAGCACCGCGCCATCGTCAAAGACGGTACCACGACTACCATCCGCACAACCGGCTCCGCCACAGTCGCCCGCGAGGGCAGTCGGACGAGGGTCCCGTGCCAGGGGACCCAACTTAGTCCGGTGACCGAAGGCACCGGCTACCGATCGGCCTCGAATTGCCGTTTCCCGAAGTAAGGCCGGTCCGGAGAAAGCCGGACCTAAAGCCGAGAATCCGCCCTGTGCAACGCTGCGCCTCCCAAAGGAGCCAGCGCACACGTTGGGCTGAGGGCCTACTCATGGCGGGCGCTCTCCGATCGTTCCCTCCGGAAAGGCGAACGTCGTGGGGAAGACGAGAATGAACTCGAGAATGCGATGACCGTCGAAACGGTCCCGCAGAATGCGAATCCGGCCGTCCTCGTAGAGGGGGCAGTGATTGATAATGTGGTGGCGGGTCTCAAAGGCGCCGCACCGACAACGGATGTCATCACCTGACAAACCGAAGCGAGACCGATAAGCCCCAATTGGGGCATGGTTCGTAATTGCGCGGGTAAAGCGCGCCACAATGGGCGGCCTCCCGTGATGCAAGAGAGTGAGCCAGGGGCCGCCCTTGGCGGCCGTGGGCTGGAGCGGCTTACCCCTCTCGGTGAGCGGGTAGAAGTTGCGGCCCTGATATTTCGGGGTGTGGAACAGGCGAACCCACTCCTCCTCCGCCGCATCGGACGCGAGAGCAAGCGCCACATTAAGTGTGCGCTTGGGATGACGACCCAGAGAGGGATGCGACTCCGTCGCAGCCCCATGGGCCTCGAGATGGGGGCCCCACCGCATCTTCGACGGGACATAGTGAAAAGAGACGACCCGGCCAGGATCGGCCGAAAGCCATTCTCGGAGAACCGAGCAAGCCGCGATCGAACGCGACTGCCCAGAATGGACGCCGGCATCCAACAACAAGTTGACGGATGCCGGTGAGTCGGTGAACACGTGAACCCGCCAGAGGTCAGGTGTTCGAAGAGCGGCCACCACCCCCATGGAGAGGGCGATGAGCTCCGCATCGGGGGCGGTCGCTTTGCCAGCAGCCACCTTCGAGCGGACACCCGGGCCAGGGCCATGAAACACAATGCATGCTGCGACCGCCTGGAGGGTCTTGTCCCGAGGGACGGACCCATCGCAGGCAACCGAGACGCACTCGAATCTGCCCCGCTCGGACTCGAAAAGGCGATCAAGCGCCTGCTTGTGAAGCTTGGCCGCCTCCTTCCCTTTTGGGATGATGAGGTCAAGCTCGATCTGGGACTCGTAAAGGTCCCGAATGCGGTTCCCAGGCCTGGCCTCCGAGGAGGTCGGGTCAAAGGTCTCGTGAACGGTGTCATACGCCAAGGCGACATCCGTGAGAGGGGAAGGATACATGCGCAGAAGCGCAGGCACCTCCCGGGCCGGTCCGGCTAGGGACATGGGGTGAGAGACTTCCACACCATCATCCGGTGACCGCCCCAAAAGGCGAATCGTCGGATGCTGGCTGTAGAGCGTGTTATGCCGGTGGATGCTCCGGTGAGAGAGCTTCCGAAGGTGCAAGTGGATGGGGAGGAGGCCTGCGATGGACTCCACGGCCCCGCCGGTGGTAGTGCGGAACGCACCAAGAATCCACAGAGCGGCCTTGCGCTGCATCTGCGAGTACATTTTGAGAATTCCCTTAATCCGGGCACCCTCGTAAAACCACAAGCGACTCCCGTATGTTGCCACCGGAAGTACACATGCGCGATAGAGGAGACGCCGCTGTTCGGCGTTCATACCTCTGGTTGAATTGCCAAGCATCTTCATCGCCAAGACGGTGGTGAGAGCTTTGGTAGAGTAAAAGCGCACGTGCTCGGTAAAGCGAAGTGCGCGATCAAAATAGAAACCCAAATACCTCCAAAAGGGCTTTGGTTTCAGTGGGGAATCCCCGGTAAAGGGAGCGAAGCCAAGATCCACCGCGGGATTCTCATCCCTCGGGTTCCTGGAGAAGTGGAACGCCTCGTTCTTCGAGTGTTCCAGAGCTAGCCCAAGGGCAGACACGAGGCGGCTAACCACCCCGTACAATTCCCTGAGCTTAATGAGATTCTCTTCCCACGTTTTCGACTGGACAACGATAGTACCATCGTCCACGTACGAGATAAGAGCGCCGCGGCGGATATCCACCACGAGCTGGAAAAGGCGCATCACAGGCACCATGCAAATAGCCGACAGGACCGGAGACAGGGCAGAGCCCTGTCCCACACCCACGTCAGCCTGGCACGGGTGAGAGGTATCAGCCCCCCACTTGTACCGTGTGGACCGGCCTACCAAGTAGGACCGGAAGAACCTCACGACCTCCGCGGGGAACCCGAGGCGGATCATGATGGCAATCAACACGTCATGGTTGATGGAAGGAAAGAACTGAGCGAGATCGAATGCGACCACGCTCGTCTTGAGCTTCTGGGCCCAGCCGGCCCGTACGAGATGAGTAAGGTAGAGCCCAGCATCCTCGGTCGAGTGTTGCCGGACGCCACCAAACTGATTGGGATGGAAAATCCCATGTTCAAGAGCCTCGAACTGCAGGCGATTAGCCAGCATCTTCTCGGCGAGTTTGCCAAGGGTGTTCAGGAGCACAATGGGCCTGAACATCTTAGGCGTTGAGTAATTCGGCTTGCCAGGTTTTGGTATGATAACCGAGACCGACTCCTTGAAGTACGCCGGCCAATACCCAACCCGAAGGCAGGCATTGACAAGGGCGAGGAACTTGTCTGCCGCATCATTGTCAGACAAAAATAGCATCTTGAGAACCCTCCAGCTCAGATGATCCGGGCCAGGGGCTGACAGGTTGGAACACTTCCCGAGCACGTCCCGGAGCTCGACCCTACTAAACGCCACCCACTCACGGGCAGCCCTTTCGGGAAGATCATCCAAGACGGTCAGGTCGATGGGCCTGTCAGATGCAGAGTTGTAGGTGGAATGCAGTGCATCCCACAACTGCGGTAATGACGTACAGGGCTCCCCATCCTTCAGGATAGCCTCGTATGTCGGAAGCGAGCGCGCCTTGGTCCACTCCATAAGGTCCCAAGGTCGCATCTTCGTAAAAGCAACTTCATGAATACGAGAATCATAAAATTTGCGTTTGGTAACGCGGACAAGCCGCCGATATTCCGTATACGCCTCCGGAAGCCTACTAGCCCGGTATTCGTCCAGTGCGCGCGAGCACTCCGGAGTCCACCAGGGTTTGGGCGACCGAGATGCGCGGACCGACTTTGCATGGGCGGTCCAGGCGTTGGCGGCGGCCAGGGAAATACCCTGGGCCGCGGCCTCAATAGCATCAGGGGAATCGAGATCCCCCCAATCAAGACCCCCGAAGCCACCCCGAAAGTGCTTCACGAAGTCCTCGAAATCATCTTCTTTGATCCGGAAGCGACGCGCTCCGTCTCCAAAGAAGGGAATAGGCAACGCGACAAAAAGCGGAGCATGATCCGATGGGAGCATCTCGTCTTCCGACACGTTGTGAACAAGCCCCGCCGTCGTATCCTCCGGCAGGAACATGAGATCGATGACCGAGGACCGATGGCCCACGATCCGGGGGAAGTGAGTGGGGGAGCGATGCTCCCAGACACTAACGACCACCCCGAGCCTCATGGCGACATCGATCAGGGTGTCAGCCATGTGATTATTATTCGGGTACTCTGGATCCCAGATCCGCGAATGGCAATTGAAGTCCCCTCCCATGTAATTCAACCGTGGGAGGCGATCAACGTTGTCTGACAGCCAACGAATGGCCGTCGAGTCATCGTCTGAGTAGACGTTGAGCAAGTTCACAGGGACGTCACCGTCCGACTGAAAAGTGATCAACAGGATATCCCGATGATCAACAATGTCCGTGCGAAACGCCGGGCGCAGATGCTCCAGGCGCTTAGACACAAACGTCATGACCCGGGGGACGTCATCGTCCCCACGCGGTCTGCGAAAAAAGCACATCCACCCCGGATGAGTCGGGGCCCCGATGACCGGAGCACCTTCCCTGTCCGACGTCGAGATTGTGCGTCGAATGAGCCGCCACGGCGGCTCTTGAATACATACTACGTCGACCGACTTCTCTTTCGTCTCTAGTATGGTGGAAACTAAATCATAATTCTTTGCTACATTATGAGATAGTATAGAAAGCGTCCGTAACGGTCCCTCAACCATTACGAGTCACCGGGGGTCCCTTCGCCTTAGGCGGCCTGGGGAAGACGTCAGCGGGAAGTCCGAGCGGTCCAGGGGACCGTCGACGCACCTCGTCGCGTTCATAGCGAGCCATGATCCACTCGCGATTGAACCGATTCTTCCAGAAGTGACACTTCGTGGAGTCGGCGGCGTGAGCCCCCCCGCAGTTGACACAACGGTCGGGGTGGGGACAAGGGTCGCCCGCGGGAGTCGCGGCGACGGGAGGCTGGGCCTTGGGCTGTGCCTTGCAGCACGCCCCAAGGACCCGATGATACTCCGCACCATGCGGACCTCCGCACTTCGAGCATGTGTGACCCCGATTGGGGCACAAGCGCTCGATGTGGCCCCACCGCATGCAGCGGGGGCACAGAGGGGTGCCGGCGTGCCTTTTGGCAGCGCGAATGAAGCAGCTGTAGCCGTAAACGAGGACTCGCTTACCCTCCAACTGCTTGAGGTTGGACCCCTTCTTGGAGTCCCAAATGTCGAACCACACGGTCGCGGAGTCCGAGAGCTTGGAGTTCCGAACAACACGCGGGCGCGCGGCCAGGGGGAAAGTGGAGAGGAGCGCGTCATGCGCGAAGACCTCCGGGTATCTCCCTGGCAGCTGCCAACGCCTGGACCGCTCATGCAAAGTCGGTCCGCGCATCTCAGTCACCCAAACCCTGGTGGACTCCGGAGTGCTCACGCGCACTGGACGAGTATCGGGCTAGTAGGCTTCCGGAGGCGTATACGGAATATCGGCGGCTTGTCCGCGTTACCAAACGCAAGTTTTATGATTCTCGTATTCATGAAGTTGCTTTCACGAAGATGCGACCTTGGGACCTTATGGAATGGACCAAGGCGCGCTCGCTTCCGACGTATGAGGCTATCCTGAAAGACGGGGAGCCCTGCACGTCATTACCGCAGCTGTGGGATGCTTTGCACTCCACCTACAATTCTGCATCTGACAGGCCCATCAACCTGACCATCTTGGATGATCTTCCCGAAAGGGCTGCCCGTGAGTGGGTGGCGTTTAGTAGGGTTGAGCTCCGGGATGTGCTCGGGAAGTGTTCTAACCTGTCAGCCCCTGGCCCGGATCATCTGAGCTGGAGGGTTCTCAAGATGCTATTTTTGTCTGACAATGATGTGGCGGACAAATTCCTCGCCCTTGTCAATGCCTGCCTCTGGGTTGGGTATTGGCTGGCGTATTTTAAGGAGTCGGTTTCGGTCATCATACCAAAGCCTGGCAAACCAAATTACTCAATGCCGAAGATGTTCAGGCCCATTGTGCTCCTGAACACCCTTGGCAAACTTGCTGAGAAGATGCTGGCTAACTGCCTGCAGTTCGAGGCACTCGAACATGGGATTTTTCATCCCAATCAGTTTGGTGGCGTCAGGCAACACTCAACCGAGGATGCCAGGCTCTATCTCACTCATCTCGTACGGGCCAGCTGGGCCCAGAAGCTCAAGACTAGCGTGGTCGCATTCGATCTCGCTCAGTTCTTTCCTTCCATCAACCATGACGTGCTGATTGCCATCATGATCCGCCTCGGGTTTCCCGCGGAGGTCGTGAAGTTTTTCCGGTCCTACTTGGTAGGCCGGTCCACACAGTACAAGTGGGGGGCTGACACCTCTCACCCGTGCCAGGCTGACATGGGAGTGGGCCAGGGCTCTGCCCTGTCTCCGGTCCTGTCAGCTATCTGCATGGTGCCGGTAATGCGCCTCTTCCAGCTCGTGGTGGATATCCGCCGCGGGGCTCTTATCTCGTACATGGACGATGGTACTATCGTCGTCCAGTCGAAAACATGGGAAGAAAATCTCATTAAACTCAGGGAGCTGTACGGGGTGGTTAGCTGCCTCGTGTCTGCCCTTGGGTTGGCTTTGGAGCACTCGAAGAACGAGGTGTTCCACTTCTCCAGGAACCCGAGGGACGAAAATCCCCCTGTGGATCTTGGCTTCGCCCCCTTCACCAGGGATTCCCCACTGAAACCAAAGCCCTTTTGGAGGTATCTGGGTTTCTATTTTGATCGTGCACTTTGCTTTACCAAGCATGTGCGCTTTTACTCCACCAAAGCTCTCACCACCGTCTTGGCGATGAAGATGCTTGGCAATTCTACCAGGGGTATGAATGCCGAACAGCGGCGTCTCCTCTATCGCGCATGCGTGCTTCCGGTGGCAACATACAGGAGTCGCTTGTGGTATTACGAAGGTGCCCGTATCAAGGGCATCCTCAAAATGTACTCGCAGATGCAGCGTAAAGCCGCTCTGTGGATTCTTGGTGCTTTCCGCACCACCACCGGTGGGGCCGTGGAGTCCATTGCGGGCCTCCTTCCCATCCACTTGCACCTTCGGAAGCTCTCTCACTGGAGCATCCACCAGCATAATACACTCTACAGCCAGCATCCGACAATTCGCCTTTTGGGGCGGTCACCGGATGATGGTGTGGAAGTCTCTCACCCCATGTCCTTAGCCGGACCGGCCCGGGAGGTGCCTGCGCTTCTGCGCATGTATCCTTCTCCTCTCACGGATGTTGCCTTGGCATATGGCACCGTTCACGAGTCCTTCGACCCGACCTCCTCGGAGGCCAGGCCTGGGAATCGCATTCGAGACCTTTACGAGTCTCAAATCGAGCTTGACCTTGTCATCCCGAAAGGGAAGGAGGCAGCCAAGCTTCACAAGCAGGCGCTCGATCGCCTTTTCGAATCCGAGCGGGGCAAATTCGAGTGCGTCTCGGTTGCTTGTGACGGGTCTGTCCCTCGGGACAAGACTCTCCAGGCGGTCGCGGCGTGCGTCGTGTTTCATGGCCCTGGCCCAGGTGTCCGCTCGAAGGTGGCTGCCGGTAAGGCGACCGCCCCCGATGCGGAGCTCATTGCCCTCTCAATGGGGGTGGTGGCCGCTCTTTGAACACCTGACCTTTGGCGGGTTCACGTGTTCACTGACTCGCCGGCGTCCGTCAATTTTTTTTTTTTTTTTTTTTTTTTTTATCAAGTTATTTCTATCCCGGCGCCCGATAGCAGTCCGGCGTTACGAATACAAGACGAACCGTAAACTAAACCTCAAACGCCTAACGGTACGTAGAGGGCGATAAAGCTCGCGAAGCTGAAACAAGCATCCTCGGAAGTACGCTACGTAGACCGCGCGGTGCGCAGCACCACGCCATCGTCAAAGACGGTACCACGACTACCATCCACACAACCGGCTCCGCCACAGTCGCCCGTGAGGGCAGTCGGACGAGGGTCCCGTGCCAGGGGACCCAACTTAGTTCAGCGACTGAAGGCACCGACTACCGATCGGCATCGAATTGCCGTTTCCCGAAGTAAGGCCGGTCCGGGGAAGGCCGGACCTGAAGCCGAGAGTCCGCCCTGTGCAACGCCGCGTCTCCCAAAGGAGCCAGTGCACACATCAGGCTGAGGGCCTACTCATGGCGGGCGCTCTCCGATCGTCCCCTCCGGAAAGGCGAACGTCGTGGGGAAAACGAGAATGAACTCGAGAAAGCGATGACCATCGAAACGGTCCCGCGGGATGCGAATCCTGCCATCCTCATAGAGGGGGCAGTGATTGATGATGTGGTGGCGGGTCTCAAAGGCACCACACCAGCACCGGATGTCATCACCTGACAAGCCGAAGCGAGACCGATAAGCCCCAATAGGGGCATGGTTCGTGATTGCACGCCTGGAGCACCTGCGCCCGGCGTTTCGCACGGATCTTGTTGATCATCGGGATATCCTGTTGATCACCTTTCAGTCGGACGGGGACGTCCCTGTCAACTTGCTCAACGTCTACTCGGACGATGACTCGACGGCCATTCGTTGGCTGTCAGACAACGTTGATCGCCTCCCACGGCTGAATTACATGGGAGGGGACTTCAATTGCCATTCGCAGATCTGGGACCCAGATTACCCGAATAATAATCACATGGCGGACACCCTGATAGATGTCGCCATGAGACTCGGGGTGGTCGTTAGTGTTCGGGAGCATCGCTCCCCCACTCACTTCCCCCGGATCGTGGGCCATAGGTCCTCGGTCATTGATCTCATGTTCCTGCCGGAGGATACGACGGCAGGACTTGTTCACAATGTGTCGGAGGACGAGATGCTCCCATCGGATCATGCTCCGCTCTCTGTCGCGTTGCCTATTCCCTTCTTTGGAGACGGAACACGTCGTTTCCGGATCAAGGAAGACGATTTCGAGGACTTTGTGAAGCACTTTCGGGGTGGCTTCGGTGGTCTTGATTGGGGGGATCTCGATTCCCCTGATGCTATTGAGGCCGCGGCCCAGGGTATCTCCCTGGCTGCTGCCAACGCCTGGACCACTCATGCAAAGTCGGTCCGAGCTTCTCGGTCGCCCAAACCCTGGTGGACTCCGGAGTGCTCGCGCGCACTGGACGAATACCGGGTTAGTAGGCTTCCGGAGGCGTATACGGAGTATCGGCGGATTGTCCGCGTTACCAAACGCAAATTTTATGATTCTCGTATTCATGAAGTTGCTTTCACGAAGATGCGACCTTGGGACCTCATGGAGTGGACCAAGGCGCGCTCGCTTCCGACGTACGAGGCTATCCTGAAAGACGGGGAGCCCTGCACGTCACTACCGCAGTTATGGGATGCTTTGCATTCCACCTACAACTCTGCATCTGACAGGCCCATCGACCTGACTGTTTTGGATGATCTTCCTGAAAGGGCTGCCCGTGAGTGGGTGGCGTTTAGTAGGGTCGAGCTCCGGGACGTGCTCGGGAAGTGTTCTAACCTGTCTGCCCCTGGCCCGGATCATCTGAGCTGGAGGGTTCTCAAGATGCTATTTTTGTCTGACAATGATGCGGCAGACAAATTCCTCGCCCTAGTCAATGCCTGCCTCCGGGTTGGGTATTGGCCGGCGTATTTCAAGGAGTCGGTTTCGGTCATCATACCGAAACCTGGCAAACCGAATTACTCAACGCCGAAGATGTTCAGGCCCATTGTGCTCCTGAACACCCTTGGCAAACTCGCCGAGAAGATGCTGGCTAACCGCCTGCAGTTCGAGGCACTTGAACATGGGATCTTCCATCCCAACCAGTTTGGTGGCGTCAGGCAACACTCGACCGAGGATGCCGGGCTCTATCTTACTCATCTCGTACGGGCCGGCTGGGCCCAGAAGCTCAAGACGAGCGTGGTCGCTTTCGATCTCGCTCAGTTCTTTCCTTCCATCAACCATGACGTGTTGATTGCCATCATGATCCGCCTCGGTTTCCCCGCGGAGGTCGTGAAGTTCTTCCGGTCCTACTTGGTAGGCCGGTCTACTCGGTACAAGTGGGGGGCTGATACCTCTCACCCGTGCCAGGCTGACGTGGGTGTGGGACAGGGCTCTGCCCTGTCTCTGGTCCTATCGGCTATTTGCATGGTGCCCGTGATGCGCCTCTTCCAGCTCATGGTGGATATCCGCCGCGGTGCTCTTATCTCGTATGTGGACGATGGTACTATCGTCGTCCAGTCGAAAACATGGGAGGAGAATCTCATTAAGCTCAGGGAGCTGTACGGGGTGGTTAGCCGCCTCGTGTCTGCCCTTGGGTTGGCTTTGGAGCACTCGAAGAACGAGGTGTTCCACTTCTCCAGGAACCCGAGGGACGAAAATCCCCCTGTGGATCTTGGCTTTGCTCCCTTCACTGGGGATTCCCCACTGAAACCAAAGCCCTTTTGGAGGTACTTGGGTTTCTATTTTGATCGTGCACTCCGCTTTACCGAGCACGTGCGCTTTTACTCCACCAAAGCTCTCACCACCGTCTTGGCGATGAAGATGCTTGGCAATTCTACCAGGGGTATGAACGCCGAACAGCGGCGTCTCCTCTATCGCGCATGCGTACTTCCAGTGGCAACATACAGGAGTCGCTTGTGGTATTACGAAGGTGCCCGTATCAAGGGCATCCTCAAAATGTACTCGCAGATGCAGCGTAAAGCCGCTCTGTGGATTCTTGGTGCTTTCCGCACCACCACCGGTGGGGCCGTGGAGTCCATTGCGGGCCTCCTCCCCATCCACTTGCACCTTCGGAAGCTCTCTCACCGGAGTATCCATCGGCACAACACGCTCTACAGCCAGCATCCGACGATTCGCCTTTTGGGGCGGTCACCGGATGATGGTGTGGAAGTCTCTCACCCCATGTCCTTAACTGGACTGGCCCGGGAGGTGCCTGCGCTTCTGCGCATGTATCCTTCCCCTCTCACGGATGTTGCCTTAGCATATGGCACCGTGCACGAGGCCTTCGACCCGACCTCCTCGGAGGCCAGGCCTGGGAATCGCATTCGGGACCTTTACGAGTCCCAGATCGAGCTTGACCTCATCATCCCGAAAGGGAAGGAGGCGGCCAAGCTTCACAAGCAGGCGTTGGATCGCCTTTTCGAATCCGAGCGGGGCAAATTCGAGTGCATCTCGGTTGCCTGTGATGGGTCCGTCCCTCGGGACAAGACCCTCCAGGCGGTCGCGGCGTGCGTCGTGTTTCATGGCCCTGGCCCGGGTGTCCGCTCGAAGGTGGCTGCTGGTAAGGCGACCGCCCCCGATGCGGAGCTCATTGCCCTCTCAATGGGGGTGGTGGCTGCTCTCCGAACACCTGACCTCTGGCGGGTTCACGTGTTCACCGACTCGCCGGCATCCGTCAACTTGTTGTTGGATGCTGGCGTCCATTCTGGGCAGTCGCGCTCGATCGCGGCGTGCTCGGTTCTCCGAGATTGGCTCTCGGCCGACCCTGGCCGCGTCGTCTCTTTCCACTACGTCCCGTCGAAGATGCGATGGGGCCCCCACCTCGAGGCTCATGGGGCTGCGACAGAGTCGCATCCCTCTTTGGGTCGCCATCCCAAGCGCACGCTGAATGTGGCGCTTGCTCTCGCGTCTGATGCGGCGGAGGAGGAATGGGTTCGCCTGTTCCACACCCCGAAGTATCAGGGCCGCAATTTCTACCCGCTCACTGAGAGGGGTAAGCCGCTCCAGCCCACGGCCGCCAAGGGCGGCCCCTGGCTCACTCTCTTGCATCACGGGAGGCCGCCCATTGTGGCGCGCTTTACCCGCGCAATCACGAACCATGCCCCAATCGGGGCTTATCGGTCTCGCTTCGGGTTGTCAGGTGATGACATCCGCTGCCGGTGCGGCGCCTTTGAGACCCGTCACCACATCATCAATCACTGCCCCCTCTACAAGGACGGCCGGATTCGCGTTCCGCGGGACCGTTTCGATGGTCATCGCTTTCTCGAGTTCATTCTCGTCTTCCCCACGACGTTCGCCTTTCCGGAGGGAACGATCGGAGAGCGCCCGCCATGAGTAGGCCCTCAGCCCGACGTGTGCGTTGCCTCCTCTTGGAGACGCGGCGTTGCACAGGGCGGATTCTCGGCTTCAGGTCCGGCTTTGTCCGGACCGGCCTCACCTCGGGAAACGGCAATTTGATGCCGATCGGTAGTCGGTGCCTTCGGTCACCGGACTAAGTTGGGCCCCCTGGCACGGGGCCCTCGTCCGACTGCCCTTGCGGGCGACTGTGGCGGAGCCGGTTGTGCGGACAGTAGTCGTGGTACCATTTTCGACGAGGGCGCGGTGCTACGCACCGCGCGGTCCACGTAGCGTACTCTCGAGGACGCTTGTTTCAGCTTCGCGAGCTTTATCGCCCTCTACGTACCGTTAGACGTTTGAGGTTTAGTTTACGGGTTCGTTTGTATTCGTAACGCCGGACTGCTATCGGGCGCCGGGATATAAATAATTTGACAAAAAAAAAAAAAAAAAAAAAAAAAAAAATGGTTCGTGATTGCGCGGGTAAAGCGCGCCACAATGGGCGGCCTCCCGTGATGCAAGAGAGTGAGCCAGGGGCCGCCCTTGGCGGCCGTGCGAAGTTTAGGCCCCCCCTTGCGGGAGAGCCTATTGAACCTCGGTCAGGGCTCATGCCTAACACCTGCCCAGACACTGGGGCCATCGGCCACATTGGACCTCCCCTGATGGTACCTAGTTCCTCAGAAGGTTCGATCTGGATCCGTAGATCACTAGATCTCCCATGATGGTTGGCGGGTTCTAACCACTCAACAGCCCACTTGGACCTCCCATTATGGTACCCTGATTACCCCCAGTTCGGCCGAAGCCTTCCATTAGGGTAGAGCCGGGAATCGCACCCTTCTCCAGTGCCCGGTGCTGCAGTGCAGTACCACCTTACAACCGAAGCCAACACCCTGGAATCAACTCAAGCTCTAACCAGCCCTATTATGACCAGAGAACCGACAGAGGATTTAGTTCTCTCGAGCCAGGGTAGGGGGACTGCCCCATCCTGCTATGGCCCAGCGGCTACCCCGGGCGCGACCCCAGGACCACTTTCCCGTTCCTTGGCAGATGGTTCGCTGATGCCAACCGGCGCGGATCCCCATCTGTCCAAGATCTCTGTCTTGCCATCAGAATTACCGGCATGCTACCCGGGTCTGGTCTACCCGTGCCGGAGTCATGTGGGAGGCTGTGATGCTTGGACCGTGACCATTACCCGGCCCTTCGCACCTCACTCTGATGACTAACGCCCACGGTACAGTTTTCCCATGGGGTCGGGTGGCCTAGAGGGGAGCCTGAGGCACCACCCTCGTTTGGCTTGTTATCAGCCCAATGCCCGATCTTATCATGCCTTATCCTCTCGGTCCCTTTCGGGCATCCCGGCGCACCGGTACTTGGGCTTTCCCACGCTCACGCGCAGGCCCGATGGGTGCTGGTATTCCAGCTGCGAACCTCCTTTACCAAGGGAGGGCCCATGGGGTGTCACATGATTACTGCCGTGGGAGGATGACCTAAGCCACATTCTCTCACGGGTGTTCATCACCTGACGCAACCTTATGTCATAGGTAGTTGCCATGAGAGGGAATCGAACCCTCAACCCGACCGCTTAGTGCAACCTAAGCGCGCGCCTAATGTTTAAAGTGGCAACGCTTTCCACTAGGGCAACTGGCCCTTGTCTGTCAATTTGTTGTTGGATGCCAGTGTCCATTCTGGGCAGTCGCGATCAATAGCAGCTTGCTCTGTTCTCCGAGATTGGCTCTCGGCCGACCCTGGCCGAGTCGTCTCGTTTCACTACGTCCTGTCGAAGATGCGGTGGGGCCCCCATCTCGAGGCCCATGAGGCTGCGACGGAGTCGCATCCCTCTCTGGGTCGTCATCCCAAGCGCACGCTTAATGTGGCGCTTGCTCTCGCGTCCGATGCGACGGAGGAGGAGTGGGTTCGCCTGTTCCACACCCCGAAGTATCAGGGCCGCAATTTCTACCCTCTTACCGAGAGGGGTAAACCGCTCCAGCCCACGGCCGCCAAGGGCGGCCCCTGGCTCACTCTCTTGTATCACGGGAGGCTGCCCATTGTGGTGCACTTTACCTGCGCAATCACGAACCATGCCCCAATCGGGGCTTATCGGTCTCGCTTCGGTTTGTCAGGTGATGACATCCGGTGCTGGTGCGGTGCCTTTGAGACCCGCCACCACATCATCAATCACTGCCCCCTCTATGAGGACGGCAGGATTCGCATCCCGTGGGACCGTTTCGACGGTCATCGCTTTCTCGAGTTCATTCTCGTTTTCCCCACGACGTTCGCCTTTCCGGAGGGGACGATCGGAGAGCGCCCGCCATGAGTGGGCCCTCAGCCCGACGTGTGCGCTGGCTCCTTTGGGAGACGCGGCGTTGCACAGGGCGGTTTTTCGGCTCCAGGTCCGGCTTCCCCCGGACCGGCCTTACTTCGGGAAACGGCAATTTGAAGCCGATCGGTAGTCGGTGCCTTCGGTCACCGAACTAAGTTGGGTCCCTTGGCACGGGACCCTCGTCCAACTGCCCTCGCGGGCGACTGTGGTGGAGCCGGTTGCGCGGACGGTAGTCGTGGTACCGTTTTTGACGAGGGCGCGGTCTACATAGCGTATTTTCGAAGACACTTGTTTCAGCTTCGCGAGCTTTATCGCCCTTTACGTACCGTTAGGCGTGGAGGTTTAGTTTACATTTCGTTTTGTATTCGTAATGCCGGACTGCTATTGGGCGCCAGGATATAAATAATCTGATAAAAAAAAAAAAAAAAAAAAAAGAGGGGTAAACCGCTCCAGCCCATGGCCGCCAAGGGCGGCCCCTGGCTCACTCTCTTGCATCACGGGAGGCCGCCCATTGTGGCGCACTTTACCCGAGCAATCACGAACCATGCCCCAATCGGGGCTTATCAGTCTCGCTTTGGTCTGTCAGGTGATGACATCCGTTGCCGGTGCGGCGCCTTTGAAACCCGTCACCATATCATCAATCACTGCCCCCTGTATGAGGAGGGCTGTATTCACATTCCGCAGGACCGTTTCGACAGTCATTGCTTTCTCGAGTTTATTCTCGTCTTCCCCACGACGTTCGCCTTTCCGGAGGGAACAATCAGAGAGCGCCCGCCATGAGTGGGCCCTCAGCCCGACGTGTGCGCTGGCTCCTTTGGGAGACGCGGCGTTGCACAGGGCGGTTTTTCGGCTCCAGGTCCGGCCTCCCCCAGACCGGCCTTGCTTCGGGAAACGGCAATTTGAAGCCGATCGGTAGTCGGTGCCTTCGGTCACCGAACTAAGTTGGGTCCCCTGGTACGGGACCCTCGTCCAACTGCCCACGCGGGCGACTGTGGCGGAGCCAGTTGTGCGGACAGTAGTCGTGGTACTGTTTTTGACGAAGGCGCGTTGCTGCGCACCGCGCGGTCTACGTAGCGTACTTTCGAGGACGCTTGTTTCAGCTTCGCGAGCTTTATCACCCTCTACGTACCGTTAGGCATTTGAGGTTTAGTTTACGTGTCGGGTTGTATTCGTAACGCCGGACTGCTATCGGGCGCCGGGATATAAATAATTTGATCAAAAAAAAAAAAAAAAAAGTAAGGAAGTCACCAGATGGCACCCCGTCAGCTACTGCTCGAAACGAATGTCCAAGAGTGAGGAAAAGTACGAACCATTCCTTTTGGAGTTTGCGGCACTGAAATACAGTCTGGACGAGTTCGCCCCATATATATATGGGTCGCCCATTGAAATCGAGACGGACTGTCAAGCCCTCCATGACTGCCTGGTCCAAGAGAAGATGAGTATTCACCATAGCCGTTGGAAAGAGATGATACTCGCTCACAACATCGTCTCTATCCGTCATCGGCCAGGTATCGAGAATCCTGTAGCTGATGGCCTCAGCCATATGTGGGAAGACCGCGAGTGCTCAAGCACGGATGGATCAAGCTGGTCAGTCCTCCCTGACTGGGAGGTGTCAAAGGGCATTGTCAACGACATCTTGAGCGTATCGGAACTCCCCAGCCCAAAACATCCACTCGAAACGTGCTTCGAGGATGACCCCTTCTTCCGCCCCATTGTACGGCACCTACTGGGACACACACAGGGCGACACACCATCAGACCAACAGAAGTTTGCTCATAGAGCTACGGACTTTATGATAGAGGACGGCAAACTCTGGAAAGTCAGCACTAAGCCTAATGACTGGGTTACCCGAACGGAATACATCCCGAGCGCAGATGGCTTTGACTACGCACTCGAAGTGCACCTTACCAATGGGTGCTTTGGTCCCGACCACATACAATTACACCTGCGGGACCGCTTTTTTTGGCCTGGCATGTATACTGACAGCCGGCAGGCTCAGCTCGAATGCCCCAAATGCAAGTCATTTGGGGTGGCGGCCAGAAACTCAGCACTCCAACCCATCCGTCGTTCTAAACCATTCTCCCTAGTAGCAGGGGACTATCTCTCCCTCCCAGTCGGCAAGGGTGGCTTCAAGACAGTCAGTCTATACATTGACACCTATTCAAACCATGTCTGGCCAACAAAGCTCAAGACGGCCGGCACTGGCAAGACAACAGTAGCATCACTCAAGAGAATCGCCCTCAACTTCGCAGTACCGAACACCTTCATGGCTGACGGCAGTTCTCACTTCAACAACCATGAAGTAGATGCATTCTGCGATGACCTCGGAATCACCCACATCACCACAGCCGCATACGCGCCATGGGTGAACGGCCTTATTGAGAACGCTAACAAACTCCTTCTAGGTAGATTGAAGTGCTTATGCGCACCAGATCACAACAACATTGCCAACGAGAGTGACATCGACCCCAAATCCATACCCAGCAATTGGCCAGACCACTTCGACGAGGCCATCTGTCAACTCAATGACCGCATCCTCCCCGCCCTCAACGCCACCCCCCGCGAACTCCTATTCGGCCTTAGATTCCGCCCAGATAATCCACCATCTTCCACAGAACTCCCAACTACTACCACTGACACACACACAAATTTCACACTCTCGGACACGTTCCGAGCAGACGCACACCTACGTGCACTACAAGACGTGGAGCGACGCAAGGAGTCCTTCGACAATACATCACCACTCACTACCTTCAACATCGGGGACCTAGTCCAAGTATATAACTCAGCCTCAGACTTCAACCATAAATCCGTCAATAAAATCGCCCTGAAATGGTCCAAACCTAGACTAATCTATGCTAAGTTTTTTAATTCATACTCTCTGAGTACACTGAGTGGTCTACCACTCAAAGGAATCACTCATTCACGCAGAATGCGACACTATATACCCCTTCGAGATACCCCCCTCGACCTTCTCAATCCCCAAGAAGACATCATACCAACAACAGAAGACCTTGACATTGCCACAGTGGAGGAGGAGATGTACGATGCAGTGTTCACACATCATGGAACCACGTCTGGGAACGCTCCCTAAACGGTCTGTCCCTAACGACAGTGGCACACTGATACCTCCCCAGTCATCCGTCACATCCACGTTGCGTGTTGCTGGGTGGTAGATCGAGCAGCGCAACAGATTTGCGTACACGAGGAGGACTTTGGACAGTCAGGACACCCGTCACTTGGAGGTGGGCAGATGTGGCTGTGCTGGCGGAGCCAGCCGAGCGGAGTGCGAAGTAACTTAGAGCTTTGTCCGCAGTGCAGATACCCACAACAATCCATTTTTCATTGGTTTTCTGCGAGGATCACTTCGTTTCTCTTTCTGAGCTCGAGCTATCTGACAGCGGAGACCAACCATCTCCACCGTGCAATCACGAACCATGCCCCAATCGGGGCTTATCGGTCTCACTTCAGTTTGTCAGGTGATGACATCCGCTGTCAGTGCGGCGCGTTTGAGACCCGCCACCACATTATCAATTACTGCCCCCTATACGAAGAGAGCCGGATTCGCATTCCCCGGGACCGTTTTGACAGTCACCACTTTCTTGAGTTTATTCTCGTCTTCCCCGCGACGTTCGCCTTTCTGGAGGGAACGATCGGAGAGCGCCCGCCATGAGTAGGCCCTCAGCCCAACGTGTGCACTGGCTCCTTGTGGAGACGCGGCGTTGCACAGGGCGGCTTCTTGGCTTCAGGTCCGGCTTTCCCCAGACCAGCCTTACTTCGGGAAACGGCAATTCGAGGCCGATCGGTAGTCAGTGCCCTCGGTGACTGGACTAAGTTGGGTCCCCTGGCATGGGACCCTCGCCCGACTGCCCTCGTGGGCGACTGTGGCGGAGCCGGTTGTGTGGAAGGTAGTCGGCGTACTGTCTTTGACGATGGTGCGGTGCTCTGCACTGTGCGGTCCACGTAGCGTACTTTCGAGGACACTTGTTCTAGCTTCGCGAGCTTTATCGCCCTCTACGTACCGTTAGGCATTTGAGGCTTAGTTTACGTCTAGTTTTGTATTCGTAACGCCGGACTGCTATCAGGCGCCGGGATATAAATAATTTGATCAAAAAAAAAAAAAAATTCAACTCTTCCTCTCAATGAAGCTTTATGGCATCGACGGCTTGGACACCACAACTATGATGGAATAAAGCAGATGGTCAATTCCATCAACCATGACGTGTTGGTTGCTATCATGATCCGCCTCGGATTCCCTGCGGAGGTCGTGAAATTCTTCTGGTCCTACTTGGTAGGCCGATCTACTTGGTACAAGTGGGGGGCTGACACCTCTCACCCGTGCCAGGCTGACGTGGGCGTGGGCCAGGGCTCTGCCCTGTCTCCGGTCCTGTCGGCTATTTGCATGGTGCCCGTGATGCGCCTGTTCCAGCTCGTGGTTGATATCTGCTGTGGCGCTCTTATCTCGTACATGGACGATGGTACTATTGTTGTCCAGTCGAAAACATAGGAGGAAAATCTCATTAAACTCAGGGAGTTGTACGGGGTGGTCAGCCACCTCGTCTGCCCTTGGGTTGGCTTTGGAACACTTGAAGAACGAGGCGTTCCACTTTTCCAGGAACTTTTTTTTTTTTTTTTTTTTTTTTTTGATCAAATTATTTATATCCCGGCGCCCGATAGCAGTCCGGCGTTACGAATACAACCCGACACGTAAACTAAACCTCACACGCCTAACGGTACGTAGAGGGCGATAAGGCTCGCGAAGCTGAAATAAGCGTCCTCGAAAGTACGCTACGTAGACCGCGCGGTGCGCAGCACCACGCCTTCGTCAGAAACGGTACCACGACTACCGTCCGCACAACCGGCTCCGCCACAGTCGCCCGCGAAGGCAGTCGGACGAAGGTCCCGTGCCAGGGGACCCAACTTAGTTCGGCGACCGAAGGCGCCGACTACCGATCGGCATCGAATTGCCGTTTCCCGAGGTAAGGCCGGTCCGGGGAAAGCCGGACCTGAAGCCGAGAATCCGCCCTGTGCAACGCCGCGTCTCCCAAAGGAGCCAACGCACACGTCGGGCTGAGGGCCTACTCATGGCGGGCGCTCTCCGATCGTCCCCTCCGGAAAGGCGAACGTCGTGGGGAAGACGAGAATAAACTCGAGAAGGCGGTGGCCGTCAAAACGGTCCCGCGGAATGCGAATACGGCCCTCCTTGTAGAGGGGGCAGTGATTGATGATGTGGTGGCGGGTCTCAAAGGCACCGCACCGACAGCGGATGTCATCACCTGACAACCCGAAGCGAGACCGATAAGCCCCGATTGGGGCATGGTTCGTGATTGCGCGGGTAAAGCGCGCCACAATGGGCGGCCTCCCGTGGTGCAAGAGAGTGAGCCAGGGGCCGCCCTTGGCGGCCGTGGACTGGAGCGGCTTACCCCTCTCCGTGAGTGGGTAGAAGTTGCGGCCCTGATACTTCGGGGTGTGGAACAGGCGAACCCATTCCTCCTCCGCCGCATCGGACACGAGAGCAAGCGCCACGTTCAGCGTGCGCTTGGGATGACGACCCAAAGAGGGATGCGACTCCGTCGCAGCCTCATGAGCCTCGAGGTGGGGGCCCCATCGCATCTTCGACGGGACATAGTGAAACGAGACGACTCGGCCAGGGTCGGCCGAGAGCCACTCTCGGAGAACCGAGCAAGCCGCGATCGAGCGCGACTGCCCCACTTTTCCAGGAACCCGAGGAATGAGAATCCCACAGTGGATCTTGGCTTCGCTCCCTTCACCAGGGATTCCCCACTGAAACCAAAGCCCTTTTGGAGGTATTTGGGTTTCTATTTTGATCGTGCACTGCGCTTTACCGAGCACGTACACTTTTATTCCACCGAAGCTCTCACCACCATCTTGGCAATGAAGATGCTTGGCAATTCTACCAGGGGTATGAACGCCGAACAGCGGCGTCTCCTCTATCGCGCATGCGTACTTCCGGTGGCAACATACGGGAGTCGCCTGTGGTATTATGAGGGTGCCCGCATCAAGGGCATCCTCAAGATGTACTCGCAGATGCAGCGCAAAGCCGCTCTGTGGATTCTTGGTGCTTTCCGCACCACCACCAGCGGGGCCGTGGAGTCCATTGCGGGCCTCCTCCCCATCCACTTGCATCTTCGGAAACTCTCTCACCGGAGCATCCACTGGCACAACACACTCTACAGCCAACATCCGACGATTCGCCTTCTGGGGCGGTCACCAGATGATGGCGTGGAAGTCTCTCACCCCGTGTCCTTAGCCGGACCGGCCTGGGAGGTGCCTGCGCTTCTGCGCATGTACCCTTCCCCTCTCACGGATGTTGCCTTAGCTTATGGCACCGTGCATGAGACCTTTGACCCGACCTCTTCGGAGGCCAGGCCTGGGAATCGCATTCGGGACCTTTACGAGTCTCAAATTGAGCTTGACCTCGTCATCCCGAAAGGGAAAGAGGCGGCCAAGCTTCACAAACAGGCACTTGATCACCTTTTCGAGTCCGAGCGGGGCAGATTCGAGTGCGTCTCGGTTGCCTGCGATGGGTCTGTCCCTCGGGACAAGACTCTCCAGGCGGTCGCGGCATGCGTCGTGTTTCATGGCCCTGGCCCAGGTGTCCGCTTGAAGGTGGCTGCCGGTAAGGCAACCGCCCCCGATGCGGAGCTCATCGCCCTCTCAATGGGGGTGGTGGCCACTCTTCGAACACCTGACCTCTGGCGGGTTCACGTGTTCACTGACTCGCCGGCGTCTGTCAACTTGTTGTTGGATGCCAGCATCCATTCTGGGCAGTCGCGGTCAATCGCGGCTTGCTCCGTTCTCTGAGACTGGCTGTCGGCCAACCCTGGCCAAGTCGTCTCATTTCACTACGTCCCGTCGAAGATGCAGTGGGGCCCCCATCTCGAGGCCCATGAGGCTGCGACAGAGTCGCATCCCTCTTTGGGTCGTCATCCCAAGCGCACACTGAACATGGCGCTTGCTCTCGCGTCCGATGCGGCAGAGGAGGAATGGGTTCGCCTGTTCCACACCCCGAAGTATCAGGGCCGCACCTTCTACCCGCTCACCGCGAGGGGTAAACCGCTCCAGCCCACGGCCGCCAAGGGCGGCCCCTGGCTCACTCTCTTGCATCACGGGAGGCCGCCCATTGTTGCGTGCTTTACCTGAGCAATCACAAACCATGCCCCAATCGGGGCTTATCGGTCCCGCTTTGGGCTGTCAGGGGATGACATCCGTTGCTGGTGTGGCGCCTTTGAAACCCGTCACCACATCATTAATCACTGCCCCCTCTATGAGGAGGGCCGGATTCGGATTCCCCAAGACCGGTTTGACGGTCACTGCTTCCTCGAGTTCATTCTCGTCTTCCCCGCGACGTTCGCCTTCCCGGAGGGAACGATCGGAGAGCGCCCGCCATGAGTAGGCCCTCAGCCCGACATGTGTGCTGGCTCCTCTTGGGGACGCGGCATTGCACAGGGCGGTTTTTCGGCTTCAGGTCCGGCTTCCCCCGGACCGGCCTTACTTCGGGAAACGGCAATTCGAGGCCGATCGGTAGTCGGTGCCCTCGGTCACCGGACTAAGTTGGGTCCCCTGGCACGGGACCCTCGTCTGACTGCCCTCGCGGGTGACTGTGGCGGAGCTGGTTGTGCAGACGGTAGTCGTGGTACTGTTTTTGACGAAGGCGCGGTGCTGTGCACCGCGCGGTCTACGTAGCGTACTTCCGAGGACGCTTGTTTCAGCTTCGCGAGCTTTATCGCCCTCTACGTACCGTTAGGCATTTGAGGTTTAGTTTACGGGTTCACTTGTATTCGTAACGCCAGACTGCTATCGGGCGCCGGGATATAAATAATTTGATCAAAAAAAAAAAAAAAAAAAAGCAGATGGTCAAGGAAAATCTAGTTGTTGGTTTGACTATGAACAGTAATGCAAAGCATGATCCTATTTGTGAACCTTGTTTGGCAGGAAAGCAGCATGCCAACCCCTTCCTATCCTCAGATAGACAGTCTACTAGGTTACTAGAGTTGATTCATTCTGATGTAAAATATGTTGGTGTTACCTCACATAGTGGCTACAAATACTGGATTACATTTATTACAGACAAGGGACGCTTTAAAGGCATCATACCTATGAAACGAAAAAGTGATGCTCTTGGAGCCTTTAAACAGTATAAAGCCTGGGCTGAGAACCAAACTGGGGAAAAGATTGGTGCTTTACAATGTGATGGTGGTGGGGAATATATTAGCAATGAATTCAAGGCCTTGTTACAGACATCTGGGATTGAATTACGTATTACAACTAGAAATCGTCCACAACAAAATGGGGTGGCAGAGCGTGCTAATAGGACTTTGGGGAATGCTATTGTGACAATGCTTGCTGAGTCTGGTCTGTCTAAGCGGTTTTGGTGTGAGGCTATGGCTGCTTATGTTCATGTATGGAATAGAGTTCCTACATTGGCTGTTCCCAATACAACACCCTATGAGGAGTGGCACAGAAAGAAACCCAATGTTGGTCATTTACGGGTTTGGGGGTGTGTGGCATATGTCCATGTTCAGAAGGATAAACGAGAGCACTTGGGTTCACACATAGTCAAGTGTGTATTCATTGGGTACCCAGAAGGAGTCAAGGGATGGAAGTTCTATAATCCAGAAACACGCAAAGTCATTGTCAGTGAACGTGCTGACTTTGATGAGTGTTATACCTTTGGTGGTGTTCTTCTAAATGGACCTGATGGAAATGCACAGGAAGAGGGCATTACTTATGAACCTGGGAGTCTCTTTGGATCAAACCATGATGATGGAAATGAGGACTGTTAGGACTGGCGTCCTTAACTACTCAATCAAAGCTTTCGTTCCGATGCTCGTCGGCTATTGGCCTAGACGAGTTCTCTATCCTAGCCTCGACGGCGAACGGATAGTCGATAACCTGCTTGGAGAAGCAAGGTTATATCTTACTGGCTTTATTAGCACAGTCGTCGGTTCGGGGATCGAGTAGCGAGGACGTTGTAAGTCCCTGAGTGCGATGAAAATAAGAGGGTATATTTCCAATAGATCAAGCTGAAGAGCTTGACCTATCGTTCTACTACTTATATACTTGGCGAAACGACCACAGGATGAATACAGACTAGACTGGAGATGGGGGTGGGTATGGTAACGATGACAGACCTTCCATGTAATGATGGAGGTAGTGAAGGGGAGTGATATGGGTTGTAACAGCAAGGCTGTGAAAACAACAACGATCTGTCAAGGATAAATATAGTAATAGGTGACGACACAAGAGAGGGAAAAAGGGACAAGGGAAAAAGGGACAAGGGAAATCGTAACATTACCCCCCTACTAGGGGCGAAGACACCGGCTTCGACTCCATTACTCTCCGACCATGTTGTGGATCCCCTCTTCGTCGAACGCATCCCCTCCAAGATCCTGATAGGCGCCTTCGAGGCTTCGGTTAATGACGCAGTCGTTATCGGTATGATCTGCGTCCATCATCCCACACCATCGACAGATCCGGGTGAGGCATTGACTAGCTTCGTGCCCGCGTCGGTCGCATCGTCGGCACGTTGGTATTTCGGCTGGTAGCATTAGAGTGGGAGTGGTGGACACGGGTCTGACTTGAGGTAGATGGTGCGCGTCGAGGGAAGGGGGTTCTACAGGGGGGTCCCTCATCAACCGAAATGCCCTTTCGCGTTGCAAGCGTCTCCTTGCGGCTCGTGAGAGGGGAGGATCGGGAGTGTTCGGACTTGGAGGGGCAGTCCGGGGTGAAACGCGGTAAGGAGGAGGCGGTGGAGGGTCATAACGTCCGCGGACGTGAGTGAGGATGTCGTGGTAAATGAGTTGCCGGAGGACGGTATCCTGGATGAGGTCTGCCGATTCTAGGGAGGTTTCGACGTCCTGCCTTAATCGTTCCAGGGTCGCGAGGTTTTGCAGCGCGGTTTCTCGACCGTCTTGAGCGAGTCGGAAGAATTGATGGAATACATAAAGAGAGCGATGGGGCTGAAGGATGGGTAGAAGGGATTCGTACGCATCTAGCGTACGGTACCAGTCTCGAAAATGTTCAAAGTTTTCGACGAGGGGGTGATTCGGTGCGAAGGAGTCTGGAAAGGAGCGGATTTCGGCCATGAGGGGGACAGCGTCGTTTTGGTCTGGTTAAATAAGATCGTTCATAGAGGTTCTAGCTCCTCTGATGGGACATTAGTGGGGTGCTGGTCGCTAGGGGGAGTGTTCCATCATAAGAAGATTCTATTACGACAGTTTCCCAGTTCGGAGATTGAGGGGAGTAAACTCTGGGGATATTCAACGGTCGTGGTGGAAGCGAATGGGAGCGAGGGGGACGAGTACGGGTTCTGGCTTGAGTCGGTTCAGGAGGGGTTGGGGGAACCAGTTGGACTGGAAGCGGGATCGGGTCGCGGAGAGTAAGTTCCATGGGATGGTAGGACAGTCGGTTTCCTCCTTCCTCTCGTTCGAACATTCTTCGCTCCCATTGCCGACGCCTGTAGAAAAAGAAGATAGTCAGCCCAATCATCCAGACCACCATCACGATCAGGGCAGCGAGTATGAAGGCGCTTGACGTGGTGTCGGTTAGCATGGTGTGAAGTTGGGGGTGAGTTAGAGGTGTCTCCTTCTTTTGTAATCGCTTAAAATTTGTCGGGCGTTCTCCAAATGGGATGTCGGTTCCCACGTGTTCTCTGCTGACGAATATCCCTTCCATTTGACCAGGTAGCGGTAGCCCTTTCTGATCTTCTTGTGTGCTACAATGGCTTCTACCTCATATTGTTCTTCTCCGTCGATTAGGTCAGGAGGGGGTGAGATGAAGTTTGGTCCGTGAACTTCGTTTTCTTCGTAAGGTGATAGGAGGCTGGCATGGAACACTGGGTGAATCTTCCATTGTTCTGGGAGTTTTAATTGATAGGTTAAGGGACCTAGGACCTTTGTGACTTCGAATGGTCCTTCTCTCTTGGGTGCTAGCTTTCGTGTTTGGTACCCGATCTTCAGATTGGTGCTCTCCAGCCAGACTTTATCCCCCTTTTCGAAAGGTTTGAAGTTACGTGTCGTATACTTCATCATTTTCTGTCGCGCTAGTTCATGTGTTGCCAGGGCTTCATCTCTCGCATGTTGCAAGGCGATGATCCTTTGTTCGACTGCAGGTACATCAGTCTTCGGATAAGGGGTGGGGATGCTTCTAGGGTCGAAGCCCATCATTAGGTAGAACGGGGAGGCGTTCCGTGCGGAGTGTATGCGGTTGTTGTGAGTGAATTCTGCTAGAGGTAGCATGTCCTTCCATGTTTCGGGGTTGTTCGAGCAGAAGATCCGTAAATATACTTCGAGTTCTTGATTCAACCGTTCTGTCTGTCCGTCTGTTTGGGGGTGGTAGGCGGTACTCAGGGCGAGTTTGATGCCTAGTAGCCTTCCTAGTTCTCTTGTAACTCGTGCTGCAAACTGCGGGCCTCTGTCTGAGATGATTGTGTCGGGGAGTCCAAACCTTTTATAGACGTTCTGCATGAGGAGGTCTGCCGTTCCTAAAGCGTCGATTGTTTTCATGCATGGGATTAAAATTACCCCCTTCGTAAGACCATGGTCTACCACGACCATGAGTGAGTCCGACCCGTTGCGTTCTGGTAGATCCGTGATAAAATCCATGGAGATCTGGGCGAAGGGCCTCGTCGTCGAGGATCGTATCGGCATAATGGGAGCCATAGTCGGGTGTGTGTTAACCTTCATCTGTTGACAAGTGGCGCAGCCGTCGACATATTTCTTTATAAATGTATGCATCCCGGGCCACCAGTAGTCGCGTTTGACTAGTTCCAAGGTTTTGAACCGGCCGGGATGTCCGGTTGACAGGCTATTGTGGTATCGTTCGACAATCCTGCGTCGGAGGTCCAGGTCTTCAGGTACATAACACTTGTCTCGGAAGAAGAGCATGCCATCATCAATTTTCCAGTCTTCCAGGGCCGACCTGGTGGGTGGTATCCCATTCGTTTTCAAGGTGTCGATGGCATCTATCATGGTGTCGTCCTTCATCAGTGCTTGGGCCAGCGCACTTTTCAGATCCAGGTCTACTGTCCGGACAAACAACTCGTCTGGTAGGACTATAATGTCCTCATTATCGGTGTCTTCTTCCGGGCAGAGGTCTGGTCGTCGCGACAGTGCGTCGGATTGCACCATCTTCGATCCTGGGACATGGATCAGTTTCAGGTTGAACAGGGACAGATAGAGACTCCATCTCGCTTGTCTCCTGTTCAGTTTCTGAGCCGTTCGGAAGTACGTTAGGTTCCTGTGATCGGAGAGTATTGCTGTAGGGAATCCATTGCCCTGGATCAGGTGTCGCCATGTTTCCAGTGCACGGATTATTCCTAGTAGCTCTCGGTCATAGATTTGGTAATTCCGTTGCGTTGCGTCGAAGGCATGTGAAATATATCCACAGGGATGCCAGTCTCCATTAGTGTCCTGTTGGCGAATGACCCCTCCGGTTGCCCATTTCGAGGCATCTGATTCGATCAGGTATGGTTTTGTCCTGTCTGGCATGATTAAGACCGGAGCCTTCAAGAATGCGGCCTTGAGTTTCTCGAAGGCATCGTTTCTTTCTTCTGTCCATTCCCAGTGTGTGTCCTTTTTCGTCAGTTCATGTAGCGGATGGGCTAAGTCCGCGAAGTGGCTGATAAATTTTCGGTAGAAGTTCCCGAAACCTAGGAAAGATCGTACTCCTTTTACTGTCGTAGGGGTTGGCCAGTCTCTAATACCTGCGAGTTTCGCCGGATCCATAGAGACGTGATTCGGGGTGATGATCATCCCCAAATACTCGACCTTGTTCGTTTCGAAGGTACACTTCTCCAGTTTGAGGAAGAGGTCATTCTCCTTTAGTCGTTGTAGTACTCGGAGGGTGCGTTTCCTGTGTTCGTCGAGGTTGTCCGAAAATATTAGGATGTCGTCCATGTAGATGACGATCCATCCTTCGTTAATCATGTCACGGAAGATTTCATTCATCATCCTCTGGAATGTTGCAGGGGAGTTGCATAGTCCAAAGAACATTACTGTCGGTTCGAAGAGTCCCCGATTGGTTTTGAATGCAGCTTTCCATTCGTCCCCCTTTTTGATCCTGACATTATTATATCCCCATCGTAGGTCCAACTTGGTGAAGATGGTTGCTCCCTTCAGAGTTTCCATCAAGTCACTGATTAGAGGAAGGGGATAAGTGTCGGGGATAGTCATGTCATTCAAGTATCGGTAATCTTGACAAGGTCGAAGGGATCCCTCCTCTTTCTTGGCGACGAAAAAGAAGGGTGACGCCATAGGTGAGTTTGAATATCGGATATACCCCTTTTTTAGGTTTTCCGTGAGGAATTCGTCCAGTTTCTCTTGTTCTTTCGGGGACAAGGGGTATACCTTGCAATCTCGTGGTACTGCGTCCGGTTTCAGGTTTATTGCATGGTCGAAAGTTCGTCGGGCAGGCATTCGTTCCGATGCCTTCTTTTCAAAGACCTCCTTATAATCCTGATAGTAATCGGGTAGCATTTCTTCTATCGTCTTTGGTTTCGGTTTATCCTTTTCTTCAGTGGTATGAAGGTGAGCCAACTCTTGAGCAATGGAAATTTTTTGCCTTATCCAAATGTGTTGGCTATAGGAATGCCGGATCGAGTGAAGAGCTTTCGTGAATCTCCCTATCGTTTGACCTTTCCGTTTGACTGTATATTCCGGGGATCGATGTTCCTCAGTCAGGGGAGCTTCTTTCTCTTCGAATATCCCCAGGACTGGTTCTCCTTGAATATAGCTGATGATTAGATCATCGTTTGAGAGGTACCCTTCGTCTGGTTCAAATTCTTCGGAGAGAATCTGCACGGGTTCATCCTGTTGCTCGGTCCTATTGACGGGTGTTTCCGGTGGGATATTGGAAACCTGTTCCTGTACTTGTCCCTGGTTTTCCATGATTATCGGTTCATCTAATCCTAGCGTCTGGCCAACGAACTGGGGTTCATCCTCCTCAACCTCTTCAAAGGTTGCTTTTGGATGGGTTCCAGTTTGAGTGGTTTCTTCCTTGGGGAGTGATTTCATTTCCAGGAGATCTTGTTCCCTCGCTTTCCGGTCGAGAATGACCTTGGCTTTAACCCTCAACTGTCTGATTTCCTCAGCTTGTCTGAGGGCTGATCCAAAGGTTCGTTTCGGGAGTGTCGTAGTGGTAGCGATCCCTTGTGTTATTAACCGCCTGATTTCATTTTTCTCCTTGAGGATAGAGGAGAAGGTTCTTCTTGCGCGTTTTGGGTCGATTTCAAGTTGGCCGGTTTCCCAATTGATATTCGGATTGTATTTCCTGAGCCAGGAGAGTCCGAGAATCATGTTTTCGTCTCCAAGGTCTTGGATGAGGAAAAGATCTCGTGTCATGAGTTTCCCTATCTTGTTCGTCAACCATGTATAGTGAGTGATGGGTCCTGCTTTGTTATATGTCCCATCCACGTTCCTCGTCCTGATTGGTTTCCTGAGTTCCTTCATTGGAACATTATTCTCCTTGGCAAAAGTCTTGTCCAAGAAGAGTCCTTCTGCTCCTGAGTCTACGAGACTCTGTGTGTCGACGTTTCTTTCACCGATACTGGCCGAAACGGGGATTCGAAAAGATTTTGAATTTTCGGCTAGTATTACAGTAGAAATGGAAATGGTGGCGGGTGCTGACGTCGAGGCAGACCGCCGTATTAAAAACCCTCGTCCTCCAGGTGCTTCATGCATTCTTCTTTTTCATTATCGGGAAGTTCTGCGATCAAGGCCTTCATCTTTAAATAGGCATCCTTCCCCTTCTTTGGGTCATTCCTCTGGGGGTTGAATTTCCGGGGTTCGCTCGAGAACTTCCCTTTCCGGTGATCACTGGCCCGGTGACCGGGTTGATGGCATTCGAAGCATAGCCCCTTTTTCATGTGAACGTCTCGTTCCTCCAGGGTGAGGCGATCGATGTCCATTGCGTTGGGGTCACGGGGGACGTGTCGTGGAGCTTGCTGGTTAGGATGGGAGGTTTTATGAAGCACCCCACGGAATCGTTCGGCCAAAGCTTTTGATCTGCGCCATTGGTTGTCAAATCTGGAAGCGGCCGTATACCAATCGTTGAGGGTTTTGGGCATCTTTTCCATGTCGAATATTTTCTCAAGGAGTTTACTCCTGAGTCCTTCCATGAAGTATTCGATCAAGGGGGCGTCTTCCTTGATTCTGCTTCGTCCCACCTGGACTTTGAAGTCTGCGATATATTCATCGGCAGTTCCGGTTTGCTTCAAGGTTCGGAGCCTTGTTCGGGCATCGCCTTCGTCGTCGATGGGCTCGAAGGCTTTCTTCAGCTCTTCAGCGAAAGCTTCCTCAGTTCCCCAACTGTCTTTAGTAAGGTTCTCGTTCAGGAAGTTCTCCTTCCATGGGCCAGCGGTCCCTCCCTTCATGTAGGAGAGCAAGAATGCGATCCTCTTGTTGGGGGTATTATAAGTTTCTTCATTGAGTTTTAGATAGAGGCCCGAGTCCAAGATGAATGTCTTGAACTTGCTGCGGGTCCCATCGAACACAGCAGGGAGGTTGATCTTTATTTCTCCATTGCGATGAGTTGGGGGTGTGGTCGTTTGGGGGTCTGGGTTCATGGATTGCTCTGCCATTTCAGGTTCTGGTGTCGGGGCGTATAGGGGAATAAATGGTTCTGGGTTTCGTTGTTCAATCAGGCCAAAGGTAGAGTCGGCAAGAGGGTCTGGATCTGGGGTTCCTTCACTAGGTGTATCGTATTCTGGTTCAGAGTTCGAGGAGTAGGTGTCAAGGGATCCTAGTCCGTAAGTTCCAGGCCGTCTGGTCCTGGAAGTCGTCTTGTTGATCGGGGGTGGCCTTTACCTAGGTAGGTAGGCGGTCGATGTCAGCTTGATCTTTTGTTAGGACTGGCGTCCTTAACTACTCAATCAAAGCTTTCGTTCCGATGCTCGTCGGCTATTGGCCTAGACGAGTTCTCTATCCTAGCCTCGACGGCGAACGGATAGTCGATAACCTGCTTGGAGAAGCAAGGTTATATCTTACTGGCTTTATTAGCACAGTCGTCGGTTCGGGGATCGAGTAGCGAGGACGTTGTAAGTCCCTGAGTGCGATGAAAATAAGAGGGTATATTTCCAATAGATCAAGCTGAAGAGCTTGACCTATCGTTCTACTACTTATATACTTGGCGAAACGACCACAGGATGAATACAGACTAGACTGGAGATGGGGGTGGGTATGGTAACGATGACAGACCTTCCATGTAATGATGGAGGTAGTGAAGGGGAGTGATATGGGTTGTAACAGCAAGGCTGTGAAAACAACAACGATCTGTCAAGGATAAATATAGTAATAGGTGACGACACAAGAGAGGGAAAAAGGGACAAGGGAAAAAGGGACAAGGGAAATCGTAACAAGGACAATGCGCCACCTGCTGTAGAGGAAAATCCACAGCCTGAACCTAATAATGCTGAGGAGGATCCACAGCCTGTTCTTGGGGAAGGAAATGCGAATTTGGACCTACCAGAACAGCCAGAGATCAAAGTTGAAGAACCAGATGCAGATGATGAACTCAACTTGGGTAATAACCGACATAGTGCCACTCCTATTCCACCTAGTGATGATGAGGTGGTAGATGATAGACCAATTGCTCACTGGAAACTCAAACGAAATGTTGGACCTCCTGGAGACTGGTGGAAAATTAGGAAACCAACACCAGCTATTTCTGACTCAGATGATGATGATGATGAGGAGGAGGCAAATGTAGTAGCAGGAGAGGTGGAGCCTACAACATGGGCAGAGGCAATGAGAAGTCCAGATGCTGAGCAGTGGAAAGAGGCTTGTTTAGAGGAGATGAAGGCACACGCAAAAAATAACACATGGACACTCATGGAATTACCACCTGGTGATAAAGCAATTGGATCTAAATGGGTTTTTAGGGTAAAGAGGAATGCTGATGGATCTATTGATCGATTCAAAGCACGTCTTGTTGCAAAGGGATATAACCAACGGCCAGGCTTTGATTACAATGAAACCTTTGCTCATACTATGCGCTATGCAAGTTTATGTGTTGTATTAGCATTGGCAGCCATCAATGACCTTCATCTACACTCTGTGGATATCTCCTACGCTTTTCTAAATGGTGATGTTGACTGCACTGTATACATGTCTCAACCAGAGGGATTCAAGCAAGGGAGATTGGTCTGTAAGCTGAACAAGTCAATCTATGGATTGAAGCAGTCACCTCGCTTGTGGAGTGAAAAGTTTGCACATGTTATGCAGCTTATGGGTTTCAAGAAGACATACTCTGACCCTTCACTCTACATCTATAACAGAGATGGTATCAAAGTTATAGTACCAGTGTTTGTGGATGACATTACTCTAGCCTCCAAGTGTACTGATGCCTTGGACAAGTTTGTTGTTGAGTTGGGCACTCACTCTCAAGATGCTATTTTTGTCTGACAATGACGCAGCAGACAAATTCCTCGCCCTCGTCAATGCCTGCCTACGGGTTGGGTACTGGCCGGCGTACTTCAAGGAGTCGGTTTCGGTCATCATACCGAAACCTGGCAAACCGAATTACTCAACGCCAAAGATGTTTAGGCCCATTGTGCTCCTGAACACCCTTGGCAAACTCGCTGAGAAGATGCTGGCTAACCGCCTGCAGTTCGAGGCACTCGAACATGGGATCTTCCATCCCAATCAGTTTGGTGGAGTCAGGCAACACTCGACCGAGGATGCCGGGCTCTATCTCACTCATCTCGTACGGGCCGGTTGGGCCCAGAAGCTCAAGACGAGCGTGGTCGCCTTCGATCTCGCTCAGTTCTTTCCTTCCATCAACCATGACGTGTTGATTGCCATCATGATCCGCCTCGGGTTCCCCGCGGAGGTCGTGAAGTTCTTCCGGTCCTACTTGGTAGGCCGGTCCACACAGTACAAGTGGGGGGCTGACACCTCTCACCCGTGCCAGGCTGACGTGGGTGTGGGACAGGGCTCTGCCCTGTCTCCGGTCCTGTCGGCTATCTGCATGGTGCCGGTGATGCGCCTTTTCCAGCTCGTGGTGGACATCCGCCGCGGCGCTCTTATTTCGTACGTGGACGATGGTACTATCGTCGTCCAGTCGAAAACATGGGAGGAAAATCTCATTAAGCTCAGGGAGTTGTACGGGGTGGTTAGCCGCCTCGTGTCTGCCCTTGGGTTGGCTTTGGAGCACTCGAAGAACGAGGCGTTCCACTTCTCCAGGAACCCGAGGGATGAGAATCCCCCTGTGGATCTTGGCTTTGCTCCCTTCACCGGGGATTCCCCACTGAAACCAAAGCCCTTTTGGAGGTATTTGGGTTTCTATTTTGATCGTGCACTGCGCTTTACCGAGCACGTGCGCTTCTATTCCACCAAAGCTCTCACCACCGTCTTGGCGATGAAGATGCTTGGTAATTCAACCAGAGGCATGAACGCCGAACAGCGGCGTCTCCTCTATCGCGCATGCGTCCTTCCGGTGGCAACATACGGGAGTCGCCTGTGGTATTACGAGGGTGCCCGGATTAAGGGAATCCTCAAAATGTACTCGCAGATGCAGCGTAAGGCTGCCCTGTGGATTCTCGGTGCTTTTCGCACCACCACCGGCGGGGCCGTGGAGTCCATTGCGGGCCTCCTCCCCATCCACTTGCACCTTCGGAAGCTCTCTCACCGGAGCATCCATCGGCACAATACCCTCTACAGCCAGCATCCGACGATCCGCCTTTTGGGGCGGTCACCGGATGATGGTGTAGAAGTCTCTCACCCCATGTCCTTGACTGGACCGGCCCGGGAGGTGCCTGCGCTGTTGCGCATGTATCCTTCCCCTCTCACGGATGTTGCCTTAGCATATGGCACTGTGCACGAGGCCTTCGACCCGACCTCCTCGGAGGCCAGGCCTGGGAATCGCATTCGGGACCTTTACGAGTCCCAGATCGAGCTTGACCTCGTCATCCCGAAAGGGAAGGAGGCGGCCAAGCTTCACAAACAGGCGCTTGATCGCCTTTTCGAGTCCGAGCGGGGCAAATTCGAGTGCGTCTCGGTTGCTTGTGATGGGTCCGTCCCCCGGGACAAGACCCTCCAGGCGGTCGCGGCGTGCGTCGTGTTTCATGGCCCTGGCCTGGGTGTCCGCTCGAAGGTGGCTGCTGGTAAGGCGACCGCCCCCGATGCGGAGCTCATCGCCCTCTCCATGGGGGTGGTGGCCGCTCTTCGAACACCTGACCTCTGGCGGGTTCACGTGTTCACCGACTCGCCGGCGTCCGTCAACTTGTTGTTGGATGCCAGCGTCCATTCTGGGCAGTCGCGCTCGATCGCGGCTTGCTCGGTTCTCCGAGATTGGCTTTCGGCCGACCCTGGCCGAGTCGTCTCATTTCACTATGTCCCGTCGAAGATGCGGTGGGGCCCCCATCTCGAGGCCCATGAGGCTGCGACTGAGTCGCATCCCTCTTTGGGCCATCATCCCAAGCGCACACTTAACGTGGCGCTTGCTCTCGCGTCCGATGCGGCGGAGGAGGAATGGGTTCGCCTGTTCCACACCCCGAAGTATCAGGGTCGCAATTTCTACCCGCTCACCGAGAGGGGTAAACCGCTCCAGCCCACGGCCGCCAAGGGCGGCCCCTGGCTCACTCTCTTGCATCACGGCAGGCCGCCCATTGTGGCGCGCTTTACCCGCGCAATCACGAACCATGCCCCGATCGGGGCTTATCGGTCTCGCTTCGGTTTGTCAGGTGATGACATCCGTTGCCGGTGCGGCGCCTTTGAGACCCGTCACCACATCATCAATCACTGCCCCCTCTATGAGGACGGCCGGATTCGCATTCCGCGGGACCGTTTCGACGGTCATCGCTTTCTCGAGTTCATTCTCGTTTTCCCCACGACGTTCGCCTTTCCGGAGGGAACGATCGGAGAGCGCCCGCCATGAGTAGGCCCTCAGCCCGACGTGTGCGCTGGCTCCTTTGGGAGACGCGGCGTTGCACAGGGCGGTTTCTCGGCTTCAGGTCCGGGTTCCTCCGGACTGGCCTTACTTCGGGAAACGGCGATTTGAAGCCGATCGGTAGTCGGTGCCTTCGGTCACCGGACTAAGTTGGGTCCTTTGGCACGGGACCCTCGTCCGACTGCCCTCGCGGGCGACTGTGGCGGAGCCGGTTGTGCAGACGGTAGTCGTGGTACCGTTTCTGACGAAGGCGCGGTGCTGCGCACCGCGCGGTCCACGTAGCGTACTCTCGAGGACGCTTGTTTCAGCTTCGCGAGCATTATCGCCCTCTACGTACCGTTAGACGTTTGAGGTTTAGTTTACGGGTTCGTTTGTATTCGTAACGCCGGACTGCTATCGGGCGCCGGGATATAAATAATTTGATAAAAAAAAAAAAAAAAAATGGACTTTCTTGTTTATAAAAGTGTTTCATCAGGGGGTTGTGTTGAAAGAAGGTGCTAAAACACTTTAATTACCTATTTTTGCTATCTGCAAGTGTTACTTTATACATAGACTTCCCCAATCTCTCCCAAGGCCAAAATGCGATATAGTGGACACCCTTTTTCACGCCTCAGCGCGTTTTTAGGTACTTTACATCTTGTAGCACAGAAATCCTCATATGTCTAGAGAACAGACACTAGATTGGTTGGATATAACACATTTACAAGTCTATTATCAAACTTGTGTGCTCATTCAGTTACTGGACTTTGTTGGGACTTGAATCTGATCAGTGGTTCACTGATAGTTCAATTACTTGACCTAGTTTAACACCTAGTATGTTGATCATCTCACTGGTGCACTTGTCCCAACTAAGCTAGTCCCTGAGCAACTTCCTTGTGCTTTCACCCTGCTTAGACCATGGGACCCCTTGGCAACCAGCACTGCCACACCATGTGACAGATTATATAATCCAACACACTTCCCTAATCTGACACATCTTCTTGAACCAACTGTTAGAAATGCCTCATGGGCTATCTAATCTCTTTCCCATCCTATCTCCCTATGTGCATAGCCATGCACTGCCATGCACTGCTTTGTAGTGTTGGGCAGTGCCAGGCTGTGTTGGTAACAACCCACTGCCTCAGCACTGCCTTAGCATTGCCTTAGCACTGCTTAGCACTGCTTTCAGTTCCCATCTTTCCTGTGCCACAGCCTCATGCAAAGTGTATATATAGTAGTGTAGCTTCACTTACAGGAGGTCCTAGGTTCAATCCCTAGTATGGTCATATTTCTGTTTCTAACAGGTTATGGGCCCCGGCCTCTAGAAGCTTCCAATCCAGTTTTTGATTCTCACTATTGCCTTTATAGTGTGTGCAGCTCCCTTTAGTTACATTGCCTTCCAACTGTTGGGCTTCTACCCTTTAGTGGGTGTTGCTTATTACCTACCTCAGAAACATCACAGTAACCCTGTTGATCTGGGAGGTGCCACAACTGGGAAGTCATCAGATACTTAGTTACTTTACTATACATCACACTTCCTTGCTGCCACACTCCTGAAGGCTCAAATTGGAACCCTGCCAGTTATTAATTGCTGGATCCTGGTTGCATTCCATTTGATCTCATAGTGTTTATCCACTATCCACCATGTCATCCACCACTCCCAACTTCACCAAACTTGATGCTACCAACTACCCCACTTGGTCAGGGGAAATGCAGGCCTGGCTTCGCTCTCAGGGCCTCTGGAAACTTGTTTCTGGCTCTTCCAAATCACCCAAACTTTCCTCTCCTCCTACATTAGAGGAGGAAAAGGCTCTTGAACTCTGGGAGGACAAATCTGAAAAGGCTGCTGGCCATATCTATCTGATGGTCCAGCCTGACCAGAGGATTCATTTCCAGGGTATCACAGACAAACCTATGGAAATGTGGTCAGCCCTTGAAAAGGTCCATCTCCAGAAGCGCCCTGGCACTTGCTTTAATGCCTATGATGACTTGTTTTCCATCAGGAAGGAGGAGGAGGAATCTCTTCAAACTCTGCTGAACAGAGTTGATACAGCCATCTGTCATATCAAGGATTTGCGCCCTGCATCCTTTGGTATTGATGCCTTGGATAGTGAACTAGCTTCCATGGCACTCATTAGAGCACTACCTGATGAGTTTTTTTTTTTTTTTTTTAAATCAGGTTATTTCTATCCCGGTGCCCAGTAGCAGTCCGGCGTTACGAATACAGAACGAAACGTAAACTAAACCTCCACGCCTAACGGTACGTAAAGGGCGATAAAGCTCGCGAAGCTGAAACAAGCGTCTTCGAAAACACGCTACGTGGACCGCGCAGTGCGCAGCACTGCACCTTCGTCAAAAACGGTACTCTGACTACCATCCGCACAACCGGCTCCGCCACAGTCGCCCGCGAGGGCAGTCGGGCGCGGGTCCCGTGCCAAGGGACCCAACTTAGTCCAGTGACCAAGGGCACTGGCTACCAATCAGCATCGAATTGCCAGTTCCCGAGGTAAAGCCGGTCCAGACATAGCCGGACCTGATGCCGAGAATCCGCCCTGTGCAACGCCGCGTCTCCAAAAGGAGCCAGCGCACACGTCGGGCCGAGAGCCTACTCATGGCGGGCGCTCTCCAATCGTCCCCTCTGGAAAGGCGAACGTCGTGGGGAAGACGAGTATAAACTCGAGAACGCGATGACCGTCGAAACGGTCCCGCGGAATGCGAATCCGGCCCTCCTCGTACAGGGGGCAGTGATTGATGATGTGGTGACGGGTCTCAAAGGCGCCGCATCGGCAACGGATGTCATCACCTGACAAACCGAAGCGAGACCGATAAGCCCCGATTGGGGCATGGTTCGTGATTGCGCGGGTGAAGCGCGCCACAATGGGCGGCCTGCCGTGATGCAAGAGAGTGAGCCAGGGGCCACCCTTGGCGGCCGTGGGCTGGAGCGGTTTACCCCTCACGGTGAGCGGGTAGAAGTTGCGGCCCTGATACTTCGGGGTGTGGAATAGGCGGACCCATTCCTCCTCTGCCGCATCGGACGTGAGAGCAAGCGCCACATTAAGTGTGCGCTTGGGATGACGACCCAGGGAGGGGTGTGACTCCGTCGCAGCCTCATGAGCCTCGAGGTGGGGGCCCCACCGCATCTTCGATGGGACATAGTGAAAAGAGACGACCCAGCCTGGAACGGCCAAGAGCCAATCTCGGAGAACTGAGCAAGCCGCGATCGAGCGCGACTGCCCAGAATGGACGCTGGCATCCAACAACAAGTTGACGGATGCCGGCGAGTCGGTGAACACGTGAACCCACCAGAGGTCAGGTGTTCAAAGAGCAGCCACCACCCCCATTGAGAGGGCAATGAGCTCCGCATTGGGGGCGGTCGCCTTACCAGCAGCCACCTTCGAGCGGACACCCGGGCCAGGGCCATGAAACACGACGCACGCCGCGACTGCCTGGAGAGTCCTGTCCCGGGGGACGGACCCATCGCAAGCAACCGAGACGCACTCGAATTTGCCCCGCTCGGACTCGAAAAGGCGATCGAGCGCCTGCTTGTGAAGCTTGGCCGCCTCCTTCCCTTTCGGGATGACGAGGTCAAGTTCGGTCTGAGACTCGTAAAGGTCCCTGATGCGATTCCCAGGCCTGGCCTCTGGGGAGGTCGGGTCGAAGGTCTCGTGCACGGTGCCATACGCTAAGGCAACATCCGTGAGAGGAGAAGGATACATGTGCAGAAGCACAGGCACCTCCCGGGCCGGTCCGGCTAAGGACATGGGGTGAGAGACTTCCACACCATCATCCGGTGACCGCCCCAGAAGGCGAATCGTCGGATGCTGGCTGTAGAGTGTGTTGTGCTGATGGATGCTCTGGTGGGAGAGCTTCCGAAGGTGCAAGTGGATGGGGAGGAGGCCCGCAATGGACTCCACGGCCCCGCCGGTGGTAGTGCGGAAAGCACCAAGAATCCACAGAGCGGCCCTGCGCTGCATCTGCGAGTACATTTTGAGGATTCCCTTAATCCGGGCACCCTCGTAATACCACAAGCGACTCCCGTATGTTGCCACCGGAAGTACGCATGCGCGATAGAGGAGACGCCGCTGTTCGGCGTTCATACCTCTGGTTGAATTCCCAAGCATCTTCATCGCCAAGACGGTGGTGAGAGCTTTGGTGGAATAAAAGCGCACGTGCTCGGTAAAGCGGAGTGCACGATCAAAATAGAAACCCAAATACCTCCAAAAGGGCTTTGGTTTCAGTGGGGAATCCCCGGTGAAGGGGGCGAAGCCAAGATCCACAGGGGGATTTTCGTCCCTCGGGTTCCTGGAGAAGTGGAACACCTCGTTCTTCGAGTGCTCTAAGGCCAACCCAAGGGCAGACACGAGGCGGCTAACCACCCTGTACAGCTCCCTGAGTTTAATGAGATTTTCTTCCCATGTTTTCGACTGGACGACGATAGTACCATCGTCCACATACGAGATAAGAGCGCCACGGCGGATATCCACCACGAGCTGGAAAAGGCGCATCACCGGCACCATGCAGATAGCCGACAGGACCGGAGACAGGGCAGAGCCCTGGCCCACTCCCACGTCAGCCTGGCACGGGTGAGAGGTGTCAGCCCCCCACTTGTACCGCGTGGACCGGCCTACCAAGTAGGACCGGAAGAACTTCACGACCTCCGCGGGGAACCCGAGGCGGATCATGATGGCAATCAACATGTCATGGTTGATGGAAGGAAAGAACTGAGCGAGATCGAAAGCAACCACGCTCGTCTTGAGCTTCTGGGCCCAGCCGGCCTGTACGAGATGAGTGAGATAGAGCCCGGCATCCTCGGTCGAGTGTTGCCTGACGCCACCAAACTGATTGGGATGGAAAATCCCATGTTCTAGTGCCTCGAACTGCAGGCGGTTAGCCAGCATCTTCTCAGCGAGTTTGCCAAGGGTGTTCAGGAGCACGATGGGCCTGAACATCTTCGGCGTTGAGTAATTGGGTTTGCCAGGTTTCGGTATGATGACCGAAACCGACTCCTTAAAATACGCCGGCCAATACCCAACCCGAAGGCAGGCATTGACGAGGGTGAGGAATTTGTCTGCCGCATCATTGTCAGACAAAAATAGCATCTTGAGAACCCTCCAGCTCAGATGATCCGGGCCAGGGGCTGACAGGTTTGAACACTTCCCGAGCACGTCCCGGAGCTCAACCCTACTAAACGCCACCCACTCACGGGCAGCCCTTTCGGGAAGGTCATCCAAGACGGTCAGGTCGATGGGCCTGTCAGATGCAGAATTGTAGGTGGAATGCAAGGCATCCCACAACTGCGGTAGTGACGTGCACGGCTCCCCCTCTTTCAGGATAGCCTCGTACGTCGGAAGCGAGCGTGCCTTGGTCCACTCCATAAGGTCCCAAGGTCGCATCTTCGTAAAAGCAACTTCATGAATGCGAGAATCATAAAATTTGCATTTGGTAACGCGGACAAGCCGCCGATATTCCATATACGCCTCCGGAAGCCTACTAGCCCGATACTCGTCCAGCGCGCGTGAGCACTCCGGAGTCCACCAGGGTTTGGGCGACCGAGATGCGCGGACCAATTTTGCATGAGCGGTCCAGGCGTTGGCAGCCGCCAGGGAGATACCCTGGGCCGCGGCCTCAATAGCATCAGGGGAATCGAGATCCCCCCAATCAAGACCTCGGAAGCCACCCCGAAAGTGCTTCACGAAGTCTTCGAAATCGTCTTCTTTGATCCGGAAGCGACACGCTCCGTCTCCAAAGAAGGGAATAGGCAACGCGACAGAAAGCGGAGCATGATCCGAAGGGAGCATCTCTTCTTCCAACACGTTGTGAACAAGTCCCGCCGTCGTATCCTCCGGCAGGAACATGAGATCGATGACCGAAGACCTATGGCCCACGATCCGGGGGAAGTGAGTGGGGGAGCGATGCTCCTGCACACTAACAACCACCCCGAGCCTCATGGCGACATCGATCAGGGTGTCAGCCATGTGATTATTATTCGGGTAATCTGGATCCCAGATCCGCGAATGACAATTGAAGTCCCCTCCCATGTAATTCAACCGTGGGAGGCGATCAACGTTGTCTGACAGCCACCGAATGGCTGTCAAGTCATCGTCCGAGTAGACGTTGAGCAAGTTAACAGGGACGTCACCGTCCGACTGAAAAGTGATCAACAGGATATCCCGATGATCAACAATGTCCGTGCGAAATGCCGGGCGCAAATGCTCCAGGTGTTTGGACACAAACAACATGACCCGGGGGGCGTCATCGTCCCCACGTGGCCTGCGAAAGAAGCACATCCACCCCGGATGAGTCGGGGCCCCGATGACCGGAGCACCTTCCCTGTCCGACGTCGAGATCGTGCGTCGAATGAGCCGCCACGGCGGCTCTTGAATACATACTTTTTTTTTTTTTTTTGATCAAATTATTTATATCCCGGCGCCCGATAGCAGTCCGGCGTTACGAATACAACCCGACACGTAAACTAAACCTCACACGCCTAACGGTACGTAGAGGGCGATAAGGCTCGCGAAGCTGAAATAAGCGTCCTCGAAAGTACGCTACGTAGACCGCGCGGTGCGCAGCACCGTGCCTTCGTCAGAAACGGTACCACGACTACCGTCCGCACAACCGGCTCTGCCACAGTCGCCCGCGAAGGCAGTCGGACGAAGGTCCCGTGCCAGGGGACCCAACTTAGTTCGGCGACCGAAGGCGCCGACTACCGATCGGCATCGAATTGCCGTTTCCCGAGGTAAGGCCGGTCCGGGGAAAGCCGGACCTGAAGCCGAGAATCCGCCCTGTGCAACGCCGCGTCTCCCAAAGGAGCCAACGCACACGTCGGGCTGAGGGCCTACTCATGGCGGGCGCTCTCCGATCGTCCCCTCCGGAAAGGCGAACGTCGTGGGGAAGACGAGAATAAACTCGAGAAGGCGGTGGCCGTCAAAACGGTCCCGCGGAATGCGAATACGGCCCTCCTCGTAGAGGGGGCAGTGATTGATGATGTGGTGGCGGGTCTCAAAGGCACCGCACCGACAGCGGATGTCATCACCTGACAACCCGAAGCGAGACCGATAAGCCCCGATTGGGGCATGGTTCGTGATTGCGCGGGTAAAGCGCGCCACAATGGGCGGCCTCCCGTGGTGCAAGAGAGTGAGCCAGGGGCCGCCCTTGGCGGCCGTGGGCTGGAGCGGCTTACCCCTCTCCGTGAGTGGGTAGAAGTTGCGGCCCTGATACTTCGGGGTGTGGAACAGGCGAACCCATTCCTCCTCCGCCGCATCGGACGCGAGAGCAAGCGCCACGTTCAGCGTGCGCTTGGGATGACGACCCAAAGAGGGATGCGACTCCGTCGCAGCCTCATGAGCCTCGAGGTGGGGGCCCCATCGCATCTTCGACGGGACATAGTGAAACGAGACGACTCGGCCAGGGTCGGCCGAGAGCCACTCTCGGAGAACCGAGCAAGCCGCGATCGAGCGCGACTGCCCAGAATGGACACTAGCATCCAACAACAAGTTGACAGATGCTGGCGAGTCAGTGAACACGTGAACCCGCCAGAGGTCAGGTGTTCGAAGAGCGGCCACCACCCCCATTGAGAGGGCAATGAGCTCCGCATCGGGGGCGGTTGCCTTACCGGCAGCCACCTTCGAGCGGACACCCGGGCCAGGACCATGAAACACAATGCATGCTGCGACCGCCTGGAGGGTCTTGTCCCGGGGGACGGACCCATCACAGGCGACCGAGACGCATTCGAATCTGCCTCGCTCGGACTCGAAAAGGCGATCGAGCGCCTGCTTGTGAAGCTTGGCCGCCTCCTTCCCTTTCGGGATGACAAGGTCAAGCTCGATTTGAGACTCGTAAAGGTCTCGAATGTGATTCCCAGGCCTGGCCTCCGGAGAGGTCGGGTCGAAGGACTCGTGAACGGTGCCATATGCCAAGGCAACATCCGTGAGAGGGGAAGAATACATGCGCAGAAGCGCAGGCATCTCCTGGGCCGGTCCGGCTAAGGACATGGGGTGAGAGACTTCCACACCATCATCCGGTGACCGCCCCAAAAGGCGAATCGTCGGATGCTGACTGTAGAGGGTGTTGTGCCGATGGATACTCCGGTGAGAGAGTTTCCGAAGATGCAAGTGGATGGGGAGGAGGCCCGCAATGGACTCCACAGCCCCGCCGGTGGTGGTGCGGAAAGCACCAAGGATCCACAGAGCGGCTTTGCGCTGCATCTGCGAGTACATTTTGAGGATTCCCTTAATCCGGGCACCCTCGTAATACCACAGGCGACTCCCGTATGTTGCCACCGGAAGCACGCATGCGCGATAGAGGAGACGCCGCTGTTCGGCGTTCATCCCTCTGGTTGAATTGCCAAGCATCTTCATCGCCAAGACGGTGGTGAGAGCTTTGGTGGAATAGAAGCGCACGTGCTCGGTAAAGCGCAGTGCACGATCAAAATAGAAACCCAAATACCTCCAAAAGGGCTTTGGTTTCAGTGGGGAATCCCCGGTGAAGGGAGCGAAGCCCAGATCCACAGGGGGATTCTCATCCCTCGGGTTCCTGGAGAAGTGGAACGCCTCGTTCTTCGAGTGTTCCAAAGCCAACCCAAGGGCAGACACGAGGCGGCTAACCACCCCGTACAGCTCCCTGAGTTTAATGAGATTTTCTTCCCATGTTTTCGACTGGACGACGATAGTACCATCATCCACGTACGAAATAAGAGCACCGCGGCGGATGTCCACCACGAGCTGGAAAAGGCGCATTACGGGCACCATGCAAATAGCCGACAGGACCGGCGACAGGGCAGAGCCCTGTCCCACACCCACGTCAGCCTGGCACGGGTGAGAGGTGTCAGCCCCCCACTTGTACCGAGTAGACCGGCCTACCAAGTAGGACCGGAAGAATTTCACGACTTCCGCAGGAAACCCGAGGCGGATCATGATGGCAATCAACACGTCATGGTTGATGGAAGGAAAGAACTGAGCGAGATCGAATGCGACCACGCTAGTCTTGAGCTTCTGGGCCCAGCCGGCCCGTACGAGATGAGTGAGATAGAGCCCGGCATCCTTGGTCGAGTGTTGCCTGACGCCACCAAACTGATTGGGATGGAAAATCCCATGTTCGAGTGCCTCAAACTGCAGGCGGTTAGCCAGCATCTTCTCAGCGAGTTTGCCAAGGGTGTTCAGGAGCACAATGGGCCTGAACATCTTTGGCGTTGAATAATTTCTTGAATACATACTACGTCGACTGATTTCTCTTTCGTCTCTAGTATGGTGGAAACTAAGTCATAATTCTTCGCTACATTCTGACTTAGTAAAGAAAGTGTACATAAAGGTCCTTCAACCATCACGAGTCACCGGGGGTCCCTTCGCCTTAGGCGGCCTGGGGAAGACGTCAGCGGGAAGTCCGAGCGGTCCAGGGGACCGTCGACGCACCTCATCGCGTTCATAGCGAGCCATAATCCACTCGCGATTAAACCGGTTCTTCCAGAAGTGACACTTTGTGGAATCAGCGGCGTGAGCCCCCCCGCAGTTGACGCAGCGGTCGGGGTGGGGACAAGGGTCGCCCGTGGGAGTCGCGGCGACAGGAGGCTGGGCCTTGGGCTGTGCCTTGCAGCACGCCCCGAGAACCCAGTGATACTCCGCACCATGCGGACCTCTGCACTTCGAACACGTGTGACCCCGATTGGGGCACAAGCGCTCGATGTGGCCCCACCGCATGCAGCGAGGACACAGAGGGGTGCCGGCGTGCCTCTCGGCAGCGCGAATGAAGCAGCTGTAACTGTAAACGAGGACTCGTTTACCCTCCAGCTGCTTGAGGTTGGACCCCTTCTTGGAGTCCCAGATGTCGAACCAGACGGTCGCGGAGTCCGAAAGCTTGGAGTTCCGAACAACACGCGGGCGCGCGGCCAGGGGGAAAGTGGAGAGGAGCGTGTCATGCGCGAATACCTCCTCCATCTTCGAGACAGTAAGAACGTCCCCCTCCTCCTCGCCGAAGCGGAAGGGAGCGGAAACGATCTTGAGGTAGGACCATGATTGAGGGATCACGGCCCGAGTGGTGGTCCCCTTCGGGTACGCCTTCGCGGCCCAGGTGGAGATCGTGGAAGGGTCCGTCACTGTCGGCGGCCAGGTGAGATCAACCGACCACCCACCATTGATGGGTGCCACGGCCGACGCGCGAACCGAGCGCTTGTCAGCGACAAGGCCCCGGTTGATGGTCTCCATGAGGCGCTCAGGCACAAGCGCGTGCTCCTCAGAAGGATAGACGAGGGCCTGCTTGCGGCTAGGCCCACCAGTAGTGGACTTGATCTTCTTCCGCGGGGGGGCAGAAGACCCAGAGGGAGAGCCGGCCCGCTCACGGGCCTGGCGATGAAGGCCGGCAATGTCAGCCAGACTGAGGTCCGGGAACAGGCGGGCGAGGTCGGCTATGTCGGCAGCGACAGAGCCGGGCTGGCCTCGGCCCCTCTTGCGAGGGTCAGCAGGCGCAGCATAGAAGGGTCGGCCTTGGACCTGCATCCGGGGGGTTGCAGTCACCTTGGCAAACGTGCCCTTGGGAAGCGGGCGAGAGGCCCGGTTCACAACTGGGGGAGGCCCAGGGTCCCTTGCCTTCCCTTTCCCTTTCGGGCCAGGTTGGGCGGGGGGCGCACGGGGTTTGGCATGGTCCCGAAGGTCACGAAAGACCGGGGGAGCCGTCTGATGCCGTGGAGGAGGATCGGGGTTGTGAGGAGGCGCAGGGGCCCCCGGAACGACGATATTGGAACGAGGAGCTCCAGGAACAAGGTTCCCAAAGCCATCTCGAAGAGCGGTGAACCCGCAGACAAGGTCCAACCCCACCTGAAAGGCGAGCTTGGCCTCGTCGGAATTGGGAGCGGCCGCATTCGCGGCCTTCTCTGCATCAATGAGGGACTGAGTGAACAGTCCAGTGGTGAGACCGGCGAGGCCGATCTCCCCCATGGCGAGCGCGACATGAGACGAGATGTCGCTGGGAAGTGAACCGCCCTTCTGGCCCAACATGTTGAGCCAGGAGTCAATCGTGTGGAGGGCGCGGACAACCACGATGGCATCCGTGTGGGCGGCTTCAACAGTGCCAACGAGGGCAATGCTGACGTCGCTGTGCGCGACTCCCTGAGTGTCAGCGTCCTGGTACGGGGGGTACCGGGCCTGCGACGCGGCGGACGACTCACGAAAGAAGTCCATGCCAGAAGAACCCGATGCAGCATCGGGAGCCCTCTCCTTTGACTTATGCCGCTTGGAGGTAGGGGTGAAGCCAGCGAGAGAGGGCGATCGACCTCTCTTGGGGGTGGCAAGAATGTCCTCATCGACGGCCATCGGGGTGATGGACAAACGTGGGGCGGGGCTGGGGCTCGCAGGGAAGCGAGACGGTCCAGGATCGGGCTGATCCTCAGCCCATTCGAGTGGACTAAGAGGAGCAGGGGATGCGGGGGTCGACTGGGAGGGCGCTGACGGCCTGACCGCTGCCGTCGACGATGTCGGCCTTTGAGACCCAGAAGGAGCCGCCGATGTACAACGACTCCCCCTAGAAGCTGCCTGCTGAGAGGCAGAGGAGGATGACATTCAGAAAACAAGTGTGCTCGCTGTTTGAAGTTTCGGTGGTGATGGTTTCCGGAAAAGGACTACCTGATGAGTACAGTGGCTTTGTATCATCCCTCCTTCTTCTTGACAAGCTGGACAAGGCTACTATCCAACAAGCCTTTGTTACAGAGGAAACACAACGTCGTCATTGTGCTAATGATGCCTCTGCCTCTGCCATAGCCATGGCTGCAGCCTTGGTAAAAGCCATTTGTGATTTTTGTGGCAAACCTGGCCATGATCAATCCAAGTGCTTTGCCTATCAGAGAGCTCAGAAGCAAGCCAAGGAATATGCCAGTAGACCAAGGCAGAGAAAGTACTCTCAGACCGCCAATATAGCCAAGGACACACCCCCTAAAGAGGACAACAAGCCCACAGAGGCAGAATTTGCTGGAAATGCAAGTACTCATCTCCTTGATCATCCTGATCACACTGCTCCCATTCAGCCTGATGCTGACTTGGATTGGAATGCAGACACAGGTTGCACTTCTCACATGACACCCCATTGCAGCTGGGTCCGCAATTATACCCCCAATCACATTCCAATCAGGTTGGCTGACAACACTGTCATCTATTCACACCTTCCTTTTCCGGAAACCACCACCACCGAAACTTTACACAGCGAGCAAGCACTTTTCTCCTATGTCATCCTCCTCTGCCTCTCAGCAGGCAGCCTCTAGGGGGAGTCGTCGTACATCGGCGACTCCCTCTGGGTCTCAACGGCCAACATCGTCGACGGCAGCGGTCAGGCCGTCGGCGCCTTCCCAGTCGACCCCCGCATCGCCTGCTCCCCTCAGTCTGCTCGAATGGGCTGAGGATCAGCCCGATCCTGGACCGCCTCGCTTCCCTGCGAGCCCCAGCCCCGCCCCACGCTCGTCCATCACCCCGATGGCCGTCGATGAGGACGTTCTTGCCACCCCCAAGAGAGGTCGATCGCCCTCTCTCGCTGGCTTCACCCCTACCTCCAAGCGGCATAAGTCAAAGGAGAGGGCTCCCGATGCTGCATCGGGTTCTTCTGGTTTGGACTTCTTTCGTGAGTCGTCCGCCACGTCGCAGGCCCGGTACCCCCCGTACCAGGACGCTGACACTCAAGGAGTCGCGCACAACGAACTCGGGATCGCCCTCATCGGCACTCCTGACGCCGCCCACACGGATGCCATTGTGGTCGTCCGCGCCCTCCACACTATCGACTCTTGGCTCGGCATGCTGGGCCAGAAGGGCGGTACTATTCCTAGCAACATATCGTCTCATGTCGCGCTCGCCATGGGGGAGATCGGCCTTGCCGGTCTCACCACTGGACTGTTCACCCAGTCCCTCATCGATGCCGAGAAGGCCGTGAGGGCGGCCACTCCCAATTCCGATGAGGCCAAGCTCGCCTTTCAGGTGGGGTTGGACCTTGTCCGCGGGTTCACCACTCTTCGAGATGGCTTCGGGAACCTTGTCCCTGGAGCTCCTCGCTCTAACATCGTCGTTCCGGGGGCGCCTGTGCCCCCGAGCAACCCCGATCCTCCTCGACAGCATACTGCTCCGCCTTTGGTCTTTCGGGACCTGCGGACTGCTGCCAAACCCCGCGTGCCCCCCACCCAACCTCGCCCGAAAGGGAAAGGAAAGGCACGGGACCCCGGGCCTCCTCCTGTTGTGAACCAGCCTCCCGCCCGCTTCCCAAGGGCACGTTTGCCAAGGTGACCACCACCCCCCGGATGACGGCTCGCGTTGGCAAGCCTGATTATGCTGCGCCTGCAGACCCTTGCAAGAGGGGCCGAGGCCAGCCCGGCTCTGTCGCTGCTGACAGAGCCAATCTCGCCTGCCTGTTCCTGGATCTTAGTCCGGCTGACATAGCGGGACTCCATCGCCAGGCCCGAGAACGGGCCGGCTCTCCTTCTGGGTCTTCTGCCCCTCCGCAGAAGAAGATCAAGTCTACTACTGGTGGGCCTAGCCGTAAGCAGGCCCTCGTCTACCCTTCTGAGGAGCACACGCTTGTGCCCGAGCGCCTCATGGAGACTATCAATCAGGGGCTTGTTGCTGACAAGTGCTCGGTCCGTGCCTCGGCTGTCGCACCCATCAATGGTGGGTGGTCGGTCGATCTCACTTGGCCACCGACAGCAACGGACCTCTCCACGATCTCCACGTGGGCCACGAAAGCGTACCCAAAGGGGACCACTACCCGGGCCGTGATTCCTCAGTCGCGGTCCTACCTCAAGATCGTCTCCACCCCCTTCCGCTTCGGCGAAGAGGAGGGGGACGTTCTTACTGTCTTGAAGATGGAGGAGGTGTTCGCACACGACACACTCCTCTCCACTTTCCCCCTGGCCGCGCGCCCGCATGTTGTTCAGAACTCCAAGTTCTTGGACTCCGCGACCAAGTGGTTTGGGATTCCAAGAAGGGGTCCAATCTCAAGCAGCTGGAGGGTAAACGAGTCCTCGTTTATGGTTACAGTTGCTTCATTCGCGCTGCCGAGAGGCACGCCGGCACTCCTCTGTGCCCCCGCTGCATGTGGTGGGGTGCCCGGGAGGTGCCTGCGCTTCTGCACATGTATCCTTCTCCTCTCACAGATGTTGCCTTAGCTTATGGCACCGTTCACGAGGCCTTCGACCCGACTTCTTCGGAAGCCAGGCCTGGGAATCGCATTCGGGACCTTTACGAGTCTCAAATTGAGCTTGACCTCGTCATCCCGAAAGGGAAAGAGGCGGCCAAACTTCACAAGCAGGCGCTCGATCGCCTTTTCGAATCTGAGCGGGGCAAATTCGAGTGCGTCTCGGTCGCGTGCGATGGGTCCGTCCCTCGGGACAAGACTCTCCAGGTGGTCGCGGCGTGCGTCGTGTTTCATGGCCCTGGCCCAGGTGTCCGCTCGAAGGTGGCTGCCGGTAAGGCAACCGCCCCCGATGCGGAGCTCATTGCCCTCTCAATGGGGGTGGTGGCCGCTCTTCGAACACCTGACCTTTGGCAGGTTCACGTGTTCACTGACTCGCCGGCGTCCGTCAACTTGTTGTTGGATGCCAGCGTCCATTCTGAGCAGTCGCGCTCGATAGCGGCTTGCTCGGTTCTTCGAGATTGGTTCTCGGCCGATCCAGGCCGGGTCGTCTCCTTTCACTATGTCCCATCGAAGATGCGGTGGGGCCCCCATCTCGAGGCCCATGGGGCTGCGATGGAGTTGCATCCCTCTTTGGGTCGCCATCCCAAGCGCACGCTGAATGTGGTGCTTGCTCTCGCGTCCGATGTGGCGGAGGAGGAATGGGTTTGCCTGTTCCACACCCCGAAGTATCAGGGCCGCAATTTCTACCCGCTTACCGCGAGGGGCAAACCGCTCCAGCCCACGGCCGCCAAGGGCGGCCCCTGGCTCACTCTCTTGCATCACGGGAGGCCGCCCATTGTGGCGCGCTTCGCCTGAGCAATCACAAACCATGCCCCAATCGGGGCTTATCGGTCTCGCTTCGGTTTGTCAGGTGATGACATCCGTTGCCGGTGCGGCGCCTTTGAGACCCGTCACCACATCATCAATCACTGCCCCCTGTACGAGGGGGGCCGTATTCGCATTCCGCGGGACCGCTTCGACGGTCATCGCTTTCTCGAGTTTATTCTTGTCTTCCCCACAACGTTTGCCTTTCCGGAGGGGACGATCGGCGAGCGCCTGCCATGAGTAGGCCCTCAGCCCGACGTGTGCACTGGCTCCTTTGGGAGACGCAGTGTTGCACAGGGCGGTTTTTCGGCTTCAGGTCCGGCCTCCCCCGGACCGGCCTTACTTCAGGAAACGGCAATTTGATGCTGATTGGTAGTCGGTGCCTTCGGTCACAGGACTAAGTTGGGTCCCCTGGCACGGGACCCTCATCCGACTGCCCTCACAGGCGACTGTGGCGGAGCTGGTTGTGCGGACGGTAGTCATGGTACCGTTTTTGACGAGGGTGCAGTGCTGCGCACCGTGCGGTCCACGTAGTGTACTCTCGAGGATGCTTGTTTCAGCTTCGTGAGCTTTATCGCCCTCTACGTACCGTTAGGCGTTTGAGGATTAGTTTACGGGTTCGCTTGTATTCGTAACGCCAGACTGCTATCGGGCACCGGGATATAAATAACTTGAAGAAAAAAAAAAAAAAAAAAAAAATTGCATGCGGTGGGGCCACATCGAACGCTTGTGCCCCAACCGGGGTCACACGTGTTCGAAGTGCGGAGGTCCACATGGTGCGGAGTATCACCAGGTCCTTGGGGCATGCTGCAAGGCACAGCCCAAGGCCCAGCCTCCTGTCACCACGACTCCCGCGGGCGACCCTTGTCCCCACCCTGACCATTGTGTCAACTGTGGGGGGGCTCACGCCGCTGATTCCACGAAGTGTCACTTCTGGAAGAATTGGTTCAATCGCGAGTGGATCATGGCTCGCTATGAACGCGACGAGGTGCGTCGACGGTCCCCTGGACCGCTCGGACTTCCCGCTGATGTCTTCCCCAGGCCACCTAAGGCGAAGGGACCCCCAGTGACTTGTAATGGTTGAAGGACCTTTACGGATGCTTTCTTTACTAAGTCAGAATGTAGCGAAAAATTATGACTTAGTTTCCACCATACTAGAAATGAAAGAGAAATCTGTCGACATAGTATGTATTCAAGAGCCGCCGTGGCGGCTCATTTGACGCACGATCTCGACGTCGGACAGGGAAGGCGCTCCGGTCATCGGGGCCCCGACTCATCCGGGGTGGATGTGCTTCTTTCGCAGGCCACGTGGGGACGATGACGCCCCCCGGGTCATGTTGTTTGTGTCCAAACACCTGGAGCATTTGCGCCCGGCATTTCGCACGGACATTGTGGATCATCGGGATATCCTGTTGATCTCCTTTCAGTCGGACAGTGACGTCCCTGTCAACTTGCTCAACGTCTACTTGGACGATGACTCGACGGCCATTCGGTGGCTATCAGACAATGTTGATCGCCTCCCACGGTTGAACTACATGGGAGGAGACTTCAATTGCCATTCGTGGATCTGGGATCCAGATTACCCAAATAATAATCACATGGTGGACACCCTGATCGATGTCGCCATGAGGCTCGGGGTGGTTGTTAGTGTGCAGGAGCATCACTCCCCCACTCACTTCCCCCGGATCGTAGGCCATAGGCCGTCAGTCATTGATCTCATGTTCCTGACGGAGGATACGATGGCGGGGCTTGTTCACGACGTGTCGGAAGACGAGATGCTCCCTTCGGATCATGCTCCGCTGTTTGTCGCGTTGCCTATTCCCTTCTTTGGAGACGGAGCGCGTCACTTCCGGATCAAGGAAGATGATTTCGAAGACTTCGTGAAACACTTACGGGGTGGCTTCAGAGGTCTTGATTGGGGGGATCTCGATTCCCCTGATGCTATTGAGGCCATGGCCCAGGGTATCTCCCTGGCTGCTGCCAACACCTGGACCACTCATGTGAAGTCGGTCTGTGCATCTTGGTTGCCCAAACCCTGGTGGACTCCGGAGTGCTCACGCGCACTGGACGAATACCGGGCTAGTAGGCTTCCGGAGGCGTATATGGAATATCGGCGGCTTGTCCATGTTACCAAATGCAAGTTTTATGACTCTCGTATTCATGAAGTTGCTTTCACGAAGATGCGACCTTGGGACCTTATGGAATGGACCAAGGCGCGCTCGCTTCCGACATATGAGGCTATCCTGAAAGACGGGGAGCCCTGCACGTCATTACCACAGCTGTGGGATGCTTTGCACTCCACCTACAATTCTGCATCTGACAGGCCCATCGACCTGACCGTCTTGGATGATCTTCCCGAAAGGGCTGCCCGTGAGTGGGTGGCGTTTAGTAGGGTTGAGCTCTGGGATGTGCTCGGGAAGTGTTCTAACCTGTCAGCCCCTGGCCCGGATCATCTGAGCTGGAGGGTTCTCAAGATGCTATTTTTGTCTGACAATGATGCGGCGGACAAATTCCTCGCCCTCGTCAATGCCTGCCTCTGGGTTGGGTATTGGCCGGCGTATTTTAAGAAGTCAGTTTCAGTCATCATACCGAAACCTGGCAAACCGAATTACCCAATGCCAAAGATGTTCAGGCCCATTGTGCTCCTGAACACCCTTGGCAAACTCGCTGAGAAGATGCTGGCTAACCGCCTGCAGTTCGAGGCACTCGAACATGGGATTTTTCATCCCAATCAGTTTGGTGGCGTCAGGCAACACTCAACCGAGGATGCCGGGCTCTATCTCACTCATCTCGTACAGGCCGGCTGGGCCCAGAAGCTCAAGACGAGCATGGTCGCATTCGATCTCGCTCAGTTCTTTCCTTCCATCAACCATGATGTGTTGATTGCCATCATGATCCGCCTCGGGTTCCCTGCGGAGGTCGTGAAATTCTTCCGGTCCTACTTGGTAGGCTGGTCTACTCGGTACAAGTGGGGGGCTGACACCTCTCACCCGTGCCAGGCTGACGTGGGAGTGGGCCAGGGCTCTGCCCTGTCTCCGGTCCTGTCGGCTATCTGCATGGTGCCGGTGATGCGCCTTTTCCAGCTCATGGTTGATATCCGCCGTGGCGCTCTTATCTCGTACGTGGACGATGGTACTATCGTCGTCCAGTCGAAAACATGGGAAGAAAATCTCATTAAGCTCAGGGAGTTGTACGGGGTGGTTAGCCGCCTCGTGTCTGCCCTTGGGTTGGCTTTGGAGCACTCGAAGAACGAGGTGTTCCACTTCTCCAGGAACCCGAGGGATGAGAATCCCCCTGTGGATCTTGGCTTCGCTCCCTTCACTGGGGATTCCCCACTGAAACCAAAGCCCTTTTGGAGGTATTTGGGTTTCTATTTTGATCATGCACTTCGCTTTACCGAGCACGTGTGCTTTTATTCCACCAAAGCTCTCACCACCGTCCTGGCGATGAAGATGCTTGGCAATTCCACCAGGGGTATGAACGCCAAGCAGCGGCGTCTCCTCTACTGCGCATGCGTGCTTCCGGTGGCAACATACGGGAGTCGCTTATGGTATTACGAAGGTGCCCATATCAAGGGCATCCTCAAAATGTACTCGCAGATGCAGCGCAGGGCCGCTCTGTGGATTCTTGGTGCTTTCCGCACTACCACCGGCGGGGCCATGGAGTCCGTTGCGGGCCTCCTCCCCATCCACTTGCACCTTCAGAAGCTCTCCCACAGGAGCATCCATCAGCACAACACGCTCTACAGCCAGCATCCAACGATTTGCCTTTTGGGGCAGTCACCGGATGATGGTGTGGAAGTCTCTCACCCCATGTCCTTAGCCGGACCGGCCCGGGAGGTGCCTGCGCTTCTGCGCATGTACCCTTCTCCTCTCACGGATGTTGCCTTAGCTTATGGCACCGTGCACGAGACCTTTGACCCGACCTCTTCGGAGGCCAGGCCTGGGAATCGCATCCGAGACCTTTACAAGTCTCAAATCGAGCTTGACCTTGTCATCCCAAAAGGGAAGGAGGCGGCCAAGCTTCACAAACAGGCGCTTGATCGCCTTTTCGAATCCGAGCGGGGCAAATTCGAGTGCGTCTCGGTTGCTTGTGACGGGTCTGTCCCTCGGGACAAGACTCTCCAGGCAGTCGCGGCGTGCGTCGTGTTTCATGGCCCTGGCCCAGGTGTCCGCTCGAAGGTGGCTGCCGGTAAGGCGACCGCCCCCGATGCGGAGCTCATTGCCCTCTCAATGGGGGTGGTGGCCGCTCTTTGAACACCTGACCTTTGGCGGGTTCACGTGTTCACTGACTCGCCGGCGTCCGTCAACTTGTTGTTGGATGCCAGCGTCCATTCTGGGCAGTCGCGCTCGATAGCGGCTTGCTCGGTTCTCCGAGATTGGCTCTCGGCCGATCCAGGCCGGGTCGTCTCTTTTCACTATGTCCCATCGAAGATGCGGTGGGTGTTAAAACAGGCAAGCACAGGGATGTCAATAGTGACAGCTACAAGCTGAAGTCCAGAGTTAGAATCTATTTCATTAAGTCAAGTACAAGACTACTCACCTGAAGTCCAGAGTTAGAATCTGGGGACTTCAGGTGAAGCTACACTACTATATATACACTGTGCTTGAGGCTGTGGCACAGGAAAGATGGGAACTGAAAGCAGTGCTAGGCAGTGCTAAGGCAATGCTAAGGCAGTGCTGAGGCAGTGGGTTGTTACCAACACTGCCTGGCACTGCCCAACACTGCAAAGCAGTGCAAGGCAGTGCATGGCTATGCACATAGGGAGATAGGATGGGAAAGAGATTAGATAGCCCATGAGGCATTTCTAACACTCCCCCCTGACCTAGCCTATCCCCAAAGTTCAAAATGTAAGTAAGAAAAGAAAAGAATAGGGGAGAGACTAAGGTAAAATGCCCATGTTCTGTCTACAAAATTCGACTTTTGGAATGGGAAGGGGTTTAGTAAGTATGTCTGCAACTTGTTCAGTACCAGGAATATGGTGAGGAGCAATTTTGTGACCATCCACAACATCTCTAAGCCAATAGAAGCACAAGTCAAGTTGCTTCATGCACCCATGATGCTCTGGATTCTTGGTAACACTGAGAGCAGACTGGTTGTCAATCATAAGAGGGGAAGGCTCCTTTACAGTGTATCCCATCTCATGCAAGATATTCCTCATCCAGAGGATCTCCTTGCCAGCTTCAACTGCAGCCATATACTCTGCTTCAGTTGTTGACAGTGCAACAAATGTTTGGAGTTTGCTGCTCCACCCAATAGCTCCCCCAGCCAGTGTAGTCAAATAACCACCAGTTGAACATCCAGAATCAGGGCAATCACCATGGGAAGCATCACAATATGTAGTAAATAGGTCAAGACCAGATTTACTACTGTAATGGAGCTTGTAATCCATAGTACTCTTGCAATAGCGCAGTAAATGCTTGACTGCAGCCCAATGCTTAGGTCCAGGTGATGAGTTGAATCTCCCAAGGCATGAGACAGCATAGGAGATGTCAGGACGAGTCATGGTGGCCAGATACTGTAGGGAACCAACAGCATTCAAATAGGGTATGGAGTGCATTTCCTCTACTTCAGCAGGTGTTTGAGGGTGCATGGCTTTAGACAATTTCGTTCCAGGAGCCATTGGAGTAGACACAGGATTGCAATCACTCATCCCATAGCGCTCCAGCATGTCAACAATGTATTGACGTTGGGAGAGGGCAATAGAGCGATTGGGACGATCCCTAATGATCTCAACACCCAGGAGGAAGTGGGAAGAGCCCAAGTCACGGATTTTGAAGTAGTGAGACAGCTCTTCAACAACCTTGTAGTCCATGACGAGAGGGAGGTTTCCCTGGCAAACCGGAGTTGTGAACTCCGATGTCCAGGAGTCCAAGAGAAGGAGGGGGTATGTCTTGATTCGAATTGAGTTCACATGGGGAGAGTGCAGCAATGGAATGGGATTCTGCAGACTCTATAGACAAACATGCAAACCGATTGGAACCTGCCAATAGGGGCGTACTTTTCACCTGTGGCATAACTAAAAATCCTCTGCTAATTCTCTGGACTGGCCTTCCACGCTTGCTCCGGAGGCCTGTTCATTTGGCTCAGGGGTGTGAATGGTATCCTGCTCGACCAGGAGACTCATAGCCCAGTCCTGGCGCTCTTCAGCCATCATCACTTGGATATCAAACTGGTGTAGCAGGTGCTATGGGTCCTTACAGTTCACACAAGTATGAGCTTGACCAGACTCTGGATTCAAGTATACCGTAGTGAACAAATGTAAGGACTTAGGGTAAATATGGGTAAATAGAGTGTATATAGGGGATGGCACCAAACATGACCCGAATAGGAAGGAGGCCCTAGGCCTACCTGTTACACCCCCCCTTGAGACTGTGTCCACAGTCTTGACCAAGAGAAAAAAAAATTTTCTCCTACATCCTGTGGTGCGTCCTCATCTGCTCCTTGTGGTTCGCTCCTCGATGTAGTGGTGGTAGTAGTGGTGCTTGCACTGGTCGGTGATACTCCACTCCTAGTGGTGTCATTCCGTATATACCTCCCATATTCCCCTTCAAAATTCATCCTCGGGTCCACCTATCCTCTCCCCCCTCCGAAAAAAAAGAACGAACGCCAGATGACGATCAAGAGGTGGGTGGGTGGGGAGACGATGGTATAGTCACCATATGCTGGGAGCATAGTCATAGAATCATAGACACGGCAGGGGTGACTTGGATGGATTTCATTCATACATGACGAAATTCAGATTGGTGGATGGTGACGAATCGGCGGATGGCGCAGTGGGCCAATTACCGCGAGGTCGTATGCGCGACGGACTTGGTTGGGCGACGATGGCTCCAAAAACGAAAATTCCCGAAAACGGGACTGGTGGCAAGCCTTCGCGGCTGCACGACTGTAGAATCGTGGCATAATGGTACGTCGCAGGGCATAACATGGTCAAGTATGGTGTGTACTCGATGGGGGGTTTTGAAGTGGCTGGTACTTCGAAACCTGGGACTCCGAGGCTTTGGAGTGCCGAAATGATGAGGCAGCCTTCGCGACTGCCTGAATATGAGATGATGACGTCCGTAGACGTCGCGTGGGTGTATAATGGTTTGGTTACCATGTATACTCAAGTGGTGAGTTCGGAGGGGCTGGTACTCCGAAATCGAGGAACTCCGAGGCTTTGGAGTGCTGAACGAGCCTTCGCGGCGTCGTAGGTGTGAGACGGCGACGTCAAAGACGGCGACGTCAAAGACGTCGCGGAGAGTGTGTGATGGTTCGAGTACAATGTGTACTCGAACGGTGAGGTCGGAGGGGCTGGTGCTCCGAAAATGAGGACTCCGAACTTCGGAGTGACGAAAAGCCTTCGTGGCTTTGTAGATGCGAAACGGCGGCCTGGGGAACGTCGTAGAGTGTGTAGGGATGTCGATTACGGGCGCCGTGGGTGTCTGTATCGAGAGTACGCATGGGTGGGGTGCATAATGTCCCCAGTGACCAAAATAGGCCACAAAAAGGTTCGAGCTGTAATTGTTGACAACGGCGAAGAGGGGATGGTCTGGGGACCATGTAGGGATGAACTAGAGGTGGATGGGGTCGGATCCACCATGAAGATAGGGTGGTAGCGTAGTCTCGTGAGTTGGTAGAGATGGGGGGGGGGATTGGGGCGATGTTCGCGATTTTCGGCCTAGAGAGCTAACGACGATGCGCGGCGCCGTAAACCTGGATATCGTCGGGAAGCCCTCGTCGAGGCGCATCGACTGATCCAAGATTTAGGTAAAACGGTCCAGCAGTTGCTGAGATATGGCTCGATCAAAATTCGGCCAAAAATGCGAAATTGGGGGAGGAGGAAGTGGGTGTGAGGGTCCATCCAGGAGGGTACAGAGCCCCAAGAACAATGTCTTGGAGATGTAGAATAGTCCTAAGGACCAGAGGCCCTTGTTCCAGAGATAGAGCCCAGTGTATCTGACACATCACAATTCCTCCCCTCAGCACAGCACCTGTTACCCTCCCAAACCTCTCCTGATCCTCCTAGAACTGATAGGGCCCAAAAAGTGAATTGATATAGGCCTTTAAAAGGTCTAGGAGTAGCCCAGAGGTGGTAGTGTTAGAGAAAAAAACACCCAGATGGGTGTGAGCAGAGTTTGGGGCAGAGGTTGAGTTTTTGAGAGCAGATAGAGCAAGTTTAGAGCAAAGCAGAGGTTGGTAGACTTGAACTCTGAGCTGGATAGCTCAAAAAAATGTAGCAGGTGCTACGGGTCCTTACAGTTCACGCAAGTATGAGCTTGACCAGACTCTGGATTCAAGTATACCGTAGTGAACAAATGTAAGGACTTAGGGTAAATATGGGTAAATAGAGCATATATAGGGGATGGCGCCAAACATGACCCGAATAGGAAGGAGGCCCTAGGCCTACCTGTTACAACTGGTCTGGGCAGTCTCAGGAAAGATGTCTGGGTTTCTTGCATCGGAAACAGACACCTGGAGTTCGCAAGCGCTGACGAGAGGTGTCGATATCCATTGGGACACCAGGGGGAAGGGAACGCATAACTGGTGCAGCCCCCAGAGGGATGGCATGAACGGGGGGAGCAGAGAATGGACGGAATGAGACAACTCCAGGAGTTCGATTAGCCAGAATCAGAGCCAGGGTTACTCGGGGTTTGGCGGATGCATGGAAGTTGCAATTAGCCCAGTTGTTGTAGTCAACCAAGCATGCGGCTTCGATCCATTGGTCGACATGTTCATCAGAGGGGCGCCCATCCACCATTCCTGCGACTTTGTCCTTGATCCTTTTTGCAAGACCACGTCGGAAACGAAACACAAGCTGTGCTCCATCTGGGAAGTTGGACTCCTCCATGAGATCCTGGAAGGCATCGATATAGTCGTCAACAGACTGGGCTCCCTGGTAGTAGTCCTCAGTCTCTAGGGTGGTCACAGCTGTTTGCTTTTCATCCCGAGGACAAAATGAAGAGACGAACTCCGCACGGAACTCCGCATAGGATCGGAAACAGGGAACTCCACCATAGGACTTGGGGTAACACAGGGTACGGGCTGCAAAACGAGCAGCACAGCCCCCTTTCATGTACGAGAGGGCTCAATTGATGCGAGCCTGTTCGTCCAGAAATGCCTTTGGGACGAGAGACATAAACAGATCACAGGAGTTGATGAAGGCATGCCCTTTCTCCCTCTCGCCATCAAAGGAGTCAGGGGGCACAGGACGCAGGCGATCTGTAGAGTGTGGGGAATGCTGCACAGCAGCCGGAGTTGCTGGCACGGGGTTCGGTGTGGCAACGGGGTTGGGGACATGATGAGCGGTATCTATGGCAAGCTGCTCGACGATGCGCCAGAGTTCGGTGACTAAATTTAGGACTTGGCCAATTTGGCCAGCTTGGGTCTGTAGTTGTCCCTCGACGGCGATGAGCCTCTGCCAGGCTTCCTGCTCAGGCTGTTTGACAGCAGGTGCCAAGGTAGGTACATCCAGTTCGGGGTCCATGACTACTGGACAAGGTAGGGGAAGTTTGGAGATGGAAGTAAGTGTTGATGCGAGGCTATCTGAACACTTGATGACGTTCTCAGACGTCCCGGACCTTGTAAAGAGATTTGTTCTACTGTAAGGGCAACCCTTAAAGGCTTGTAGGCTCGTACAAGACTGGCAAAGGGGAAATCCAAAGTATATTAGGCAGGGTATGTAGATACTGGGAACGACGCACCTGGCAAAGGGGAAATCCAAAGAGAACAAATCTAAGGATCCCTCTGCCAGGTGTGTCCTGTATATACGACCCGGTGGCTGATAAACTGTATAGTTATAGACCCCCTATACTGTGGAGCGGAGGCAAAACGATGAGCCGACGCACATGGCATTCCGAGGGCTGAAGTCTGGAGTCCAATGAAACAGGACATCGGAGTTGGTGGCAGGGAAAGGCCGGCGGAGTTGGCGATGTCCAGAGATGTCATACCTAGAAGTAAATATATGTAACGAGAGTAGGGAAAAAGGAATGGGATAATGGAATGAGATAGTGTCCCGTTACAACAATGTGCTTGACACTTTTGCCTGTGCTCACTGCGGTCAATGATGGTGAGGAGGTTCCTTCATTGTGTCTATGTCATCATGGGGCCATTGAGGTCAACAGTCCTTATTTTTAGATGTAGACCCTTGATGCGTTATTTGAACTCAGATGGCAGCAGACTTGGTGGCTACACACAAATCTGTCAAACTCAATGGTATTTGGCCTACACTGTGGTTGCCGAACAGACTCTAATTTAACCCACATGATCCACATAATTGCCATAATCTGATTATAACCCAAGAAAATCTAGACAAAAAAGGCAGGTATTAGGACTCAGAGTCATCTTCATTACCAAGTTTGCACATCTACAGTATGTTTTCTCTGCATTAGGTCCAGGTATACTGGCTGGAATCAATGACTACACAATGAAAACCCACATATAATCTAAGCGAGATTTTAATGCCAGCCAGAATTTTCCAACAAACACTTACCTTCATAATATCATGGAACTTGTTACCATCTGAAAAATGCACTGATATAATTTGTTTGAAATGGGTCAGGCCATGCCAAGGAGGAAGTGCAGCTATTCTAAATGATTTTGAAGACTGACAGGCTTTCAATATAACCTACTGGTCATCCATATGCTGTTGCATAGATCTTCCTAAACTATAAATGTGGTGTTTTGCAAGAGGCCATAAGTGTCGTCCACCAGTACCACCATCATTGGCATGAAGGTTATCAAATGTAGTTGCTGCATGAGGGTCACCAAAATTGACAAACCAAAATGCATTCTGGAAGACAAACTTAATAAGTAGCCATATAGCTCATATGCTGAAAAGCCTACCTCCACATTATGAAGGCCCACAGACTTCAACAGCTCTTCCTTCTCAGTAGCTTTCAACATCTTAGCCTTTTCATATACTCTATATGACTCCTTGGCAGTATGTGAAGGAAAGATGACTGTAAAGTCCATTTGCTGGCCTTTCAGAACAAGGCAGATAGGGCATGGATATTTTCCTTAAGCTCCATGGATCAATGTCATAATCACTCTAGAACACACACATGGGATTGAGAGTACAACATATACAACACTAGTAAATGTACTGTTCTTCATAGTCTGAGGCCAAAATATAGATAAGAGGATAAAAAGAGAGAGCAATTTTGCCTGCAAGTAACATGGCTATATCCTCATATGAATGGTCTGTGATAGTGGAGAGGAATGCTTTGACACATGTGTGGTAGACTGCCTTTTGAAGTTTGTATATCCAGGCTTCCCTTTTTCACTCTTATCCTCCTAAACCTGTGCTTATAATTAGCAAACATTGCCATACCAGATGTATATGAAACTGACAATAGGGAGCCATCCAATGACCTGTGCTGCTCCTAAACCCTTCCCATTTCAAACATCATGAGGAAGATTGCTAATCTGAGCTATGATTGGATAGCCTTGAGCAGCGCCAAAGGAGGACAGTTGGGTCTTGTCAATATAAAGGGTGATTAGGAGAGGCTTTCCCTTCCCTTTAAGTTTATCCTGATTGGGGGTATGAGGTTGATGTACATGTCTGATATAAACAACCTTCTTACCTGAATCTCCCACATGCTTTCTGCTGTCCAAGGCTCATGGATGAAATTTATCCATTTCTTGCCATCAAACTTTGCCAGCTTGATAGCATTGAACTTGCAGAGAGATTCCAGGTCAGGATCCTTGATGACTGACCAGCAGTAGTTGAGAAGTGAACATGACCAGAAATCGAACTTTTTGATGCTTTTTTTATAGGGCACTTTGATGATCTGATGTTTGAACTATAGAGCATATTTATAGATATACGAAACCACCCAGTTAAATATTGAATAGACATACCTCTGAAACAATGGGCTTGGAAAGCTCATCCCAGATTCTCTCCAGTTCTTGGGAGTTCTCAATCACAAAAGGCTCATTCTCTCTATCCCAGATAAGTTGATGGACAACTTTGATCAATGTGTTGACTGCTGAATGGGGCATTGCTGCTTTGAGAATGATTTCTGCAAAGGTGAATTCAGTCTTTGAATGAAAAGGCAGCCAGGGTTGAGGATGATAGCTGGACAATGGAGGTGGTGGAATTGCCTCCTGGCCATAGTCACTAAAGGACTTGATGACAGTTGGGCATCCAGAATTGGGATGATATATGGTGCAGATATCATCCTCCTGTGGCAAAGGGGATGGCTTGGACAGCACATGAGATTGAGGGGCAGTTCAACCACTCATGGATGACTGTGTTGTGTCATCCATAGGGACATGAGTGCTGGGAGCAGGACTTGGTGGCTGGGTTGATGACTTGGAATCTAAACGACCACATTATAAAAAAGTGTTGATGACAAGTGGGCACCTTTGACACACTTACCTGGCTGGATCAACACATGGCCCTTCTTGAGAGTAGACTTCAACTTCAGCATCTTGAAGGTACCCTCAGCAGGCATTGGGTTTGCAGCAGCTTTTGGGGGCCCTACTGACACATGAATAAGGAGGATTAGAGTGCAGGGGCATAAACTTGCCATCTGGTTTTCATAATGATTTCTGCTTCTTCTGGGCTTGGGTTAACTTGAGCTTTGGCATCTCAAATGCTTGAACTTGGACTTCATTAGTCTCAGTCCATTCACCTGCAGTATCACCAGCTGGGATAGGCCCTGCAGGAAACTCCATTGCCAGACTGCAGCCACTATGGGTTGACTTGAGCTTTGGCATCACATATACTAGAAATCATCATCTTGCTTGTATCTCCAGTTTCTATCATTATACTAAGGCTTACTGGATTCTTCTGACTGTGTCTGCAGAGCCCTCTCAATTTCAGCATCTTGTTGCCATCTCCCAGCCAGGGGCAGACTTGCCCATTGATGCATGGTAAACCCTTGACTTGCAAAGTATTGGTTGCAGCCTGTACAAAGACAAGAAGCAGCCTTGGTCTGCTTTGATGCCATGAAAATATGATACAAATAAATGCAACAGAGGTGAATATGACTCAGAGAACAAAACATGAGAGGCTGTAAAGTGATGAATGCCTTTCTAATCACCTTTTCAGGTGCCTTCAGATCAGACAGGGTGATTAGCTGAATCACAGGCACCTGCGTTGAGGAACAAGGCACCCTGTAGGGTAGGTATTTCACAGTAGAAGAAATGTTACAGTTATGGCAGTAATGATGTTTAAAGAGTGGACTGTCATATGTTAATTGGTACAAAAGAAAAAGATCAGATATGGTAAGGGCATAGCAGAAAGGTGGAGACAATGCATGTGGGGATGGATGGAGGGTAGAACTGGATGGAGACACCCGAAAAGGTGCAGGAACTGTGGAGAAACCAGAAGATGTCAGTGGGAGAGGTGACCAAGGGTATGCTTCGCTCACCCTGAGGGAACTCAAAGGTGTCAGCAAGGTGGCGACGGGGGCTCTTGAGTTCCTGGGTGAGCTTGATGAACCATGGCAGGTCTCACCTTTGTCACAGAGACAAGGGAGGCTCGGTCTCATGACTGAGAGTACAACACCAAAATGGGACGAGGTCCAGATTATGTGCAGAGCAACACATCTTGATGGCTGTAAGGACAGGGAAAAAAATTGCCACATGAATGTTATGCACCTTGGATGATTAGACTCATGTAAACAAACAAATTTAAACCCAACTAATCACCTTTTCAGGCGCCTTCAGATTAGACAGAGTGATTAGCCAAATCACAGGCACCTGTGTTGAGGAACAAGGCACCCTGTAGGGTAGGTATTTCACAGTAGAAGGCTATGAGGGCTATTGTGGTTTGGATTTAGATTTTGATGGGAGAAGAGATGTGAAGACGATCATGGCAATAGGGGGCCATGGAAGTCTAAAGAGTGTTGTGATGGTTACAGAGAATGGCTGCCAAGAGAGCTGGGTGCCGATGGATGTAGATCTGGAATGAGTCGGAAGACCAGCGGCCCAGGGCTTGGATGATGTGGTCAGGAACTCCTGCCTCTGCATATGCTGTTGCTCCACCAGGGTAGAGGGAGTGCCCAGAAACATCAGGCAGAAAGTGTTGCAAGTGGTGTGTAAACCAGCGGCATGTGGGTATTGATCTGTCAGCTTGGAGCCATAGCTCGGGGTTAAGGGGGAAGGATGAGTCTTGTGTCTCCAGGTATGCGAGGAAGATTTGTAGGGGATCGTCCTCAGTATCAGTCTTATGGATGAAGATGATATTGCCCTTGAAGAAGCAATCTGCTTTGTGATAAGGAAGCTTGAAGGAGTAGGTGGTGTTAGAGAGGATGACAGAGTGGCAGAGAATGACTTTGCAGTAGTCACAGAATTCCTTCCAGTCAGGCCAGGTTAATTCACCAAGGCACATGACGCCATGGAAGCCAGATAGGAGAATGGAGAGAAATAGTTTGTCATCATGTAGCAGGGAAGGTTGGAGTAGTGAAGATATATGGGCCACCTCAGTGCAAAGAATTGCTCATTTGCAGTTGGTATTTATAGCACGAAGCTTCTTACATCCTCGGAGGGTATTGATGACAAGGTGGTGTTTATGGTGAATGCATATATCGGGGAAGGTGGTCGTGAGCTGGTTGACAATACCAGAGAGGTATGATGTAACAGAGGAGGGTATGATGTGGTGGCACATGTACACGATATAGAAGCTGAGTGTATCAGGGGAGGGGTTTAGGAGAAAGTGGTGTGCTTCACAAAAGTTGATGTAAGAACGCAGTGCTGAGGAATATGAAGCATGGGAGGAGGATTCGAGAACAGCACCAAGGGCAATGTTATGCTCACGCTCCAGGCGGGAGAGGGGCCAAGGGACCCGGGGGGGTCGGTTGGCCATGGGGGGGGTGGTTAGCAATGGACTGCCCCCAGCAGCACACGAGGAGGTGTAAATGGGAGGATACGGATTCAGGGGGCGAGTTGGGATGCCAGGTCTAGCCATAAGCGAGACAGGGCATCTGCCACACAGTTATCATCACCAGCGATGTGCAGGATACGGAGTTGGGTGTTGTGTAGTAGAAGGATGTCAATTGCATCAAGAAGCATAGGATTGTAGGTGGGGGAGGCGCACAGGGAATGGAAGATGTCGACTGTGTTATGGTTGTCAGTATAGATCACCAGTCGTTGCGGCCATGGAGCAGTCCTCGTCATCCATCGAAGGGCAGATAGGACAGCCAGTGCCTTGAAATAGAAGATAGTCTTCCCAGGTGTACGTTCGTCGTCCTCAATCTCATGATAGAATCCAACATCTTGGCCAGGGCACCAAAATCCAAGGCCGACGTTGGAAGCATCAGTGAAGAGGGTATTATGGGCAGTTGAGATGGGCCAGTCGACCGAGTTAAGAAGGAAAATTCCATTAGAAACTGCCATGTGACCAGCAAGCCATGTAAGCTCACGGACAATAGTTGTGTTAACGATAACCTTGGCATGGACATGTGACTTCCCACCAATCTTGTGATAGAGTTGGCATAATCCCAGGTGAAGGAGAGGGAAGACGTTGAGTGCCCAGTTTATCCAGCCTCTGAGCTTCTGGAATTCTCAAAGGGTTCGACATACACCTAGTATGGCAAAGCTGTGGATGGCATCAAGGAGGAGATCACAAGAGTGCATAGGCATGGTTATCATCATTGTGTTTGCATCGACCTCCATTCCGATGATGGTTAGGGTCGAGCCCCACACTTGCTTTACCTCACTGTGTGGGATACCAAGCTCATCCCAGAGGAGCAGGAGCCGTGTCTGCTTGGCGGAGAGCAGCTTGTCGTATGGTGCATAGTAAAGGAGGTTCCCTTCAAGTTCCCAAGAAAAGCCATCATCAACATAGGCGAAGACATCGGAAAGAAATTTTACGTCAATAGCAATCCACATTACGAGTGCAAAGAAGGCACCCCAGATGCCTCTGGCTGCATGGCTGCCGTAGTTGTTACACCAATCCACATTGAAGGAATCACTGATTTTGACAACCTGTTTGATCTGCCAGAGAGGGTGCATGGGTAGGGTGCAGTATGCACATGAAACATCACTCTTGAATAAAACAATTCATGTTGATGGGCCTAGGGTGATGCAGAGTTCGCAAAGAGTATGTCCAAGCAAGTGGAGGTTGTCAAGGGGGACAGAAACATCCGATTTGGGGATAAGGGCATTTCAGGAGTATGGATCAGCAGAGTGGTCCACGCAGAGCCTGAATTTGGTGGGATTGCATTCAGAGATAGTGACAGGAACTGCCAGCATCCCTGGGAGAAGAGTGTCGAAGGTGCATAAAAAGCACTGCTCATTGATTTCGATGTTGCGTTGGGAGAGGGCAAACAGGAGGTGAGCAGGGTTGCGTATGGGATAGATGTCATCAAATGTATTAGGGAGTATAATGCCATCAGTGTTTGCCCATGGCCAAAAGCCGGACTCGAGTCCATGGCATACAGACTGTACTAGACTTTGGTTTGGATGACTGCTCAGGAGGGTACGGAAGGCAGGGATATTGACTGGAGTTGAGACAACGAATAAATCTGGATTACTTTGGATGGTGGCAAGTGCTACATGATTCCTGAGTTCGTTAAGAGGAGCAGAAGGCAAGGGAGGCATGGTGAGAGAAGCACCTGCAAGAGTGGTACCTTCAGCCTCATCCTCAGTCCAGAACAAATCTCAGACATATGCAGGACAGCGGAGAAGGAGTGAGTTGGTGGATGGGGAATCATTTGTTTGGCATTGTCTTGGCAGGCGTAGTGCAAGCAGATTGGACATGACTGGTGTTGCGGCATTTGGAGCAGATGTGTGCATAAGAACAGGTGGCAGTACTGTTGGGACACTTTCCATCATTCCACCTTCGGCATGCCTCGTGTCAACGAGAACTGGGACCTCCGGATCATCGAGGTAGATCAGTGTCTCCATGCTCTCCAGTCACCCCAGCATTCTGGAGCCAAAGCATGGCAAGATTGGTGAAGGCAGTATGATCGGTGAGGAGCAGGTCACGGTGCTGGGCCACACAGAGTCGGATAGCCCTGTCAAACTGTATAACTCAGGTATGCCTGGAGGTGGGGAAGGAGGCAAACAACTGGCGGATGTATTTGCTGTATGCAACCAGTTCAGCAGCACAGTGGGGGAAGACAAAGACCATGGCCTCCCACATGGAATCACAGGCAATGACCCACTCGGAATGTGTTCGGACGACACGGGCAGGAGCAGCTGAGCCGGCAATGAGCTCAAAGTCTCCCAGTTTCTCTCTGTGCTGTTTGTCAAAAGAGACGGAGTACAGGGAAGAGAGGACACGGTCGAAGTCGACTGCCTTTCCAGCAAGGAGGTTCGTCCACTCGCTGTTAGGGAACTGAGGGCACTGCGGAGAGAGGAGGAGCGAAGACTTCACAAGCTTGGGCTCCCAGGAGAAATTCTCAAGAGCAAGCTGGCTCTGTCGGAGGCTGGAGGAGAGCCGCATGGGATCAGTCTGTTCCTGGATGACCCAGGGGAGGATGGATGTGTCAAGTCAGCAATGGAAGGACTGTCATTTGTCATCTGGGAGAGGGGACCCAGAGCACTTGGACAGAGAAGAGGACCTGGGACTGTATCCATTCTCGGGATTCTCAGTGTGTGGTCCCCCAAGAGGATTGTCATCATTGGGATGATCGTGTCCCTTGACGTTGGTAGGGGCACTTCCTTGCAAGGCGGCGGTGCTTCAGAAACATTCGAAGCCATCGAGGATTGCAAGGTACGAGGAGAAAGCCATGATAAAAGGGTCGCTTGCAGGGTCCGCACCAGATCGGGAGAGGATTTCATGGATGAGGAGGATAGAGGTGGGCTTCAAGATGTCACTAGCTCTGAAGCGCTCCGTGACCACGTTACAAAGTTCATGGACCTCAGGGCTAACAAGAACGGCCCGAGCCTGTCCTTCTCCTGCCTCTCCTTGCGACGCAGACTGTTCAAATTCTTGTGGCTCATCTCAGGTGTCTGTCATGCGTGAAACGAAGTTGATGGGAATTTATGACAAGGTTAGAACTGGATGGAGACACCCGAAAAGGTGCAGGAACTGTGGAGAAACCAGAAGATGTCAGTGGGAGAGGTGACCAAGGGTATACTTCGCTCACCCTGAGGGAACTCAAAGGTGTCAGCAAGGTGGCGACGGGGGCTCTTGAGTTCCTGGGTGAGCTTGATGAACCATGGCAGGTCTCACCTTTGTCGCAGAGACAAGGGAGGCTTGGTCTCATGACCGAGAGTACAACACCAAAATGGGACAAGGTCCAGATTGTGTGCGGAGCAACACATCTTGGTGGCTGTAAGGACAGGGAAAAAAATCGCCACATGAATGTTACGCACCTCGGATGATTAGACTCATGTAAACAAACAAATTTAAACCCGAGATGAACCGTGAGACCAGGTACAATCGTGGTACAATCAACTACCAATGATTAGAATCAGGACCCAATCTAATCACAACATAGCAACGACCATCTAATCGCCGCACAATTTGGGCTGATTCCAGCCCTCCTTCAGAGATTTCCGACAATTGTCAGCTCCGTCTGAGCCATTCACACATGTAACGACAATCGATGGGAGACGCCTAGCAAAGAAACAAGGTAGAGCTACAGCCTACAGCTCGAATTACACTCGAGAGAACTCGGATATGCCACATGAAGTGGTGGCCCGCTAGCGCATGTCGTGAATTGGAAATACTCACTAGTGTCCGTCTGAGTCCTCGCTACTCCCTGTTCACAGGACCTGAGGATCCCTGAACTCCACACACTAGCTACTAATGCTATCGAAGACGCACAGCAGAAGTACTTGTAAATAGAATGCAGTGTCTATAAAGCATTTCTGAAAGTAAAATCCTTCTTGTGTTGCCGGCTTCGTCGACTTCAATCGTGGTTGAACAATGCATACCTATGTTTCTCTGACTCTCACATGACCGGCTTTGGACGGTAGCGATCTCGGCATCATTTTTGTTCTTGTTGGTCATGACCTCACTCTCTGCCGCTAAAGACCTCTGGCTGTCTCTTGCACTCCCGGAGGCCTCGTTGTCGCGGCTCAGGCTCAGTGGCGATCCCAATTCTGCGATAAACTCGTCCTTCAGGCTGGGTGTGGCTGCCCAGGTTTGCTCGCTATAGCGAGGTCTCGTCCACTTTCTGACGCGTCCTAAGCGTATATGTGATGATCTAGGCGTCGGTCGGACTGGCGGGGCTTTCGGCTGCGCATTTTCATGCTCTTAGGACTGGGGTCGAGCAGGATGTCGCTGTAGATGCCAGGCATGCGGTCATTCATTTTCGTATGTTTTGAGTATTCTGTGTGTGCGGAAGGCGCGATTGACTTGCGTTTCTGGATAAGATAGCGAGGCGTGGTACACAGTTGATGGGAGGCTGCCAGATGGCGGGGTATGGGATAATATAGCTGGGCTCTACAGGACGAAAGGCGACGGCTTTGTCAGGATACACACCAACTTCCCTCAGTCCGTCTTTCGTGGTTCTCTGTCCCGTCGTCACATTATAATTTCAGCTTGACAGTCATCGCAGCGGCATCTTGCGCATCCTGAATATCCTAGACTCTCCAGCCACTACCCGAGAGGATGTTTCCAAGGCACTCGTGAACTGGGATGCTGTCGACTTCGAGACCGAAGCTGCGTCGAAGGGAATGTGCGCGACGGCCTTGCGATCGTTCAAAAAGTGGGATGCCCATCCTCAAGCAAAAGCTTTGCTCGGAACGCCTCCGGTGACTCTGGTAAAGATCGGGGATGCCCCAAAGCGAGCGACTTTGCCAGGCGCAGCACGCCCCCTGGATGGCATTCGGGTGCTTGATCTCAGTCGTGTCCTCGCAGGACCCATCGCTGGGAGAACTCTTGCTGGTAACGCATCTTGGACTCGCCAATGTCACTGAGGACTTATCTAGCTGCGTTTCCCATACAGCCCAGGGGGCGGATGTGCTCTGCGTGACATCTCCGAAGCTTCCAGCTTTGCCGCTTTTAGACATCGAAACGTCTCTCGGAAAACGCACGACGCAGCTTGACCTCACGCTCATTGCGGATAGAAATACCCTCACTCGTCTCGCTGGGGAAGCCGATGCGTTTTTGCAAGCATATCGTCCGGGCGGACTCGAACATAAAGGGTTTAGCACACAGAAACTTGCAAGACTGCGTCCGGGTATCGTCTGTGCTAATCTAACTGCTTGGGGCTGGGAAGGGCCTTGGAGAGACCGCAGAGGGGTAAGGATTCTATATTTAAAAAACGAATGCAGATACTGACTTCCGACTTAGTTTGATTCACTGGTGCAGACAGCCACTGGTTTCAACGTAGCGGAAGGCGAGGCACATCTTCAACTTGAAGGTCACAGTGAGGTCAGTTGCATTTTACTATACTTAGTGGCCGTCCTTATCTCAAGGATTTCTACTAGAATGGTGCTGCACCTCCTCGGACTCTTCCAATGCAGGCTTTAGACCATGCGGCGGCTTATTTCCTTGCATTCGGAATCAATGCTGCTCTATGCAGAACTATCATAGTATGTTTGGAACTGCCAGGGCGTTCCACAGCTGATGCATCCTTTGCAAAACTAGGAAGGAGGCTCATGGGAGGTCCGGGTATCCCTCGCTGCGGTGGGGCAATGGATCCGTTCTCTGGGTCGTGTAAGCCCCGAAGGGCTACCATTTCCCCCTCGAGTGTTCCCTCTACACCCGGAGATTTCGAACCTGTCGATTCCCTGGCGTCAATCGGTAGCCAGCGATGGGCGTCGAGAAATGACTGCCGTGAAGCAGGCTGCAGTTTTGTCGAAGATTCCAGCCAAGGAGGGACCAGCCAGTGAGGCACCGATGGCATTGAATGTACATACACCAACCTGGTTACCTCGATGTAGTTCAACTTAGCATATGTACCGTAACAAAAAGTCCGTGTACACGAGGTAGAAAATGTCGCATTGTCGAGATCCGCACGCCGTCATGTGAAAGTGTCGAATTGAAAGAATCCACATCCGAGCTCCGAGCCTTTCGTGTCCCTCCGACCCCTACCACGATGAGGCCCTCTGCAATTCGCCTCCTCAACATCCTGGTTCCCGTAAAACGGTGCGTACGGTGCAGAGACTGTGGGGTGGCGCGTGTGCTGAGCAAGGACGCGCGTGCAGGGCTGTGGATTATGCTGTTAAAATCCGCGTTAACCCCCAGCAGAACGGGATCGACCTCAATGTGAAGCATTCAATGGTACGTTGCAGAACTCTACTAGCATATTGATATAAATGTTGACTTGTATGTCCTTAGAACCCCTTCGATGAAATTGGTTTGTCGCCCATCGCTATAATGACGGTCCCACCTCACTTTCGTATGATTTTCAGCGATGGAAGAGGCAGTTCGCCTCCGGGAGCATCTGAAGGACGCCGTCAAGTCGATAAAAGCAGTAACCATCGGCCCACCTAAGTCCGTCGAAACCCTCCGGACTGCTCTTGCCATGGGCGCCGACTCCAGTATCCATGTGGAGATACCAGAGTCCACACCCTCGCCTGAACCGCTTGCCGTGGCGAAGACGCTGCAGGAGATTATCAAGCGCCAGAAGGACGGCGTTGACCTTGTCATCCTCGGGAAGCAGTCTATCGACGACGACCTCGGCATGACTGGCCAGATGCTTGCGGGCTTGCTGGGCTGGAGTCAAGCGACGTTTGCGAGCAAGGTTGACATTGATGTGGAGAAGAAGGAGGCGGTGGTGACAAGGGAGATCGATGGTGGAGGAGAGGAGGTTAGGTGTCGCTTGCCGTTGATAATAACGACGGACTTGCGGTGAGTGGTCCCTTGTCAGCGTGTTGTTGTATGCTGATTTTCCCGCTCCTCAATCTTTACAGACTTAACGGTATGCAATACTCTTTTACCTCTTACTCCTGTGCTAACCTTGCCGTCTCAGAGCCGCGTTACGCGTCCCTGCCCAATATTATGAAGGCCAAAAAGAAGCCTGTGGAGAAACTGACTCCTGCAGACCTCGGTATCGACTATACACCTCAGCTGGAAATTCTAAAGGTAACAGAACCTCCCCAACGAGTCGGAGGTGGAAAGGTGCAAAATGTAGACGAGCTCGTTGCGAAACTAAAGGAAGCTGGCATCACAGCTGCATAGATTGCATGTATGATGCAATAGAATACCTTCCACAGGAGCAATTGTGATTCAGGTATGAGACGAGAACGGATTATATTGTGTATTCCAAGTCCATTCTACAGTTGCTTTTGCATTACTTTATTTTACTACAGCATGAGGCGGGTGTTATGGTGGAATATGAACAAGGGGAACTACGACAGATGGATGTATCAAGGGCTACACAGAAAGAGCAAGACGGAATGGGGGCAGAGAACGTTAAATACGGTCGCTGGGAATGAGTGCACAGGGTAAGCGAAATGAAAACAAGGGGTTAATGTCCCAAAAACGACAAGGAAGGATGGGCACGAATTCGTCGCTATGTGTCATCCACAGAGATACCCTGGAGACGAAGTTAGCTTTCGATGCGCAAGGAAGGAACTGGATTGATGATACCTTTGACCGACATGCAGGACAATTGTTTCGGCCCGTCTCCAGCCACTTGTCCACGCAATTCTGGTGGAATGCATGGCGGCACTTCATGACGCGGATGTCATCCTCTGGCTGATAGTCGTCCAGACAAATGAGACACTAATGTGTGGAAGAAAGAGGTTATATTACTGGGGGCGAGAAGGCAAAGGCAGAGGCGACGTACCCGTTCGGTGCAGTTGGACGAAATTTTTTCTTCCTTCTCGTACTGCTCCAGCTGTGTTGACTTGATGATCTCGAGCCCAGACTTTTCAATCTCCTCCTTCGTTACAGTCGGCGGCTTTGCGTGGCCAAGGAGGTCCGCGAGTTCCCTAAAGAATAGCAATGTCAACTTCGTCCTTGGTGATGGAAGAGAGAGCGTACAAAAGGGCTTCTAAAGACGCAAGCGTGTCTGGTCCGCCATTGAGAATACTGTGGTTTGGCGGGTAATATCCTACAAAACAAGGTGAGCAAATGGATCAGGCAAGCTCGAACTGGAATACCAACCTCCAATGACATAGATCAAGAACGTCCTTGACCCTGGCGTATTCTCCGGCGCAGCATTGTGGTTCCTTCGCCCTGGACGTAAGTTCCGAATTGCTTCCGCAGCACGCGAATGCCATCCTCGTCCACGGCCACCACGAGTCCGCGGCTGTGCACCCGTCGCTTCGCCATCGACCGGCACTTCATTGGCTTCTTCACCGCCGTCCTGATCCTCGTCCGTGGGTGGCTGCATCTGCCAGTTTGCGTTGACAGATTGCACACCAACGACGATGACGGGTACGACGGAGTATGGGCGTGGCTGGGGTGATGCCTGAGGCTGAGGCGATGGCGGGTCGGAGTCTGCGAAGGGTAGCTCGGAGAGGGTAGGGTCCATTGCAAGAGAGGCGGAAGTAGGAGATGGAGATGAGGAGATGGCTGAGGCAGCAGGACTGGAAGGAAATGGGGTTGCAGCTGCTGCGGGAATGCCTTGCGCGGGAGATATGGCAATTGGAGGGAAGCGATAGAGTCTCCACCAATTGATTCGCCCATGCGCATCGACCTCTGGTATCGATCCTTGTGTCGTACTTGTATTTGCACCTGCTACTCCAGGAGGGTTCGTGGTTGATGTACTGTTATCCTCGACGCCTTCACCACGTTGGTGCGCATGAGGCATGCGCGAGGGGCCGGGGTCCGATGAGAATACCGGAGCGACTGGAACGCCTTCGTCGCTTGCCTCAGATTCTTGATCCTGCGCATCCCCAAACTCTGAATCCGAATCAGAGATGTCGCCGAGTGGGGGCATCTCGTCGTCGTCTTCATCCTCAGTATCATCGCTGTGATCGGCACTTGGCGCTGCGAAATTTCGCGGCACACTTGCCTCGACCGGCTCCGACTCTGATCCGGCAGATATCGTGGTATCCGCTGGAGGGTCGTTAGTGCTAGTCAGCGCAACTCGCAAATCCGTTTGCAGGTCGATCAGGAACCGTTCGAAGCTGCCTTCCGCTGGTGGTTGCCTAGCCTGGTCAGCAGCGGGAGCACCAACACCAGCCTGCTCATCCTCCCCGCTCCCTGGAGCAGTCGCACTCGCGGAGGCCGACGTGGGCGCAGTGGCCGACTCGCTAGCAAGCCCAAGCCCAAGGTTGAAGGCGCGCGCCATCTGTCCAAACAAGTGCTCGCGAGGGTCACCCGCGGGCGACGTAGTGGAGAGGTCGGTTTCGGACCCAGAGGTAGAGCTGAGGGTGGTGGAGGGTGGTGGCGTGGGGCGTAACCCGAGGCGCTCGCGGATGCTGCCCCAGGCCTGACGCAATCGTTCGGCACGGGATGCGTCGAGGCCGAGGCCTGCGGTGGGCGTGGGCGAAGTGGGGCGTGAGGCGGCGGGTTCAGAGGACCCCGGAGAACCAATGGGGGTGATGGCGGTGGTAGCGCTCGGCTCGGCGTTGTAGGCGGGTGGCCCGAGGCTGGAGGGGAGGAGGAGAGGCTGGGAGGTGCCGGTGAGCAGGGACGCGGCAGTTGCTGCTGCTGCAACACTTGTAGGTATTCAAGTTAGTTGAAAAATATGGAACAGATTGGGATATGGAACATACCTGAGAAGGGTTCCCAGCACATCAATGCTTCCGGATGATATTGCTCCCGACGGTCCATCATTCAATGGAGATGTTTGTGTGGATGGAGCTAGGGTGCTGGCACTGGGGTCAGGAAGATCTGTAGGTAGCTGAACAGGGTCGGCCCGGCGACCATCGGAGGTTGGTGTGGCGTCGAGAGTTGTCGAAGTCTGATTGTTAGACGGTGGGAGAGAGCCAATGGCCGAGGCAGGGGTCGAGCCCACTATGCTTCCGGGGCGGGACTGGAGAAGGGTAGAGAGGCGGTTCCGGGTTGTTGGAGGTGTTGATGAGGAACGCGGTGTGGGTTCGGGAACTTCGGATTGGGGTGCAGAAAGAGCGGATGGACGTGGAACGTCTGTAGTATGTACAACTCCCTGAACGACGACGAGCGTGCCGGGAGGCGGGAATTGGTGCGCAGGAGTTTGTTGAGCAGCTGGCGCCGGGCTGTCTGCGGAATTGTCCTGAGCACTTTCCACTTGGGGTGCAGGCGGTGTGCTGTCTAGCACGGGGTCAGGGCTGATCACAACTTCGTCCTGGTCGTCTGACTCTGGAGGCGCTGGGGTTTGTGTGGCGCCGGCAGCGCCGGTGTGATCCTCGGCCCTTTCGGCATCCGTAACGGTAATCTCTGGGACGTTCACCGTGGTTTCTTCCAATATCGGGGATGATAATGGCAATGGTGATGACGACGACGATGATGGACGATCGCTGCCCTCTGCCGGTTGCTCGATAGAGACCGCATCGAGGTCGCGGTCTACCCCTTTGCCCTTTTCATTGATGGGCGATGGCGGGACGGTGGACGAGCCTGCAGACTGCGACGACTCTGCATGCGATTGGAGTTCTGGGGATGCCTTGGACCACCGTCTAGAATTGCGCCATGATTTTCGCGAGCTGCCAGCAGGGCTGTCGACGTGTACGGATGGCTTGACAAGATTAAGGATGCTCCTGCGCACGGATTGACGGCGAGAGCGCCTCGGTGATGGAACAGGAGTAGATTCCGAGTCTTGCTCTGGAGGAGGAGGGCTGGGATCTGTGGTTGACGATGAGGTGAAGGCAGTGCGGCGTTGACGCGAAGAATTCTGGCCCATTGTTTCGCTGTAAATTAATGCAGGAAGGGCGTCCTTTATTGTACAATGCTATGTTCGCTGAACAGAGCTGGCGGTCGTCGCTGTTTTGAGGTCGTCGGTAAGCGCTGGTCGTCGTTCGGGTGAAAGCTCGCACAACGTCGTTGCCGATGAGTAAGGGCGTGATGTCACGTCACACTCAGCAATTTTCATTCATCACTGGCTTTCATCTACGCCTTTAGTCTACATAATCTTCATCTTCTATATGAATACTCATAAATCTGCAATAGTCTTCATTGTTAATACAAACGGCCGGCACGAACATGCTCGGCGTACTTTCAGAAACTCGGGCAGCGGCTTAGATTACGATACACTTTCTCTTGATCTCCATTGCCCGACTTAGCATCCAATAGCAATTCGGGCTTGCGTTATCAATGACTCATCCGGATTTTTGTAAGTATACCACTTGTATCTTCCAAGGGCATGCCTGTTGTAACTTTGAGATACATTGGTTATTGAACTCGAGACCTCAACTTTATCACACTCTGGCAATGTCAAGGCACATCACTTCTCGGGTTTTGCCCCCGTTTAAATCAGCTTAAGGCAGTGAGATGCTTGTGCCAGGTGCCAGCTGACTGGGGAATTGTCCGATGAACCGTTCGAGATGATCGGACATGGGGTGTTCAACCTCGCGCCGGCACGTGACAATGGAAATTAGGATCCGAGCGTTCCCGTTGGCACTTCAAAACTTTTACTCATGCTCAGCGTCCAGAGAATAGCACAAAAGGTCTGCAATCCTCCAGAATGCTCTATATGTAGTAATAAATTCTCTCCAGTCCGCAGGAAGGCGGTTGCGCGAGTCGAGTCTCCGTGTCGCTAGCTGGAAACGCGGACTTGCGACCCCTGCGGATCCATACGATGTTGTTGTTATTGGCGGAGGTTGGCACGCATTCTGAGGGCAGGGAACTCTACTGACCATCGTAAATATTTAGGTCCTGGTGGCTACGTAGCAGCTATAAAGGCTGCTCAGCTAGGTTTGCGGGTCCGTGTTTTGGTGTCAAGTCTGCGTCATCATCTCTGAACGACTTGTGTAGACCGCGTGTGTTGAGAAGCGCGGCTCTCTCGGCGGGACATGTCTGAATGTCGGCTGTATCCCCTCTAAAGCCATGCTCAACAACTCGCACCTCTTTCACCAAACACAGCATGACCTGAAAAAACGCGGTATCGATGGTGAGTTCGGACAAGACTTCCTCCACTTGTGCATCTCTAAATCGCAATCTCTCTCAGTCTCTGGCGTCAGCTTGAACCTCCCGACCATGCTTGCTGCAAAGGACACTGCCGTGGCTGGTCTCACCAAGGGTATTGAGTTCTTGTTCAAACAGAACAAGGTCGACTACATCAAGGGTGCCGCGTCATTTGCCTCGCCAACAAAGATCACGGTCGACCTTCTCGACGGCGGAAAGAGCGAGGTCGAGGCCAAGAACTTTGTCATTGCGACGGGTTCCGAAGTGGCGCCCTTCCCTGGTGGCGCAATCGAGATAGACGAGAAGCAAATTGTCAGCTCGACCGGCGCCCTCGACCTGCAGGAGGTTCCGAAAAAACTCGTCGTCATCGGCGGCGGCATCATTGGACTCGAGATGGGTAGTGTCTGGAGCCGACTCGGCTCCGAGGTAACCGTCGTTGAGTTCTTGGGCGCAGTTGGTGGTGCTGGTATTGATGACGAAGTTTCGTGAGTCTTCCGCGTGCGTCGTTGTTTCCGTGTTGGCTGACGGTGATGACAGCAAACAGTTCCAGAGGTTCATGACGAAACAGGGCCTGAAGTTCAAGCTCAACACCAAGGTCATCTCAGCTGAGAAGCGAGACGGCAAACTCTTTGTCAAGACTGAGGCTGCAAAGGGTGGCAAAGAGGAGACGGTGCGCAATCATACATTCTCAGTAAATTATGGTCCTCATTTTACGACAGCTCGAAGCCGACGTATTGCTCGTTGCCGTTGGTCGCCGTCCCTACGTCAATGGTCTGAACGTGGAAGCTGCAGGCGTTGAGCTTGACAACAAGGGTCGTATCATCATCGACGACCAGTTCAACACCACCGCCAAGAACATCAGATGCATCGGTGACGTCACCTTTGGACCCATGCTGGCCCACAAAGCCGAGGAAGAAGGTTTGCTCTAAATGCCTCGCTTATACCCTCCCCTCACCGGCACTCGTGCAGGTATCGCGGCTGTAGAGTACATCAAGACCGGCCATGGACATGTCAACTACCACGCTATCCCGTCCGTCGTGTACACACACCCCGAGGTTGCCTGGGTCGGTAAGACCGAGCAGGAGCTCAAGGCCGCAGGCGTGCAGTACAACATCGGCAAATTCAGCTTTTCGGCCAACTCGCGTGCCAAGACCAACTTAGAGACGGAGGGCTTTGTGAAGATCATTGCTGAGAAGGAGACAGATAAGATCCTTGGTGTTCATATCATTGGTCCCAACGCGGGTGAGATGATCAGTGAGGGTGTGCTGGCCATTGAATATGGTGCCAGCGCGGAGGACGTAGCCCGGACGTGTCACGCTCATGTATGTTGCTTCTGCTTTCGACCTGCACGTGTGCTGACCCTTGTCTATGATAGCCCACGCTCAGCGAGGCATTCAAGGAGGCGTGCATGTCGGCCTTCTCGAAGCCAATACACCAGTAGAAGCTTGTACACACTGACTTATCTTATTCCCTTCACCCCGTTTTCTGAATATCTCATTCAACACTTAGAGCGTGGAATTGGACCTCTCCGCGTTAATACAAGATATAATCTCTGATCATGGAGCATTTCCTTCACTGAAATACCGGTCCCGATGATAATCAGAATGGTCATCTACCTAACTAGTACACCCTTCTAAATATCTACACATCCAAGTACAGGCTAGCCAATGTTCGTAAGCCAGCATCTACTCCTTCCTGCGCTTCTTCTTTTCCCGAGTGTCGGCGGTGCTGCCATTTCCTTTGCCTCCGCCAAGACGAGCTTTGCCCGCTCGCTTGTTCACCACGCGCTGCAGTGCGCGCTTAACCTCGCCATCGGGAAATAATGCAACATCAAAGTAGTTTGTCGCATAGTCTAGGAGCCTGTGAAGGGGGTGGGAGGTCAAATCAGCTCTGCGGACTTTTGTGGTAGAGAATAAGGAAGAAAACTTACCACTCGACCTTGACATCGGAGACAGTGCGGATGTAGGGGCGTGTGGTCAACACGAACTCGTTGAAGAGCACCCACTCTGGCTGGCTATCAAGCCCGCACGAAGGGTGCAGTGCTACGACCTAGGCGCACGTTAGCTAGAAATATATGAGGTGGGCAAGGATGGGACGTACCTGGTTATCTTTGACAGTGAGGTAGTTCCCCTTCTCACCCTCCTTGTGCGCAACCTGCATGAAGAAGCCACAGACGAGGGCCTGTCGGATATTGATGTAGAGCTTGCGCTCGTCGGAGAGGGATACGAGGTCGACGTCGAACTTTTCCATTGTGCGCTGTAGCTGAGCACGCACATTGTCGGCCTGCATGAGCGCACGCTGAGAGAGGTAGTGAGCCCGTGTCCAACTCTTGTCGTGTTTGTCTGACGTATGGTTAGTGAATTCAATTGGATTGAGAAACATAGACGTACTCTGAACGTATTGGTTATACACGTTTAGCAATGTCAAGTGGTCGCTGTCTGGAACAGTCAGAAGCTGCTTGGCGGCGTCTGCTTCTCGTCTTTGGTTGTTGGGCCGAATCCAGACGTTGGGCACTAGACGGCGGGGTCACCGGTCAGCGCAAATTTCTGAGCAAAGATGATCGTAACATACCAGACATCATGGATGTGATCGTCAGCATTTCGTTGCTGCACTTGAACTCCGGGCTAACAATCAGCATTTTCGATAGCTGAAGAGGCTCAGTCAAATTCTGGTGTTTTCAATAAGACGGAGAGTCATACCTGAGGGTCAAGAGGGAATTCAGCCATAATCGCGCCAAGCGCAGTGAGATTGCCATCATCGTCGAGCGCTGAAAGATAGTTGAGAAGCTCCAGGGCACGCATTAGGGTTTCCGGAGCTGGGGCATCGACATAGTCGAATTTCACAAGATCCTGAACAGGGTATTAGACGAGAGCTGGGCTTTGAATCGAAATTACGGACCTTAATGCCAAGTTTCACTAACTCCAACACCGTATTACTCAGATTGCTCCTCAAAATCTCCGGATGTGTCTGCTCCTCCAGCTCCGACATAAAGTCCTTCTCGGTGTACAACCTGAAACACTTTCCCGGCCTCGTCCGTCCGGCACGTCCCGCCCGCTGCTGTGCGGACGCTTTTGAGATAGGGCTCACCAGCAGACTCTCTACCCGGATCCGTGGGTTATACACCTTTTGCTTCGAGAAGCCGGGGTCTACGACATACACGATCCCGTCGATCGTCAGCGAGGTCTCAGCGATGTTGGTCGACACGACCACTTTGCGTCCCGGCGGGCCCCCTCCAGTGCGCGCGCTTGGCGGCGGGTCGAATATCCGCTGCTGCTGCTGGGGCGGGAGCGACGAGTATAGGGGAATGCACACTAGCGGTCCGACTGCCTCCGCACTCTGATTCATGAGGTCGTCTGCTTCAAGCTTGATCTTGCGGCATGCGTCTTCAATCTCCTCCTCGCCCGTTAGGAAGAGAAGAATGTCGCCGGGTTCTTCCGCGCGGTGGATCATGAGCACGGTGCGGATGGCGGCTTCGACATAGTCGGGCTCGGGCTCCTGGGTGTAGAAGACCTCGACGGGGTGCGTGCGCCCGGGGACTTTGAAGAGCGGCGCGGCAGCGTCGGCGGTGAGGCCAAAGTACTTTTGGAACTTGAGAGCGTCGAGGGTGGCGGACATGACGATGATTTTAAGGTCAGTCCGCCGCTTGGCGAGTGATTTGAGGAGACCCATGAGAATATCTGTCGCGAGAGTGCGTTCGTGGGCTTCGTCGAGGATGATGGTTGAGTACCGGGTGAGATCTGGGTCGTTCATGGCTTCCCGGAGAAGCATACCGTCGGTCATGTATTTGAGGAAGGTGGTACCAGGCTCGGTCATGTCTTCGAATCGGATCGAGTAGCCTACGTGTCGCCCTAGCTGGACGTCCATCTCGTCTGCGACACGTTTTGCGACGGACATGGCAGCCACCCGGCGTGGCTGTGTGCACGCTACCAGCTTTCCCTTGGTATGGGGTAGATCGGAAAAGGCGACGAATTGTGGTATTCTGTAAAAGATGACGTGAGCAGGTGATTGCAGGGGAGATGACAGTGAACGTACTGTGTGGTCTTTCCGGACCCCGTCTCACCAACCATGACAATGATCTGATTTGCACTGAACTGGTCCGAGTCGTCAGTTTACTCGTGTAAGATAAGGAGGGCGGCGTCATCCCTGCAGGAGGCAGAACTCAAACCCTCCCTACGATGTTTGAAGCAGAATACTCACCATTTGGAAAAAGTCGTCCATTTTTGCATAGACGGGCAACTTTTTCCGGACCTCTAGGATTTTCTTGTACTGGTTTGAGAGCGGTTGCTTCGTAAATGGATTGATATCTTGCTCCTGTGTGGAAAATGAGAACATGAACAGTAGACGATTAGATGACTCGGACTAACCATGGCTTTCCGGACTTGGTCGCCTTTCACCCTTCGGGGCATGAAACCATAGAGAGGCTCCTTGGCAGCTGGGTTGGATGGACCAGCACCTCGTTGATGAGACGGCAAGTGAGCGAGATATGGGTTATCGCGTGTGGGCTGAGCCATGACTGGTAGGGAACAGGTCTATGATGAGTGTTCGGTTCAGAAAAATAGTTGGTCACGTGGTATCAAAACATTGTGTCTACCAAGTTATCTCTTTTTTCCTTTGGCTTTTTTCTTTGGACCAGTAATTGACTCGGGCAACCACTCATTGACTGGCTCGAGCTGCACTTCTTCCACCACTCCGCGCCCAGCCAAACTATTCAGCCGTGGTGGCGGCGTTCCCCGTTCATCCTCCGCCTCCGCCTCTGCTGCGGCCTTGGCAATTTCCTCCGGGCTGACAGTCTCACCGCGGCGGATACGAGCAGCGATTTCGGGGGTGACACGGACGCGCTTCACGTTTGTCTGGAAGCCCGGTGCTGGGCGGGCCACGAGGATTTATTTTCATGTTAGTTTAGCAATATAGAGAGACCCACCGCCTTTGCCAATACCATACAGCCGTAGGCGCCGCGCAAGGTACCACTTGCGAATCAAATAAGCTGAGAGGAGGAGGACTGGTGGTATTCTGTAGGATGATTAAAGACATGGGCTTGAGCAAGAAGAAGGACGTACGTGACCCATAGCATGGACGGGTAGTCGTCCGAAGTCGTTGACATGGTGGTGGTCAGCGACAGACGTGATGCATCACTCCTGATGCAAACCTGCACTCTGCTCACGCGGTCGCCGTCTGCGCTCGTCTCGCACCTCTCTCATCTCTCCAAGTCCTACGCCGACCACACTCTCCTCTTCACCCTCTCGCCCAATGTCCCCGCCGCAGATCTCTCGAACATCGTCACCCGCCTAACCACCTTTTCTCGCACCACCATCGGCTGTCTCTCTGCCCCGCTCCCTGGCCCCGCCTACCAAACTCGCATTGCCTGCTCCCTTGCGCTCTTTACGTCTTCCTCCGCCGTCCCTTTCCGATCCACCATTCCTGGTCGCCCCTCCCCGCAGGTCGGTCGCTGGCACACGTTCCGCAATAAGGACAACGACAACGCACCTCGCCCACCAGAAGGTGAATTGAGTAGTTGGGCCGAAGTCTGGAATAGGACTGCAGGAGGCACCCCGCTGCCGTCGGGGCTACAGGATATCAAGTTAGTCTAGCAGGTGAGGGTCAGTCTGCCGCTGACCTCCCCTTAGCCCCGACGACGTCAACGAGGTTGTATATCTCACCGATCACGCACCTGAAGGGCTTGTAAACTCTCTAACTAAATTCCCGCATGCGTCCAAGGTTCGATGATTGAAATTTTCTGTCCTCGCGTTGAAAACTAACATTTACGCGTAGCTTGGTCTCATTGCTGCGTCAACGCCGTTCATCACAGGACGACCAGTCACCCTTTTCCATAATAACAACATCTACGATTCGGGCGCCGTAGGTCTCGCGCTGAAACGTGCTCCGCGAGCCGCCGCACAAACCAAGTTTCTTGGAGTCATCCCGATATCACCAGTCATGACCATCACTGAGTGCGTATCTATCACTCGCCAACAGGTGTAACCACTGACCGCTTTTACAGCTGCGAAGGGAATATGCTCAACACACTCAATAATACCAACCCTACCCAGCTCCTCCTCGACGCCATCCGCAAAAGCGGTATTACCATGGACGCTTCGGAGTCGTTTAAAGACGACCAAACGTTTCTGCTTGGCGTAGTCCCGAACTCTGAGGTGCGGCAGATGTACACCATCACCGCTGGGGACCCTTGGCGCGGCAACATTGCACTCGCGTCGCAGAATGCGCCGGCGGTGGGCACGCAGGTCCAGGTACGCCTTCGTCCTTTCCATCGATTCTCGCTGGAGGCTTAAGCATTTCATAGTTCTTCCACCGCCCGAAGTCGGCTGAAGTTGAAGTGCCAGTAACGAGACGGACCGAGGATATCACTTCTTTAAGGTTCCTCGCATGCCCTGAGCCATCGTTAGAGTCTGTGGTCGATGATTCGGGGGAGGTGGAGACGCTGCAGGACATGTTCATTGCAGCGAGTGAGAATGGGTTTGTGCTGGGTCAGGCAGATGAGAATACATGGACGTGTTCAGTCCCGGGCGGTGTAGCTTCTCTCGAGTGGTCAACTGTCTCCCATGAGACAATTGATTGACTGGGAGGTTACTACGACTCATTAAGGCGGCAAACACTTAGAGTATTCAATTTGAACTATTTCCTGTGGCATACGCTCGCTACTTGCATGCTGATTGTACTGATTACTTTTCTCGCACGACGACGATTATCGGCGCAGACGCCAAGTTCCATATTGCTGCCAAAAGCGGTGACTACATTTGCCTATATATATAGAAATACAGATAACTACGTATTCGAACACAAACCAAGGTTTTCAACCATTTTCCGCAAGGTAATATTCAGAACCCGAGTGTCATCCTCTTTCGTTATCATTTCAGAGCCACCACGCCACAGCTCCTCATGGAGATTGAGAGTCGGGTAAACTGCCGTGCCCTCCCTGCCTCCCCAGTCAAAGTCGATCAACCAAAGCCTCCCTTGAATATTGCAGACGATGTTTGCATCGCGTAAATCGCCGTGCACCATACCATGCTCGTGGATAGATGTCACCAGCTCTCTAAGCCAAACCTCCCATTGCTGTCGATGCACACTGAGAGATGACGACAGAGAAACTGGATGGATATCTGGAAGGTACTCCATAGCAACGCCATACCATCCACCGGGGAGGCGCTCACAGGCCAACAGGGCGGGTGCATGCCCTCGACTTGCACAGAACTCGTGTAACCCCGCCGAGTATGTTGGAGTAAATTTGACGAGAATCGGTTCTCCTGACTCGTCCTGCGCGCGGTATAGGTAGCGGGATGCCCGATGCTTGTCCCAGGGGACTAGGTTATATATCATCACAGATGCGGGTAAGGAGGACAGACGCAGCAATGAAGGCGGTACGCAAAGCCTGGCGATCAGCTCCGCCTGCATTTATACGGAGACAGGAGATTAATGAGGTTAGGCCAATAAGGCGAAATTTGCCAGCCAATGTTAGCATGGCGTAGAACCTAACATCAGACCCTAGGTTATGAAGTTAGACCTGGATGCCATGATAGGGTCTGATGCTCACCTATCACAGATATACCAAGACAAGGGATGCGCCATCCACAGAATCGGCGCTGGTCCTTTGATGACTTGATCGCGGCCTTCTGCGAATGGGCGAGGTATGAAACCAACTGTGGTTCCGGTAGCGAAGAAATACCAGTTGTCCAATTCTTGAACTCGACTATCATCGATGCCATGTTATGGGGACCGTTCAAGTGCCCATCTGTCCTCACCGAAGCGATGGATGATGCGTGCAGGAATGGAATAGGTCGCTCCCTCGCGCCGAGAATCTGGTTAAGCAGAGGCAACCCAGCGTCTCTCCTCTCATCCTCGTTGTTGTAGATCCTGCACATCTTATCTGCAAACTTGTCTACCGCCATCCGAATGGCGCTTTTCTCATTTTCTGTGAGTCCGTCGACACCTACCTCGCCCTTAACAATATCTTCAAACAGTCCAAAGCCATCGTATAGGAGCGAGAGGGGCGGGATAGAGGAATCGGCCTCCGGTCGGTCATCGAGTATTGCTTCACCGGCACTTTGCTGCATGAGGGCATATTCACTGGCTTTTCCATTCATGGAAGGTGCTTCCGTGGCTAGCTTGTTGCGCTTTCGCTGGTCTAATTCTGAGACGTCTGTAGGAGATGAGTGGGTGTTTGAGCGAGAGGTAGTGGGAAGGCGCACACAAATCCTCGTGCTTGCGCTTAGAGTTGCTACCGCGTTCGCCGCCACCGTCATCTAGTATAATGATACACTTGAGACCCAAAAGCGGATGGCGGAGACGTACTGGAAGTTTGCACGAGTAGTATCTCCTTTTCGTCAAGCTCGAGCTCTACAAGCTTCATCGCATAGTGTAGCTCAGCAGCCTGGTCCTCGTCGTAGAGCTCAATAGATCTGATAAGCTCCCTTAGTGTTTTCACGTCCTGTTTAGTCGACAACTGCGTTTTCTTGCTGCGCCACACCACGAGTAGACCAGGGTCCACACCATCCAGACCATGGAGGTTGTTGCGCTTGACCTCCTTTTTGAGGCCCGCGATACATTCAGCATAAACACAGATGGGCGATCCAATAAGCCTCTTCTCGTGGTCAATGAGGCCGCACCAAATCTTGGTGTTGGCCATGGTAGCCTAAATAAATCTTTAAAATGAGTTCCACGCCCAATGACCCTACGTTAAGGTTAGACACGGTACACGTGACTTTCCGCGACTTGTTGATTTCCACGTACAGGTCGACTTCTGCCACCACCTGGCCTGGTTCAACTGAGCCTTCATATTCTCTTCCCTCCCCCCTTTGCAAATTCATAGCTAGGCGAGGACCATGAAGCGCCATGCCAGAGGACTCGATATCAGCATCCGCGGTGACGAGCTCGAGCAGCACCGCATCCAGCTCGAGCACACCCTCCAGCACACAGAGTTGTCATATCGCCTGTCGTCAGTGAGTGACGATGAGTACAACGACCATGACAGTTTTGAATATCCTCGACATAACTCTGGTCCCGCGCCGTTTCCGTCGTTCGAGATTCCATCGAGAGACGATTTTGATGGCGAGACGCATAGCCAGATACACCCGTGGTCCTACCGCACAGTTGATGATGAAGTGGGCATAAATCCGTATGCTGGTGGGGAGACAATGTCTACAGCTGCGCACCATGCGAGTGCCTTGACTCTTAGTGCTGGTCTAGGCGGTGGTCGAGCTGGTCGACGTGATATCAGCCTTAGCGGAGCCGAGTACGATCCCGACCGTCCATTGCAAGACATGATCGCGGGCGTGGACAGCAAGTTGAGCGTATTTGACATGGAACCCTCTCGCTCTAAATATCCCGTATGTTAACATACCCATAACATGACTAAAATTAATGATCTATGCAGGGCGTGGGTAGTGTCACCTTCGACCCGCTCGTTGTCGACAGCACCGCTGAACTCGACCGCGTTCTCCAATCCGGATATGCCCCCGCCATGCATCTCCAGTCTCCACTTCCCTCTTCTAGCTCCTCGTCAGCCTCCGATTCGGGGTCGCACGCCCAGCCACACAATTCCCCTCGCCCAAAACTCTCCGATGCACTACGCCGCGTGTCCTTCTCCCCCAGACGCCCGAGAAGCAACCCGGGATCCCCTCGCGCGCCTACGAGAACCCTTCCAAGTAATGGTGAAACCATGCCTACACCGAAACCCAAAAAACGCGCCACCACTAGTATCTTTCCGTCATACCCTACCCCACACCAGCCGCAAGTACGTCTCCATCCGCCGACCCCCTCGAGCAGTGGTTCCCAGTTCTCTAAGATGGCGCGTGGGATTACCCGTGAAATTGATGCAGCGCAACAGCAGGGCTCAGGCTCGGGTTCGGGTTCAAGGCATCATATGCAAGAGCGGAACCCGTTTGACACCAGTGCGAATAAGGATGAGAACAATCGGTCTGTGAGGCAGCCGACGCCGAGGAAGCCACCTCCCTCGGCGATGAAACAACACAGGGAGACGCCAAGGGCGAATGTGCAGCTACCGGATGTGACGGGGCTGACGAGCGCAGTGGAGTCACCTGCGAAAATGGGGGCAGAGTATTATGCATACCGGGTTGAAAATGGGAGTCCGCGGGAAATCGAAGGTCGGCTTTTTCCCCCATATTGTACGAGTCTAGCCGGTTTAACTGATTCATATACATAACCACAGCACGGTTAATGGGGATGCTGAACAATGTGCAAGCGAAGCTGCAGCACTTGGAAGAAGAGAACGGAATCTCACGCCGCCGGGTGAGAGAGCTCGAGCTTGAATTGGATGTGTGTAAGCACGACGTGGCAAGGGAGCGAACAAGGGTTTTGGAGCGAGAGGAAGTGATCGTGCAGCAGCAGCGCGACGCATCTCATGCGAATTTGAGTGGGGCAACGGTGGGGAGAAGGAATAAGGGCAAAGCAAGGGCGCGGGATACAAGTATTCTAGCGAGTGGAGAGCGGGAGGTGTTGGGTGAGAGGTATCGAGAGGCGGTAGAGGAGAAGAAAGGTTCGTTGTAGACTTCTTCCGCCGTCTTTTTTGAAGCAGGGCTGATGGATGGTCGGGAATAGCTCTAGAAGCCCTCATTACGACGCTGCGGACGCACCTAACACGTCTTACGGCGGAGCTCTCGTCACACCGGGAGCTCCTCGCTGAGCTGAGGGAGCTTCGAGACTCGGATGTGCGCGCGCTGCAGCAGAAGAGCGCTGAGATTGAGCGGTTGAGGGAGGAGGTGGAACGGCTCGCGGGCGAGGTGGAAGTTCTCAGGGGGGTGGTCGAGGAGGGGTTAAAGGAGAGGAGATCTGTGAGAGAGGTGTCCGGTGTGCGTGATTCCCAAGCGGATGTTGCGATGTCGCAGGATGCGGATGATCAAGACGAGGAAGATGAGGTTTCAGTGGTTGAAAGGAGTCGGGAGCAGGAGGACGTAAGTGATTGTGAGGAAGGAGGCAACCACGACGACGAGCCCGCACCCTTCGATCCTGTCTCTATCCTCGGATCTTCGCGCAACGAGAACGCAAGCGGCGCTGCACGTATCGGAGACAGGACAATGCGGACAGACCACGCCACCCTTGGCTCTAGCCACCTCGCGCAATCTCAGTCTCAATCGACGCCTGCGCAGTTCATCGATTCTGCAGAATTCGAACGTATCTCGGCCGAAGTAAAAGAGCGCAGATCCATGGAACGCTTGGGCTCCGGCTCGGCGGCGCACGCAGCCCCGCCTCCGATGCCCACCCAGCGGGCGACCGTACAGGATGCCTCGGACGATGATGACGATGGTAGGGATCACAATGAGGAGGACAGTCGCCGTCGCGGGTCTCCCGTGCCACCTGCGACCCGAACACGCGCACCACAGCCATCGTCCCCTTCGCGGCCTGCGCCCACTCTCACTGAGCGCCGTGGCCATTTGCATACTGGACCGGCAGACGAGACGCCATTTCCGCAGATCCGGGGAACACACCTCGAACGATTGTTCTTTTCTGCGCCGGAGCACAACGTAATGACGTGCGGCGTGTGCCATCGACGCCGGCGTACGGATGGGGACGGGGACGTAGAACTTTCATGGCTTCCCTCCAGGTTCAAGAGCGGGCGGGTAACGCAGGATGCAAATGAACGAGAGGAGGAAGCGAGGGAGGAAGACAATGATGACGAGGGCTTCGCGGAAGGGTCCGAGCCCCAGCAGCCCGAATATCGTCGCAAAAGCAAGCACCCGGAAGGGGAACGTGTTTTGTTCTCTAAGGACCCTCCTTCGTGGCGTCTGCAGGCGCAGAGAAGTGGATTGCCACCACAAACGGTGGTAGCCAGGGTAATCAGAGACTTGGAAGACGATTTCACACACTATAAGGGGTGAGTCTAGAGTCTGCGTTTTAATTTTGGGCGCCACGGCCGATGCTCCTGCTTTTGATTCTCCAAAGGATATACGTGGAGCTAGCAGACCAGTACAAAAGTATGGATGCCGCCTCGGATGTACCCCGGAGGAACATTCTTGCGAAACATCTCAAGGAGGTCGTGGATATTTTGGAGCAGAAGGTAGGCAAGATCTGAGTTTTGTGTTTTGCCTCATTTCTCACTTCTCATTTCATTTTCTCCTGTACAGGGCGACCAAATTGCGTCACTGTATGATCTGCTCACCTTCAAAGACAAACCTGTCACGCAGTCGGTGGTCCCCAGCAGATCTACCAAGGCACGTACGGCGTCTACCACGGCCCTTGCGTCGTCATCAGTAGGCAGGAGTATGGGGGCAGGATTGAGGCAACACCCCGCTGCCTTTGCATGACGAAGGTAGGTTTGGGGACTTCGAACATCTGGATGTGGCTCTGCACTCCCACATGTGTAGGTTGTAGATTCTAAGCAGGTCCGAGTTTCTTGCACAATGCCCAGTTGGCGCGCTTGCCGATATTTTATATTCTAGTATTTGTACCCACTTCTTGTACACATTTATTGCATGGCCGGAGGTAGAGGGTGGCCGGTTGGATTTGAACTGAATTTGATTCAAGATTTGTCCTGTGGTCATGCGAGGTGCAAAGTTGGGAATTTAGCCTCGGCTGAAATGTATACCTGAAGAAATACTTTGTGTCCAATTTTTGTAATGGCTAAAACTATCACTTTGTGTTTGCCTCATATTTTGAACCAGCCAGGCAGCCTTGCAATGGGAGGCTTCCTGGATGAAACACAAGGTTGACCTTGAGGATCTAAAAGTTGGGCAGGGCTTACTGAAAATGTTGTGGTTGGCTGCCTTTTTGGGCCTGTCTGAGTGTGAACCCATGGTTAAATTTCTTCTCGTGACTGTCATCCCGATCGCATATTGTTCTGGCTCCAGCGGTCATGGACGACAGACCGCACAAGGCCCATCGACCGGCACAGTCTGGCGCAAAAGCAGAGAAAAAGGACAAGGGGAAAGGAAAAGAGAAACAAAAAGGCTTCAATGAAAAGGTGAGTAACACGGTTAATATCAAATTTTAGATGTAACGATCCATAGGCCTTTGCCCCAAAATCTGGTCGTCGTGCAGACCGACAGGGCAGACGAAATGTTGAACGGGACCAGACACGACTCCACGTTCCTCTAGTGAACAGGACTCCTGATGACGAGCCTCCTCCGGTCATCGTAGCGATTGTTGGGCCGCCCGGAGTTGGGAAGACTACTCTTCTAAAAAGCCTAGTGCGGCGCTACGCCAAGCAAACTTTGAACGAAGTCAAAGGCCCCGTTACTGTGATCAGCGGCAAAAAACGGCGATTGACCTTCATCGAATGCAACAATGACCTCAATAGCATGATCGACATCGGCAAAATTGCGGACCTCGTTCTGTTGATGATAGATGGGTCCTTTGGCTTCGAAATGGTGTGCACATTCACAATGCTCTCCAACACCACTTTTCTCGTTATACGCCTGCCCGCTTTCCACCCGGCGAGGCTTATCATGTCTATCCTCGCACTTCTGGGGTTTCATTCACTTCAAATGGTCGAGTCAACATGGGACACTCACCGTTCCTCGTTTCAATCACCTCGCTCTGTCTGCGACCTTTCATGCCTCATAATTTCTGTCTGTGCGAAACCACAAAGATTGACATGTATCATGCTCTAGGAAACTTTTGAATTCCTCAACATTCTGCAGTCGCACGGCTTCCCCAAAGTCATCGGCATCCTCACCCACCTTGACCTCGTTAAAAAAGCCGCAACACTCCGCGACACCAAAAAGGCACTCAAAAAGCGGTTTTGGACCGAAATATACCAAGGCGCCAAGCTCTTCTACCTCTCTGGCGTGCTCAACGGCCGATACCCCGACACAGAGATCATGAACCTCTCGCGATTCATCTCCGTTATGAAATTCCGTCCCTTGGTCTTCCGGAACACACACTCCTACGTGCTCGCGGACCGCCTGGAGGATCTGACACCACGGGAGCTCGTGCGCACGTCAAAGGGAAAGTGCGACCGCATTGTGACAGTGTACGGCTATGTGCGCGGGACCAACCTTCGCAAGGGTACAAAGTTGCACATACCCGGCGTCGGCGACTTGGAGATGAAGAGCGTGACTGTGCTGGGCGACCCATGTCCGATGCCGGACGCTGACTCGGAGAAGAGGCGGAAGCTAAGCGAGAAAAAGAAGCTCGTGATACATGCGCCCATGAGCGATGTGGGCGGTGTTATGTATGACAAGGACGCAGTCTGGGTGAATGTGCCTGGGAGCTTCACGCGTGGAAATGCCGATGGTTTGTGCCTTTGGACCTGACGTGAATTTTGCGGTGTCAATTTTTTTTTTTTGCATTTAGTTCCTCAAGGCGAAGGGGAGCAAATGGTGATGGACCTGCAAGATGTCGGCTCCACCCTTGAAGACGCCGTGGCCAAAAGTCAAATCCGGCTCCTAGGCACGTCCTCGAGAAACCTTGTGGTTGACGATGATGTCGACCTGGACGACGATGAGGACGACGAGCCCGACTCCGATAGCCAAGTCTGTAGCGACGTGGAAGACGATGATTCGGGCATCGACTCATCCCTGGAAGGTGATGCTGATCTTCAAGAAGACCGAGTCCAGGATCCGCGCAGCACCGGCCGCTCTACCCATCGCAACGTGACGAGGATCGTTCCCTCATCTAGAAAGGCGCAGCGCACGGACATCGAGTACGCGGAAAGTGATTCTGACCTTGAAGATGATGATGCTGGAAATTCCGGCATAGGTGGAGGAAGGGTGAGGTTCAGTGGCGACGACGACGATCACGATATTCCGAGTGACGAGGATGAGGAAGATGAAGCAGAGGAGGACGAAGGAAATGTTGAGACCATACCGAGATGGAAGCAGAACCTCACGGAGCGCGCACGACTTTCGTTGAGTCGAAAGTCGCGCCGGAAGGATTGGACGAAGCTGATATATTCTACTTCCTTGACGCCCGAGCAGATCCTCAATGGTCATGACGAGGAAAACACTTCGCAACGGGATGAGCAGATGGATGAGGATGATCTCTTCCAGATAAAGGGGAGAGCGGATGCAGGACAGGATGAGGTGTTAGATCGGAGTAAAGATGCGCTGGAAGCGGATGAGTTGAAGAAGTGGGAAGATGAGGAGATGCTGGAGTCGATACGGCATCTGTTCATCACTGGCGATGATACTACAGGTGGGCATGGGGACGATGAAGAGGGTGGAGCCTTCGGTGAGCAGGATGACGAGGACGATGCTCAGGAAGATGGTGACGACGAGACTCTAACTCCCAATGACGCCGAAGCGTCTCGTGCCTCGGTCCTAGCCGCCAAGAAGGAGGCTCTGAAACGCAAGTTCGACGAGCAGTACGATGACCCCGAGTCCTCCAAGCTCGACTTCTACGAGGCCGCAAAGGACGAAATGGCGCAGCAGCTTGCCCTCAACCGCGCTGAGTTCGCGGAGCTCGACGCCGACGCTCGCCACCTTGTAGAGGGTTTTCGACCGGGGCAATATGTACGCATCGAGCTTGCCGACGCTCCCTGCGAGCTGATCGAGCACTTCGATCCCTCCTATCCCATCGTCGTGGGTGGGCTGCTGCCGGCCGAGGAACGACTCGGCTACGTGCAAGTGCGCATCAAGAGGCACCGGTGGTTTGCGCGGACGCTCAAGACGAATGACCCCCTCATCTTTTCAATAGGATGGCGTCGCTTCCAGACGGTGCCAGTGTACTCCCTCGACGACCATTCGATTAGGATGCGCATGCTCAAATACACACCGGAGCATATGCACTGCTATGCTACGTTCTATGGACCAGTATCGTTACCGAACACAGGGTTCTGTGCTTTCAATACGCTTGACGGGGAGATGCCAGGGTTTAGAGTGAGCGCGACAGGGGTAGTGCTGAACATCGATCGCTCGGTGAAGATTGTGAAGAAGATTAAACTGACTGGGGTGCCGTATAAGATCTATAAGAACACGGCGTTCGTGAAAGATATGTTCAACAGCGCATTGGAGGTGGTCAAGTTTGAAGGCGCCAACATCAGGACAGTATCAGGGATCCGGGGGCAGATCAAGAAGGCAATGCCAAAGCCGGATGGCGCGTTTAGGGCGACGTTTGAGGATAAAGTGTTGATGAGCGGTACGTTCCCTTGGTGGTCATCACTCCCTCCTAGACTTATCTATATCGTGATTCAGATATCGTCTTCTTGCGGGCGTGGTACTCTGTGCAACCACGCAAGTTTTACAACCCCGTCACCTCGCTGCTGCTTTCAAGCAAGGCACACTGGATGGGTATGCGTCTGACAGGTCAGGTGCGACGTGATGAAGGCCTGAAGACGCCTCTGAACGTCAACTCGACCTACAAGCGCATCGAGCGACCCCCTCGGCGGTTCAATCCTCTGGTGGTGCCCAAGAAGCTGCAGGCCTCCCTGCCATATGCGTCGAAACCTAAGCTCATGACCGCACAGCGTGGGCAGACGTACCTCCAGAAGCGCGCAGTGGTGATGGAGCCGGAGGAGAAGAAGGCGGTCGCGCTTCTACAGCAGATGCGGGCGCTGAGGAAGGACCAGGTGACGAGGCGGAAAGAGAAGAAGGAGGAAAGGAAAGAGGAGAGGAGGAAGAAGATGGAGAAGGAAGAGGCTGTGAGGAGTGAGAAGGAGAAGGAAAAACGGAAAGAATATATGAGGACCACAGGTCAGAAGAATAAGCGTGCTGCGGCGGTGGAGGAGGGAAGGTTAAGCAAACGGCGGAAAACATAAATCAAACTATCCCCGTTTCCACACCAGTCTATTCCACTTGTTCCATGTTTTGAAAGCTCTGTTCACAATGTGTCTGATATTTTCCGATCTCCCAGCAGTTCAAGGTATGAACGAGATTCACATGGGACCAGATGGGGAGCACTAGGCAAAAATGATATATGATATCGGTTTGGGATACACTCTCGGCCAACAATGTATTAACCCGTCTTAGTGCTGGTTGGCGAACGCATGACGAGACGACTGTAGGTGGGCATTCTTGCGCTTGTCTTTGACTAGCTACAGTAGGAATATATGCTGTGGTTTAATTAATAGGTATATTAGCCTCTGTGGCGTTATCAAGCTGCTTGGGTTGGAGCTCTCTCAGGATCCGTCATCCGATTGACTTTCACGGTCTTGCCCAGCTGAACGTTGCCCATGTCCTGTGGCGTGATCAGGATATACTGCTTCTTATCAGAAGAGTTCGCTGTGTCAATCTGCAAGGGACAATCGTCAACTTAAGCCTGAGCAACTACTGATGGAAACGAAAGTTCAACTAACCATCATCTTCATCGAAATACGCCGGTTGACAGCATCCATAAAGACATCAAACTCATCTGACCGATGAAATCAGTTTGTGGTGATGCGTAGATGTCAAGACTGGTACACACCGAGGCACCTGAGAGGGCAGCCTATAGACTCCCACAAGGAGAGCAAGAGGCAAATTGTAGAAAAAGACTTCTCGCCTCCGCTCAGTGATCTGGGATCTTTCTCACGCGTCGACTGTGTTCCAGTTTGATCATCCGTTTGAACTTTGAGGACGAGCGTTTGTGCTTCGTGGTTGAACAGAACTTTGCCATAATAGCCACGGTGCGAGAGATGATAGCCAAAGACCAACTTGCAGCGAAGCGCGATATGACGACGGAATTCTTGCCATCTCTGAAGTCGTACAATGAGGGATGCCCTCAGAGTCTGGGAAACATATCAGGCACTGCTGCGAGCGACAATGGACTTGTCCCGACCTTGTTTAGGTGGGTCATCTGCCTCAGGTCCCTCTCTGCAGCCTCTAGCTTCGCCCTGGCCTTGTTGACTTCAATCGTCATCTCTTCGACAGTAGCGCCGTGTCTAGGCAGCACTTCAAAGTCATTATGAAGCAAAGTAAGTCGATGGATGAACCTTGCCTTTTCTCGCGCTTTTGCAGCGCCTGCTGGACGGAATCGAGATGACGTTTGACGTCGTCTGCGTTACGCGGATTAGGGACTCGTTCGCAATACTCAAGCGCTTTATTCGTCCAGTTCTTGGCGCAATTACTGTCAGACAAGATTAAAAAATGCGAGAAAAGTCGCGACGAACTGTGAATTCCTCCTGTAAAACGTCTGCGACAGCTTGAACTTGCTTGATTTTTGCCTCCTCAGCATTCAACTTCTCCGTGTAATGATCTCTCGATTGCTCAGCCTTGAGCCGTTTCTCTACTGCATCCTCGACCTTCGACTATGACAACCTGAGCCTCAGTCCCGGATCGAGCACATAGGTGTAGGAGATTACTCACAACGATGGCGCTCTTCTGCTGCGTAAATTCCGCAATGCGCGCCTTGACTTTGTCCAAGTCTGGAATCAACTGCTTGTTCTTGTCGTCGTATTCCTGCTTTTGCCTTACGACATCCTTGAACTGCTCAATGCCATTCGCTTTTTCCGCCTCGGCTTCCTGTACATCCTTCAGTAAACCGTCATAAAGAGAAACAGCGTCCTTACGTCTTTGGCCGCCACGAAACTCGTGATGTTCGTAGGCATATCATCGTTCGCTTCTTGTTGCACATTGGAAAGCGCTGTTTTCGCGCGTCTGAATCTTTCATTGGCAGTCAGATGTTGAGTCTACTGAATTGTCAGGGACACTCGACAACATGGAAGCGAGATCCATGATACCATTAGTGCGTCAAGCTTCTGACGACCAGCAGCGAATTCTCTCCGCAGTCTCTCAACTTCTCCGAGGGCAACTTTGTAAGTCGCTTCGTGTGTCTTGATCTGGGCTACGTGATGCCTTGCGAAGAAAATGGGTACAACGCTTGACAGGCCGATTGGAGCTTACTTGATTTCCGAGGCAGCGTCTCTGCCCGTCAACAAAAGGCTTGTTGCATCATTCCTTCCCCTATTGTTGTTTTCGTTGAGCGGCGTATTCGCAGAGCCACCTTCCCTGCATTCAAGGAGTCAGTGCGACTGTCGCTCCTTGGCCAAACACGATCACGAAAACCTACGGATAAACTCTTACCGCGAACAAGTCCGCAGTCCATGCTGATCCTCCTCCGCGAAGCCCTCTCAGCGCTTCCTCTCCTTCCTTACGCGTACGGGCAAGAATTTGACGTTCAATTCGAGCGACGTTGATTAGAATTCGAAGAACAAATGGGTCTGAGATCTAGTGCCGAGGGCGTCAGCGATACTTCGCATGCGGAGGCACAAACAACTTACTTCCAGCGCACGTAGAACGGTGAGGTATTTTTCAGGGGGTTCCCCGCTGGAATAATCGAATAAGTCCTTTTCGGAGATGATGATAAGAGTCCTATGACTGGAGAACATCGTTTATTTATAAGGGAGAAATGACGAGCAAGTAAGGGTGACTTACTTGCCGGTCTTCTCCAACAACTTCTTCAGCTGCGGTCTGTCTTTCGCATCGGTCAGCACAAAGGCAGTCAGATATCCGCTAAGCTGTAGCCGCAACAGCTCTCCCCAGGTCTTTGGATCCCTCGCCTTGACGTAGAGCCCCAGCGGCCCAAGTGGAGGGTCTCCATTCCAGCTCATGGTCTTGATGCTGTCCAACACTCCCTTGATGTTGTTTCCGTAAGGAATGAGACTGTTCTTCTGGGCATCCGTGGCCCGTTGGATCATGCCCTGGCAGCTCTGGATGTCACCTTTGGCCTTATCAAGTTCTCTCAGAGCAACTTCCCCCTCTTTCTTCACAGCGTCGTTTTTCTCTTGCTGTTCACCGGTCTGCTTTACAAGAGCGTCAACAGTAGACTGGGAGTCGTTAACTGCGTCACGGGCTGCGTCGAGCTTCCGCTGCGTCTCGTCATGCTTGGCTTGTGTGTTCGCTTTCATACGACGTGTCTCCGACTCAATCTTGGCATCGAGTTCCTCAACCTGCTTCTTTATCAAGTTAACACTCTGATCGATCTTCTTCATGTCGGCCTGAAAAGAAGGTAGCCGGGCCTCACTCAGTAGCAGTTCACAAGAACATCAACAACAACGCACATTAAAATCAGCGATCGTGTTCTTGTTAGCACGAATGAGACCCTGGAGTCGGTCTTTCTCCTTAGTAAGGTCATCCAAATCCCCGAACGCAGCAGTTTCAGCTTCGTACTGCTTCACTTCGTCCGTCGCCGCTTCAAACTTCGCCTGCAAGAAAGGATGAGCAAGTAGTACCTCACTCGGAATCCTAAACACACATTGGCATCGTTGATACCCTTCTGGATCTTCGGGAGACGAGCCTCGAGCTTTACTACCTCCTGGATCTTTGCCCCCATCTCTTCCTCCTTGCCCCGAACATGGGCCCACGCAAGCTCTTTCTTCAATTCGTCCGCTTTCTGCTTTTGCTCTCTAGCCTTGGCTGCTTCCTCGAAGCGAATGGTGGCGTCCTTGAAAGCTAGTCTCAAATCAGGAAGAGCCTCCTTCTTCTGCCCAAGGACTTTATAAGTCTGCTGGATGTTCGCGAGGCATGTGTTGTACTCGTCCGAAAGTTGGGAGAGCTGGGTGCCGCGGAGGAAGAACTGAAGTGGGAGAGCGTCAGTGATTCCACAGATACCATGAAGCGACGGAATGAACCTTGTATTTATCTTGGGGATGAGACGCGCTCAGAAATTGTCTAGCAGCATCTACGGTGAGGGCATAATGAGATACTTTTTTATAATGCATGGGATACGACGCACCTTGTGTTAGTACGTTCATCGGATTATCGACCTGGATGTTCATGTGGTCGCAGATCGCAGAAAGCTCCTCCTTCTTGTTGCTGATAGCCTTATTTGACTTTTCACCCTTGATACTCCAGCTGGAATTACCCTCCTTTGAAAAACGACGCGTAATGATGATCGATTTTCCGTATTCCTTGGGTTTGTAGGCTTCTTCCCCTTGATTCTTTATCACGATGGTGACTTCGGCGGCACTGTGTAGGGGTACACACGTTTAGTAAGACTATTCTCGAGGCCCAGGTAGAGTGACGTACCTGCAGCCCTCTTTGATGAAGGATTTCAGACCAGCTCCTCGACCGGTGGAGGTGCTCTTCCCGCCCAAAGCAACGGTGATCGCGGATAATACGGCACTTTTGCCACCTGTATCTCAGTTTAACATGAATACCTCCGAGGCTCACGTAACGACACTCACTTCCGTTGTGACCTAGCGAGATGTAAGCAAAGACATCGATAACCGACCTCGGTAATACGTACCAATGATAAAATTGATTTGAGGACCGAAGTCAAACTTGAGGAATTTATGGCACATGAAGTTGACCATTTCGATACGCTCTATGATCCCATGTTCAGCGATTCCCTTGGCAAAATAGAGGATGTCAACTCTTGCAAGACAATACAAGCCAAAGAGCCAGACATACACCGTGAACTTTGCGCTTCGACGCGAGGTCAGCAAGAATTTGCTCTCGGTGCTGTTCTTCGAACTTCTGATCATCCTCTTCTGCGCCTTCCGCCTCTTCTCCTTCGTCCTCACCATATTTACGCGTCCTAGCCTTGCCTTTACCCTTTGTGCCACTATTGGTCTTGAGACCAGGGGTGTCGAGATCCCCGTCATCATCACTATCTGCTGTTCTCGCTCGCTTTGGAGAGCTGGCATAGAGCGACTCGCTGTCGTCGCTATCTGGGTCTGTGGGGCGCTTGGCCATGGTGGGTGGTTGTGTTTGTGTGCACTATGGCAAAAACGCGTTAAACTGCGGTGACATCACGTGGGTAACGCGATTGTCACATTGTTCATGATCAAGCCCTCGGATTGACAGCGGTACATCGTACAACGTAAACAGCATAGCTGGACGACAGGAAACTGTAATCCTTGCCCGAAAGGTCTTGTGATGCAAATTTTCAGGGACTAGCAGCCAATCCTCTTAGTCGCAATATTGATGGAACAATCCGAAATTGCTTGGGAGTCATGTACATAATCAGAACAACTGCCTGAACGGATCCTGTCATGCTCGCTTCGGGGCAAATGACCTGCTGACCGCTGATCATCGTGTTGCGGTCCTGGTTCAGGGACGCCACTGGAAACCTCCACGAGGCCATCGTGGATTTACTTAGAACTCGGAGTCGAGAAAGTACTGTCCTTGCCATAGCTGCAAATCGAGGTGTGATGGGGCATGATTCCAGCGAATAGAGGGAGAGCAAACTTATGACAGACGCTTGTTGTGATTCTGTCACGATGTTTCGGGATTGGCGAATTGAACGAAGCCAAGTTGTGATGCGACGCGACACTTGGCTGATGGAATTGGAGCTGGGTTCATGTGCTCCTATGCAAAGAGGTATCGGAAACGAGGCTTTAAATTTGAATTGGTTGGCCTCGTAGGATCGGATAAACAAGAAGAATGAAAAGGCAGAACATGAAGTAGTATTGAAAGGGCAAAGAGGGAGGGATGAGAAGGTGGTCGTTGGTGGAGAAAGATTTTGCGATTCTGATGGGAACAGGGGTGACAAGGTGTGACGGATAAATGTGTTGTTGTACAATTCCAAGGTCGTCTCCTCCTCTTCTCTATCTCCTCTCTTTCCCTTCCTTTTACATTCCACTTTCTTTTATACTGACTGTCTTTTTCCCCTGTCATTATTATCCGCGATGGCTCCTCTTGCTGGCAAGCCTCCGTACGCGACTGACGAGCCCGATTCCTTCTACGAATCAGCCCCAGCTCCCACACGCAGAGTACGGCAGAAACCTCCTCCGAACCCAAACGACAGGTCTTCTGCTTACGACGTGTACGTCGCGGTCCCGATAGTTCATATAATCCCTTTTCTCACCCCTGGCATGTAATTTCGCAGTTACAACAGCTATCTCAGCGACGATAACGCTGCCAGCCGTCAGTCTGGCGTCGGAGCCTTGGGTTTAGGTCTCTTGAACATGGACGACGACGACGATGACGATGACGATAACGCCTCGCACGCTCGTCATAAGGCCCAACAACCCGCCCCAAGTCCAGCAACATCGCCATCCAAACACGCCGCACTAGCAGCCGCATTAGCAGCCGCGAACGCAAATTCCACCCGTTACGGCAACGCGCCCTCCCCTCCACATATCGCCGCACCGCAGCCAGGCTACGCCGCCCCCATCGCTGCCCTCAACACCCTTGCCCGTCCCGAAGCCGTCGTAACCGCTCAGGGTCGCGCACCACCCCCCTTCCACCCACAATCCCAGCCGAGGTTAACAAACCCTTTCGCGGACCCCCGCCCGCCCGCCGCATCCCAGCACTCTCCTTACCACCTTACCACTTCCCCAAGCCCTTCCGAGCCCCACCCTCTCCAGCCTCCCGTCACTCCCATCACCCCCGTCTTTGCCCGACCCGCCAAAACCGCCATCAAGTTTTCCGACACCGCTAGTCCTCGCGATCCGTCAAAGCCTATCATGCGCGGAAACTCCGAAGACACGACGCTACCCCGCCGCGGAGAGAAGGGCGACGATTTCTGGAGGCGCTTCAGCATGGTTGCGAAGGAGGAGAACCGCAAACCGGCTACGCAGAAGACAAGGTTATTTTTTTTTCATTACAATCCACCGTCTAGTGTAAGAGCTAAATCATTGGCAGTCCTTGGTTGAGCAAGACACAAAATGGTTCAACGCGACTTTCTCGCTGGGTCTGGATCGTTGGTCTTATCCTCCTTGCAGTACGTGCCCATCCCTCCCACCCGGAAAAAACCTTTCTGATTTCATCGCCCGCAGTGCATTGGTGGCGCCATTGGTATCGGTTGGTATGTCTCGCACAAAGCACCCGCCCACCAGCAGCCCAAAGCATTCGGCGGCTCTGCCAACGAGATTGCGACGGCCACAACGTCCAGTACCGCCAGCATAAACGCAGGCGGGAGCACCATTAGGCATGTCTCCCCAACGCGCACAGTCGCACGTCGCGGCCTCGACCCACGAGCGACAGCGGCACCTCTAATGAGTCCGCTACACAAGCGCAGACAGCACCACCACTAGACTTTGCTGCGCTCATCCATTATTTATTAACCACCGATCCCCCGCACTCTCACCCATATCCACACACAAACTGGGATCTCCCCGTGCTTCCCGTCCGCTCTTTCCCGTACGCACATACCGTAACACAAACACCCCCATAGCCGCGACACATTGTACTCAGCTACGACACACGCATTCCCATGCCTCTTCCCCTTTCATATTCGCATTTACCGCTTACTTGGCCCATTGCCGACTTAGTTCGATACCCACTCATCCACCCCTTTGCCAACCCCATTTCACTTGCACATATCGTCCACGCTTCACGTTCTTCACGCCACCTGCTTCCTTCTTGTCACGTTTTGTTGGAAATTTACTTATTGTTATATAGTGTTTTCGTGTTTTATACGGAATGAATACCATTGCCCTTAGGCTGTTTTCAGTGTCGGAACTGTGATCTTTGACGCTCTTATGTTTGGTGCACTATATCACCACTGATTAGAAGAGAATGATCGTGTTCAACAGCTATAGCGGAATCCAAAGGTTGCCTCGCACAGCCGCATACACTCATGCATCTGACCTGACTGACCGTCTCGTTGCCGATTACGACTAGGCTAACGTTGACCTTCGCATATTTAGTCCATATCAAAGAACGTAATCCTACAGGCGGCGCTTTTGTCGACATCAACAGCGGAACAGGATATTATGCACAGTACAGGCTAAGATGATGAAGAGTGGTATGCACCTGAGCAGACGTCTTGGCTTTTTGCAAGTCCGGGTGAGGTTCGTGCTTATTAGTTCTATTGGTGTTAAGACACACATGGTATGTAAATGCATGTATTTTGATAGTTCTACCGAACATCCAGGCCTGCTGTGATGTGATACCAAATGTCAGACGTTACAGTTGTTGGAGACCAAGTATTAACGCACCATCTAGTACACCATGGAGGACATATCAGAACGGAGACGGTTGTAGTCAAGTAAACCGTCGAGGCTTCCAACAGCGGCAAGAGCGAACTAATTCAAAATACATCAGTGATAATTGGTAACGGGTGTGAGCGGAAACAACACACATCCTTGTCCCAGAGATACTTCTGCGCGACACGCTTGATTTCATCCACAGTGACGGCGTCAACAGCGCTCTCAATCTGCTGAGGTGTGAACCGCCGACCACTGGTCACAAGCTGCCTACCGATGTCCTCCGCAACCGCCGTGGTACCATCCAAGCTGAGGAGAAGTCCTGCCTTGAGCTGGCTCTTGGCCCGTTCGACCTCGACCTCCGTCGGCTGGATACTCATGCGCGTCCACTCCCGAAGCGTGAAATGTATGAGGTCATCGAGGTTCATGAGATTCTCAGATACAAGATAGATACCCCAGAGGCCAGTATCAGAATATGAGGTAGAGAAAGACATGAAGGAGTTGGCGAGGTTGTTTGATGAGATGATATGGGAGAGGCGCGAGGAGAGAAGAGGCGAGGCGCCGAGAGCACGGTCCCAATTGCCAAAGATGCTCTGCATCACCATCATGGGGAAGTAGTCAGGCGAGCTCCAGCCAACACCCTCAACAGCGATGGCGATGTTGGCAGTGGGGATATCGTCGTCGCGGATGCGGACCTCGGATCCGACAAAGTCGGTCTTGGGATGCGAGAGGCGACCTAGGGGTATGGGATTCGGCGAGACAGGAAGTGAAGAGAAGTGCTTCTCGGCAAGCTTGACAAGTTCGTTATGTTCGACACCACCAGTACCAACAAGGACCATGCGGTCAGCGGTATAGTTGGTTTTGATGTACGAGACGAGGTCGTCACGTTGAATCGAGAGAATGTTAGCTTTCGGACCGAGAATAGTGCGGCCAAGGGGTTGACCTGTAAAACGGTCAACCGAATCCCGAAACGAGGTAAGGTAGGCGCACCTTGGAAGGCAACAGCATGGAGGTGGTCGAATACGACTTCCTCAAGCTGCTTGTCAACCTCCTGTTGCTCGCGCAGAATGACGTCCCGCTCGCGTTCGATCGCTGAGTTCTCGAGTTCGGAGTTTTGGAGGATATCAGAAATTATGTCGACAGCGACGGGTACGTCCTTGCGGAAGCTCTTGGCGTAGTACACAGTCTGTTCGCGGGAGGTATATGCATTGAGGTGGGAGCCAAGGTTCTCCACCTCGAGCTCGAGAGAGTGTTGTGATCGACGGTTGGTTCCCTTGAACGCCATATGTTCTAAGAAGTGGGCAGTTCCGTTGGTTTTGTCGGTCTCTGCCCGCGAGCCAGCATCAATCCACACGCCTACTGTCGCCGTCTGTGCATGCGGTTGTGCCTCAGTGGCTACAGTGAGACCATTCGACAGCGTTGAAACCTCCGTAAAAGGTCCAGGAAGGCTGTGGCTCGCTGTCGCGAATGTCCGTAGTGAACGCTGGAACACATATGAAGACTCGTTATAGAGGATGACCGAGATTACTTACAGGACTACGAGTAGCAGACCTAAGAGCACGGCTGAGGACCGTTCTTGACACCATCGTCGTCGTCGGCCGCGGTGAGGGGAAGTTTTTCTGTAATGAACACCGTCGGGATTTCACGGCGCATCCGTCATTCGGAATTGTCCGGCTGACATAACTTTCTATCATGTGACCATAACATGATCGTGGTGCGTTTCCGCTTGCGAGTCACTTTGACAACCTCGATGTCCTGTCCACACACCACACTCAGTTTCGTGCCATCCTCCAACGCAGTAAAAACAGGCTACCGAGGATTTACACTGCAGCAACGAGCGTCTGCTGCTGTGCCCACAAATCCGAGGACTAAGAAAGACGCGTCAGATGACGAGGACGCGCCTGCCTCCACATTCCCTGCTCCACTAGTCTTGCCCAACGATGACTTGTCACTGGATCCACGTTGCCCTCCTCAGAGCCTAAGGTCTTGGCTGCGTTTGGAGGACCGCAACGAAGTGACGCTCAAGAAGAACGTGATCTACGTTGCTGCACCCCCAGACGTTGACCCCGACGTCCAGTTCGTTCGGTCATGGAGTCAGCCTCAGAAAATAAGAACTCCTGGTGCTATCCAACCACCACGTTTGAAAGACGTTGTTGAGTACCTTACAGCTTTTTATCACGGTTTGCCGGTCAAGCTATTGCCGCCACCGAAGCTTTGTTTCGCCAGTTGGGACGCAGGCGTTCCAAAGCGTTCCAAATCAAATGCAAAGCCAACAATACCTCTTTACATTGGACTTAATACCCCAACGGAGTGCGTGCGCATCCGTACCCGGTCCTCGACTGACGGTGTCTTCACCGCGCAGCTCAACTTAGATGACCTCCTTGACGCGGCTATCAGTATGCTCCCGAAAGACGCGTATGCACTACTTTTGCTCGTGGAGCACGATCTTTTCGAAGGTGACGACGATGTATTCGTCTGCGGTCGCGCTTATGGCGGCAGCCGCGTCGCCGTCATTTCAACCGCCAGATACCATCCTGGCTTGGATAGAAAACACAATGTAGAGCGACGACATGCTTGGCCGGCGTCGCATTGCGAAGCGTATTTACGGACGTCCTATGCAGTAACAGAATACTCGCTCAACCCACACAAGAAGAAAGCGAAATTGCAGGACTCTGCGATGGACTCCGCCACATCACATTTATCCTTTGCCCCACTGAACACACTTCCTCAGGAAATCACGTCTGCAATGCACGCCGCCGTGTCTGCACATACAGCACTACCTGCACTGGAGTCATCGCCTTCGCTCGCAGCATTATCCGGATTATGGCTTAGTCGCGTCTGTCGCACTGCGAGCCATGAGCTGGGTCACTGCTTTGGCATAGAGCACTGTGTGTACTACGCCTGTGCCATGCAGGGCAGTGCCTGCCTAGCGGAGGATGCGAGGCAGCCTCCTTACCTTTGCCCAGTCGATTTGGCGAAGATGCTGCACGCTTCCGGGACATCAGCAACGAAACGCTATCAAGCGCTCCTGTCATTTTGCGAGCAACATGAGGATACTCATCTGTTTGGTGCATTTGCTGCTTGGATACGATGTCGTCTAGCATGCAATCATCCGCAGCTTGTGACCTGAACTTATTTTTATATGCGCTTCATGCTCACATGGATCAGACATAGCGGTCGCCGCTCTACACCCCCACTGTTCTTACTGTTCCAGGAGAGTACTAACCATGCGTAAATCGTTTATCGCTGGTCCAAGTAACAACAGTACTAACAACTATTATCACGGGTACGGATGACTTTGTACTAGCTAAAGAAATTGATTGTCCTACACAGCTCTCAAGAACCTCGCCCCATCTCAAGACGCAATCATAGCATGGAATCAAGCATTAAGGTTACACACTCCGGGGCGGAGGGCACAGAAATGGGGTTGCAAAGCAATCGCGCGAACACCTCTTCGCACCATTCGGTAACGAATGTCGTGCAGCCGCGGCAGCGCAGCATCAACATTTCGCGGGGTCCCGTCGGGAAGCGTTGCGCCGGTCCAGAAGACCTGAGAAAATACCGATCAGTATAAGAGTTATTCCCACATATTTCCAATGAGGTCCTCACCTCCGCGGAGCTAGCGGCTCGAGGCCACACAATGGAATCTAGGTTCTCTGGAGACGATTGTTCTGTCCAGAGGAGCTGTTGACCTGGTAAACAATGAAGGATTGACCAGGATCTTCTCGACAAGCAGCGAGGAAGACTGACCTCCGAGTACTAGCGACTTCTGTGCAGCACTAAGATTCGCCATAGGGTCAAATGTATATGACTGGCTAAATCGTTAACAATACCAGATGCTATGCAGAGCAGTGGGAAATACCTTCTGCCACGTCTTGAACGGATCGCACCAGCTGTTGCTGTTATGACGTGAACCCGAGTCAGCGCGAGCAGAAATTCGAGGTATGGTAAACTAACCCAGTCGGATCGCTTCCAAGCCATTCACCAGCGCCACAGTCCTATGACGAAGCATTACAATTGACGCAAAAATTCAACCTGCGTTCCTCTCACGAGATAGAAATAATCCGAAGGTGCGTGCACAATCCTGAAATTCTTCGCAGTAACCGAAGCAGCATGCTGCGAGGATATCCACACCCTACAAATGATTTCATGGTCAGCAAAAAGCGACCAAAACAGTCCAATGAGACAGACATGACGACTGTAGTTTTTGAAAGCGTCAAATTATGTTCCAGAACCATTTCTAAAATACCTCACTATCAGCAGTGTCATGCGGGATAGAACAAATGATCATGTCCGACCTTCCCAAACCACTGGAGTTTTCCCCACGTCGGTGAGCGCCTTGTGTGTGGCCTGGGTGAATGTGTTGAGGGCTTGCTCAAGAGTCTTCCCGCTTTTAGATAGATCTGCTTGCGTCTGGGGATCCTTCGCATAGCAATTGGTGTTCAGTTCATCCCCGCCAGTGCTGAATAGCGTGGAGGGTAAGGTTTTAGCGATAGAAGAAATAACTTGAGCAGTGAAATTCGTGGTGTCTGCCGAGGCCAGACGCAATTGACCCGCAGGCGGCTCATTCGCGAACTGAGTCCATGGGGAAGCTTGGTTGCAGGCAATATGCTCCGGATGGGAGGCGGCAATGATTGCGGTATGTCCCGGAGTGTCGATTTCCTGTTTCATAAGCTACAGGTCGACAGTGCATCATTTGGCAAATGCTATGCCTACCACTAGAACGTCGATGCCGCGCTAGATGACGTGGCGATGTGAAGCCAAAGACTTTGGAGAGTTAATAATCTACGCACAGCTCCAGCATACGAGACGATGTCTTTAACATCGGCTGCGCTGTAGATCTCACTGGAGGAGTATGCGCCCATTGAGGCCAACTCGGGGAAGGCAGGAATATCAAGAGGGAAGCTTTGAGAGTCCACAACATGCCAATGGAACGTATTGAGCTAGATATAATCCAAATTTTGCGGTCTTCCCGACTCAGAAGATACCGGGAACGTACCTTCACCCAACTCATAGCATCCAGAGTCCGTTTGATATCAGCGACTGGGAAGCTACGAAATGACGTGTCAGCTTCAATAAAAATCAATAAAAACAATACCTACAAGTTTCTTGCAGTATCGAGCATGAACCCACGATATGGCTATGTCCGCAAAATCAGCAGCTGCAGGGAATCGGCTTCTCTATTACGCACGAAAGCGGGAATATCATTGACGATCTTGACCGGAGCCTGATATGTGTATGTCGTGCCAGAAACGTCGTACCAAAGCTGACTGAATGTCGTCAGGCCTCTGAACAGCCCAAGGGTCGAATTTGCAGTCAGAACAGCAGTAGTCCCATCGCTCGGGACGGTGAGAGAATATCCTTCGCTGCGCGTTCCAATGGCCAGGACCGCCTCGGCCGCAATTGGGCGAGGCGCGGCGGAATTAAGCAACGAGATGGACAGGCTAGGCAACGTGGGTGCTTTTGCTACTGCTGCACTGTCATTGGCACCGCGTCCAACAACAAGACGTTGGAGTTTGTCATTCTGAAGGTACGACTTCGTTTGGCTAACGGCATCCAGCAGGTCCTGAGGTGGGTTGTTGATATTGACCTCAATGTCGAACGTCGATGGGAGTTTCAGTAGTGTTGTCCCAGTTTGGATATTTCTGGGAATGGGCCAGAGACCCAGTACACTATATGGTGCGACGGCAAAGGTTATGAGAAGGACGGGTAGCATCGCGATGTACAGCGCGAAGTGACCCCTCGGGTTCTTAAGTGTGGACGTTCACACTTAAGAAGCTACGCTCCATGAAGAGATGCGAGCTCGGCAGGTGGAGAATCTGAATCATGGGGCAGTTGCCGCGTGGGTCGATGATATCTTAGTTTTGAATGTGCACCTTGTCTGATAGAAGGCAAGACAGCAATGTGAGCACGTGGCACGGCAATCAGGTATGTGAGTTATCTTTCCTGTACAAACATCCTATGGATACAACCGGAAGTACAACAAAAACACTGCTGTTGGTGCGCTTATCGACATATGCTCCTAGGGCCTATCCTAGTCGCTGCGCCCTGGAAAGACAGCATAACGATGAGCGTCGAGCATGAGGATAGACAAAATGCTCCGAGAACGCTAGGGCCATGAAGGAGAATCATAGTCCCTCGTCGTACAGCTTTCTCGACAAGGCCACATAGAACCGCTCCAGGTCCTTCTTCGACGCCAGTTCGTTCCTCATGCGACTCTTGCCCTCCTGATCCATACGTTTCTGCATGGCGGAACGAGGCTTCTCAGGAACGACCAGGTCAGGAACACTCTCGGCCACCTGCACCTTGACCTCCGACATAACCTTGTTCTTTCCACCAATGAGCGCGGTCGAGGGCACCTGGTCCGTTAGCCAGTCGAACACGGCAGACAGCTTATCCGTGGTTGACTTGATGACAGCATCATCCCTTACTCTCTCCTGCTCCCGTTCCTGTCGGCGGGTCACTGTCTTGAGGTCGGTAGTACTAACAGCAGCAGCATCCGCTGCGGCATCGCGCTGGATCTTCTCCTCCTTCTTCCAAACGCCAACAAAACGTCCCCAGTCCGGAAGCCCCCATCCGTCGCCAGCATCAGTTCGATGCCCTGCTGTGCTAACGCCAAGGCCGATGGCAGGAAGAGCGGGCAAGTCAACGCCAAATTCTATCCCCCTCGCACCTCTCATCTCCCAGTCTACAGAGGCATGATGAGCAGATTTGGAGAATACTGATGGCTGACTACTCACGGTCACAGCCTTCCATGATTCCCAGAAACTCCCCCCATCGCGCACTCTGTACCGTTACCAAGCCATCATTCCCCCACTCACGTTCCTGGGCCCACAGTGGCGTGCCACTTGAGTGTCCAGAGCCCTTTTCCTCCTCCCACAATGCTCTCAGCTTCCCCCGTTGTTTCTCTTCGACCCCATCTAACACCATCTTCGGCAACCAGAACGGATGCCAGATACTGACACCCGCCATCCGACCAGCCACGCTAAAATATTTAACGGTTGGGTCATCAGGCGTGCTGGGGTTAAATACCTCGTTCAAATATTTGGATGTGAGGTTGGCGTAGGCGGGAGAGTCCACGATGGAGAGCAACAGAGTGGTGAAAGATGATGGTAGAGAAGAGAGTGATATCGAAGAAGGTAGATCGGCCTTGGGTTTCGCGGCATCGACGCTCGGCGGCGGGTTGGGTGGCATTTCGGCACGAGCCCTCGTCAGGTCCCGTTCTTGTTGCCGTAGTTTACCAATTCCGATGTTCTCCTGGTGGAAGGTGAGTCCTGGACGGGAAGGGAAGATAGTGTGACTTACAGCGCACCAGTCCATGAACGGGCTGCCCCGATGAGGAGTGCTGATGGTCATCAGTGACAGCGGAGCGTATACCTCTGGTTTGATATGCGTGATCAAATGTCGGCAGTCAAGACCTCCCATAGAGTGGGCTACAAAATTGATTCCACGACCGTAAGCTTTATGTTGCAGCTGTCTATCCAGCATTTCAGCGCGCGACGAGATAGAACCCGTCCTGGAAGCGGTGTGAGTGAAAGACATAACGATGATGGGGTATACAGAACCGACCCTGGAACGGAAGTAACTATTACCTCTGCGCCTACGGTGTCGCGTAAGATATTCAGGACATTCGACCAATAATGCATTCGCATGCTGGGAAATTTGAGCGGTCCCCGCGAATCGAACCCGTACAGGCCTACGTGTCTTCAGCGCAGGGTTTGGTGAAAGCCACTCAACCACATACCATGGCAGAGCACTATTGGGTAGCGCGGAGCGCGGACAGGATCATAGAGAGCAGGGTTCTGCATCAACTGATGGATCGTGTCAGGAGGCGCCGGAGCTTGCGTCGGTTCTGGTGATGGTAATCCGGTCGGTGGGTCTGATCGCCTGGAACTCTTCTGAGGTTTCTGAGGTAAGGGTGGGTCTCCTGTGTGCATTGAGGTGTCTGGCTGAGTAAACGTCGACAGTAACGCTGGCCACGACCAGCGGCTGCCTTGTGAATGCAACGACCCTAGATCTGCTAAACAGGATGAACTCATCGTAATATGGGATGGCATATTGAAGTACCATTTACGGCGCCAGCGTCTGACCAAACGAGTCTAGGCCACCCCCAAGTACTGGTTGACGGCCACTTTGGCCATTCTACTCCTTTCAAATCGTCAAAAGGCCGTCGAGAAGGAACTTTGGGGTTACTTGTGGGATTGGCGCGGAGCTTGGCCCGTTCCTCGTCAGCTTGGGCCTGTCTGAGAAGTAGATATTGGTTGGAGATAGATAGAGTAGAGATTACATTGACGATTCTGCGAAGGACGAGGACGACATGGGCTGGAAAGTACACGCTATTCATGGTCAACCTCAAAAACAAATCTTGGGGATCTTGTTTTTGACGCGATGGGTCACGTGAACTTTCATGGTACTTGCGAACTGGCCATCAGCTCAGCGCTTCAGCCTTGCACCAGGTCCATCCTACGTTCGGACCAGAACCCTTCATCGCCTTGCAGCTGATGGACATCGGCGCCGCGACGGCCATAATGAATCCCATCATCCCGACATGCATGCCACTTGATGCTTGTGCTTTTGTACTTTGTTTTCGTCGGGTGCACCCGATCCCCAAGATAGATGCCCCTGCCTTCCAGACCAGCAAGCGAGGAAATTCCGTTATCGAAATGCTGGACCGTATGTATTATATAACCTAAGGAAGCGTCTACTATACGACTCCCACTGGTCACAAAAGCGCTGATCGACTTGCCGCTCTTTGACCGTTCTTGGTTGCCAGTGCCATTCTATTTCTTGACACAATAGTTGGTCTGGTAGGTATGTCCTTGTTCTGGCCTTTTGGATATTGTTCTCTCGACGTCAAAGCGTCGGGAAGGCTACTTGATATAAAAAGTCCCCTCAGTCACCCAGTTTAACAATCTACTGCGCTCACATACCGCCTTCCCGCCTCAATTTTTCAAAATGTCTTCATGCCACCGGACTCTTCCTATTCCCGTCCAACATCCGCCCAGGCACCAACATGTCGGCTCCGAACATGCCAACGGCACTTGGACTTCGACGCCTTCATCTCCAGCCACCTCTAGCAGTACTCTAGTCTTGGACGATGAGGAGATAAAGTGTATCTTTGAAGCCGAAAAGCCCAACATCATCACTCCCCATAATTCAAACTCCGTATACTATGCAGACGTTGGCCCCGACCTCTCCTCGCTGAGGAATCCGCTGCCAGAAAACGAGCTCAATCCCCGTGCAGCCCCCTTCATTCCTCAGCTTCCCCCAAAGTCACGGCGGCTTGTCCGCCCTACGCCGAACACCATGCTCAGGCCTCACATGCCTAAATGGCGGAGGACCTTTGATCTAGCTACCAGAGCTCCGATACACGAAAAGGAAGTGCACTCTCTAATTATTGTCGGCGCTGAAAACTGGGACCCAGAGCCCCTGGCGGAACTTGCGCAGGAATTTTGCTGGCGCTTTGCGGAGGCCTCGCCTGAGGACTCTGAAGCAGCGCTTGTCTTCATGCTAAGACTTCACTTGCAATTCAGTACGATGAAGAGCAAGGAGGTTGGAGAGTCCTTCGAATGGCACCTGAAGGAGTTTATCGTTGGGACTTTTATCAGTGTTTGGGATGCGGTCAGTTCTCTCCGTTATGTTGTCTGCGATTAGCCAGCCTAACGCTACGAGAGCAGAAGTACAACCCAGAAGCATTGTCCTACGATTTCGTACCCAATCCCCAATACGCCAGGGCGGCTGTCCAGCTCGCGGGAGTCATAGGAGAGCTCTATGCCAGGTGCTTCTTTGATAGCAAGAACATCAGCCACTGCTTGGAGACGCTCATTGCCAACTTCGTCTCTGTCGAACATGCAGATGCGATTGCCGCCTTGGTTCACGCTGCAGGCTCTTCCTATTGGTTCCACCACCCCGATGGCCCCGTTCATCTCCATCGATTTAGAACAGCCTTCACCACCGTCGCACAGAAGCTGCGTGGCGAGATGAGTCTGCTCAATCAGCCCCGATCGGACGAAGAACTGCACCGTGTCTTGCAAAGCGTCGACACGTGCTGTGGGGAGTGGTCTGCAGAGATGGCTGCGCACATGGTAACGACGATGCAAACATCTCAGCCCCCGAGACATGATGGGCATCTCATAGGTCAGAACTATGTTCATCCCTCAGTTCACATGGATTCAGAATTCAGGCATGGCAGCTGTTGAACACGCGATTGCAGTGTTACCCCATACCACTTAAATGATGACTATAAATACCATTCTGGACTACATCATCTCATTCACCCACACATGTGCACTCTATCGCATCATACATAATATTTATGCTCAGCATTTGGCCCCTCTCTCCTGTCCCACATGAAACCCGACGATTCCTGTCAGTTCCGTGAAGAGAAATACCTTTCATACAAGGCTTCTGTCACCAGTCACCGAGCCTCTGATATCAGGATTGTATCAACTTGTAATCAGCGACGCTTTTCTAAACTGGGAACATTGCCACCGCGTCATGCATGTGTGCTACCCCGTGGTAGGCAGCCAAGTATCGCCTGGACCAGCGTGTGTACGAAGCACACAAGCGAAGCACCATACCAAGGAAAGGAAGCAATGTCACCCACAGCCTGACAAGCTGAATTATTATTAGTGAAGAGGACGATTGGCAGAGAAGAGAATCATCTCATTCTGGGAAGGTGGGAATCAGTGGGCGTGGGTCCGCGAAGGAGAGGGAACTCCTGATGGGCTGGTATCTATGTGTACTAATAATCACATCGTCAGCAGACGCAGAAGGCGTTGAACCTTCAGAATGGACAAGTCCGTGGAAATCGTGGTTCATAGTGTGGTTATTGCATCCGATTTGTGAGAGGTCGGGAAGACAAGCAACCGCCGGCTATTGGGATGATTCAGGACCAAGGATCGCCCACCAGCCGTTTGAACGTGGAGATCGCTTGAGCTAATGCCTAGTAGGAAGAAAAGGTCTCCCATCTCTAGAAAAAGTGTAACTATCTAGTGTATACGGGCAGGTGTGGGAGTGCGATATGGAATTGAGCAAGTGGGCAGATTGGACTTCGTTGGATCATGGGGGACCACAATCAAACTTCGATTAACGAGAAGCTGTGCGAAAAAGGCAATCGGGTTACATTTGATCGCAAGTGTGAGATTGTCGGTTCACCAAGCTGAATATACGGCTTCATGAGTCCTCTATGTACCCTCCCTCGCATCTCACCATCCTATTGCTAGCATCCCATCCCCCCTCCTGGTTTCCTTCCCTTGTGTAGTCCCAGCATTGTATCAATTTCATGTCCCTGGTGCGAGACGCCAACTTACTCATCCTTCACATGACGTTCTGATGACTAGCATGTCCGCGGCCAGCTTCATACCCACCGGCGACTGAACGTACATGAAGATGGCCACATCCATCCCGCTACCTATGCACAAGAACCGCCCTGTGGTTCCTCGATGCACTGTCGTTCTTTCCGACCCGCGAGCATCTATTCGTTGCCCGTGGAGCTGCTAGCCCGTATCTTTACACTCGGCGCGGGTTATGACTTTCCTTACTCCGAATCTCCATTTCTGCTCAAACCCGATCAGGACTACTACGCGATTCCGTCGTCCAACTTCCAGCTCTTGGTCTCTCATGTCTGCCACCACTGGAGGCAAATCGCTCTCCGGACATCATCCCTGTGGAATATGCTGCACTTTCGTGAGCCGGCACATCTTCCCAGGGCAAAGGAGTATCTCGCTCGGTGCTCAACCTCGGCTCGTCTCCTCGACATTCTTGTGGACACGGTCGCAGAGCGTGACCATATTCCTGGGATCACACTTTGCAGAGAGGAAATACATCAGATCTTTAACATTATCTGCCCTTATGTGAATCAGTGGCGCGCCTTCCACCTTAAAATACGGGACCATGCATGCAAAGCCGCTGCCCGTCAGCACCTTAGCACCTGTGGTCCCGCCCCGAACCTCGAGACACTTCAGTTGTACCATTTCGAGGACTACCTCACGTCACAGAACCTATATCTAGCGACATATAGGCCTCCGGTGGTAGTTTTTAGTAACGGTCTACCTCGCTTGAAGAATATTTCTTTGATTGGCGTTAACCTTCCGTGGTCGCAAAGTCCATACCTCGCGCGTCTTCATACCCTCGAGCTTGCGCTCCATCCGGAGAACATCCGGCCTCCATACGAGTACTGGGAGAACATGCTGCGTAACAGTCCCGATCTGCAGACACTCTCACTGCATTATTCTGGACCCCGAGTAGCAGACGGAGATACCAAATTGATTTGGCCAGCCGGCAGGGAACGCATCTACATCGAGTCACTCCAGAACCTCAGTCTCACAGACTTGGATCCCGATTATCTATGTCAGCTCATGGGACGCCTCGTCCTACCCGGGATAAAACAGCTGAGCTTGGATCTACCCGATCAGGACTTTACACCTTTCATCGAGCTAATTGCCGGTCCAAAACCGTCTACCCAATCGCGAGCCTCGCCCAGCTCTCCCACCTTTTCCCATCTCCCATTCCCCGCACTCGCCAAGCTCGAAACCCTCGTCCTCACCGCCCTCGAAGCCAGCACCGAGAGCCTACGTACCTTACTCCGCGCGCTTCAGGGGGTCCGCACCCTTGAAGTTCATTTCGCTAGCGTCAGCGACGCTTTCCCGGGCCTCCTGATGGAAGGGGTGGAGGTCACGGAAGAAGAGGACAACACCCCGTCGAAAGTGACTCTGAAGGCAATTCGCCCAAAGTCAGGGTCCAAGTCAATTTCTTTATCTTGCCCTAACTTGCCGTGCCACGCGCCGATCCCTAGTCGTGTAAAACACGTTCCCTTGCTACCCCGTCTAGAGGCGCTCAAAATGTCCGGCCTACCCGGAGAAAAGGTGGAAAAGCTAATAAGCTATAGGGAAAGCCAGGACCCTGGAAGGATGCGCCGATGTGGTGAGAGTCCACAGTCCTGTGGGAAATATGGCGTCTGTAAATGGATCGTCAAATGGAGCGAGAGACGGAGAGGGAAAGATAGAGTCCTGGATCGACTGGTAGAAAATGGATGGATGGGTGAGGACGGAAGGAGAGTACTTGTGGAGACCTATGACGAAGATTGGGATGAGGAAGTCGATGATGACGAGGAAGCGGATGCTGAAGATGATGGGTTGGAGAGCGGGGGTATAGGGCAGGGAGAGGACGGAGACGGAGAAGAGGACGAGGACGAGGACGAGGATGAGGATGACGCTGAAAACGAGGATGACGCAGTCTAAAAACGTTATCATATCGCCTATCATATATCAAGCCTTTATAAGGGATACCCGCCATGACAAAATACCCGCCTCACCGACGCTATCCCAACCTTCCGATCTCCTCATACGAACGCATGGAAATGGAAACACGATCTCGCCACCGAAGGATGGACTCCATTGCCATATATATTTGGGTGCTTCTGCTTTTAACTTCTCCAATCACAATCCTTCACGTTGGTGTATACCTGTGTATAGGTGGCTTCAAATGTATCTATTACAAACCGACCATATATCTCCTTGTTATCCTTACTTTCTGACAACATACCTATAGGATCATGAGTATGGCACAAAATTATCTCCGTTACGCAATGTTGGGCTGTACGTACATTATTGGATCTCAGTATACGCGATGGTACATGCTAGGGATGCAGTACAATAGGAATAACAGTTACACATGAGGGCGGGTGGTAATGGAACAGCAGGCGTACCCAGTTCCTCGCGAATCTGGAAGGGTGTCCTCAACGAAGGAGGATGTCTCCTAGTTTAGCCTGAAAGAGGAGAGTAGAAGCGGAACGCCATCATGTGTGAACAACAGCCATTTACAGGGCAGTCCTCCCACTTTCCACTCTCACTCTTGCCTGCTCTACAGCCCGTCGTATGTCAGCACCAGCACTTGAGTTGAGCCCGAAGATATTGAGGATAGCTGGAACAGCATCACGAGTTAGGAGAAGGTCATGTAACGGTGACGTTGGGGTAGGATGACTAGGTGAGGGCGAGGATTTAAAAGTGGCTTCGCTTTTGCCCTCGTGTGATTCAACCGCAGGACGCCTGGGAGAAAAGTCCTTGTAAACAGCGTCAAGTGCTTCGCTCGCTTGCGGAATGAGAGCGTCAGCATCTAGGAGACTCTGAAGGTATTTGGAAGCCCTATAAGCTTTTTTTTTTGAGGTGGTTACTACACGGATAGACTTGAAAGACTGCCGAACACACCTTTGTAGTGTGACCATGAGCGCCATGCACAGAAGAAGAAGGGGAGGTTTGGAATTATCGCTAGGTCCAATCGATCTAATCAACGCATAGCGGTCATGGACACTTTTCATAACGCACGGATAATTATGAATGGTGCAGTGAATGGTGCAATAATCATCCACATATAAAAACCCTGTCTATGTCGCGGTGTTCGATACGCAACCAGCGCGCGGAGCTCACTCAAAATAACTGAGCCAGATTTTATTGATGGTGGGTATACAAGGGGGATCTGTAGTTGTGGTCAAGGAACTTAGAACGGTGCTTTGCGACTTATAGTTGTCACGATAAACGTACCTTTAGCTCTGGATGTTTTACATCTTCGTTTCCTTTTCCAAATGCTCCAGGATGTATGACGCTGGGCCCCAGAGATGGGTCAATGCTCTTCAATGCAAGTTCCTCAAACTCTAAACGGTCCACTAGGCGTTCGCCAATTTCATACACTTTCAGCTAAGATGCAGGTCAATTTACGTTCAGTACACGGAACGACGCGGGAGCAAGTAATACGAGACAGACCTTCCAACCACCTTTGGCCTTTCCCAGACCTGCCCATGTATCCGCCGCTTTTGTGGTTATCCACTTCCCGATGCCCCCCTCTGGTAACCAGCGCGATCTGGACCCCTTTCCCTCTAATGTTTCTGTGGTCAGGATTTTCGTGGGGGACAGTTGAAACTGATAGTATGTCAAGGCGTGACTGCTATTCGGCTTGTTTGGTGGAGCCTTTATTTTGGGCCAAGTGAGTGGTATAGCAATAATGCGCAATTTACGCAAGGTGTTGGGAGCTATTGACATGGGCTCTAGGGTGCAGCTGTATAGCAGCGTACAGGAAAAATAAGCGCGCGAAGAGAAGAATTCAATTCGCGGTAGCCGTCTGTGAGACGAGAAAAACGCAGGGTGTGAACGTCATGGATCGGCATGTCTATTTGCTTTTGGGGCAACAACCAAATATGATAGAAGATCAATGTGCAAGATTAGAGAAAGATGAGCGATTATATTGCATAACGGGGCAGGGAAGGAATTTCTCTCATGGAAAAGGGAAAGGCGTAGAATAGAAGTTAGGACGAGCAGGATGTGTTTGGTAGTAGGGGTGACTCTTTCTCCCGATCACCTTCCCTCCGCATCCCATCGTCAGGGTAATGTCCTCGAATACTCCTATGTACATTTCGCCTCCATCCTGGTCAAAGTTTGAAACTGCCGTCTCAGATATGCAACCACCCATCCGAGATACATCAAAAGGACGAGGCAGACCCATCCAAGTAGCGCACGCGATTTTTTCGGGGTCCAACGAGCCTCGTTCTGTTGTGTCAACGAAACGGCCGAATGTGCGATGGCTGGAATACTGGTTATTCTCATTAGGGCATACACCCAGACGTTCACCTTCTGCAATTTCTTCCTACGTCCCTCCCATACTGGGTTTCTGATGAAACGTATGTCCATTTCTTGATGGGCGGCCAAAATCCATAGGAAATCCCCAGGGATCTCGCTAACGAGAGTTGTGAACGGTAGGAAGAGGAGTTCGAGGACGTCGAAATGAAAGGCTGAAAGAAGCATGACGATGGACCCCAAATGATGATAAACGTAGCCGGGGTATAGATCCAAGCGGTTGAGCTCCGAAACCCATAAAACGCCGCGCGACGTGATGCATATCTCGGCGGCAAGGGAGAGCGGTTGGTCATACGACTTGTGAGGGAGGTATTGCCATAGTGCGTTCGCGCAAAATGGGAACGAAAAAAGGGAGATGAAGGCCCCGAGGAGGATACCGAAGTATGCAGGTTTTTTGTGGGATGCTTGCAATGTGCGTTGGAAGTTGGGCGGGTGGAGGCATGCAGAAACGAAGGAGACAAGAAGTCGCTCAACGAGATAATAGATGGTGAAAGCAGTGAAGAGTTTGAAAGACTGAAAATGCATGCCGGCCAGTATAGTGTCCTTGCTCAATTTATGAACACTTTTTATCCAGGTTCTGTATAGGTTTCAAGTTAACCCATGATGACAAGTGCCGAGTCACTATCCAAAGGTGTCCCCGAACGGGTAAAATGGTTAGGTGCGTTTGGACGCTGTCGACATCGGCAATATCCTCCTGAGTTTCGAGGCGAGTATTGACTTCGTCGTATCCTCAGCGTAGAACTGTTTAGGCTCAGGGTAACCTCGAGATAACACCACACACATGGGAAGGGCAATAAAACAGGGGTAGGATAGTAGGAGTACTTATTCCAGGCCGTCGTCTTCGTCCTGCGCGAGCCAACCCCAGCTGAGCATTAACATCAGTCAGAGTGGTCATGACCGGAAATGCATCAAGAGATTATCGTGCAAAGAGCGCATAGATAATAGGTATGGTGACCAGATGTGGTAGCACCTTTACGATATATTTCGGAGTGCATCAGGTTGAATGGGTTCAAACGCATCGAGCCGACGGTAAAAAGTTTCAACCGGGCCCGGGTTTGCCGGCTATCAGCACGTGATCGAGCGCAGCCCATTGTCGTCAATGGGTTAATTCCTCGTTACTCCCCACGATGAGCTTCCAGGATATTGAAGCAGGCGTCAGCCACCCGTCTCGCTCACCGTCATCGGCGTCGAGCCCCCAAGATGCCCCCTTTCTTGCTCTCCAGTCGTCGCTCTCGCTTCAGGTGTTCAAGATGAATGCAAATGTTCAAGGCATTCTCAAACTCGTGGACCAGCTTGGGACCGCGAAGGATTCTGCGACGCTGAGAAAATCATTGTCCGCATTTTTCCTTTCAAAAATAATTACTGCTGCTAATAATTATGACCACGCAACATAGACATGATCTGACGGAGACCACGCGTGCGATGGCGAAACGCGGGTCGGAGGACTTGAAGAAGCTATCAGCGCTGCAGGCATCGCTTGTGAGAACCCTTGCCGAAGTTCCACGCATTCCGACTTATCAAGTTAACCTCTTCGCAGCCACACCAGAAGACGGCCCTGCAGAAGACATCGCATGACCTGCAGCTTTCTCTGGTAGCCTTCCAAAGAGCACAACAAGTCAGTGCGGAGAGGCAACGAACGGTCGTGCAGGGTGTCAAACTAGCAGTTGAGGAAGAGCAACCTTCAGTGTCTCCGTGAGCCCCGCTAAACCGTTTGATTGGGTCCTAGTATTCACCAGTCTTAGAACACGCGAGGATTCTGATGCCACCACTCTGCGACAAGCCCAAATTTTCCAATCTCAACTCTCCCCTCATGAACTTGCATATCAAGAATCGCTTATCCAGGAACGCGAAGCTGAAATCCGGGAGATAGAGAGTGGCATGCATGAGCTCGCAGAAATATTCAGGGACTTGGGGACGCTGGTCGGAGAGCAGGGTCAAATGATTGGTGAGTGCTCAATTTGCCACGATAGTCTACGCCTACTGACAAGCTGCATGCGCTACCAGATGCCGTAGGAAACAATATATTCTCAGTGGCGAACGATACGTCGGATGCTGCGCAGGAGCTAAATACCGCCCATGAGTATCAACGGAAAGCAGGCCGACGCGCCGCGTGCCTCATGTTGGTCCTGGCTGTCGTAGTCGCCATAGTTCTACTTGCCGTGAGTGCACCTCATGACGTCTGGAGTATGGTCATTAACCATCCTCTAATCCAAGATATTATCATGATACCCCACTGTTGTTGTGCGGAACCACATACTAACTATAATGGTAATTATGCTTCTTGGCCTCCAGCAATTCCTTATTTGTGTTTCCCTGGTCGCAGTATTGGTTGTACGAACGTTGGGCTGGACGACCATGTTTAGCGATTGGTAGAATACTTGTATCTTTATTTGAAAGGACATTGGTTTTTAGAAGATGGCTGTGAGCGATAGCGAACACTAATCTGGTTACTTAAAAGTATTACGAGCATGTGGCATATGGCAGTTTGACAATACGCCGATGTTCTACCTTCAACAGCATGTGATTGCGTCTTGTTATTTGGCGGACCGGGCGGACCGGGACGTGGGTTTCAAGAGGAGAACAACCGCTGCTCGGAGGCTCACTCAGTCAACACCCATTAACCAGCATCCATAGCAACGGATATATATCGGTAAGTACTGTCTTCTCGTTGCTTCATGTACGTGTTGACCCCGTCAGATGCACCCCAATCAATCACTGGTAGCCTGGTCTGACTGTCCCCATGCTAGAGATATTGCGCATATCCATTTCTCCTGGACCTTCATGGAGTGCAACGTCTAAAATGTCGCCTGATATACATGCTGAATTATCGGGCCTATGAAATTCCGCACTCTCTGCAGCTAGCACCCACGGGGACGCCTCGAGAATCTGCCTTTCCTAAATCGCAGACTTTATAAACAAACCCACCTCCTTGGCTTTGACTTGGCATCCCACGTCCTCTGACGCAACAAAATGCGCGCCCTCCTCGCACTTCTCGTAGGCGTTTCAAGCCAGCTTGTCGCTGCTCATTGTATGCTCAGGTTATCACCCTATCGTCTTCGGTACCAATTGACGTTCACCAATAATCTCAGATACATTTCCTGATTTAATCGTGAATGGCACCACGACAGTCGACTGGCAATATGTTCGCATGACTGCGAACCATTATTCTCAGGGTCCTGTAGGTGGCACCTCACTTTTTCGGCGTCGAGAAAAGCTCAATCTAAAACTTTAGGTAACCGACGTCACGAGCTCGGCGATCCGATGTTATGAGCTCGACTCGACGTCCGCGACGTCGGCTGGAACTGCGACAGTTGTTGCCGGTTCGACGGTTGGATTCAAGGCCGACAATATTATGGGCCATCCAGGGGTAGCGATTACCCTCGTTTCAATACAAGCCTTCGATTGATCACGCTGACAGTACTTTTCCGCCTATATGACTCCCGCAAGCCCTGCTGCCAACTCTAACAGCGCTGGACTGGGCAAAACATGGTAATATTCGGAGACTATGTTGCGAACGGGAGGCACTCATGACTCGTTCGTTTAGGTTCAAAATTTGGGAATGGGCTCCGACTTGGTCGGCCAGCACCGGTTTAACTTTCGCTTCGGAGAGTATGTCGTGGACACTCTTTCATACGGCCTCGCTTCCTGAAGCGTTTGGTGTCTACAGATATACAGCAGTTCACGTTTACCATACCCAAGAATACCCCCAATGGGTAAGCGGCACCCTTAAATCGCCTGGTGACGACATTGATTTCCACTTTTTAACACAGCCAGTACTTGCTACGAGGTAAGTTGGCAATGTACGACACGTCATTATGAACCCTCACAAAATTAACAAGGGGAACAAATCGCGTTGCACCTATCTGGGACTACGGGAGGCGCCCAGGTTGTCACCATCATTGATATATCCACTGAGTACTGATAGCGTGCCTCTAGTTCTATATTGGATGTGCACAGATCAACGTTGTTGGCGGTGGGAACGGCTCACCCAGTCCCACAGTTTCCTTCCCAGGTCAGTCATGTCAACCGAATACCAGCATAAGAAGTTTCGAACGAGTTTCTTTCCAGGCGCCTACTCTGCCAGCGACCCAGGAATTTTGATCAGTAAGTCATGGCATACCCATGACCGACTCTTCGCCGCTCAATTGTCACAGATATCTATGCGCTTCCCAGTGGATTCTCTGGTTACAAAGCTCGTGAGTATTAACTTGCGATGTCATCGCCCTTTTCTCGTTGATCACGCTGGTTCTGTAGCTGGCCCTACCGTCTGGAAAGGCTGAAGTCACCCTCTTACGTTGTTCGAATTTCCTATCCTTTTTCGAGCCATTCGTTGTGTTCATAACGAGACCTCTTAATTTACTTTGTATGTGTTCTCCATCAATGGCTCCATGTCTTCTCGGCTTGTGCACGATGCAAGTTGCGTTACGACACCAAAAGAAGTCCTGCGTTGTTGTTTCAGGCACCCCAGCCGTGTTTAAGGGGTGCTTGTCGTGATCTGACTGACCATTTCCCATGACAGGTGCAGATACGGACAAATTGCATCGCATTCGCATGCTTCGACGCGGAAAGCGAACTACTCCTTAATTCATTTGTCCAACAGATGCATTATTGGATGACGAAGGTGTCTTTTACTTACTGACTCCAGTCAACAATGGCTAGTCGGAGCCTGGCATCAATTGAGGTGCGCGTGTACTCTTATTATAGCCGCCTTTCCTTTCTATCTATGGTTGCGTGAACCCAAGTTTCAGGACCCTTCTATTTTGATAATAGAGAGCTGTCAGTTAGCTACGACCATTGATTTCGGAACCTTACTCAGAATGACCGCCAGGTCGTACTGTCGTGCAAGCCATCCACCACCACCCACCACCACAATTACCATGTGTATCGTCCCTAAGCCCGCGTAGGGGTGGAGGATCCTTCGTCCGAAGGATATACTGCCATATGGATCCATCCACCGATACGCCATCTGAATGCATGTGCGTACTTACCTCAGCAGCTGTGGGGTATACGGATGCATAGCCTTTGTGAGAGGTCTTGCAGTTTTCTACAAAAACCAAGGCGGTGCTCGATACTCCTTGTCGCTTCACGCATTATCCAACGGCTCTCCATCCACCGCACACTCCACTTATCAATCTCAGTCGGCATCCACCCCACAATACCCTTCCACTTGCGAACATGAAGGCATGGTTTCTCGCATGCATCATCATGTCACTTATAGGTAGGTCCCCGGTTCCCAATCGTAGTCACCCATCTGATCACTTATCGTTGTTCGCAGTCCTTTCTTTCTGCGCTCTCGACTACGGCATCAAGCGATGGCGCGGTGACGGGAGTCTTTTCGCGCCACCAAGTGTGCTACCACAGTTTTATACGCGACCGCTCGTCATGAACCGAAGCTGGCAAGCGCCACTAGGTGCCTCCCATCCAACCTCCAGATGGTCTTTTGCACCGCTCGAACATGTCGCCATGCAACGGCCACCAGCCGCGGTGCTGAACACCGGACGGAACCTTCTGCCCCATGTAAGAGTTCAAAATTTCGGATGTCTTGCCCACCCGATCTCTGTTTCTTCGCTGACAAATAAGCCACTCAGCCTGCTGGTTGCCCGCATTGTCCACCACCCAGTTACTGTCGCTACCTGCGCTCGTTGGGAACCACCAGCGTACCCTCCATCTATAGCGTGGCCTCCGGCACTCATGCACATACATGAGATCCTGAGCAGCTCCTGCGGTCCTTTATCCATCTCCTTCTCGAATACGTTGCTGATTTGGCTCCTGAAACACGTCTTTGCATTCCCTCGACACTCGCATCACGACCTCGCTATATCCGTCCTGCATCGTTCGCATGCCAGCGATGCGTAAGGTCATATATACCACCGGCACCCACCATGACACAGACACCTCATTTACCCCCTCTTTCTTTCCCTGCAAGCGTATCGCAACAGTACACGTCTATTAATTTCTCGGCCGCTCATATTCACACTCAGGATCAGACAATACCCTCCCCGCAGACTTTCCAGAACAAGCGCTATTATTTTCTTGTCTCACACCTCACTCACAGACAATCCCATGTTTCTTATAGAAACAATCCATAAACATTACTCTCCTCGTCGGTTTTTGTGGGCGATGGCTTATCCCACCGATGTCAGGCTAGCACGGGCCGCATCTCGGGTACGATACAACGTCTGACCTGCGCATGCTAGCATTCCGATGATATAAAAGGAAGAAAGACTGTCATGGGATCGAGACTTTCTAATGCTATATTCGATGCTCAACAAGTATCGTTCTTGCACTAATGCAAGTCTACCGCCAAGGACTGCTGGTGCTTTCTCGGTCCTAAGAATCTCCGACCGGCAGACCAAAGACGGTTCCCGCGCAAGATCGGAAACCTTCATAAGCTCAACCAGAGCAGTCAATGATCTCGTAACGAACGCAAGATGCGAGCCATTTTAGCTTTTTTGCTCGTGGCTGGGAGTCACTTTGTTGCTGCCCACTGTACGTAAAAATATTTTAACACTCCTCATTTCATGCTGACATTGCGGCTAGATACCTTCCCAAATTTGATCATCAATGGTGCAGTATCATCAGACTGGCAGTACGTTAGAATGACGGCGAATCATTACTCGCAAGGCCCGGTAAGGCTCTTAATCACGTTGGGATCGACTGCTAAGCATAATATTTAGGTCACCGACGTGCAAAGTTCGGCCATACGTTGCTACGAGCTGGATTCCACCTCTGCAACATCGGCCGGGATTGCAACCGTGACTGCTGGCTCGACCGTGGGGTTCAAGGCCATCAACACGATGGGACATCCTGGTGTATGTACCACCGGGCGACTGAGACACGCTCCAGCTGATCCCCGAAATAGTATTTCTCTGCCTACCTGACACCGGCGAGTCCTGCCGCAAACTCTAATAGTGCTGGTACAGGGAAAACATGGTAAGACTCCTGCCATCATATGGCTGTGTCTGTTTCATCGTTGCCGATCATAGGTTCAAGATTTGGGAGTGGTCACCGACTTGGTCTGCAAGCACTGGCCTCAGCTTTCCTTCAATCAGTAAGTGACTGTGCTATTGTTCGCATCTCAGTGCAAGAAGGGCCTCCATCAGACATTGTTTCGTTCAATTTCACTATCCCAAAGAGCACACCGAACGGGTCAGTACTCCATACATCTGTCACAAATGCGCGTAACCATAATATGTTCGAACAGGCAATATCTGTTGAGAGGTGAGGACATGTCTATGACGGTGTGGTGAATAGGCATTGACGCCGTCACGCCACGCAAAAGGGGAACAAATCGCATTACACCTGTCCGGTACACAGGGGGGCGCGCAGGTGTGTTATCCCCTATGCATAAGATCAACTTGACGCCCTGATCACGGGTTCCGTTGTATCTCGCCTAGTTCTACATAGGATGTGCGCAACTCAACATAGTCGGTGGCGGAAGTGGAAAACCGACGCCGACGGTCTCGTTCCCTGGTAAAATGATCTACGCACGCGATATTCCTTGCTGAATCATGTCCTTCTCAGGTGCTTATTCTTCCACCGACCCCGGAATTTTACTCAGTGCGTTCAGAATTTGATAGCAATTTGAATTTTTTGCACAACAGGGCGCCCTTGGTCAGATATATATGTATTGCCGTCCGGGTATTCTGGCTACCAAGCTCGTAAGTCATCCCAAGTAACAGCACTATAGTGATGTTGAGTCTTTGGGCTACAGCCGGTCCCGCCGTTTGGAAAGGTTGAATTTGTACGACTGCTTCACATGCCAAGTCCGCACCCAGGGCTCGTATTGATATATACCCAACATTTACTTTTTACTGCCACCATGTATTTTACTCCTCTGGTTGCGGTCGGCGCTTGATGGCGATCGTTTATGTTGATATGATGGAAAGAGGAGCACCGAAAGCGGTCTTATAAACTAGCAACACCACATGCTGTTTCGTCGTAAAGCAGATGCTGTGAAACACGTAGCTTCCTATATAGCACCCTTACACAGCTGGTCGTAGATGGCCCCAAATTCATCCAGACGATGATAATTCCCGCCAACAACCTCACCATACATGCACAGGAGCATGCCCAGAACTCTCCGTGCCAGTCATTCCCCTTTCAGTGTACGTCTGTCGATTTCTGAGTATCGTTCATATCCCTTATCATCAGAGTGTAATTTCAGGTGGACCTCTTTTTATCGCGTTTTTGCTGGCATTCTACGGTTTGGCACTCTGGGATAGGTGGTTGAGCCTTAGGCTCAGATTGGAAGAGAAGCAACGCCTTCTGGGTGGTGTGTCCTTTTTCATATGAGGTTTCTTCTTTTCCTTGGCTTGACGGGCGGGCGTCACCCCCGTAGATCCGTCTACCAGAGTGACAAGAAGCTACGTGTCAGCAGAGGCTTTCTCGACCCCCGGGAACTTGCATATCGCCTCCAACTGAGCTGCAGAGGAATAAAGCGCAGTCGGGACAAGCACATCTACGAGGCCAGTAACCCGATACCCTCTAGTGGCGATGTCTACGGTTTTAGGTCGTTGTCTTATTTCAACACATCATTGTATAGACTAGTTCGCCTCTAGATCGCAATTCATTCAGATAGTAGGTTCAATCACCATCATTTTTGAGAACTTTTGAGGAAATGCTCAGGAAGTCATTTTCCGCCGCGCTATTCCTGTCAGTCGTCACAAGACCAGGAAGGCCCGGAGCCTACCGCTAGCGCTTTAGAGATGGTGATAGATTAAACTTCATCTGCCCCCGTTACGGCATTTGTTCAGTACATTGTCAACTTGATAGATCGCTGAGTTTCAATTGTCAAATTATGCTGTGAAGGACGCTCTTCTTTCTGTCATCCAGGTACGGAATTCTATAGTTCAGAGCAAGTTCATGCCCTAGATCATCAATTTACTTAGACGGTTTGCCTGCAAACGCGTTCTTCAGACTACCTACCGCAGTATGATGGAAAGGGTCCTTTGTCAGTTTTCACAGCAATTTGATCTTCTGCCATCAATTACTGCCATTCGCAAAACCGCCCGCATTCCATGAGACAGATAGACGGGGGTTCATGATTAGCGAGCGCCTACTGAATGTGTATAGAAGGCCTGCTGTCCCTCCGAATGTGTCAACATGATTTAATTCTCACTCTCGACTCTGCTCTAGCTCCAATTTTCCGGCAATGTTACAACGAAGGAACCCACCCTGCTGCTCCATCGATTCTGATATACTTTCTGCACGTAAATGAGCATCGCACTTGTTACCGTTATTGGGAATGATTTATAAGAGCCTGACCCTATTCTGTTACAGTGATCGTGGTTCTTCTGACCATTGTGACCAGCTGTGCGGTATGGTTCACATGCCGGAGGTTTCGGAAACGACGAATACATAAAGAATGGCGTCCATACCAACCTTGGGATCTGGCTTCGCTATGCCCTTGCAAAGAAGTAGAATACGCTACATGGATTCCACCGATGCCAATTGTCATCCACAGCGGTAATTTCCCTGAGGCCTGTAGCTACAGGACAGAGTTACCCACGCAGATGGGTGACGCAGAGAAGGGCCCGCTAAATACTCATGGTATGCTGTGACAACAGGACCTGTTTCATCAGATTCAAACTCCCACATTTTCTCCCAGCAGGAAGTCCTTCACCGGCGTACATTGCCGCATTCTCTGTCTCCAGGCCCATCAGCTCCGGGAAATTCTTGACTCGCCCCAGTCTACTGGCCGCTCCTACGACGCAGTTGCGCCAGATGTACGCATGAGATGCATAGTGCCACGTGCTACCCTTTCCTTGTACTATACTTCTTCCCCTCTAGATGCGATTGGGGATCTGTCCACACGACTCATCGTGGAAACAACTTGCAGCTACCGAGATATTATGCCCTTCGTTCCGTCCACAAGGTTTACCTTCGCTGTGCCCAGCCCTTCTTCACGCGCTCTGATATAAATTATTGTTTTAAGTTGACCGACTTTTTTACTCACGACCTTTTACTCGAGTTTTGTCGATGCACGATAGGGAAAACGCTGTCCGACCAGAAATACTCAAAACAAGTACGGTGGGATAGCTGTTCATACTACAAGACATCCCCGCAGCGAAAAATCTTACAGGGATAGTATTGCGTCAACACCATCCTATTCCCTCCTACCCCCATCTAAACACTTTGGTTGGCGATATTCTTTTCATCTGGTGACGTCGGAAGATTGCTTCCCCGAGCGATTTAGCTCTGCGAGGATCTTGTCCGCGTCCGCCTTGACGTCTTTCCCGTTCAATCGATACTGCTTTGGCGTTATGCCACTCCCGAACGTCTTTGTCACATGATTCGCGCAGAGCAATGCAACCAAGATATTCAGAATGTGTAACAGGGCCAAGGCGAACGCAGCCGACCAGATCATCGCAAGATTGTCGCATTCAAATCGATAGAGCTTTCCTTTGCACCCAGGTAGTGGGGAACGAGGATAGCATCTGCTGCTTGATGTGGCTTCATGCACAGCACTATAGTATCCACAGCATTGTAGCGCATCCTGAATCAAGAGGCGGCCGAGGGATGTGTAATACTGGCTCCACGCAAGGTTCAACTTGTGATCCAGCAAGAATGTCACTCTTTTGTAACTAACGTATCCAATAGCCAAAAGTGATATCAGCGCAGGCCATAGGAGAAGGGTATAAGCCGCAAGGATTGGTCGGGAATTCAGGAACACTCCGCAAATTCCGACTAGCGCCGTGAGGACGAGCATCGATGCCGTTAGGGTGATGATGACAAGAATATCGTTGTCCGCGACGTTCATGACATCCGCTTTGTCCCAAGCTGCAAGGGTCGTTCCCGTTAGTTCATTGATGTACACTGCGCAGAGTACTTACTGAAACTCACCTTTGAACCATGTCATAATCGCGCAAACCAGACCAACTGCGCCATATGCAAAGACTGACGACACGGAAAGAAGCATGCACCATTTAAAACGTGTCCACGCATGTGCATCGTCCAGCCCAAGAGCCTGGCCATCTTCCATAGCCGCAATGAAAGTCTGAGACAATTCGAGGCCCATAGACTCGTTCAGATCGCCGGCGCGAAGATTCATCTTTCGCATCGGTCCCGGTGGTGGCCATTTATGGGTAAATTTAGCCGTTGTTCCGATCGAGGGAATGAGAGTCTTGTGTCCGGAATCAACAGAAAGAATGGAAGTGGTACTGATTGTCGAATGGACACTCCGGTCAGATTCCGTGCGAACGCTCTGTGGCCGTCTGGATGCTGGGGTTGAAGATAGGAAAGACATGACCGGCATGCCGAGCGACACGATATTTAGTCCCTTAGGGAGAAAAGCACGAAAGGTACCTGGAACACGGCCCACCTGCGCCTTGGGATTGGTAAAGTCTGGCGGTGGGATGCGTGAAACCTCAATAGTGGGTGTATTGGCCGGCTGGAACGACAAATTAGAAGGGGCACACGACACAGCTTCTGGGCAAGGCGGGGTGAGCGGGATGGGGCTGAACGACGTGATGGGGTTCCCATCCCAGTTGTGTTGGGTAACGGAGTTGTCCTCAAAGTGCCGAGCGAACGGTAAGACGGCGGATGATGTTGCGACATTTGGATGTGCAACGAGTAGAACAGTATGCTCATTAACAAATAAATCATCATCGTCGATCCTGCTTAGTAGGTGTTCCCCTTCGCCCACAATCGAGCTCGCTTTCGGTTGACCACTTGAGCGCCGACGAATGTTGTTATGTTCTTCCGTAACTCGAAGGGAAGGGGCACGGTATTGCATCGTGCAATGGGTTGATTGAAAGTTGGAAGCGACCTGATAAATGTCAGCCACGACATCGACGAGAATATCACCTATCCGGTCCTACCAATTCTGTAAACAGCCATCAGTCCCATTCTCGAATCGAGAACACACACCGAAACCGAGAGGATGTAAATCCAATCTAGTCCATATAATATGCTGAAACTAGTACAGTGTTCTGTGTGCGAGACGTAAGAATCGGGTTTTGTAAAGAGAGATGCAACAAATATTAATGAACGTTGGTTAATGTGCGCAAAGAGTGGAAGGCATAATGATATATGAGATGGGAAATGGGCAGAGGCATAAAGTCCATCCAGGGAATCCAGTAAGCTGACAACAGCGGTCCTGAGTGATGAGGAGTTTAACCATTTGAAGGAGAGAGTTCGATGGGGCAAGCGGCATCAGATATTTGAGTGGATGCGTGGTGTTCGCTAGGCAGGCCCACGATGCGCATGTTAAGAACAAGGCGGAATTTGACAGCTAATGTAAAGGTGAACAGGTAGGACAAAGGGACTGATAAAAGCATTGCGTACAGCCACGCTTCTGGTTAGTATAGAGAGTTTTGCTCTTGCATCCATTATACCAGTTTACCCCTAGCAAACATGGATTAGTTGACCTCGTCGAGGAAAGAAGATTGAGAACGCACATGTCGGGTCGGTGTAATTCGAACCGACATATGTGAAATTGAGAGGCAACAAGATCTCGGGGAAGGATCTGGCAGGGAGCGTCATCTGTTCAAAACCACCCACCCCAACGAGATTTTGCGTGTTGAGGTCATACACATTGGCGTGAAGATATTTGAAGCGAACAGGAAGGTAATTGCTGTCCGTGTTCACTTTGAGGGCTGCGAAACCCGGGAAAGAGAAATTTGCAGGCGCCCTGTTGAAATACGTCGATATGGACTCGTTCCATTTCCCTGTGGCTGGCACCAGCGGCATCTCGTCATTGAACGAAAATGACGGAACTCGAGGTATCGTGAATCCGAGGACGATCGCTGTGCTATGAGCAGTATGAATAAGGTCAACTTCCAAACGAGGGCAAGCCGGGAAACTCACAGAGCACACATGCCAAAAACGACGAAGACAAGCATCTTCCTGGTGAAGTACTTTCCGCAGATGCCCCGCTCGCCGCGCTTCCACGCCTTCCACTTTTCCCGCCGTGACTCGGCTTTTTTCGCCTTGCGCCCTGATTTGGTCATTTCCTGCAGTTCGTCGCGCCCCCATTCAGGTCCAAGGGCCGGGACAGTGACCAGCTCAACAGGGTTTGTGCCACCCTCTTCTTGCTTCGGTGTCGAGGGAGGCAGCTGATGATACCTAGGCAGGGTGTCAGTTCCATTTCACGACTACGAACGACAGAGCGCCGCACCCCTTTTCCGTCTGGCCAAACGCAGTGCTATATCGTGGGCCAGCATTGTTAAAATCAGCATAGACGTCCCAGATGCCTTCTCCAACCCTGCTGGCAGCCTCCTCCTCATCTCGACCACCCTTCAGCGGCTCCTCTCTTCCAGCGTGGAAGAACGAGCCCCTGTTGTAGCCTGCCGTGCTGTTACGACCGTTGAGGGGATCCGTGCTGGTACGAGGAGGTTGCTCTGGATTGAAGAATGACGAAGCATCATCTCGGGGTCGTCCAGGCGGTGAAGTGGGCGTAAAATCGGCATTGAGAGCATCCGACGAGCTTTTACGGCCTCCATAGAAAGAGGAAACGTTGGACTTGCGGTCATAATCCATGGCCACAGATCAGAATAAAGGATGAAGGAAGAAGGGAAAAGGAGGGTGGGAAGCAAGTCACACGTGGGTCTGTTCTCCCCGATGTTGTCATCATAAATACGCAGTGCTAGCAGATCTGGTATAATTCGAAAGCATATGCTCTAGGTAAATAGATCGAAAGTAAAGTACTAGGATGAGCAGAGACTTGAGTTCTACTGAATCAATAGAAACGACAACTGATCGGCTCTTTTCCATCCACCAATCTCTTGTGGATGATATTACTCGTGAAGGAGGACCACTGTTGAAGAGAGAGAGTCAGCTATCCGGGAAGAGCCAGACGGAGAACGGTTCGTACGCCATTTCCAATGAACACAGCCGCCTTTCGTGCAATTTCCATGTCTACAGCCATGTTGACTTCCGTCTGTTCCTGATCCAATTCCAAATCCTTGCTCGTCACAATGGTATGCCATCCGTCTTCCTTGAGCGTAGACTTGAGCTGGTCAAGCCATTCGCCCTCCGCGTTCGTCAACAGGAACAAGACATCCAGCGTCTTGTGTCCTTTCTTCGACTGCTTTAAGTAATCGTGCCGCGAGTCTCTGACTTTGGCCACGATGTCGTCAAAGGTAGGGAGGCAGTGCTCCAGGTATTTTTCGATGTTCTCGGGGGTATTCTTGCCCTGTTCCCCGCCTGGTGGGGGCGGGAACGCGTCGGGAAGTTCTTCCAACAAGTTCCAGCTGTAAAAGGTGGAATTCCACTTGGCCAGATGCAAACAGGCCTCTTTGAAATCTCCGCGGCGGGCATGAATGGCAAGCATGCGATCGTGGGGGTCGCGGGAGATGGGGTGTGTTGGGCGGGGTCCTCGGGGTAAGAACAGGTATGCATTCCTCTCGACAGCCGACTTTACTATGGGCGACGGCTCCAGGAGTCGTGATGCTGGTGATTTAGAGAACGTGGGCCACAGAGATAGGACACGAGTGCTGCCCCATAACCAAAGATCGAAGGTCTGAGGGTAGAAATCCTTCTTGTAGTGTTCCGGCTCGATTTCAATGCAACGTTCCGACGCGTTAAGGAGGAGTTCCTTCCAATGATTGAAAATGTCGATACCATCCGCCCAGCCTATGACGGGCTTCACTTCACGCGTATTGATAATGCGACGCTCGTGCTTTGGACAGACAACATCGAACCACTGTTCGGAAATGGAGCGGGGTGCATCATCGCCTACGTCCCAGGGGCCTCCCGCAGAGGGGCCAGAAATAATGGCATTCAAAGGTGTGTGGGGTGGGAATTCATGGTTGCGGAACTTTGGTTTGGGCCAGGAATAATGGTCCTCCTTCCAAACGTACTGCTGGAAGACGTAAGCGCGCTTGGACTCGTAGGCAAGATGGGTATTCATCAATCTACAGAAGCGGTAGGTCAGTCAAAGGGTCCATTACTTGTAAAGAACATTACATGCATTTCATTGAGAGCATTATTCCACCCCAATCTCTTCACCTGGTTCGAAAACTTCACATAGCGACCAGTTTTTCCTTCGGGGTGAGGAAGGTCGAGACTATGCTGAGGAAGATCGCGCTCCCACTGCTTGAGCTTTTCCAAGGTCGGAGGGTCCTCCCAGTGTGTCTTGGAGCTGGCAGGCTTTTTCTGAGTGGTGGTGGTAACACTCGCGGGGTGGGTGAGGAGGAAGACGAAGACAATAACGACGCCAAAAAGGACCCAATAATGGCGTCGACGGTTGCCGCCTAGCTGGCCCGACATTCGCCACGTTGAACTAGGTCTGTCATTCCAGCCAACCATACCGGAGGAGAAGGAGTGGTGGGGTTATGTACTGAGCTGTCAGTTTATTATAATCTCGGTTCAAACAACTGCCATCAAATATCATCATCTTGCTCTTGTCTCCAACTCTATAAACCTTTTCTGCCAAGTTCTCCTTACTCCTGTCATCAAGATAGTTCTGCGGTTGCCTGAAAGCCCTATGCTCGTGACGGCTCGTTTTCACCGCATCCCGAAAACAGAATGCGCAGCAGGAAGATTTCCCCATCACTCTTATGACCATGAGGCAACACTGTCGTATCTCCAGTAAGCACTCAGCTCCACATCCATCGGTCGGTGCCTCCAATCGACGCCGGATGGCCGAAATCAGCGACTTGCCGCAGCATGAGGCTGAGGAAGTCGTTGAAAGCGGGCTGGCCATGCCTTTTACTTGCGCCGGTTGCAGTTGAAATCTATAGCTGCATCCTTAGGACTAAACTCATTCCTTACGCGTGCCGACGCCTATCTACATCAAGGGACCTCGGGAGCCATACTGTATATCTGGTTCTGATTCTCTACCTTTGATCAATCCACCTCGGCCACTGGTCTACATCACGCCGAAGATGCAACATACGGTGCCTGCGACGCGGAGCAAGCTTGCAGGTCTGTCTTTTATCCAGACTTGCAGCCACTCGTATATGAAAAGAAATTTTTTGTATAACCTTGCTCAGCGAAAAACAATAATTCTACTTTTTACTAGGAGTTAATCTATTTATAGCCATAGAAGCCCTTTCATAACAACAGCCCAAGTTGGGTAAAACTTGTCGCAATGGGTCATCATGATCTTCCAGGCGCGCAGCAACCGGCCTTGTTCTTCACCATCATCGTCTCTCCTGCACAAGGGCCCGAAAGAAAATGCGGTCCACCGCTCAATCTCTCCTTGCCGTCCTCGTCGCCGGCGTTCCACTCTTTGTTACGCCCGCTACTGCTACTAACTACGACCTCGTGAAAGAATATGCCGGCTCAACGTTCTTTAACGACTGGACCTTCTACGACCATTGTATGCTCCTGCACGTACTGTCTTTCCTTGCCACTGACCAGCAGAAATAGTTGACAACCTAACAAACGGAGACACAGTGTCAGTGTCTTCGCCTCAATCGCTTACCTTACCTTGCCTTGATTAACAATTCTCGCCAGCTTTGTGTCAGCGTCCGTGGCCGCCTCAGCCAAGCTCGCGTTTGTCGATTCGGCGACCAACCATGCCATAATCAAAGTCGACAACACGTCCACGGTTCCTTTCAATGAAAAGCGGAACACGGTCCGCATCACCACCAACGACCGATACGGAATAGGAAGCGTCTGGGTAGCAGATATGCTCCACATACCCTACGGCGTGAGTAATCCACTTCCATTCCTGATGGTCACTTTTTACTCACCGTGGTGGACAGTGCTCCGTCTGGCCTGCATGGTATCTCAACCATGTACTTACCTCGCGAAACAGATGATGGCTCACTATTTTCTTAGGTGGTCCCAGTCCCCAAGCTGGCCGGTCGGAGGGTAATTGTCCAGGTTCCATTGTACCAGTCACCAGCGGCTAATCTACCCACTCAGTGAAATCGACACTTTAGAGGGCGTCAATCTCGTCACCCACAATCAAATGGGGCTGCATACTGAATCAGGCTGCACCGTCGTCAACCCTGTCCAGCCTGCATCTTCCGTTCAAATTTCCAAGGACTGTTCCAACCTCACGAACAACAACCAGGGCTGCCTTGTGTCTGACGGAAATACAGCCTCATACGGACAAGGCTTTGCAGCCGCAGGCGGAGGTGTGTGGGTTACGGAACTAGCCACCAGTGGCATCTCGTAAGTCGCGATTTCCTCGTCCACTGCGCTCGTTCCTTCCCGGAGGTCCTGCTTTTAATTTTTTGCCACCAACTTACCCTGAGTATCTTCAAGCATCTGGTTCTTCCCGCGCGCAAACGTTCCCAGCTCTATCAACTCCAACACCAAAGCCATCGACACGTCCACACTCGGAACCCCAACCGGCAACTGGCCGGCGACTGGGTGCAAGATGGAACAATTCTTCGCACCCCAGAATCTGATCTTCGACATCACCCTCTGTGGCGGTGAGCCTCGTCCGCAATATCCCTCTTGATCATTCCATTGACTTCCTCGCCCCAGACTTTGCCGGGGCCCCTTCCATCTACCCGCAAACGTGCAGCGGCGTATGCTACCAAGACAACGTCATCGGAAACGGGTCGAACTACGCCAACGCTTATTTTGAGGTCGCGTCCGTCCGCGTGTACAGTAGCAATGGCACGAACAACGTCGTCAAGGGTGGAAGTAGCAGTGGCAGTGGAAGCACTGGCACCACAAATGGGAACGGTACCAACACGCCGGGCGGCAACGGCGCCTTGGCCACCCAACAAAGTACGATGGTACTAGTACTCGCGCTGGGTGTCGGGGCCGTAGCGTTGCTGTTTGCGTGAAGGGCCTATATGCTAATGGACAAAGATCGGACCGCGCCCTTTCACGATGACCGCTTTTTTAAAAAGGACCAATTAGATTTTAAATAATGTAGACTGTCAATGGACTCTGCTGCTGTCCCTTAACTTGTAAGGCTCTAGTCAACGAAGCGAAAAACGTCTATTGAATTTATCAACCAACCACGTCCTTGGTCAATGCAAGTAGACGTTTTGAAGCCAATGTAGCAATGCGGTATGTGGTAGCTTGCTGACGTCCTAATCGTATGGGTACCATATATACTTCACGTCTACACCTTGCCTCTGCCTCTGCCATCTCTCCTCGAAGTTCACCACCAAGCCTCCCACAAACCCCGTCCGCATCTCACACGCCAGCCATCTGCACATCACCATCTCCCCCGTTCTCTGCATTCAACAGCGCTTCGGCTGCTTTACGCAGGTTCGCAATTTTTTCCCGCATAATCTGGATAGCTTCGGGTAGAAGGCGTTCTGGTGTGTACGCGCTTTCAGACTCAATGCTGACTAGAGAGCGAAGACGTAAGTTCAGTAAAACACGAAAGTGACAGGGAAAAAAAAGGGCTCCCACATAGGAAATGATCCCGTATACGACTCAGCTCAACCGAGTCGGAAAACTCGGGATGCCGCAACACCTCCCTGCTGACCGTATCCCTACGGACATTATATTCGTCAACGCTGACTTCCTTCGTCCGAGGATCAACGTTGATAACACCTGGCGCGAAGCACTTTTGGAACTTGTCGGCGAGATGCGGGGGGATCGGTTTTTTGATTGTAATGTGTGGCAGAAGGCGATATGATGCTGTAGCTGGAAACTGACGTCAAAAAAAAAACGACGTCCATACTATAGCATCTGGTAGTGGACTTACCGACTGGGCTGAATTTCGCGTGGTCCTTGCCCACGCCCTTCACCGCATGCAGCTCCATCTCCACCGCCTGGCCAGGTCTTAGCTTCGCGAGCACGATGTTAGGATTCGTTGGCGCGGGGGGGTTCACGGCGAAGACCTCCGCCTGTTCACCAGCTGGCTCCCAGATGAGATGCGATGAAAGCAGCTCGTGATTTTTGTAGAGTTCGGCAGGATCAATGCTGCCTTTTGGTGCGCTCGGGTTCCGCTCGCAAAGAATCTTGAGCTTAAACACAACGGTATTACGGTCTGTTGCCTGGTTGCTTGCTGTGAAGAGATTAGTGCGCAGACAGTGAGACCGTGAACACTACGCACCGTCCCGCATTTCCACTAGCGCCGGATCGACATTTAAGGGAACAAGACCAATGCGGTGAGCGAGCACCTCGTCCTGAATCACACTCGTATTGTCCCATACATATACATGTTCTATGCAGACAGTCGGCACCTAGGGCTGGATAAGGCGTAATTATTAAAAGGCTGACGGATTCAGCATACCTCCGCCATAAGTATTCGACGAAATGCATTCGCGATGGACGCATCCACCCCGACAAGATCAAACTCTATGGAACGCTGTGACAGGCGTTGTACCTTGACTTTCAGATTCTACCCTTGCAAAAAGGATGCTCAGTCAACAAATGCACGGCACTGGGCACGTTCTGGCGACGCACCTCTTGAAATTTCGCCAGATTCCAGGAATGGTCCTCATCAGGATAGTGGCCGGGGTAATCCGTGCTCGATACATTTGTGATGCGCTCAGCATGCACCCCTACCAGTCTCCTCGAGTCGACAGCATTGCGAACGGTCATCAAGGCTTAGGAAAGCTGGGTTGTGGTTCAGGGAAAGGAAATTTTGATCTATGTTCTCACGCCTAGAGGGTCCACCAGTACATCCTACGTAAATTGCTAAACTACACCTCATCGTTGAAACGTTGACCATTCGAGACATATCTAAGCAATAGCCACCCTTGTCCTTAACGACCCCGAACACAGGCCCACCCGTGCCAAAGATTTTCCTCAGATCTCCAACCAGCTCTTTCGGTTTCTCAAAGGCGGCAAAATGGCCCCTGTCCTCGTGCTTAGATTCAAAATCCAAATTTGAAGCCCTGTGCTAACTGTACACCGCCGAAAACCACGTAAGAGGCCGCTCCGGAGAAGAAGTCAAACCATACCTTCACGGAAGTATCACAGCCTCCCTTGGAAAGTACGAATGCCCTAGTGGAATGGTGGTGAGTTCCAATTTTCCAAGAAGATTGGCGCCGTGTGATTGAACAATTTACACAAAGATGCTGCGGGTCCGGCGGGCGAGAATTAGTATATCGATATCCAAGTAAGGTCTGATAGGCAAGCAGGTCAGACTCCACGTTTTAGTACGAACGAGCGCATTTTCGTACGTTCATCGTCCTCAAACGGTTCTGCTTCGGCCACTGAGGCCACAAGCTTCTCGTATATCCAGTCAAGTGGACCGACCGGCGAATCTGTCAACCCAAAATCAAAGGTTTGCGGACGTGTCGGTGACTGAACAGCAAAGTAACCACCGCCAAAATCGCGGAATTGAAGAGTGCACTCGAGACCGGCCTTCTCACTTTTTAAGTACCCAAGAAGGGGGAGGTACGAAAACAAATGAGAGATTAGAAGCAGAGGGTGCTTCGGGGAAGGAGATGAGGTACTATGGACAACGAACGTATTGAGCTGTGGAAGGATTTTGGAAGTGGAAAGAGCTGACCATGGGAAGTTTGGATGCCATGCTTTGATGTGCTTTGGTCCACACAGCGTCGCCATTCTATGCGCACTCTGTCAGTGCGAGAGGGCAAATTGAAGAAACGTGAGAGTGAGTAACTTTACGAAGAATCCCCAGTCTCCTCCCTGTGTTATTTTTTGAGAGTTAAATCCTGAGGGCGTACCATGTTCGTCGTATTCCAGGGCTAGCATCACCTTGTGCGCCACCTATAATCACCGCACGTGAGCTGCAGAGCCCCCCCCCCTCGAGGATCTTGAGTCCTACCTCAGCATACTGATTCAACGCAAAGCTCTTCTTCGCTGGAGCAGTGGGGAACTCATACCCGGAAGGCTGATTGCTACAACACGAAAGCTCGGGTTGTCTGGTGAGGTCTCAACCAGGTGCGGCAGAATCTTCCGAGCCTCAAGGAAGCTTCCAGGCCCTGTGTATAAATGTCCCAGCTTTCATCAGTAGAGGGTACGCCACAGGATACGTCGACTACACTTACACTTATGGACGAAGAACAGTGGGGATAGCGCTCTTTAACTCACCCATTTTATGCACATAATAGATGTTCAAGGGACCAAAGCCTTCGACGTCAATGTCTCTAGTGAACTGCGGCAGTTCAACATCAAGCTCAGCTTCGTGCTTCTTCCAATCGTAGCCGTTTCGGCTTCCTCAAGCTTGTCGGGGAATGTGGCGAGTTCAAGTTTCTGGCGTAACAAAGCGAGCTGAGAGTCCGGAATGGTGATGCGAAAAGGGCAGACATGGTGCATGATGAGCAAGCTTGGACTGCATGCATGGATTTATTACCATTGACCCTTACGGCGTGCGGAGGTGGTTCGGGTATGACTTCGGGTTCAAGTTCAGTAGGTGGAGCGATCATCCGCAATCAATACATCGTAACCTCCACATAGGTCCATTAGACAAGTTGTCCTGGTGAGTCCACAGATCCACTCCCGGTCAGTTTCCGCACGAAATACCATACTGTGAACGAGGACAAAACACTAGACAAGAATGCAATGTGTCAAACTTTGATTGATACTCCTTCTAGACTCCGTTATACCTGTCAGAGTGGGTGCCATAAAAGCCCACAAATAGTTGGAGGAGGAAGGCTCACCCAAACCCCAACATCTGGCGCCGCGTTCAGGTCAAATTTAGAATATTCCAAGGCAAGGCGGGGACTCAAGAGCAAAGGATACGATTGATTAATAGTAACCAGGGGTGGCCTACGTAAGGTTGCTGGGAGTACACATCATCAATTATGGGGAGGCGAATCTGGTATAACTCCCCGCTTGATTTGAAATCTCCTCGAGCTCCCTAAGCCTTTCCAATCGGTAACGAGAGATTTACTCGCACTTTGGGAGTAACGTTAGGGCAATCTAGGGTATAGAGTGGAAGGCGCGTACCTTCATGCCTTGGGCGTTGGTGTTCATGATGAGGGCAACGATGAGACCGTAAAGACCCAAAACTTCGGCGAAAATGAGAATAAGAATCTGTTTTGATGCCAATTCAGATGAGGCAACAAAAACCGAAGCGGGAAGCTTCGCACCATGCCAACGAAAAGCCTAGGTTGTTGAGCCGTTCCCCGGACACCAGCGTCTCCAACAATGCCAATAGCAAAGCCAGCAGCAAGACCAGCAAGACCGACAGCAAGACCTGCGCCGAGCTGCACAAAACCTTTTGCTAGGGACATATGGCTGTCAACTGTGCGAAGGCAAAGATATCGCTGAGGGTTGAAATGGGAGTACAGTGGTACTACGTACGGTCACCAGCAATAAGGACCGAGACGACAAGACCATAAATCTAATGATACAGCAGTAGAATTTGCATCAGAAGATCTGTGGTACATGACGCAGCGACTCACAGCAATAATACCAGCCATGATAACCGGGACGACACATTTCATCATCAAATCTGGTCGCAGAACAGACATTGCGGAAATGCCAACGCCTGACTTTGCGGTACCATAACTGCAACCAACGGTATGAGCGCCAGCAGATCCGCAGCAATTTTTACTACTTACCTTGCTCCTATGCCTGCAACCACGTCCAAGAGTGTCAACAACCTTTGTTATGTATGCCCAGCCCCTTCGAGAGCGGCGCACTGGGTTTGAAAAGAGCTCACATGTAAAGACAATGGCGCTGGTGCAACCCTAAAAATGCCGCGTATCCGAACTGAAATCACGCTCATCAAGCACAAATAACGCCTAGCTCACCATGGCGCTGAAGAAGGGAGCATAGACGGGACAAAGATCAGACGACATAGTGTATGGTTGTTGGGGAGGAAGGGCGAGTTGGAAGGCAAGTCAAGAATGCTGATGAGGACGTGTACGTGACCGACTTCAACAGACAACGCCAAGCATCTCCCGGCAGCAACCGCGTCGGGCCTTGAATTGGTGGCTGAACTCCGCGCAGAGACTTACGACCTCGAATGCCATGAAGTCATCAGGCGAAAGGATGTAGGTAATAGCACGCTAGCTAGTCCAAGGCTAATTGATAATCAAGGATCACAATACTACAGGAAAAATGCAGGTGATTAGTAGGGAATGTTTTCACAGGAAACGACAGCATATGATAGCGTGAGTCCCGTAAAGCCGAAGCCGAATCCCACTTGGGCGAGCTCGAACGTCGTGTATCAGCTCCAGTCATGAAATTTCTAAGCAAACGTGGAGTGGACCTTGTTGGAATCACGTTTTCCTTCGACGATGGATGAGGCCTAACACGCGAAGAACTTACGCGCGAATACATTTATTCTGTCCTCAAATATCATTTTTCTCCAGGAACTACGCCGTTGGCAATTCCATTGGCCGATGCCGGGGTGTAATCCAAAGGCGAAAAAATGCGTTCAACACAACATATTGTAGATCCTGTTAATCAGAGCCCAGGACCCCATCCATTGTATCAGGTACCGTTGCAGAACAGGGGAAGTTATTTATGAATCGTAGTTGGTGGGAGGTTTTTTTTTTTTTGATGTTGAGAGGCAGGTTGTCAATCTGATGACTTGCTCCTTCGGAGATGGTGGTGGCGAGGGCAAAAAGGTTCCGCGTTCAAGATCACTGTTGACATTGCTGGCTGTCGAACTTTAGCATGCCCTGAACGATCTGCACATGCTTTGTACCAGGAGTGGACGACTGAGCATCTCTTCCTGTGAAATACAAGTAGTGGAATCCCGCTTCATTCGGGCCACGTCTGAGACTCGTCGCAGTGTAGCGGTGAACGCAGTATACATGACATGGAGAAGGAAGGGATTCTAGGGCTGGTATTGCGGGGGCAGGCTGTTACTGATGGCGCCAGGCCGGCGTGGCATTGCTGCTCGGGGAGAAATCCTGTCCTGTGGCAAGCAAAACGAGAAAATATTGAGAGGACAAGCGAGACGAAGTTTATGGCAGTTCGGGACATAGACGTGGCTGTCCACAATAGCTTCACAATTTCAACCTGCAAAACGTATGCGGCGCAAGCTGCTTCAGTTATTCCGTTCGTTGTGTGCACACCATACTTCGATTCGACGCTGCAACGTGAAAGAATTTGGGGCGTGCCGAAAAAAGGACCTTGCTTGCTACTGTTATACCAGGTTAAACCGTATCCGCAAAGAATGTCCAAGCTCTATGTCAATGCAGGGAATCTCAAGTCTACTCGCCAAGTTCCTCCTCTTCCGCAATCAATTTCTCCACTTCTAGAGCGGCCATGCAGCCGCTTCCAGCGCTGGTAATAGCCTGTCGGTATCGCTTGTCCTGAACATCGCCAGCAGCAAATACACCCTTGACTGATGTTTGTGTTGTGCCTGGGACAGTGATGATATACCCATCAGGGTCAGTCTGGAGCTGTGAGCGGACCAGAGAGGTGGCAGGCTCATGGCCTAGAGTCGCAAACATTGGGATCCATCAGTAGCTGGCATCTGCCGAACGTGCGAGTTCATACCAATGGCATAGAATAGTCCACTGACGGGCAGATCCTTCTCTTCACCCGTGATAACGTTTCTTATGCGGAGGTTGTTCAGAAGGTCGCCATCGCCCTGACATTCGGTGGCAACTGTGTTCCAAAGGATTGTCTGCCAAGACCTTAGAAACTTGGTGTCAATCGAGGTGAGAGAGAGCGCACAATTTTGGGGTGGTTCATCAACCTCTTAGCCATGATTTTCGAGGCGCGAAGCTCTCCACGACGGACAAGGACATATACATGGGATCCGTATTTCGTGAGGTCTATGACAGCCTTTAACTTCTCATGACAGATGGCATAAGGGGAGACTCACATGTCGCTTCTTCAGCCGCAGAGTCTCCGCCACCAATAACAGCCAAAGGCTTGTTTCTTTTCTCATGTGTGAGTTTCAAGAATTCTACTATCCAGTATTTATACGCACCGGAAAATGGGCACTGCACCATCGCAAACGGCACACGCACTAATACCACTCTGCCAGTAGGTGTCCTCGCCCTTCAAACCCATACGCTTGGCGCTCGCACCGGTGGCAATGATGATAGTATCAGCCGTCTCAGGCTCGCTATTTTCCTGCATCTCGCGCCAGTAACGGAACGGCCGGGCTGAGAGGTCGATCTTCGATACTGTCTCCGTAATGATACGCGTCCCGAATCTGACAGATTGTTCACGGAACTTGTCCATCAGCTCCGGACCCAGGATGCCAGTTGGAAAGCCCGGGAAATTCTCGACTACGGTAAATGAGTGGGTTAGGTCGTAAGTAGCGCTAGCTAGCCAATTATAATCCCACCATCCGTTGTGGTTGTGAGCTGGCCGCCAGCAGCAAATCCATTGGCCATGAAACCTTCAAACATCACCGGATTCAAGTTTGCACGAGCAAGGTAGATCGCGGCAGTGTGTCCCGCAGGGCCCGATCCGATAATCACCTAATAGAAGGCAAGTAGTCGGGGTTACATGACGGCATCCCCTGCAAACTTGCGATACATACCACGTTGGAATGCATCTTGGAACTCTTCTCCACTCGGCCATTCGTGATGGGAGCCATATTGGATAGCTTGCTATGCACAGGAATTGCGGCAGCTAATGGGGCAGTTCTAAGGCTTCCACGAAGAGCTTGTCCAAAAAATCTGTGAGACAGGATTAGAGAGGAACGACGAGGAAGGTGGAGAAGCGAAGAAAAGGTCATGGGCATGAAAAGGATTGCAATCCACTCCCGACCGGTCACGTGTTATCACCTGATTAGCGATCTTCAACTATCAAAAGGAAATTAACCCAGGAGGCGGGTTGTAAGTTAGATTGCGATACATAGATAAGTACTCGGATACAATGAGGCATACGAAGAGGACGGAACTAATAGCTGCTCGCTACGCTGCCAACACGACCACCATCGACCAGCCAGACAGCACCATTTACGTATGCTCCGGCGCGACTGGCCAAAAATAAGATCGCGCCGGCCATATCCTTGAGCAGTGGTCAGCAAGAATGACGCGATGATCAAGCATTTGCACATACCTCTTCCGTCCCAACCCGTCGTAACGGTATTGACTCAGCCAGGGCAGTCGGGTCCAGTTTAAAGTCTGGGACCGGATTTGTTGTCATTTCTACACACAAAAACGAGGCATGAAAGTTGGATCAGAAACGAACGGTGCATCAATATAGAAGTTCAGAACTCACGGCTGGGCCAGACCCCAGGGGCCAAAACATTACTTCTTATCCCCCAGGGCGCCAATAGATTAGCGAGAAGCTTCCCGAGGTGCGTACAAGCACTTTTAGAGAGCGTATAAGATGGTGAGAGGATCTTAGGATCTAACCGGAAGGATCCCGAAGACGACACGGATAGCACATGGGAAGAATGGTAAGGGGGTCGTGGGATCCCAGGTCCAGACAGCGCAGAAAGACGTTGCTGTCGGACATTTCCCTGATGCAGAAGATCAAGAAAAGCTACTGTGGTATAATACACGGCAGTGACATTCGTGGCAAATGTCTCGGCGAAGTCTTCGGGAGTTCCGGCATCCCACAAGGAACTCTGGAATGCCTTAATACTTGGTATGGTGGGGCCTAGAGCCGGAGAAGCAGGGGGGGAAGGTGGGCCGGTGAATGAAGATGGCTGCATCGGTGATGGCGAGGGTAGAGGATGTGTGTACATATTTCTCGCGACACCAGCGTTGTTGATGAGCAGATCAATATATCCATGGCGAGTTCTGACAGCATCGACCACCGCGAGCAAGCTTTCTCGATCCGTAACGTCGCACTCCAACGGGATGATATTCCCGTATCTCTGCAAGGCATTTCAGCACATCTAATGCATGTCGATGATCGAGTAGGGGACGATAATGGAGTCGGGAATGATAAAAACGTACGTTATTTTCCTCAGCAGCCTTCTTAAGAAGACTGAGCCGTCGACTGACGATATAAACTGTGGCCCCATTGCTTTCAAGGGCGGTCGCCATCATCAAGCCGATGCCTACAGTGGGAGACAAAGAGCGTTGAGCTTGATGTTTGTCGCCTGTTATCCTAAGTGATACTGGCCTGTTGCACCACCCGTTATGACAACGACGAGACCGTCGACATTGAAGATATTTGTCGGATCGAAGGGGGGCGGGGCGAATGATGTTGGGGTATCGGGATCAAACAGAGTAGAGGAAGCTCCAGGAGGTGAAGGCATGCTCGAAGCCATGACCGCAACGGAGAGATTATGAGTTGGTTGCAGCTGAACGAATCGCCAGTGCAGCGAATCGTGTTGTCAGCGAGCTGTTGGGATTTCAGGAGCCGTTGAGGCAGGGTCAACAGCCGACAGTCTCTTATGTACAAAAGTCGGACCAATGACAAGTTTCAGGGCTTGTGAAATACTTACACATATATCCTTCAGGAATGATGGCCTGATGTTCCGCCGAGCAATCGAGCAAAATTCACCCAGTCGTTTTGAGGTTGTCCGCCGTGAAGGGCATCCCGGTTCCAGGGAAACAGAACTCCAAGATAGCTCACTGCTGTCCTAGGCACTTCGATTGCCGCTGGACGCCCGAACGTACGAGGATTTCGAAAGGCTGAAGAAGGGCAAGGACAGAGCAGTTCTGGGGAAAGCTTCCAAAAGGGCAGCACAACGGAACCATGTGACATCTCACGAGATCTTATCGGGCACGTTATGATGCACAATTACCTTGCTTCCGAGCGACGGCAAGCCTTCGAAGCTTAAAGTATGTATATACCGACAAGTCTTCATGATTTCTACCATCTAATATCCATATAGCTGTTCTCGGTTGAAGGCTCTAAATCGTGACTGGTAGTTGTGGACAAACAAAAAAAAATATCGTCTCCAGGATCCTCGTCCGCCAGCTGTACCCCGGGAACATTGATTCTTCGGTCTCATCTGTCTTCCGAACACACACATACCTCATGTTCGACTTACCTGTGGAATCTCTTGGCAAGCACTCACTGGCTTGGATCTCCTCACGCAGCAATCACTTCTCAGACTCTGGCAGTATCATGTCGCCCATAAGGGCTATGGCCGTTCACGTAACAAAAACATACCGAATATCCAAGGTTACGATGCTTGCACCAGGAGCGTCACGGTCAGGTGCTATGTATGTGTAAACTGCCAGTGAAGTAAGCAAGCAATAATCCGACCCACCATTTGTCCGCAGAGCGAGAGACCCGTGCGGTTCGGGACAGAGTGATATACATTTTCCCGGAAGCATACGAAACCGAGGGTAACATGCTGCACCTCTACCTGCCGAAGGTATAATCAGCACGCGAGCAGCAGTCGTGTCATGTCCGAGGACATACAAATCACGAAGGATCAACGTTCGCCAGCATGGCGCGGCGCAGACGTTGACTACCCTTCCAAGTGCATGCGGATTCCCCTATTCCGTCTCAGCTGATCAAGTTTCTGTCTCTGCACGCCATTCAATATTTTCCACATATTTTAGTCAGTGGACATGCTCAGCCAAACCCCTTGAAACCTGTATCCAACGGCCTTGTCACACTATCAACCTGCAGTGGCATGACTCAGTAACACCAGCACCCTCCCGCGCTCCTCTCAAGGCTTCAATGTGTACATCCTCTGTATTGTGCACTTGTCTATTTCCCTGCGTTGACCAATGCTAAACGCTGAGTCTCGCTTCCTCGGAGTCTCGTTAGAGTGCACTGGTGGCTGCGGGTGACATTCATCTTGATCCTCGGAGACTCTTTCGGAGTGGTAACATCCACTTGTCGACAGGTGGCGACCTTGACCGCGATCCGGACATCTCATGCTTGGGGGCTTGCCGTGGTTGCCAACAGAATCATGAGCCATCGTTCCAGCTGTGAATGTCAGTGAAGTGCCTTGATACAGCCACGTACATACTCTACATACACACATGTGTGACATATGTTCATTGCGTCCTAAGCGACGGGTAAATTAATATGACTGGCGTATGTCGCATCTAGTCGCGACTTCACATACGCCCCAGCCGTAATTATTTCATACTTCGCCGGGCTCTCGGGAGAAACGCACGTTGGAATAGGCTTCAAGAGATGTATGAGGTTAGCTGGTCCATTCAAGCGCAACGTAACAATAGACGTACTTCCAACGGTACGTCGTAATCAGTTCCAAAGAAGACAGGGATGGAATAGCGCTGTTCTCCAGAACGGTTTATGGCGCGGTGAGGTGTTGAGCGGACTACATCGTCTTGCGAGTGTTATATATGTTGTAAAACTGTACTCCACGGACATAAAAATAAAACACCTCACTTGTCCAGCGCGCGAACTGATCTCCGAGGCTAGAGGTTTTGGAGACCGTCAAATCATACATATGTCTCGGACATAAGTTGACGTACTTCACGATGAGAGTACCAGGAATGTGTACAGCATCTATCCACTTCCCTGCGGCGTTCTTCACTTGTAAGCCACCAATGTGGTCCTGCCAGAGAAGGGTGAAGCACTAATGACGCGTACCCTGTCAAAGATTTCATATGCCTCCTTAATTTATTATCACGCTTACTTCATAGCTAGGGCAGGAACGCGGTTATTAGACAGAAGGAAGAAACCAAATTTTGATACCTACTCGGTGTGTGCACCAATACCAATCTGCTGGCCCTCCGCATCAACGTTTGGTGGCTGCGGCGGGTAATGCAGGAGTCGCATGATTGCTGCTGGGCGGGTAATCTGTAGAGCGTTAGTTGGACTCAAGACTCTTATCCGAGGGTGTAGACCTTGTCGTCGAAAAAATTCTCCTGAAGCTCTAGTGCAAGGGCAAATAGGGGGAATAGTAATTTGCCTAGCCTAACAGCATCGTGGCTATAACGCCACCTTTAGAAGCATGTCAGCTCAGAGAGGGGTAACGGCATACTAGTAGGCCAAAACTGCCTCTTTAAAACCGGGAACGTTGCTAGGCCAGATGTTAGTCCCCGACATCGCTTCGTCCGTGATCTTCTCAGCGTTTTGCGCATCATCATCAGAGGGGAACTCGGGCTCCCAACCAATGTCAAAGCCTTCGTGCAGATCCCCCAGCCCTGCAGGATTGACGTTTTCCTGCAAAAGCGCAGTATAGCCTTTAAAGTTCGAGGTCTTGCCGATGTCAAGCTTTTTGAGTCATGGGTCATCGGCTAAAGAGAAACAGGCTTCACGAAGGAAAAATCTGACTGACTTCCATCTTTGTCAACGTATCCAGGGCAAAGAATGCCTTGCCAGCCTCGAGAGCGCCAGTAATCCGCTCCTCGGAGATCCCATGGTTTGTTACTAAATGACAACCAGGAAAGTCCAATGAGCATTCATGTCATTTGTAGCCAGATTCACGATCCCTGCAGCCCTATAGCCAGAGCTACAGTCTGAAAAGCCAACGAGTATGACCTACGGTAGAAAAAACCAACCTGATCCAGGCGGTAGTCAGCTAAACGCCTTTGAAGCAAAAGGGTAACGATGAGTTCCCGCACATTGATGGACGCGTCTCGAATCAGATCTGCAAGGACACGCCGTTTAGCAGTATCAGTGCTTGTTGCGTCTGTAAAATCTCTGGCCATTGGTTATCAGATATGATTCAGCACCTCTGGAGGTAGGATATGCTGGATGCTTAAATGCTAACATGACGGGTATTTCCTCGAACGTGCTCTCTGTACGCTGATTTGCAAGGAGAAAACCAGGAGCGGGGTTCCGTGGAAAATCTGGATGAGAGCTATCAGTCATGATGGTATTGGTGTAAAGTCGTTGGGAATGCTCAACAGCTATCTGTAACATCTCAAACAGGACCAAATGTCTTTGCAATTGATAGTGATCAATAAGCATGTTCGATCCAGTCCCACTTACCATCAGGGAAGCGTTTCACCTCTCTAGAGCATCGAATGTTCGAACGCTCTCTCGGAGAGAATAGTCACAAGGAATGTCAGCAACTGGAGCGACGATAACTAGAATCGAAGATATTATATGTACAAGTCTACTAACGACTGTTTTCCTTGATTTTGGTGTGAATGCAATGCATATAACGTACAAGCGAATGAGGGTGAAACGACGGGGTCTAGATCTATTGCTTAGGTCCTGCGAGATCCCTGGCGAAGTGGAAGAAGTTGACACTGGAGGCGTTGACACCATACTTGTAGATCTACAAAAGGAGCGTGTCATTATTTGAAACACCGCTTATGAATGCGAAATGTACTGACGAAGCGCGACGCAACGTAACTCGAGAATAGAGCCCTCTGGTAAGGCTCTGGTAGCCTTTCAAGCAGGGTATTCAAGCCAATCTTCTTGACGAGTGTCTCAGGGATCGCACGACTCATCACACCCCTCCTGCTCGGCACATCATCGAACAGATCCGAGGCCTCCAGTTGGGCTTGCAGGTTGTTGAGGGTAGAGGACAGCTCGTCCGAAATAGTCGTGCGAGCCTTAGCGCCGTTAAGCCTAGCATGCTCGCGCCAGATGCATTGGAATTCCGCAGCGGCGTTCTCGGCGATCTTTTCCTGGACATCCTTGACGTAGCTCTTGTAAAACTCCGAAGGCTGACCATCCTTGAAGATCATGAGGTCGGTATACTCCTCGGTGGAGAGAGCGAGGCCAGCGAGGACTTCGAGAGAGGAACTGGTGACGCCGCCCTTATTGGTGCTAGAGTCTTTAAAGAGAATGACTTTGCGCTTCTCAAGGTGGAGACGAGCTTGCTGCGTAAAGAAGAGATTGGCGCCCTCAACGATGTACTTGAAGTGGGGTTTGCCCTCTGCGTCGATCAAAGCAGCCATGTTGGAGATATTGACGGCTTCGGGACTGCAACGAAGTGTTCAATGGGGAATCTATGTGGTGAGGAACTAATACGCACCGTCCGCCACACGGTACGAACAAATCGGCCTTGAATCTAAGATGAGCACCATTTCGGAAATCAGTACCATCGAGCACGACTTCTCCAGCTATTGATCAGGTGCTTAGTTCGTTGTCAGTCTTCAAGTGCGGAATTGTCTTACAGGGCAACTTGACATCCTGCTCCTCTACGCGGACCAGATAACCGTCCTTGCTCAACTTCGAAGTATCAAAGTTGCCCACGGGGACGCGGAGTTTGGCGAGACGAATGAGCTCTTCACGATCGAGGCCTGCAGGGTCTGCGAGAACGCCACTACCGTCGATGATCGCCACGGTCTTATCGCTCGATAGTAAGATCTCATCTGGATGGCGCGATGAGTGAGCATCAGGGGTTTAAAGTTCAGTCAACGGCACTCACTGGAGCCAAGATCGCCATCTGGAGAGGAAAGGGGACGAAACCTTCAGTTCATGGTTCAGCGAGAGTACAAAACCACTGAGACTTACCAGGGCCTCCTGTCTGAACCTTTGTAACATCCTTCTCCCGAAGGCCAAGCTGCTTGTAGATACCCAACACATATTGACGAATAGACCGCGAGGTCATGCCATACGTGTCGTGGGGTATACCGCCGAGCTTCGCAGCGCTCTTGCCGGTGGTGAACGATTTCCACCAGGTCTCAGCACCGCGAGCATGGGCATGCACTGGCAACGAATGAGTGATGTCAGGCACCATGTGGATAAATAGAATAGTTGATCTTACACGCTGCCCAGTCCATCATATCCGCGGTGCCTTCGTCTGGACCTAGGAATAGGATCTCGGGTTTCCCATACAGGTCGACGAGGCGCTCCTTGATTCCTGGTGTTTGCCCAGGGATGAGCAGGTCAATGATCGCCTACGTGCAAGGACCGGTATCAGGCGTGTTCTGGCACTCAGGATAACAGCACTTACATCGACATATTTCTCGAAGCAACGTCTGGGATTGGCACCAAGCCTGCATACCGGAGTGTCAATGAACGTCGAATGACAGATATTGGGCAAAGACTTACGAAGGCAGGATAGTTCCCTTGGCACCTCCTTCAGGAATGTCCTTGTTCTTCAGATTCTGCGTCGATGCCAAAGCATAATTCTCGTCGAACAACATCCTTTGGTTGATAGAATAGTTTCTAGAAAAATAAGATCAGGACCACAGAGCAGGACGAGCATAAAGCAAGAAACTTGCTCTCTGTTGCGAGACATGACTAGTCTGACGCCACCACGGGCAACATCACGGAACCGAATATGGAAGCCACGGAAATCATTACCTGTATAGCACGGTCAGTTGGTACCATGCACGATGAAGTGGTGTGACGAACCGATCACGATGAACATGCCGAAGGGTTTGTTGGGGTACTCGACCTCAGGCAAGAAGTCGGGTGCTAGGCGGAACGACAGCGCTACCTTCGTAGGTTGGTAGAAGTTAGTCTTGAGGATGTGCCTACACGAAGATCGGTTAAGCTTAATTACAACAAGATTGAGGATGGAACGAACTTATTGAAGATCAAAAAGCTCTCGAGGACTTGTAGCTCATGCTTATTGGGCACAGCTCGGCGGATCTTGTCATACAGTTCCTCGTCTGAGAGCGGCTGTGTGGTCACAAGGCGCTGGTATGACAATGTCGGCCTGAAAAAAGCATTAGCTTCGTCGCCGATGAGACGCAGTGACCTCTTACATTAATTGTGACGCATCATCTGAGTTGGGATAGTGTATCATCGCGAAGTTGACATACAGCAGGCGAATCTTCACACATAGCACATCAGGATCGGGCGTACAGGATATAAAAAGGGGTCAACGAACGAGCTCGGGATGCGCATGGATGACTTGCGCGATGCTTTCGCGTGTAAAAGTCTCTTCGCGGAAGCGGCGCTTGATGTCGTTGAGCACCTCAGCATGTGTAGGATCATTCTCATTCAGCACATTCTTGAGTTGGAGATATGCCTGTCCGAGACGGTTACAGAAGTGTTGTGCGAAGATCCATCCACAATCTGTTTGAATACATTAGCGAAGACAAGGACTAAGGCGGTCTGGTAGCTTACAGGCATAGGTTGCTTCTTGAACAGCGTGATTGCTGCCGAGGTGTTTAGGAAGGAAGAAAGGATTGTCGGGTAAGCAGAAAAGAAGAGAGGCTTCCTTCATCACTTGAAAGATGGAGTGCTCGATGGGAGGCGCATTCGTGTCGGGAAGGGGGTTGAGGTAGAGCGAGATGATCGTAATGCCATTCGAGAATTGCTCTGTAGGGCCTGATCAGAACAAATATCCGGAAAGACTAACAACTATGCGTACCGACGTATTTGCGGGCGGAGTATAAAGCGTAGAAATGATAAAGATTTGAGAGAGCACTGAGTGACGCGAATCAGTATAATCACGGGAAGCTGGAACGAGGAGCAGACCTGAAGAATTTGGAGGTGCCGCCCATCTTGTACCCAATTACGAGTCGCCGTTCGCGCGTACCCTCGACTTCAAAAACCTCGATTACGGGTCCATGACGCGCCTCGACATTCCACATGACCTTTTGGTAGATGTCTAAAGTGTTGGCGGTTGCTTTCTCAAGGAAGACCGCGTCGGAAACAGTTCGGATGTCCGTTTTGGTTTGCCCACTGGGCGCCAGGGTCTGAGGGGGAAATTTGCATTTCGTCACGAAATAGCAGCGCAGTTGTTGGGAGGCAGTTGCCGAGATGGAACCAGTCGAACGGAAAGTCTCGAGACGGTATGCATTATCTGGTGTAGAATTGTCGAGGAATTGTTCGTCGATCCTTTAACTAAGATGAGATGCGTAGATGACGGTTGATGTGATGTGCCACATACCTCGCTTCACAGGTAGCTCCAGGCCCTTCTGTGACAGTAAATCCAGGAGGACTCGTATGGATGAACGTTGCGCCCTTCTCATCTATCTTCTCAAGATCAATAACAAGTTTGCTCGGGTCGTGTTTGGTGAATGCCAGAATCTTTGCCCCGAAAAGAGCAATGATATGATCAGAAATGACGCCACGGTCTTCGTTCTGGAAGTAGGTATCGTCGATGCCGAGGTTCGAGTAGAACCAGTTAACCTCGTTGGCAACGAGCTCGCGAGGAATAAATCCCTGAGACCAAGCAGTATGATGTCAGATGGTGATGACGATGATGAAATGGCAAACGCCGAACCTTGACAGCAACGTCTTTCTCGACAAGATTACGCTGTTCTTCCTTGCCCTTGAACACGGGGGTTGTGTACCCGGGCAAGTTCTTGACTCGGTTGAGTGAAGCATCGCTGGAATTGCGTCCAGCTGAGGGGCCCAACGCAGCCTGAAGCACATTTGGGTCCAAACGCGTCGAATTCTGGTCAACGGGCGTGGACATGTTGACGGTAAGGCCAACAAAAGGAACAGTGGGATATGGATGAGGGTTTTCGAAATGGGAGGAGTGAATACGGAGCTAGTCTTCCCTTTATAAATGGATTGCTTGTTTACATTTATTAACATCGTGAAGACAAGCTCCGGCGGACCAACTCTCCGATTTCTGGGGAGATTTTACCCCTTGCCAGCAAGAGGTACCCACTGACGTTGGCAGTACCCCAGTTGTAATTGAACCCTGGACCAGAACATGAAATGAGGACGACAATGAGGACAACGTATCACGGCTCTCGGAACATGGATCAGTTTCATCATCGGCTTTACGGGGCTTCACACCGCAATTGATCATAAATACCTTCCTGTCCTTGCTAATTGCGAGATTTTAGGCGAGCAAACCGTTAAATATAATGACAGAATGTGCTTCATTATGTCGCAGTGGTCGCGACTGTACTTGAGCATTTATTTTTATCATGATCACCCTTCTGACCCAAAGGCTTCGTTTCTTCGTAATTCGTGGGTGGGAACGTATAATGAGCATCTGACTATCATATAACCTTCAATGTCTTCTAATGTGGTGTTAGAAGGCGTCATTTCTTGAAGGTTCGTCTATACAACCTCCGCCATGCGTCTACAAGTCCCGTATCCTTGCAAAAATAACACAAGTACTGTGTTACAGGTGGTTCTCCGAGTTCACGGTACGTTAGGCTAAATACGCTGTCCCTTGTATGTTCCGAATAAAGTTGGTGTGACCAGCCGACATCAAAATAAGGACTTCGGCTCACATCCCCGGATCTCGCGGCTTTTTGGGGTAAAGATCTGGGGTAAGACACTTAGAGAGAATAGTTACTTGGCATAACCAGACGAAAAACCGCAGTCTACCTGCCCACAAACCTTTGAACTCCATGTACCAAAGCTCGGGTCCGAGCATGAACATCGTGAAGCGAAGTCATCCACAGCCGTCGCCGTTTTGGGCAGAAATATGGTGAGCGTGTTATGACGATATAACGAGAACCCCATCGCGTCGAGGCCCGACTCGCCCCCGAAGGGCGAAGGCCTTCGGGATGGATTTTTGCCGTTTCCACTAAGCCACATGGTCTCGGATCATCGAGGTCGTCTCCGATGTTTCGATCACACCGGAATTGCGTGTAGAGAAGCATTTTTAACTAGTTGCGCATCCAAGTCTCTAGAACAACAAAATGGAGGTATTACTCTACTGTCGGTTGTACAGCCGTTTGGATAAGTTCGTGGACATCGGGATTTTTTTTCGCTTTGATTAGATGCGTGATGTGACATCTCAGACACAGCAGACATGTTCAAAGGTAGAAGTTATCTCATTCCCAGCATCGAGGAGGCCTCGATGTGTCGGAATCTCGCCTGCGATTAATCCGGCACTACGGCACACTTACTTATCATAGAGATTTTCTATTCACTAAAATTTACTTACAAATTTCTACATTTGTTATACACAGTTATACATACATTGTTTAGGGCCAATTGAGATTGCAGGAGCCATGAAGCTTGAAGCTTTGAAGCTGTGAAGGAAGGGCTGCGGCGAGAGTTGTTGGAACTTGGGATCACCAGAAACCCTTGTCACGTTACACGACCAACAACGGAAAAAAAAATCTTGATGTTCACGAACTTCTGCGGTGAGAATACAGACGCGTGTCCAAATGGATAACCAGCCAGGGTAGTACTAAATACAGGAGACCGATCCGAGCTACAAACTGCCAATCCGCTAGTGTACTATACAGAATATCCGCTACAAGAAAGTGCAACCCGTCAACAACCGCACCGTTGTCCTGTAGACCAGCAACAAGAAACCCGTTACACAAAATACATCGTATCTCTCAGTCTACTGTTTATTTGATCAAACTGCGCCTTGAAATAGTCGAGGTGCTGGCGCTCAGCATCCGAGGATATCGATTTGGCGTCGGGCTCGCCGACTTCATCCGAAAAGTGGAACTTTGCCCTTCTGCAAACAAGCTATGGAACCCGTCAGTACGCAGGCAAAAAATAGATGCCAACAGGCCATACGTCGGCATCTACATAAAGGAACATGAAGTTAGCCGGATTGTAGTGAGCAATTGGTGAAGGCTCACAGTAAACGGGCGCGGGGATCTTTACTGAACGCGTTGCGCGGGAATAGCAGTGGCACAAGGCGTAACTAAACCGGTGAATCCTAGAGTGTACTGAGCAGAAAAATGTGGGACAAACTCACGCGATCGCCTGAATCCTATAGGTACACATTTTCACCGATGAAACAAAGGTCAACAAAAGATGGGGGAATGACATACTTGTCTGCGTTAAGATCCTTCGACCCATGCCGAAGAATTGTATAATGACTAGGGCGACTCGCTAAGGACAGAATGCGCTCAGTTTTCGCTGATGGTCATTCACAGGTTGCTGCGGATACCCACTTCCTTTGAGTCCCGGTTGTGATTGCAGATAAAAATCTTCGTAGAGGGGGTGCACGATGTCTGGAATAGAGGGGAACACGATGAGAGTGTACTTGGCGGGAGTGGTTATGCACACCTCGATCAACAGTGAATCCAGCATGCAGATTTCCGTTGCCCTTTGGGTCTTGAGATTGCCCATCCAGTGGGAAGAACCGGAAGTGATGACGCTTGCCAACTATAATGAAGGTTAGCTGGGGCCACTTGTTAAAATCGGGGGTGTACGCCGCCGACAGCGTTGCTGGGAGCATAAAGATCAGTGCTTTGACAAGACCAGATAGCACAGCGAACACTGACTTTTCATTGCATCCAGTTCCCTATCAAGGACAGTTTGGAACTCGCCTTCAGAGACTCCGTCACGGAAAAAGAAGATACGTTTGGGTAGGAGTTTGTTTGTGTTGAAGAAGGTCGTGAGTGCAATCTAGTATCTCGGGTCAGCAGGTGTTGATCGAGGTATAGCCATGGCACCAACATTGAACATCTCTGCGAGGTCCTCGATTATCTCCGTACGACTAGCCTGAACCCTTATTGATGCCGCGTATCTTGACAAGCGTGGATCCATGGAGGCCACCAAAGCTGAAATCGATGGAAAGAGGCTTCCTGGCGCTGGATGGCTCACATCGGCTCCTAGGGAATCATGAGTCGACAAATCAGGTCTTGAGATATCTGCCGTCACCTATGACCATAGTTGGTAATTCTAGCAAATAATTCATTATACCATCGGATGGTGCACAGTTTACTCCACCGAGCTTTGCATTGATCCTAAAAAGGCAGAATAAGAACATCGAGGTGAAAGTGGTAAAGGGCGAATACTTCAAAATTAGATTATTGTGGTACTGGTTTGCCCTCCTGTTCTGAGCATCGGTGGCGAGTTTCCTCGACCATTTCTATCCATCTCCGATTAGACTCAGATTCGGAAATGGAACTCTGACACTCACCACACATTGCGTTACTACTCCACGTGTAATATCACCGTATCTTTTAACCTCGCGATAGGGTTGCGCTGCAGATTCCGGCAGAATGACCAAGATCATTTGAGCATGGGCTGCTCGACCGGCTTCATCCAGTACCTAGAAAATCCAACATATTAGACATTTAGTAGATGCAAGATGTGGTCCACAATGCATAAACGCAGGAGTAGCAGGATACATAATATACTCACTGCAGGTATATTGGAATTCCCGGTCGTTCTTACAATGTTATGAGGAGGCGCCACCTCTGTTCATTGCCGATGTCAGTAAAATGGTTAGTTAATCTCCAGCATATAACATACTCATCCCTACGAATCAAATATCATATCAAAAAAAACACTTACAACACAAAAATATTCAACAACGAACCTCTTTCTCCCATAGTACGCCCAAGATCCTCCACAAAGATGCGCAAAACTGAGGGGTCACAACCTGCGACATCCACCACTGTCCACAGAGTAAGATCTATCGGCTTGACAAATGTTTTTCTCATGACGTCCCATTGCCCCGGTCGCTACAAATCGGAACTGAGTCGGTCGACATAAAAGGCATCAAATGGTTCTTACCTGGAGTGTTAGTCGGACATCGCCCCCGAACTTAATCGTGGGAGATGGGAGAATGCGTCCGTGCACATGAAGGGGTTCTGGATTGATGGATATCCCTGCACCAACAAGGAAAGAAGATTCTGTATATTTGAGCTGCTGCCATCCAGTTCTTATGGCTTCCAACCGTTGGCTGGGGCCAGGTGGAGAGAACTCCAAGGCTTCTCGAACAACTTCTGGTGACGATCGATTCTTCCAGAAGCTGTCAATCGTAGTATGGTGAAGCTCGTATGTGACTTACTTTGAAGAGCTGTTCCGTCGTCTTGCATACACTCATAGGGAAAAGAGCGTCGGACCCCAGTCTGACCCCCAAAGCGTCAGGGCGAATCGTATGACGGTGGGCGTTGGCAAAGTGGTCCTGTATTGCATGTATGTGAATAAGAACGCACTGCGCGATCAAGAAAATAGACTGACAGCAACTGATATCTTCTCACTTCCTTTTTCAAATGTTTTGGCCCCGACGTTCTCGACCACGTCCCTGATGGTTTTCGGCCGTGTACGGCTATGACCTGGGAGATTAACCATGACCTTGACACCTTTTAGGAACAAACGAAGCCTTCCAAGTTCTGCTTTGTGGCACCGGCCGAGGTCGCGAACATTTGGGAGGCGAAGATATTCGGCACAGATCTGTTCCAGCGGCCTGGAAGGGAGACTGGTCAAGGGGCATGAGTAAAGCCACTTGGAGGTGCAAAAAAAAGAAAACGTACATCACGCCTATTGTGACATCCACATTGACAATGATCCTATCAAAAGTTGGCCTAACACTCCTACACAACAATCCGGCAGTTAGCAACTTGTTCGAAACCCAATTTGGAATGTGAAATTGTACTGGAAGTGTCCTCGCCACAGCTCAAGAGGGCGAATTTTGTCACTTGTACCTGTTTGTTGTTGGTGAGTATTGATTACTAGGATGGAACGTAAGGAATCCCACGCTTGTTATGCGGGGTGAAAAAACTCTTAGCATTGTAGAGCCTCGGAGCTGTCCTAGAGAGATAGGGTGTAAGTGGACATCATAAATCAGCATTTCACAATCTTACATTCGCGGTGTGGATTGAATGAAAAGGTTCAACATGTTCATGGCAGTTGTTGCTTTATTCATGAGCTTGTGATCGTCTGTTCTAGCTTCTATTAGGTGTTTTACAGTACTGGTGAATGTGGGAAATCAGAATCAGTCCTTTGGATGGGAGAAAAGAACAAACCTAACATCAATCCTTGTGACAAATGCAACCCGAATAGCTACTTCCTTTCGACGTTGTGACTCAGGATCCCAGGGAACTAGGAACTAGCAGTGATGATAAGAGGAAGCGCGTGGTTGCAGTAACCTAGACCGCTAACCTCCTCAGTCGAGATCGGATATTCTTTGAAGGAAAACAAATTTTTCTTCCCGTCGAAAGCTATGAGCACTAAGTCAGGAGAGAAGGACACGAGTTTACGGGATGACACCTCGACCTCCAAGGGGGTGAAAAAGATCGGGTCGTATGTTAGTTTGAAGGCGCATGACGAGCTCCGTGCCCTTTTTGTTTCCCAAGCTGAACTCGCGATTCCCTAGATCCCACTGTGGCACGATGACTGAGAGTGGACGTTCAGATTGGGAAATCCCGAGATAAAGTCAGGAAAACTAACCGACTATTATCTCTGATTAGTTCGATTTGGACGCCTGATCAATAGAGATAGATACCATCGTAATGATATACATAACCATTGTTGCCTTCCGGACGTGACCATCTCATCTCGAACGCGTTAGTTCGAGCTCGGACTTGAGTACCAACTGTGCCTAGAGAGCGTGGAGGCATCTTGATTATCTTAAGCGAGATCTATAGGGAATATGTCGAATCCCAACTGGACCTCCGAGGCGTTCACTTGCGCGCTGACCCTGTTCTGAGCGAAGATGCAACGAACCAGAATGCCACGGTGAAGTAGAACACAGTGGGTGGACTTGCTAGCAAAGAGGCGTTGAAGAAGCTCACAGCGTGTACTGGATGACAACAAGAATAGTAAACACTCGGGGCCAGAAAACTCTGTCAAAGCTGGATAGCGGTCAACTGGTTGGCCGTGTACGCTAGAGCTTGTTGAAACGTTGAAGTTCGAAGCCAACTCTTATCAACAAAGAGCCACGTGAGCCCACTATGTATGCACGTGACCACTAAACTTACAGGGTCCACCGACCTAGGTGACAACTTTTCTGCCTTCACTAGAATTATCACTGCCAAGGACTAACGGTACATGTCCTTTGCTCTCCTCATCCCATTCATTTACTTCTCGATGCTGAATGTTCATTACGCCAATTTTCGATCTGTTCAATCAACAGATTCGGAGGCTGCAGGGAGCTCGGAGGTCCCTGGCTTCAGTCATTAGCACAATGGCCTACATGCTTGTCCTGCACATGAAGCTTCGTCTCGTGTTGCAGGAGGATACCGATATAAAGTTTTCAGCGTTAAACGCTGCCTCTTGACTTGCCTCTCGATAGGTGTCTTAGGCTTTATGACATGACTTTGGTATTACCAGCCGTCTTGTGCCCGTCGTTCCCCGCTTAACCTGTCGTGACGTTCAACCATGTCCGATACGTTATATCGCTTGTCGTCCCTTTTTCCTGACTGGAAACATGTATCAGAAAATGTAACTAGGCATGCTCGACGATCCAAAGTACTGTCTCCACTTTCACACGACTCCTGCTCTCGTCGTATCTGTGTAACGCCGGCATGTACAAACACATCCCATGTCGTTGATGTCAGGACTCTACACCTATTCCTCTTTGTCACTCTGAATCCATATCGGAGGTATTTGCTGGGAGCCTGACATGTAAGGAAGACATGCCGTCAGTTCATCAACATGTTTGTTCTAACATGAACTGAAGGCATGCAACTGTGACGTGCCCTTCACAGTGCCTCCTGTTGTGATCATCCCCAGCATAGTTTCTTGACTCGCTTCACCGAGTGATCTCATAATCTCCTTCTGTTCTTCTGTGCCTTGCTGTCAGTCAATTGTGATTCAACGCCGTGCGTTGGGATTTACTCGCACACATCTGACACGTTCTGGGCAACATGGCATCCACCTCATGCACCCCCCAACACTCGACATAAACCCAGCCTCCATCAAAACTATGTTTTAAATATATCAAAGCACGGTGCGGCTTCAAACTTCAAGGTGGCAGACCTTTTTTTCCGCGTCTGCTCTTCCTAGTGTTCTGGTACACATGCGTTGCAGGTATCTGTGGGGGTGCGGTGCTCAAGTTCGAGACTTGCTTCCGGTAGTTATGAGTTGCTTAAAGAGCTATATATGATCATCATGCGCATTCTATCTTCACGTCCTTTGAGTTCGATACCCTCCAGAACAGTCGAGTTGGTAAGTCACTATTCGAATTCTAGAAAAACAACAGGCGCTGGGCTTCTTGACCCGGACGACACGAAATCGTGACAACAAGCTTTTTAACAATTAATGAACACAGTGCAGATACCTTAATATGCATACATGACAATTATCGATATCGGACAGTCACAGACACCAATGCGTGGCAAACTGCGAAACAGCTTCCACGGCAACCTATATGAAGTCATCTCTCTATCCATCCTTCATTTCGCCACCGAATTCTCATCAAAGATTCAATCATATCCGTTTTTGCCTTCGATGACTTCAAATGCGCCACCACCCTTTCCGAACATCTTCCTCAAATCCGCCACAAGCTCTTGCGGCTTTTCGTGAGCAGCAAAATGGCCGCCACTCTCGTGCTCGGATTCAAAGACTAGATTGGACGTTCTGGTCCACCTATGGGAAAGGATAATGCATCAACTTGATGAGCGTACATCAATTACAAGGAACATACGATCGTGGAAGCGGGATAACCTCCTTGGGAAAGTACGAGTGACCCACAGGAATTGTTATGCGGTCTCCTTTAAAAACCACGTTGTTGATACCTCCGGCAGCCTGTGTAGTCTCATAGTAGATGCGCAGAGACGCAGCAGGGCCAGCACGGGAGAAGTAATATATGGAGATCCAAGTGAGCACTGATCGAAACCTTTCTAGTAAACGCCGACCACAGACAGACAGAAAACCTTGTACCTTCGTCGTCATTCCAAGGATAGGCATCCGTCCATTCAACGAGCTTCTCATAGATCCACGCAAGTAGACCGACAGGTGAATCTGTCAGGCCGTATCCAAGTGTTTGAGGCCTCGTAGATTGTTCCAAGAAGTAACCTTCACCCATGGTGCTGAACCATTCTGTACGTGCCAGGCCAGCTTTCTCGCGTTCGCTATATGAAAAAAACGGCAAGCTCGAGAGCAGGTGCTTCAGGAGAAGTAGGGGCCGACTTGTGGACGGAGGTGCACCCCTAAAGTATCACGATGAGATACAGTCAAGTTGCCAAAGTGGTCGAAAGGTACGTGGGGAAATTCGTGTGCCACGCCTTGTTGTGCTTGGGGCCATAGATGTGGGCGATTTTGCGGATTATCTATGTGCTGCTGTCATCACTGCGGGCAATCATATGAGAGAAGACATACCATGTGACCCCAATCTCCACCTTGTGTAACTGAAATCACAATCAGTACTGGATCAAATGTAGGATCAAACCCGCACACCATATTTATCATACCCAAGGGCAAGCATTAAATTATTTCCGACCTTAGAACCCAATGTTGGTTATAAAAAGTCGGTTTGGACCAAGCAGATACACCACACCTCGGCATATTGTTTCATTCCAAAGCCTTTCTTGGTGGGGGCAGCAGAGAATCCGTATCCTGGAAGGCTAATGGCCACGACATGGAAGGTGGGGTGATCCGGAGCAGCCTCTAAAAGGAGGGGCAGGATCTTCCGGACTTCGATAAAGCTTCCTGGCCCTATGCGAAAAGTGAATGGTTGGTACTACGGAAAATATCGTGCACCGTACATCCATGGACAAATAACAAGGGAATCGCGTTCTCCCGCTTGCTCTTCTTATGCATGTAGTGGATATTAAGAGCGCCAAAGCCCTCGACTTCTACGTCTCTGGTGAATTGTGGCAACTCGGCGTTGAGTGCGGCCTCATGTTTTCGCCAGTCATAACTGTTTCTCCAGTGATTGACAAGCCTCTTCACTTCAGAAAGAGGGGTACCATAACTCCACCCCGCCTCATCCAGTTCATCGGGAAAACTTGCGAGGGCTAGCTTCTGCTGAAGGAGGGAGAGCTGCGATTCGGGAACGGATATCTTGAAGGAAGATTCTGGCGGGGAAGACATGGGGGTGTCAGTACAAGTTTCGGTGGCACCAGGTGAGTGAAATAGACACTTAACGTTTGGTTCGCTTCGCATCATGTCAACGGTATCAATAGGGCGTGTTTGCAGTTCATTCCGACGGAAGATCTCCGGTTGGATTGATATAGATTTTATACAAATTCGATGTCAACGACGCCCCAAGCTCGTCCTTCGAAGTATGCAACCTGCCCTCCTACAGTGGTGTGGATCGAACACCTCATTTGTAATTCGTCACTTTGGACCGAGCTTTGAATTGTTCACCTTGTTGAGGCGACTTGGACGCGTTAACGTGGTTCACGACCTGTGTTTGCTCGTCTCCGACCTGAAACATGGGCCCTGCGGAACCAGGTGGGCCTCCCGTTGAGCGTTGAGCGCTGATCTTTCCAGCGACAGACAGACCCAGTGATTATGACCATGTCAGAAAGGATAAGGCTGAGTTTAAACGGTTAACCAGGTTTAAATTTCACGACTTGCATGCACTCTCAAACGGCTCTACGCAGCGATATCGCTCATTTTTGTGCATTGTTGGTTACAACGGATGTCATTCTATATGTTCATGTGGTCCCTTTTTTTTTTGCTCTCGAATTTTGTAGGATAAGGTCAGACTTGTCTGGTTAAAAGTGGCTGAAACTCAGCTAAGGAGAATACCGAAATAAAAATAGATCTTACAGCAGACGGCTTTTTCGGACGATCGCCAGGCACACGCAATGGTCTGTTTCGGGCCTCGGCGAAAAAAGCCCTCCGTGCTTGCAAGGTGATCGAAATGGTCAGGTAAAGTGAGCATTCCTACACTCATACATAGGTATTACAAGTTCGTGAGTGGTCATGGCGAGCTAAGGCATCATTGAATAAACGAGCGTCATGAGGGGTAAGGAAACGATAAGTAGGCGAAAGATACTTCATTTCACAAGAGAGTTAGGGAAGATCCAATGGCGTCTAATGACAAGACATTGTTGTCTGTCCTGTATGTGCCTGCAAAACGAGCGTGCTGATGAACGGGGTCGTGAAGAATGTACGAACGAATGAGAAGGGATTAAAAATGGGGGGCTGTAGGCATAATGGAGAAAAAAAAAAATAGGACACACGGAGCAATGGGATTCAGTTCAGTATCCACATTCCTCGGCTTTGTGATACAACCTTCGTTGTCTTTGTTGTCGTCTTCTTGAAATGTTTAAGCCTCATTAGCCAGTCCAGCCCCACCTCGGATCTCCTCAGTCCTCCTACCAACATCGTCGAACCACTGCTTCGCTCTCAGCGCCTTCTTCTCCATTTCTTCAGCACCTTTGACCTCCTTGCTCCTCGCCTCCATTGCACCCCTGAACCGTTCCCGCAGATCCCACGAAGCCAACCTCAACACCTTCCTCGTCTCCTTGCTGACCCGTCCAACATGGACATCAACGAACGTCTCGGCCTCGCCATCCTTGTGAGCGACAGATGCGCGCACCCGCCTTCCGACCGTCCGTGGAATCGAGCTAGGAAGTTCAAGGATAAAGTAAGCCGTCAAGCCGATCGTGAACGCGCCTAGAACAGGCGCCGCCCATTTGCGTGTCGTCTCGTTCCCTACAAGGTCGGTAATCCGAAGAATGCCTTCAATCAAGCCTCTCGCTCCTACTGCCTGTCCGCCAACCATGGTTAATGTGCCAACTCCTACGCTCAGGATGCTCAGTGCGCTCGGGACGACTGAGAGCGTCTCCTCTTTATCATCCTTCACAGTCCCATCACCGAAGTGCAACCACAGATGATGATGTACGTCGAAAAGGTCCAGGAAGCTCGTCTCGAGCATGTCTGAGCGTTGCGCAAGCCCGATCCCGAGTCCATGAAGACCTCCAGCTACGATTGCCCCATTGCTTCCGTGAGGGGAAGACCTGCGACTCTTGTTGCCCTTCGCTCCCCGCCTGTTGGTACTGAACATCGCCTCGGGCATGAACACTCGGCGGCTTCTCTCCACTCCCTCAGGAAGATGCACCTCTCCAAGGTCTTTGATCTTCTCGACGCCAGCGCTCGTGATGACACGCGCCTCATCCTCAGCCAGTTTGACTGCTGCATCCAAACTGGCAAGAAGAGCCTTGCGCACGTCCCGCGCGTAGTCCCAAATTCCGAGAATACCGGGGTAGGTTGGCATGGGGACAACGGGCTTGTCAACCCCAAGACTGCCTTGCCCAACGCGCTCCAACGCATTGGAGAGAACGGTTCGGGTTTTGGAGGCTGCTTTGTCTACACCCTGCTCCTCCGCGGCTTCCAGGCCATGCTCGAGCGTGTCACATCCACTCTTCATCTTTTCTAGGACGGGGCGAGCGTGGTCGAGGTTATTGCGCGCTTCCTCAAGCTCAGCGTCAGCGACAATAGCGTTCGCACCAGCGAGCAGCTCGATGTCAGAGAGGAGATTGGAGAGGTAAGTAGAAACGGGGTGAAGTTTGGATTTGGACCGCTTGACGAGGACGAAGGAGCGGAGGGAAGATTCAAGATCGTCAAAGGAGGGATTGGCAGTGTAGGGCTGAAGGGCAGCGGCGGAATCGACGAAGTGGACAAGGTCTTGAGCGTCGTCATACGTACGGGGGCTGAGCTGCTTGATTTGCTCGAGCACAAGTCGCCGACACTTCTCCTTGTTTTTAATTTGATCATACTTGTTGACCACGATGAAGAGATAAGCCTTCTCGTTGCTCGCGTTCATGAGGAATTCTTTGGCGGAAAGGGTGAAGTGATTCTCCGCTGAGACAACAAAGACGACTACGTCAATTTCCTCTTGACGGGCAAAGACGGCAGTCGTTTTGAGACTGTCACGGTTCAATCCTGGGGCGTCGATGAGCGAGATATCGACAACACCGTTGTTAAGAAGGGATTCGGAAGGAGCGCGGGTATCGGCGAGGTACAGTTTGATCATTTGCTGCGTGTCCTCATTATCTGCCACAATTTCTTCGAGATCACCAATGGAGCCACGAACGAACGTCGCGTCGTCCGTAATATCGTATGTGACACCCTCCTTGAGGACATGTACTTCCTCTTTGCCTTCGTTTTCTGCAGCATCGTGGACCTCACAGAAAGCGGTCGTGCAGGGTTGTTGGTCGACCGGCATGACTTCCCGACGCAGGAGCGCGTTGACGAACGTCGACTTTCCGGCGTTCAGGTCACCAGTTACCAAAACCTTGGAGGAGGTATCCTCGACACGGAGGCGGAGCTTGTCGATGTGGTTTAACGACGCCCCAATACGTTCGTCGATGAGATTAGCAATGGATGACTTCTCGAGCTGTGAAACAAGGGATGCAGCTGAATTGGCAGTCCCGGATGCGCCAAGCTTGAGGTCGAGTCGCAGGACATGGAAATCCGACGATGGCAGCAGGCGCTGGGATTCGTTTTCCTTGTCAACGGGAGACGTCGAATCCTCTTCTTCTTCCTGTGCATCAGCGATAGATGCCAGCGTGACGGAGCGGGTGATGCCCTTCCTAGGCTCGGTGACAACCACCTCAGTTTCACATGTGGGATCGTCCGCAAAAGAGAGGGATCTACGAATGCCTCTGCGACGCTTTGGACTGGCAGACGAGGTAGCCCGGACCTCCTCTACGGGTTGCTCACGGAGCTGAGGGTACCTAACGACCCATTCTTCCTTGTTAAAGGTGCGTATTTCGCTCAAAATGCCCTTGGTCGAGTCGATCGCGCCAACAAGGCTAGGACGTCCAATCAGACCAAAAAGTTCACTGGAGAGGATACAGAAAATTCGCACCGGTCTTTCTGTTCCATATAAGCCTCCTGCACATCTTCAACCTTGAGCTGCTTCTCTCCGTTGAGGGCGTAAGTGGAATCAGTGAAAGCAGAGCCGGGAGATGCTACGCGGCTCGGGAAGTAAGACTGAGCCATCGCAGTGAAGTTTTATGAGAAATTTTATGAAGAATGCTGGGATACCAGCTGGCCGCTGTTGTACGCAACAAGCTCTGGCAGTTGTAGTTGGGCGGAATTAGAATTTCTGCAAATATTTGTGAGATTTGTTGGTTCCGCTGACTAATCCGGGGTTCCGGGTGGAACCGCTTAGGGTGAGAATCACCTGGACCTGAGTGGCTAAAAGAGAGAGGTAGATTGGATGTATCGAAAGGACAAGAGGAGCCGGTAGGTGGTAGCTACAACATGCTGAAAGTTATAATGAAATCGAGAGTCTACACGTAGAGTTTAGTGTCCTTGGTCGCCCGACGCGCCACCAGTCGAAGGAGCTCATTCTCGTGACGAAGCCTTTCGTTCTCACGCCGGAGAGCTGCCTCTTCTGACTCGTCACGTTCCTCATCTACCACGGTACTCTCTTGCGATCCTTGCGATTCTTCTTCGCCGCTTGAACGATCGGGCAACGGGCTCGCATCCACAATCCGCTCTTTTGTGAAAGCCCCTTCCAAGAGTGCATCATTGCTGGGAGACATCGTAGATTGCCTTTGCACTAGCAGGGATGTAACCATCGCGCCGCTACAATTGATACATTTAGACGACAGCACGTACGGAATGGTTTTGGCCTGAAGCGAGCTTCTCGTCGTGCTCGTTGCCAGTAGCATAGAGATAGGAGGATGAGGGTGCAGATTAGCACTGCACCAATCGTTGCTCCTAGTGCGATGGCAGTCACAGCGAGCTTGCTCTCATTAGAGGCCTGAGGCAGGCCTGACGGAGGGCTATTTGCGCTCGCACTCGGCGTAAAGACTATTATCGATGTCTTTGTAGCAACGTGTGCAGCTGAGATGAGAGTTGTTTTGGTAGGTCCTGTCGAACTTGGACTAGGTGGAGTCGGAGTCCTGGTGGGCGGCACGTTAAAAAAAGGTGGTGAGGAAAAAGGATGACTCGTCGTTGGGAGCGTTGAAATGGAGGTGAAACTTGGGCGCATAGAAGTTAAGCTGTCAGTGGTCGTGTCACTCGTTGTATGTCCAGAACATTGGCTTGTCCACCGAAAGTTAGGAAGCGATGCTATGTTGGAATGTGCTCTGTGCTCACGCGTCACTGTTTAAAGAGTGAGGCTTGACGATTATAAGATGCAAAGAGACAACTTGACGTACCTACCCCCTGAGATCACCGTAGAATTTCCATGTATAGTCATCGTCCTGTCTTGTTATCAAAATCCATTCTACATCGAGCAGTATGTGTGGCTCACACAGGTTCACTGAGAGTACTTGAGTGTAGTGTATGTGAAGACAACATAGATAAGACTCACCTGGGTATATTGCAGTCCGATGCCCTATCGAACCGATGTATAAGTAGTAGTTCGTGCATGAGGGGGGTACATACCAATCCTGCCTGGAGGACATCAGCAAAGGAAGTTGTAAACTTGTTCCATCGCGATAAAACAAACATACCGAGCGAGGTGCCTGGCAGCTGCAAGTACGTCGCTAAGCACGAGCGCGCTAATAATGTCAATCCACAATACGCTCAAAGAGCCACGAAAGAGCGCCATGGGAGAAAAAGAAAAGTTGAGAGTAAGGACAGTATTGGATATGGAAGGAGTGCAAGAGCATAACAGAGGGCTCTTGGGCGAGATGTGTGGGCATCGTTCTTTTATTCCTTCACCTCATCGGCATCATGAACTGTTGTTTTCCATGGCTATACTTTCCATGGTGGTAGTAGAGGCAATATCCAAATGGTGCACCTACAAAAGATTATCAGCACAGGTTTACACACTGACCTAAGTCTGACGCAGTCTCGTTTGTTGTGGAGATGGATCAAGTTTCGTTTCATTTTGGGGTTTCAAGCGGATTGATGTGTGGCACTGTTTCCTGTCGACGAGTTGCCAACAAGGCCAGCTCATCTCTCACCCTTCCCACACGGTGCAGACGCTTTTTTTCAAGCCTCGCTCGCTGTTTGCGCTGTCTGTTCGTCGCTCATTGCGTTGACTACGTACTTCGCTAGACCGGCAGGCTCCGCTGGTCTCGTCTAGACCAAACGTTGCACGATATTCGAGGATTTACTCCGACAATTCCTCGTGTTTCAAGTTTGATTCTAGCATAGTCCACCGACTCGACGTCAAGGACATACCACGACTCATCAGTCCTTTTCTTTGGTTATCCTGGCTGAACAGACCTAGTCCTACTCCCACCCAGTCCCCCCTAGCCCCCAACAAGCCCTTCTTACCTTTTCACAATGTCTCTCCGACCTCCTTCCACCCCATCACCTGGTCCCAACGAGAACGGCAAGGCTAATTCTCGCCAATCCTTGGGACCCTCTGCAAGAGGAACTCCAGGTCTTGCGCCGGCATCTCCTCGCCCAGGAGCAGGAGCAGGATCAGGCGCTAGGCCTACCAGCGAGCTCCTTGGTGGTGGCAACGCTGGCATGTTCCAAACACCGGAGGGTATGTGTTACTTGGGCTGTTGCACAGGCCGACGCTCATGTCCTATTCACCTCACAGCGGAAGCCCTCGACCAATGGTTCGAGAATCTTCAGAACTACGAAGCTACTCTTGTACGTGAACATACACGACTAAGACCTTCTCAGAATCTGACACTCGGTGTAGGAAGACATGGCAGCCGCCTCGTTGGACGTTAATTTCAAAGAAGAACTGAGTGCCATCGAGCAATGTAGGGCATCCAGCATTCCTGATGTTGGCAGAGTGTTCATCTCGTTCTGGCACACAGGGTTCAAGGTTCTATCAGAAGCCGAGCGCACAGCCGCTCTCTACAGTCTTCTCCAACATTCCACTCAAGTCCAAATACGATTTTTCATCACCGTCTTGCAACAAATGGCCAGATCTGATCCAATGACGGCCCTTCTCAGCCCGGCGATGGGCGGTGAGCCCGCTTCCGCTTCGTTTGCTCATGTAGGCTTCTGATTTATTTATTTCCAGGCTCCATGCAAAGTCAAATGGAAGCTAAGCTCGCGAGCCTCAAATCCCCTGGCCTCAAATCTGGTCTACCCGCGTCTCCGACTACACGCAACTTTACCCCAGGAAACCGATCATCTTTGGCCTTGGACAACTCTTCCAACTTCCTGTCCCCTGAGTCTGCTGCGAACCCTACCGGCAATGACGCTGCTGCCACCCTTGCCCAGCAAAGGGCCAAGCTGAAGGCCAGTAACGCCGCACATCGCATCTCAGCCCCTGTGCTCTCCGCCGACAACGTCGATGGTCGCCCCACCTGGGCTGCTGGATCTCAGCTTAGCCAAGTCTCAGAACAAAATGCTCAAGCCCAAGAAATTGTCGTCAACGCCTCGCGTCCCAAGAGCACAGAGTTCACTGGTAGCCTATCACCAAGGCCCGGCGCCATTGGTGGAGGAGACGCCACGGTATCCGCTGGTGATAGTTGGGCCAGCATGGTCAACACGCCGCTCATCCCCATGTTCCAGAAGGATACTCGCACTCAGACGCTCGATGCTGCTGCCAACAAACTCAATGACTGGTCCAGCAAAACCGCCGCCCCTGGTGTGCCGCGCATGGGTGATCCTACTATCCATCGTCGCACCAAGCCCACAGGTAACGATTCCAGGGACTACAACAACAACATCCCATCTAACGGCATGTACGACGACAACGGAAACCTAATCGGACAACATCAAAATCAACAAGGGCGTGGTGGACCGCGCAACGTCAGCGGAAACAGTAACAACGGTTTCGGTGGGCCAGGGGGCTGGTCTGGGGCACGGAGCCCGGCGCTCTCCAACACATCCTCGAACAGGTTCGGCGGTGACGACAACGGGAACCTCAATGGAATGAATGGTCTTGGGATGCAGATGGCCGGAATGAACATGGGCATGGGGAGCCCTGGACTTGGAATGCCCATGCCCGGGCTGGCTGGTATGGCCCCAATGAATCCGTTCAATATGAACATGCTTATGGGCATGGGCCTTACACCTGAGGCCCAGCTGCTTGCCGCGCAGATGGCGGCGAGCGGATTCGGGCAGCCTGGCTGGCTTGGCATGCAGCCAGTGTCTGCAGGACTGAACAATAGACGCGGACCCGGGAGCGGAAGATCGCCTGGACTCAAGAGCGCGTCCTCGACTGGCAGCCGCGCGGATGGAGGGACGCCGAAGGGCGAGGAAGATGTTGATCCAGCGTTGTTGAACGACATTCCTGCATGGCTCAGGAGCCTGAGGCTGCACAAGTACACGCCTAACTTCGAGGGCAGCAAGTGGCAGGATATGGTTATGATGGACGAGGCGGCTTTGGAAGCAAAGGGTGTTGCGGCGCTTGGCGCGAGGAGAAAGATGTTGAAAACGTTCGAGCTCGTCAGGAAGAAGATGGGGATGGACGAAGGGCCACAGAGCAGCCTCTCTCTCAGTGCACCGCTCAAGTCCGCTTGAGGAGCCTGAGCAGGCTGTCGACACTCAGAACAAATATTGGCTGACCGGCCTACATACCACATTTCCCCTTACTCCTTTCTCTGGGTTCCGTCTTTACTGTCTCCCGCGTTTCGAGCCTGATTATTATTCTCCCATATGCCCCCCCTCCTCATTTTCGTATCTCACATCTCCTGAATGGTTCTGTTGACAGTCCTTCGCCTCCTTTCCTCTCGTATATGACTTAACGAGTACTCCCCTTTCGAATAATTATTATGAGCATTTCTGCGTTGATTGGACGATTCGGACACCCAAAATATGATGATCATGTCTTTCTCTGACCGTTTCCCCTTTGAATTCCTACTTTCCGATATCAAGATATCAGGTTCCTTTTCGTTTCCTAAGCCACTGCGATTGGGGTTCCAAATTCTCATCAGTAGAGGAGAAAATGTAGAACTCGAGGAAGAAATACACGACCACAAGCTTGATCATGGTAAACAAGCGTCACTGCCTTCGCTTCGGATATAAGAAGTCTTCGACAACCCATTCCTACACACATTTCGCTTGTTTCCTCTTCTCCATAGTATCGTTATCCCTATATCTATATCGCTGGCGTGATGATACCTATATCTGACCGCAACCCGAGGAGCGCTGGCGCCTCACCGATGCGCCCAGGCTTGTACACGGGCACGGCATCCTACAAGCTCGACACCATGTCCGTGGCCAACGAACTCCACCCAGTCATCAACGCTGGCCGCGTCGCCGTCATTACCGGTGCTGCCAACGGCATTGGCAGAGCAGCCGCTAAGGAGTTTGCCAAGTATGCCAATGCGTATTTGCCGATGCCTGTTGGATGATGCTGAATTTCCCATCTCTTCCCCTAAAAGGTTGGGCCTCAAAGTTGCCATTGCAGATGTGGATGAAGCGAGATTGAACGAGGTTGGAAAACAGCTCGTGCGAGAGATCGGCGAGGCGAACGTCTTGATCGTCCCCACCGATGTTGCACAAATCGAGCAAGTTACGAGGCTGAGAGACAGAGTCTACGAGGCCTGGGGCGAGGTGAGGATCATTGCGTCTGGTCCGCACCAGTGCCACCGCTTCCTTATTCCCCTTCCATCCCCCGTCGCGTTCATTCTAATGAGCTCCTGTACTGCCCGGGCTCATTGACTCACCCCTCCACCCGATGTTTGGCACTCACACTCATCCAGGTTGCGGTGCTCATGAACAACGCTGGCATCGGTGCCAAGGGCACGTCCTGGGACGGGCTCGACAACTGGCACAAGATTTTCAATGTCAATCTGTTTGGGTGAGTTCATCATTCGACCTGTCATTGGAGCTTCTCCCGACCCATCGTGGGTTGTCCCTTCCACAGCATTGTCAATGTGCAGCAGACCTTCGTTCCGGTGCGCTCTGCTACTACTGACTCTTGCCTAACCAGGACGAGCTGACAGTCATCTACCTAGTCGATGCTTCATCAGGAGAACCCCGCCATGATCATTAACACTGGCTCGAAGCAAGGCATCACAAACCCTCCGTACGTGGGCCCCCTCCCTTTCTTCACGCCCCTCTGCGGGAAGTCTCACCTCTCCTTACCCCAGCGGCAACGCAGCCTACAACGCCTCCAAAGCTGCCGTAAAGAGCCTTACAGAAGGACTCGCCCACGAGCTGCGCTCCCAACCAGACAGTAACGTGACCGCGCATCTATTCGTGTAAGTTATCTCGGATCCTGTTCTGCATGGTTTTGGCTCACGCTTCTGACAGCCCGGGATGGACCTACACCGGAATCACAGGCGCAAACAGCGGCTCCGAGAAACCGGCGGGTGCATGGACACCCGAGGAGACGGTGCTGTACATGTTGGACCACGCCCGTTCTGGCGATTTCTACATCCTCGTGCCCGACAATGAGACGAAGCGCGAGGTGGACCAGTTGAGGATCATGTGGGGCGCGGCTGATATCGCTGAAGGGCGGCCCGCCCTGAGTCGTTGGCATCCGAACTACAAGGCGTTGTTCGAGGAGTACATGAGGGATGGGCTGGCCCAGCTTGACTAGATGCGCATGGTTGACGTGGCAGCTTCGATTGCTTTCAGACCCCAAAAAGGTGGCTTCTGTATACGTTGTATGTGATGTGCTTCCAAGAAGCCTTGAATCTGAATTGTACCACTGTTTTTACCCAAAAAGAATGGACACGAGAAGCGGCTAAAATAGATGGCGTGGGGCGTGTTGTAATTGCAGAAATACACAAGACCGAAGAACACGAGGTATGGACCCAAGGAAGCCTCTCGCCGCATGTGCGCACCGACAGATTAGTATGGGGGCAAGTGTGGCCCAGCATAATGGTAACAGGTGACAGGTGAACTTGGTAGATCTAGCCCAGGCTTACTGCTTTGAAAATGCATATGGTGCATGACAATCTCCTTCAGCGTTACCGCCCTTCTCAGCGATGGGCCACGTCGGACTTGTCGACCAACTCGTGTTCGTTCGCGCGTAGATCGCAGACATCTGGATATGAATCAATGACGTTCCGAGGTATGTTAGCGTCAAATATATTTCCCTTGTACGCATGGATGGTGTGAATATTTCCTTGTTGCAGATTCATGGCTCTGTCGGTCTCGAAAGGCTGCCTCAGTGTCGGAGACAACTTGCAATGAACCCTAGGCTCAGCCCATTACCGAATCACACGATCGTGCAGCTTGGAGATCTACGCTACATCGTCTTCACGAAACACATCGAAAACCTTCATCGCAGAACATTTTTCCCTTGCGTATCCTAATGTTATCAACAACAGAATAGACGACATCCGAATGCCAGGCAATGTGGCAAACGCCGATGGTGAATGTGGCTAGCACTCGAGGATTCTTCTCAGGTGTCAGCCGCAACGAGCTCCGTTTATAAGAAGCCTCACCAATGGTCAACTGTCTCTAGTTTATCGACTACTACATCCCATTATAATACACACCTCTCGTGCCTATTATGCCCTTCAGCCTCTCAAGACGTTCCACTTCCTCAAAGCCTGACCCACAGGTCGAGCCCGACCCTCCCTTTTCAACTCAAGATTGGTACAATTTCCTGCTCATGTCCTTCATCGCTGCCGCCACCGTCACTATCAGCTATAGTCGCATTTTCCCTATCAGCTCCCTACCATATTACAAGATGCTCGAGAATCTCGCTGGCGTATCCGCTAGACATCTAGGTTCACCTCTGAAGCCGGCGGTCAAAGAGCTGGAGGACGTCCTCGTCGAGGTCAACAGGATGATTAAGAATGCAGCTTGGGCCAAGGTCACGATACCGCTCTTCCGTTGCACATGCGAACCGGTTCTGGATCTGGTGTCCTCTCTTGCTGCGGTACTTAATGTCGACCGTACCTGGAAGGCCTTGGCCATAGACGAACCGCGGCCGTCCTGGCCGAAGGAGTCAAGTAATGTCGCCAACGTCACGAATGCCACTCCTGCCACCACCCAATCGACGGTGGTATCGCCAGTATGGCCCCCAGCCTCAAGCCATTGGTGGACCTGGGCGTGTGTTGTGTTGTTGTTCGTTCTTCTCATGGTTTGGACCTTTCGAAGCCGTAGGCATGACGAGGGGAAACATACAATGACCACCGGGGAGGACTCGGCAGGCCAAACTATCATAAAGGATAGCATGACGCTCGTAGGCGATGACGGCGATCAAGAAGAGAATGGTCGCCCGTCCAATTTACGTGCTGTCCTTTCGCCACTAGTCGGACCTCTGTTCGAAGACAGCGACCCAACCAATTCCAAAGTGTCCCCCCTCCCAGAAGACAACCGAGGAACGCTGGACGATGCCCTTCAGATTCCTCTCCCTGAGGATGACAGCAGTGATTGGGGCGAAGTTGGATCGGCGGTTCACACACCAAAAGATGACGGAGAAGAAAGGGATCCTGTCCTCCTGATCCCACATCCCGAAGATGATGGTGTGGAATGGGACCCTGCACTCTATGCTTCCCCTCCAGAAGGCGACGGTGAAGAGTGGGGTCCTGCCTTCTGCGTCCCGTTCCCGGAAGATGACGAGGATCCAGATGTTGTCGACACCGTTCCGGAGTATGTGCGAGACGACGATGACGACGACAGTGCGATTCAGGAGCTTGAGGTAAATGAGGTGGAAAACGCTTTGCTAGAGGTACGTCTGTTCTTCAAGTTTACAACCCCCTTACTCGCTAAGTCCTATCGCCAGCCTTATACATCTCGCCCGCTCTCAAATCTGACCAATACGGTTTACCTTCCCGGCCTTATCCTTCCAGCGCTGCCTCCTCTTTTACCGACAAACCTCACTGTCGAGGAAGACCAGTCTGACCATACTCCCTCCTCGAAACCCCGACAGGTCAGACCGAGAGCGCCAACTACAAACGCGTCATCAAGCCCATCCACCCTAGGCGCGCCTGACAACAAGACAAGTAACCAACGGAGAAGAATCAAGCAAAAGTTGAACAAAAAAAACAAGTACTTGGTGCCCCTCCTTGCGGACATCATTCTAGACGTGAAGATCGAGACGGCGCCAGAGGAAAAGAAGCCCGCGACACCGTGTGCTGACGCCGGGCGAGCGGTCGCGGACGATCTCGAGGAATTGCCCAAGGTGTCTGCAGACGTATCGATGGATGCGGGTAAGAAGAATTCGCCCCGTGTACGTTTAATCTTTGTTGTTTCCTCGATCATTCTCTAAATTTCTTTATACAGCTTCCTGCACCTCCTATCCCATACTCAAGCCCCCTCCCTTCTCGCCAAAGCGCTACGCATCCCCCCGATCCTCAGATTCCGGCGCAATCGGAGAGCGCCGTCCCCATTCTCGCACCGCAACCGACGCATTTTATGCTGCGCCAGCAGAATGCACATTCAAACACCGGGCCTAGTCCATCAAGTTGGAACAGTCCTGGAGAGCTGTGCAAAACGAAAAACCAACTACGGAGGGCCAAGCAGAAGGTCAACAAGAGAAACAAGTACTTGGAGCCTCTCCTAAGCGACATTGTCCTCGACGAATATCACAGAAGGCGACGATGAATACGTGAAGTATGATTGTGACGAGAGGCAAGCAGTGATTTAAGCGTTAGGCGCAGTTTATGACTTAGCGAACAGCTCCCAGTTTGAAAGCTGATCTCTTTGCGTTTGGTTTCTTCCCATTTTTTCTAAGTCTTCCCCGGCTCCTGACTCGTTACAAGTTTCATTCCACATTCCAATTCTCTTTGATGTTTTCGTCTTTTCATCATTCTGCCTTTCTTGCGCCCATCTGCCCACTCGATATATGCAAACGATCATCATTGAACATTATATACACAACACGCCAATATACCTCGCTATGTACCGCTGATCGTCTTTCGTTCTCTTTAGCGAAGTCCTGTCAGTGCAGGTAACTTGTCGGTTGTCGAAGGGTCGCCCCGCAGGCACTGTCCGTGACGGACTGAGTGGGTCCACAGGAGAAGTGATGTGGCTCGGCGCTCTGGGTCTCCTGGATGTTTGTAACTCGAGCAGAACTGTTCAGCCGCTAGGATACACGAAGTTCGGCAGTATGAGGTGCTCGACGTTTGAGAAACACTTCCCGGCCTCCCACTGCCAGGATGTCTCCCGACGTCGCGGGGCATAGGGTGATGGTCTTGAGAGAAGAGATCTCCACACCTCGCTTAGAAAGGTTTATCGTATCCGCGTCTTAGAATTGTGGGTAGACCAGATCTTCTAACCACGGGGCTGTGACGCGTCTGGGGAGTCGGACGATGAGGTGGAATGACCTAAAGCGTGGAAGAGACATGGGTACGACTGACTGTAGGACAAGTTACTTAGACTTATGAAGTACTACATTCCCGCTAATCAGGAGCGATTACAGGTTTGAACATCTGCGAGCACGTTTTGTGAGGCGTACAGATTCCAATCCCGTGTGTCTTATATTCAGGTCCACAGCTGAGGTGCAGTGTGGTAACGCAGTCACGCAACCGAATGTTCCGTGATATGTAGCTCTCTTCCCAAAACATTCGATAGTCAACGGGCGACTGGTAGTCAACAAATCAAGATTTTCAAGCCGTGGAAGTTGGACAGACGTGAGGTGTGCGAGCATCGGGGCGGGGTCTTCGTTTGTTGTATTTAGCACGATGCTTCAACACCTATGCCTATATCGTCCGAGGTGGAGGTCGAGAAAAGTAATCCGCTCGCGCCGCGAGCGTGGTATACGAATCGATACTTCAGAGCATACGAAAACTCAGACCAGTATTGCGCCATGTGCGAGAGACATAGGTGCAACTGATAAGGTCGCGAATGCCTTCGGGTGTTGGCTCTTTAGGAGAGTTTTATAGTGGTCAGTCAATTAGTGCCGCCTCTAATGGACATACAGAGGGGATGCTGACTGCGGACTCCGGTGAGCTGTACTTACATGTTTCCTCTGTGCTAGTCTTTAGCATGGCCATTGTGTGAATGGGGCGACAGTGTGGTGATGGTGGTTGAGCAAGAACGGCATTCTTCTAGATAGTTGACTATATCGATTTCAAAGGATATCTGAGCTATACCTCTAATCTGACTGCAGTCCCGTAGAGTCCTACGAAATTGCCTTTGATTCATCGACATCAGCATCCAACAACGACGTACCAAATCAAGAACTGTACATTACTACCATCTCGTGTTATCGTTTCCTTTTTTGTCCAAACTCAGGATCACTCATTCGTATTTCAATAATCCTTAACCATCTTATCTCGTGGACCGCATGCTACAGCTCGGATATCTGATCTGTTGTAAGAGATCCTATTCTGAAGCTACCACTCTACGAGTAAGGACTATATTTATTGTACCTTTCGAAGGGGTCACTTCCTGAATAGTAAGTGAAATGTATAGGTGGAGCTATAAGGGTGTGGCAATATGGTCTATGAGATAAGATGGTCAAGGATTATGGAAATATGGATGAGTGGCCGTGTTTGGAAAGGATAACACGCGATGGTAACGATGTCGCTACAGGAACCGACCACTACCATAACAAAGTCAAAAAGCGTTCAGTGTCAGGCCTACACTTGACAGGTTCCGCAACGGCGACAGGCTGGCTGTTTCTGTCCAGGTCCAAACCCGCTATTACCCTACCAGATCGCTCATACGGTCCTACAACTTCCACCCACGAGGACTATCTCGTTCGTCGAAAGACCATGTGCTACTGGATCCCTGATCTCGTTTGCGAGGAATCGAGTCTGTGTTGTTGCCACTATGGATGACGACAATCAATTTTCCTCTCGTCATCAACAATGAGCGGTGTGGTCCCTCGGTGACCGGCACGTACATAAAGAAACCAATCTCGAAGACAATGCCCCAGTTTCGGTTCCTCCCTCTTCTTCCCTTCTCGTTTCTTTTCGACTGTGTCGAATTCAGGGTTCATCGTACGAATCACTTGCAAGACGCACCACACATTCTTTCAGCCTGAAGCTCGAGGCTAGCCGGCTTTTCTTTGACAGATCTGAATTCCCTCGACCTGTGACAATGAAGTTCGCTTTTGCTATCGTCCCCATTGCGACTGCCCTCATTGCGTCCGCTGCCCCATATAAGCGTGATGTTGACCCAGCCCTTGTGCCAGAGTTTGGGCACGCCGCTGGTCTGAACCCCACCGGTACCGGTGATTGCGATGGAATTATGAATGCCGCCGGCCAAGTGGTCAAAATTCCCTGTTTGTGCCCACCCGACAGGAACGCCTTCGTTCAGGTGAGTAAGAAATCAATCGTGTATTTTTAGACCTAATCTCATTCCAAAACCTAGTCCTTGAACGCAAACGTAAATGCAGGGAAGGCTGTCAACAACCCATCTGTTGCTGTCTCCTTCCCCACCGATAACTCCAAGGAATCCCAGCTTACTCGCATCCAAGCTGCGCTTGTAACCCTGCAGAATCTCAATGGACCTGGCAAAGGCTGCCCAGCTGCTTCCACGACCTTCGTCGCGCAGCAGAAGGCCATTCAAGATGGTAACGCTGCGGTCGCTCCTGCTCCTGTGCCAGCTCCAGCTGCTGGCAGCGTTGACCCTGCTTTGGTTCCACAGTTTGGGCTTTCCCCTGGTCTGAATCCCACAGGCACGGGTGACTGTGATGGTATTACCAACACGGTTGGCCAGGTGGTGAAGATCCCCTGTGCGTGCCCACCTGACAGGAATGCTTTCATACAAGTAAGTCATACTGTGTATTCTCGGCTGCCTCGACTAATACCTATTTCACTCTCAAGTCCCTGAGCGCCAACGTCGCAGCCGGCTTTGCCGTGAATAACCCCTCAGTCAAGGTCTCATTCCCCACAGATAACTCTAAAGACTCGCAGCTTGCCCGCATGCAAGCCGCCCTTGTCACACTTCAGAATCTCAACGGCCCCGGAAAAGGCTGCCCCGCTGCATCCACCACCTTCCTTGCTCAGCAGAAGGCCATCCAAGATGGTAACACTCCAGTGTCACCAGCACCCGCACCCGCACCTGCACCAGCGCCCGCGCCTGCCCCTCTCGCTGGTGACATTGATCCTGCCCTTATCCCCGACCTCGGCCATCCCTCTGGCTTGAACCCCACTGGTACTGGTGACTGCGACGGAATCACAAACGCTGCAGGCCAGGTTGTCAAAATTCCTTGCTCCTGCCCTCCTGATCGTGAGACGTTCATCAAGGTACCAACTACTTGCACTTCCATATCACTCCCTCCCTAATAATGCCTTCTACTGCAGGCCTTGAACGCTAATGTCGCCGCAGGGAAGGCGGTTAACAACCCCTCGGTCTCGCTGTCTTTCCCCACTGACAACTCGAGACAGTCTGAGGCGGCACGCATCGTTGCGTCGCTGATCACACTTCAAAATCTCAACGGTCCGGGTGTTGGTTGCCCGGCTGCCTCTACAACACTCTCGGTATGATCTTCTCAACTTGCATTTGTGTGCATTTATTGACTGAGACACTATGTAGGCTCAGCTGAAGGCCGTGCAGGGATAGTCCTGATACGAATAAAATTTAATCATCATGTTACATACTTACCATTTGTATCTGTAACGATGCATATTCCCCTGAGCAGGACAATTAAGGCTCATTACGGACACGTCTAGCAAAGCTAGGTTTTGAACAGGTCCCGAAGCGCTCCAACCAGTGTTCCCATTGTTTGACAGAAGCGGAACTTTGGAGAACTCGGAAAGGATGAAGCTTCCAATTGCTAGCAGCAGCTTACGATCATAAGATGAGAACTATCAGGATGAAATTCATAGCGCAAGTTGCAGAATACACATACAAGCTCAACGGTATATCAGCAAGAAAAGACTTTACCTGTGAGCAAGGAAAATAGTCAGTTATGTTACAAGATGCCTAACAAGTGAGGTGAAGAAAATTCAGAGAGCTAGGTAAAAATAGTATCGGCATGCTTGAGCAGCGGTGTCTAGTCGCTTCTTGGAAACACGGACCATAGCATGGGTCATCATGAAGGGTGAGGAGACATGGGTTGAGACGGACGCTGCACTCACAGAGGTGTTGATGTGACGATTAGAAACCGAGGAGTGACATGTCGGTCCATCTTGATCTGGGATAAGAGGTACTGTCAGAAACCTGTCGCACGTAGGATGTTACGGGATGATAGAAATCAAGTGACTAGAAAAGAATGATTTGGGCATGTTGAGCAGCGATGTCTCGTCGTGTCTTGGAAACACGGACCGTAGCAAGCGCTCACCCCCCAAAAAAAAAACAGAACAAGGGAAGGTTTCTTACATGAAGCTTGATGCTTGACCAGTAGCGCCTCCGATGTGTGGCAGTTCACACAGCTCCATCGAGATTCAAAACGAGAGGAACATGGTGAGGAGTATGACAGAGAAAAAAAAAACCAAATTTATGGCAAACGCGTCGTGTGAATCCGTCACGTGCTTCAACGTGGTGTGCGTCCCACCGCCCCCGAATACCAAAACCAACCTTTCAATCTTTGATCACTTCTCCATAAATCGAGCACTTAGCGCTCAGCGCTTGAGTACTGAATGCTGAACAGTTTACGCGGTACTGCCGCCGCCTCCCTGGCCATAATCCAGTGCTCACCCTATGTGTCCTTTGCACTGCCCAGATTTTTAATTTATGGATCTTCCAATGACTGGTGTCCCATGGCTACTCCATTTGGCGCAACAAATCAGGATATGTGCTAGGTGTGAAGCACAGGGCCATCGTCATCGTTTAGAAGGGCTGACGGCTGGTGATCACACGAGGAATCATTGGTCAGGAGCGCCCTGATAATTCTGGAATCACAGCATGTCGCCCCCTCAGGTCCGTCTCTCTTCAGCTATGGCGTGTGCCAACATAACTTGCATTATTTCTGTCACAAACCAGTGCAAGTTTTATGCGGGATTACATATGACATTCCATGTCATCACCGTCGCGTCAAAAGTCAATACTTAACAGCGTTTGAACAGCGTCACGCTTCAGCGACGGTCTATCGGAGACAATTATTCTGCCACTATACTCTACCGTTTACAAGAAAGTGAATGACGGCATCAGCGCTTTATTCATGTTTTGACGCTGACAGAACGCGGAGCGGAGGTAAACGCGAGAACCCAGGCACAAATTGTATGATGGTTCTTGGTGTTCGACGCGTCACCTCATCCCTCGGGCCCGACAAGCCGCCTTTAAGCAGTACCCATGATTGAACCCCCATGAAATGAGGATATCATTCGTAAGACGCCATACAGTAGATTTTCCTAGCCAATGTATTCCGCACGCTCCTTGCAGTTTTCTCTATAGGCTGAGATCATGTTTGAGGCACCTCGTTCCACAAGTGGATCATTTATTTCCACCAAAATAACCATCCAGTTTGGTAAGGAACCCGGTTTCAGACATAACGCGGTTTGTACGACGTATCATTGGAATTGCTCCGAACGACTGCCCTGATCCCCACCGACCCAAATCCATATCATCCCATCTTGATGCATATCTGCATAGTTCGCCTCTCTTCTACAGCCTCTGTCACAATATCCGAATCTACATCCAATCTACATTCCAATTCTAGACACGCTCTCTTGGCGATCTTGGTTATTTTAGCTTCCGCCGGTCCCCTTTGGTCCCGTCTACCGACCAGCATGTGACTGGATGGCGAGATGATGAGCTGCAGAGAAATCGCGCTTACTACCAGGCTTACTCCTCGTCTCAGCCACTTTCTCTAACACACTGTGATGCGTGCTGTCCTCATCAAAGATGAAAAGGGGCCGGCTGAGAATCTGTATCTAGGCGAAGTGCCTATACCGACGCCTAGCTCTAGTGAGGTACTCGTAAAAGTAAGTGGTCAGCGTTCTCTCATCCATTAATCTAACCCTGCGCATAGATCAAAGCCTTTGGCCTCAATCGCATGGACATAGTCCAGCGTGAAGGGTTTTATCCACCACCACCAGGATCATCGTCTATTCTAGGCGTCGAGTTCTCCGGTCACATCTCCGGCCTTGGCGCAGATGTTTCAGGGTGGGAAATCGGCGATGAAGTTCTAGGACTAGCAGGCGGTGTCAGTCGAGCGCTGCATCCCTTGAAACGACCCTGTCTAATGGTTCCGCTTCATCCACGATTTAGGGAGCATATGCGGAGTACATCGCTCTGTGCGCGAGTCATATCATTCGCAAGCCAAACTATCTATCGTGGGTGCAAGCCGCAAGTATACCTGAAAATTTCTTCACCGGTCAGCTGTTGCGCATTCTACGGCGGACGCAAGGATTTCACGAAATTTATATAGCATTTCAAGCACTCGTTCTGTGCGCAGAATTGAAGAAGGGCGCTAATGTTCTTGTCCATGCTGGTGCATCAGGTGTCGGCGTAGCCGCCATTCAATTGGCCCGCTTTTATGGGTCGTGAGTGCTTGCATCTGCCGATCATCCTTCGTTATTTATCGATGCCTTGGTCTAGTGAAACCGTCACTGCAACAGCATCGACTCAAGAAAAACTTGCTTGGCTTCTAGGATTACCCAACGGTGCCACGCACGTTGCCAACTACAAGACAGAAGATTTTTCCACCGTCGTCAAAAAAGCGACAAATGGTAAAGGCGCAGACGTTGTAATTGATTTTGTCGGCAAAAGCCACTGGAAAAGGAACATGGAGTCTTTAGCCGTAGACGGCCACATGACAATGCTGGCTTTGCTCAGTGGTGAGGACTTTGTTAGATGCTGGTGTCGTAGGAGCCTGCCATACTTATTTTCTTCTAGGTTCGGAGGTTGACATTGATCTCAAACCTATTCTATACAAACGACTTCGTATTCAGGGTTCCACTCTTCGTTCCCGCTCCGTCACATACCAAGCCGACCTGATCGCGCGGTACATCCACATTCTTATCATCATGCTTTATTATTGACCATGTCACGTCGCCGAAGATTCGAACGTGAGGTTCTTGCACATATAACGGGATCAGAAGGAACTGGACCAATCAAGTTATATATTCACAAGGCAGGTTGTTGAAATTCATTTGGCGCCGGTCGTTGACACTCTAGTTACGGCAGGTTTATCCCTGGACAAAAATTCAGGACGCGCATCGCGAAATGGAAGCCAACGCGAATAGGTGAGTAATCAAAGTTACGTTCCATGGGCTTCCAGGAAAACTGTCCAATTTTTCTACTTGTGGGCAGCGGAAAAATTGTCGTGGAGATTATTTGATTAATACAGCTGGTTTTTGTGTTGCTGGGAGGAACAACTTCGTTTTTCTGGAACAAGCTACCAGGCGCGATGGGCTACGCCCCGCACTGCTTACAAATGCTGTAGCTCGCAACGATTCCCAGTATGAAAACCATTCGAGGGCTCAGGTGCCTGATCGTGACCAGATACGGTGGATCTGAAGACGACATCCTTGACTCGCATTGCCCCCCAAACAAGATCCAGCAACTCCCTCAAGCAACTGTCTTTCCCTAACCATGGCTCGACGTCCCGTCGTGTCAATCTACCTCGGCGATAGCCTTTCGATGTTTGTTTTCGTCCTGCTCCAGTAATCACGATCCGATCTGAGTGTTCGCTGCTAAGTAGTTGCAGTTACGCAGGTGAGGGCATCATCTGCTTGTCACAAACGCCACTATGATGACACCTTGTCGGGAGCGCATGTGGCAGCGCCTTTTTAAATAGGCATTTGAGTGCTCAATGCGTGGCATGGGAGTACTGCCGGCGGCACTCTGTCTGAAATTTATGGCAGTGAATGATCATCGGCGCCCCTCATGGTTATGCGACTTGCGGTGCTGAACTTTCTCATTCTAAAGGCGCAGAGCTCGAGCGCGACGTGTACCAGATGAGGGGCGTTTATTCAGCCCTTGACCTGGGATGATTATCCCCAAAACTGAGTGATTATGATATTGATCCCTCGCAAATAATCAATGTCCATCGCCCACACTGGTCTTGATGCTGACCTGAAGAATTTGACATGTCCGTGACAGCTCTTGGAGATTGAATCGTTAAGCCGAGGATCCAATCAGTTTGGGTTTCTCCACCATATTCAATTGGCCACTATTGCCAACTCTTGATTGTCGTGATCGTTGTATCGGACTTTTACTACAATGTTTGTATGCAGGCTCGATTACCTGTAGCTGAAGCGGAGGCAACGTCCACTTTCATTGCCAATGCTATTTCGTGTACCTTCTCTAGCGTTTTACTGGTAGCCTACTCTTCTTGTAACCTCATAACCCAGAAAATGACATTCCCGACGAAAGATACGGTCAAACAACCCTCAGTCGGTCCGGCTCAGAACGCCTCGACTTCGAACCCAATCCCCTCATGGCCGCTATCACCCTCCGTGTGAGTTTCGTTTAATTCAAGGCCTCACCTCATCGGCCTCGTGCCAAGGTTCACGCATGTTGTCCGCACAATTTGGTTCAATCATGCTTCCATGTCATGGATGATCGGAAAACTCGGCCAATAGCGCGCTCCTCTTTTCTACCCCAATGCCGCTCAGGAACTTGAGCCGGAATTGGTTCGGGAACTCTGGTGGGCATGACCGTCATGGCCAGTATCGCTATCCGCGCCGTCGTAGTTGAGTCCAATATGGTATTCCGCCCTAGTCAGCGTAGCGAAGAACCAGAGCCTGGCGTCCCCAACGAAGAAGGGATACGCGTGTACATATCCCACAATCGTGGTGTGCTCGTCAGGAGTCGTAACAGTTTGTCAATCAAACCATCCTGAGCTAGTGATGCCGAAAATCTGCCAATTTGGTGCGAGAAACAAAATTGCGCGTTCCTTGAACAGCGGGTGCAGCGTGGACCTTGGAAAACAGCACCAACGTAAGACAATGGATCCTAGAGCACAAAGATGGATAGGTTCCAACTGGTACCTCAAATTCGTTGTCAGAACTTGTGGAGATTAGGCTTTGGACCCTTATTCCGCTTCCGTTGAGCCTGGAAGCCGAGCATATCGCAGAGATCACAGAAATACACCATAGAATCGGGTAAGGCCGGCAACGTGTCTGACGATTCGGAGGGCTGAGGATCGCTGCTTAGATATTTCCTTCCACGTTTCGTAGAATTATTTCGCCTTAGGATCACATGCGAATTGTGTGAGTCGACCCATAGACAATTCCTCCTGCAACGCCGGGAAGTTTGAAGACGGTTCACGAAGGTTCGTCCGGGCCGACCACACCAGGCAGGGTGACAGGTAGGACGTACGACCTCTGACAGTGTGTAACACTGGGCAGTGGGAATGTCGGTACCAATTACTTGACAGGTTATGGAGGAGGATTTCAAAGCACAATTTGAAGCAAAATGTGCTACTCAGCTCTACCTTTTTTTTTAGTCTTCACCCCTAATACAATTGAAGAAGGCCAGGTGATCTGCGATATGTTACCGGCGGACCTTCGGACACCAACAAATAATCGCGGCGTGTTATGCGTACATGCCGGATATGCCGCGGTTGAGCAACAGCAGTTCACCCGAACGTGAACTTCTTCATGTCCGTGGTCATGAGACCCACCGTATCAAGATAGAATCTGGCGCTCGAGGCTCGGTACTTGACGACTGTGCATATTGGAAAAGGTCGGTGCAGTTGTCGACGCGCATTTGAAATGGAGTCAACCTTGGGAATCGTGCTCAGAGGTGGGCATGGGCGGTGCGAATCGTATCCATCGAAGGCTGCCGACCACGTCCGCCACTGAGTACAAGTAAGTAAGCACAGCCTGCAGATTGCCCTGGGCGGCTTTAGCCGAATTGCTCAGGTTTAGGCGTCGGTCACTGGGGATAATGTCGACAAGAACCTGCTGAACATTCCAAAGATGCTGGAGCACTGCAAGTGAAATGACTCCTATGGCGGTGTCAGGATTGTCGACACACCAGACTTCCGAGTTTCTAAACCCCCATCGGTACGAGGAGAGGTCCGAACTGATTCGGCTGGGTATCTCTATGTCATTGGGACGGGGGAATTGGTGCGCCGATTTCATTGTGTAGCGCTCAGGAGAAGTGAAATAAGCTAGGATTTCAAGTCGAGTCAATGCCGTGTCGAGCGGTCATAGGCTGCTGTTGAACACGTTACACTTTAGCGTACGGATGGCTGTGCGCGAGACTTGAGTCGGGTTTCGGTGTGCCTGATTGCTCTGACCAGCTGAGATAACCAACGAATTGTTAGGAACAGGTCTTGCGGTGCTGACAAGATACGTCCTCTTAGGATTGCCATTTTTGTTAACTCCATATTTTGTTGAGATTTGAAACTTCTTTGATCTCCCCTTGTTTGAGCATTGAGCTGGTTGCCGCAATCATTATCAGATCCATTTTATCGTCTCGCCCGTCGACGTTTGGCGCTTCGTGGGAGTGAGTTTGCGCCTGGAACGGTTCCGTTGGACATTACCTATTCGAGTCAATGATGGTCACCCGTGCCATCCTTTGCACCAACTGCGGAAAATGCCCTGACCCCTTGCTATAAAGGCATCCAAAAAACGCCATGACTCCTCCAACATTCCCGGTGTCCTCTCCAGCCCAGTCTACCACTCAAAGACTTCCAAGCCTTCCTTTCTCTCCCACCCGATAAACCTTTTTCTACTCTCGCCCTCACCCATATATAATGAGCGGCCAATCCAACTCTGGAAACGTGAAGTCGGGCTCAGGAGGGTCGCAAACGTCGGTTAGCGGAGGAGCGTCTTCGACTGGCGCCGTGTTTTTCTGAACCAGCCACTACACCACCTCATCGCATGTCCTCACCTCCATCATCATCAAACGCGTCGGTTTCGCGCCATCATATCACAGCGCGTTCTCGACGCGTATAATGCGAGACTTCGTTGTCGCGCTAGCCCATTGCTCTGGAGAGAAGGAGCACGCAGGGGCATACTAATTTGGAGGCGTGGATGACTTCCAATTTAGAAGGATCTGGATTTTAGAAGCGTGGAGATCACCGAAACGGACGGAGGAGCGCTGCACAACTGTATCAACTATCACGGACACTACTCCCCTGCCACACATTCCTGGATCCTACCTAATTCAACATCTAATATCGTATCGGCCCCCAACAAATACTCTTAATAATCTTATCTAGTTGAATACCTTTCCTGAATCCAATTATTTATTTGCGGATTTAATTCTCGGTCGCCCGAACATCAGTCTCCTCAAGATCGCGATTAAAGTGGGGTTCGAGCTGTCGAGAATGTATTGGAAATCATATTCGTAAAGGGTTTGAATATATAGATGACCATTCGACACGGGTTAATCCAGCGAGACGCGAATGGAGCAAAAACGCGGAGGTATCTTTGGTTGTAAGGAGTATTTGATATCAATGGCATGTTTACCGTTCCAACTCGCTCGACGCTGGTGTCATTGCAGATTCGGAGATAGCGGACTCGGACGTACGAGGCAGGACATAATTATCCGCCATCGAATCAATAACCTAAGATGGTCTGTCATCAGGTGTTGGAGGCCTGCCAAAAGGAAAGAGAAACTTATTCATCCAGTTCCAAGAATGTGGGTATACAATACAAACTCTCATCTAATTTGTCCGTAGCGCGGACTGATACAATGAACACGGGCAATTTTATTATTTTGCTAACAGTCAAATCAAAGCTTGCCTTTGGGACCCTCACGCTCTACCCAAACCCCAGTCGTGATTTCTCCTCGTTCCCGAGCAGTCCACCAGCCAAGGATCGCTTCGACGACTTCGTCTTGACGTCCAGTAAAATTGTGGTCCGCGCCCTCGATAAAGTTCAGCGTATGAGATCCTGGTGACCTGCTGCTGAGAGCTCGAGTATAGATCAGGGCGTCATACCTACCCAGCAAACATCGAGACTGAGGCGTGAGGAGTCATAATAATCTTGGCTTACGGAGAAACGGTCTGGTCCGCAAGACCATGCATTGTTAGGGCATCTACAGTCGAGGGAAAGTGATCCCAGACTAATGATGGATCCCACTTCGTGAACCGCTCCAAGTCTTCTGGAAAAATCTTGACAGTGACTTGTTTCCTGGCGACGGAAACTGTCCACTCATGATATCCACGTTCATCAAAACTTGCTTTCCAGGCGATGGCCGAGGGGGTTTCTAATTGCCAGGGGAAAAAGGTGTGTTAACATTCGATGCAAAAGACAATGGAAAATGGAATGCTACCGAGTATTTTCTAGCAACCATAGGCGGTCAAATCACATGTAAAAAATCAAAGGCCTGGTTCGAAAGGTACCCACACGCATCCTGTATCGAGCGGAGAGATTCACAAACCCCGAGATGTTCTTGCCATCTTCAGTTGTACAGACCCAACGCATGCCAACAAGCGAACCACGGGAGTGCCCTACGACCAGGTCAATCACGTATCCGTAAGTAGCCTTTAGATATTCCACGACGACCGAAAGGTCCACCATATCGTCTTCAAGCGCTCCCTGACGCCACGTACCCGGGGTCTCATGGTTCCCACTAATCAAGGAAAAACAAACATAGCATTGACATCATTGGCAAGTCCGACGGAGATTCTCAACTGTTACATACCGGAAGTCAAAGCGGAAGGAGTCGAGGGGGAGTCTTAACGCGAGGCGTTTTTGAAACAAATAATCTTTGTGCCTGAAATTCGGAAGATGGTGTTACTTCTTATTTCGCCATGCTGAGTGCTCCTGGTATCGGAGATACGGAGGTTCGCTCACCCCATTGTACCGTGTAGAATCTTTGGGCCAAAAAAATCGCGATCAATGGTACCTAACGACCAGCATAGGAAAAATCACTGCAGCAACTCACCAAGGCCAGCTTCTTTCCTCTTGTAGGAACAGAGGGCTCTACTTGTTCCAAGATACCCACGATAGAACAATTTGGCTCTGTGGCGTGTGGAATATGTAGCTTGGTTGACACAGTGTTGTTGGACATATCTCAGCAGCGAATAGATGCGGAACTAGTTGGAAAGGAGTCGATGGAGGGGTCACACAGAGAAACGAACTTCAAGCTTAATGCCTCAAGGCGAACTTTATCAAGTGGGGAGACCCGGCAACATCTTTGCCGACCCGACGAACGATCATACACTGAGGTCTAGTCGAAAAGCGCAAGCGACCACCGAGATATACACGAATATGCTACCGAAATCGAGAGTACGTAGCTTGTAGTGAAGTAAAAAGGAAGAAGTCCATTCGTCACTGAGCAGCTTTCTTACCCAGGACACGGTCCTTAGTGCTCTTGCTCAAGGTCGAATTGATTTTGCTCTTTTTCTTCTCCCCAGGCGCAGCGCTCCGTTTTTGCTTCAGTTCGTCTTTCGTCAGTGAAGTAGCGATGGCCCCATCTGCAGGAGCCTCCACCGCCCTTTCGGACTTTTTGCCCTTCTTCCCGTCTTTCACAAACGACTTGTCCGCGACGTGCTTGATCGGTCCAGCAGCCTTTTTCTTTTCCTTGTTCTGCTTTGGCAAGAGTTCCTCGCCCGAGTGAAGTGTTGGAAGTGGGTCAGGAACTTGACCTTCGGAGAGCCGGGCTCCCTTCTTTTTGTGGGTTTTCGTTTCGGCAGCAGTAGAAGATGCACCAGGTGCGGGAATCGGCGTGGGTTCCGAGACGACCTCTGAGGTGCTCTTCTTCTTCGACGCTGCCTTCCTTGCTGGCTCGCCGGTGACAGGGGTTTGAGGATCGGGCTTGTGTGACGGAGGATCAACGGTAGATGCCGATTTCTTAGAGCGCTTTTTGGCCGAGGGGGCTGATGGGGGCTCGGCCGCATCTACCGAAGGTTCAATAGTGGGGGTTGGAGCGGGAGCGGACAGTTCGGATCCAAGGAATATTCGCTTTTTCGTTTTTTGGGGCACAGAGACCTCGATAGACATGACGTGACTGGATTTCGATGGGGTAGACGGTGTTTTGGCCGTGGACGCAGCGGGCTCTGTCACAGGCTGTCCCTTTACACCTTTCGCCTTCTTCTTCGGTTTCTCGACATCTTCCACCTCTTGTGTCCTTTTCTTCCCTTTGCCTTGGCTCGACTCCTTCGCCTTCTCGACGACCATGGCCTCCTTCTCCTCCTCCTCCTCCTCCTCTTCACTAGCGGCATTCGAAACTTCCTTATCCGGCTTCGCAGTCAACCCAGCCCATCGCCCTCCCTCTGCCTCGTCGAGGTTGCAGACCCATATCGGCAGACTGACACTAGAATTCGTCTTAATATGCAACGATTGTATATTTTCCCATCCACCCGAAATATGCTTCGCGATTGTGGACAAGGCAATTTCCATGTTTGCGAGAGTTTGTGCTGGGGTGTGTGAGAGAGTTGCGATTTTAACAGACCTGACGAGGGCATGAATGGATGGTTCGCGTTCAAGTAGTCGAAGACCTACGTGCAGGTCCCCCGATTTTGGTTCATGTATGTCGAAGACACGGCACGCTCTAGTTCGCCCTTTAGATCCTTGCGCGTCAAGCATACCGGGATGGGCTGTCTGAGCATCGTTAGCGAGAAAATGAAAAAAAAAAATGAGCGCAGGCAAGACTCAGTAAACTTACTTTTTGGCCTCAAACCACTTAACTCCAAGCAGTTTTGGTAGCAAAGGTATAACTCGCTCGTCCGCTAGGAAAAGGCCGTTTTCCTTCAGAAGCATCCGCCGAGCCTCGAAAGGTTTAAACTTCCCCTTCAACTTCTCAATACCCACCACTCTAGAAATGAACTTGATCTTGTGCGTCTCAAGCAGATCCTTGTATTCGCGTTGCGGGTCTTTCGTGATCAGGCATATGGGTGTCGTCCGCGGGTCAATTAGTGGATGAGCTAGGGGGCTGAGTCTCCAGCGTTAATGGAATTTTTGATGAAGCAGAATAATCCTGCTCACATTTTTGTGGGCTTGAACTTACGGGCTGAAGGAATTTTCTTGACTGCAATGTTCAACCAGATATTGGGCTCCTTTCCTGGTAGAAGATCGGATTCTTGCAGTTTCTGCTCCTTCTTGAGTTCGTGGGCACGAAGAGCCTCTATTGCCAGTTTACACTGGTTTACGGAGACTCTTTCGTCGATGAGCTCTGTTTTGGCCATGCTAAATGGTGATCGAAGCAGACACCACAACTCCGGACAAGTAAAATTCTGTATTGATCATTGTTTGTCTACAGCTTTTGAAGTGGCGTTCTGTGTCGCTTTTTGGTAGCTTATTCCTCCGCCGCTCCAACCTGCAGTGCCCTTCAAAAGGTGACACTGCACGAGATTCATCTCATCAATCCTTATATATGTTATCGTACACAACAATTTTGTCAAGATCGGCGGCTGCGCCTGGATCCGAGTCAGGCTCTGTCAATTTCTAAAGTAGGTCACAGTGGCATACCTCCATTGAACCCCGCAAAGGTAAAGCTATTTCCTCCGCCGGCGTTGAACGTGACGTTCAACGGCTGGCTCAATACAATTCCTGCGCTTCCACTGCGCTGAATGATTGGCACCGGCGCGCCACCATTGATCGAGTATGTCGCAGTGCGAGAAAGGACAGAAACCCCGCCTCTATTATCGCCCCCTGCACAAAATCAGCCATTTAAATCCCTTACAGTATACAGCGGGCATACAGAGGCCATCTGGGTTGTGGTAGTAGATCGACACCCATTGCGGTTTCCCAGTCCCAATGATGTTTTTGATGGTAACTGTTGAGTTTCCTTCAACTAGAGATCGTTCGATTCGACCAACATTCAACAGGTGCTTCCGGGGTATGATCTACTCACCCCCAGTTATAACTTTGCCTCCGGAGCAGGTAGGCTGTTCCTGTTTTAGCCGTCACGATAAGACGAGAATGAAGCAAACGACGTACACAGAGTGTAATGTATGCGGGGCCCGTGAGCTCCCCTTGCTCGGCCTCGTATTCTCGCCCTTTCGGACTTGTAATTCGGCCGGTCTTGACATCTATGGAATAGAGATCGCGCCATTTTACGCTGAATGAACCAGTTTGATCGTCGATGTCAGCAGGTAGCCACACATATCTGGAATCACGGTCAGGCCAGTCCTTGTTTTGATCAAAGATCGACGTACCTGCTATCATATAAGGTGTTACTCGTTGCCCATTGGTCACCGCAATATATATATGTCTTTTGGCGTCCTTCCCCAGCTGTCAGCGTAAATGTGCTTTGAGAATTCCAAGTTCTAGTGCCAAGGCTAAGGACGATCCTTCGTAAGCTCATCCAATCATGCAAGCGCGTCAACCATACGTTGCGATATACGACTGAACGGACCAAGGGCCCGACAATTTCTCCGCGGAGAACACAACCACGTTGTTCGGACGGTAGCCTGTTTTATGGGACATCAGAATGTAGTAGCGCTTGCCAGTATATAAGATGTTGGGAGCTTCGAGGTCGAAATCTATCCACGTTGAGCCGTGAGCTCAACTGCTGATGACTGTCGGGACGTTGATGATCTTACTCAAGAAGGTATAAATGACTTCTTCGACATTTGTGAAGTTCGCGTTTAGGCGAGTGATGAGGTTGTCGTGATCCGCATCAGCGTCCCCGTTACTGTATAAGGCATAAGCCGCGCCTGCGGAGGAGAACTGATCAGTATAATATTTTACAAAAAAATGATACCATCTACCGTCCACGTCTTGAAACAGTCCCAAGTCTTGGCTTGGATTTCCAAGAGGCCGAAAGGTCTCTTTGAAGGTGTATGGACCTATCCGACGTTTTGTACGTTCAACCCACAGATAGAGGGAATGTATTTACCTGTTATGTTCGGGCTGGTGGCGACGCCCTGGCGCAGTTGGCCATACGTCGAATTATCCGCATGGAACCAAAGAACCCAGCTTTGAGTGAGTTCATTGAAGACTGCTTTCGGCCTCTCTACGACTTTCTCGGGTCCAATATCTGTCCCTGGGATCGGGGAGAGCGCGCGTCCTTCGTTTTTCCAATTTAGAAGGTCACTGGATGAATATACGTTGATGCCTGCCCAAAGTGCGGTGAGCAAGAAAAGAAGTGACCAGTTATGAATCCTACCTGAGAAGAGGTCTTTGTCTTCAAGTCGTTCGTTCTGGCCGAACCAGTACCATGTCCCGTTTGTCTTCACTACCCCTCCCGCATGTGCACTAAGAATATTACCATCAGTGTCGTACCAAGTCGCGCCAGGCACGATATATTTATTCTTTCGAGTCAAAGCTACAACGGTATGCGAGCAAAGCAAGAAAGCTGTGAGGGATAAGAACAAAGGGCGCATGGTAGTACGGGGGATATAACGCACTAGCTTGTACCAAAAATGTTTATGAGTGTTGGGAGATGTATTACAGGGAGAAGTCTGGAAGATCACAGGAAGTCAGGAGATTCTGTCCGGCCCGGCGAGTGATCTTGATGGGGAACAGGAATGCTGTAACACAAGTTACACCTCCTCCTAAACAAAGTATATGGCCATATTGTGACCCATATATCATGATTGAGCGTGTATTTCGGGGTTCAAGGAGGTGCTCTGCGAGGCGGGCGATGCATTCGCTGAGGCAGTGTTGCACACCGTTCGACTGATCTGAAAGGTCTGAGAACGAGATGCCACCCAAGTACGCAACGTAGGGATAGCAGGCTAGGAACGTTTTTGGAAGGATAATTATCACCTACTGTATTCCAAGTGCCCATCGCACCGGAAGCGAGCGGAGTACTGTCGCATCGTGAAGTTCGGGTCACGCCAACGATTTTCAAGGCCAAGCAAAGGTGGGCTCGGTCTCCAAGTGAAAACGAGGCGGGCGTAATTGCTACGCCATAGAGTGTATTCCCTCCATGTTGCAGTGCCGGGCCGTTCGGAGTAGGAAGGGTTTGAATTTGATGGTGGATACGATCACGAGCACCGATTCCTTGGCTTAGGTATGAGCCACTATCGGAGAAGAGATGCTGCTTCCACTACTGGATTGAATATCTGTGTATGAGAAACACAAGTTGGGATGTTGTGTCCCAGGTGTGTATGTCACGTGTCACATAGCACGTGCAGAGAACACAACGCGTCCATCTGAGGACTTTCTCAGGTTCTTGTAGTGTTCTCACCAACCATTATACCAGACTGGTGACGGAATATGTTCTTGACAATTATACTGGCGGTAGCTATTGCTAGCCAAGGCGAGCCCACCCTGCTGTTTAATCTGAGGGCAATAGCCTTAACTTTCGCGTTCCATACGTCAGGATGTTATTGTGCAGGTCCTCAGTCGGTTTTCCAAGTGCAGGAGCAATTTCCTACTATTCTGCAACCTCGGCCTTCGCTTCCGATGAAATGCGAAGCGGTCTATCCATTGGGGAGTAGCCTATACCCGCTCGTCCCTAGCCCGCCTCTGGAAGTACATCCTCTCGTGGTCTCCGGACCGTCGAGCAACCGAGTTGATCTCGTATTCTTCTCTGACGGGTGTAAGCTACTCTAGAAGCCTGCTCTCGTTTGCGATCTGACTTCCTCCCGACGATAATGCACAGATCTGCCTGTTGAACGGGACAAATTTCTTGCGGATGCGGCCAGACTTGCTGAAGATATATCTACCAACCAGACGTTTGCCACCGTGCGGCCCCTGTTGAACTTTTGGGCAGCTTTTTCGCCTAGTAAAGAGGTCAAATTGTCGTTGTATCTGAGGCGTGTAACCAACGCTTTACCTGCGTCTTCCAGAGCGGCATTGGTGTGGGTGGCAAGCCCAAGGAGTGAGCGTTATCCCTGGGTATCGTTGTACTTCTCATGGCCTCCATAAACTACAGTACCCCTTTCGGTCTATATCGAGACGGAACAGAACTCAGAGGCGTCTATTACGATAAACCGGAAGTTGCAGAAGCGGCCTGCTCATCTCTGGGTGAGCAGTGTGACTACCCCATTCTATTAGGTCGGCTTTTGCGATGCTGTTTTCTTTGATCTTCCTCAATTGAATGGTGCATCTAGGCAATGACCCTTATTATGGGGGTAAGCGTCTCCAAAGTCAATTCTCGTTCCTTGAGCCTAAACTAGGTACGATTCAGGCCTAGGTGGTGACTATACGTACGCTCTTCCCCCCCGTTTTGCACACGCCAGACCTGAACTCTTTTCCAGCGTGATAACATCGTCGCTCGCCAATGGGCCTCTCGTTCTACGTCACGAATTGGGCCACTCCATCATTGGAGTTGGGGAAGAGTACGACGGCGGCTTTGCCTACTTTGGCGTAAATGCCTACCACAACCTCTCTGAGCCTGTCCCATGGGCACACTGGCTCTCATCATCGCAAGACAAGAGGCATCAGCTGGTACCTCGCGTGGAGCGTTCGGTGATGCCCATTCAACAGTACCCTTGGACGCTGCTTAACACTTCGACACCTTGGTCAGTAACCTTCACGTCATCAGGGACATATGCACGGCATCTTTTGCGGTTTTCGCTTTCTGGACTGCCAGAAGCGACTGATGTACGAGTCGAGCTGGACGGAAAAGATGTCGGATGGGCTCCTAGGAAGGACATTGGACTCGACCGTTGGCATTACGACATACATAAAGACCAGAGCTTAAAGCTAGGAGAACACGAAGTCAAATTTACTCTTCTCAATGAGAAGAGAGTTGGTGTTGCGCAGCTGTGCAGCGTCGAAATCCTGGAATTTGGAGACGAGAAAGAGTGAGTGCTTATTTGACAACTCAAGCTGTAGCGATCATTCATCTATCACAGGTTTGTTTCCACCCCCGGAAATTATGGGGTCTATCCAACGTAACCATGTATTTCCCTGCAAGAATCTTCCTGCGCTCATTCTTGCTTCCGTGCAGGTTCTCGGACAAGAATGAGACGTCTTACCGACCTACAAATGAGGACTGCCTCATGCGCATCGTCACCTCACCCAATTTCTGCAAAGTCTGCATCGAGGGTCTCTGGCTCTCCCTCCTGCGCCGCGTCAACCTCGTCGACGACGTCAGGGAGGGTTGCGAACGGGGTTCATCTAGTGATGGGTCCACTGGATGGGTTAAAACTATCGACCTCCAGCTCATCCCACTTGCCCAGTTCCGTGAGGCACGAGTAAGCCACGAGAGCTACACAATCAAGTGGTGGAAAGGCCGCAGGCTGCTTAAAGAATTTACTAATAAGACCCGCCTCGAGGTCCCGGGCTCCGATGCCCCAGGAACGTACTTGATCTATGTCACCTTTGCGACTGACGAGGTACGCGTTGACAAGGACAAGCTACTTTCCGTCAGTGTCACACACCAGGTCACCGATACCTGCGCATCCGAATCTACGTCGGCGGTAATGGGGGTTCGCCCGGTGCAACATCTGTAAGACGGCAATAATTATATTGTACGATATTGCGATGGACCCAGACTTCCAAAATGTTACGGAATGGATATCGTATCGATGCAGTACCATAACCGGAACCAGAACCCTGATTAGAAATTGGAGAAGAAAAAGAGAGCGTGACGAACGTGATGAGATATGTACATGAGCACGGTTCAGATGATAAGCCGAGACGGGCTGGGAACAAAGCGGAATGGACGAGAATAAAAAAATACAATCCGTATGAATGGGAAAGAGAGAGACCAGGAGTCGGCAGCCAGTATGGATGCAGCATGAAAAGTGGTATGTTATTGAGCGATGGGTGGGTGGAGTGCATAACGAGGAAATTGGGATGAGTGAACGGTAAGACCAAGTGTATGAGATGCATTAGAGAAAAGCGAGAGTGTGGATAGTCATGACAGCAAGATGCCAAGCGAAAAGAAACAAATAAGAGAACGACGAACGAGCGTAAAGATCATCATATCAAACTCGGAGTCCGTGCACAGACCAACCGCAACCACCACCATATCGCCTGCTTTGCCGCTCTTTCTACTTGACTTCGAGCGTAATCACATGATGATGCACTTGCAGCACCCACCACCCTCGTCCTGGTTCTCTTCAAGGTGCTGTGGATTAGGTGTCCCTGCAGTCTTCTCTCCCACACGCACAGGCGCATAGTCGGAGAACGGCGCGGGGGACGGTGCCGTGCGTGCCGGAAGACGCATCTGGTCGTGATTCGTGGGCTTGAAATCGGTTTTAGATCTGTTCGGTTCTCTGTCCTCTGGGAGGGGGGCAGGATGCACTTGGGGCGTGGGTCGCCCGAACTCGTCCATGGGTATCGACTCTGGCTCGCCGTCAGTGCGTGGAGGACGGTATTTGGAGTGATCAAATCCGAACGTGCCCGGTGCCTATCGAGAGTCAGACAGGATGCAGACAGGACGAATGGACAGGAGATACGCACTGGTGCAATGGTGCTGTCGACTTTCCGCGGTGTCGGATTCCCATCTGCCTTTTCATAGTGTTCGTCCAACCCTTTCTTCCGCGCCACGACTGGCAAAACCACCTATACCAAGCCGAATGCAGTTTTAAAAAAAAAACAAATCCCCAGGCAGAAGTAGACCACTCACCTCGTCCCAGTTCCCTTTACGTGGGACAGGCTGTGTCCATTCCGGAATCGCATCGATCATCGTTTCGTCGCCATCCTCCCCAGTTGTGGGGTAATACGCCACGCTCCTCCGCTTCGCCTCTTCCTCTAATTCTTTCTTCGACGCCAATGTCTTCGCCTTTGTCGCTTTTCCTGCCACTGTCCGCGGTTTCGCGGTCGCTCGACCATTAGGTGTGGACTTCGACTGCTGACGTTGTTTCATTTGCGGTGAGGAAGAGGACGTCGACGCCGATGGGGTGTAGGGCGGCTCGCTAGCGCCGCGGAGCATCGGCGTAGGTGTTGTCACACGGGACTCGGAGGACTGCCTCGAACGGGCTGGTATCCGCGAAGGCGGGGCACTCGCGTTCCGCGAACTAGGTCTCTGCGGTGCTTGCTGTAACGTGGACGGTGTAGGAGTCGTGCTACGGGTATCATTCGACGGCCGCGGCGCAGGGGTAGATTCCGTTAAGGCCGTTCCATTCGATACATCCCAACCCTCCTCAAACTGGTCCTCATCCTCCTGGTCGTCTTCATAGCCCGCAAGCAACGCATCATAATGACCTCCCTCGGACCCCTCTAAATCTGTCAAAGGCGCCTCGTCTAGCACCCGCCCTACGCCCTTCGCATCCTCGTCATTGAGGTACAAGCTCCCCCTCTCCCTCTCTCCCCCCATCTCCCCAATCCTCGTTACCCCCGACACACTGTCCGCCCTCTTTCGCCGCTTCCCGTCCTCCCGTCTCTCCCTCTCCAGTGCCTTGAGCGTATGGCCATAATTCGCAATTTCCAACATCTCCTGCCGGCGTCCAACTCGGAGCTCGCCGACGCCACCGTTCCGGGACACCTCACCACGGTACCAATGCTCGAACGGGCGCTCCTCTGAATCTACCGACGGGCGCGGGGGTGCTTCGTCCTCGCGGTCGGAGTAGTGAGACGGCGTAAGAGAGGAAGACGCGGACGCGGGGTTGAATGGCGGGGGCTCATTTAGAAGGCCTAAACCCACATTCACGTTCGGGGTATTTACATGGGCGCGGGGAACGGCGATATGTGTGCGATGGCTGTTTTCTGATGACAATGATGGTCGCCCGTAGTACGGGTCCTGAGAGGTTGTAATATATTGGTGGTATCCGTTGGGTATGGGTGTTATATTGCCCTGGATCGCCGCGCCGGCAGCCGCCGAGAGGGATGCAGGCGAGCGCGAGGCGGGTTGGGGTATCCTTGTGGGCCTGCTGTCAGGCAAACGAGGAGATTTGCTGACACCGTTGCTGTGGGTACTCGCGTTCGTTTTCGGGCGCTGTGTCGCCCCGTTCGGGAGGTCAGCGAGGTAAGGTTGTGAGTACGTCCTGGACCGCTGGAACATGGGCGCAGTTCCTGGTGCTGGAGGTTTCTTTTTTATAGGGGTGGATGCAAAACCGTTCTGGGTACGAGGACCAGCCGCTGGGATGATTCGGTCGGAGGAAGCTCGTGGTTCCGATTGATCGCGCCGCGAACGTGCACTGGCACTAGCATTACTCTGAAGGAACGGAGAGGTTGGAGTGCTGGTATAGGTAGACGCAAAAGGGGGATCGACATGCATGGAGACGAAATGGTCGTCCTGAGACGATAAAGAGACTGCGGACATGCGCTTTGCCAGCGTCCTGCTCTCGCTTTCCAGACCTGTTAGCAGCAGCATAACAGGTAAGAGGATTAGTTATAAGTAGGCATAATGATATAGCAAGTGGCTGAAGCCGTACGTTTCCTCAAGGCAGGTACCACTTCTTCGTCCCACAACGGGCCGTTCGTCGGGAACCGAGCAGTCTGAACTTGGGCCATCTTCACGATGACAGTGCGCCAGACGAGATCAGAGCGTTCCTAACGCGGCTGTTGAGCCAAAAGGAGGAGATAAAGGAGATATACACGGAGAAAGGTAATGTGTCTGCCACCAAGATGGCGGACCCTCGAAATGGACTGGCAAATATTTAGAATCCCTGACCGTGGGATAATAACCGCTTATCTGACCATCGACATCCCATCATGAACCCGTCTATGGTCTAGTCAACTGCTCATACGTCCAACAGATTTCTACCAAGGTTACCGAAGTGGAAGGTCAGCTTGAATGTAGGTCATTAATCGTCGAGAAGAAGCATGTCAAGATGCTTCAGAGCTTCTCCGAAGAATGGCTTTACACTAATACTCTTTGATCACGCAGATGGGTCCATGAGATGCATACTTCAACAGGTGATGGAGACTAATAATCGAAAACTTCAACCCGTGGCCGTCCGTAGAGGTACTGAGCGCCAGGTCTGCATCTCCCATGATACCTACGATTGCTCGATTTATCTTATCGTAGGTCTGGGTGTCAACTAGACCTCGAAGCCTAAAATTATAATGGCAACGCTCGTTACCCAGTGTCGGCCAGAACCCCACTACGCAGTGCCGAATTCCGCTCTACCCCGCATTTTATGTCGATTCTAGTTTTTATTACATATCGATGACCAAGACCGACCTCGTGGCTTTAATTTTAGTCTTCAGAAGCCTCCATACGCTCGACTCCCATTGCTACTGGCGGCTGTATCTCTGCTAGCACTGAGTTCCACCAGGGACGTGCCGAATAAACACAGATATCAAAGCGAGTGGGCTAACATGAAGACCGAAGCTGTGCTCGCGTCCTCGTGCATATAATTGCCCAGCGCCGCACAGGAACGCGGCGGTGAAGTCGGTACGATTTTCGCCTACATATATTCCCGCACTAAGAACCGACGCGTGTAGGTGTGGTTGAATACCCAGCAAGTCTAGAATACTTCCAAGTACCGCGCGACATGATATTCTGAAGATGGCGTGAATACCTGATGACAGAACCCTCTGCCACTGTGATCACGCAATAGTCATAATTGCTGCGCACATGTACTTAGCTGGCACGGTGGCGATGTGCGGCACCACCAAGACTTCGGAACGAGATAACAGCATGCCTGACGACTCAAAAACCAGTCCTTTTTACCATTACTTAACGCCTTCGGATGTCATTCACGGGTGCTCACAACATCGCCCTCGATGACTGCTTACCCACGGATATCCAAGGGGATCAGATCAATCTCACCAACAACCACCTTGACCCATTGGACAAGCACGATGCGCCTCAGAAGTACTTATAACGTGAAGGGAGACCTAATGCTTAACAGAGAAGTAGGTCTGTCAAAGTATCGGTCCGTGCCTGTTTTCTTGACTGAACTCCCTTCACCCGAATAGGGATTGCCGCCTTGTATAGGGCCAGCTCTCCTGGTGCGACCCACGATTCCCACGAGCGCTATCCGCCACCCCACTGTCACCCTGACACTCGCATCACCACACTGCAGAGTATAGCAGACTGGCACACCGCGATTGATGATCGTCCCTTGTGCCGCACTGCATGGATCCTCTGGCCTTACAGCCCGTCGGCGCCGGGAAGACCACCATCGCACAGACCGTGGCTGAGCGCCTACTAGACCACGATGCGTCTGATGTCCGAGAAGATGGGGCAGGCGGTTCAGAACAACTCGATTGGTTGTGCCGTGGACATCCAGAAGCGAACGCTCCTCATCGACCAGGCGCGACATGCGTTCATCACCTCAAGCGCAATTGTTAGTGTGGCTTAGACGAGTGCATAGGTGATTCTGTGCAGAGCTAGATCCTTTCGTGCGTGGCAGAACACATTCCCTTGGGTTTCAACATCGCGAGCCGCCTTGAGTGACACCTCCGCCAGATTTGGGAGGAATTTTCTACATGCGCTACACCCCCTTCGATAGACCACGACAGACACTACGTGACGTGGACACGTTCTTGCGCAGTGGCTTCGACAGAACGTACACATCGGAGAAACCTCAGTACTATGTGACGAATATTTGAAGGATTACGGGTTCGGTGCTGCCACATCCTCCTTTTTAGCCTTCTTCGGGCGTTTCTTTGGTCTCGTTATTTCCTTCTGCTTGACCATCATCTTGTCCACAGACCGCACGAACTGCCTGAAGCCTCCTTCACTTTCCAACTTTCTCCGCTTAGTAGCCCTTCCCCTGTAGCAAAGGGCATCACGACACCCAACGAAATTGAATGCTGGCATTGAAGAGTGGAGACGAGCGAGGATGTCATTGATGTGGATGGACTCTGTGTCAGACTCGTCTTCAGAGTTAGAAGCACCCGAGCCGCTTACGCCATTGTTTAATCCCATTACAGGCCCCAACGTCGCGGTTCACATTATCAGTACGAAGCTGAAGCGCCGTCTAGGGAAGATGACGCGCACGAGCCCTTCTCGCGTGCAGATTTCCTTGACGAAGGTCCCTCGGGCCTTGAGTCTTCTTCGCCAGATGTCTACAGATCAATGGCTCCAAGCATCATGCCATTATCTTCCTTAGTTTTTTCCATCATGCTAAGTACTGGTGCGTGGATCCGACCTGCCTTTGAGAGTTTTTGCTGACATGCAATCTGTAAGACCTATAAACTCACTTCCAGAATGCCCAACGTCGTTCTTGTGCACCTCACCTTTCCTCAGGTGATACCATTGATAATCACCTGGGTGAGTCGCACACTTGGGTTTAGCCTTGATCTTTTTAAGTGTTTCTGCATCAGTTGCGCTTTTAGTTACTCTTGGAACCGATTTCTCTGCCTCGAACACTTCACCCAGATACTGGCATCGGCAACGCGCAACGACAACCACATGACAAGGCAATGTACTGTACAATCAATCTCCATATAAAGGGGGATTCCCCCCCCCGCTCATAGCCAAACACTCCTCCAGCCGAGCACCTACCCGCTTAACACATCCATGGTCGTGTCTAGAGAAAGAAGATCAAATCATCTGGCAGGATGTCGTCGATGTCCATCACGAAAGCACTTAACATGAGAGGATGATCCTTGCCGCAAGCGCTACGCTGATATGGTAAACGTACCAGGAGCTTTCGTCTAGCACGCTCAGCTTGTGCCGCTGAAGAAAATATAACTAGGATACGATAGAAAAGGTCTGCGACCGTTTACCCTGGAAGGGGAGTGGTTGTACTACAGGACCACGCCCTGGTGGCACGGGGGGTTGCACATGGTTTTAGAGCTGCTCGGACCGCCATCGAGCGCTGCATCCGAGCCGCGTGAGGACGAGGTCCTAAGCATGGTAGAAGAGATGACTAGCCATCCCTTGATTGTCGTTTCCATTGTACTGCATATCACCTTGAGCTTGGACACGTTTCCTTCTCGCACCTAGGGCTTTTGACTCCCGGACACGATACATATTCCTCCAGTATCCTCACTGAGACGTGCATCCACCGATCGACACAGGGCTATTCAGTAAGTTTTTCCTCTGAGCGGCGCAGAAGCTGATCACGTACGGGAGACGCGACGCCTAAGGTAAGTGATCGTTTCCTCTAATGGTGGTTGAAATGCTACTGACGCATCCGCTTGACAGTGACCCCCGGTCATGATCTATGCCTCATACAGCACCTATGTATAGGCTCCAGCTAGATAGTATGCTCCTTTGGAAATCCAGCTTGCCCCTGCGTGCTATGCGCAACACCCCTGGACTGTCTGCATCGGGACGCTCTCGTCGAGAGACGGAAATCGGAAGCAGCCCACCAGTGCACAGACTTGAGATCATGGTGGCAGCAGCTAGTAGGCATCTCGGTAAGAGTCGTGGTTGGAATATCGACACCAGCGGGAACGGGAACGAAATGGGGAGCATGGGGGGAAGTAGTACCATGGTATTCTCTACTCCATACATCAATGGATAAACGTACCCTCCTATACCGGTATACATATAGATCTTGGGCCGAACAGAGGGAAGACTAGGCAAGGGTTGCAAAAAAGAAGAATCAATCGATGACGGGTAAGTGACGAGCAAGATATAGAACGAAGTGTCGGTGATACAGGAAGACTTCCATCGACTTTGAAGAGCAAGGTCAGCCAACAATCATCCAAAACCAGCCCCACAGTCGTCGAAACGCAGATTACCCCCGCCCCGCCTGTCCCACCACTGGCCTGTTCTCCCACCTTCTGCCGATGACCTTGACGGCACAACTATCCACAGTGCGCAAGGAATATGATTTGCAGCGAGATCACAGAACATGTATGCCGAATAATGTCCAACAAAGGGTCGCTGGTTCGACTGCTCCGTTGTCGTGGATGATGGACTTCTAGCGGACTCGCGGAAGTTCAACCATTCCTCAATGCTCAAGAAATGCGTGCCATTGACCCGGTTCTAGGCCTAGTAGACAAATATTAGTGAAATGCGTGGTCCGGAAAAACCTAGGTAACGGGGGAAAACATCGAAGGGGTAGGCTCCCACAGAAGTGGCGAAAAGTTTGTTTTCCAAAAAAACTCAGCTCCTAAAGGTGGAATGATGCGACAAAGATGAGAAAAGCAGAGGAGTCCAGAAAGCTCCAGACAGGGCACACAATTCTCGCAACTTGCCGAGGACGTCGACTTGTAGTACAGCGAAAGAGCCTCGAGGCTATTGATCACAACGACCTAGTCATTTACCGATGCCGATACTGGAACGCAGCATAGGTCCACATATATACGGAGGAAATTTCTATGATATAACAGGAGACCTCAATATCAATCATGGGCACAATGCTCAAAGAGGTCCGTATTAGGAATGGGTAGCTGGATACAACCACTAACCTTGGTATGATTGTAGCTATCGATAAGCTCTTACCTGTTCCCAGTGCCACATTCAAGGCACAATCTGGCGATCGCTGTATGAATGGTACACGTGTTGCTCTACTGGAAACCGTGTCTACATGGGCAGTGGATCCAGAGGGTCCGCGTGTATTCTGGCTTAGTGGGATGGCTGGCACCGGAAAAACGGCCATCGCGCTCAGCATCTGTCATCTGCTTAGTGAAAAAGAACTTCTGGGTGCAAGCTTCTTCTGTGCACGGAACGGTGCTGCAGAGCAGCGCAACATACAGCACATATTCCCAACGCTCGCCAATGGTTTAGCAATGATATGGCCTACATTCAGGGATGCTTTACTTGAAGAGATAGCATCTGCATCATCCGATGCTACGTATTTCACCCCAGCGAACCAGTTCGCTCCACTATTATCTCAGCCTCTCCGTGCTACGACGGAATGGGACGAGAGGCCCATCTATACTTTGGTCATTGATGCTCTGGACGAATGCGAGGATCCCAACACCACAGAAACTCTTCTCAGGATTATTCTACACAACACGGACTTCGTGCCCATCAAATTTTTCATCACCAGTCGCCCAGAACCTCACATACGACAAATATTTTCTGCATACACCTTCCCCACTCACACAGTTCTGCGGTTACATGACATTGACACACAGGTCGTTCAGGAAGATATCAAACATTATCTAGAGGCCAAACTTAATGATTTGGCCACACTTCAGCGGTTGGACGACTGGCCACATCCAACACAGCTGTCACGACTTGCGTCCATCTGTGGCAAATTCTTCATTTATGCCTGTACGGCATACAAGTACATCAAATCTCCGAAGGCTGATGCACGGACCCGTTTACAGAGAATCCTAGATTCCGAAAGAGGCACATCTTCCACACCAGTTTTGAACCGAGAAATCGACAATATGTATGCGATCGTCCTAGAAGATGCGCTTATGGATCTGGAGGAAGAGGAACGCACCGATACCATTAATTGTCTTTCTGCTGTCATACATCTTCATGGTCAGCTCAGCGCGACTGAGCTTGGGCTCCTTTTGGGCACTGGCGCTGAGCGTACGCAGGCTGCAGTTGCTGGTTTACACTCCATCCTTTACATTCAAGGAAGCGATGGGAGTGGTCACATCTCCACATTCCATGCCTCGTTAGGTGACTACCTAACTGATCCTTCTAGATGTGGATCACTGGCATGGTATTCGGAATCTGGCAAAGGAAATACTATGCTAGCACATGCTTGTCTTCGTATCATGGAGGACCAGCTTCACTTCAATATGTCTCAGTCAAACACCTCCTATCACAGCAATATAAAATATGGTGACCAAGGCATCATCTCCACCCATCTGGCCTATGCTTGCCGGCATTTCACAGATCATATTATTATCGCCGATCAGCAGAGACAGCTCATGGAAATTGTAGAGGGCTTGTTATATCGGAAACTTCTGTTCTGGATCGAAGGCATGAGTGTCCTTGGTTTGATTACTGAGGCATCTGTTGCAATCAAGAAACTTCGTATGGCTCTTCGAGAGGTAAAAGAAATAACTTTCATTGTAAAATCACCATCTCACGATTACGTCGTTCAGTCATCACTACCCATGACTGACCTCATCGCCTTCCTTACTGATGTAACAGAATATCTAACAGTCTTTGAACAACCGATAACGCGCAGTGCTCCCCATGTTTACATATCCGCCCTACCCTTCATGCCAGATACCTCTCAAATCAAACAGAAATTTAAGGCTAGCTTTCCGAGGATAATGCAGCCTTGTGTCGTGCCAGGGGAGCAACAAACCAGTGAACTTGTTGCTACAATAAAGGCTGTTGGTAGTATCAATGCCGTAGCATTCTCCCCTGATAGCCTCAGGATAGCCTCAGGTTCTTCAGACAACACCATCTGCATTTGGGATACGAGGACAGGAAGTCTGGTTGGTGAGCCACTGCAGGGGCACACAAGAGGGGTCACCTCTGTTGCGTTCTCGCCAGATGGCTCACACGTTGTGTCAGGCTCTTGGGACAACACACTCATAATCTGGAATGCTCAGACGGGTGTGTCAGTTGGAAAGCCGCTCAAAGGACACAAAGGTCCAGTTGTTTCAGTAGCTTATGCACCACATGGGATGCATATTGCCTCTGCTTCTCGTGACTCCACGATTCGCATTTGGGATGCACAGACGGGCACACCAGTAGGCAAACCATTCCAAGAGCATGCCCTCTCTATTGCCTACTCACCAGACGGCTTGCATATTGTATCCGGCTCTGCTGACTCCACGATCCGCATCTGGCATTCTCAAACGGGCATGCCTGTGGGCGAGCCACTGACGGGGCATGAAAGAAAGGTGACATCTGTGGCGTTCTCACACGATGGCTCTCGTCTTGCGTCAGCCTCCAAAGATTACACGATCCGCATCTGGGACCCAAAAACAGGTTCATCAGTTGGCGAACCATTTTTTGGGCATACTCTCTGGGTCACCTCTGTTGCATTCTCGCCCAGTGGCATGCAGATCATATCGGGTTCGATGGATGAGACTCTTCGTCTCTGGGATGTGCAAACTGGTACACTTGTCAGGGAGCCATTGACAGGACATACAAGTCATGTCACCTCTGTGGCATTCTCACAAAATGGCTTATATATTGCCTCAGGCTCTCGTGATTCAACGCTTCAAATATGGGATGCCCAAACAACCACCTCAACCAGAAAGCCAGTGCAACAGCATACCAAAGCAGTGGCCTCGGTCGCATTTTCACCTAATGGCCTGCAGATTGTGTCGGGTTCTTGGGATAACACAATTCGCACCTGGGATACAAAGACAGGCAGGTTGATAGGTGAACCACGGGGGGGGCATACTAACAGTGTCACCTCTGTCATGTTTTCACCGGATGGCCAATATATCGCATCAGCCTCTCGCGATTGGACGATCCAATTCTGGGATCCCAAAACAAGTACCCCGTGGGGCGAGCCACTGAAGGGGCACACAAATATAGTCAACTCAATTGCCTTTTCTCCAGATAGCCGACGAGTTGTGTCAGGCTCTTGGGATAATACTGTCCGCATTTGGAAAGTGGGCCGCACCAATAGATCAGCATGCAAGGTACTCAAAGGACACACCGAAAGCGTTGGATCCATAGCATTCTCCCCAGATAACTGCCATATCGCCTCGGCTTCAAATGATATGACAATTCGCATCTGGAATGCCCACACGTGTATGTTGGTGGGAGAGCCAATCCGAGGGCACAGGGGAGCGGTCTATTCAGTGGCGTTCTCTCCCGACGGCTCAAAGATTGTATCAGGCTCGTTTGATCACACAGTCCGCATCTGGGATGCCCGGACAGGCGCTTCACTTATTGAGCCACTGAAAGGGCACAAAAGTGCAGTCGCCTCAGTGGCGTTCTCTCCTGATGGCCTAAGAGTCGTGTCAGGCTCTTGGGACGATACACTTCGCATCTGGGACATCCAAACGGGTACCTTGGTCTGCAAGCCACTGACTGGGCACACTGACAGTGTTCAATCTGTGGCATTCTCTCCGGACGGCCTGCATGTCGCATCAGGCTCTCGGGATCATACGATCCGAATTTGGGATGCCTGTAAGTGACTTATTAGTGCTACCATTCATATTTTGTAAGTTTTACGTTCTGTATCAGCGTCCGACCCTCTGGTACCGCTCAGTTTTTCCCAACATGCTGAACACGCATGCCCCCAAAGTGAATTGTTTAAAACAGCCCGAATTTGCCGCGCAATATCGTCCAGCAGTGACATCGAGGATGGATGGGTCATCGGCCCTAACAACGAGCTTCTGTTTTGGGTCCCCCCACACATTCGGCGTGGGTTGTGTTGGCCGAGAACGAAGGTAATTTTGGGGGCTACGATGCACACCCTGGATCTCAGCACATTCGAGCACGGAGCCATGTGGACCAGATGCCAGCAAGTCCAGGCTGCGGACAATCAAGAGGAGAATACGCAACACTTAGTATTCAAGCTGAGATCAGGCTCAGGTGACAAAGACATTCAGCATAGGATTAGGATTGACTTGCGACGAAACCGAGGAAAAGGGACGCAGGAAATGGACATTTCAGGTGGCGGGTGATATGCCAAATATTATACCTTTGTTCGGTTGGGGTGGCGGGACGGTGTACACGGGTCGGTGGCTGGGGGATGAACTGGATAGACCTGGACGGCTGATGGTCAAGTCGTTAGTGGCTTACAGACTGGGACATCTAGAACATCTCTAGCGTTTCATGAACAAGGCCTGCCGGGTCTTCGGGCTGTGAGGAAGCATTGGACTACCGCCTGATAGAGAAACATTGTTTGGAGCAGATCAAGGGTCACATAGTCGTGAATTGGAAGAAAGGGAGGGAAACGCGATCTGTGTTAATTACAGATGCTCCCCTGCCTGCATGTGAGCACAGGAGCGTAGCACGGCATGGGACGTACGAGTGAAGAGGCACATATGCGGCCAGCCGTCAGTGTGGACGTGTCCGTTGAGGGTAGTGTCGTCCGCGATGTTGGATGCCCGATTTGGTTATCGGCTTCCAGAACTCTGCCGTAGCATCCTTCTAAATCTCCACTCCAAATCCAATTCCAACGTTATCTGCTTGACTCAACCTTTGCTTCGCTCCTTGATCTCGAGTAATGCCGCCTTTTGAAGCCTTACTCATACCACCATGTCCCTTTCGCCAGAAACCCCCTTCAAATCTCAGTCCCTGATGCCCAGCTCTCTCTTCTCCAGCGGAAGCTCGCACTCACAAGTTTCCCCGATCAACTTAAGAACGCAGGCTGGGTCTATGGCACGCCGCTTGCGAACGTGAAGCGTCTTGTCAACCGCTGGGAGGACTACTATGACTGGCGCAAACACGACTCTGAACTTAACGCCGAGTTACCCCAATTCACCCGGGATATAGACGTCGAGGGGTTCGGAACTCTCAATGTTCACTACGTGCATAAGAAGAGTGAGGTGGAGAATGCAATTCCGTTGTTTTTCGTTCATGGGAATAAGTATTTGTCATATCCTTCCTACACCCGTGACGCAGCGCCTGGAAGCTTTATCAAGGTTCGAAAGGTTCTGCCCCTCCTTGTGGAGGCTTCTGCGGACCACCCCAGCTTTCATGTTGTGGCCATCAGTCTTTCGGGATGCGGCTTCGGCACATCCCAGTGCGCCGAGGTATGCATAAGCTCCCCTTCTGAAGTCATATGTAATAGCTCTATCATAACTAGCTCGGCAACAAATTAATGCTTGCTCTAGGGTATGACGGGTACGATATGTGAACTTTGTCTATCATTTGATGTGATGCTAACGATTACTCCAATGACCCAGGGCGGCGACTGGGGCTGCAGGGTTTGTTTTTACTCCATCGATCTACCCAAAAATTTGAAAAGCAAGTCTAGATCACACGCCGAATCGCGCACCTATACGGCCCTAAACACAGCAAAGCGTGGCACACGACTTTCCCCAGGTAACACGTTTAACGAAATCATCATCTGACCATGATTCAAGCATCATTCAGAGCCACTCCTTCCTCTCTGAGCCAACCGCTGCTCTTACTGTCCCACCTTCTCTCAAAGCTCCCGTATTTCTCATACAGCGAACGCGAGCAAGCAGGCCTTGCCCGCACAGCGTAATTCCGTAGTTCTTCGGCACGGGTTAGGGATACGAGTTCAACAATCCACACGACCGCAGACTCTCGTAACGTGGGCTGGCCGATTCTTCTGTTGGCCTGCTAGCGTGGATCTACGAGAAGCTCGTTGAATGGATGGACGGATACCCTGGGGCGACGATGGAGGTATGAGGTTTCTTCCCTTCGCTGGCAGTTCATGCTAAACACAGAATAAATAGTCCTCACATGAATCTTGATCTACTGTCTCTCCCATGCCAGACCTACTGCCTCCCTCCGCATCTACTATGAATGTACACAAGCCTCAGGAGGTTCCTATGCGACTTACAAAGAGGAACAGACGACGGCCCCCGTTGGTTCCTGGCACTTTCCCGAGGAGCTTGTCCCAGTCCCGCCATTGTGCGTATCTCTCCATCCATGCATAATGTACATTGCCCTTCGCTTGCAGCAGGGCTTAGACGTCGAATCTTGTGTTTTCACGTGAACACGAGAGCGGTGGGCATTTCGCCGCACACGAGAAGCCCGAGGAGCTTGTGGGCACGGATATGTTTAGATGATAACGGTGTCGAGGCGCATATGTTATAACTACTGGAGCCAATATAGCCCTACCAAAGATCAGAGATCATCCTGAGACTGCCTTTGTGGTCCCATGCACCAGGCACACGGTCGAATTGCTAGCGGAGAGCGGAGAAGAGACAACAAGTCGCAGAGTGCATATGTGGACGTGACGAAAGTAGACCTTTTCGGGGGCGAGTCAAGTCGGCCATACAAACGTCGAACATGGGTTGTTGCCACGGAACCGTTTGTCCTTCAAGTTAGGGAACGGGCGTGCACAGACATGGTGATGAGAGTCGTGTCATGTTCCGTTTCGCTGGCATTGGCGGTGTCCACTTCGCCAAAGTATGCGCCATGCATTACAAGGCATAATGCCTACGATTCAGACATCTGGGCTAAGGATCCAGGCCAATGATGAATGCCAACTGTATGTGGGAAGGATGACCCAACGAACTTGTCGGGACTTGCCGCGGACTTTGAAACTACCAAATCTGTGGGTTCCGAGAATTTACATAGGAATAAAACTTGAAAACGCGACGTCGGAGCCGCTGCGGTTCAGAAACCTACGGGGCACGGTTTTAGCAGTCACGATAGCTCTATTGCAGTTGGTATGTCCTACGCTTGGATATTGCTAGAACTCGAGTAAGTGTTCCTTACAGCTCACACATAGCTGCCGTTTTACCATCCTTGCTCCACCCTAGCCAGTTAGCGCTGTTCGAGGCGGAGTCCGCAACTTGATGCGGCATTGTAGACTGATCTGTTGATAAAGCAACCACCGATTCAAGTTCGCTGTTTGCTTGACCCTCCGTGAAAGAGCGTTCCGAGGCGAATGGTGATTTTAGTTGTAGCTGACCTGCATGCGTAAAAATATTGTACCTGAAATGTCACTCTCGTTGAGGACGCGGTTCCCTCCATGGGCTATGTAACTCAACTCCTTACCTCCAGGCCTGTAAGACCCCCAAATTCTTTGCACACATATTCTGTAGCGTCGTCGGTCCTTCCTACTTGTATCACTAGCATAGTCTGTTTCCACGAGATTGTCCAAACATCAGGACATCACCGAACTTCGAAGACCAGACACGAGCTGTCTTACGCATGCAACCTATCAGCGTCCATAAGCATCCACAAGCATCCATAAGCGCCTACATACAACCATCTTCCGGTCACCTCCAAGGCTGCGTCAGGGCCAATCCCTTCGTGGTTTCCTCGATCCATGTTCTTTGAAGGCGCACAGAACACTACTATCGATGGCACACCGTCTTTCACGGGTATCGGAGGTGATCAGAACAACTATCGTGGTACCGCAGTATATGTTAACAATGTCCACAATGGCTGGAGATCCACAGCGCCTGGTGACGGGGAAAGAGGTGAGCAACGTCCTATTCAATAAGCTCCTGATCTTGTGCTTACCGTCACTTGGTCGTACCTGCATCTACTTCATCAGGCATCGATAGATTACGCGACGCTAGCACAGCCTATGCATCCCACGACTCCATGGCGCGCGATCCACCTCCTCGCTGCCATCCTGGCACTCGCACCACCTTGCTGCAGAACATAGCAGCCTGGCATGCTGCAGCAAGAAATGGCACAACATGGGATGAGATCGCTGAGGACGGCCGGCCCGGATCATTAGGGCAGCTCCCTGCGCGGATCCTATGGCTCCACGGTCCCGCCGGTGCGGGGAAGAGCACCATCGCACAGACCGTGGCTGAGAGATGTGCTGACGAGGGCACTCTAGCTGCCAGCTTTTTCTTCGCGCATGGGAAGCGCGAGCGTGACACGGCCGACCACCTCTTCTCGACGATCGCCTATCAGGTCGCAGTGCATGGTTTGGATTCCCGAGACGTACGAGCGAGCATTGGAAGAGCAGTCGAGAATGATGCGTCGGTATTCGAGAAGTCCTTTCGCGCCCAAGTCCAGACCCTACTCCTCAAGCCGCTGCGAGCCGCCACCACAAGCCGTGATGACAACACTCATGTGGGGGCATTTTTAGTAGTGATCGATGCGTTGGATGAGTGCATGGGCATGTCTGACCAGGAAGATCCAACGAGCAGCGCCCTCAAGACAAGGGTGGCGCGCAGCTCTCAGGATGTACAGCGAGACGTACTCTCATGCATCATGGGGCTTTTCGACACACGCGCAGGATATCCTGATATCCCCCTCTGCTTCCTCATTGTGAGCCGCCCCGAGCCCCATATCCGCACGATCTTCGAGCAGCGGCCTCGCCAAGCATACCATTCCTTGGCTCTATACCGAACACAACAAGCCGATCGTGATGTCGAGACTTTCCTGCGTAGCGAATTCCACAGGATCCGCATGTCGTACAAGCACTCGCACTACGTGATCCTCGAGCCTTGGCCAAACGAAAGTGATCTCGGCCTCCTTCTGAAGCGTTCCGGTGGTTATTTTATCTATCCCGCGACCATCCTCAAGTTTGTCGATGAGGAGTTCTCCTCTCCAGAGGGCCGGCTTCGGACAGTTGTGGACAAGGACTCCACGGGTACGGACGCGTTCATGGATCTTGATATACTCTACCAGCGTATCTTGACCGAATCCATACCCCGTCCTCTGAAGATAGATGACCTCCTGCGTATACTCGGCTATATTCTCGTGCAGCCGCCACCCACGAACCGGACAATCGAGCTGACACCACGCGTTATCGCATCTGTCCTCAATTTGAGCGTAGCGACAGTCCTCGAAATTCTCCGACGCTTGCATTCGATTCTGCGCGTTGGAGGACCCAACCCGAATCTGCGTTTCGAGGCTACGAGCCAAGATTCACCGATTGAATGCCTGCATCTTTCGTTCGCAGACTTCCTCTTCGACCCGTCTAGAGCGGGTAGATTCTACATCGATAGGAAGAAAAATCATAGTGATATCACCTGCGGCTGTCTGAATTTGTTAAAGAAGTCCGTCGCAACGCACTCATCTATCCCACCTCCGGGCTTTGAACCATTGTTCCATCATTTCATCTTCAAGTCATGGACCTTCCATTTTAGTCAGGTAGGCGATACGGCGCAGGTGGTCAAGGTCTTGCGAAGCATGGATGAAACGTTGTGGGGTAGGATCAACAGGCGATGGACAAACGAGGACCAAGGTTTAGGAAGCTGGTGGGAGTGCATCGATATGCTGGACGAGGCGTCGTATGTAAGCACATTGATACCCCCCTCCAACGGTCGGACGCACTAACACTTGCCGCGGACAGGAGTCGAACATTCGACTTCCACAGTCCGCATCCAGCGTTTATGGGATGTTTTGCACCCTTCGCAATGTTTTGTACAGGGAACACCTTGAGAACCTCTCCCGCCAGCACCCGTTTAACTGGGCCAGCATCATCCAGCACATTGCCGTGCTTTTCGATGTCTCCTGCTTCTTACTGACGCTACACGACGATGGAGCTCTTGCTCGTCTTCTTGGCATAGACCGGAGCCCGCCAAGTGCAATCACCAGCTCGGGCTGGTCGGACATACGGAAGTACGCAACGCACATCCACCGGCAGATACAACGGACCACTGGATATCAGGTACAATTCGGGCTGAAGGAAGTCATGAATAGTCGAGCCCACTGGGTCCCAAGTTCACGGCTGTACCCTGATAGCGCCGCTCGCCATGCGCATCTAGCAGATCGCTGCATCAGCATCCTGCTCCCGTTCAAAATCGTTCCCGAGAACGTCTCTCGGTCAGTACAGATCTCCTCAACTCGCGCTGGAATCGCTGATCGGTTTTTGACATGGATTTTCAGGAAGGAATGTTTTTATGCTATGAAGCATTGGGCAGATCATCTGGCCAATTCAACGCATGGGGACGAGAGACTGCTGAAACATCTCCGAAATCCTGCCGTCATGAATGCCGTGAGGTACAGCACCAGTTTCGATAACTTCGTTTCAGAGATAGAAACATCGCAGGTACGTATATGCTCTAGTCGATGATTCAATCTCACAGTTCCCCAAGAACCTCTCGCCTGACTCAGCGATGTAAGCTGTTGTATATACTGTGTAAATCACTTACTGATATTCTGATCTGATCTCATGCATCTTGTTCAGTCAGTGGGACTCTACGTCAGCGCTTCGCCGTAATCGCTTCATGTTGAGGGCGACTTCCCGCAAAGGATACGAGTTCCATCTTGCGGGGTCCACGTCCGAATTACGGGCATTGTTTAAAATGGTTGATGCTGCTAATGCTGGTACGGTGGTAATATGGCTTGACGAGGTACATTCGTCACCTGTTTTAGGAGTTGCCCAAAAGGCTGATTTCAGTGAAGGCGTTGAGGAGGACACCCCATCTATCGGAAGAAATCCTAGATATCCTAACGAGATGGAAGGCAATCCCAGATCAAGCCCAGGATACGAATGGGGTGCCAATGGCATCGTGGGAAGGGGCGTTGTCAATGCCAGGAGGCGGGATCGATGCATTGGGTGGTGATGCACAGGGTGTCCGAACAGATGGTCCGCGCAGAAAAGCAGCACATCATGGTCGTGGTCCGTTGTAGATCAATTACGGAAACAGAAGCTGAGCATAAAATAATTATCGTCCAGTTGACGACGCGTTCGTATGTTACGGTATGCTAGAAGTGGGTTACCCAGATCCGCGACTTCATGGCAGACTATTTTATGAAAGGACTCTGCGAAGACGCCGTCTGAAGAAATTGAACAAGTGACAACTAGAGGTACAATTAGTATTTTGATTTCGCGAAGCTCAGATTTCCTGCTCATATGCATCCTCCCACCCAACTTCAGGACCTCCGTAATCACTCCCCTCATCAGCGTCGGCGTCGGCATCGGCATCCTCAACGACAGGCTCTTCGCCCGGTATAGGTCCCCGTTTTCTTGAGAGCGGTGGTGGAGGCGCGGGCGTAGCAGCAACAGACCCAGACGCTTCCTCGATGATCACCATAGCCTCGTCAGTCTTGTCGTCACTGATTGTGTATAGCTCAGCCTCGTCTTTCTCATCACCGAGGCCCATGTTCGCCGCCAACGACGGCGGTCCCCCGCCTTCGATGAACAGATCCTTCAGCGCGTCATAGTTGATTCGCTTGCTGTATTTCGGGTTCTTCTTGATCAGGTTACGCACTGACTCTGCGGCCGTAATTCCGTGTGGCGTTGTGGCATCGCGAGGTTTGTTGAACGTCTTCCGGCGCTGATGCGGATATGTCAATCACCGAGAAACACAGCAGCGACAAACAAAACGAGATTCAACAAATTTTGCCAGAAGCGAGAAACGAACCTTCCTGCCCTTGGTAGCTGCCCCAGACTCTTGCTCCCCTTTCGCTAAAAGAAATCCATTCAGCAAAGTGGACATCCATGCGGCCCCCGATCGAGCACAATATAAAGGAATGCAAAAACGTGGGGCCGCCGCGCTCTCAGACTGAGAATGATTGAGCTCACCTGCAATGGCTTCAAGATAGTCCTTGTTCAGCTCCACCCATACTCGTTCCTTGATTTTTACTTCTTCCTCCGACAACAAGAATCGGTCAAGTTCTTCCTCGTCGAGGCCGAGTAGCTCATCTTCAACGATGATTTGAGCAAGCCGTCGCTCCTCTGCCTCGTCAAGAGCATCACTGAGCATAGCGCCTTGCGTGTTCTGCAAGAAGGTAGAAACCTCTTCTGCGAGAACCGTCGACACCGTTTCATAGACCTCGGATGGTGGAGCAGCTACAAGCGTAGAGGAGGAAGAGAGTTTGTTCAATGGTGGAGTTGGGGGAGATTGTGGTTCTAGGTGTTGTTGAGGCACTGGCGGGGGTTGTGGTTGAGGAGGTTGTGGTCCCGGTATAGTGTCTGGTTGAAGAAGCGCTGGGTCAATATTGTAGTTGGGGTCCTCCATATCATGGTCAGGCATGAAAAGCGGAACGGGCTCGATCGTGCCTGTAAGAATCCCCTGGTTCAACAACGCAGGGTCTATCGGGGCATGTCTAGGCGGAGGTGCTGCATCTCCTTCTGGAGGCTCCTCTTCTTCCTCTTCAGTGTCTTCCCCTCTCTTCCGCTTTTTCTTTTTCTTTGTACCTTTTCTCTTCCCTTTCCCCGTAGTGCCTTGTCCAGCCTGCCCCTCGCTCTCTTCTGTTCGCTGAGCCGCCTCCTCCGTCGCCATCCTCTCTGCCTCCTCCTTTTCCTTTCCTTTGATAAACGCTGGAGGGTCCATCTCCTCCTCCAGCCACACGTTCCTGAAATCCGCCAGCGTCAAACTACCGCTTGGCGTATTCTTGAATTCATCAAGCCGTTTCTTCAATGTCGTATCCGCAATCTTGACCACCTGCACGATTTCTTCTACTGACCTCCGGAAGTTGTTCATGCGCGCTGCCAAGAGCAGTGCCGCACCACAGATGCCAGCCGGACGGCGTCCACGGGTCATCCAGTCGCGATCAAAGCGCTGCACCAGGCGCACAGCATCTGTCGCCACTTTGTGTGTCTCGTCTCCAAATTCTAGCAGAGCAGCAAAGCGCGAAATGTAATGTGATGGGTCTACCAGGGGCAGGCGGAGGTTCAGGGTCTGCACCAGCTGAAGATAGGTGTGGCCAAGTTCAAAAACGTTGACCTAGAGGGAGGGCGTGAGTACTTCCTGGCACAGAACGGAGACATTCATACCTGAAGGAGGTCCGAGAAATCGATAAGCATGTAATTCCGTGTTTCCTTCTGCCGGCACGCAACATATAAGCATACAGCAACGACATTCAAGCTCTTACGGCCTTTAGTGAACTTGTGTTCGACGGCAAGAGTGTACATCCTGGTAGCGGCTAAGCAGACGATGTCAGACAGGCGGAGTACGTTGGCTATACTCTGTATTTTCTTTCCGGCTGGTGTACACATTAGCATTGTGCTACAGCGCTGCGGTCACGAACAACATACCATTTGCTATCGTCTGCTCACGGGATTCGGTACTACCTCGATTCCCGTACGGACCCGTCATCCTAGCATGTGCTGCGGAGCCTTGAATTAATGGACACAAAAGGTTGAGCACTCTGGTACCTACTTGCGCCTTGGCTAACAAAGGATCCCTGTACCATAGCGGCACCATTCGAGGTCTCTCCGAATGCGACCTCACTCACAATCGCACCCTCCTCTACTACCGTCCCACACTTTATGCAGAAGCCACTCCCGGAAGCGGTATCATACTCAATTACAGTTCCCCCACACTCGTTACACACAGGCTGAAGCGCAGAACAAATTCAAGATTAGATAAGGAGGCACGACTGCATGCACATACCATTAATTCGAGGCCTACAAAGCGGTAGAGATTATCAGACCGTAATAAAAAAGGGGTATGAATACAGAAAGAGTGGATAAAGATAAAAATGAAAGCAGTAAAGATGGAAAGCTCGAAGGCGGGAGTAAAAGAACTCGAGTCACATAAATATGAGTGACGGCGTGATTTAATGTCACGTCCCGCTTCGTTGTCAATGAGGGTGTATAGTATTTCGAGATACGACAGCAAGAATAACGGGTGTACAAGATCTATGCTAATGAGTGTGCTTTTACTATGCAGTGTCGAGGCTAGTAAACAATGAAAAACTTGGAGACAGGATTAAAAATGACAGACAATAACCACTAGAAACTCATCGCCGACCCCCTGAACCATCCGTAGCCTGCCAAGGTATATCTCCCAGTTTCTGTCGAGAATACCTCGGATTACCTGCGGGAAGCCTGGCTGTAGTGCTCATACCTCCACTCCCGCCGCTCGCATTCCTTGTTCCACCACCATCACCGCCGCTTGAACTCCTTGAAGGGGTGGCCGAGGCTTCAGAAGCTGTCCTTCGCATCCTTTTTGGGGCAAGAGCCAACCCGCCATTCTTGCTGGGGGTGTCCGAACCGTTCGCCTTCGTCTTCCCGATAGCAGGTTTCAATCCCGGTTTCAGCGTAGGGACGATTTCCCTAGCCAACTCGCGGACGAGAACGGCGCCATCTCCACCGCCGCGACTCAGTCTCTCCACAACGCCCAGCAATCCGTACTTTTCCACAAGCATCGCACGATTTGGGTGTACCTCGCACACCGTTCTTAACACTCGCAACAGGTTCAAGCGCACGACAGCCTTGCTATTGTGGCCAAGACGATCGATGATCCGCTTGAAAAACGCAGAGGACTTGGTCATGCTGGTTGTAATGGGTGCTGACAGGCGTGTGATTTTTAGGAAGGGATCAAGCAGATTCTCGAACGAGTTGGCCTTGGCTGTGACGAAGCAACGGAGCAGGGCGTCAATCGCTTCAGGCTTCGTGAGCTCATCCTCAACTCGAGCTGTTTCATCTTGCAGCCTTGATCAACGCGACGTCAATACGTTTCCATTGGAATAGTAGACCAACATACCAGGAGAGAACGGACTCTAGAGCGCTGACTTGGAAGTAAGGGTCCTCCAATAGCCGCAGGTACATCGAAAGTCCGTCGTGTTGCCACAAGAACGTGCGACAACTCTTCCCGGCGCTCGCCAGGTCACAAAGTATGGGCAAGGCAAATTGTTTGAGAGGGGAGCTTGTCTCGATGACGCGCTTCAAGCACGGTAAGATTCCTGCTTGCGCGGCCTCTTCTTGCCGCGACTTGTTCAGTCTGCAAAGGTTGTAACATGTTTGGAAGATGTGGTTGGACATTTCCTGGGCAGAAACTCAGCATGTGTCGCAGTCTACCGACGAAAGACCTACCGTGCTGTGTGGCCCAGATGATTGTTCGTCGAGGATGCGAATTAAAATTTCGATTGCGTTGGCGTTCTGCAGGACGTCCAAGAGGGTCGCGTTCATGGAGAGATGTTTCACAGCCTTGAGCATCTGTACGAGACATTCAGGCTCCAGAAGCTCGCACGCTCGTAGTAAGCCTAGATTCAGCTTTGGTCAGTCGTCGAACTGGTACTGTGGTAATCGAAACTGACGTCGAATAACTTTTCTTGTCCCCAGAGCATTTCGTACATGAATGTCTGACTGCGACACCTGCGAGAATACCAACAGAATTTGTATAATCTTCATCTTCATGTCGGTTGAAGACCCTCCTCGATTTCCCATGACATTCAACAGTGCTGCCGAGAGGGGATCCAGCAGTCCCTCGCGGATGAACATCCGGCAAAAGTCGTTCTTCGTTGTTGGGCTCTGGAGCTCGAAAACGCTTCCAATGCCATTCAAGGCATGGACAATAAGCTCGGCTTGTTCTGTGTAATCTTCATCTAAGAGATCAACTAGAACCTTCAACCCTCGACACCTATACAGATATTAAACCAAGCGAATAAGATTTGAATTCGGAGACTCACGAGATGAACATCTGCAAAGTCAAGACAGAGGTATGGCAAAGCAAGCGAATGAAATTTGAAGCCTCCAGCCGGCATTCGGAGGGATATTTCTTGGAGGTGAACTCTGATCGAAGGCGTGTCAAGACTGCTATGCAGCAATGGAAGAGTACGTGGACGTACCCATCATGACTGGAATGCCACTGATCTCGGGTAAGCGATCACTTACCAACATTTATGAGAGGTGGACATACCCAATCAAACAGAAGCTCTCAAGAAACCCTAAATCAGCTGTCACCAGCTGAGGGGCCCTTTGAGAATATTTTATGCGGCTCTCAATACCCATACTTACCTTATTGATTATCTGAAGGAGCCTCATAACGACGTCCCTTGAACACTTTCCTTCCAGCACCTCCAGAATGGCTAACATGCCATGTGATGAGACAAGCTGTATTTGCATCTCCGGCGTTTCGTCCATGATGATAAGCTATAGAAACGTCAGCATAACGAAGGTCCAGGTATGCTGAAGTAGTCTTACAAGCTGGTCGCAAGCTTCTCGAAGCTGAAAATCGGGAGCTGAGGGGGTAAGCTCATCGATGAGTTGGTTTACCATGTTGCACAGCCTGGCATATTTGTCTCGTTGAAGGTTGGCATCTAGATCATCCTCTGAGAATCCCTCATCAATCTGAAAAATATTAGCGTTCAGAGCAGAATCGCTGCCGGCATAATCACCTCTGCGAAAGGATCCTCGTCGTCGGAGTTGTCTCCCAACTATACCAATTCCTGTGAGTTGCGGTACCCCCCCTCGGGAAGTAAAACATACCCATGACTTGTTGGACAATCGAGTGTTCAGCTGCAACGTCTGCATCGGTTGGCCTATGGCTATGAACCTGGGTTAGACATCGATCTATAGTAGTCATCTTCTTCCAGCACCACGCACATGACCCGTTTAGCTTGCCAAAAACGTCCTCATAGTCCTCGTCATCCTCTTCGGTATATTTTCCGAAACTTTGATTCTGGATTCGTCGGGCTTCAGCCCGTCCGAAGGATCCTCCGCTGTTAGGCGTTCCCGCTAATGAGGAAGAGCGCGAATGAGAGCCCTGTGGAACAGCCGAAGTGGGGCCAAATGGCGCTGCGGGCGGTGCAGAGACGGGATTGAGGCCAGGACGTGAACGCTTTCGTGTTAGACCCGGAAGGGGTGCTGAGAGAGGTCCTGGCCCCGTTGGGGCCAATCCAAGAGTCTTGATGTCGTCGGGATGGAAGAGTCCGCGACGAACTGAATTCTTCATCTGTTACGCCTATGATTAGCCATCGCTTCGAGTTCCACAGAACTCAGCGACGCTTACTTTGAAATCGGCAACCTTCTCCTTTAACCACTCCTCGTCCTCGTCGGTTGCCAAATCTGAATAATCTTCGACAATGGGTGCTATATCCGAAGAAGGTGGTTGCGCAAGAGGCACAGTATTTGGACCTGGACTGCGGTTCGGCCGAATGGTTTGGGCATTATCCTCTGTTTCGTGTTTGTCATCCTCTACAGAGGGTCGTTCCAAAGCTAAGGCAAGGTGCATATCAGAATTTCGCAAGTTCTTGTGCTGTCGTCCACCGTTATTACCCACCTTGTAACTTCGTAAATGAGATACCTTCCTCGAAATCGTCATCCCAATTATCAGTCTGTTCTTCTGGCGGTTGCAGGACAAAGGAAATAGGTTGGATCTTCTCGACAAGATTCATACCCATCGACTTGACATTGGGAGCGGAACCCGTTTTCCACCCCACAGGTTGATAAGATCCTGACGAATTGGAGAGCGCTGAAGTGGATAGAACAACTGCATCCGTGGATTGACGAGTCGGCGATACAGGGCGAGGATTAAGTCGACTAGGATGCTTAGAAGGCCTTGAAGGAGCTATAAAAAAAATGACCGTTAGAAGGATGTCAACACCGAACACGATTGACGTACACTTGAGAGCTTCGTTCCATTCCTGCACTTTCAGAACCGCCTCGTCGTAATTATAGTTACTCAAAGGTCTTTTAGCACCTTCTTGCCCAGCTGATGCCTTTTCCGCGCTATCTCCGACAATTTTCTTTCCATCTGACATTTGCTTCCTGGCCGATATCATCCATGGGTGCTTCAGTAGTTTTTTCGCTGATATTCGGAGGTTGCAGTCCTTCTGGAAACAATGGTATAGAAAATCTTTCACGATTGGGGAAGCTCCTTCAGGTATGGGTGGGCAATCGTCCTGCACGATTCGAAAGAGGGCGGGCATGGGGTCCAGGGTATGGTAGGGAGGATGCCCTTCCAAAAGTTCGATTACGACACAGCCTACGCTCCTGTATGCTCCTCGGTGAGAGCAAAGGCTGCATGTTTAGAAATCACATACCATATATCAGAAGCCGTAGTTGCTCCAGATTGTTCAATGACCTCGGGAGCCACTAGAATGAAGATGAGCAACATCACCGCAGTTCACGATATGTTTGGTACGTACTCCAGTACGGGCTTCCAACGACCGCATCATCCCTCACACCTGTTGTGGTATTACTGGCCACCCCAAAATCGGCAAGTTTGACGGTTCCGTCCTTATTCGTGAGGATATTGGCGCCCTTGATATCTCGGTGGATAACACCTTGGTCATGGAGGTACACCAATCCTTCCAGCACTTGGGATATATACACCGCGACTAGATTCTCTGGGAACTTCCCGAACCGTTTGGATATGTTGTGCAAGGAACCGTTCTCGCAGAACCTAACGAACATATTGAGGCCGCAGGAGAAGTAGACGTTGACAATGACTGACTCTAAGATGATATACAGATATTCGCGTGTTTTGACGAAACCTTTATACTTTACGATGTTCTCATGCTACAGCGTTGTTAGTGATTATACGAATGTCGGATATACCAAGAGTATGCGCACGTTCAAGTTCTTGAGTAGGTCGATCTCAGACTGGTGAGTAGTAAGATCAAGAGACCAGTCGAGGGATGAAGCGCTTACCATGATCTCACCAAGTTCGGCTTTAGGAATGTTGCTGAGCTGGATTTCCTTGACCGCCACTGTCTCGCCAGTAGCCCAGTTCAATGCACCTATTCGTATTCCCTAAGCCAGAACCGATGTGGAGAAACGTACGACGCACGATACACCTGGCCAAATGCCCCCTTCCCAAGGGAATCACCTAGTTGCTACACACACCACACCGTCACGGACAACACTGCACCACATTTGAACATCTACGAACATAGTCATTGAGCGATTTGGAACCGCCAGCTTTGGGGGCCGACGTTGAGGTAGGCCTGGAGGGCGTTGTCATGATAAATCGGGTTGGAGATCGTTGCCCGGCGCAGGAATGGGCGTTAACTCCAGTTTGAAGAATTTAAGGAGAGACGATAAGCAAACGTGGAGATTGGCCCGTAAGAAGACGTCAAAAGATGAGGGAGAGGGCCAGAACGCGCTTTTTCAGTTCAAGTCGCGTCCGGCGCTGACCACAAGTTGGCACATATGGGTGACCACGCGCTTGTGGGAGTCAACCTCGCCTAATTGGGTATTCTCACTCTTTCTCTCACCTCTTGGTTCATCTAGTACTTGTTCAAACACAATGGACTCGAACAAAGACAAAGGTTGGTTTGCCGTCGTTGCATCGTCAAAGCCTTACATCGCCGCTTCTCGCACCCCGTAAAGGATATGGCTTGCAAAATGGTCCATTCTACTCACAACACCACTACTAATGACTCGACACACATCACGCTGGGCGCAAAGGTTTGCCTTTGGTACTTCGGTATAATCCAGGTGTAGGTGTTTGCTACCATCAGGCGTATAATTGATTCCAACGTGGTACATCTTTCCGACGAACACGACCTGCTCCTCCCCATAAATTGTCAAACTGCGCACAAACGCCCACTCGGTGACTCACAACTTGGGTCTATGACGACAGTGGTATGCCGGATTCCGCCTTACGGTGACATGGTTGGATGTGTGGCATGTGCGGCGTCTATGACCTACGACATACACACGGCAGTTGAGTCTCATGAGCACATGCTGGGATTTTCACTTCCCAACAGGGTTACTCTGCGTAAGTGAGTAAGAAACATATCGCTGGAGCCAGGTACCACTATCTTCTGTATACCGATAATAACTGATTGCAGGGAAAAATACCATTCACGCCTAGGACATAGTCACCAGTATATCAAAAGCCCAGTGGTGCAAAGTACACATCGGACATCGCCACAGCACATATATGCACGTCCGTTCCAACGAGGCCAATCTACACTGTGGCAGCGACCTGTGTTAAACGGCTGTATGATGGACCTCCGGGCCCCATTTTACCTTATGCTCGTGTCGAGGTTCACGTTCCCTAAAAAGTCTACATTGGTCGTTTCCAAACTGTTGCTGCCCCTTCGCCTTTTTCCGCTGGCGTCTGGAAATGCGGTAGGGACATGCATGGGTAAGGATGTGGTAGTAGAACTGAAGAGGAGAGATGATCGTGTCGAGGAAGGGATAGCCTTCGGAGAGAAGGACGTCGTCGGTGAGGATCCCTCCTGTCCAGATGATAGGTGTGGGCGGAAGTGACGGAGTCGAGGCGTCACGCTCACCGACCAGCGAGCACATGTATACCCAACATGATAAAAGCACTAAAAACGAACGAAGAGCTAAAAGGCTTCACCGGATTTGGCGGCTCCGTGGTCGGTGCCCAAGTGGCGAAAGCATGGCAGGGCGGGGTTATGAGTTTCCTGGCCATGGGCTTTACAACTCTTGCGTCCGAATTGCTTCTGCTGCTAGGGTGCAAGAAAACAGCACTGTATTCACAGATTTACCAGGTCTATAAGGACACGGAACATTTCAAAGTGAAATAAAACGTTGTTACTACGGATCCTATAATAAATATGAAGTTGGCCAGCGCTTCCAACCGCGCGCTCTGGCCGCACACCATGCATGTGCAAATTTACGTTGTACGGTCAGTTCGTGGAGCAGCGCTGGTGGTTATAGAACATGTTAAATATATGCGCGTTAGTTTGGAGGTAAGTAGTCGTGCCTGTTCATCTTCCAACGCGTGTGCACATTACCCGAGAAGGTGCTCGTCGAAGAGCTGGGCGTGGCCCCCCCCTCAGCCTACAGCGGGCATCTCGACACGGAAGTGCGAGCGAGCCCATATGGTACGCGCGCACGACGGTTCATAGGTATTTATTGCCGAGGGCGGTGAGTTGCGCCGTGTAATGGAAGAAACTACACACCACTGGGGTGGCGCATGGTGAGGATGTGGAGATATAGTTGGAGGGGCACGAGGATGGTGTTGAGGGAGTAGTCACCAGCACCAGTCAGGCAGCAAAGGTCAATAACAAGGCAACCTGACAAGAATAACCTCTGATCTTTGATACGAGTGCAACATTGGCTACTGTACAACCTAAGCGGCTCAACACCGTTATCATTAAGCATACCCGTTCTTGTCTTTCACAACCCCGAACGCGCCTCCGGCCTTCCCAAACATCTTCCTCAAGTCTCCCACAAGCTCCTCGGGCTTCTCATGTGCGGCAAAATGCCCACCACTCTCGTGTTCGCCCGAAAACACGAGATTCGATGTCTTGGCCCAGCTGCAAGCAAAGCACAATGCATTTAAGTTGGTCAAACTTATTAGATAGGGATGGTGAGATACGCACGATCGCGGGACCTGGACGAGCTCCTTGGGGAAGTGCGAGTAACCGACGGGGATAGTCGTCCGTTCCTCCTTATAAATCGCGCCAAGACCTCCCGCGGCCTGTGTATGTTCATAGTAGATGCGGAGGGATGCAGCAGGTCCGGCACGGGAGAAGCAGTAGATCGAGATCCAAGTGAGGACTGGTTATACCATGTTTAACGTGAACCCCTAGCGAAGGGAAGAAACCTCATACCTTCGTCGTCGTCCCAGGGGTATCCATCCGTCCATTCGACGAGCTTCTCGTAGATCCACGCTAGCAGACCAACAGGCGAATCGGTCAGCCCGTATCCGAGAGTTTGCGGCCGCGTGGACTGTTCCGTGTAGTATCCCACGCCGATGTTGCGGAACCATGCTGAGCGTGCAAGGCCTGCTTTCTCGCGTTCACTGTATGAGAGATACGGGAGCTTTGAGAGAAGGTGTGACAGGAAGAGCAGCGGTTGGCTCAGAGAGGGAGGAGTGGCTCTGAATGATGCTTGGATCATGGTCGGATGATGATTTTGTTAAACGTGTTACCTGGGGAAGTTCGTGTGCCACGCTTTGCTGTGTTTAGGGCCGTATAGGTGCGCGATTCGGCGTGTGATCTAAACTTACTTTTCAATTTTTGGGTAGATTGACGAAGTAAAACAAACCCTGTAGCCCCAGTCGCCGCCCTGAGTCACTGAAGTAATCGTTAGGATCGCGTCAGATAATGGGTGAATTTCACATACCGTACTCATCATATCCTAGAGCGAGCATTAATTTGTTGCCGAGCTAGATATGATAGAGCTGATTATACATGAATTCAGAAGGGGAGCTTATGCATACCTCAGCGTACTGAGATATGCCAAAGCCTTTCTTGGTGGGAGCGGTAGAGAAGCCGTATCCCGGGAGACTGATGGCGACAACATGAAAGCTGGGGTGGTCCGCAGAAGCCTCCACAAGGAGAGGCAGAATCTTTCGAACCTCGATAAAGCTTCCAGGCCCTGTGTATGGGTAAGTCACGGGTGCACGAAAAATATCGCGAATACTTACACCCATGAACGAATAACAACGGAATTGCATTCTCCACCTCACTCTTTTTATGCACGTAGTGAACATTGAAAGTTCCGAAGCCCTCGACGTCTATGTCTCGGGTGAACTGCGGTAACTCGGCATTAAGTTCGGCTTCGTGCTTGCGCCAGTCATAGCCGTCCTTCCAGCGGTTGACAAGACGCTTCACGTCCGCAAGCGGCGTGCCATACGCCCAGCCCGCGTCCTCAAGTTCATCAGGAAAACTTGTGAGTGCGAGCTTCTGCTGGAGGAGAGAGAGCTGGGCATCTGGGACTGAGATTTTGAAGGGGGTTTCGGGCGACGAGGACATGGTAGTATGAGTAAGACTTCAAAAGGCGCCATTAAGTATTCGAAATCAAGAGCGAAGCGAAGGAAGTTGTGTCAAGCAAACACGGTCACATTGGACATTCCAGACTATGGCGAGTTTTCAAATGGGGATTCAGAAGGTTGTTGATCACAGATATTCTCTCAGGCTATCTCCCAGCCCGAAGACCTAGCCTTTTCATTCCTCTTTTGTTGTTAAGAAGCGAGACATAGTGTAGCACAGTCAACACTTAAATCCTGACCTGCGGGCTGAGCTGGGGCACGGTGACTGTTCGGGCGTTAAGGACGGAAAACGGGGAAGTCATCCGCCCTCCGAGAAATTCGAGGCATTCAGGTCTCCAGAAGAAATACTCGGTTGAGCATGGCATTCAGGCGACCCAATGGTTGATTGTGGTCAGGCAGCGCGTGAGTCAGTGAAAGTCAGTCGCAGATACGTCGGAGATGGTACTACATGTGCAAAAGAAGGTTTTTGAGAATGAGCGTTTACATAAATTTGATCTAAACTGGCTCCGTGTGTTTCGAATATCTCGCAAACATCATAAGGGGAGCTGGATGCGCGCAAGGCCGCTCCGCGTAACTCCAGTTCGGTACACTCGGAAGTCAAATCCACCACCTTTCCTTGTCATACACTACAGCTTCATAATATCATATGCGGGATCATAAATGCCATTAAGTATAGAGCGTGCAAGGAGGAATAAGGACGTATGCATTTGAAAGCAAGAACGGCGTAAGCGTCACTGTAACGTAAAAGATGCGTGAAGGGAAACGAACAACTTTTGTACGACCCAGTCATAGCTCGTGGCAGCCGGTCGAAGGACTGGTGCAAGACTCGTGAGGGGGAATGTAAACCAAGTCGTAGTATGTACTAGAGATGCAGGAGAAGGAAGGGAAGCGTGACGGTCGTGATTCGGAAAACTCGATAGCAACGAATATATAGCAGGTGATGAGAGTGATAAGAGAGTGAGAGATGAGATGAGAGATGAGAGGGAGGACGAGCAATGATGAGGAAGGACAATGATGAGGATGGCTCGACAGCAATGCAAGCAAGAAGACCGGTAAGATAGACACATTGAAAGGGAGCGAACGATAGTTGGGAATATAGGCAACAGAAGAACGGAGGGAGGAAACAGCAATGGGCAAGGTATATAGACAGCAGAGATAAAGGGATAGAGATGAACGAAGAGACGATAAAGAAAGACAAAAAGAAACCAATCAATTTGGAAAGAACGAAATCAAGCAACGCGCGACAACCTTCTCGAGGTCGTCTTACCAGGCACAATCGCTTTAATAGCACGTCGCATGAGCGCAACCGTAGTTTTCCCGTCGTCCTTGAGTACCGTATGCCCATCCGAGCCCGGAACAGGCGTATGCCTAATGACACCAAGCTCATCAACCGAAACCGTCCTTCTCTGGTCCTCGCTCGACACTGGCGGGGGCATTGGCCGGCGTGTCGAATGGAACCTGCGGTGGCTTTCGGGTTTAGGATTCACAGGAAGGGCGCTGGACACTGGGCCCACGTTGTCCGACTGGTATCCCTTCCCGAGCCGCTTCACGCCCGAGGTAGCCATCAAGAAGCGGTCGTAGACGCCCTCGAGGCGTCGCTGGCTAGGTGTGTCGGGAGCCTGCATGCTTAGCGCGCTGGGCTTCCGTTCCGGGTAGGGTTCGACGTGAAGCGGGGACGACGTCAAGTCGTTAAAGGACGCAGAGCCTTGGACGATGGATATGTCCTGCATATCCAACTCTTCCTCGCGCGGGTTCGACGGGGTCCGCGGGCTCAGTGGTGGTGCAATAAATAGACTGCTATCTAAAACCTGCGAGAGGCGATGGGCGGAAGCCGGTACTTCCGCTAGAGGCACACCGTTAATATTTTGCAATAGGCCCCACTCACAAGTTGGACTCACGTTTATTTAGCTCCGCCTCTAGCATTGAAACTGGAGTTATATGTAATTGGAACAAGTTTCCATGTGACTTGCTCTTCTCTCTGCGCTTCGAGGGCGAGCCAGAGTCAACATCGAGGTTCATGGGTGTCTGCGCCGCCTTCTCAGGTGAACATATTGAAACTGTTGCACGGCGCCTCCTGGAGGGAGTGTTAACTTCCGGCAATTGCGGTTTACTGCGGCCTTCAATAGGGTCCGTCGACGTGTCGTTAGTGGTGGCATAAGTGCCTGTGGCATTAGAGAGGTCCAAGGCACTCTGATCGTTCTCATTGGCGAAGATTTGGCTTGCGGCAAGGACTTTGCGGGGTAAGCGGGTCGATCGGTTAGTACGGCTGTGGGAGCGAGAGAGTGGGGCGACGGGCAGGGAAGGGAGCGTTGTTAGTTCGTGTGTTGATGATGACGCAAAGGTCTGGCGGGCATCTTCGACAACCTCTGCAAGAAAAGGTGATCAGTGGATTGAAACCGACTGAGAAAGGGAGGAGCGTACTTTCAACATTGCGCATCCATATTGTCATTCGGTCCATTCTGGCATCCGCAGCAACCCGTTCATCATGAACGGCCTGGCGCACTGAAGGAAGGCCTGAAGGTGCTAGCGAAAAACGAATTAACGTGAGCGGCGCAATCGTACGGTTAATACACTCAACTTACCATTATGAAGCAGGATATCATCTTCCCAGGACTCGCGGTCATCATCACTCTTTCGTCGGGATGTGCCTTCACCGTCGGCGTCGGCATTCAAAGTCAACGCAGGCGTCGATCTGCCTGTCACTTGCCCGATCACCGACGACTTATACAGGCCCATGGTTTTGTCTGCAAAAATGGGTAAGAACTCGCGAGATCTCAGACAGGGCGGAAAAGACCAACCGATAGACTTGCGAATGTTATGCCTGATGACATTGAGGCTGGAGTCGTTGACAGACGACCGGCGGGGACCTTCAGACGATCCTACAAATTTGTCAGCATCCACAGATGTAACAGAGCGACGGTTACGCCTTACCTATTGTAAAGGACGACGTTACGGGCGACATCACAGGCGTCGGCACCACTGACACGCGTCGGTTTTCCTTACCCGACTCGCGCATCGCATCTTTCTCCCTCTCTTCCTTCTCCTTTTCCACTTTCTCATCCCTGTCGCGCTCAATCTCCTCCAACCTCTGCATCTCCCTCATCCTCTCCCTCTCCCTCTCCCACTCTTTCACACGGTCCCTCACAGGGTCCTTCTTCCCCTTCGCCGCCGCATTTGTATCTTTCCCACTCGGATTCGGGTTCGTATTCTCGGCATTCCTATTCCGCGTTGTCACATCCCCCAAAACACGACCCCTACGCGCGTCCTTCGGGAGGTCCGCGGAAGGCTTCGTTGTGGGCCTTGGCGCCGGCAGATTCTCGCGGGCGGAAATATTGCCCAGGGGTTTACGCGAAACGGAGGCGGCGGCCATGGCGTTGAATGTCCTGATGTTCTCCTTGCCAGCAGCAGGGGAGAAAGGCGAGGAAGGTGGTGACGCCTTAACTGGTGACAAGTCCATCGGCGGGGCGCGTTTGCGCGGTTGCACTACAGACAGTGTTTACAAATCAGCCTTCGGCAAGATAAGCCAAGAGCGCGTCAACATACACTTAGTAGCTGCCACCCTGGGTTGCGACTTGGCCCTGAGAAGCTGAGGAATCTGAGTGTTCTCCTTGGACTGTTTCTTGGCAGGCTCGAAGCCCGGCGGATTCTCGGGAAGGTCGTCATCTATCCACGGCCTTGAAACATTTATCAATTTCGATATATCCTTCTCAAACACGATGGACGACGTGTAACTCGATGATCGTCCTAGGTATTACGTTGGCACAACCACACATGACGACATCGGGTCACTTACGGTGCGTGGTCGAATCCTTGCGATAGGCCCAATAAGGATCATTCATCGCTTGCGTTGCAGTGCATCGGAGGTCAGCGTTGGGCGCGACCATCCGTCGCAACATCCGTTCCATCGCCTTGGACATCTTCCACTCACCAACCCACTTGCCCCGGAGCTATGTGGGCACAACCAAATCAGATACCAATCAGCAGCAGAGAACAAAACGTACCGTTCGAGACCAGTACTTCTCCAAGTCCTCCTTCGTGGTAAACTGCTCGCCGTCCGAATGCTCGAAAGGCGTCCTCCCGACGAGAATCTCAAAGAATGTTACGCCAAGGGACCAGATATCCGACTTGCGCGTATCGTGGGGTAGGCCGCGTGCGCGCTCTGGTGACAGGTACTGCATTGCGCGACGTTACAGGCTGTCGATGATTACAAGGTTTTCAGTGCCTACCTCTGGCGTACCGTACGAGAGGTTGCTGTGGAAGGCGGTAGTAGACTTCACGTCATACTTCTCTGCGAAGCCGAAGTCAACAAGAACCGGAATGTTCTTGTGGGAGAGGAGGATGTTGGCGGGCCTGGGAACGGGGTCAGCGAAGGACATTTTGATCTAAAGTTTATTTACTTGATGTCGTTGTGGACAACACCTCGCCTGTGGAGGAACTCTACACCCGAGAGGAGGAATCGGAACCAGTCACGGGCTTTGATTTCGTCCACCTCCACCGGGACGAGGGTAGGAAGGTAAGCCCTGTCGGAAAACGATGTTGATCAGTACACGTGCAATGTCGAAGCGGGTTGGCCAGCGCGCGTAAAACCAGCAGATTCACGCGTCGACGAGCACGAATATATACTCTCCGGGCCCTAAGGAGAGAGAAAAAGGCACTTACATGGTAATCAACGCGTAAGAGGGGGTGATGATAAACGAATGAAAGGGGATGATGGACGGGTGTGGATCAGATTTGAATGTCCTGACAATCTTCATCTCGTTCCATCTAGAACGTATATCCGTCAATCATTTTATTCGATACCCAAGATAACACGGAACGGACAGCGATCGGACGCGTGCCGCGGTGGTTGACGTCTTCGAACGATGAACTAGCTTCACTGCAAGTTTCTGGTCCGGGACATTTGCCAGCTCATTCGAGCCTGGGGAGCTCGTGCTGGGCTTAGGACGGCACAGCCAGACACTACCCCAGTTGCCAAAGCCGATCTAGACAAAGGGAAGCAGAAAGAGCGGATAATTAATTTAGGGTGTAAGCTGGGATGACAGAGGACGAAACATGCCTCTTCAATGAAATGGAGCCTGTCGGACAGGACTTGGTCGGAGAGGGAGAAGATGTCAGTGGATTCGGACGGTGGAGTGGGCGGCTTGAGGGCGTCCATGGCTACAAGTACAGGGAGAGAACAACAGACAGCGGGCGTTCGCCAACTGATGCAGGTTTCTTGAACACGGACCAAATAAGGGTAAATAACACGACCCCCGTGAGAACGACGCGTCCAACAATTTCATTTTCGCTCTATTAACACCTGTCTCATTTGTCGTTAAGAGGACTGTTGAAGGCGCTTCACAGATCATGTAAAACTCTGAGCAAGGTTATATCCCTGAACGCAGGTCGTTATTACTATGCTTATTCCAAAAATTTTGAACGATCTCGTTGTCACGCTGCTCGAAACTGTATGAACACCATATGTAGGGTTCATGGCGAACTAGTCGTTCCAATTGGGGGCTCCCCTCTCCCCCCCCATAGTTATGAAATACAGTGGAACTCCATTCAACAGGTTGGGCATGCTCCGCCCAGTTATTGGACCGGAGATGCAGAGAGTCACGTGTCTCACGAATCCATCAAATGCCGTGAAATGTGAACGTTTGTGGCATGTGGAAACGAGACGTTGGGGTTACCAAGCGAGACGAGCAGTGCGTAGTGCCCGCCAGGATGCAGTGTTTCCTGAGAGTCATTGTAGAGCCAGTAACGAGAAGGTAATATACAGTCGGCAAGAAAAAAACAGAGGAGAGCGTTGGGAGAATTGGACAACCAAGGTCAATCGAAACTGTCGAATCCGGTCTGCTCCATAAAACGACAAATTCCCACGATGCGGGCTTCATATTTGCTTGTTGACGACCTATCGACTGGGCAAAGCTTTCTTTTCATACAAACCATCATGTCTCTTCCCCAGCCCGTTCCCCCCTCCTGGAAGGTCCGCCGTCGTTTTTGGCGCATTGCCCGCGCGCTGCTCAACGTTTTCTCTGTAGGATCTCGGAAAGTCGTCCAACGACCTTCTCGGCAAGGACTACCCCTTCCATGGCTTCGCGCTCGAGGTCAAGACTAACACCCCTTCCGGCGTGTCCTTCAAGGTCGGCGGCAGCCGCGACACCCGGTCCGACGTCATCAACGGCGACATTGAGGCCAAGTGGGTCAACCGCAAACAGGGCCTCACCGTCACTCAAGCCTGGACCACCGCCAACGTTCTACGTTCGCAGGTGGAGCTCGAGAACCAGATTGCTAAGGGCCTCAAGCTCGATGTCACCACTACTCTCTCCCCTGAGAAGAACACCAAGACTGCCTTGCTGAATGCTATCTACAAGCAGTCCGGCTTCCACACCCGTGGAGCTCTTGACCTCTTCAAGGCAAGTCTCAATTTCAACCATTTCAAAAGTTCACAACGCCAACCCCTATTTCCGTGTTAGGGCCCCACTTTCACTGCTGACACTGTTATTGGCCGCGACGGATTCCTTGTCGGTGCTGAGGCTGCGTACAACGTCACAGAAGGCAATGTTACCCGCTACGCCGCTGCTGTCGGCTACAATGCCCCGGAATACGCCATCACTCTTCACGGTCTTAACAACCTAAAGACCTTCAGCGCGAGTTACTACCACCGCGTCAGCGCTGACGTCGAGGCCGGTGCCAAGGCGATCTATGACTCGAAATCCACCCACGGTGGTGTCGCTCTCGAAGTTGGCGCCAAGGCGTGAGTTCCATGCGCGTTTAATCACACCCCAGTTCATCATCCCGCTTCCGCTCCGCAGATACCTTGACTCGGCTTCCTTTGTCAAGGCCAAAATCAACAACTCTGGCGTCATTGCCCTTGGTCCGTCTTCATGTGATATTTCACAGCTTATCCGGTTTCTTACCTCTGCAATAGGTTACACTCAGGTCCTGCGTCCCGGTGTGAAGGCTGCCTTTGGTCTTGCTTTGGACACTCAGAAGCTGAACGAAGTTGCCCCTGTTGGCCCGACGCACAAGGTCAGTTCACCAGCAATCACGTCATTTTATATATTGATTGTACCATAGGTTGGCCTCAGCTTGACCTTCGACTCGTGAAAGGGAATGGATTACTGTTTGAAAGTAGCTATTAGCTAGATTTAATGAAACACCCTTCACGATTCACGACCCCCACTTGATACGTGGCTTGCTGAGAGTTGAGAAAGCATGGTGTGACCATAAAGCGCCTATAAATACAATTTATCTACCTTGCTCATATACGATATCAATGTCCCGATCAACGTCCCCCCCACCCCTAAAACGCGTTCGCCTCACTCAATCACCACCCGCACAGCTGCAGAGTCGCCCTAACGGCGCCAACGGGTCCATGTCTGCCAATCTGCCTCCACTCTCCCTGTCCATTTTGGGTGTTGAGCCTCTTGATGAATTCATTAAGGAAATTGCAGATTTCGTTCACCACATGATAATAACCCGGCCAAAAGAGAGGGACGGAAGTTATGTAGCTGGGAATGTCGAGGTGGAGGCAAAGATTGGCGTGTTACGGGATAAGGTGACGGGGCAGAGAATATTACTCCCCGTCCTCGTCGAAAGCAGTACGTCGTGCGAGGACCTATCCCCGTCGGTCTACTTACCCCAGGTGAACAGTATTAACCCCCGATAGCGTCGACTGCCGCTTCGAGTCCAACATGTCTGTCGTGAGTCTTCCCTCTCACCACATCCCACATCCCACATGCACACCCTACCGCCTCCCAGGCCCAGCACAAGCATTACAACAGCCTCCTCAACAACCTCAAGAACACCTCCGCCCAACCCTCCTACCCCTCGAGCCCACTCGGCTATAGCCATCTCTTCCTCGTCGACTCCTTCTACGCCGCCACCGACTCCCCACATGACCGCGACAAAATTCGCGTTACGCGAGACGAGAAGACGGGCACCGTCACCGACTGTATGCGCAAGATTCGCCTCGGCGATCTCAACATCTACTCCCCCCGCCGCGCCGCGGACTGGCGCGTTAGCGTCAATCTTGAAGTTCCAGGTATGTTCCTCCCGTGCATGTGTGTGTGTGTAGTTGAACAAACGGACTACCATTCCCTGATAGTATCCCACCCCCTCGGCAGCCCCACGCATACGCGGAGAAAAGATCGTATGAGCTACTCTCACGAAGAGTTCATTATCGACCTGACACAGGTCACATCCTCCACCTCTCCCGCGGCACCTGTACGTCCCCTCCCCCCCCCCCCCCCCCCGTGATCGCTTACCCGCTTCTCAGCCACAAATCTTGCACGAGCTCGAGCTCGAGATCGCGCGCTCTGAGGTCCTGCTCTCGACAGCCGCGACACGCGGCGACATCAACGTCCCGGAACACGAACGCAACGCTTTCGATGAGCTCATACGCGCCTTCGTAAATAACGCCCGGATCTTGGTACGGAATGCTGCTAATGTCGATGGCTGGAAGTAAGGTGGACTATGTGTCTGGAGCTGGGGCCGGGCTTTCCTCTGGAAACTAATTTGTATTCCTTCGCACTCACATACTAACTGGGATCTTATGTATCTATGATATGGTCGTAATTTATAGTCTCCCACCGCGGTTCCCTATTGATACAAAATGATATATAGTAGCTGGTAGGTTAGGACGAGATAGCAGTAATAGAAGTAGTGTAGGGTATGCTGCATGCTGCACGGAACGAGATGAAGAACAGTACACAAGGAAAAAGAAAGCGAGTGAAAAAAAAAAACAAACACTGGCGTTCCAAGCAAGGATGGTCAGAGCCCGACAACCTCTACCATATCCCCGTCCTCCAAATCAGCTTCCCCAATCTCCACATCGTTTCCCATCTTGTCTCCATCGATACACAACCTGGGGTCCTTCTCCACCACTGCACCCTTCTTGCCCTTCTTCGCCGCGCCTTTCTTGGACGGAGCGCCGCCACCATCCGCGGCAAACACGTTAGAATACTGCTCGGCGACGCCCGCTTTCTTGAGAAAGGCCTTCACAATGGCGCCGCACTTTGTCGTCGGGCGGACGGTCAGCGTGATGTCCTTGGTAGAGATTGCAGATCGGAGGATGAGCTTGAACGTATCGCCGTCATCGTCAGAGTCGGCGCCTGCCTCCTGCTGCGACGGTGAAGGTGTGTCCGTGTCCGATGGCTCTTCTGGCGCGGGGGTCCCGGAGTCGAAGGCGGACAAGGGGTGAGAGCCCGAGACAGGGTTTGCACGGATGTACTCGTAGGTGACCTTGTCGCATGCAACTAAGGGCGCATAGGCAATGAATCAATGATCGGATTCCTGAGACGAGGGAAGAGACAGGACATACCGAGGTCGGCCTCGCCCCATATCTGCAGCGCCATGGGTGTTACAGTCGAGTATATGCGCTTGCCATTATAGCTCATGATCAAGTTATCCGAAAGAATTGACGCCTCCTCAGCAGTCGCCTCGAATAGATCACGAAAGTTGTCGTCCTATAGGCACACCCGATTGAGCCTTACTTAAAATGGAAGTCTCCGAAACATACCCTGTTCATTTTAAAGACCCAGACATCCTCTTTCCCAGCCATGTTCAAGGGATGCGGCTGCCACTTCACCGCGAGCTGGACGGTTTCCGCACCCTCCGGCGGAGGTGATGAGGCGAATGACACATGTGACTGTGCCCGGGAGGCCACTGTCTTGGCCAGTTTAGCCAGCTCAGGATTAGAGAGCATTGTATCGCCGAAGTCATCCTCCTCGCGTTGCGTAGGTGACGCAGGGCGCGGGGCAGAACCTAGTGTTTGCCTGAGAGTATTAGTGAGCTAAGATTATGTGCACGTGTCCGGGAACATACTGGACGACTGCACGGGCGTGCTGAAGTTGGTGGATTGGCAGGTCTGGGGGCGGTGTTATTGACCGCGACCGCGTGCGGGGACGCTTACGCTTGGGAGCTTGTGTGTTTCGAGGTGTCGTTGAGGTTCCAACGAATTCGATGCCGTCGTCGGAGTCTTCAGAGAGCTCGGCGGAGAGAAGACTGTCGTGAAGAGATCGGTTCAATTCAAGAGACGCGTAACGCGTGATACACGGATGTAAGGCGGACTAACCGATCCAGGGCACGTTTCGGATTTCCTTGCCATGGTGAAGCGGCTTTCCGCTTTGCTTTCCGACGACGCCTAGGCGTCGCGTCGTCTTCGTCGCTATCACTGTTCATATGCACGACCTTGATTTCTGCAACCTTAGTCAGTCATTTGAGCAATGAAATCATTTACCTGCGCACCTTTGGTTCTCTTCTCCAGGTCTCCCCAATCTTGAACCGTCCTCCTTGTGTTCCGCATAAACATATCATCGGTGTCGACCACATCCTGGACTGGCTTCAACGGACTTGAGGATCGCACAGTCGACGACGAAGGACCCGGAATGATCTCCTCGATGGAGGGCTGTGCCTGTACTTTAGGCCGAGGTCGGGGTCGTGGACGCGGTCGGTTCGAATCTGCCATCTCGTGAACGCTTAAGGCAGGTCCCAATGCGTGGGAAACTTGGAAATTTCGGCACGTCATTCGAAAGTCACGTGGTCTTCACCCTCACTATGGACTCGACACCTCCCGTCATCTTCAAGCGTACAAAGACAAAGTCTGCACAGCGAACGCGGCAGGCGTCGCCAGATAATGGCTCTGAGGCGAGCGCGCAAACCAATGGTGAAGACTCTCCGAGCACTTTGGCCACGAAATTGAAGAACAAGGTCAAACGCGCCAAACCAAAGTCACCGCTCAGCTTTGGCGGCGATGTCGATGAGGTTTGCGTGTTCAATGCTCTGAAGAATCTTATGCTTATGTAGGATATGCTGTAGGAGAATGGTGGGGAGGTTTTCCAGGTCAAGAAATCTACTCTGAGCCGCAAACTTGCCTTGGGAACACATCCAGCGTTAGTGCTGCTGCGATCTTGTCAGTCTAATGACTAATTCGTCTCTGTAGGAGTGTTCCGCTGAACCTAGACCAGGCTACTATCTCGACGAACCGAGGTCCAACTTATGACCAGGCATATCTCAAGGAGCTGAAAGCTAGCACACCGACCTCGCGGCCTGCCTCGTTGTCAGAGCCATATGCGGCGGATGTGTCCACAGATGTTGAGGGAGTGTCGACGATGACTCTCGACATCACTGATTCCTTTAGTGGGTCTGTTTTCCACCCATCTTCTGTCCAAATTCTCATCGAATTTAACAGCCGAAGCGATTATTCCATCCGAGACATCCGTCAAAGTTGCAAAAGAACGTCGGGAACAACTTCGGAAAACTGGTACTTCCGGGGAGGAAGAGTTCATTTCACTGTCGGTCATTCGAAGAAATGATGAATACCAAGGCCCGCATCCAGAAAGCCGATTGATGCGAGAGGAGGACGAACTCGGCGAGGGCGATGATGGTGCGTCCAGCTTTCCCAACTCTAGGTACCTTAACCCTGATCAACCATTTTTCAGAGTTTGCGGAATATACCAGCGCCCAAGATAGGATAGCATTGGGCAAAAAATCGCGCAAATTAGAAGCATCTAAACGGCGGGACGCGATGAAAGAGATGATTGCAGATGCGTGCGTACTTCCCATCTGCTGTTCCCGATCTTCACTCACCTCCGGTACCGACAGCGAAGAAGAGGACGAAGAGTCGGCGGAATGGATGGAGGAGCAGCTCCGTCGCGGTGGGCACCTGAGCCCTGCTTCTCGGCTGTCTACACCAGCTGCAGTCAAGGAAACATACAAGCCTACTCCCAGTAAGATCTCTCCATCATTTCTGTATGCTATGCTCACAGAAATGGGCAGTTCCTCCTGCAACACCCGTCCCCACTCTGGGTCCTGCGATGGCCCGTCTCACGGAGCAGCTGACCCTTTTGACAACTTCCCATGCCCAGAACACGGCTACCATGACTCACCTTGCTAAAGAGCGAGCCGAGGTGGTAGACAGAGAAACAGAAATGAGGGAGATGGTTGGCCGGGCCGAGGATAAGAGGGCCTGGTTCGAGAGTTTCAAAGACTGGGTAGAGGGCGTTGCCGGGTTTTTGGACGAAAAGGTTTGGTCACACCTTCACCTAGACTATCCGGTCCTGACCCCCGATTTTAGTATCCTCTACTCGAGGCACTCGAGGAAGAACACATGTCATTTCTTCAAGAACGCTTCAAGTTGATCGATACCCGACGTCGCTCCGAGGACGAACACGATTTGACGATCATCTTTGGCCCACTCCCGATAACACCACCAACAGAGACAGAAGTTGAAGAAACTGACGAACTAGGACGGGTAATACCAAAACCCAACCCGGCCGTGCAGAGGCGCGAACGCCGTGAGGCACGACTCCGACGGCGTCAGCTGCGGATGCAGCAGAAACTCAAGACCGAAGAGGAGGAGGGCTACTCAACGGATTCGTCACTCCCACAGCAGGATCAATTAGATTATGCGTCGGCGCTGAAGTCCCTAGCGACGCGGACGAAGGACGTGTTGGCTGATGTGCGAGCTGAGGAGTTCATTGATCCTGCCAAGGGACGATGGAACGTTTGGAGGGAAAAGTATACAGAAAGCTACGTTGGGGCATGGGGTGGATTGGGCGTTGTGAGTGTCTGGGAGTTCTGGGTGAGGCTGGAAACTGTCGGCTGGGATTGCATCGAGGTACGACACCTCCTATCGTCTTGTCGAGGTCGAGTGGAGCTGACCTGCAATGGTTAGAACCCACGAAGTTTGGACAGCTTCAAATGGTACAGTGGCCTCCATGCATACTCACGGCCGGGTGATGGGGAAGTTGGTGAACACGAGTTGGGACCGGATGGAGATCTCGTGGCATCGATGATATCGACCGCCGTCATTCCGAGACTTTCAGCGATTATAGCGGGCGGGGCATTTGATCCTTACTCAGAAGTGCATACGAAACGCGCCATTCACCTCAGCGAGGAGGTCGAAGCTAGTGTGGAAGAAGGAAATATCAAACTTCAGGTGTGTCGTGTACCCGCACATGTCATTGTTCGTTCGTCCGACCTTTTATTCATATACAGACGCTCCTGAAGTCAATAGTCACATCCTTCGAATCCGCGATTTCCGATACCGAAGCCCTCCTTGCTAAATTCAAAGCTGCACCTCGTGGTCCACCCGGATTCGATCCGGAGGCTATCCCTGCTAGGAGGCGATTCCTCTCTCGACGTCTCAAGCTCTTGAGGACTTTGCTACGCTGGAGGAAGCACATCGGAGAGAGATTCGGTGCCGGTGCCCTTGCGAAACGGCTTGTCGAAAGCTGCGTACTTGATATTGCTGCAAGCAGCTGGGAAGTTGGAGGTGAAGATATGGCCCGCATTGTTGGTGCTCCACCCTCTTCGTTGCTAAGTTGTCCTGACACCTTTCAACTTCCAGGCCGCAACGATGCTTCCCGACGATCTGATACCATACGAGCTGAAGAGGCGACTCAAAATTCGATAATACGTACGCCCTGTACATCTTCATATATGTATCCTCTATGTAAAGCTTCGTAGCCATTGCTCACTTCCAGAAACATAAATAAAAAGGGTTATTCAGGCATGTTTTTCACCTTCTCAATTGCGTTTGTTCGTCCGTTCATGTCCTCGCAGACATTTCGTTGATTAAGTTCTAGCTCTCTAGGTGCGTAGTTCGGCCTAATATTTATCTCGCCTCCCGAGTGCGTGGTATTCTAGCGAGGTGTCGGCGCGAATACTTTTGCATCCTACACCGGCACCTCCTACCACCACCACTCGAATAGATAACTGAAGCACTTTTGACCCCCACAATCCATGTCTCCGGACATTCCTCCTTGTGGGCTGGCTCGTTCCGCTGTCAGACATCTCGATCCTTAAGGTGATGGTGTATCTTTGAGTCCCACCTATGATCTGGCCTTAACCATGACCCGGACAAGATTAGCATTTCGCCGGTCGCTTGTATATCGGTCCTGTCGCCTCTTCCATCACCCAGTTGATAGATCGACTGAACGCTACATGGCTGGACGCTGGAAGCCAATACAGTCTTTTCTAATATCATCCTCTTGAGTGAAAGTACCCAGCCACGGCCTACGTAACCATCGCTCAGAAACATTGCCCCCGTGTCGTACGTCAGCGATAAGCACATACCACAACCGAAAAACCGACACATCGACGACGAATTCAACATCGACTCACATAGGTAATCCATCCGATCACCCTTTGATCACCACATTCACATATTTGAACCCGCTTCGGGGAGACGCGAGCTCAAGCGCTCACTGACCAATGGTTCACTTAGTCGAAATTCTGACAAACTCCACAGCATAAGCACAAATCGCGTGGAGGTAGCTCCACACGATTTGTGTATCGCCATAGATCGACCTCAAGACTCTGCCGTTATTCCGTTCCACAGAAGTAAGCGCCGCAACAGACCCGGAACTCCACGCCGATCGAGCAAGTGACGCCAAAAAATGTGTCCGATGCCCGATGATGCTTGCCTTCTCCTCCACGTCGTTCATCTGCCGCACCTCGATCGGTCGGCCCAGACACTCCAACCCAGATCCCCAGATTACCCATAGGGACTACGTCTTAACATCCTGCTACAACAAATCTTCCCTCCCTGCTTTATGTCTATCCAATACTGCGCATTGAGGGCACATTTCCCTGCAAGCCCACCTCCACGTTCTCCCAACTCTTGTCATGTCTAATCCTGACGACGGGTCAAGCCATCGATGGTCCGATACCTCGAAGAAGGAGAACGAGGTTTGACACATGGATCATTTCGAATACCCTATGTCGACGACCACATTACCCCATACCCTAATATATGGTCAAGATGAAGGCGCGCGTGCGCGTTTCTCAACACTTCAACGCCACTCACTTCCTGTCCCACCACAGAGCCGTCATTCGAGAACCAGTAGCCGAGTTTCTCGGTGTATGCATTCTTGTTATCTTCGGTACGAGAATGTCAGGTCGTCCTTTCCACCAACCCAGGTGTTGCGGTCGGTCCCGGGGCTTACGTTTACTGTTTGGTGTACAGTGGGGACCTCATTCATATTGTTTGTCCAGTTATACCTCTCCACGAGTTCTGGCTGCGCGATTGGGACCACACTCGGCATCTGGGTATCTCCAGGGGGGTATCTCTGGCGGTCACATCAATCCTACAGTACGTTCTACCTGTAGTAATTTCCTTTTTCTTGAAGTTAAGCGTCAAATTCTAACATTTTGATAGGTCTATTGTCTCTCAGCCTCCTGCGGAATTATGGGCGTGGCATTTGTACACTGGAATCATTTCCACGCCATTGACATATCGGAAGACGGCAATGGAGTCCTCACACTCAAAACCGTAGGCCGTTTTTCTACATATGCTATATGTTCCCCCCGCCCAGAACCACAGTCCCATATTCATTATTTCTCCCTCCATAACTCAACTACATGACAAGCGCGTTGTGCTTCTTTTGGAATAGAGACTGCATACGCAATCAATTCCGCCCGTGACCTCGGCCCTCGCCTACTCACCGCCATGGTCGGTCATGGTAAGGCAGTCTTCGCATACCGGAAGTACGCCTCGCCTCCTCAGTACTGAGACCTTAGCTGACGCCGATACCTGCAGCCAATACTGGATTTAGTGCCCCGTCGTGGCCCCCTTTCTCGGCGCTCTCGCTAACGCAGGCTTCTATGATGCATTCATTTTCACAGGGGAGGAAAGCATTTTTGAGCCTAATGCTGCCGCTTGGCGACGCCACCTCCATGCCACCTCCACGCAGTGGCCTCACGTACTAAGTGGCGCCGATTATTCCCTACGACAACAAAAATGGCCTCGTCCTAACGAAGTATCTTCATATATAAAGTAAAGATCCCTTCCTTCGGATTCGGGATAATTACGATCAAGTTGTTTCATTTCACAACTTGCAACCGTCCCTCCCCTATTCGCCTCTTCATCCAGTTCAGCACCGTCAAGGTCGCTCGAACCGAGAGTGACTGCGAGTAGAATAAACTGCAGGTCATTATCTTTAACCTATGCCGTCAATAGAACCGAGCATTTTCTGTTGGGATGTACTTCTTGAAGACGAGCTTCAGAGAACTATGGGAGTGGAGCGTGAGGCTTGTATGTTTGAAACTTTCGACATGGCACTGAGACTCGTGCTTATGACCCAGGGGCCGCCACGGTTATGACTCAGACCCAATCCAACATATCCACCAGCATCACTAAATTTGGAAAATTTTGGTAAGCGGTTAGAATGGAAATACCAGAGGTAAAACCTGATAAAAGGGGTGTCATTTACCACAATGTTTTACCAAGTATTGTAAGGTCAGAAATGGGATCAAAACGCGAGCTCGATTTTCACAACTGGAGACCCTTTCGCCATAACATTATATCAGATTGTCAACTCATGCAATTATTAGTCCTCTGGTGGTCAAATACATTTCAGATATAATGTGCTATTCCCTTGTGGTTTAATAATTATGGTCATGTTACTCAAATACTCGTAGTGACCAAAAGTGATTGCGCTTATGTAATGTTGTGTTGATGAACACGTTGTGTTTTGCCTTTTTTAAAAACCAAACACAAATCTTTAACTCCCTCAGATGCCTGCTTCAGACAGGCAGAGGCATCAACTTGACACACCAACAAAGAACTGCATCATCGGCTTCTACCATGCAACTGGAAATGCCACTGCTGCTGCCCATCACGAAAATATTCCACCTTGCACTGCACAATTCATCATCCAGTGCTTTAAAGAGACTGGTTCTGCCTCCAATCAACCTCAGACTGGACAACCCAGCAAGTTGACAGCATACGACAAATGTGAAATAGTTCGAAAGGCAAAGAAATACCACCGCATGCCCCTTGGGCAAATCACAAACCAAATCTCAGCCACTGTCTCAGTATCAGCAATCCGATGTGTTCTTGCAGCACAAGGTTACCATCGACGGGTCGCTCATAGAGTCCCTTACCTCACCCCTATCCACAAGCAACTGCGACTTCTCTGGGGAAGGATGTATGCATGCTGGAGAATGGTACATTGGCGTCAGGTGATCTTCTCTGATGAGTGCTATGTCCATGTTGGGGATAAATGCGGCTGTATTTTTGTGACAAGGTGGAAGGATGAGTGATTACTTGACAGCTGCCTAATTCCAACCTTCAAGCAATCAAAACTACGTGTTATGGTCTGGGGATGTATTGCATGGGGCAGAAAAGGTTCATTGGTTGTTGTGGAGTATCCTGGAGGGAGGGGTGGAGGATTGAACTCAAAGCGGTACCTGGAACAGATTTTGGTGGGCAGTTTGTTGGGTTTTTACACTAAGCTGAAGCACTTGAGGGGTTACATGCAGTTTCAACAGGATGGTGCCCCTGCACATACAAGTCAAGCAATGTTATCATGGCTCTCACTTCACAACATACCCCAATTTTTTCACCCTCCCAATTCCCCTGATCTCAACCCCATTGAACCACTCTGGCTTGAGCTCAAGCATATTCTACAACATCGCACACATACTCCAACTTCTGTAGCTGAGCTCATACATGCCATTCACACTGCCTGGGATGAGATCTCGATTGATACTATCAACAAGCATATTGATCATATGCCTGATCGTACAGCTGCCATTTTGGCAGCTAAAGGAGGTCATACCCGGTTTTGATATTATGGACACATTCTTTTAGAGGTTTACTTTAGATATCATAAAAACATTCTTCTGATTATTTGAGATTATCATCACAATTTCACAATATCAATGTCAAAGGTCACATGTATATTACATAACCCGCAATGACTTTTGGTCACTACGAGTACAGTGGAAAGGTAAGAAAAGCTGTACGAAATAACATTAATACTACTACAGAATACAACCCAAGCCTACAGTCATGTACACATGCCAACAAGAGAAGCACTAACAACCGCCAAACCAAACTCATCAGCCAACAGAATCACCAGCCCAGGGGCCTATGCGATGGACATGCTGATGCACAGCGTCGCGACAAGTGAATGACATCATCAGAATGAGATGTGCTAGAGAACGGGCCATGATTAGATTTGTGATGATTGAGGACAAAAAAAAATCACAAACGTGTGACCACAAGGCCTTCCCTCAACTCAGCCAGCTCAATTGTATCAAGATTTGATGGAGGTGGTGAGCAGTAGTCGTTGTAAATCCAAACCAACAGGGCAGGCTCCTAGAGACCTGAAAAACTGGCCGTACACCTCAGAATCATACAAAAAAAAATTGCATACCTCGGCTTCTTAGCACTAATCAGAAAAGGTCATCAGAATCAGCAAGCAAATCACTTGTAACAACACACACCTTCTTGGGGGCCATGACTAATGCTTCGACGATGGAAGAGCAAAGCATAAAATGAAGTGCTAGAAACATGAGGGCTTGAACAGTTGCTTGTGCCAATGAGCTTGGTACCATCATGGTAGGCAATCACAAGAGACATGTGTGATCACAAAGCAACTGCCTGCAACATAGAGCAGATGCCAGAGAAATATAGGATGCCTCGAAGGTAGCTTAGTTGGTGGGGAATGACAAAGAAGGTTGGTCGGTTCAAAAGTTGAACATCACGGTTGTCAAGGTAAATTTCGATCGGAGTTTCAATCACTTCGCACATCGATAGTCAGTGCGGTCCAACAGATTTCCGACTCGTTATTTCACAGCATGAAAAAATATTATATACAGTGCCATATATATTGTGTCTATAGTTTACCTCATGGCGGTGCTCATGGCGCACCGCTCCGTTCTATGGCAATTAAGGGCTCAGTCACCATGTCAGATGTATGTGTAAATTGACAAATCTGCAATCATTATCCTACCTGAGTGGCAATTGAATGCAACCGCAGCACGATCCTGCACTTAGAGTGTAACTTTCCATAATGCTTACGGGGTGCTATAACCAGTGGGCAATGTGTTGCAATTGTTATTATGAACGAAAATGGCTTATCATCTCGAAGCAATCTTACCAAACAAGTGTAACTGGAACAACGTCATATCAAAAATTTCCCAATTTACTGATGCGCCAGGGCTTTTAACTTTTGAATATGACGCGACAGCCACGCGCGCGTTGCTCTTGCATGAGCCGTCTTTTTCAACATATACGGTGTGATTCCTTAGTACGAGATTTTCTTCACCCGCCGTATAATGCACCTCTTGCACTTTCTCTCAATGTGCACGAGCGTTACCCCCCGCGGCCAGAGCGAATTTATACGTCCTCGCTGATCGTCCACCTTCGGCTTCGTTCAGGAAGATGTGTTGAAGAGGACGCATAAATTTCTTTATTCATTTGTCATTTATCTGATAATTCGTACTAGTACCACTGTAGTCTATTCGAATGCGTTCTGCCAGCCCTATCAGTACCACCTCACAGAACGCTTGGAGAGCGTGTGGATGTTTCGAGTAAGTCCAATTTGTCTAGTGGTCGTCTGCGGATTAATGGCGCGACCATACATTTCCTTCACACCTCGTCCTCGTGAGGGACCCCAAGATCTGCGCCACACTGTGTCTCGCACAGTGAGACAACCGCTAGTGCTCCCCATAGTACAGTCTTCTTAGCCTTGTATCATAATATTACAACTTGAACTAACCAGAGTTACAAAGTCTGTGTCGGCGGACGGCATGTACACCCAAGCCGCTTGTCCATAGGTAGACATCCTCTACCTCCCGATCACCACCCACAGGGCTTAGATGACACTCTACAACAGCTGGTACATCATACCCCGCTGCCTGCGTACATCCGCCGTCCTCTCACCACTTACCCGCAACCCTCCCAATGGCCGCAACGAACCCAGCGCCGCCTCCCAGAAGGAGCACCCACACGCCGAGGTCCCACACAATACGTTTGCGGAACTGCTTCTTCTGCAACGCCCGCTCCTTGCGCAAAAGGAGCTCGTCGGGGCGTGGGCCGTCGTGTTCCTGCGAGCCTGGCGCTGGCGTCCCAGGAATCTGCGGCATCACGATGGCGCGAGGGCGTCTGAAGAAGTGGGCTATAACATGGAGGAGGGCTGGTGGCGAGACAAAGAGGTCAGTGTGGGATTATTACCAGGCAAACAGTGATGCATTACCAGGAAGGAAGTAGGTGCTCGTCAGTGCAGAAACGAGGACGATGTCGCTGAGAATGGTGAAGCCTTCCGGCGGGACCAGCGCGAGGGCAGCAATGAGGATAGAGAGGAGTATTTTAGATAGGGGAATTGTAGTTGCATGGCGGATGCGGTTGGGGATAGGGAGGGGTGGGATCCCTACAACGAGTGCCGGGATGCCTAGGAGTAGTGTGGCAGCGTTCAGTATGGGGATACCGAGGAGAGCTGGCGGTCGAGGGGCTGAAAACTGGCCAAAGTAGCTTCAGTACATGGGATATAGGTTTAGCAGAGATAGCTTACTGTGGCAGGTACATGTGGGTTGGCAGAGAAGATAACGAGTGGCAGGATGAGGAGAAGGGCTAGTGCTACAGAGACAACAGAGAGAAGCTTGAATGAACGAGTCTTCGATGGTTTAGTGGTCGTGATTGGTTGGTGCGATCCCCTTAAGGATGAATACAACGATAAGGTGGACGATGATGTGAACGCAAAGGCAATGGTTACTATAGTCTTAAATAAGCTGCTGCCAGACTAGAGAAAGGCATGCTACACACCAACTCCTTGCCAAAGGGTTCCCGTACGTAACCAACCAGAGTTGGCCAGGGGTATTTGATGGATATAAGCATAGATAATGCACCCCAGCCACGCGATATAAGTGACGATCGAAAGCCACGTTGCATAGACTACCCGCTTTGATGTAAGCGATTGAGCAAAAGACAGTGGCAGGATAGCAAGGGCGAATATCATTGTCAAACCCAAGCTGAGCGTAGTAGATGGGCTGTTGGGCAGTAGCGGATGTAAGACAAGAACAGATTCTGGAAATGGGGATCTTTCATTCAGAAGACATTTTAAGGAATCCACTGGAAGGCGTACCGCGTAGATAGACCGTGACCAATAAAACCCTGAGACCGCCAGTGCCTGCCCTGGCTGTGAATCTCAAAAGAGCCCGACGACGTTCTTTGCCTCTGCCTCTCGCACAGATATCAAGGAATACATCCTCAAGTTCCGCCGCTCGTGTGTACCGGGAAAGCATGTAAAGGAGTTGCCTGGCAAATGCTGCTAATCCAGCGAAGACAAAGAGGGAAGGAAGGCCATATTTCAGGGGTGTCTCGGTATGTGGTACGAACATGGCCCCAAGTTTGAGATATGGAGCCACCAGGTAGAGAAGGACAAGAGTTGGGCTAAGTGGAGGATTGGAAACCCTACGCACATCGAACTGGGGTGTGTGCTCATCCTCCTCCTCATAGTCGGTGTCGAAATCGAAAGGCGAGTTGTCGTCTTCTTCGTCATGGACAAGTATGAGAGCAGAAGACGAATCGAGAGCGCTTAGACGGGGCGAAGAACTAACGGACGACCTGGAGGAGCTCGCTGAGCTCGTCGAGATGCGCCTGCTAGTCGGCGAAGCCAGTGGCGGCGGGGGATCTCCCCTGACCATGTGTACAGTGCTAACCTGGTGCAGACGGAGCTGCGTATGTGAGTTGGACGACTGAGACAGACAAGGAACAAACAATTGACAGCCGTCAACATTCTCCGGCTTGTCGCATTGTCCCCGAAGAATTTCTATTGCTGCGGTCCTGTCTAGCATCTAATTGCATCTATGCGATTCGCATGGCCCTTGATCGAGCATCTATTCCTATATCTCTCAATCCGCACTAAGTGCAATTCCAGACTTCTGTTTCTGCCTTCCTTTACCTCGTGATGTTTCATGACGACCTAAGCCTCACGGCTTGCTGCACATTATGCCTGGAGTACTTCTAGAGCATGAAGACCACACATGGAGCGTTATAATTGGGACCTGACGCGGCTTCGCGATTCGAGAGAGCACACACATACAATGTGGAAGTGACCCCGGCGTGCTGCCGAATGGGCTTGGAGACTCAGAGTCACCATATGCGGACCACTACCCTCCCGAGTCCCAACGCAGGTATGTTATTGAATTTTCGGAGGCAGTATTGGTCATTATATTTTCTGCGTTTTATCTCTGCTCTCTCTCAGAACACACATGTTTTTGATTAGATCAATACCATTCCTTTCAAGAGAAGGCGTCGTCAAAATTCCGTGTCTAATTCTGACGTCGGGGTTCCTAGGTCGACGGCGGACTACTTGGATCAGGTATAGTCATGCTCCGTTTGTTCTGATGGTCTGTTGGATCACTACTGGTAAGCTAAGGTCGGGTCTCGTAGTCTAGCATCCCGCATACCTACACCACCCTCATGGGGGCGGGTTTCTTGCTTTTCCGTTGATTTGTGGTCAGGTATGACTCCAAGTCGACCACCGCGAGAGCATCTTTCTTGCACCTCGCTCTGTCGTCCGTCCGGATTGCTTATGCCCTGCAACTAACCTTTACATAGCTCACAGCGTCCGATGCCTCCGTAAACTCGGAACAATCATGTTCGCATTTGGAAGAACAGTGATGGGCAGATGATTTACTCAGTGCCATTCCACGTCGACGCTCAGCCCTCACACCGCCTAATACTCTGCTCGCGACAGCTACCTTTGTGAAAGCTTTACTTGTTCCCCCAGACTACTTAAGAGCAGTCCACGAATGGGTATCGGGCTCCTACATTCACAGCAAAAGACTCTTTTCCACTTCCCTGAAAAAGCTGTAGATCTTCTCATCAGGCAGAGCGGCGGTTCGGACGATATTGACCAGCGCAGGACATTGCAAACCTTGATCCAAACGAGATGTCCCAGCCTCTTTGCTGACTTCCGTCCTGCTTGGTGGTTATCCAAGTGAGCCCGCATCCACCCCGCCCTCCCACTCAAACCCTTGACCTGAATCAGGGCGTAGTGGCCACCTACAAACGCTCTACAACGTCGCGGGAAATTTTTCGAAACAGGATCGTCTGTGGTACAGAAGGTTAGTCGGATCCGCCAACAAGGTTGCTGTTATGTCACACGAGCCACTGTCCAGACACATCCTCAGCCTCGCAGACGGGGGCACCATGTATGTCCTTCAGGCTCTTTCATCCAAGCCCGTGTAATGTGTGATAGAGGGCTTGATTTCACTCCGGTTGTGTCGTCTCACTTAGCCGACGACACGCCTATTATCGTCGTGCAGCATGGCCTAACGGGAGGTGCGGATGGTAACATTTCTAGATCAGTATTTTTTCAAGAATGTGGCTAAGGCAGGTTCTCATGAACCCTACGTGAGAGCCATTCTACGGCCTGCATGTGCTCCTGTCGAAGAGGGCGGGCTTGGTTACCGCGCTGTCGTAGTTACATTCCGTGGTTGTAAGTGCGCCCCAGTGTTGCTCTCCGCGCCCGGTGCTGACTTCTATTCCGCCAGGCGCCGGAGTCCCCGTCACCAGTCCAAAGTTATACACGGCCGGGCATACTGACGATTTACGCCAGGCTCTCGTTTATATCTCTCACAAGTACCCTAAAGCGCCACTGCTAGGACTTGGATTCTCCTTAGGTGCTAACGTCATGACAAGATACGTTGGTGAAGAAGGAAATAGATGTCGATTGTCGTCTGCATTAGTTTTGTCGTGTGTGAGCATCTCGGCGGTCAGCTACCTTCCTACTCAACCCTCAAATTATGAATGAACAGCCATGGGACATGGAGAAGAATGGCCACAGGTACAGTTGTTCTCTGTCGCTCCCGGAATATATAACGACCTTTCTCAGTCTCGTCAGCACGTTCCTCGGGAAGCAGGTCTGGGCGAGGGGCATGGGTACGAACCTTTCGAAAGTCGTGAAGCGTCACCAGAAAGCTCTCGCTCACGATCCGGACCATCCTGTCGCAAAGGCCCTCCCTGCAGCCCTCTCTCTCAGGCTCCCCACTCTCCCTGAATTCGATTCCACTTTCACGAAGAATGTAGGTGACCTCATTGATCCTTTCCCCTTTGCCACCGTCGACGAGTACTATCGCTGGTCCTCGAGCGACCACGTTGTCGAAAACATTAGAATCCCGTTCTTGGCTAAAAACGCGAAGGACGACCCAGTTGTTAGGCTCTGCCCTATGGACGGTAAAGGGAATCCTAATGTTGTTATGGTCTTGACGGTGCGCGGGGGCCATCTCGGGTGGTTTCGAAGTGGTTCCGATGGTGGTCTAGAACGATGGACCACGAAGCCTGCACTCGAGTGGCTGAAATTGATGGGGGACGACGTCTTGCTTGAAAAGAGGACTTTGCCCAGACTCTATGCCGACGAAAACGGGTATCTGAAGGAGGAAGGGCAGGAGAGCCTCGGATCCAGAGAAACCGAAGGCGGTGGCGAATTAATAGATGGGAACGCGGGAAACCGTAATTTTCTGAAGGGTCTTTGAGGCGGGAAACCAATGAATTAAGCAAAGGTCTCCCCCCAGCCAGACGACACGATACAGCTGGAAAACACCCTTAGCCCAGATCTGATACGATACATCATCCGTAAGATGGCAGGCTAAAGGCAAACCATTGTATCACCCAAGAATTGTACTTTAGCCTCATGCACCGTCCTCGCCGACCTGCTGAGGCAGGGGCAAGGTTGGAGTAAGTGCGACCTCGGTTAGTCTCTTCGTTCTCTACCATCTCCAAGCATTAATTACATCCCTGAGAGCAGTTGTGAAATGGAGAAATGACTGTACAGCCATGGCAGTATGACGACCCGGCATGATGAGTATGCTATATGATGGGCACTGGGCCTTTAAACGGAGTCCAACCCGAGTGCAAACAAGTTTGAATACAACATCGAGGGAATCGTCGGTCTCGTATACCCTGCATGAGTACCTACTACTAGGCGCCATGACATATGACACATCGTCCATGCGCAACTCCCAGAGTCGGCAGAGTTGGATATTTTCGTTAGGTATTAGGTTGTATTCACAGTGGCAGTGACGTCATTACAGATTGCTCGTGGAAACGTAAGCACCTGCTTCAATTGGCGGACGTTATCACCTTCAGCCTACATGGTTCCAAATGGTCCAAGGCCACACGGTGACGATGTCTACTCACGCTCCCCGCTCAGCTCGTTTATTCTTCCCAACTTTTGCTGTTGCAACCAATGCCCGGATCGTGTATCCAGCACCTTCGCAGGTGGTCAAGCCCCATGAACTTGAATCCGCTCTAGCGAGGCCGCTGTACAGAGTGTATCACCAGCTAGAGTCGCCCCCCACAGAACTCGCCGCTAGCCTGTACCTTTGGTATCATCAAAGGTTGTTTTGCGTTCAGTCACCTGCCTAAACAATTATATGATTCCCTATAAACATCAGGACATCCCTTTCGAGACGACGATAAAAGAACTGGTTCAGTGGGTCCGCTTCAGTCATAATCCCTAATCTTTCTTTTCGGCGAGTGAATATCTGCGCGCTCAAGGGCAAAGTGCGGGCTGTCCATGGGACGCGCACGGATTGACTGAACGTCACGTTGGTGTGACTAGTGGTCGGCTGGCAGTAGAGGTTTTGTACTGAAGCAGTCTAGCTAACCTTAGCTGCATAGCTTGGTGTTTTGTTTGGATACTAAACAGAACAGCGTGCCAGGAGGAAATCATCGCGAACGACACAATCATCGGAAGCGAGATGTCGAAGTTGTGCCAAGTTCTGTGCAAGCACATAGAGTTACACCTGAAGAAAGCCGCGGACTGGTCAGATGACATCTCTCACCCCAGCCTTCAGACAAGCGAAGTTCTCCGATATTTATCCCTTCAGAATTTATTCCGAGGTTTTCCACACCTTCAAGTATATAAACGCGGATGAACCCACGGTTTACCCTTTCGAAGCTGCTTCAGGATCCATGACACTCAACTGGTATCCCTCCCTCTACTTGGCTCTGTTGGCTCTGGGCCTATCTGGCTTATATGAAATGGTGGTGAGGCGTTTTTGTTTTGCTCCTATCAACTTACATAGAGAGACGGCAGTTCTTGTAGATAGCTGAAGCTCCTCTTCCCCCTCCGACTCCGCGGATTACCCCACCGCCTTCTTCCTCACGCCTGTTACCAATCGTTGAACACACGACATGGTGTTATCGTGTAACCGCCGACGGAACTGGAGTGCAGATGGTAAGGCTTCGCGAAATATAACTTGATGAATTCGGACCGACTAAAAAACATGTCCTAATCAGTGGCAACAGTGTGGAGGTATGCTTAGAGAACCCTGCTGCCAAGACCTCTCTTGATTCGTCATAGGAAAATCCTACACGGGACCTACTACATGCGTATCCGGAGGGGAATGCGTCTATGTGAACGAGGTGTGATTAGTTTCTATCCTTGAAGCTGTTTCCTTTTCTCATCCTTTCTCGCCTCTGATGTAGCACTATTCCTCGTGTCAGCCCATATCAAGTGCGGTCGTTCGCTGTAGCTGAAATTGCTTCGCGCATAAATCGTGCTCAAGGCAACCGCCGTGCAATTTACAGAAGAGACGCTTGTATTGTCATGGATCGCTATGAAGTACATTGTAGGTATGTAGGATTGCGCGGGCACGATGTGCCGATTGTCTTCACGACAGCATGCTCTAATCTCCACGGCGTTTTGCAAGAGCCAACCAGTATCGCGTGTCTGTTTCTATACGACCGCAGGAACCACTCCCTTCATCATATGCGCTTGATGTGCACCGTAAATGAACTGCGAATTTGACCCTCACTGCGGCTGTTTCTTTGCGCTTTCATTTAAATACCAGTTCCTGCTTCACTTACTATTATCCATCTCACCCATGCTTATCATCGCTGACCGATTGGCGCAGTTTCTCTCGAAGGCAAAAGTCTGAATTAGAATGGACTATATGTATCAAGTACTCCCTGTCACCCCAAACATTCAACCCGCCCCCCTCCTCTTTCGGAATACAATCTGGAAACTCAAACATTGGTATTTATCTTCAGCACCGGTTTCTGTTGCGCCCTTCCACCTCCCGTCGTCTGTTGTCCCGATATACTCGCAGGCGGCCTTGGACCCACCGGCGTATTCGCTGGGCGGTCATACGCCTTTCTAGGAAGCGGGCGGCTCAACCAACATGTCCCTGTTTCTTGTACATCTCTCATTTGGTCGCGATCAAGACACCCGCCTGTGCCGCTCTGCCGACGAAATCCTATACCACCAAATTCATGGGCAGCGCATCTGGCACCAGTCGTGGCAAGGCGGAATGTGGTGGCGGGGTTTGAGCAGCTGCAAGTTGCAACAGAAAATGTCATCAGCCTTACTTGGGGAGTGCAATCATACGGGTGCTACGTACTCTCCTCGTCCCTCCTGCGGGGTGGCCGCGTCTGGTTTCTTTTTGGAATGAGATATACCGCGCATACGGACATCTCCTAGCGGATAGCGAGGTTCTGCTGAAGCTGAGGGGTTTCTGACGTCCCGTGGATATGGTGGAAGGGCGAGAGCTTGAATTTGGACCAGTAAAGAGAATGCGACGAGGACTAAAGAAACGGAACGCATTTCGCCGACGGGATAGAAGTGTAATGTCCAGCTCTTACAGGGGCGGATGAAAGACCGGCTTTCGTGGAGATCACGTCACTGGTCTATCCTCCTTTGTATTATACCTGCAGGGCGGTGGTGCGCATATCTGACTGAACTGCCTGCAACGGCGATCACCTACACATTGATAACATCTATCAGCAGCCCGCGTCGTTCAAAAGAACGGAATCTTACCGTCCAACAGATGGCATGATGAGAGTTGATTGTTCGCGCTATACATATCATTCTGGATCTTCCAGGTGATTTTGGTCCATGCAGGAAAGTACAGCGGTGGTCGTGTTCCATCAGCGAGCCGGGACCTCGTCAGTTTGACATCGAAAAAATATGAAGCCGGCCGTCGCTGTCTTGACCTATCTTCAGCATCAAAGATCTTCCGTAATGTTCCAGACGGTGATTGGGAAGTCACTATGTAATAGATCACGAATATTCGTTTCAGAAGTGGAACGTTATTTGGAAATCCAAGGGTGTGTGGCAGCATCAGCCACAGTTATACAACATCTTGGAACATGAAAACCTCAACATCACCCCCGTCAATGTTACAGGGGCAGCTGATAGTAAGGCAACTCAGTCGGTTCATAACCCTGCAAAGCCATCCCAAAACAATATCAACACAGCACGTCCATAGGCGGAAATTAAACATGACGTTCGAATACCCACATAATCATAATCGAGGAGGTTCTCCAACTTCATCTGGATCTCCTGGAACATCTCAATCCGGATCTCTTGCTGCCGGACAGGAAGCCACGGCATCGCCCACTATGGTATAGTCAGCTCCGAGGGAGGCAGAGAGGACAAGTTGCAATGGAACAACCGGGTAAGGAGGAATAGAAGATGATCGGTCAGGATATCCCGGACAAGGACTTCCACGAGAAACGAACGGAAAGGCGTTGAATCGAGACGGGTCATTTCGGCTATCGTTATGTGGGAAAGGGAAAAGAAAAGAAAAATCAGTCAGAGCATCGGGACAGGCAATTGGCGAAGGACGAACGGAAATGTGGGCGTAATTTTGGCTGCGGGTGGAAGACAAAGCAGAGAAGGTCGATCAGTTGGAACCAGTCGAGACACGAGCGGAGCGGGGACGAAGCCCGAGGGGATGGGAGGGAGGGAAAAAGAAAAAGAAAGTAGGTCGGCTCAGTCAGTCGAAACGTTCCGGACAGGACGAATGGAGAGGAGACAACTCCAGCGGGGTTATGTCGACTGTAGGCATAATACAAGAGCACGTTCATCAGTCGAAGCACTGGGAGCACAGAATTAGGCAGGCGGGGACGAAAGAATCCATTTCCCGGCTGTGGTAGTAGGTGGAAATGTATCGGAAGGAAATGGAGAGGAAGGAGAGAAGGATATTCAGTGAAATTTGGGTCCCAAGAGGTTTGTAGGAAATAACATGGAGAACCTGTGATCGCACGTCTCAAACAGTTCCCTTCGTGTAGAAGATCCCATAGCATGTACGAAGGAGACGTATGCACCTCGTCGAGACGTATAGCGAGATTGCGAGATAGCTCACTATTTTCGGCAGCGGTCTTCTGTTCATCGGTCGCCGGCAGTGTTACGCCCCCGTTCAGGGATACGTTCAATACATATCTGGCAGGCTCATAGATGGGGTTTGGCAGACGAATGAACATGGTCATGGCGGCTGGAAGAGATGTGTGTGACTCTTGGGACACGTTGCCCTCGCCAGATCAAGTTTGACGTTATGACACCGAATCAAGTAGAACATGGAGCGTGAATATTTGAATGCCCAAGACACGTAGTAGGCAGTCCAATGTGCTTTGAATCCATAACCGCAACTCCTGGAATCAGACAGATGTAGAAATATTGGAGGGAGAGGATGTTTGTTTGTATGGAACACGCACAGCTTTTCTTGCTCTCACCATGGATGTCAATCTCGTCCAAGAAAACAAGAAGACCGCCTTCCAGCGCGCAAACGCAGCCCAGCTCAAAGTCCTGAAAGCCGCGTTCGCAACCTCCAACGTCACTGCCAAGCACTCCCTCGCCGCCCTTAGCGAGGCCACAGGCCTGTATGTATGCGCTCGATGCAGTGTGTATAATGTGACAACTTGTACCCCAATGAAAGCACCCACAAGTGGATTTCCTCATGGTTTACACGCGAGCGCAAAAAGAACACAACGGCGGCGACGCGGAGGGCGGCCAAGGTCAAGAATACGGCGATGTCAATGGAGGAGATCACGGCATTCAAGACGGAAAATCAAGATCCTGCTCTTCCTTTGGCTACGCACGCTCATTCAGAATCGAAAACTGAACAGAAACCGATTATCTCCCCACATTCGACAAACAAAACGGTGAGAAAACCAAGGAAAAAACTGAACCCAGTAGCACATCGTAACACTTCCACGACATCGAATACAACTCCAAGTCCTCTCAGGTCTCCCTTTATTTCTGTTCCTCTTGCCTCTCGTGTCTTGTCTCCAGCTGCCGCACCTCTAGCTCAAGAAGCTCTGAAATCCGTCGATATGTCTCCGTCATCGTCCGCGTATATGGCTCCCTCTTCTGGCTCGACTTCAAGTTTAAGATCGACTACAATCGCCAACTTGAACTTCTCTGTCCCTGACGATAATAACAATTGCAACGCAAGACACGACATTACCAAGGAACCCCAACTCGACGGTGTAGGCCGACCAACTATTGTCTCCCCCAGCACCGTTAGGACTTGCCGGATCACTGCTATGCACGACTCCCATCGCAGCGCTCGACGTCCCATTGAGCCACCCGCTTCCAAGCACGTCACACGGACCTCAATTCAAGACCGCAACCGTAATCACCCTCAACCGCTGCGGCCGCTCCTCCCTCTGTACACCAGTCCTAGTGCGCATTTCGCCGGCCCGGAGTCCCTCAACCCGTTTCAATTAATGCAGACCCTCTATGCGCCACCTCTGCATTGGCCCGCGCAGACCATGGATGACTGGAGCACTAAGGAAAATAAAGCACCGCGGTCGTATCCGCATCCACCTATAACCCGGACTCAGCCTCCCGCCCACAAGGGTTCTGCGCCAGCACTGAAGCCGTTATTCTCGTATGAGAACTTGAGCATGACTAGCGCCACGGTTCGGCAACGGCAGACGCAATGTACACCTTACCCGCCACCTTTGCAATATCCGGCACACTCTTACACTCGGCCTCAAGCCCAGCTGCAGCAGTATCCTCCTCCTCAGCCTCCCCAAGACGCCCTGCCCGCAGCACCGGCCGTCACTGATGATTTTCCCTATGATCAGGACTACGCCCTCGACCACAACCGTTCCTTACACAACCCTCACGCGACTGTACTCGATCCCACTGCATCCGCGCTGAAGCACTTCAACATCGTTCCTCCAGTCACAAGCGAAAGCCTCCTTGCAGATGACATGGTGCGCCGCCTGCTGGACGAGCGGCTCGCGCAGGAGGATCCATTTCAGGCGGCGATGGGGCTGGTGCTTGTCTCGAGGATGGGAATGACATGGGATATGTCTTGAGAGCGAAAACGGCTGTGCGAGCGCCTACCTTGAGAACGCTGGACTATTATTGAAGTCTGTACATGTGTCCGATTTTGTTATGTCTTCGCTATAATAGTCATCTGTTTTGCTTACTGCTGAATTGTTAATGGACCGCTCCAGCCGCAGTTCTGCTCCCAGAAGTCGCCCAGACCCGTCGAGTAGCAATCAACTATGAGGCATATTGACGGTGTCGTCGACTTGGACTCAGAATGCCTGTCGAGTGCGGCGGACTATGGACGAGTCACATACAGTACTTACGAATCCAGAAGCGAGTTTTGTGAAGGCATACATGTAATGCAATAGCAATGGATATACGATGCCGACGTGGAACGCTCTGGACGCAATTGATTATTCACGTCATCCGCTGCCGGTCTGACCCGGAATTGCAAGTTGAAAAGGAAAACCGACCTGTCCACGTCGCGCCGTTTACCCAGCAAATCCGCTATGTCCCTCGTTGCTGCACGCCAGACACTCTCCTCGACGGCTCGCGCATCGCTGCGGCGCACGTCGGCCTTCCGTACCGGAGCCCGACGTATGAATTCGTCACAGGCCAGTGACCACCAGCCCAAATCGGACCGACCTTGGATCGTGCGTTGCAATTTCATTCGATCAGGCATCAGACCCCTCCCATGCCGTTCCCTTCACAACCTTCACTGACTTTTCAGTTATCTTCACTAACAACCAGGTTGCTTCCGCTCTCATATTTGGCCCGGCTGTACGTTGTCTTTTTCTGTCATTTCTACCTAACCTATGACATATATACCCTATACAGTTCTTCTACCTCGCCTCCCCCAGCGTTCGCCAAAAAGCAAAGCCTGTGCATGATGACGCCCATGACTACCCTGGTCAAAAGGCAAAAGCAATCGCAAAAGCAAATGCCCCTACTCCCGCCGCTGCCGGCGCAGTGAAGGAACAGGAGCCAGTACCGCCGACTGGCTCAACAATCGAGCAGCGGTCGGAAGGAGGCAAGCAAGAAAAAGGGGAATCAGAAAAGGGGGAGCACAGCGGGGGCGAGGCTGAGTCCGGAGCAATCAGGATGAAGGATGACGAGGGCACGGAAGTGGACGTTTCTGCCTCTCTTAAGAAGGAGGTATGACCTATTCCGATGCACGAATGAAGCTAGGACGATGTTGACCTTTACACAGGAGGCTGCAGACGTCCCCAAAGCCGACAGGGCTCCCGTTCCCGAAACCACCGAGGCCCCTGCTGAAACGAAAGAGACAAGTTCTGAGGAGTCAAAGGTACGTGATTCGGCACCAGGATGGGTTTATAATTATTGATAAACTTCACCGTACAGGAGGCACCACCGAAGGAGGCGGAAGAGAAATCGTCATGAGCGAGCCGCTGTCGGTACTTGTTTCTTGTCTTGTTGCAACATTCCATTGCTAGACGCAAGAATCGAATCGAATGAAGACATTTTGCTTCTTTCCTGCTTGACTGATTCCAGACAGCGTCAAGCCGCCAAGAAGGACGTGGACCTGCGACAGTATTCTTTACGCGACTACCGCGAGATCGGACATCCTTCCAACACCTGCGGTTACAGCCACGACGCGCGATTTGTTTGACCGCAACCTCATCCCGACTCACACGCTCGAAATAGGAAAGCTCAGAGTCCAGACAAGTTTGTCATCTGCCAGACTATCTTTGCTCTCCTCAAAAGTGCACTTCGACGGATGACTAACCACGCACCAGATGTACTCATGTCACCGAATGCTTCTATTTCGTCCTCTCGGCGTTACCTATTAACCCCCGCCTTTCCTTCAGGAGTGTGAAGAGCTTTCCGCTGACCTGGATAAACTCAGTCGGGACTCGGAGTGCATATCGTATTGATTTGGTTCCCCTCAACTCTTAACAAGAATCATCAACCCATCGGCATGAAAGTCCTTTCGCTCCCGCTCTTAGCCTCCTTCGTACCGTGATAGACATCGACGACATCTCAACCGATACGGCACCAGTCTTCGTCCGCAGCGATCTGGTCGTATAGATTAATAGCCTATCGTGCCGCCTACGCCCATTTTGCCCCCAGACTTGATCCTCATCGTTAGGCTACCTGTTCTCCCGATCCTGCCGCTGGTGGTTGACGGAGCCTGGTGCTTAAAATACACACTTCGTCCTAGACACAGCATTCGCCCTTTGGTTCCCCTAGCTAGTGCAGCTGGTAAGTATATCTAACATCCATCAGCCATGGTCAACGCTGACCGCTCCTTGCGTCTAGGATTTTGCTCCCCTCGCTTAGACTCTGAACGTGGAGTCCATCCCGCGCTCCTAGGACCGCCTCCCGAAAATGCGTACCCCAGTGCTAGACATGCGTGTTGAGGATTAAATGATATTTTTGCCTAATGTTATATTCTGAAGCACTTGCAGTCTGCCGAATCCTCTGGTGTTCATCGAAATGCGTCGTCATCTGAGTGATGTGAAAGCCCCAAAGACCTCGACGCGTCAACACCACCTCAATCATAGGGTCCACAGAATCAAACAAACTATATTTCCCCCCTGTTCTGAACCATATCCCTGCTTGCAACTATGCATCAGCAAGACTCTTCTACTTCGTTGCGTCTCTCTTGGCGATCCTGCTTCAAAATCTGGAATTGCGCTGTGATGAACTGCCTCTTTCGTCCTGTTACAATACCTTGTCTATCCAACTCTAGGCCACGCATCATGTATCGCACGGGGCTTCAAATGGATCTCGTGAGGATAGACGTCTCCCGTGTATGGGGCGGTGTAGCTGGTATTGGCTTTCGGGGCGACCTCAGGGGTACCCTACATCACATGAGTCAGAATACTGCTGTCTTTCTCTACAGGTTTGACTCCTTGGACCATGGGTCACAATCATATCGGTGGCGGTTCAGACTGTTCAGTTGGATGCGAGCAGCGGACGTGAGACAGCCGTGTCAGCGATCGAAAGAAGACTGGTATAATACATCTGCGACTAGCGTACAAGTAGATCTCGTGCTAGTCTGGACACTCTGTGATACTGAATACGATAATTACCATTGGCCTCCCTGCTCTGCTTCCAGCTACGTCGGCATTGCGAATGGTACTTTATTTCCAGTGCCATATGACCCTAAATAAGATGCTTTCAACTGGTGTTAGTTGCCTCATAAGGCACTCCTTTTAACTCTTCATGAAAAAGCTGTTCTATAAACTTCAACGTGGGTACCATGTCAAAAGGATTGTCAACAACAGGGTTAACTTGGGCAGGGACGCTAGCGCCCAAGGTGCCAAAAGGGCCGCTTGGAGCAAACGTGAAACGCGGGGCAATTGCCTGAGTCTCCGACTTCTTCGAGAAGCCCTGTTTGTACCCAGTCACCATGCCTCGCAATTCTGCCACCCTTAGGCTGAAACCTGTCCCAAGGCGTTCCGTGACCTTTGAGAGCGGCTCGGTTGACTCTCCGAGGGCACGAAGTGCTGGCCAGTACCACTGTTTAACATTGCACGTCCTCGCGACATCGATTTTCCAGGCGGGGTCCATTTTTAATGGTGCAATGGTGCTGATTGCCAGGTTTCGTGCTTCATTAAACTCCCACATTGTGGCGAGCTTCAGGACAGATACCCATTCCGACAATGTCAGGATCTCGCGTCTGTGGAATTGTCTAAACATGAAACAGCATCAGCGTGGAAAATCGCGAGGGCGACGAAGCGGGGCTTACTTTGGGCAAATTACTTTCAAAAAGGGTACGAAATCAGACTTCGCAATGCCCTGAAGACGTAGTGGATGCTCTTTCGAGCTGCCATCTGGTGGGGAGTCTCCTACAGGTGGCAGGCGGAACATGTCGCGGAATATGACAGAGTCCAGCTCAAAGTGGTGGCGCGGAAGCTTGAAACGGGTGTTTTCGACCTAATAACGCGAGGTGAAGATCCATTACAACTTTCAGTATTGTTACAAAGAAATCTATACACACAAGAAAATTCACGTCCTGGAAATAGTAAGAGGTATCATCAACTGCAGCGTTATTGTCGAGCGGCTGGATCCATGGATTTTTGAGCGTTTTCGCGACATTTTCACCGCGAACCTTTTTCGAAGATTCGGACATGGATGAGGGTTGTGACAATGAGAAAACACGCGACGCGTCTTGCATGCATCATGAGCCTAGACTAACTCCGACCCGGTCCGCATTTGGGGTTCACACTCTTCCAGGTCTGTAAGACGTTTCTAGATCGGGCGAAATTGAACTTGTTCAGTCGCGCGCCTAAGTCACCTTCCATACCAAGGAAAGAACACTTTCAATTGACCTGGAGTCGCACCGAATTGGTGGATGATATCACTCGTGCCCTTGCTGCGAGCAAGTTTTGTTTGTTCAATGGTTGGAGGTTAAACGTTAAACTTCCATCCTGGAACCCCGGATGCGAGAATTTGACCTGTGACCTGACGTGACCGAGATCTACTAAGTTTTTGACCTCTAGCCTCGGTCAGTGCCCGATACCTTCCACACTCCACAGAAGGCTCTAGTCTTTTTTGAGGGCATTATTGTAAAATTTGAGGTGCATAGGGCAAATGGAAGAAGAGTACAAAAATCAAAAGGTGCAAAATTTACACTTCTCAACACCCCACAGTATCAATATGAATTCGGCTGTGAGTAAGCATGAAGAAGATATGCCGGCTTCAGATGGGGTTTCAATCCCCTGTCGCAGCCAGCGGGCACGGAGGACGACGCCCTTGGCGCTTTCTTCCGTGCTACCCTAACGGGTAACGCTCCACCAAAAAAAAAAAAAAAAAAAAAAAAGATATGCCGGCTTACGTAACGTGAACTTTGCTGTCGACTCGCCCAGCCCCTGTGCTTCCCTTGCAGCCGTCATTCTGCTATCTGCACACCCTGCTGCCTGCAGGATATCTTCAAGTCGTAACCGCAGCCGGCGTATGGCACATCTTTCACCTCCTCGTGAAAGATTTCTTCTATAAATTTCAAGGTGGGTATCCCGTCACTAAGAGCAGGCGGTGCGAGATCCAGGGAGCTAATTGTCACTATATGACCGTAGCCGCATGTCCTACTCATAGTAGTGGCCCGAACTGGTAACGCCTTAGATACAGTCTGAGCGTGTTGGTAGCCAGCCACCTTGCCGCGCAGTTGAGCCACTCTTAAACCGAAATCAACCCCAAGATGCTCGATGACCTCGGAAAGCGGCTGCGATCCATGCCCAAGGGCGCAAAGAGCCGGCCAGTACCACTGCTTGACATTGCAAGTTTTCGCAATGTTACTTTTCAGGATGGGATCCATTGGTAATGGTGTGATAGTGGCAATAGCCAGAGTTCGCACATTTCCGAACTCCCACATGGTTGCAAGTTTTAGGACGGATACCCATTCTGATAACTCCAAGACTTCTCGTCGTTGGAAGTGTCTGGGGAAGAACAGAACGATATATAAGGGCAGAGTGTCCCAGCGGTGAGCTACGGAAGACTGACTTTGGACAAATCACCTTCAAGAAGGGCACGAAGTCAGATTTCGCGATACCTTGAAGATAAAGTGGATTCTCCTTCGTGCTACCTTCTGGGGAAGAGTTTGCCGCAACCGGGAGACTGAACATGTCGCGAAATACAACAGAGTCTTGCTCGAAGTGGTGACGAGGGATTTTGAATCGGGTGTTTTCGACCTGACAACCGGCGAGCATACGCATAATGAGGGATCGGAAACCTGATGATAACATATCGCCAATCGATAGCGTGCTACTCACCAGAAATATTATATCTTGAAAGTAATAAGACGAGTGGTCCTCCACCATGATGGAGGTAGACGATGGGCAGCTAGCTGCCTCTGCAATGCTGTTGCTCTGTTCGTCCTCAAAAGACTTGTCCATACTGATGATGATGGGAAGGACTCGGAGGCTTTGGTCCAGCTCCAGATATTTCAATTGACGGAAGTAACGTGGTCACATAAGAAACACAACGTGTCTGCTTATTGTATACATAGCATAGTGCATGAGTTTGGTGCACAGTCGTCCATCGTAGCACAATCTCAAGGTTAGTGGCGTAATAATTGGATATTGAACAATCCAACCCCACGGCATGGATTACTTTCCCAGCAGGCTACAGTGGTGCTCACCAGTACTTTTTCTGAGCCCGCCTAGCTCAATCGGCTAGAGCGTCAGACTTTTACGGCAAGGTTGTCTAGCCAACACGTGCCATCTGAAGGCTGCGAGTTCGACCCTCGCGGTGGGCTAATATTGTGAGTCTCATCGCGCGGCGCGATGATGCTTTTTCTCAGCCATACACTGCGCCACGCCCCGCCCCTACGGCGTACATGCTAGGGCCGAGGTTGCGTGCTCGACATTTGGTGTAGCGATCGTGATACCGGGATATTGAAGGATCTAAGGTTCTCCCGTACACAATCCACAAGAGATGTTCGGGCAGAAGTTCTGAAGTTGTATGTAGTCCGGTTCTATTCGCAGTCCTAGGATGGCACGTTATTTATTGAGAGGTATATGTACAGGTATGTCCACAGTGTCAGCTACTCTTCCTGCTTCATGGGTACAAGCTGGAAGAGTTCTAAGACGATCTTGACAATGTCTCGCCACTCCGTCATGGCGCCAACCCCTGCAAGATAACGCAAATCGGTGATCTGTTCACCAACGGCGTATGATGAGTGAGAATACCGTACCAACGTCACCGCAGGCTAGATTTTTTCCTATGGGCCCAACGATGTTGTAGCGCACAACATCGCGAACGACGCGAATATGCTCTGACGTTAGTGGGTGCTGGTACATCAAGGTGTTCATGGCGGGGAATATGTACGTCGGAGTCGTCGGTGCCAAGGCGCGCATGAGCGATGTCTGGTTTACCAGTCAGATTATTTAGAAACATAAATTCGTGGCCCCACATGCCGTACCACAAGATTATCGCATATCCCATGGGCTATCTTCGACAACGTGTTTGCAGAGCAGGGCGCTACAAGAACAACGTCCGCCCATCGCCGGAGCTCGATGTGGAGGATTGGGTCCCCGATCTTGAAAGTCCCCTGCATGAAACCAATTGGTCGCGTCCCCAACCGCGATGCGGCAGCCATACAGTCCACTCATCTTCATCCACCCAGACTCTAGACCCTGCATCCCTGATGTCGCTCTTGGCGAAAAAGGCCAGTGAAGCTTTTGTCGCAACCACCTCGACCTTTACCTTCTGGTACTGTGCATGACGCAAATCATTAGGTTGAGAACGTATTAGTATTATATACAAACCCTTAGAAGTTCCTCGACAATCAACGGAGCCTTTATAGAGGCTACACTTCCAGTCGTAATCAAAACGACGTGTACGAAACCAGGCTGTCGCTCATGTTCAGCAATGAAGGACATCGTCAAGGCCAAGACATCAACCAGGATGACGCCGCGAGGTTCGGAGTCTGGAGGGTTCACTGTTAGCAGTTGTTTGACAACGGCTTTGCCAAGAGCCTGATTCCCGAACCAATCCCGAACTTCATAAACTGTCTCTGGTTCGAACAGATCCCAGTTCCTTTATACTTTTCATCACTTTCCTGCTTCCCCTCAAGAGCAGCGTAAATCCACTTCAAAACAACTCTAAACTGACTCATGATTGATGAACTCTCGACAGGCTCTTCCTTTTAGGTCTCCAACATATTAGCCCCTAATCGGTCCACTTTACCACTGACCGTGATACCTCGCAAAATGCGTTTCTTCGTCGTTGTCGCTGCTCTGTTCGCCGTCGTTGCTGCTGAGAATTTTACCGTGCTGGTTGGAGAGAATGGAGAGCTCACCTACAAACCAGAAAGGTATGCCACCGTCTTTGATCAAACTGAGCGATCGCTTTATATCTATTCTACCTCCTCAGCGTCGTTGCAAAAGTCGGCGACACGGTTGCCTTCCGATTGTAAGTACACCCTTGCTCTTCAGTTCATGAATACCGTCCTAGCAAGTCCACAGCTTGGCCAAGAACCACGTCAGTCCAAAGATGCATCTGCTCCTCCGGATGTAGCATCCTAAAATATCCTGCAGACCGTGACGCAATCGAGCTTTGCGAAGCCTTGTGAACATTTGTCAGTACAGTCCTCTCGACTCCTCCTCTTCTTACCCAGTTACCCAGGACCACACCGAATGTGGGGATAGACTCTGGTTTCCAAGCTGTTCCCGCAGGTGCCACCAGTTTCCCTGAGTGGTCTTTCACCGTTGACGATGGTAAGTTTACTGCATCACATTACATGGAGATCTTCAATAGCTCACCCACTACAGACAAGATTCCTTTCTGGTTCTTCTGCAACCAACCTCCGTACATATATTCATAGCCTGATCCATAGCATAGCATCTCATCAGCCGCTACTTTTCAGTCATTGCTCGAAAGGAATGGTGTTCGCAGTCAACCCCACCGCGGATAAGACCTACGCGGCGTTCAAGGTACCTTTGAGTTTTTAGGATTCCCGTACCCCCACTGATTCTTCTGATAGGCAACGGCCATGGGTGGCACGGCTGCTCCTGGTGCTTCCGGCACATCAGCGAACCCTACAGGTACAACTGCTGGTGCTGGGACTGGTGGGGCCCCCACACCTACTGGGAACAGCGCTCGAATCATGACCGGAAACAATGCTGCATTACTGGCAACTCTTGGTCTCGTTGCTGGTCTAGTACTGTAAACACCAATTCTTTGTCAAAATTTTTTCTCATTTTTACGGGATATCGAATGGCTAGTCCAATTGCGCCTGCCTACCTCAGCAAGCCTTTGGTTTGCAGCTTAAATGTGATACAACTTGCAATTCATTGGTTTCTAAGGATCGAATGTATGTGAGATTTTCCGTTGCCTTTGCGTAGCATCAAGTCGTAAGTCCGTGAGGTATAGGTTTTGATACAGTCGTTGTGAGAAAAAGTATGAGCCCAAAATTCAAGCCTCCAAAATCCCCGAGTCCTTCCATCGTTCCCAAAGTAAGCCTACGCCCACAGGTGCATTAGAGTCACCTTTAATATCCTTGATTTCCAGCAATTCATATTCCCGACCAAACGCGAGGAAATGTGCAAATAAAGAATTAAAATGGGGCTCGGCGCGGAGGTGGAGAATCTGCGGGAAGTGCGCGTGATATAGGTGCGCGAAGACGCGAAGGAGTTGGCGGTATACGTGTTTGATAGTAGCGGGGAAAGACGGGTGGAATGCCTGGTCTTTGGAAACTTTGTTTTAGATCAAGGGAGGAGCACCGTACGGAAACAGGACACACTCGATTTTGTTGGGAACACGTTCTCGTCTTCTAGCAGATTTTGAATTGATGACATCACAGAATCGATGTAGGTCGGCGCCGAGAGGGCGACTTGCTTGCCCCCTTGACTCGCCCACGTGTAATTCAATCTGGAGACCCATCATAACCCAGGACACCCCTGCATAAGGGTTGGTCCACGTACGTTGGTCCTCCCGACATGGTCGGACAACTGTGCTGAGTACAACATTCCGTGAGCACCCCATAGAATTCATTCAGGTTAGTGTAGAAATCGAACACTGGAACAGTTTGAATAGAGTCAGATATTCAGGGACACTAATACAATTTGGCATGGTTACGCACTATTGACAGCAACCCATTCCATAATGTCCACGTATTTAGGAAGCATGACGATGGTCTTAAAGTTTCCTTTCACGAGTGCCGCGTCTGCGAATGGGCTGGACAGATAGAGAGGTTTGGCTCCCGCCCCTCCTGGGGAAGGGGGATCTGACGGTGGTCCCATCGAGTCTTTGCGAGGAGGAAGATTGCCGGTTGGTGTTGGTGACCTCTTACCGCGAGGAGCCCGATTCCGCCTGAAATACCATACCAGTGAGTTGGTTTGCCAGCAATTTAGAATGAATAGGTTCGAACCCAAAGAAAGACATTGCTTAAGAGGGATTGGTATATCACGGCACGTCCTGAAAAGATGGGAGTGAAGTTGGTCGGTTATCTGGATGGCGACTCTACATCATAGCGATCGTTAATCAGTTTCTGGAATATGGTATGTACGTGTTTGACATCCATGTCTTCTGGTAAGCACATGCAAGCAGATCGCTCTCAACAATTGTAGGCTTTGAGCCTAGAAAGCAGGTGCACAACGAGTTCAGACAAAGGGAGTCCAATCAGGATATCCAGATCCCGGGTATACAACGAGACGCGACCCATAATCCTTTTACTAGCCCTCCAATATACCCATCTGCCGCCATGCTTCCCACAATTGACCCACCCCCACCGGCGCAGTTGGAGACCCCTTGACGTCCTTGACCTCCAGGAGTTCATACTCACGACCGAAAGCGAGGAAATGTGCGAAGAGAGAGTTGAAGTGTGGCTCAGAGCGCAAATGGAGGATTTGATGATAGTGTGCGTGGTACATGTGAGCGAAGACGCGAAGGAGTTGCCGATAGACGTGTTTCACCGTCGAGGGGAATGAAGGAGGAAACTCCTGGCCTGCAAGGACGTCGTGAGCCGCTGGTGGCGCAAAGGTTAATCAACGGCTCGTACCAGCTTTTGTTGGGAATGTATTGTCGTCGTCAAGAAGGTTTTGTACCCAGGTCATGACGTAGTCTATGTACGTTGTAGCAGGCAGGTGGACGCTCTTGCGTTCTTGATTTATCCAAGTATAATTCAAGCTGGTAAAAGGCATAAGCCCCACCTGTGATTCTCACTCTGCAGCCTAAGTAACGTACGTCGGGCCAGCAGACATTTTTGGACAGTTTTGTTGATTGCAGCATTCTGCAATAACACCGTAGAACTCGTTCAGGTTTGTGTAGAAATCGAATACTATGAGGTGACCAATGACGCGTGTTTGAAAGATTCTATTACGAGACACGCGACGAACTCACTGTTTACTGCCACCCACTCCATGATGTCTACGTATTTCGGCAGCATCACGATAGTTTTAAAGTTCCCCTTCACGAGAGCCGCTTCGACGAACGGACTGCTCAGGTACAATGGCTTTGGCGCTGCTACGATTGGCAAGGACGGCGAGGGTTTCGGCGGGGGGATCTCTACAGGCGGAAACGTCGTAGACGTTGGTGTGGGCGACCGTTTCGGTCGCTGAGCTCGGGTCATGGAACGACTGGAGATGAATTCATGATAAACGTAACAGCCGGTGAGAAGCAACCGTCACAAACCCGATAGAGTTGAAGAAAGACATGCTGTGGTACTGAAGCCAATCAGTCCAACAGTATAAAGAATGAGAGCGAGGACCAAGCCAGTCGACCAGAATATACACGAATAACGAGCAGCACTGTCCTCAGACGTATCCCGACCACGGTGACGTAAGCCTCACGTGGTCATCGCGTTCAGATTGCATCCAAGGACAACGACCAGTAGTACGCATACTTTCCAGCTTCCGTTCTACGGCCAGTAACTTTCTAGTGCTACGCACAGCCGAATGGACACTTGGATTCCAGTGTATGATCACACGCAATTTTCTTGGCAGAACCTTCTCTTATCGTCGCCACGCTGCACCATGCATCGACATTCAGTTCCTGCACGTCCATCCCGGCGTTGTGTACACCCTGGCACCCTTCAGAACTTAAATAGAAGCCATATGCGTGAAGGGCGCAGCAACTAATGGAGCACTTTGGCGGGCGTCTGTTGCATCAAGTCCTATAGCTATATTCCCTCATTCCAAACATAACGTTGGATTGCGCGAAATTCGCCGTGCTCTAGATAAGCAAAGGGCGGCATGACCGTGAAATGTCTATTGCGACCACTATATAGGAGGTATCAATGATGAAACAGGGTTGAAGCAGCACTGCGTACCCGTCCTTCCTGCACAATGTCTTCCCCAGAGACATTGGAAAAGGGCATCAATCTGAACTCGAAGCGCCAGGCCATCAAACTACGAGGACTGCCGTTGTTTCTCCTTAGCTTCCAGGCGCTAGGTAAATTTGCTTCTGGCCAGGGAGGACGGCGGATTTATACAATAACCAGGAATTATCTACTCGGACATCGGAACCTCGCCCCTATACGTGTTAAATGGTATTTGGCCCTCGAGCGAGCCGGCCCCGTCCAGGGAGGACGTAATTGGTGGTCTTAGTGCGATCGTCTGGTCACTGACCCTCCTGCCGTTACTCAAATACGTATGCGATATCCAAAAACCCTTTGTTGGGAATATCTAATCAAGAGACTGCAGGTCTTTATCTCTCTCCGATTTGGTACTGGAGAAGGTCCTTCATATCTTTTAGGTTGTTCCATTGGTATCCTGAGCTCATTCCACAGGCGAGGGAGGCTCGTTTGCCCTCTACCAAGGTCTGTTCCCTCCAGCCGACAAGGATTATGATGCGGACCGTACCCTCACTGGGGAGAGCCTAACTGGGGAAACCCTGTCTGACTACTCTGGGGGTCGTCGAATCAGCAAGAAATTACGCTGGCCAATGTTAATTTGGGTACGTTACAGAAAGAAACCACCAGAAGTTCTACTTAAACCGCCCGATTAACAGTGCCTTTTAGGAACTTCGTATGCACTTCTTACTCGTAAATGTTCAATTACCCATATTTTTCTAGTCTCACTATGGCCGATGGTATCTTCACTCCCGCCGTTTCAGTCACGAGTGCGGTGGGCGGTATCGGGGTAGCAAAGCCATCCGTCCTCAACAAGTTGACAGGGATAGCTATTGTGCGCGCATTCCTCGCTTGTCCGGCGCTGAAATTTCGCTAACCCGTCCATAGGCACTTCTTGCGGGTCTTTTTCTCGTGCAAAGATTCGGAACAGGTCGCATTGCATGGACGTATGGCCCAAGTAGGTCTCTTCCTCCCGCCATCAATTCTAGTTATTCGTGACAAGCATGCGTTCAGTCTCCTTCGTGTGGTTCCTTCTTCTGGCCGGAACTGGTATATATAACATTACCTTTTTTCCTGGGATCTTCCGTGCTTTCGACCCGTCCCGCGCGGTACTCCGTAAGCGTGCATCTTACTCTTCGAATCGTCCCTGACCTTCAAAATTTACAGTGTTCGTCCGTACAAAGAATTATGACATTCTTGCTGGAGTCCTTCTTGCGATAACGGGATGCGAAGCGATCTTTGCAAAGTAAATCATTTGTCTTAGTAGACGAGTTGTCCTGACCTACGTCAACACCATCAGCCTTGGCCAGTTCAACGCGCTCTCCATTCAGGTATGTCTCAGTCTCGTTTTTTTTTTTTCGCATGAAAGCCTTCTAAGATTCTCCCCACAGCTCTCATTCACTACTGTAGTGTACCCATCGCTACTCCTGGCATACCTCGGACAAGGAGCGCGTCTGGTTCACGACGGTGACGCTGTGATAGGTAGCGTATTCTACAACACTATTCCAGGCCCCGCCAACGGACCACTCTTCTGGTACAATCACATTTTATTACATCGTCAAAAATGGTTGACCATTTGTTCAGGATTGTCTTCGTTTTTGCTATCCTCGCAACGGTGAGCGGCAGTGGCAATAGTAACGCTGATTTCAATGCTGACAATTCCAAGATCATCGCCTCCCAGGCTATGATCACGGCTACATTCAGTCTCGTTCAACAGCTTATCAACACAAAGAGCTTCCCTCCCATCAAGATGCTTCATACCTCCGAGGTCATCCAAGGCCAAATTTACATCCCAGCGGTTAACTGGGCCCTTATGATTGCAACCATCATCGTGGTCGCGGTTTTCACCGATCTTGCAAACATGACAAACGCCTACGGATTTGCGGTGGCGACGGTCATGTTCTCGACCGCCGTGTTGATCGCCGTGCATATTTACTATATCAAACGCCTGCCTCTTATCATTGCCCTCGGCTACATCATAATCTTCGGTTTCTTCGACGGTGCGTCTCTTCCTGCGTCGTTCCTGAACAGTGCCTGAATTCCTGTTAGGTCTCTTCTGGGGTGCGTCACTGAAGAAAGTCCCCCATGGAGCCTGGGTTCCCCTCATGATTGGCGTGATTCTGTAAGTTGCCTCCTCGCTATCTATTTGTCTTTTTCATGCTTCAGCTCGCAGCTTGATGATTATGCTCTTATGGACTTGGGCCAAAGTAAGTAGCCTAGCCACTATATTGTTATCACACCTCAAGCTACGCGTCGGCCGGTGCAGTCCCTTGAAGACAACTTCGACGGAAAGAATCGCAAAAACCTGCGGCACTTCATCCATCACGATGCTGATCAATCTGACCAAGACAAGGATAATGGTGTAACAGAGATGGAAGACGACTTGTCCATTTCCGATTCCGACCCTACGTATTATTACATGCCTAGGGTTAGCGAGAAAGCCGATACGGGCGAGGTAACGAGAAAGGACAGGAAGAAGCTGCAACGTATTCCGACCGTTGCCGTTTTTCATAAGATTGCCCAAGGCAAGGGAGTACCGCATACTTTCATAGGCAGGCCACGGTCCATTTTCCTCAAAGAGCTGTGCTGACTCTTCGTAGGCTTTATTCGTCAATGGCCCGCTTTACCTCGTGTCGTGGTTTGTCTCGGAAAGTTGATCAAATATCCTATTTTCTAACGTTCACTTCAGATTTTTCTCTCGGTCTGTATCGTCCCCATAGCTAGAGTGCCCAAGGACGGTAGATATGTGGTTACGAAAGTCCGAACGCTGGACGGTTTGTCGCATTCTCTGGAAACCTTCTGTATCCGATTTAAACGAGGCACGTGTAGGATTCTATGGTGTAACCTACTACATCGGCTTCCGGGATCAATTCGACGTCCAGATCCATGATTTGATTGAAAAGATCTGCGACATTGAAAGGGTCTTCAATCCTCGCGGGAGTGCTGCAGTTATCGAAGAAATACGAGCTGTCGCCCAGGTCGCAGCTACTCACATGTGCGTAGATCCATTCCACAATCTCTCAGTCATTGACGTGGTGTTTGCAGCGCTCCGCACTATTATGTTGTTAGCAAGAAAGTCAATGCTGGCCCTCGTATCGTCTCTGTCGGTGTTAACTGGATACGGAAATATCTGATCGAAAGCATATACCGACGTTTGGGTAGGTCTCCCCGACTGTTACTTCTCAGAGTACTATTAACGCTCTATCTAGCAATTATGTTCCCGGAAACGGGCAATTGGCTCACTTCTGCAGATGAGATCATTCATGTTGGGATCAATGCTGTTATCTGAGCCTTTCGTATATTGGGTTGCTTTATCACCCGCGTTTTGTTTTATTCGTTACGGTACCCATGTATAGACCTTTAATCTGTGCACTGAATGCCATTGCTAGTTGTGCGCCTGATGTCAAGTGCTCACCATCTTATCGACTTGGGGCCAGAAATAGCACCAAACACGATCATCCTCCAGCGACCACTTTGATTCGAATCATTTTTCTCTTCCATTTTATACAGGCCCCTACCTGTTCCAGCCTCGCATAAAATCGATCATGGCTACGTCCTCGAGAGTCCTTTCTCTGCAGGGAAAGGGACTGAAGCTCGATTCGCGCGGTGATATCGAGCCCTGGCTGAAACCTGTTGATCCCACCGTGATCGAGGAGATCCACCTTGGGGGTAACACGCTCGGCGTAGAAGCTTCCCAAGCTTTGGCAGAGTTCCTTGAGAAGACAACAGTCCTCAAAGTACGCGTACTTTTACATCTCTTATCGTTCTCTAATCACTTTCTTGCAGATCGCAGATTTTGCGGACATCTTCACAGGTCGCCTAATATCTGAAATCCCCCCCGCCCTCTCCGCGATCTGCGATGCGCTCAAAGACAAAACCTCCCTTGTAGAGCTCAACCTCAGTGACAACGCGTTCGGTGGCAGATCCGTCGAGCCCATCGTGCCCTTCCTGACTCACAATCGGAGTTTCCAGGTTCTCAAGCTCAATAACAATGGGCTGGGGCCTGCCGGCGGTGCCGTCCTCGCCAACGCCCTCCTTGAGTCCGCGAGGCTTAGTAAAACGGAGGGCAAGAAGTCTAACCTGCGGACCGTTATCTGCGGCCGCAATCGATTGGAGGACGGATCGGCGCCAATTTGGGCGGAGGCGTTCGCGGCACATGGGACGCTTGTCGACGTCAGGATGCCACAGAACGGAATCAGAATGGCGGGTATCACCGCCCTCGCACGCGGGCTCGCGAAATGCGCTGAGCTAGAATACATCGATCTGCAAGATAACACGTTCACTGAAGATGGTAAGATATCCGGCTTGGAGGCATGGACGGATGCCCTGCAATCGTGGTCTGAACTCCAGACGCTGAATCTCTCCGACTGCGTCCTTTCGGCCGATGGGGAGGTCCCGGTTCTCGTATCTGCGCTAACGCTTGGCCTGAATTCCAAACTACACACACTGCAACTTCAGAACAACAACCTCGAGACGCAGACGTTCTCGCTTTTGGCTGAGAATATCTCTACGACGCTGGCGAGCTTGATGAGGTTGGAATTGCAATATAACGATCAGGAGGAAGATGATGAACACCTGGAAACGATTGCGTTGAGCTTGAAGCAGAGAGGTGGGAAGCTGTACGCTCAAGAGGAAGAGGAGGAGGAAGAGGAGGAACTTGCTGAGGATCTAGAAGAGGCGAAAGCTGAGGAATCAGCCATCGTCGGAGGCCAGAAGGTCGAGCAGAAGCCTGTCACAGCTGCTGACAAGGACGCAGATGCTCTTGCTGACTTGCTGAGCAAGGCTGATCTCCGCGCATAGTTCACCAACCTCCGCTGCATTTACCACGACAATCATCAACATCGGTTCTATTAACGGATTTCTATTTTACATCCCCTGAGAGTGATAGATGTAGGAGTAGACCCATTGCATACATTTTTTGGTACTTGAATATTAAATGGTCACCGAGCTTTGTAGATTATCCATTTTCCTGCGACTCCTTCCTTCTGTTGTGTATGTCCAAGCATGGCCTTTTCTTCGAGCCACTGGTCGGGTTCAACACTGCGACCATAGGACACTACCGATTGCAAAGACAGCGAGCGTACAAGCCAAGCCCGGGTTTCTTCGCTGTTGCAAGAGAATTCTCGATAGGCGGAACGAATAATCTCCCAGTTTGTAACCCGTGCTTTATTCCGCAAGGAGTGTACAAGCCCATACAGGGCCTGTCGAGCGAGGTTGGTTTCACCGTCCCCATCGGATATCGACAATGATTTCAAGGCACCGGCGAGGTCCTGATCGTTTTCAAATACCTTAGAGATACTGGAGGGTCTGGTCAGCAGCTCAAACGCAGCATAATTTTGGGTGCGGAGGCTTCTTGTGAGGCGCGTTATCCATTTGAAAGGAGCAGCATCTCGGGGCAGGAAATCAGCAGGGATAGTATCGAAGAGTTGCCTGAACGAGCTCTGGGATGGGTAGGCTGCAACGAGGTGATGGAGGAGCGAGATCAGTACGGAGACGAGGCGGTTATCGTGAGGTGGAGGGGTTGTGAGGTATAAGGTAGGCACTAGGTGTGGAATGATGGATGTCGATTGCCTGGATGATGCGAAAGCGGCGGTTAGATAGAGGGATGTTTCGTATACTGGGATAACATTTGGGATGGATGCACTGGCGTGATATGCTCAATGATCACATACCTTCAAGCGCAAAAGCATCATTACGCCGGGACGACGAGATTCCTTCTCTGAGTTTGCCTGGGTACGGTTATGGGACCACTTGTTCTCAGACGAAGGGATCAGGACATACGAAACAAAATAAGGACATTCTCTCGCGCGTTTATCCGTTGATTAGCTTCCTGTTCGGATTCTAGGTTTCGTCGGGGGTATTTGCTGAGGACCTCCCCCATCTGTATTGAGAGCCGGTCAGGTACATGTCAGAAGACGGGAGGCTGGCCTGACCTTTCCCCGCAGAAAAGCCCTGTACTCTTCCTGAACCTTGAAGTCCTTCAGTCTGCGACACTGCAGTCCATCACAACGGAGATGCTGCTTGAGAGACGAAGCAACTCACGTATCGCCATCCTTTTCTAACCCGCTGCTTCGGCTGATGGAGGCAATATGCTCCATCTGTCTCTTTGGCGCAACATTGGGCTGAGATCCTCTTGGGGCTGCGCGACCTCTTCCGCGGTTTGGAGGCCTGGTTTGCTGGTTTCGCCAGCTGGACATTGTAGTACCAAAGGGTTCCAAAAATGGTCGTTAAGAGGAACGATCGTGACCGTGGAACGCTCCGACGCGAGCTTGAGCTAGAAACCTCCTGAATCCGAACCACCTCACCGCTGAACTCATAGAACTCATACCACGGCGCACGACGCGCGTAAGTCGCCATTCATTATCGCTTCGATGACCTGACAGCCCCTAGGAGCCAATAGATTGCTAGACCAGGACCTCGTCCCTATACCATGACGATACAAATCACACCCGCGACGGGACTCACACCAAAGGATGTACCCCTACGGACCGGACCACCCACCAAAGAGGAGCTTTTGGTCCACTATCCTGCCAAGTTTACTTGGACTCAGCTCAAGACCTTTGTAAACTCTGGGTGAATCTTGGCCGATTTCTGGACGACGATGCTCAGACCCTGAACGTTGCGCTTCTAGTGATCTCGGTCTCTTGAAGCGCGATCGAAAGCTCCAGGAACGCTATCAGGTGTGGGCAAATGTAATAGTGGCGGAATATGGGTCAATCGGTACACTTCCTCTCATTTCTTCAGGTCGAGTTACTAATCCCAATAAACGTAGTAAATTATCTTATGAATTACCGGCTGCAATGGGGAAAACGGGATAACTTGTCACTCTTGACCTCGGTGTTAGACCTCGGTGAACAACGCCTCGGTACATGTCCACCCTCGATCCCCGTCGTAGATAAAAAGGTCGGAAAGGTGCTGCCTCCTCTTCCCGACGACGCTCCAAAATATTTTACCCGCGACACACCCCCGGAGTTCCTAAGCATCATTCAAAACGACTGGCCATATTCCGGTGCGTGTGTATCCTCCTTCTTGGCTGACGCGTTTTCGATTTCCAGTTCACAGTGCCCGCCGACGTCGAGCATACTTTGATTTGGACCCGGATTCCCATATACCACGAGGATCTTGTGGCAGAATCCGTAGCGGCGCGTGTAGCCCAGGATGGACTCTGCGGCTTTACTGGTAATACGTCGCCACCACCCTCTCCGTCTACACTACCCTCCTGTTTACCCGCCCTTTCGGAGTGGGGCATTACTATGAACAAATTGATCAGATCTGAGAAGGCTACGGAAGAAGAGGAGGCGCTGGTACACCGAGCCGGACGCGAGGTTCACGAATTTGTTAGAAAGCGGTGGGATGAGATGAGGTGGGAAACGGCGTGGTTTGTAAACCCACAGGTAAGGCACACGTGTTTCGTAAACCTTTGCCTCTTGTTCTCTGACGGAATGTAATTAGAGGCTTCAGAGTGTCCCAGGCTTGGCCCACATCCACGTCTTTGCGCGTCAAAAGCTCTGAGCTTATCTAAAGCTATTGGACTTGGTTGGACTCCTGCCGTACTGTTTTAGAATACGCTTGCTTATCCTCTCGTCACTCGAACTTAAACCCTCATCCACCTACACTCTTGGACGGATAATCTGGAGTTCCAAGGACATGTGTCTGTATGACATGTAAGTTTCTACAACAAATATCATGGGACGCTACGATAAATCTGGCCGGCTGCCTGTATTCGCGCGATCTGTCCCGTCGTAAACCCGTCCTTGCAACCGTCGTCCGTGTAATCCATGAAGTTATCTTCGGGATATCATCAGCGTAAATTATAACGAAAATCGTGCCGTGAATCACTTATCAAATCAAGACCATCTCCAAGACAGCTATCGCGTTGGATTGGACAACCGAAATTAGCCGTATTCACGGGGGGTGTATCGTCAACCAGATCACCGTTGCCAGTACAGCCTCCCTGAGGAGAGATTATGAGGAAGGAGACATTGCCTGCTAGTCAAATACTGGGCGCACCTGAAATGTGTGATACAGTCCTAACCAGTGGCCGGCTTCGTGAGTGAGGGTCCGCCCCAGATTGTGTCTTAAGGTGGAGCCTCCAGGGAGTGAACTATACAGCAAGACGATCCCGTCAATCTGAGGCTGATTGCGATAACTCCACGGAAACGTGGAGTATCCAAGTAAGTTTGATCCAGGGAACCTGTTAGGGCCAAAAATTATCAGCACTGTGCTTCGAAGGAATGACATATTCTGTGTTTACCCTACGGTGAACACATTCAGCACGTTGGCACCTCCCTTCCTGAAAATTGTCTTCATGGTATTGGCGTCTGGACTACTAGTAATGGTCGGCAAGTAGTGTTAGAGGTTAGGCTACTGTCAACAGGAATCTCAGACTAACTCGCTCTGCCGGATTCTTCGAAACCAGTCTGGGCTGATGATCCTAGTTGTATCTGCGTGTCTCCAGGACACACCTGCGTCAGCGTAATCTTGATTTAGGACTTCCATTTGAGCATCAATCTGTGCATTGCTGGATTCAAGTTATTTCAAATATACGTTAGTTTCCATCGAGAAATGTACCAAGTCTGCTCAACGTACGGAATCCAGCCGCCCGAAAGCGTGGCGTTTGCAGCTACAACATGCCAATGAACGTCGATTTCGATCGGCGCCAATGCAGTAGTTTCGGAAAAGCTTAATGATGCCTTCTGCTCCTTAAACTCCTTCTCGGCAGCGAGAACGTCCGCCTCAGTGACTTCACTTCCACAACCGCTGGTAAGAGATGCTCGTCAATATGTGAATGAGGGAGGATCATCCTATATAAAACTTACACACGCTCAGTAGCAGCCTCCGCTCGGTTGACTAGAGGTCCCCCCAAAGCAGAATAGAAGAAAAAAGAAATATATAGTGCCACCCAGATCAACTGGCCCAACATGGTGATATTAGATGAAGTGTCGAAATGATGGTGTAACGTATGTTAGAACGAAAGCAGGACTTCGAGGGAATGGTGGTGGCCGCGGGTACGACGCCAGTGAGCTCAGCCCAGTACGTCCTCAGAACAAGGGACAAGACAGAATGTGTCGCTTAACCTCCCCAAATTTGACAGGTGTTGCGACGGCGACAGTGTCGTCAGAGATGGTCGAAAGTCCATCATGATCAAATCAGATCACTCAATGTCAATAGAATCAATGCAGGAGGTTTCGGCGCTGGAGATGCTAAGGGCAAACACAAAGTTCATTCAGAACATGGACGCATTGTAGGAAGTCTTCGCAGCGGTAAAAATAGTTCAGATGCTGCACCAGTCTTCAAGGATTGATCAACGGAAGGCTTTGCAGAACAAGGACAAATAATGAAGATAACGACTCGAGGACACCAACAGTCGGCCAAGGGCCTGAAAAAAGTGAACTTGAACACATCGTAAGGACTCATGAAAGGAGCTCGTTGTTGCAGATAAGAACGGATGTGCACTTCGCATCTGCTCCATGTTGAAATCCTCTTGTAATTGTTTTATAAATCTACGAGGGCAGGGTTAGCTCGAGGGTCACCATAGTTCAAGTAGATTCGACGAAGACTTGAGATCGTGAACTTCTAATTTTTCAGAAACGTTCATTCTCCTCCGGCTCCTATGGATTGGGTCAAATTTTTCGTAATCGTTGAATCCAAGTAGTGATCCATTCTTAAGGATGTTCTGGCTATAGCAGTGGATACAAGAAAATCGTGACCGAAAGGTGTATAGTATCAGAATCCGCGGGAGGCCTTGTCCAGCACTGGGACCGCAACAAGATCAGAGGGAAGTTCGATCACTGAAACAACCGCCACACTCACCGCTTTCATACGCGACCTCGCTGAAATCGGTTCCTTGGATCTCTTGGGCTATACCTACGAGGGCGCGTCGCAGGGCTTCCTTGGACGAGGCGAACAACATCTTCTGTTTGATCTTAGCATCGTCGGGTGACCTTATCACAGTGATCAGCAAAACACCACGATACAAACACAATCCAGGACAGGTGGGGGTGAGGTTGAAGGACCTGGGCGAGGCCGATATTAGGATCGCGACATACCATGAGACAAAGGTAATTTTGTTCCTCTTGCCACCTTCTTCCTTCTCAAACTCTAAGTCATAGACCGCCCATCGGCATTCCGTTTCAGGAAGATCAGCGAGAAAGTCATCGTAACTTTGGGAGTTCGATGTCTTTTCCACGACGATCTCGGTCAAGTCTTTGCTCAACGTGAAGATGATGTATTTATGTGTCTTCTTGAGCTTGAGGGCCTGGTATTCAGTGAGACATTGGTCGTTGACGCCGACTCCGGAGGCCTGTGATGGCGTTAGATAGCCCTGTGGACGCGATCTGCGAGCGTACGTGCCATTTAGAATGATAAGGAGGTGTGGTGAGTGAACGGAAGAAAGAGGTTTATATGTGGCTGTGAACAGCTGCGATCACGCGCATCCCCTTATCACGATTTTATTACAACCAAAAATTTGAAAGAAACTGCCTATTTATCATGCAAAACTACGCAAAAACATCATCCAGCCACCGCTCATAGTCATATTCCGGCTCGCCTGCCTCGTTGAACCTGCTCGGCATGGCCTCACGCAGATATTCTATCGCAGGTGGAGGGAGATGCGCAATCCGCAGATCGAGCTCCGTCACAAAAGGCTGCGTAACTGTAAGTCGCCCGCATGACTAAACTCTGCGCACTACGCACCTTATCAGTGGCGATGCCGCGGAAAGCTTCGCGCAGTTGCTCCGAAGATGTTTGGTCTTCCGTGATATCGACCTACAAAGCAAGGAAAATATTGTAGCCGAACACTCCCGAAGAGTAAGAAATAAAGGGTTTACAAGGAGATTGATAAAGGCTTCAAAGGTGACTGCGCCGTAAGCCTCTGTTAAATCCTCGAAAATAAAGACCATGTCCTCGTCGGTATATACAATTCCCAAACTAGCGAGGGCTGCAGTCATTTCAGACAGATTGAGAGTATTAGTTTCGTCTTTGTCAAAGTAGCGGAATGTGCTCTCAAATTGCTCCAACTGTGCCGGCGTGAGGTTTGTCATATTCCTCGACACAATCTGGGAAAGCACATAAAAACATGAGACAAGATACGTCATCCAAGAACGAACCTGGTTGTCGATGAAGGCGATCTTCTTAGCGACACTCTGGGTAAGTAGTTCCAGCTCAAACTCCAAGTCCTGGCAAGTAAACACGGTATAATCGTTTTCCTCAACGTTCGCCGAGCTACATTCCGCTTCTGCACTAGCGACACTTGCTAGGACATCTGATAGCGCAGGTAGGCGCGTTTGTATTTGTTTTACTTGCTCTTGTTGGGACTAACACCGAAAATAAACAAGATCCATGAAGAAAGAAAGCAAGGCTGACATACCTCTAGGGCACCCTCAATAGCCGTTAGCTCCGATGATATGGTATGTAGCCGTCGCTCAAAGTCATTAGCCAAGTCTGCATATTTTTTCCGAAGAGATTCTTTGATTCTAGGGAGTGTGTAAGTCATGACATGTCAAAGAATACCCGTTGAATGGCGTACTGGCGTATCTGCGCATTTATGGCCCTCGACCTGCTTGCCTCGGAGGTTATGAGGCTTTTCCAAGCTTGGTCAAGATCTGACAGCGCAAGCCCAGGTGGAGGAACGTATTCCCGTAGTCCATATGTCTTCAGTTTTGTCTGTACGTTGCCAAAAAGTGTCGCCACGTCCTGTCGCTCCGTCACCCATGTCCTCTTGGTTGTCTGCTTGTAGGTCGTGAAATCGGCTTCTTGCTGTTTGGCATCTGCATAGCTTCCAGAGAACGCGACAGCTGACCACTGAGCTTGAGTTTCGGACAGGGCGGATAGCAACTGGGGTCCAAGGTGTCAGAATTGAAGCTGGCAGCGTGTATGACAACTGAGGTGACATACGAGTCGGACACGACGTTCATAATCATTTCGACTAACCCACACGGACTGCATGAGTTCCGCAAATTTGTCCACTCGTCGTGACACTGTCTCGGCCTGGTCTATTGTAAAAGGTCAGCCTGGAGTTTCCTCAGCCGAAGGTGCATGATGCTTACCCATCGAGGAAAACGCGTGGAAGAAACTGGCAATGTACGTCATGACACTTCGTTCATCGGGGTGGTTCGAATCACAAAGATCCTCGACTTCAAGCAGTTGCTATAGGAACTACTTGGTTGGCATTCGCGAATAGAGTGCGTGCCATGGTGCTCACAGGTATATTGAGATGTTCTGCTGCTATCGTGAATGCTAGAATTGTGTTACCATGTCGATCTGTCTGTAGCGGGCAGCACCTGAGATAAATTCGTGGACGTTGATGCAGTTGTCACACCTTATCCAATTTATCATAGTCTAGCAGTTCAGGTCGATGGCGGTGGATTAGAGCACATCTGCAGCGGAAAAACTTAGTGAATACAACGGTCTGTGGTGATGAACGCAGGGATGGTAGCGCACGAACAAAGCAAGCCCATCGGACCAACTCAAAGAAAAATCTTGCACATCAACCTCCTTGTATGGTTCGGTCTTTCGTTGACACCAAAGGAGCAAGCCCTCTTTTGCTGAGAGTCCTTCTTCACTGGTAACACACGTTGAGTTAGCGTTGAAACGGACGATTGTCATAGAGCGCACCTGATATCCGCGATCGTGAAGCGCAAAATCAGAGTCCATATCATTCCAAGAATGAGCTTCAGGTTCCCGTCAATAATGTCTTTTCACAAACTGATCAGCATGTCAGTATGCAAAAGCATATTTTTCGGCACACCTTCTGGGCCGATATTGGTGAGTTTGACACCCCGAGAGGTGATAAATTCGAGAGCTTTGTTCACATTTTCGGCCTTCTGAACGCGGATCCGAGGATTCTTGTTATATCGACCGAGACTGGTGTCACCTAACGGATAGTATGAACCACGAGTTATCGCCCTAGATATGACCAGCCGCACCCATAATCTCCTGTGGGCACTTCCAGTTTAGATGGGTCACTTAAAGAAATTGGCGCCAAGATGGGCCCACCATAAGCTGAATGAGCCGAACACCATCCGACAGATCCTTGACCAGAGAAGACATCGGAGGGTACCCATTCACCTCTAGCTTGGTGTTCAGCCTAGTTTATGGTGAGATGGGAGGCAGGTATACGATTATGTCTTTAGGGATTGTACCATTTACAGAACGTTCTCTCCTGCACGTCTCGGGAACGTGTCTCCAGCGATTCCATTAGTCGTCTCTTGTAATTATGAATCCAAAGGTAGTATATGAGAGGAAGGACATCGATTACTAAGCGACGGCGAGTACGATCGTCAACAGCCCCGACGCGTCCAATTTCAAGGTCCGTCGGCGCGTCCACTCGTCTTCGTCCACAACCATGACCACACAGTTCGACCGCATCTACCATGGCTCCTCTCCAGAGGTCGGAAGTACGTCTCAATTATCCTTTGGCTTTCGGTGACCCCTTATTCACGTTTTTCTCACAGAATTTCGTGTGGCAGCCAGCGGCATGGCTTGGAAGGGCGCTGACTCAGAAGGCGTCGTCGCAATTCCTGCAGGTCACATCGACTGGGCTCAATGGATGCGTGTAGCTCGAGGATTTCAGCTTCGGATTGGAATGAAAGACGACAAGCGGGAACACCGTACAGAGAAATTTGACGGCTTCGCGAGAGAGGTGGGTTGGAACTTTTCTTCTCAAGAGCCACAAGTTCATCTGGCTCCATACAGGATCATGATAAGCTCGCGAGTTTGCTAAAAACCCACTTTGGAAAGACACTCGAGACGAAGGAGGTTTCATTCAAAGGGTGGAACTGGGGCACTACAGATTTCCAAGGTGTGTATGGCTCAACATACGTGGCATGCATCCAGAATCTGAGCAACAGGCATGCTGTAGGGAACAACTTGGCTTTCCTGGTGTCGGATAAAACTGCTTTCGAGCTACCGCTTACTCAAGTCAACAACTCCAATATGGCCGGTCGTACTGAAGTCACCCTCGAGTTTTCAAGCCTTTCGAAAACAACCGCGAAAGCGCTGGGAGACGAAATGGTTGAGATCCGCTTCCACGTCCCCGGCACGCATACAAAACTCAGAGGTGCGGGTTCAGATGAAGAGGATATCGTTGACGAGGAGGAGATCAGTGCAGCGCAGGTCTTCCATGACATGATCAAAGACAAAGCGATGATAGGTCAAGAACCAGGAGATTTGATCCTCAGCTTTGAGGAGATCCTCGTCTTGACGCCTCGTGGCCGGTACGACATGGACATGTATCCTGAGTTCCTGCGGTTGAGGGGCAAGACATACGACTACAAGATCCAGTACAGCGACATCTCACGAATGTTCCTCCTTCCCAAGGACGATCAACATGTTCTGTTTATTGTGGGTACATATATTTGATGTCTTCAGGTCCGACCGTTCTCACCGTAGCCCTCGTAGCTTGATTTGAGATCACCAATCGGACAGGGCCAGACACGTTATCAGTATCTGGTCATGCAGTTCACTCGGGAGGAGGAGATCACTGCAGAGCTGAACATGACCGAGTAAGTTCATCCCTGCCATCATCATGATCCTGAAGCTGACATTCTTTGCGCGTAGGGAGGAGATCGCCAAGTATGAGAAACTGAAGAAAAATTACGAAGACCCAACCTTCGAAGTCGTCTCTGGAGTCTTCCGCGCACTTGCCAAGAAAAAGATCATCGGTTCAGGAAGCTTCCAGAGGTACGTACCTGTTCCTTGTGCTCTAAGGCTGTTTCAAACATTTGATACAATAGCCGGGATGGCCACCCTGGGATCAAAGCCAACCTAAAAGCCATCCAAGGCGACCTCTTCTTTCTCGAAAAATACATTTTTTTCGTCTCTAAACAACCTAGTCTCATCGAGATCGCCGATGTGCACCAAGTTGTCTTCTCTCGCGTCGGCGCGAGCATGGGTGCCGCCGCTGCGCGTACATTCGACTTGAAAATCGTCACCAAGAGCGGTCCCGAGCACAACTTCACCTCCATCAACAAGGAGGACCACGAGCCAGTCGAGACGTTCCTAAAGGACAAGAAGATCAGAGTCAAAAACGAGATGGTTCCTGATGCAGATCTTCTCCTGGCCGCTGCTGCGGGTGAGGATGAGGACGAGGACGAGGATATGCAGAGTGTGAGCTCAGAGGATGGTCCGCCCCGAATCAAGCCGTCAAAGGGCGGGTTGGATGAGGAGGACAGCGAGGAAGATGGTATGCTACTTGATGCCCCTCTTTCATATTCCTCTTTACTGATCTGGCCCATCACAGAGGACTTCCAGGCATCTGCTTCGGATTCCGGCTCTCCCAGCGAAAGCGACTCGTCAGACGAAGGCGCGGCGACCGCCTCGGATGCCAGTGGTGACCGTGAGTTCACGGCGGCTGCGAAGAAGAAATCAAAGGGCAAGGCGAAGGAGATGGGCGACGGCACGAAGAAGGTGGTGAAAAAGAAGAAGGCGAAGTTGGGCGAGAGCGATGTTGAGGATGGCAAGCCGAAGAAGAAACCCGTACTTAAGCCGAAACCGAAAAAGAAATCCGACGACGAAATGGATGTTGATGAAGGGGTTAAGCCGAAGCTGAAGCCCAAGGCGCCTAAGCCAAAGCTGAAGAAGACTGCAGAGGAAGCTATGGTGGTGGATGAAGTAAAGTCACGTCCTATACCCAAACCCAAAAAGAAAGCCGAGGACATAGAGATCGAACCGCCAAAGAAGAAGGTCAAAACGTTTGAATGAGCGCTTGGATCTACACATTTCCGGTTCCAATATTTCTGTGTATTTTTTTATACTACGTTTTAGCTTTGATTTACTGTTGAAAAGCACCTTGTAGTAGTCGTCATAGAGGGAGTGTGTAGTATAGAATAGTCTATGCGCAGGTGGTATGGATAGGGATACACAGGTACAACAAGTATGAGTTTGAGAGTCATGGAGAAATGGGGGATAGAATGTCTAGGCATAACAGAAACGAATGCAAGAAATGAATGTCTAGGCGTGCTTGCGCAAAAGGGAGCCTGGCTCGAAGATGTCGCCTGATTGCATCTGTTGTGCGATCGTCAAAGGAGGCGCGACGGAAACCAGAGGTTGGGCTGGGCGAGAAGATGGCGTTTTACGGGTACCCGCACGGGAGAGAGCTCCTGATCCACCAGCAGCGTTGCCATTGCTCGCTCTGGGATTGAACAGGACGTGCCTCTCTTGGTGCAAGACATATGACTGGGAGACCATGATAAGCTACAAAAAACGTGATATTCATTCTGACTTACCCTTGCGAGAAGAATTTTCTCCATCCAGGCATTTCCTTCTTTCTCACCACATGCGAAGATGTGCAGATAGTCCGCGGTGTTTTCAAAGAACGAAAGGTTGTCCGTCGACTTGATAGCGAAGGAGAACGGCCGAGGAGCTTTGTGCAGTCGTGTAATGAAGTAGGCATCGAAGTTTGAGAGCGAACATAGAAGGACTTCGTCTCTTCCCTGTTACGCGTCCCGAGTCAGCAGGACGAATCAGAAATACATCGATGTCACTGACGTTGTCTCGTTTCGAAAGCCACAAGCTATGCTCCCGAAGCTGAAGCCATCGCTTGTTCCACTTTCCGCGCTTGCTTTCCCACTCGACGTACCCTGCATGCATCGGTGATGCACTCGGTATAGCCTGAATTGCGACATCTGTCAGTTCCCTAGAAACCCAGGGGCGAGGAAATTTTTACTCACAGAACGACTGAGCGGTGCCGCCAACGGTGTCAACTTGATCACGAAAGTGTTCATCATCTTGTCTTTATTCCAAGATGCTTGCACGTCGGACAACAGCTCGAAACTCCGAATTGGGCGCTCTGCGAAGAAGGCCTCAGAGATGGGTAAATGTCAATGTGCGGTGTTTGCTCACCCATTCCAAAGTCTTGGGCGATCTCCCAAACCATCCATCCACCACTGCCAACCCATCCTTTGAGAGAACCTTGAGCTTCTACCATGTGAATGACGTCCCCAGCGTTCGTCGACGGGTTAATTTCAATCATATTGAAGCGCTGCATATCGCCAATGAAGACGCGTTGCTGTGTGACTGGCCCTCGTGTGCTCTGGGGAGAAGTAGAAAGAGCTTCTGGAGCGGGAAGTGGTGGCACTGGGGGACGCTGCGAGCTCGGCCTAGGTCTCTCAGCCTCACCTGACGACCGAGTAGACCTTGTCTCCGGATAAGCCTTCACTAGTTTTTTCGGTTCCTCCACAGACTTCCTAACAAGAGGCTGCTTGGCCGAAGTTTCGTCTTGCGAAATGCGTCCCGGGTATGAACGCGGACTTGAACTAGAGCCGTCCCTCCGAGTGAGACTGCGACCAATCTTCTGGCTGGCATCAGGAGGCAAAGGCACCGCATGATGCTCCTCCACTGTCCTGCCCTCCGACCGGTGGAAAGAGCGCATCGGGCGTAACGATCTGTATTCTGGCGGCGGGCTTTGGGGTGGCGAAACGAATGGTTGGAATGTTTCAGGGTCTCGCATACCACGTCCTGCACTGCCGGGTCTACTCCCAGATCGCTCAGTGGGATCTCTCCTTGACGTTGTACTCGACCTTGGACGTAGATGAGTCGACATGGGCGTGTCAGCTACCTCCATGGTCTGCAATTTCCGCATAAGATCGTCAGGAGAAAACGGCTGTGTTTCGGCAGAGTGAAGTGTCGTCGTACGTGGGCGTCGCACGGACCTGGCGGCGTGTAGTGCCGCCTCCGCAGAACTAGACATTTGAGCTGGCTGGGTGGGTTCGCCGGCGGCCGGAGGGCGCGCAACCACTTGCCCACGAAACGTAGACGCAGATTCCTCAGCTCTGGCGGCGCGGGCGAGCCGGCGCTGCTCCCGCTCTTCACGCACCTGTCGACGTATCGTGTTCTGCGCCTTGAGCGCGGTAGGGATACGCTGCGCTAGGGGAACATCATCATCCGACGAAGCAGCTGAGCTCTCAGCCACCCGAGACTCCTTTCCCGCTGGCTCGCCGTAATCATCAGTCAAGTCTTCATCCGAAGTGGTCCCTTCAGAATCCGACGGCGTAGAAAACATCGAGCGATTGACGTGTTTGTCGTCTTCGTCCTCGTCATCACCGCGTCCTCCAAGTCGATTAGTTCCGCTACCGCCGCCCGCATTATTTTCGGTCGCCCTGCTACTTCCACCGGCACCCTGCTCCCACCCCCTGCCAAGGCCGCCTTGACCTTGCTGGCTCTCCCTCCCACCTCCATCGAAGGCCTCCCCCTGGTCCATCAAAGGCTCCGTCACCTGCAAAGGAGACCTTTGCAGGACCTTGGGCTCAATGGAAGGCCGGATAGTTCCAGCAGATGTGCCTGGTTCATACGTTACGTCGGCCGATTCGCCCAGTGGGTTGGCATCGGAATAGAGTGCGGTGCGTGGAGGGTTCCCACTGAGCGAGTCGAGCAGGTCCTCAGAAGACCAGTATGAGCTTAGGATGTCGTGTGAATCAAAATGAGACGAAGGAAAACCGACGTAGTCGTCGGGAGGAGAGTTAAGGGTATCGCTGTCCTCAGCGGAGGACATGCTGGTATCGTGGCTGCCAAAGCTCGGCCATTGGTATTCGCCGAACTGCCCGGTGGAAAAAGTTGACGACATGGAGGTAGAACGGGTGAGAGAGGACATCTCAGATAGTGTCTCGGAAGGTGTGCGGGAGAAACCGTGCACGGACCCTTCGTCTGTGGAAGTCTCTGAATCTGCATGGTACGCATGCTCGTCTTGGCTGATCGGAGACGTGACCAACGCCTGGCCAAAGATCGAGGAACCCCCTGGTCTCGACGATAACGTGTCCTCATCTTCAGAGAAGTCCAAAAAATCGAGCTCAAGGTCTGCAACAAAGTCGAGAGGGTCAGACGGCGCAGTGATCGGTGAGTTCATGAGAGAAGAATCTTGTGAACCTGAGGATTCCCCCGAGGTTTGTTCTAGATCGAGCTGATCCCAGGGTTCGAAAGGGAGACTCGCACCAACGCGACCTTTGCGAACCTTGAGACGGAACTAAGCGTTGGGAGGATGCATCGAAGGAGCATGATTCTACATACCTTTTTCGTGAGGACGACGTTCATGCGGGCGAGAGTGTCGAGTGATGGTAGGGATGGGCGAAGAGCAAAGGCTGGTTTTTGATACGCTGGGCGAACGCGTCCTGATAATGTTCGAGAGACGCCAGACACGGACCTAGGGCTAACAGAAGGGGGTGACGAAAGGAAACTCGGCTTGTTCTCTGGGGTATTGGGTGTCAATGGAGATCGGGGTTTGGGTAGAATGGCACCAGGAGAGTTGGGGGGCATTGGGGTGGGCGGAGGCATTGGTATAGATTGATAAGCAGAGGCGGCTGGCACCCCCGAAAGATTCGCAAAAGGATCATCGTCGAGTAGAAAGTCGGGAGGTGGGGAATCTCTGGTGGAGGATACGCGCGATGTGTTGAATGGTATCGGCTGAAGACTGTCTAACACGTGGGGATATCTTGACTGGCTCGCCGTGGAGTGGGAACGAGTCCTGGCAGAAGCGCTGGAGGGCGTGGGCGAGGTGGGCGATAGTGGCGCGTTAAGGAACGAAGGTATGAGTATAGACTGTAAGGAGCGACGTTTCTTCGCCATTCTGACTCGTTGCCGGGAAGACTTTGAAACCAGATTGGCTTCTTCACAGAATGCGGGGGATTGTCCAGGGCGAGTTATGTAAAGTTCCGTAGTCGGTCTCTGCCCTGGGAAGCTAGCCTGTGGGGAAATCACAAGTCAACCCAAACGCGTCCTTGTATCAATCACACGAAGCCACGCCGTCACCCGTGCAGGACTTGCTGCGCGTGTGAGGGTATTACTGATGGTTTTCATGAAACTCACCAATAGGTACACCGAATTTTGTCCTGCTTCTGCTGGGAGCTGATCTCTGGGCGGATCTCTGACGAGGATTTGGGGTGGTTGCAGCAGTTTCGCCGCGTCTTCGTTGCTGGTAGGGGATGTGAGGGTTTCGAGGAGAGGGCCAATTCGCCTCGACGACCAGGGGTGCGCCATATGGGAAAAACAAAGCGAGCAGATCCGATTGGCTTGATGGAATCGGGGTTGATAAGATGGAGAGATCTGGAATGGTTGCGGGGTTACCGCCCCAAATTCGCTGTATGTTCGCGACCGATTTGCTATGAATGTGAAGGGACTGCTAAAGACAACGAGGACGAGGAAAGAAATGGAGGTGTTGATGCAAAGTTAATAAACGTATTTGGGCCCGGTTGATTACTGCCCCTTGATGGTCGCACTCCACACGGCTTGGCGACAACGTCAAGAGCTGAAATGACAGACACCGCTGCTCAACGCGTCTTACAAAGTGTCACCGCCCCGTGTCCTCGAGGTTGACGTTTATCAATAATTTTAGCCGCCCAACGTCAAGCGGCAACATACCTACCAATTTCGTATTCAAGTCTACGGATGAATTGACTTTCTGCGGAAACAGACACTAGAAACCACCGCTCAAACCGCACTCTAGTGTATGCGGAGAATTGCCTTAAGACTTTCCCGCCTCCTGGAGTTCGGGTTCAGAACCTCATGGAAGGGATGTACTAGTAGGCGGTCGATATGTAGTATTGTGCTAGCTGTGTGCGCGCAATTGGTGCCGGTGGCGCTTCAGCAAAAATGTTTACAAGCCGCCTGTGGCATGTGATCCTAGTAATTATCACTGTGCTGGGATAGGCGGTCCACCGCAATACACCGTCTGCCACGAGCTATCCGTACAGGTCTCTGTTCAGAATGCATGCATATGCATCACTGATAAATGCCACCTGAATTGCTGGTGACCAAGAAAGGAAGAAAGAACCATCCCCCTGGAAAATGAAATATGATCGGGGGTACTTGATCGTCATATCATCCGAAAATACCTTCTCGCTGCGTTTTGCAGTAGAACGTTGCTCTAGCTGGGTGCGGAAGAGGGGTGTCGAGAACTAGAATTACATCGGATGAGCTACTGCTAAGACACTTTAAAGCATCCAACGGTTTCGTCTTAGGTGGGCACTGGGGTCTGTGCCTGGAATCTCGCTTTCAAGATCTGACAACTCTATAGGTTCCCCCTTGGTTGTGGTTGGCTATGTACCTACCCTAGAACGAGAAGAGAGCTCCAAAAGCAGAGCCAGCACCGTCAGCGTGGTTCATCTCTCCTCCTGTATACTTCAAGGGAGTAAATGAGATGACTGGTGTGAAGCGAAGGGTGTAAGAAAAACTGAGGTGATTTGCTTGGCTACCTGACCTTCGTCAAACAACGCGCTCATTGCTCAGCGTTCAGCATTTAGCGCTTAACGCTTTAAAAGCTTTAACTCTGGCATAACAGTCGAGTTGTCTGAATCAACGACTAACGATATGCCTGCAGAACTTCCTGGAATGTATTGGGACGCGGGACGTAATCGATACTTCCCCTTATCTTCTAGACCAAAGATCCTCACTCCAGCTGTCAAAAAAATCCTCGTCGACGATGATCGTCCAGCACGACACTTAAAGCGCAAGCGGAGGGGTTCCCTATGGCATATAACTGAATTATCGCGCACTACGTGCTATCCTAACAAGCGATGTCAGGCTACACAGTTCGTTTCCCTTTTTCAAGAAGTAAACTCTTGTCCTCAAGTGCAGTTCGCCAGTGAAATACTGTGCTCACATTACGCCAATACCGCGTGTCGCGTAGACTCCAGGGTACCTGTGTTCGGACGCATCAAAACTCTTTGTGTATGCAGATACCCAGCCTCATATTCAAACACATAACCATACACATATCCACCGTAGTCGACAACCCTGAATGGCCAAACTCGCCGCTTCATTGGGGACAGCCGTGGATGGCTGTATGCTTCCACACCGCTTGCCAGTGGACGCGATCTTTGGTGTGCTGAACTTAACCTCCAACCTGAATCAGAAGTCCGTGAGGCTTTCGTTGTCATCCAACTGAAGACCCCACTGAGATCATACAGATATCGTCAATATGTGTATCTGGCGCACGATGCATGTCAGTACCCATCCACTTTTTTGGATTCAAACTCAGCCTTTTCCTCTAGTGCTACATGCTTTGGCCCCTCTGCGAAGATATCTGTTCAAGACCTAAATGTCACAGGGTACGTGATCGTACATAACTGCCCCTCGTCTATACAACGCTTAAAGACTGATTCCAGGAGAACCTCCCTTCTCAGCCTTAATTCTGTACATGATATATGGTGCTCCCATCTCCAAGGCAATGCTTTGGCTCTAGGTATTTGAGATCGTATTCTGATTTCTACCCAACACTTCATTCCGGAAGACAGGCGTGAACAAGAAGGCCGTATACCTGCCCGACATCGACACATCGACATCTATCCAGCATCTAGAAACTCACAGCGATGTATTCGCAATCTGGCAGCAAGGTGTAAGTAACCAGCCGCACCCCTGATCACTCCCGTGCTCAAATGGCTGCCCCAAGGATAATATATACACTGGCTGCCGTAACGGGACTATCATGCGATTCGACAAACGTCTGGGCAAGCACGGTCAGAAACTCTACAACGACCGATTCCTCAACCAGCAGCGGACGAGTGTCGTGCATCTCGAAATGCTAGGAGACTCGCAGCTACTCACGAGCCATATGAACGGCGACGTGAGTGCCTCTCCGCCCTCTTTCGTATCTGTTTCCATTGAACAGCGGTTCCTGGTCACAAGCTCATGTCCTTTGACCTTCGATTTACGCGACACGAAACTCCTATCATAAGTTACCAAGGCCACGCTAATACTTATACTCAACGACTGGTGAGCCCCGAATCCGAGCTCTCGACTGATCGCCTTTCACCCTCTAACCCTCTAACTAGGGAATTGCGCTCGACCCTAATCAAGAGTTTCTTTTCGCAGCAGGGGAGGACAATCGAATACGTGGGTGGTCGATTCGCACAGGAGACCCGTTGATTCCATCATCTTTGAGAGTGGTCAGCAACGAGCAGAACCCCTTCTCGACGGTGTTCCCTGGAGTGATAGAGACTATGCAGGTGACTTCCGAGCAGGAAGGTTTGTGTCTATTGGCTGCGCAAGAGCAGACGTTGTATCAGTTTCACTTGGGGCAGCGATAATATCGATATCGTGCTCCTTACCAGCGACCGTAACTAGAGCTCGCTCCCTGTCATCGGCAGCATGCACTCATTTAGTTTGCATATCCGTCGCCACTACTACCTAAGGCATGACAAATTCACTGTATAGGTCGTACTGAATAGCAACGAGCTATAATTGTGACATTACTTACTATCCCATCCTATCCTATCCTGCCAAGTAGATAACGCCCATAATCATGATCAGACGAAATGCCGATGCCATCTCTCGCCGATCCGCTCAAAAGCGAGTTTTCTCCTCTATATCTCAAAACATCACATCCCCCGGCATGAGATATATCAACAGCGATGTATCCTTACGTTCTCCGTCCTTTTTCGCACCAGCGGTTGACGCTTGATCGTACAGGAACTGGCAGAAATTATCAAGGGCGACAAGATCGCGGGGAAAGATTTTGTCATAGTCGATGTCCGAGACGATGACTACATGGGAGGGAACATCAAAGGTAGCCTCAACAGACCGTCTAATGAGTTCCTCGTGAGCGTGGACGGTCTCGTTAGGGACACGAAAGACATCCCGTTGGTGATTTTCCACTGCACATTATCGCAGATACGGTAAGCCCCCTCATAATTTTAACGTGGAGATATCGAACTACAGCGTTGAACGGGTGTCTCTCTTAATGCTCTTTAACCAAAAGGGGACCCAAGGCTGCCCGTGTACGTAACTGCTACTTGCTAGGACAGTGCGTGCAGTTGTTGACATGGTTTTTCAAGATTTATGAAGAGACACGAAAGAATGTCCTGCAGGGTACCGACATTCCTCACGAGGTCGCCGTATTGCGCGACGGGTTCTCGCAATTCCAGGCCAAGTACAAGGTGGGCACAAACATACTTGTGTCTCTGAGTATGAGCTCAAAGAGCGCACAGGATGATCCAACGCTGGTCGAGAACTGGGATGAGAGTGTATGGGCGTCGGATTGGAGTTGATGCTACAGAGGTATCTGTAGGGCATGGCGGTATAATTTTATAGACTTTCCCTTTTGTACGTAGGACACCTACGGAACGGGGGAACTACCGATGTATAATAGACACTCACGCGTCAAGGTTTAGCTGACTCGACACCCTTCGTGGTCTCATCGGACTGCTGCTTGACAACCCGCCGTGGCATGCTTTCGATAACCCGTGTTATCGTCTTACGCTCGTCCGCCATTTGTTTTTGGCATAGGTGACTATATATACACCCAAAATGAGTGTGGATAAGCCGTCCAAGAATGAGAACACGCACTATGACCCCAGGGATACAATTACGAACGTCGCCATGGCCCAGTTGCCTGCCATTATAGCACCTGCGAAGCGCTCTCGGTTCGTCATTATCGTAGGCCATTTAACTAACAGAGCGCACTGGATGAGATGCCTCGAACAACACCTATTCCTGCTCCACTCGCTATGCCACCCAGCAAGCTATTTCGTGCACATGGAATATCTGAAAAATGTGTCACACTCTTCTCTGACTTGAGCAGAGGTTCCAGGGCAAGAGGGCGCGATCCTACCTGAAATACGTCCACAAAGAAATTACCTGTAGGAGGCGGCAATTTTGAGGGAGGCGGTGGAATGGAAGACGCGTTCGTCGAGTCCAAGGACATGGTGGGTGTGACAGGAACGTGACCTTGTACGCTGATCTGCGGGTTGATTATCTATGTATCATTTCAGTCCGTCGAATTGCTCAACCTCACGTCCGGACTCACTCGCAATTCCCAAATAGCCAGTTGCGTGTTGACGACTTGATGCAAAAAGTTCATGTATGTTATTTACAGTCCTTGACTAGGGTAATACACCTCTACAATTACAGGGATATGCAATAGAAAAAGCAAGGCGTGTGGTGCGAGTTATGTCGGTGGCGGCTGACTAGGTGCGGGACGGCGAAGCGTTACCGGCCCTTTTGAACCTGTTGGTTCTGCAGATTTCATCCTTTTCGCAAGGGAATCCTCAGATTCCGACTCCCGAGGTCGCTTTGCAGCGGCTCCCATGATTGACATCCCAGCGACGGGTGCTTGTCTGGGCGCAGCACCTCGTCCAACACCGGCTCCACCACCTCGCGGAGCGACTCGGGCTCCCCGAACTGCGGCTCCTCCACGTCCCGCGGGGCCTGCAGGTGTTGGTCCTAGCGGTGGCTTCCGCGGAAGTGCAGCATTGGGGGCTGTTGTGCCGGTGGAAGTAGCCGTGGTGGCAGTGGTGGTACCCGCAGGGGTTGTTGCGACGGCAGCTGAAGTTGATGCTGGAGTAGTCGGAGGGATTCCCGGTGCAGCGGTCGTTGTCGGAGTAATCGGCACACCTGACGGTTCAGGTAATACTCCTGCATTCCGCCATTCAAGAATCTGCGCCTCGAGATCCTTCACTTTCTTCTGCGCTCTGACCAACTGCGAATCCTTTAGCTTTCCTTTCGCGACCTGTTCCATCCTGCCTCGCTCGATGGCGGATTCGATCTCGGAAGCTTGTCTGGCGGCGGAGGCCTTTTCATGCTTTGCGATGGCGGCGGCAACAGCAGCCTCGATCTCGGCCTTGGTATCATGTGCAGGGGTTACTGAAGACTTTTCTTGAAGCGCAGCCGCAACAGCAGCAGCCTCACGAGCAGCCTTGAGCTCTTCCTGATGTTCTACAGCGAGCTTCGCTTCCAAGGCCCGTAGCTCTTCCGCGTGCCGTTTCATAATCTCCTCTGGTGGCGCGGCGGTCCCGGATTTGCTTTGCTCAGCTTGTCTTTCCTCCTCGGCAGCCTTGGCTTTCATCATATCGCTTATCCTCGTTTGGAATTTCTCCTGTACATGATAAAATCAGAAATAACGTCATACGGAATCCATGAGGTCCACGTACACTTTGACGTTTGAAATTCTTCGCTTCTTCAGCCACCTTACGAGCTTCCTCTGTAGCCGTCTAAGGAATGTTAATAAGTCATTCGTAGACCAGCTACTGATGGTTTACATACCTTCAACTTAGCGAGAGCTTCATCACGAGTCTGGACGAGGGATGCCTTTTCGTTCTCCCAAGCGGCCTTCTCCTCATCTGTTGGAAGAGCCGCAGCACCTGCAGGCGGCTTTTCCTCCCACGACGCTTTCTCAGCAAGCAGCTTGTCTCGCTCTTCTTGCAGGGCAGCCTAAAAACATAGGATTAAGCACAAAGAAGGGACGGTTCTACAGACCATTAACTGCGTACAATGGTAGAAGCCTGCTTCGCTGTCTCCTCAGATGAGGATGCCGCAGAACTTGAAGCGTTCTCAGCACTGGCTTGCAAGGAAGCGATATTTTTCTCCAATTCCACCACTTGGTCCTGGAGTTTTTTCTTCTCTTCCTCAATTGCTGCTTTCTGAGCGTCGGCAGTGGCAAGCTTTGACTTGAAGATGTTAAGGTTCCTCGTGATATGCTCTTTGTGTTTATGAATGCTCTCTTCTAGATTTTTGATCTGCCACGTCAATCGTTAGTTTATGTAAACGGAGATTATTGATTGTAGGTATACGAACCCGAGCCTCTCGAGCTTCAGCGGAATCTTGACGATCTGCGCTGATTTGTTCAACTTCCGCTTTTTGCTTCTCGAGGCCTGCTTTCTGCAATTTAAGCTGTTCGATCTCGTCGCGGAGGGCTGCAACTTCAGCCGGATCGATGCGATCGTACTTGGTTTGACGTTAATTTAGGTTTCTGTCAAAGAAACAGGGACGAAGACCAACCTTGCTCAACAACTGCACATTGCGCTCTTGCCACCGACGACCCTCCTCCTCTAAACGTGCGAGCTGAGCCTTACAAGCTTCTAACTCTGCTTGGGCAACACGAGCTTGTTCTTTGGCGGGATCGAGCTCCTGTGACAGATCCCTGAGTTTGGCGTCAAGTTCTCGAGCTCGTTTCCCGTTGCGCTCGGATTCTGTTCGAAGTGTCGCATTGCTTTCTCTCAACAAGTTAAGTTGATTGATCCGTTCAAGAAGGTCTGCGTGCTGAGCGGCTGAAGCAGCGGTTTCCACTGCCTTCTCACGTTCCTATGCATACACGATGAACACCTATATCTTTAGGAGAGGATGAAGAGTCGACAGACCTCCGAGAGTGTCGCCCTCGTCTCCTCCAGGCTCTGCGAAAGGTGTTCAATTTGGGCCTTCACTCTTGAATTTTCTTGCTTGCTGAGCTCGAGTTGGAGATCTACAATCTCCTTCTCCTTACGCAAGTACGACACAACAGAGCGCAACTCGGAGAGTTTAGAATCCATATCACCAGCGCCTTCACCCTCTGAGGTGTCCGCGGATGACGTAGCCGCTGCGACTCTGATTTGGTTGGCTTGGCTGCTAACAGATTCCAGATGCGCATGAAGGATAGTGTTCTGAGATGTCAGGTCCTGGTAGCTGAGAAAATACGGTTAAGTTGGGCCACAAGGGAAAGCACACCGAACGAACCGAACTCTAAGATCGTTGTTTTCCTTGTCAAGAGCTTCCTCCCGTCCCTTCCAACTCGCTGTAGAAGCAGCAAGCTTGGCCGTGGCTGTTTCAGCAGCAGTCAAATTGTCCCGCGCTGCTGCCTGTACTGTTGCCACATCACGTTTGAGAGCTTCCATAGTTTTCATCGATTCAGCATGGGCAATGACCTCGTTAGAGTATCGTTCTTCGGCAGCCTATAGGACAAGTCCATTGATTCCCGGAAATAAATGTTTGAAAGGGAACACACCTTTGCCCGCTCTTCCTGCAGATGCACCTCATTCTCCCGCGAAGCTCGGTCGCTCTCGATATGCTTCTCCGAGGTGCTCATGTCGACGATCGTATCCTCGAGAGTCTTCTTGTCGCTGGCCCACGCGATTCGTTCAGCCTCCAATGTCTTTTGGAGTTCGTTGTGCTTCGCAGAAAGTTGAGCGAGCTCGTCCAGTGCAGCTTGTAGCTTGTCTTTCAGCGCTTGAGCTTCGGACTAGAGACAGCTGTTAGCTAACAGATCCATTCAGAAGGTATTACTGACTTCATGACGAGATATCTGCGCCTCCGTGGACAACTTGTACTCATCATAGGTGGCGTTGAGATTGGACAGCGCTTCCTCGTTGGCTTGGCTGATCTCTTGGAACTGCTGTACGTGGCTTCGCGCAGTAGCCAGATCAACCTCCGCCACCTTAAGAGCAGAGCTACACACTCATTAGATCTTTATTGACTTTGATGCATTGAGACTTACCGAAGCTCTGCCACCTGAGCCTCCAATTGTTGTTCACGACTCATATCAGCGTCCAGATGTTGAGCAACACCGTTAGCCGCCGTAGTACGGCGCTCATAAACGGCGAGTTTCTCCTCGTTACCTTGAAGTTGCCTCGTCAAGCCTTCCACGCGTTCCTCGAGATGTTTCTTGCTGGTTTCTGCACCCACAAGCGACTCTCGAGTCTTAGACAGCTCTTGGAGCTAAATGACTGAATGGTAAGAAATCAGGAGAAGTTAAGTAAATGGCAACTTACGTTCTTGTCGAGGCGTGCTTGATACTCCTTCAGTTCGATCTCCTTCTGCAAAGTCATATGGCGAATATTATCCCGCTCCTGAGACAATTGCGTCCGCAAATCCTGGCTGCAGAATGTGTTAGGCGCTGAAGAGCTTAAGAGCTCTCGCTTACGTCTGACTCTCCAGCGTGTGTAGCTGATTTTCCAGTCTCCGACGATCGTTCTCGCCAGAACGCTCAAGATCATTGTGCATTTTTTGGACATTGACCATGAGATCGGAAAGATGGGAACGCTCCAATGCCAAAGATTTATTTTCCTCCACAAGTCGGCCTTGCACCCTCTGACACAGACAGTTTGAGAACGGAATTATCGGACAATCACAAACAGGTCGCACCTCCCAAATTTTCTTCTCCGCCCGAAGATTCGCAGTCTCGTTCCGCAGCTGTTCAATGCGACCCGTGGCAGTTTGCAGTCCTTCTGCCACACGAACGCACTCGATGTCCGTTCGGGTATATCGCTCATACAACTCTTGGTAGCGCTTGTTGAGCCCATCGATCTCTCTGTCATGCATTTTGAGTTGCTCCTGATCCATACGGTGGCGTTCTAAGGATTGGTGAGCGAATAATATCGGAGGAAATATTTCGTGTCGTACCAGTAAGGAATTCGATCTTCGCGTTGGCCTTGGCAAGTGCAGCTCCTACTTGACCAGCCTCACGCTGGGCAGCGACAAGGTCCTCGCGTAGCCTCCCGGTGTCTATGCCCATCTCCAATCGGTAAGCTTCGAACTGGCTCTGAGTCTCCGCTAACTCCTTGGCGGCATCTGTCTGAGGGACGCTAGTCACAGCATGTGGCTCCAAGATGCCGTTAGTAGTGGGAGCCTTTGCCCTCTGTTCTCGTGTCAGCATATCCCGCAAGGCGTCTCGTTCCTTGACGTAGGCTTGGACAACGGATTCGTGGCTCTTCTTTTGCCGATCCCTTTGTGCCGCCATTTCCTGCATGGCTTCATGAGCCTCCCTGACAGCCTCTGCCTGTTCCCGCTCCATGGCCTCTCTATACTCTTTTTCCTCGCTCTCCATCTTCCTTCCCATCTCCCTCACGATCTTCAACAACCTTTGATTTTGCTCTTGCATTCCTCCGATGGACTTGAACAACACAAGGTTGTTTGTGATGACCGCTTCCGTGTCCTCAGCAAGCGCAACAGGAATGGTTTCGAGATCTTCATCAGAAGGTATGGTCGGATCGTCTCTTCGACTGATTTCTCGCAGCAGACCTTGAACTTGGCGGCCGAGATCATCCAGTTGCTTCTGCAAGAGCTCGTTCTCGCGAATGGACTTCACAAGCTTCTGTGCGTTTTCATTGGCAAGGTTTCCTTGAGCATCGCGTTCACTTAGGGCCTGAGCTAGCTGAGATGCAAGCTGCGCCGCTTCTGAATGCAAGCGCTCATATTCGGCACGTTGTTGAGAGAGAATTGGTGCCTGCCACGGTGATAAACAAGCCGATATCGTCAAAAATGGTCTTGAAGAAACCTACCCTTTCCTCAATTTGTCCAAGCACAGACGACAACGTTCGGTCCATATGGTCGTACTCTGCACACTTCCTCGCATACTCGTCTTGCAGACGCACATAGTCCGCATAGACCTCGGTGAAGGTCTTCCCGCTTCTTTGTGCCTTGCTCGCCATTGCCACCGTTGGACTGAGCCCCATCATTCCATCCGTGATAGAATCCGTCGCGCCAGGCGTTCGCAAAGGTGTTCCGGGTGTTCCGCGTATAGGCATGGGTAACTCTCCTCTGCCCATCCTGTCTAACACGGCCTCCAGTTGATCGACTCTCTTTTCGGCGGTCTCACGGCCCTTCCTTTCACGCTCTACCTCTTCCATCAACGCAGCTTCCCGTCGTTCAGACTTCTCTCCGACGCCAGCCCACTCCCTCTCAATTCCATCGACAATCTCCTTTGCCTGCTTCTCCCTTTCCTCCATCATCGTAACGAGTCTCCTTAAGCCGTTAGCCTCGCTTGCATAGGTGGCTTCCTGCTCCGCGAGTTGGCCTGTGAGGTCCTGGACCCGTGCTAAAGCCTGCGTCAGTTGATGAGATTGTGCTGTGTGACTCGATTGAAGTGTTTTCAGGGAGGCTTGTGTGGCGGCGTGAGTTTGGGTGAGCGAATCGAGCGAGGCCTGTACAGTAACCAGCTCGGCATGTTTGGTGCGTCGATATTTGGAAAATTCTTCTGACTTAGTAGCAAGTTCGTTGTTCATCCTTTCAGCCTCCGCCTGACATAACTCGAGCTGCTGAGTGAGAGACTCGATCTTGAACTGAGAAGGGATATGACTGTCAGACATTCAAGATAGAGCGTACAGCGAACAAACCTTCGTGGAGGTTTCCGCCGAACGCAGCTCACGCACTTGAGCCTCGAGCGTTTGGTGTTCACGACGTGCTTCCTTGAGGTTAGTACGCAAGGTTTGTATTTCCTCTGTAAGGTTATGAGAAATGTCATGCAGTCGGAGCAAAGGCAATTGACCTTCTTGTTGCGCATCCTCCTGCTTCAGCCTGCTGATAACACCAACGAGGTCGCGCTTTTCACGTTCCGTGTCATCCACATGACGCTTAAGGGCATCGACTTCAGATGAAGCGGAGGACTGTGAGCTCGTCAAGGTATGAATTTCTGCATGCAGAGTCTTTTGGGACGCAGCTTCAAAGGAATTTCAGTACTCTTAGGGGCAAGTGAGAGGCACCCGACATACCCAGTTGGTCTCGTTCTTGTTTCACCTGGCTGAGCTCATGCTGAGTGCTTTCCAGGGAGCCTTCAAGCTCTCGAGAGAAACCCTCCCTATCTTGCAAGGCTTGATCCAACTCCACATCCTTCCTGTCCACCTCTGCTCGCGCCTCATCAAGCTCCTGCGCTATTGAGCGACCCTCCAAGGCCTGTGCCAGGAGGAGACGATATAATGTAATAATTGTATCAGGCGAGGGGGAGGTAATGTCGGTTTCTGGAAGGAGTTCTGACAAGGTCTCGAGGTCCACGTCTTCTGGAATAGTAAGGGCGAATAGCTCCTCCGCCCCTGCCTCGGTGTCATCCGTGCCCGCAGCGGAGGCAACCTTCCTTTTTCTACGTGTCTCCGCCATTGTTAATGTTGGCGCCTAGGTGGGTGCTGGAGTCGTTGCGGCGCACAGCGAGCTCCAAGGTAAATAAGTGTCGGAGAGGTTAGAATCGAAAGAACTTTACGGACAAAGGACGTGACCACGTGTGGCATATTTGTCAACATTACATAAGTACGTAAAACGCGATTAAACCTTCTGAGGCAGGTTTGTCTAGTTTGTGAGTCTACATGGGCAAAAGTGCTAAACTCCACAAGCGCGTGGTATGATCTCTTTCATCCCTTTCACATTTTGTGCTTAAATTTTCCGGCTCATACCTAGAAAAAGGTCAAGTCAACATCCAGTACCACCACAATGGCTGCCCCAGGTGCTTCGACCCAAGCACAGGTCCAAGCCGCGCAGAAAAGGTCAACTTTGAAAGGAAAGGCTGCAACAAAAAGTGGATCGGGATCTTCGAAGGGCGATCTTTTGGGAGGAGCGGACTACATCGAGTTGATGATGGGCAGCAGGAAGAAAGCAAGACTGGAGGCGCAAAAACTACCCTCGAGCTAGTTCCTGACGGTTTCTTCGACTACCGCGATGACGTCTCTGCCCCATGCACTCAACCATCAAGAATATGGTACCGTAACAGATGCCTCTCCTCTTCAGTCCCCCGATCACAATGCCTTGGTGGGGATGTCGTTGTGCGCCCAGTTTTTACATCCATACAGAATTGCGATGGCCGATACCAAAGACTCGGATTTACGATCAGCTGTATTTGTCCTCCGCGTCGCGACTGCTCTGCCCTTCGACTCACGGGCTCAAAGATACTTACCAAAACGTTTATCGTATAATCCTAACTGCATTCCGCTACGACGCATCACAACGTGGAACGCAACAATTGATCCATCCTCACCTGTGAGCCCTACATTCATCCAGGACGGGGATCGTTCTATCATTGGCTGCGAAAATATCGGAAGTGCTAGGCTCGAGTTGAACAGCTTGATATTACCTCTCACGGGCACCAGTCATGAACCACCAAACTTTTCTTTCCACCATCAGACCGTATCATCTATAGTCTCGTAACATGTTCCTTGCTGGTACGCCAAAATATGTGGGGAATTTCGACCACAGGGTGTCGATCAGGCGAAGATCATGCATGGGAACACTACCCGCTGAACGAAGCATCTAAGCTCGAGGTCACAGTTTGGCTGTCCGAATTTGCGCTCTGGTCTATAGGCTAAAGTTTCTAGTTGGTTTCGCCTGCTGCACCCCAAAATAGCCTCAACGGGAACCATTCGTTTCGTTTCGACGTTGGTGACGCATCTAGGTCGCGGCAGACGGCTTGTCTTCCGACTACCGAGGGCATAAGCTGCGCATTTCATTTTCTATCACTTTTGAGTCAGCGCCTAGCCTCCTCTCCAGATTCTTGTCGAGGCATTGTTAAAGTGTTGAGAAAGCCATGCGGGGTTCGCATTTGTGACTGGGTACATACCTCTCCATAAGTAGCATGGCGATGCCTAACTGACAGATGCTATCATTTGTATATTTTTCAAAAGGATCCAGGAACAACCAGGTTTCGATGGTTGCATTGACTTTCCAGCTTCTCGTTACGCCATCCAATCGAGCAGCAGACTTCCACGAGCTTGCTTTCGTCTGCTTTTACCTTAGCTTGTTTGATCAAGTGAGAAAACGTTAACGAGAACGATCATGTGACGGCGATTGAGCAGCAAGCCTGATTTTCATCGTTGGACTGCTTGGAGGTTGCCCATGAGCGTAGTGAGTTAGTGGGCGGGCGGGCGGCCCGCCCGCCCCCACTCACTAGCACTTGGCTGCACAATGTTTTGTCAGTGGTTCTTCATTCATGTGTACTCGCTCACTGCCCCCGCCCGCAGTGTCGCACCATCCTAAATTTCGATCAGTTTCTTGGGGTTCTCCTAGCCCATCGTACACGGATTCTGTTCAAGTTGTGATCAATCATCCGTTATTTTACTTTGTGTGGCGACTCTCGTAACATGCGGCACGACGTCTGTGACAGGGTTTAGGATCACCACTTACCATGCATCGTGACCGCAACGATTTGTCGACCGCTCCTGAACCGCTCAGTGGCGGGGGAAGGATACCACCCAATACCCGTCACTTTCGGGTCAATGTTCAAAGGCCGACGTCGACGTCACATTGGGACTGATGATTGCCTTGACACTCTCCGTGTTCTACCTTTTCTTGGGTTTACTACGGCTTTCTTGCATGATGTCTAACTGCATCCACATTCTCCATTGGTTTCGATAGTACAGCATCTATTGGGTGATATCAATCTTCTGACGATCATACTGTACCACGCGCAGGCTGCCCAAGGTTGTTCGAGCAACCAGCTCCAAATTCGCTTCGTCGGTTGTGATCGGACCTCCAGGCCTGTTCGCAATGCTACGGGACAAGTCAGTCAAATGGCCATATTGGAGCAAAGGCGCCTCGCACAGCTTTGCCCCGTCATAGGAATTCCTCCAGAACTTGAAGTTCCCATCAATCGAACAAAGGTATAAAAGCCTGGTAATTTTAGTGTTCCGCCGACAGGTTCTGCGCCTTCCAGCACCCATTCTCTCGTCACGTACATCAGCTTTCTATCCAATAATGAAGGTGGGTGTTGCCTCCTACCATCAAGTTCGGTCCATCCTAACTTATACTCCACAGTTGTCCGCCATTGCTGCTGCTTCCCTCGTCATCTTTTCTAGTCTTGCTGCCGCCGCTCCAGAGCCTTCAGAGGCCACCGAAGTCCCCATTGCCAACTTCAGCAAACGCGTACATTTTCTCATCTGCACCCCTCTACGTCTTAACTAAGTATCAACGAAACAGGCTTGCGCCCGCTCCAAGTGCGCTTGCAACAAAGTCCAAGGTCAATTCTGTGGCACAAGTACAATCAACCCCGACTGTGTGAAGGGTCACGTCTACGAGTGCGGCACTGCTGGCAATACTTGTGATTATGGTATCAGGGACACTTGCGTCGAGTGCAACAAGCTTTCTTGCTCAGGCTAGACTTTATGCTGGCAACTGTGAGGGGAACGGGGCGTTGACGAGGCGTGCCAGACTGCGTTACACGCAGGTTTAATATACTTGCTTATTTTAATGAATGACTATTGGTCCAAAGACATAGTTGCGCTTGCTATTCAAGCGTGCTCGGCTCTAAATAAAGCCAATGCCCTCGGTATCATATACAACCAAGCATCGAGGCATAACGTCACGTGTGCTCGTGATTGTCACGCGAAAGCCGAGTTGGATCTCACCGTGACACCATCGCAGTGCGCTGCACAACAACGACGTGTCCTTCATCTGGTTTCTACTATTCCACACGGAGCGACTGTATTCAAGGGAGTATTGCATTGCCAAAATGATTGCTCTACTAAGTTTGATGTCTCTGGTGCTGGGCATATCCTCCTTTGCATGCGGGATTCTTCCACTTTCTTTCGTCTTTTCAAGTATGTTCATGAGCAGCTTCGAGTGGGATGCTGACCAAGTGATGCTACAATCAGAAAGCCATCTTGATCGCCTCTCAGCCGTAGGAACAGGTTTGCTTCTGGGTGCGGCCCTTGGAGTCATAATACCTGAGTAGGTCTGTTCCGGAATGGTCCCAGTCAACGCAACTCAACCATATGCCGCTAGAGGCATCGAAACAGCCGTAGAAGCAAACGCAGCTCACTTACCCACAAAGACCATCGCCTTATCGCTGTTATTCGGCTTCACCTTCATGCTAGTAATCGAGCAACTCGTCTCGCCACTTGCACATTCACATTCACATAATCATACCGATAACCTTTCGCTCCACACGGTCAAAACTGACTCGAATCATAAATCCATAGACTTGGAATTCGATGCCGAGCTGGGCGATCTCGAACGTGATGAAGGAATGGACCACGCTGGATATCTTCGAACTGACACTCCGGCGCCTGCGCCTGCGACCCAAGCTACTGACACCCCCAGTCGCGCATTCCCTCTTACGTTTGGTCTAGTCGTACACGGGCTTGCGGACGGACTTGCACTGGGTGCTTCATCTCTCGCGAAGGGTGACTCTGGTGGAACTTCGAGTCTTTCATTAATCGTATTCCTTGCATTGATCATTCACAAAGGTTCCCTGATCTCTTATACATATCTTTTGATGCTATTTTGAACTTACGTTGCAGCACCGACGTCCTTGGCGCTAACCACATCCCTCCTCGCGACCTCCCTCCCCCGCGCGAAATGCAAGAAATACCTCATAGTCTTTGCCTCCTCGACTCCGATTAGTGCTATCGCCTCCTATCTCTTATTTTCTTTCCTTGGTAACGGTGATGGTGGTTGGACTGCAGTGGCGCTGCTTGTATCAGTGGGTTATTCCTTATCCATCGTAGCGACGATGACCTGATTTGAAGCCCCCCCCTGGAACACAGGGAGGAACTTTCCTATACGTTGCCACGGTGTTACAACCAGTCTCTGAGCATACAGGGAGTCTTTCTCCTGGGGAAATGCGGTCAGTAACGCGTGTGTTTTACATCACAGTGGGGATGTTCGTCCCATTCCTGCTGAGTGCCGTTCTTGGGCATGGGCACTGACACCTAGGAACGTATGAACTGAGGTGACTGGCAGTATGACCTTGTATGTGTATTACTATTGTACGGTAAAGACGGGACGTTGGTAAGCTGAGATTTAGAATCCCGTATGTATGTTGTAGTTCACAGGACAATGAGCAGGTGTCCTCGGGCAACTTTATTGCCGAGATGCCCTTTATTGCTGCGATGGTCCCATGTCTGTGTCATGGTACATGATAACAATAAGGTGAAGATGACCTCGTTGAAGAAGGCAGGTTGCCCGTTACTAGGCAACAATATGCGTTCTCTTCTTCGCCGGGATATGCACATGCCGAGCGGTAATTGCAGCTTGGTCGACCCTTGACTACGATGACAATATGGAAATAAGAATACAGTGGCATTGATTTCTATCATGGAGCTGTCCGAAGAACCTCTCGTGTGGCTCCAACTTCACTGTTTGAGAAGGTCCTGCCCGTTATTCCTGAACTTAGCCAGCTCGGTCCGCCAGGGCTCCCAAACCTCTCCGTACTTCCTCAGTAGACCTGTCAGCTCTTCACGTTGCTCCTTCTGCATTTCCGCTTTCAGAGTTTGAGACAACGGCCAGCAGATAGGACTTACAAGATTCCAAGGCTCTTCGCCACCATAAACATCCGTGAACAGCTCCCCTAATTCGCACCTCTTCAGCGATTCAGCCTTCTTAAAGGCTTTCATGACGTCAGCTTTGAGGCGGGCTTTAAGGTCTTCTTCAGCTTCGTTATTCCACCATCCCTGGGATTCCATGAACAAGCGGAATCGCACAATGGGATTATCTATGCGTTTGCGATCCTCTACTTCTGAGCGCGCACGATATGCGAAAGAATCATCAGAGGTAGAGTGGTGACCAACACTGCGAATAACGGCCTGTCAGTAACTTTCGATGTTCAATGAAGGATTCAGGTGCAGCTTGCCGGTAACTCATTGCCTCTACCAGGACGGCGCGACCCTGCTCTAAGCATCTTCGCCTTGCTTCCCGGATCGCCCCAAGGACAGCCAGGACATCATTGCCGTCCACTCTGACCGTATCTATACCATAGCCAGGACCGCGGCTTGCGATTCCATCTCCGTAGTACTGTTCGGTGCTGGGGGTGCTGATAGCAAACCCGTTGTTCCTCGCAATAAACAAAGTCGGGGACGGGATGGTCGATGCCAGGAGAAGTCCAGCATGGAAATCTAGGCTTGAATGTCAACATTGTGCTGATGTGCATCGCGAGGGTGGATCAACCTCCTTCAGACGCAGCGCCCTCTCCAAAATAACAGGCAGCGATGGAGCGTGAACTTCGACCAGGTGTTCGTCGAAGCGCATACCCGACACCAGCGGCCTGGGGTATCTGAGTGGCAAGAGGTGAAGAGATAGTGTGGAAGTGATGTTCGGTGGACCCGAAGTGCTGAAAACCAGTGTCAAGGGAAAGATTCGAAGCACGGCAGGCTACTTACAACAGGCATCTGTCTACCCTTTCCTGAGATGTCAGCCTCGTTGCCGAAACACTGAGCCATAACATTATCAAGCCCGAAGCCGCGCCACAAGAGAACCCCCATTTCACGGTATTGACCTTGACACTGTGAGCGTTGTGTTTACTACGCTCGTTCCTTTTGACTAACCTAATACCCTGTGGAACCGTTGTTAATCCACCAAAGTACCAAGTCAAAGCACGCCACTCACTCGTCGTCCAGTGCAAGGGCAGCCGCTGAGCCAATGATTGTTGCTTCCTCTCCATGCTAGCATGCCAGTGAAGTCAAACGAAGTGCATGCAGACACTCATGTTGCTCACTGAAGTCATCTACACCATGCGTTAGTCTCCTCTGGAAGTCTCTTGAGACGCAACGGTGCTCACATAGAAAGATATCTTGCCCTGGCGTTGGACGTTGTATAGAACATTGTCCAGGATGGGCAACAGTTGCATGTTCTCGTACAGCTTGTGTGCAAGTTTCTCGTTGATCTGTGATTGAGCGTTAAGAGTCAACCTGGTGGTGACTGGTCGGCGACACCGACCTCCGGAACCTCAGCACCCTCTATAGGCTTCCCAACGCCATCTAGCACGCGAAAGGTAGGGATGAGCTCATCGCTTCCTGTGACGGAATTGAAGAATTTTAGTTTGGATACAAATGGAGACTTTGAATGAGGCAGGTTGCCAGCAACGCTGGCCAGCCCTCTAGTAGCCCATCTACGAGCGATTCCTCGAGAAACTGAAGGGAGCCGGATCATGGTTAAGAGCAAGGAGAGTAGCGGTCACGTGGTTGTACGCAATCGACCGATCGTGTTATTGAAGATGTGGGAAAACGGCGACAGGAGGTTATTTTGGTACCATGCGAACACCGTCGAAGCAGTCCTTCCGCCCAGAAAGAAGTTACTTGTATAACCTCCATTCTTCGTGAACAAGTCTATCGGGGAACACATGGGTAAGCCCCTGTGATTACCCTCTGATCGCCCAGGGGTCGGCCAAGGGAAAATTAAATGCGACATCATGGTCAGGGCCCTCTTAGTAACAGATCTTATAAACTCCGTTCGTTTTTACCTCGAACTCTCTTCTTTTGTTTTCCTTGTTCCCTTTCACTCTTTGTGGCTAGCCCGCAACTCATTAGCGGCCGGTCTGTATTCTATTTTCTTTCGTTTCATTGGCTATGATCTCTCTCGTCGTTCTGCTGTTCGGCGTCCTGGCCTTTGGACCGCAGGTCGTCCTTTCCCTCAATTTCAAGTTCGAGTTATCCGAGGTTAAACAATGCGAGCCGGTGTCGGTTACCTTCGTCGGAAACTCCAATGCCAGCGCCATTCCGATGTGGTTAACACTGGTGCCATTTAATTCAAGTCCAATCTCTATACCCATTCCGAACGCCGATGCCAACACCTCAGGGGTTTATGTCACCTTTTTTCCTCTCGAAGCCGGGACAACTTTTGTTGCATCACTCGATGATGCGACTGGAGAAAACGTCGCAAGGGTTTCTGATATTATCAGAGTCTTGCCGTCTCCAACCGGCAATACGACATGTCTTCCTACATCGAACGATACACCGAAATCTACTCCCTTTACCTTGAAGAGCAGTACGTTCTCGCAATGCGAGAACTTCACTTTAACGTACAATCGCACTGTTATCTCTCGGGCCCCGTCTGTTCGGTTCTACAACCCGAAAGGACCATCTCGCCTGCTGAATTTAACGATGGATGAAGCTGACACGGGGACCGCTACCTATCTCATGACCTTCAACCGAAACAAAGAGGTCGTCCTAGTTTTTGATGATGGTTCTAACCACCGACAGTCAGGTGCCCTCATAACTAGTACGTCTTTCTTTTCCGCGCTGTTCATCAAGCATCTCATGCGTACCGTAGTCGAAGGGGACTCGTCGAGTAGCATAGGGTGTTTGGAGCAGCCCAAGCAAGACGACAAGAACGCGCAAAACTTGAATACTAGTGCCTCGACCGGAATTTCTCGGTCAGTCCATAAGACCGATGACGCTCAACAAAAAATACTAAATATCTTTACAGTCCGGTCATCATCGGGACCTCTGTTGGCGGAGGCGTAGTGATTCTCATTTCCATTCTTATGCTGTTTTTCGTTCTTCGAGAAAGGCGGCGCAGGCAACGCGAGAACATGGAGTTTAACCCTTCCCTTCTTGAGAAAGGACTCCCAGATCCTCCGGATAGCCGCCGTTCCCCGTCTCCCACATCCCCGGTGGTCAGTGAAAAGAAGTTGTCCCCGGGCTTCGTGAAAGACCCACCGTATACGGCCGAAAAATTCCTCTCCCCGACCACGGCATACTACCCCAGAGCGAGCATGGCCTCCTGGGCTCAGCCCACTCCCGAAGATCAGCGTTTCCCAAACAGAATCGGGGGCGATGCATACAGCACTCAGGGCGATCGTCTATCGCTGAATTCGCTGGACATTGAAGGCATCCTCAATTTAGCCACCATGCACTCGAATCGAAGTAGTAATCAGGGAGCTGAACCTGTACCCCTCGGTCCCACACTCCACTCCGCCGAGCCTGCCGCCTATGGCCCTCGGCTAGAGGTACCTAAACGATATCCAATACGAGGGCATCTTCGTGACCCCTCTGACATTCCCATCGGCCCTGCTTCCATGTCCAGCGCTCTATCTTTGAACTCTATTATCGATCCCTTTGCCGATAATGTGCGCAAACAACCTGAAAGTGTGCGCACGCCCTATCGCCAAGCCTCCGTCGACTCATCCATCAGACCACCACCTGGGGTTGTGATTGGCTTACCTTCGTCGCCGCGTAATGGTCAGCCTCCAATGCGCCAAAGGAGTTCGGACATCAGTGAAATGGGACAGGCTGCTCTACGCTCCAGCGATCGGAGTACAAAAGACAGCATGGGAGACTACTATGGGATTGCTCGATGACAGTTTTAGGCTCTAGCTCACAAGGATATCTGGAATGGTATTGGAAAGATGTATCATATTCCGTTGGATCCACTGGCTCATCCCCACATTCGTTTGACCATCACAACTATTTTTTCAACCCTTAACAATTTCGTATAGCTCGATGCTCTGTATCCCTATCAGATTTGGTTATCCGAGTTCTATAGCACTCTGCTCATATATTTGTAGTCGACAAACCTGTACAGAAGTCAAACAGAAGTACTGACATTCTTTGCAGATGCTAGGGGGAGGAGGGTTTGGTCTAACATGAGATGTCGTTGCAGAGCAAAACGCCTATCAAAAACAACGAGAATGATTTGTCATTTTGGTCCAAGATATACAGTGCGTGATTATGAGTTCTGTGCTGTAGAGGATACTTAAGTATTAGAGAGTAAGTCGTGTAAATAGTACGTTAAAATGGAGCAGGAGTGCAACATCAGCTGTGGTGCCATAAGGAATGCACCACCCACGAAAGAGCTGAGACTAGCTCAACCTCGGATTCGCAATGCCTTTCCCTTTGTAGGGACCTTTCCCTTCCCTCCCTTCTTCGTCGGTACAGCCGGTACGGCTCGCGTTGTCTCCACGATATCGACCTCATCATCTGAGGACTCTAGGACCTCCATAACTCCAGTGCCTTCTGCCGCCTCCTTCCGCTTGGCCTCCTCCTTCGCGGCACGATCTTTCTTCCACTCACCCGACAGTTGATCAATGTCTCTAGCGAGTCGCTCCCGCATGTCCCCCGTCAGTTCACCTTTCCAATCGTCTTGCCGCGTCAAGTTCATGGTCCCCTTGAGCCGTGCCTAAATCAAGGTATCCGTCAAGCTGGAGAAAAAGGATCGAGAACAGTAGTGTATGTATACCTTGATGATTTGGCAGTACTTTGCGGGGTCGATCATGAAAGTCTCCGCAAAATGTAAGAGGTATAGACCGCAATCGCAGAAATTGGGTTGAACGGGGACCTTCACCGAATCTGTTAATACTCTCTGAGACCAGTTACTTGGTAAAAGCGACCAACCTGGGCTTGTTTCCCTATAGGATCACTTGTGTCTGATCTGTTCAATTTATCTTGGGCTTCCTTCTTGAGATACCGAGAGAGCTGTTTGATCGCCTGTGGATGCTTAGAACCGAGAGAGTCGAAAGTGAAGATGTAGGTCCTACAGACGATGTCCGCATAAGACACAAATGAAGTGATCGGAGAACAAAAAAAGGACGGACTTCATTTCTGAAGTCAGCGGAACCAGAGAGTCTTCTTCAACATCTCCTTCGTCTACAGCCACAGGGTTGTCCTTCTCGATGATTGCCTGACTGGGGATTGCTTTCTGTTTACCCCACGCCTTCACTGGCTGTTGCCCGTAGAAATTCTTGGCCCCAACGGAGGCAAATCTCGCAGGGTCTTCAACATCAGTATTGCCATCGAAAAGTGGATTTAGGCCGGGTTGGGATGTAGAACCCGGGGGGACGTCGTCCATATCAATATCGCGGACAGGAGGGGCAGCCCGAGCGGACTCTTCGAAATCGGACACTGTCATAGAGAGTTCTCTACTAAAAGCAGTCGGCCCATCCCCTTCGACGTCCATATCTGTCAATGGGGAGTTCGGGATAAATTCTGTGTCATCCCCCTTGTCTTGGGATGGATCTTCCTCCATGACGGAGGCTGCACGAGACGGCGTCGTAGACAACGATCTGACACTGATGGAACACGACGTTTTAAAGTTAAGCAGCTCTATGTCCTCCCTCACTGCTTCTTCAACTTCGGCCTCACTCGATTGAGTGAACTGGAGCTCATCGGGGGGATTAGAAAGTTGTTTGGAAGACGATGCGATCGATAGTCGCTGAACAGTGAATGGTGGTTTAGCGTTCGATAATGGCTTCGTGGTTGAAGGGGATGGAGCAGCGTTAGAGATAGTGGATGCTGGTTTCGTGTCAATGGATACTGGTTTCATGTGAGTAGACGCTGGTTTCATGTGAGTAGACGCTGGTTTCGTGCCAGTGGATCTTGGTTTCGCAGAAGGTTCAGGCGCATCGGACACATTCTTCCGGCCCCTGGTTACCGGACTCGCCACGAGAGGCGGGGATATAAGGATATGTTCTGGTTGGTATACGATGACGAGGTACCAGTGAAAGCTGCATTGATTCGCGTTGAGAATGAAATCAAGAACCAGGAAGAGAGCCAATACTTTTCGTTAATTGGAATAATAATATACTTCTTGCCAAAGATGTCAAATTTGGAGGTCCATTTGCGTACGCTTTCGTAGCCTTCATCGGCACTGCAACTAGCTTCAGATAGAGCAACACCAATTGAGGGAGAGAACATACTTCCTTCTGTTTAGTTTTTTGTAGAAAAAAGAACTGAAAACATGGATCTGGCTCGCTAGCTCTGGGTTACTCTCTTCCAGTCTTCTAAGCCACAGCCTAGAGACCAACAGGTTTAAAACGTGACTTCGCCCCATGCAAGAAAACTTACTTAAGGCCGAATTCTATGAGTGTGTCATTCAAAAACTCCCCGGGGTGGAGCCTCTTATAGTCAGCATTTGTGATGTTGACAGCTCCAGGGACGCCTTGAGGATAGCAGAGGATACTGCACAACATCGAGATCAAGAGGTGGTTTCTCGTCTATGATGAAGATACATACACTTCATCTGGATCAAGGGTCGGGGAATGTTGCCTTGTTGGAGACTTTTTAGGGCGAGTAGAGCGACGGGGCACACTTGGTGCTCCGGTCTCACTGCACAGACCGAATGTATCAGCAAATTTCTGGAGTGGAAAACAAGGGAGGAACAACATTGCTCTAGAGACAGGACGTGAGGATGACGCAGATGCATTGCGGTGGCTTGAACGATCTCCCGACAATTCGTCGACAAGAAGCGGTGTTGATTCATCATCATATGGCGCACGCCGCTTGGGAGGACGGGTTACATTCGCAGGCTGCGCCTCGGAGGGTTTCAGTAGTTTGGCGGCGGCGTCCGCGAGCTCTGATTGCCTCATTGCGTGTTCCCACCTGTTCCGAGCAGCAAGACCTCTATATCGGGCGGGATATTCAGGATCGAGAAGTGGATCACAATGTGTATGAAAACGAACCGAAGAACACTGGTGTCATTTACAACCGTCTTGATCCAAGTGATGAAAGTGCCATAATTCACACGGGACCAGTCCTTATGTTGATTGTCAAAAATAATGACAATACTTCCACAGCGATTATCACCTGGAGGCTGGGGTGAGTGAAATGCAAGGCTGGGGAGAAATTGTGTAACATGCCCATCATGAACCGCGCAGTATTTCGTGGGTGGACGACCGTTTTAGGTTTGGTGGTCTTCAAAGCAAAAAGCAAGGTGTCCCCGTCCTCGACGTACTGTAATCGCACAATAGTAACAGGTCGAAACGTCGAAATGGGTCACCTGGATAGTAGTTCAAGCAACGCACCTCGACAGACTGAACCTCACTTCGGACGTCAAACGACAATCGAGAATTCCTCCTTCCCTCTGTGATGAGTGATAGCTTATCTGAAACATCCCAGGTGATGAAGTAGGTTGGCTCTTGACTTCGGTGCTCTGTGCCAAGGATCCAATCCTTGATCCGCAACTGCCTTCTCGTTAACTGTCCTTTTGCTACGTTCGAAATTGACGAGGTGACGAACTTCGTGGGATGTGTCGCATCCGGGTCACGTAATCGAGGCTGTTGTACAGAGTTCTGTAACACTTTCCTGAGTTTTACTTGCGATTGCGTGAATCAGTCGCCTACCTTCGTCTTCATTCTATCCTTTATATTCTTCGAACGTTGATTTGACTGGACAGTTCGGAGGTCGATAGACTTCGGCTCGAAACGTCGGATCATCTTTGCAACAATCTTCTTAGGAGGGTCTTCCCCGTTCGTTGGAGGGGAAAGTGGAAAGTCTGTAATGGGGTCCGACTCATCCTCGAGACGATGTCCCAGTCGTCCCTCTAAAGCTCTCGTCTCATCTCCGTCCATGACGGTACGAGATCCAGAAGCCGCGTCAGAATTGCAAGGAATAAGTCCATCAACGTCGTCCACATCGATGAGTTGCGGTGTGCGAAACGGCGTAGGCATGGGTTTGCGCTTACTCAGTTGCTTTGCAGAGGGACCATTGGTAAGGAAGTTGGGTGGATCTGGTGTGCCAAGGATTGCAGTGCCCAAGTCTTCATAGCTTCCATCCAGGGAGATAATTTCGGCATCAGGCGGTATGTTCTGTGTGTTCTTGCGAGCACCAGGTGTTCCTACATACACAGAGCAGAGATATCACTTAGCGAGTTGCGATTTTTGACAGGGAAAAATCCTGCTCACCTCGACCTCGCACGTACCCCGTCTCATCGAAGTAGGCAGAGGTCGTCGCGTGCTCAGTTTTCTGCTTCTTTCGAGGTGCAGGCCCCGACGCCGATAGATCCCATCCAGTCGTCTGCCATGGTACACCAGTGCTGAGGCTCGAACTCCCGCCCGTCAACGTTTGCTGCGCCGTACGGTTCGCATTGGCTGTTTTTCGAGTTGGATTGCTACTCATGCTCGCCCTGCTCCATGGACCAACCGTTTGCTGCCGCTAGATTGACATTATAAGCGGCAGGATCCGCATATAGGGCCACTTCAACGTACAACAGGACCATTGCGTGGGGCAACTATGGGAGTGGGGTCATTTTTCCATCTAGAAACACAAACAAGACAAGAGGATAAGCACTAAGTCACCAACAACTAAATATCCTGCAAAAAAAAACTAACAACGGCTGAGACGCGTCCCTTTGGTTCTTGGGCATGGAACCCGACCCTGGAAATCCGTGCATTACTTTTACCTGGCTTCGCTCTCCTTCGTTAAGCAAGGCGGCCATGAACGCAGTATTCGGGAACAGAACAAACCGACATGCACGAGACGATAGCCGTAGTGTGGCTCCAAAAGGCAATTGGCGGGCTCTAGCTGACCAAAACAACATTTGTAAACTACACGCCTAAGCCTCGAATCATCGTCACCTATAGCCGCCAATGTACAGCACCCGTGTGTTAACGAAGCGACCTAGAGCACCCAGTAATTGCCCAAACACAGATGTGGAAATGGAAAAAAAAAAAATTGTAATAGTGGCGCGCATATTTTACAACAAAGCGATGGTAGTGGCAAATGAGGGTGGATATTGCACAGCGCCACAACAGAATACAGCGCGATACAAGGCGAGGCGGGGACATCCTATCATAGACATGTCCAACAGCCAACAACAGAAGTCAAAGGAATAAATAGGGGAGAAGAGTTCGTGATGGGATATGCAAGCAGAGATAATGTATATGTGTGACAGAGAGGCATGCTCTATGCGGTGCGGGTCAAGGGCGAGAGGGTGGTGGTTGGGATGTCGGGATGTTGGAGCGAGGATCTTTTCGAGGGTATCCTGAATAGGTGGATAACGTAGCGATCGTGCAGATGAATGGTGATGTGATGGCAGGAGGGTGGGAAGGAAGGGGTCGGATTAATGGCGTTGTCTGTGGTCATGTATATCATAACAGTCGGTGCAGTCATAATAAAGAAGGCCGTTAGGGCATCTAACAGCCATGGTATAGGGAGTTCCGAGGGAATGTGTTTCCTGCCTGCGCCCAGGTTGTGAGGTTGGGATTGGTATACGCTTGAATATGTCTGTTAAACTTTATAAGCTGATCCCATAGGAAGCAAAACGAAGATAACCCTTACCGTTCGATATAGTCGGACGTGGGATGCGAGGGAGGGTCACATGTCATCCCGTTTTTCGTTCCTTGCCGCTGATATATCCGAATATAGTCGACATACATCTTTGAGGGGAATTTTAAATTTTTAAAGTCCTGCTTTTGGAATCCAGGTGCCATGCCCAAGTTCAGCACCATGTACTAGAAAAAGGTTAGCCGTCGCTCCGACAACGGACAGGAAACGAATCCCTTACCATCGGCTCCTCAGGAATTAAACGTCCACTGATCTGAGATATGGGATCGGGTCCAATAGATGCTGAGGTTATAGTCCATGATTGTACACCAGTGCTATACCAAGCGATGTAGCCATCCTGTCTCCGGTTCTGATCGAACCACCACTCGTATGCGTAGGTAGCGTACCCCTGATCGTTATAGTTCTGGTCTTCAGTGTAGGTGACGGCCGATATAGCCTGTTGGAACACGCCACCCTTGTACGTATTCAGACTCGTCTTGGTAGAATCGAATACTGTAGTAGCCGGCGACGAGTTTTCGAAGTCATATTTGTAGTTGTAAGGTGCGCACTGGAAACTCTGGGATACCTGGCCTTTAAAGATGGACACATCTACCTGCGCCTCAATGATATCAATTTCGGGAACCCCTCGCCCATTCGAGACCTTGGGGCCAGGATGATCGGATCCAGGACATGTGCATGCAGACAGACGTTGTCCAGGAAGGAAACTGAGAGGGCCATTGCCTGGCGAGCCCGTAGCAACTGCCTCGGGTGTACCGTCTCGTGCAGTTTGATTTGGGAAAGTTCCGAGATCGCATGCATCGTAGCTGTACGGCCACATTCCTTCTGTAGTCGCGCCGTAACCAGCTCTCCCCTACCAGCTGAAATGAGACCAATAATTAAGAACAAAACAAGTTTCACGGACAAGATTTCCCATCGACCAAACACCCGGCCACAAACCTGGCACCTTCGAATTCCCCGGCAAGCTCACCGACACTTCGACATAGCCAGTGTTGAAACATAGCTTGTTCCATGATTGCAACATACCTGAACCAATAACAAAATTAATGAAGAATGCTAGAGGATGAGGAGAAAGAGACGAACCGCTCTTGAAATTGAGATCGTTAATGGTTTCTTCTGTTAGTGTGATCACCAGCTTCCCGTCCTTCGTAGTTACGGCCTGCAGACCAATCAGTAATATCGCGGGCATAATGGCGTGGTAGGAGCTTACACCTGGGTCGTACCACTCCAGGTCAGCCGTCGGCCTGTTGGAAATAATCAGCATTGACTATAAGCATGAGAATCTGAAAGGGCGCACCAATAGTGTAAATCTACAGCCTCCCAAAATGGGTCATCGCCAGGGTAAAACGACCTTCCGTCAGTGTTGAATTCGTCGCTGTAGGCCAGGTTGTATTTCTTCCCGTCCGACCCCACGCGTGTAAAAGCAGATTCTGGAGTCTCTGGGTCTATTAGCTTTGGTAGACCAGGAAGATCCGGAATCTGTCCAGTCGCGTTAATTCCACCAATGTTGAACCCTGTGATTCGTGCAGGTAGGTGGGTGTAATGCCAAATGACTGGATACCCAGCAAAGAGCATTATCAGCCCTACCACGAGTACGACGAGAGCAGTAGCATTCGCCCAACCACGGGCAGAGAGTATAGTGAATGAGCTGTCGCCCCTGCCGTGTATTTCTGGATTGTGGAGTGCGTCGTCGAGGTCAGGATCCTTGTCCCACAAGTATTGCGGCACGGTGGACGTGTTTTGCATCGGAGCCTTCTCCCGTCCTGGCAGCATAGACCGCTCCGACGGCGAATGGCTAAATCTCGAGGCATTATATACACCGGCGTCTTTGCCATTGTCTGGATGATACTGCAGCTCGGTGAGAACGTAAAATTCGACCGGTTATCACATAAAAAACACACCGAATACGGCCCGTAACCGCCACCTATTGCTCCTGTAGCCACTCCGGCAGCTATTGCCCCTCGTCCCGACTGTGTAGTCCGGTGTTGATGGCTACCGACGGAGGACGTTCGAGCTGGTGGTTGTCGTGAACCATGGCGCGAGGCCGAGGAATGATTCACACCCGAACGTGGGCTCTGGGGGACGGCAGCATACTCTTGAGGAGCTACCTGCTGTGAACCTCGTCGAGGTCGCGGGGTATGAGACATGAGAGGTGATGGAGAAGCGTGAACAGCGCCTAAACTTGGTAGCCTCAGGTCTTTCTGGTAACCTTTCTCACGCTCCCCATCAACTTCAAACTTGAACGATTTCATCAACTGCCACTTCAACAGTCCAATTTGAAACGCCGAATCTACAGCGCCAAAAACATTGCAGAATTCCGCGAAGACCAAGACAGAATGCACCGACACCCCAACTCGAAGCGATTATGGAGACTCTAGCTAGCTAGTGCTGCGTTGAAGCCACGCGGGGTCCTATCGCCATCTCCACATGATGCTCAAATTATCACAGTTCAAATTTTACATTGATCATGTGAGTGACAGGCATGGAGAGCTCAGGAGTTACAGGGTCATTCCCATCTTTCCCAGTGACAAAGAGCGCTCTATTTGACATGACGCCTTCTAAACCCACGCGTTCGAAGCATCTTCGACGATGGGTCACCTCGTTCATTGCTCGCGCGTAACCTGCATGTATTACAGTCATTGGTCCGGAACCTACGACAATCTGCATGAAGAAGCCACCGAAACAAAAGCAAGCCAATTGAGAGCCTCCTGTTCTGATGCGGAGCCATGTCTTCCAACTTGACCTCAACGATAGCCAGACCAGGTTCAGACAGTAGCAGGATTGACAGCAACGTAGCCTCCGTCAATAACAATCTCCTGACCATTCATATAGCCTCCAGCGGGCGACGCGAGATAGACGACAGTACCCGCCATTTCCTGTCCACTAAAAGAATCTCGTCGCTGTTTAGTCGAGGAGCTCGACCGAGAATCGAGTACTCACGTTCCCGCCCTGGCCGCCGGTATTGGCAGGACGCCCTTCCCAACCTTATCTACCGCTTCCGGATTGATCTCGTCGTACGTCATCTCCGAAGCGTATACGCCAGGCGCGACTGCGTTGACGCGCACGTTGACTTTCTTGAGCGCGAGTTCTGTCGCTAGCATCTTTGTTAGATGTGCCGCCGCAGCCTTTGCGCTGTTGTAGGCGAACTGGATAATGACGTAGGTTCCCGCAGGCCTCGAAGACAGAGTTGGAACTCACATGCTCCTGAGCGAGTTTAATGACCCCGCTGATGCTGGTGATGTTGATGACTACAGATGAGTATCCTTCACTCTCCTTAGAACCGTTATCGAGCAGTCCTAAGAATGCAGTGGTGACAAAAAACACAGAGAATGTATTGATCATATACAGATCGGACCACTGGCCAAAGGTCTCGTTGTTGAACAACGCCTGCCCAAGGGTTCCTGCGTCCTTGAGTTCCGGTGCGGAGGGATCACCAAGGAAGGGGGACGTAGGTCCAACCTGGCCCGCGCTTGAAGTTTTTGAGACATCAGTACCAGTGCGGCGATTAGTTGGGTTGTGCAGGACGAACTTGTTTACCAGGACGTGTATCTTCCCCTCCTTCTCCTCTATAAACTTCCTTCCTGCTGTGATGCTGTCCTTGTCGGTAACATCCATCTTCAATCTGTCGAAGAAGGTCAGTATGTATACAAATCGCATGGCGACCCTAGAAAATCAACATACGGGATTATCGCAGCCCCTGCTTTCTGTCCGTTCCACGCATCGGCAACCTTCTCAAGCACATCTAGTCGCCGACCCGTGATGTATACCTTGGCGCCGCTGGCGGCGAGTCCTTGCGCGATGATAAGCCCAATGCCTGTCCCGCCACCAGTCACGACAGCGACTCGTCCTGATAAATCGTACAGAGCTTGCGGATGAAAAGACATGCTGGGGTATCAGATCAGCGGGGAAACGCGGAGGATGAGGAGATCCAACAGCGCTGGACGAAAACTCTTGCCATCTGGTGGGTTGAGTTACGGGCCGCCATCGGATTCGGATCTGTGTTTCTGGATAGGATTGTCGGATGTCGGCCGTCATGTCGGGCCGGCGATAGTGCGGGCTTATGGGATCTGTTCAACCAAGGCATGTATTATAACGAAGTACACGGATAATATATACAGATGTGTGAATGGTAGATCGGTAGCGAGAAAAAGTAAAAGCATGAAGACGATTAGCGGACAGGCCGATGAGTGTTCCGCCGGGGATTATTATAGGTAAGATGTATTTTTCCAGCTTGGATGGTCCTGGATGTGCAAATGGAGGTGACCAAACTGCGGAATTTCTGCCGTCTTGGGATGCCCCTTCCTGGTTCGTGGGTGGAGATTCAGCACCTGGTCTGCCATGTGTGGTCTTCTGACTACCAGTTGGCGCAGGTTTGGCAACGCGCACAAGACCGGGGAGACCATGCGTGGATCATACCATCCGTGCTCGATTCGGAGGAACCGAAGGGAAGGGGATATGGCGTATACGTAGAAGAAAGACTTGAGGCTTGGGAACACGAGGTGGCGGCGGTCAACGTCGATCAGGCGCAGAGATCTGAGGGATGGGGTGAGGACTAGGGTCATGAGGTGTGCGAGCTCGAAAGGAATGTCCGAGCCTTCGACGCGGAGGTGGAGGTGTTGGAGAGGGCCGAGGACGACGCGGCGAGTGACTGGGTGCAAACGAGTGGGGGCGGCTGACCTACGCTTTGGAGGAAAAGAGATCTTCAGCTCGACAAGACGGTTAGAAACTTCCAGCATGGAGATAACATCGTGCACGGCCTGGTGACCGACGCTAAAGCCGTGATGTGTGTAGTCCAGGTATGTTAGGTTTCCGAAAAGGGATGGCAGCCAGGTCAGCCTGATCCCGTCAAGCGTGACACTGCGAAGCCGCGGCGCAAAGCCAGAAAAGAGACAGAACTCTTTTGTGTCGTCATTTTCACGGTATGCAAGTGTCAGCTCTACCAGCGCCAAAGCCTGCGCCCTTCTGCTCCTCGAACAGCACCCGGAAAGGGCAGCGTTCCATAAATAAGGCGAGTAATCTGCAAAGATGATCTCGAGAGATCGCCAACGTCGGATGAGTGACAGCACTGGGTGCATATACCATTGGACAGTCATGGCATCAAGATGCCGACGTGCAGGAATTGGCCATCGCGTGGTGCTCGAGGGTAGCAGCTGAATGTCCAGTGCACATGCTCCAGCTCGACGTATTCGCTCCTTCCACATATCAATCTCTGGACCCAGCCTGATACGGCGCCATAATACAGGGGTACGCAGAGCTATTTCCCTCCATTTACTGCAGACATGCGACATGCTGACAGGGAGCATGGCATCGTCCTCGGAGCCAAGGACAAAAATGTGTGCTAAAAGCTCCACAGGAAGCCTGTGGATGAAATGGGCATGCTTGAAAACAGGGAATTGACCTCTTCGAAGCTGACGTGGTCTGCCGATGTCGTACTTGGGAACAGCAGAGAGATCGTTAAATGGTGAACACGATTGAGGCTTATCAGACGAGCTGAGAACCGCGGGTTACGTAGAGTGGCACGAGATACCTGGGATTGCTCACAATCTAGACTTGACCGCGTTCGCAAGGGAACGCGTGAGGGTCAGCGCCCGCCGTTGGGTTTTCTTCAGTGCAGAAGGCATAGGAAGGAGGAACCACGTCTCGAGCCCAGAACCGGTGCTTTATATCACAGCGTCATCGGTAAACTGCTCAGATAGGGGTTCCCTTTTGGGAGGGACAACAACTGGTCTCGGAGACCCAGGATCGGACAAAGGATGCATGTCATTTCCAAGCCCCGAATACCTGAAGAGCTGTGCAACCGAATCTGACCGGTATGAACGATGGGAATTGACCGTAATTGTGGATCGTTCACGCCAAACGCGCCAAGGAGACGGAGACAGTCGAGACAAAGCAGGCAGGCCTCAGGGGTTTTTCGTCGGTGAGAACTGTGGACATCGACAATTGTGGGCAAGACAGTTGATGATGCGAAGGAATGATGGTCCGATGTGGCTCTGCTGATGGATCACGTGATTGATCGAGACTAGCACCGCTCACAACTTGCCATTGGGAATCAGGAATTTACACTGCAGGTCCGCCAACCTCAAGTTCCACAACACAGCTTATTCTACGCGCCAAATTATCCTCCGACGGAAGTATAGCGTCCACATTGCTACGATAGGAGCCAGTCTAGCGGCGAACAACTCCCCCATTTGGCGACTCCAGCCCGCGTCATGGACGAAGCACAATCTCTGGAAGCCTTGGCCAAAGTGCTCAACGACCTGTCGGAACGGCCGTATGACGTAGACCTTCACATACAGCACATTCGCCTTGTTCGATCTTTAGAGGGCATGGAGGCGCAAGTCACGTCCGCTTTGGAGATGTTTGCCAGCTTCCTCGCGGTCAGCGACAATGTATGGTCAGTTCTGGTCGAGGAGAAACAGAACTCCGTGAACCTCCAGACGGCAGAGGGTGTGGAAGAACTTCTAGCACTTTACTCCCGGGCAGAAGCGGATTATCTGTGTGCGTTCGCTGTCTACTTAGGGTGAACATTTGAAAGACAATGAATACATTACAGCTATGCCGATCCTCCAAAAACACTTACAGTTCTTACTCGACAGCCACGAACGGTACTCCGGTGATGAGCTCAAGCCTGCCGAGCTAGGGGACCTGTTTTCCACCTCGTGGACCCGAACAGCGATCACAGAAGTGGTCAATAAGGGGATTGGGCACCTGACGAAGGTGATGTCGTTTGCTCCGGGGTTTCTGTCGCTCCTGACTTTCTGCAGAGTCACTTGCTTTGGGATCTGCAGCGTGATTGGGAGCTCCAGCAGTTGGAATCCGCTCTGGCGCTTGAGAAGTGTGTAATGGAATCTCATAATTGCCCTGCTCGCACCTAACGCTTTTGTAGAGGCTCTCTTGCAGATGCTGTTCAAATATTTTTCCTTGCCCGCCTGCGGCAGCCTCATACAGGTAGTCGATTGTAACGCTCAAATTGTCAATATATCAATCTGACAGATCCTCCCATCGCAGACTCAGAAGAAACCTTGCAATATTACTCGACCTTCACCACAAATCACCGACCCCCGGCACAGTATGAACCCCTCCTTATTGCCGCATCCAAGATCCGCGCTCAGGCTGTTAAGGCTTTCGAGCGCCGGGAACCGTTTGAAGCCACTCTGGTACGTCAAATATAGGCATCACTGCCAGCCCACTCACTGCTCGCAACTCCCAGGTCCAATCGAAATTTTCGCTTGACGCTTACGCCCGGTACCTTGCTTCCGAACGCCGAGCTAGAAATCCTGATTTGTTGGTGATGGGTGCCGTGTACGAACGAGCCATTGCCGAAGCCGATAAACGGAGATTCAACGGCGAACCCGGAGCTGAAGAGGCATTGAGAATGTTCTGGGTGGGATATGTTGACTCGCTGGTGAGTCTTAGTCGGATGTTCCCTCGCGCCTCTCATATTGCTGGGTAGCGCATCAATCAAGTCGACGAAGAAGCCCAATCAGCCGTGCTCAAGAGGGCTGCGAGGAGTGTTCCCGGTTCTGGTGAGGTGTGGGCGAGATACATCCGGTATCTTGTAAGCGTTCATAGTGCAGCCTTACTATCCCAGGCTCACCGGTAAACACAGGAGCGCCAAGATGAATCTGGGGAGGGTAGAGAGGGCGTTGCTGGTGCGTCGTTTCCAACACTCATCCCTCTTGGAAAACTAAACGATTCTGTAGACATCTTTAACCGGGCGTTCAATACTAAGCTGCTTCAGGCTGACGTTGAGCAGATTGTTCCTATCATCCTTGCCCGCGCAGGCTACGAGAAACGACGAATGGAAGCAGACCCAGATGGTGAGCACAAAATGCCACACCACAAAATACCACAACGTAGGAGGCATTTTTAACGACCTGTCCAGAGGAAGATGCCTTACCGACGCTTCTTGCGATTTTGGAAAATGGCATCGAAATGGTGCGCCAAGGTACTTAAGTACACAGTGTATATGCTACTTCCTCACTCAAACATGGTGAATATAGCTTCGAAAACCGGGGACGCCAAGTTACGACTTGAGAGATACCTTGCTGCGATGGTATGTCCTGCTCACCGTTGAGATGGACTTAGTCTGATGTCGAGCGTTTGCTTCCCAGTATGATGCGGTGACTCTGCACGACAGCGCTATAACAGTCTGGGAAACAGCAGCAAGATTTTATAAGACGAGTTACATCGCGTGGACATCATATACCGACGTTCTGATGTATATTTCTACTCTTCGTTTATGTTAAGTCTACTGACAATACTTTAGAAAGTACCAGCAGTACGACAAGGCACGCAAGGTCTTCTCCGATACCCATCTGAAGAACATAGACTGGCCCGAGGCCATCTGGGAAGCATGGATCGCGTTTGAACACCTCCATGGGTCCGTCGAAGAACTCGACATATGTTTAGATAAAATTGAGAAGGCGCAGTATCAAGTAAACTCGCGGCGCGCCAAGGCTAGTGAAGCTATCGAACTATCACTCAACCCTTCTGAACGCCGTCTCCACAGGAGGCCGAGAAGGCGTCATTTGAGGCAATGCAGACAGCGATGGAAACCCAGGCCTCCACACTCCCCGTGGCGGAAACTCCCGTTCCTAATGTAGACGTTGCGATGGACGTCGACATCCCGCATGAGCGGGGACTCAAGCGAGGAGCGGAGGAGGAACCCATGGAGGGGCATAAGAAACCCAGGATAGGTGAACATCCCCCGCTGTATTGAAGGATTTCGCTAATAGACATATGGCTCGTAGAACAAAAACCTCCACCACCCAAAAGGTTGGTACTACCTTCGCGTATTATCGTTGACGGGCCTTGTTATATTCTGATTTGCAACGTGTTGATCAGGGATCGAGAAAACTGTACGGTGTTCGTCGGAGATCTCTCTGTGGGCGTTACAGAGGACGAGCTGGCGGACCTCTTCAAAGACGTATGTCCTCGTCTGAAGTTATCGAGGAATAGCTCACAGTGTAATAGTGCGGCAAAGTACGGGAGGTGAAGGTCACTGAGTTGCCTAACGCGCTAGTCGCGACCGTCGAGTTTTTCGAGAGGGTATGTCAAAGCGTTTCTGTTTTAGGTCCGCGATTTGACTTCTAGATAATGCAGGACAGTATACCTGCAGCTCTGACCAAAGATAAGAAACGGATACGAGACCAGGAAATAGCTGTTCATCTCGCATGGAAGTCTACACTCTACGTTACCAATTTCCCCGAAACAACGGACGATGCTGCCATCAGAGGTCTCTTCGGCAAGGTAAGTAGACATTTGTTCCTCTGGGCTCACCTGTTGCTCACGGCTGGTAGTACGGGACGATCTTCGATGTGCGGTGGCCAAGCAAGAAATTTAAGAATACAAGACGTTTCTGCTATGTTCAGTTCACGTCCCCGGTTCGTACAGTGCATTGAGCTTACGTATCATCGTTTTGACATATGTCCCTCCAGGCTGCCGCCGAGGAGGCCCTCGAACTCCATGGTCGCGAACTCGAGCCTAATCAACCTATGAACGTTTTCATCTCAAACCCAGAACGAAGAAAGGAGAGAACGGATCAAGACGCGAACGAGAGAGAGGTGTACGTCGCGGGCCTTAGCAAATTCACTACGCAAGCCGATCTCAATAAACTATTCAAAACGGTACGTCTCGATTTAATTTGCGCCACGTGTCCACTGAGTAACGATTGTAGTACGGAGCCATCAAGGAAATCAGGATGGTGACCGACGAAAAGGGCCGTTCAAAAGGTTTCGCATTCATCGAGTTTGAACAAGAGGTCAGTTTTCCCTTTTACTTTTGTTGGCTGTCGCCATTCTGATGAAAACTTCAGAAGGATGCATCGGCAGCTCTAGACGCCAATAATTACGAGCTAAAGAAACGACGCATCGGGGTGACGCTCGCGGATTCCCGTATACGCCGAACCAAGTATGTATTTTCTGAAAGTTCCTGTCTCGAGCCGTTCTGAGTTCTTCGCATGATATAGAAACGCTCCCGCAAGTTCTGGACTCAGCAAAGCGGCGGATGTTCGAAGTAGGTCTGTGAGAATTCGAAATCTTCCCGCGGGCGCACAAGAGGGCCTACTGCAGCAGACACTTGAGAAGATTGCAGCTGTCAGACGAGTTGAGGTGTTCCTGGACTCGCATGAGGCAGTTGTAGAGCTGGAGAACGCGGCCGTCAGTCCCGTCATTTGCTCTATTGGTTAAATTATTAATTGTCAATGTTTAACAGGAAGCGGGTAAACTCCTCTTGCGGACAGAGCCGACCATCTTCAGCGACAATACGTTGCAATTCTCTGAGGAAGGTCGCGATGGTCCAGTACGACCAGCTGCCCCACCCCCAAAAACGGGTGGCTTGTTTGTTCCACGCACGGCGGTATCGCGTCCAAGAGCTGGCTTGGGTCATGCGCGAAAATCCGCTGCACCTGTAGCCTCCTCGAGCTCTGCTCCTTTGTTGCAACCGGTTAGGGACTCTCACGCCCGAGGGAAAGGACAGGACGATTTCAGGAAGATGTTGGGAGGGCAATGAAGTAGATACTATTTATAGAACAATATTGATCCAAGATCTGTGCATGACGCATGGCATGACTACCCACGTGTACGGTCGATCATGGTCACCTTTCATCGAGGCGTTTTGTTTCTTGGTCTCCTACGATAACCAGATTGCTAGTTATACAGGCCTCCCTGAGCTTTGATCTGTCTTAACCTATGGAAGTAGAGTCTGAGGTTCAAGAATCGACTACACTTGTCTTTGAATGGACCCTCAAAGGCCTCAGGAACCTCTTTGATTCAACCAAGGGCGATTCAAAGTCAAAGGTAACGAAGTCTGTTCGTTTTGGGGGTGGCCGTTGGCAAGTACGTGGTTCTCATACTCGAATGAATTCTCCTAAGCTCATCTGGTCCAGATTCTTTTCTACGCAAATGCCGGGACCTCGAAGGAGGGTTCAAATTCCTCTGACAGCGGCTTTGTCAGTCTCTACCTTTCTTGCGAGGTAATAACGTATATCCTTCTTATATTGTATAAAGACTGATACTGCTGTAGCCTACAGCAGAAGAGAAGGAGGCAGCCCTAGCTGATGGTGGAAAGTACGTCATTGGGCTATTGCGCGACCTTGTACATCGCTTGTTTATGGATCGTATCCTACACAATCACCTACAGATGGGTTCGAGAAGGAATATTTAAGTTCAGTTTTGAACTGCGAAAGTAGGTCGCTCCCAATTGCCGTACAGCCGCAATCGCCCCTTGACACACGGTCAGTATAGGAAAAACGGTTCTCTATAATCTCAAGGAGGCACATAACCATTCGTTCTCTCACAAAGTGGGTCAACGTCATAGTTCCATATCATCTCCCTGCTGACGTCTGAGCTAGACAGCGAATTGGGGATGGCACGTTCCGATCCGTTGGCCGAGCTTTGTACGTTATTAACATGTACTTCCAGGGCGCAATTTGCGAAAAGGGACAATGTGTACTATACGCCGCACGGAGTCAAGACGCATGATGCATTTGTTATCATTTGTACCATAACGTCTTCTCCTGCACCCCCTCCTCCAGCACCGACTCATCCTCGGCAGTCGGTCCCAAAAGGGCTGCTTGACACCGTTGGGGCCCTTCTCGACGATCCCGTTTACTCAGACGTAGAATTTATCATACCTGGTCGTACCGGAAGATTAAAGTCGGCTCGTCGAATCTGGGCTTCTCGAAAGCTACTGCAGCGAGCGGAATATTTCGAATCCAGTAAGCGACGTTGTCATAGCCAACATAGCATAGGTCATGACCCGACCCCCTTCACAGTGTTCTCCTCTGGTTTTGCGGAAGGATCTCCTGAGGAGTCGCAGACTCTAGTGGGTGCACAGCATGCGCCAAGCATTGTCGACTCGGATGCGAACCTCGTCATGAACGAGTTGGAAGACTCAGACGACGAAGAGGATACAGATACAGACACATCGCAGCACGAGATTGAACCTAGGTCTTCTCAAGTATCACTTCCTTTGGACTCTTCGGCTACATCCATCGCGGAAAATGCGATGGATGATGATGATGACATCGAACGAGTGGGCGAAGAACGGAACGTTCGCGCCAAGTTGTCTCACCCATCCAGCCCTCGAAGCAACAACGTGGCTGCGCTCCCATCTCGCCCTCCAGATCTACCAACAACTTCGAAGTTGACGGTGGTTGTCAAGGATGTTGCATATACCACATACTTAGCACTCCTCTACTATGTGAGCCTTGCCTCTAGTGGCTGACCGTCGTCTGACGCGGCTCTCTAGCTATACACGGACGCAATCGTGTTTGCCCCATTGTCATCCTCGTTCATCGTAAAGAATCGAACGGCGGCGATGTCAGCTTCGACTTCGGCTCAGCCTGCAACACCGTCCGATGCACATGGCCATACATCTACCCAAAAACGCACTTCACAACAGGATTGTGCGACTTCGAGGCGAGAGTGGATCCAGGAGTGGCAGAGAAACCACCCGGGACGGCCTGCACCATGCTCTGCTAAAGCTGCATATAGGTTGGCGGATCGTGAGCTTGTCTATGTTTGTTCATTTTCTAGTACCTGATGGGAATTAATAGGCTTCGATCTACGAGAATTAAAGGAACGAGCGTCACAGGTACAGTAACGAGTCAGTGCTTCAATATCAAACGTGCGGCTGACATATATGTAGCACATTTTCAAATCTTTTACTGTCGACAATATCGCCTACGAAGTATTTTCTCCTTTTGCGGCGGCATTCGACGAGATCCGTCAAGTATAGCGTTTGTTCATTCGTTTAGATCGCCATTCTTAACCTTGTCTTAGGTGCAGGTCAATTTCTTCCTCGCGCACTGGAAGGACATCCGCGCGTCGGACGCCATGCGTAATGTTTGGAAGCAAATACGGAACGGTCGACACCCAGGGTTTGAAGAAGGTCTGCAATATCTTATACCTCACTTTCGAATATGCCGTAACCCATTTTGTAACAGTCTGGCCAGTCATTGCACTCAGCCTAGAATTCAAGCCTCCACAACAAACTACTACTGAAACCCCCGAAGCGGCGGGAGATGTGACCCGCTAAGCTTCTTGTCAAGGGGCCTAAGATTGTATCAATATTGAGAACGACATGCTAACGACCTGTGACGTTGATACCTACCACAAATGCTACCTCTTCAAAAGAGCTCGACCGAGTCGTAAACGAAGTTGGGGCTCAGGAATACATCGCCCGAACTTCCGCTGATGACATTGATTTGGATGGTGTTCGAACCAGCGATTAAGGTGCCTGAAAGCAGGAATGCAAGTCAGAAAGTTACCACATCCGTGCGCAGGAAAGCTGACCTGAAGGGATTGCGTAGTCGTCTTTCATGAAGAGCCGGCAATGAATCAGAGAGCAAACGATGTAACGTTAAAATAGGATACGTACAGACTTGGTTGAGACCACGCCAAGTGCCACGAGTAACGCTTTAAAAAATCGGTTTTAACATGTGCAATTGCTAGAAGGGAAATCGTGCCGCTCACCCGCGGGAGTCCACAGCAGGGGGCGCTGGAAGCGGACTCAGTGCTACCGATCATTCACATAACATTGGTGCTGCTTACCCGCAGGCGCACTCGAAATCCACGAGTTGACTGTGATCTGGGGTCGGCCACCGGCGAAGGCCTCCGTTGCACGGATGCGTAAAGTCCGAGCACCTATGGCTGTGTGAATCCAGAGTTTTCTAAAATAGAATGAAGCATAATAGATACCGATTTGCGAAGAGGATGCCGTCCATTTGATCGTAGTGGGGTTGTTCACCTGGGTGCTTCTTTTTGAGACGGAAGGTTCGCGGGAGCTGGATATGTACTTACGCCCTTGAATTGCGCCATTGGGAAAGAACCGACAGAACTGGAGCCAACAGTAAATGTGATAGGTCCCCAGTTGCTCATTCTCGAGTCAGACCTTCGCTGCTGTCAAGCACAAACCTGCGACAGATGATGCATGAGGAACTCACGGATGCATGGTTTGAATCTTGTCAGCGTTAAGGAATCTACATCGGTCATTGTCTCAGAGCGAGCTATGCTGGCACAATGATCTATCACCAACCCTGTCGGCGTCCCGTCAACGGTACCGATTGACCATATGGTCGTCGGTCGGTTCAGAGACGAAGTCAGGCTCAACGAGGTGGTTGCTCCTGCTCGGACGGTAACGCTCCCTGTACCAGCCTCGACCTCTCCTTGGTAAAGAGTTGCAGTGTACGTTCCTGGTTTCATCAAGGTGCGGCTGAAACTCCCTCTGAGAAAGATGTTGTCAGTCGGCAGGGAATTCGACATAATGGACGCGCACATACCCGGAGCCTGCGACCCAATACTGGGCGGCAGAGTTCTGTGGCGGCATGAGATGTGAGTTGCTTGGGATGCAGAGATAATGAAACACCTTCGCACCTTGAATCCGATGGTAACGGCGGGACCAGAGAGGGTACCTGAGTATGTGCCAGAGACGGTGCCACGACCGGATGCCGGCACATATCCCTGTAGACCGAGACTGTCCATAAAGCTGGTGTCCAAGCTTGCTGAAGGGGCTGAGCCGGTTGTGATTGCCAACGCGTAACTTTTTTCCGAGTCAAGAGAATATCCCTAAGATTAGAAAAGAAAGGTCACTGACGGTCCAAAGAATCCGGTGCGGTAGGCCTCAGTTTGTTCGTGTCCAGAATTCATGTACCAGTACAGTTCTTGTTGGGCACCACCTTGATTGTTGATGTCTTCGGTGTAAACACATATTAGGTGATCTATCTCACGTTTGTGGGACAAAGGAATCGCATACCGCGGAAGAATGGTCCACCTGAGGTAGTTTCATAGCTGACACTGGGAATAATCATAAAGGCGCCGACACCAGAGCCAGTGACTCCATGGACTTGATCACGAATGAACGGAACCTGGAGGAGCGAAAAGGTTCTTACACCGCTTTACGTTGTAAAAAATAGGCACTCACGCTGGAGTAGAATTTGGACCGCGTCTGGCCACTGACTAGGAAAACATCAGATCCCTCGATGGCAGTGCCCCCGTTGATTTCAGCGTTGGGATGGCCATTTGGCAAGGCTGATTTTGAAAGACGTGCAATGAAGCGGAGCTCGCCAACGCTCGGCTCTGCGGAGGCAAATGTGCCGATGTAGAGGGTGTTGATACCAGATCGAATGATGTAGTAATGTGTCTTTTCACCAGTTTAACGACAGGGCCTCCCCGGTAGATATTAGATATCCGGGAATTAAAACTTACAATAGTACTCGTTTTGATAGTTACAACCCCAATGTTATTAGCAACAGAGGAAGTTACGGTGGCGGACCCTAGTAAGAGAGTTCTTCAGTATTAGGACTGTAGATGCAAACTGTGCCAAGTGACCTAATCCAGAGCTCAGTTGGGTGAATTTCGATGAATCCTGAAGCTGTTTCCCGTTGAAGACCAAAGAAGTGATATCTCCGTTGGCCACGTTAACTATTCATCGCCGCACGTCATTCACATGACTTAGTCCGGGTGACGGGTGTGTCCACGTACTGGTCGTCACAAGGCCTGCTCCAGTGTCGACGAGGAGGTTACTGCCAGAGGTTGTGATACCGAAAGCAGCGAAAACGGCCGGAAGGCAACCTAGTAAAGAGCCAACAAGAAAGAGCCTCATGGTGATAGCAGAATGTGATTCGGCCAATCGCTGATTCTGTTGTCTCTTATACCGCCTCTGGCGTCGCGGATTTTCCTCGTGAACTGAAAGGTTCCGAACCCAGACAGCATACCGGGCGCGCGGCGCTAGGTTGTCCAACGTGATTCAGGTAAGGGATCTGAAGCCGGGCCGCCTTTCGACGATGGTCGCGATTCAGCAGGTGGCGTGGTCTCAAAAATACAACGTATGCCTAGATTATTGGGAGGTGCCGAGGTGGTTGCAGGTGGGTACACGTCGTTGAATGGCGGGCCGGAAGGAGCACATCTTCCACTGAATTAGCAGGGTAAGAATTAGGAAGAAGCTGGCTATGGATCCTATGACGTGGGGCAAAGTCAGGAACAACACGAGAACTCTTCAATGTAACCGATGCTTGTGAGGCTGTTCCTATGGGATGCCGGGAAATGTAAATCTCAGACCTTTGCTTTTTTATACTTTTCCCCACTGGACGCCCCGAATATTGGATGACTGTTACAGTATACTCCTTGCATGGCCTCAAAAAATAACAGACCCCTCTGCACAGTGTGGGTAGTATCGGACACTGACCGAGCGGAAGATCAAAAAGTTCACCATATGTAAATCGTTTCACGCCCTCCCAACTTTGGATATAGATATTCCTTATACTTGAGACATAGCGCTGGGGTGCATGCCTCGGAAAATTAGGTCCAGAAGGTTTAGGTGTATACAGTAATGTAAGAACAACACTGAGCTATATTTTTAACCGTAATAATTTCTCCGAGCCGCTTGATGTCATGACAAACCTGTACATTTCATACTTTTCCATCCCTCATTGACAACCACTGCAGATACCCATAAACTGACATTACAAGCTGCTTTATAAATATCGTGGATAGTTGCCCAAATATTTGGTAGGCAACATTGGATGTGGATGCGGAATAATTCACGATTTACATATCGAGAATTCCTCATACATCGTGACACATGACAGTACCAGACAGTCGCTAGATCTTCTGCAGGTTGTCCGTGAATATATTTGATCGTAGGATCCCACATGTCCTACCGAAGATAATACGAGATATAGCGAAATCAACGAGGGTGAAGCAGAGCGGGCCGCCCGCCATGTATGCTAGCTACTAGAACAACTGCCAGCAGTCAAAAAAATTCGCTTGTTCTCAGGGCAACAGATACAAGACGAGTTAAGGTCTGATCACGCAGATTAAGACGGCTTCACTCGACACTGGTCAGGCTGCCGCGGGATGTGGTCTCCGTGCCTGCGACGCTCGTCCCTCCATCATCATCGTCGTCGGCGTCATCTCCATCTCTATGAATCAGGGATCTGGAGTTATCGGAGCGTGCCGAAAGCCCCCTCGATATTCCTTGCGCGAGGAGAAGACCTTGGGTATGGCGTTTGAGTGTACGCAAGTAGGACTACGGCGGTCACGAATCACCATTCATCGAGGGACGGGCGGACGTGCGCGTTGGTGTCCTAGAATTGTCGACAAAGGAGGCTGTCAATGGTGTTTCTAGACTACCTGTGTAGTGGTTATGACCTATAAGGCCGGCGTGACCGTGGTCATGATCGTGCTCAAGGTCCTGGTCGACCGAGTTGGTATAGTAAGCATCTGCATCCTGGGGTGTAGATGACCGGAGATCCTGTTGCGAGTGGTCATAGAGAGTGCGAGTAGCAATAGTTTCCTGATTCCATTTCTCTTGTTCCTGTCGTCGCCATTCCTCCAGTTGCTCCGAACTGAATTGCGAATCAGAATGTACATCAGCAGGAACGAAGAGTTCCTGCTCCTCATATTCTTCCGCGGCCTCCTGAAGTTCCACGGGTGTTGATCCAGGCAGACGGTCCTCTGGCTGGGGTGGAATTCTATGGAGAAGGCCAAACCTGGGCCAGATTCGAGCGGTGTCAGCGTTGAAGTCCATTTTTCGGATCTAACGAAATATCCGTACCCAAATACGCATCCTAAAAGCCCTTCACCACCCCAGTGTCGATTCGGGATTAATACAACCTCTCTAAGCGCGCTGGGAGTGATTTCAAGTCAGATGAGGAGCGAGAAGGAGCACTAGGCACGAACTCGAAGTCGTGGGAATATACATATACCCTTAACGGTTTGTCAATATGCTTAGAAACACAATTCGTAAATAGTTTGAAGGACTCCAGGTGGAAAAGCGGCTTACCGCTTCAACAAGATCGTAGAAGTCGTTTTCTGCACCGAGGACTCCTCCAGACCAACCTGTTCCGAAAGAAATGTCATTCAAAATTTCTTCGTCCATCGGTGTGTAGCTTACCAAGGATCCAGTCGCCCATAGGTACAAGACCTGCACTTTCCGCAGGGCTACCCTCAAGCACGTCCAAAACATGCCAAACATTCTCCGTCGCCGTTTCCGGTTCACACATCCTCATACTTAGACCCAACAGCGACGGTTGAGGGGGAGAGCCACCAGAATGGGGTATTGAGGTATCTGATATTTGCGACCAGGCGCGCGAGGGCTTGATCTGAACGACTGGTCGTGCACTCAGCGCGACGTGTACACACGAACAGCACGGTCGTACCTCTCGTCGCACGGCTCTTACCATTCCAAACCAGGAGATTTAGAATGCGTCCCTCATGTTGCTCGACAATCCTCTCTAGCTGAGAGGCATCGATGGTGTTCTCATGAGACAGTGCGTCTCCTTCAAAGCCAACGACAAAATCAAAAAAGGGCTCAATGGTCGTTTTAGAGGCCGGAGACGATGGAGTGACTCGAAGGACGTGTAAAGCGCGCGACGGCGGATGATGTTGAGAGGTAGACTGGCTGGCACCCATGTCCTGTGCCTGAATACGACAATGTAGATGCGAGGTTGCAAGGTGACACGCCTTATAGATGCCCCTACCAAATTGGAAAGTTGATCAACAAATAACAATAAACTCTATCCAATGGTCTGTGGCGCTCCTGGATTTCAAGTAAATTATGTGGTCCTCCAGCCGAGCGATATATCTCAGCACTATTCGTTTTATCTCCGCTACGTTGAAAATTCACAGGAATATTGTATTGGTTCGGGGCCGTCAGTCTAGCGCACACAACTGCGACGCGCCCGACCCAGCACAATGACAACGAGGTCTACATGTTGCTATAGGTTCAAATCGATAAGTCCGCATGTTAAAGAAAGTAAGCATCTTATCGCGGTCATAAACCAGATGCACTGTGAATGGAGTTATGAAGATAATCAGGGTGGGCCATTCGGTGAATATGGCACGGACGTTCAGAATACTAGTACAAGGGTATAATTTACCTTCCTAGCTATCAACCCTCTGCCCATGAATAAATGCTGCATAACTTGAGATACCTCGGGAAAAAACACGACGACAGACTCGCATCACGTCCGGAATCGATATTTACGCCGGTCTTAAAACTGCTCGTGCGGGATTCCTGCAAGGGGAGTCGAAGGAAAAGGGCAGCCTGACGCGGCCGCCAGCTCTAAGAACGCAGGGACGTAATTTTTGCCCGCTAAGTACAAGGCACTGTCTTTTAGAGCCGCCCTCCGGTCTCAGTAAGCCATTTCCTAGGTTATTCCGCCATGACATTCCCTAAATTGCAAGGGATAACCGCCAGTGGCCACATCGCTCGATCCAGTCGTTATCCGTCAAAAGACTTGAGGCCCCAGGTTCCTGCTCAATATACACATTTCCGCCGCTGGCTTTGAATATCACCGAAGAGTGGCCGTGGAAGCGAGACCGTCTGACAAGCCAAACTGTGTTTCTCCGCCACTAGAAGCTACCCCAAAGTGGTCCCTGCCAGGGGAACTGGAAGCTTATTTGTTTCGGCGTCGGAGTACTTTCCCGACAGTGGGCGAGTGATTCAATGGTGACTGCAGCAAAGTCGTTAGTCAAAAGCTGTACGGGGGTAAAATAAGAAAACTCTGCTAAGGACATAGCAGTGTCTGAGCACTTGGTAATAGAGGGGGGGGTCGGGTAAGAGTACGTTTCTTCGTGCAAATGAGATTATCAGAGGTCTGGAACGCCCGAGAACTTGGCGGTGTCGTCGGGACCCCGTTTCCCCCGCAGAGTTCAACCTGGTCAAAAATCCCAGTGTCATAACGCACGCGATTACCCGCTTTGCGTGCAGAATGCTCTCAGTGCATCGATCTCGTTCGTCGCCAGTTCCGTATAAGTCCTCTGCAACGTTTGAAATTGTGAGGAGATACCCGCAAGCATCCCACATCTCCGGAGAATTAGATTTTGGAAGTTCTCAGTTCAAACAGGCCTGAGGAACACGTCAGGGTAACTAATTTGACGGTCAACCGGTGGATCCCCACGGGATCCTGCCTATCACAGCCATCAGAGAGAGTTTGTGGGGACCAATCACTTACGCGGATACAAAATCAGATCTTGACATCACCAAGCGCGACTTCAAAATGAATTTTCCTTGATGTCGACTTGTTGCGATGTAGGACGTAGGACTAAGGTTTCGGCTTTCGTGGTCGTAGAGTGCGTAGGGAGTCCAATCCTAAGCGATCCGATGTTACGAACGGAACTAGTAAACCAGAATCCAAGTCGGGCGAGGTTCTCCACCGCCGGTAGATGGCAGAAGTAAGGAGAAGTGTGGGGAAGTGCGGGGTAAATTGTTCTTCCATGCTCAGAAATGACAAAAGAGCGTTGACAGGCTTTTGACAGATCTTGAAGCCCTGAGACGTATGACCAGGACAAGTTCTTGAACGCCTGTTATGACTTGAGCCTGATTAAAGGGATCAAATCACAGATCTAAGAAGAAGACTGACGCAAGGCATCCGCGCGGGCGGATGAACTGCGTGCGCCCTTAGCCGACGAATATCCGAAACCGTCGTGTGGCATCCAAAGAAGTCGGGTCCGAGAGGCTTGAACGACGATATCTACACATCAGAAGAAAGCATACGCCAGAGCGTAGAAGTGACATCGCCCGGACCATCTTTAGAGCAGTGCGTTCCGTCCTACGGAAGAGGTAGTCGTATTTTTCTAGATGCGAAAATGGCACGCATCGAATCGTAATGGTAAAGGAATATCGAGCCAAGCCAGACGCTATAGAGCGTCAAATAAGGTTCAAGTCATTGCAAATGTCAATTAACGACTGCCGGGGAGCAAGTATGCGATGCAAAGAACTGGTCAGTTCTAGTGAGGCTGAGTGAGCACATCATTATCAACCACCAGAAGACTCACATTCTCGGAAGTGAAGCGAATTTCTGCTGCACTGTTTTATGGCTCTCCGGATGTTGAACTGACCCCATGGTGCGGCACGTAACGGTGTCATCTACACAATCTGGGAACCAGCTTCTTCGATTGGCAGGGACTACCGATTGGTTTTATCATAGCAGTTCTCTCAAAGTGTCAGACCAGCAAGATGCGCACGGGCGGAGGAGGATGAATTTCCCCAGAAGCTTCATTGCAATTGAGTAGTTGTGAGCAAGTCTTGCGCGTCTGGTCGGCGCGAGGCCGATTTCGAGTCTGAGTGACGTCACGCATGTCAGCTCATGAGTTGTCACGACACGTGACGGTGAACTTTTTTCCCGGAATTGACGAACAACCATCGTCTTCTCCAAAGTAACCGCTTGCAAGCCGACGAGTCGCCTGGGCATTTTCATTCCGGGAGAACAAGACAGGCTCACGGAATGCGGTGAGAACTCGGCGCTTTCCATTTGTTTTTTGCGTGTCTGACCATTCAAATACAGTTGATCTATGTCCTTTTGTCGCCCTTTACTTTGCCCAGTCCACACCCCGAAACTTCCTCTCCAACAAGTTGCCACCCGATACGCATATGCTCCTCCTACCGCAGAAACCAGAGTCAGGACTATCAGACCGGGTGTTCGCCTTTCGGGAGGGGTGCAAGCTCGAGACAGGTCCTCAAAAACCACGTCACCGCGTGTCCTTGCGCCATCGTCGTACATACCGAAGCGCGCTATCCCAAATACCGTTTCCCAACAGGAAACCACCGGAAGTCTCCATACGACTCATGAGTACATGAAGTTGCGCACCAGAGACCGGCGTTTGGTAGCCAATTTACCCGCAGCTGCGTATCTCCACGTCATGGCAGAAGCCCTCGAACATAATAATTCCAAGTTAGCTGAAAGAGTGGTTCTGGATGTCCTGGAGGTATACCAGGGTGGAGACGTTGAGCGGGAAAATATGCTTCGGACGATTCTTGCCAAGGATATCTCGCTCCTAAGGCATCACGTTGTACTTCAAATGCTTGAACACCTGAAGTCTTCGTCCCCTGCTGGACTGAGTTCTCTAACAACCGATTCTATTGGACGACTGGCTAGGATGATATCGGGCAGTCCTAGGATACGGGATTCTGACCGCCCTTTGCTTCGAATCGTGTACCCCCTCCTTCTTGAGCGACTCGGAACCCTTCGTGGTCCAGTAGGCGTTGACGCCATCAATTTCTCGCCTCACAGAATCATTTACGCGTCTTTCTCCGTCACGCGCAAACTTCTCTCCATGTCATTCATCCGACACGCCGTCGACCTTTTTCAAGCTCTTGTGGAGTCGAGATATATTCCTGCGGAGGCCCTCCAAAGCGCCAACTCCTCCGGCAAGGATGTCGAAGTTATAATCACAGCTGCCTTAATCAAAGCCAGCCTTCATTGGAACTGGCGCGCCTTGGCCGCATGCTTCCTGATGGGTTCCCAGACGTTCCCCTTCCCTCCTGAAAAATATATCACCGACCTTACTATTGACGTCATTTACGCTCTCCTTGATACCCCCACTTATAGGGACATCCGCACTTGCGGACACCTAATTCGCCAAATACACCAGCACATGCCCATTCCGCCTAGCATCATTCGACAATTCTATAATAGCGCCGCTGCCGTCAATGCCAAAGATGAGGCAGAGCAGCTATATGCTTTCAGTAGAAGCCCTTCTAGATGCCGAACACACCACTATCCCCCGCCTCAGGGCGTCGCGTTATCATGGCTGATGCGCCATCTAGCGACCACGAGTTCCCAGACTCACCTAGCAAGGACGCTTGCGAAGGAGGTTGTGGATGACAACCTCGCGATTCCGCTTCCCTTCCGAGCACAGTTTATTGCATTGACTGCCGCTCAAGGTCATGGAAGACTTGCTCGGACTTTGTGGGAAAGATATGCGACGGCAGGGGACGCGGCCGTTGTGGTCGGTGACTCTGCACTGATGATACGCATGGTCAGCCTTTTTTGGAACATTCACACTCGGGCAGAGGCGGAGCTGAGCCGTCTACAAGGGGGTGAACGCAAAAAGGCAGGGAAGAGAGTCGAAGGGGACTTGAGAGCCCGCTCAGAGGATGCAGCCGAGTTTGTGGAGCGCGTCATGCAAACGTTCAGGGCTCAGCACGCGCCTCTAGCTACTGCACAGCATTGGGTGTTGACCTCACTTGCCAGAGCATGCTTCATTGTCGGGAAAATTCCGGGTGGCTTTGCCGTCTTCCGACTTCTGCTGGACCGCAAAGAAGTACCCGATATGTATGACGCTAACGTCGCTTTAAGTGCGGTGGCTCAGCTGGACCCACAACTGGCAGCCAAAGCGATTGGGCGAATGACGGAACTTGGTTTACAACCCGATGTGGTTACCTTTGGCGTCGTCCTCCACCATGCTGTCCTTCGGGGTGAAAGGGAAGAGGTGCGCTCCCTGATCCAGCGCATCCGTGGCCTGGACGACAACACTATTTCCCTCAGGACCCTCGCTAGTCTCGTGCATGCAAGCCTTAGTTTACTGGAAAATGAGTCAAAGGAAAAGATGCGGACGAAATTGGGCAACATCCTCCACCTGATCAAATCCTTTCCCGAAGCAAACATTGCGTCCTCCTCGCAGATAGCCAAATCCCTTGTTTACGCTTCCCTTCGTGCGGGAGACGGTCCGCTGGCGTACAAACTTTGGAGGCTTTTGTTACACAGGACTGCCGAGTGGGGAGACAAGGAACAACGGGATTTGCGCCACCGTATTGCCAGGCTCCTTCAGCAGCCTGGATCCGGATTGAAGGCACGACTCAGACGCGTTATGCTAATACAACTTGGCCAACGTGGATAGCAGAGTACTCCGATGAGAGGGTGGTTTCACGAAGCCGTGACGGAGTGCGTCTCGGGGGACTCCTGGGTCGCCGCGGTCTCCTACCCCGTCAATGCATATAATTAGCGAAACGGGTTTTCGTTCACGTGGCTTAAGCTGCCAGGTATCGAAGGATCCACCGGAAGGTTGATGGACCTTCCATTCGGACTTGACAAAAAATGCCGCAGATCGCTTCCAGTTGCAGGGAAGGCCGTATGTCTGATGTGGATCAAAAAACAAGTGAAGGAACGAGCCGAGGTGCTGGTTCCGGAGATAGGCCGGGAGGTTGGTAGCAGTGTGAACGGATGTGTTCTCGTGATAGATTCCATGTTGGGGCATCCATGCGCATACTGTTTTGAGTCGAGGATTTGTAGAGAGGACGTCCTGATTGAGTCGCATATAAATCATAAAGAAGATTTGAGTTACATAGCGCCCGAATCGCAAACATTGGCACGGGGACAACAAACAGCCAATCTCTTCAAAACGCGAGCCCGACAGTTGTCAGAAGGCAAAGTACCCCGCATTTCTCAAAATCGCCCTCTCCACACGCCATGCCTGCAGCTCGTCCCAAGAAAGAGAGTAGTTCGGCCACGCCTCCTTCCGACGACAGCCGTCCCAAGGAATCACAGTCCGAAAACAGCAAGAGCAAGAGAAAGTATGTGATAGTTGCCCCGATTTTTCTCCGTGCCTGCTTTCTATGTTCGCCCTCTTCACCCCGCATTCCCCACACTCCGTCTCCCCGCGTCCAACTTCTTCTGTTTCCACCTTATCTATCTTCATGTCATTTCCAATCTTTGTCTTGCCGAATGAGAACTGACGCCCCTTCCTTTGCTCCTGCTAACAGGAGGCAATCTCAAAGTTTGTCTCAGCGTCCCCAAGCCTTGATTATATTTTTTTTAAATTCGTTTTTCACTCAGGTTGTGATGCCTGTCGCGCTCGCAAGGTCCGATGCGCCAGGGAGAACCCAGACGATCCCAAGCAGTCCTGCAAGCACTGCATCACGCTAGGCATCCCGTGCACGTACGATTACCAGCCCAAAAAAAGGGGCCCACCCAACCTGTAAGCATCTATCAGACTGCGATCGAGCCCGTAGTGACCTCCTGTTGAGCTATCTACGGCGCCTGCAAGAAGCCGCGGCAGCTGCTTCGGCGACGCAACCTGAGGAGCGGGCGGAAGAGGCTTCCGCATCCCCTGTTTCGACGATACCTAGCCCTCCAAGCACTATTTTATCGCCATCCATAGGCCCCAAGAGCCCCTCTGGCTTCCGGGAACCATCACTCTGCTCCTCACTCCCGGCAACGGTTCCCGCAGTGCCAATACCACCATCACGGTATCCCATCGCCGCAGACACGTATCACCCACACTATCCTTCGAGCTCCCATTCGTCGACGTCCTTCAACGGAACGCGCTCGCTAGAACCCACGACAAACGGAAATGGCATCCTCTCGCATTCGTCACCCAAGAGCGAAGATCCTCAGTCATACCCTTCTCCCCAAGAAACGTTTAGTACCTATCCTCTCTATAACTGGTCATACAAACAGCACCAGAATTTGCCCGTCCATCCACCAAATGTTATACCCCCGCTCTCGTTCTACTATCGGCCCCATCGGTTGGAAGAAATCGCACCACGCGATACGATCTCACTCATCATTGCTCTGTTTTTCGATTTTGTATACCCTCTCACACCCTGTGTCCATAAGCCCTCATTTATGGCGGATCTCCACTCTCGTCGAGAGGAACGCGATCCTCTCTTCTTTGCTCTCGTCATGTCCACTGTAGCATCTACGCTGGTCCAGGTCCCGCGGTCATATCTCCCAATGGAGCGACCTGTCGTCCGGAAGCTAGCTCAGGTAAATGGATTAAACGTCTGCTACTATCAGTTGTCTCAACAGATGTTCTAGACATGCCATGAAGCTAGCCGACACATCTCTATCGCTTCATATGATCCCCCAACATCGATGCACGTCGTGATACGATACTTGTCAGTCATTTATCACGTGTCCTCTACTCACGGCGTATTTACTTTCTACCTACGTCCTAGTGACTGTATCTACCATTTCTGTGAAGGACATGACGCCACCCAACACGCAGCGTTCGGCGAAGCTGCCCATATTGCCGTCACGCTGAGAATGCATGAAGAGGCGTCATATGAAGGCCTCGATCCCATTGAATGTGAAGTCAGACGCAGGATATTCTGGCTGCTATTCGGAGGTTCGTGGGCCTACCCGAGGTGATGCTGCTCAGAACTAAGCACATCCTGCAGCCGACAAGTCGATGTCAATTCTCCTCGGACGTCCTATTTGTTTGCGTGATGAAGATTGCACTGTCCACTTTCCAAAAGAACTCGATGACGAGTAGTACGTACCTCCAGACCCTCGGCCAAAGTCATTCCAGTGATAACGTCTTACGTTCTTTTCTTTTTTTTTGACAGCATCACCCCAAGTGCATACCTTCCCCAACCACATGGAAAAACAGCCACTGTTTCAGGTCTCAATTATATCTCTAGACTGTTCGCTCTCCTGGGCGAGATATTGGTCCGCATCCGCGTGGATAAACGTTCCCCGCCTCAGGGGCAGTTTGCCACCGCCCGGCTCGAAGAAGTTCAGTCGTTGCATACCCGAATTCTGGCCGCACTGATACACGCCCCGGAACCCCTTCGCCTGAAACAGACACATGCTCAGTCGCATCTTCCTCCAGAATACGGAGGGGCGGGATTCCGGCAGGCGACTTTCGCAGAAGTCAAGGACTTCTTCGACAACCCCAACGCATCCCGAGCTAACGCGTTGAACCCCTTCCTTGTCATGCAAGCGAACTTGTATGTCACGCAAGTTAGTCGGATGTTTTTGTGCCTTTGATTTTCTGATGTCCTGACGACCTTGTTTTTCAGCAACTCGTTCGCTTCGTGATAGAACAATACCGCGATGAGCTCATCACCTCACTCCAGGGAAGCGTTGATGAGATGCAGGTGGCCGAGGATCGTGAGGCTGTTGCCAGCGATCTCCTCAACATCCTACATAGGTAGAATCTCCTCACGCTCAGGACCCTAACTACCAGACTAATTGCTGCCGTTACAGCATCCCTATCCAGTCGATCGCGACGAATGGGCCAAGTCTGGTGAGTCGGCTGGGAGGTAAATCATTTGATCGCCCTGATCTCCCTTTTCAGGTTCACAAAGTTCGCTTCGTGGCGTCTACTTTATTGGATGCAGTCCGTAAGGCCGAAACGGCGCCCGCATCTGCTGCGCGGGCGCATGCCTATTTGTGTATGTCGATCTACCTGTTCTTCCGATGATTTTACTCAAGGTGATATAGGGGACTTCCTGAGCATCCTATCAGAAATTGAGCGAAATTATCTGTTCGTATGCTAGTCACTTCTATGACCTAACCCAGAAGCTGACGGTATGTCAAGACTCGATGATGACAGGGATGGAAATTCCAGTGGTACTGACGGCATGATGATTGGTTGAGCTCAGTGGAACGTTTTTTTTTTTGACTTTGCTTGTTTGTTGTGCCTGTAGTATTATTCATGGAAGATTTATAACGCTTATTTAACACCTCATCATCACTAAATATACCATGTAATTTACGACATCTATTAGCCCTTCGATATGGAACATGAAATGCCAAACGATACCCCAGTTTTCTTGCTAAACCACTGGGAAGGTCTCCAGTGGAAGCCAAACATTGCGCTCACGTCACGTGCCTACCTGTCTGGTATTTGCCGGCAGTTCGTGAACGAATTTGACGCGTCCAATTTCCATTTTGAGGCTTTGCCATCTCTGCTCGTTACGACCTAGACTATATCCGAACGTGCCGCTGCTTTTTGTGGAGTTCTCTCGTTCTTTAGCTCCCACGAAACTGCTCCTCTGATGGCTGCTCACGATCCTGAGAATACATCTCAGCCCTCACCTTCGAGTTCGAATGGACCGCAGCCTGTTAACCACCTGACGGAGGAGGAGGCGAGCCGGTATGATCGCCAGATGCGGCTCTGGGGCTTGGAGGCACAACAAAGGTGTGGCAGGTTGTCGGCCGACGATGCTATTGTATGAACCAGCACTGATGGACGAGATAGGATGCGCAACGCGACAATCTTAGTCGTACGGCTCAAGGGGACCGCGACAGAGGCCATCAAAAACATGGTACTCGCCGGTATTGGCAAATTAGTAATCGTTGACAGTGAAGAAGTCACCGAGGAAGATCTCGGAGCCGGCTTCCTCTTTCGAGATGAAGATGTCGGGAAGAAAGTAAGACTTACTCACACGGCTCCTCCAGTCAACGGACATTCAATGGTGTTATCTCGGCTGTCGCTCTACAGAGACTTGACGCTGCCAAGTCGAGAGTAGAAAGCCTAAACCCCCTCGTGACTGTGGAGACAATACCAACAGCTTCGGTTTTAGAGGGTGAGCCGTTCGAGGAGCTAGTGAGAGGGGTCGATCTGGTATGCGTGACTGATTGGGATAGGGACGGCCTTGTGAGTCTATAATCTCCGTCATGCTCCTGTTAATCTTTTTTTCTTTCTGATATTTCTGTCTGCAAGATCCGAATGAACGAAATATGTCGCCGAAATGGGAAGCCATTCTATGCCGGGGGGACCTATGGTTTACTTGGCTACATCTTCTGTGATCTTTTGAGCCACGATTACATCGCCCCGTGAGCCTCATGGTGACCTACGCGGGACCCCGCGGGCCGCTCTTCTATTCTCCCTCATTCCCTGTTTCACTGACCGCCTGTAGGGATCGCTCAGCGGTCAAGGAGGCACCCAAAAACGTGAAAAAAACCGCGCTTTACTCGCCGCTGGAAGCCGCCCTGCGTCACCGATGGTCAAGCCTGACAAAAAGGCAGACCAAGGAGGTCAACCCGGCCGTCGCCTTCACGATATTTGGTGTGTTGGTCGTTTCGTTCTTCATGTCAAGTAGCCATAATGTGAAATCCCCCCCAGCGATCTGGCAATATCAGTCGCTCCACTCTGGCAGTCTTCCCGATGACAGAAGCGCTGCCACTGAGCTTAAGGCAATCGCCAATTCTTTGATTACGGAGGCCGATGTCAACAAACAGATCCTTATGAAGGCGCCTGAGGCTCTCATTGAGTGAGGACTAGTACCCCCGTTTTGTTCAACTGAAATCGTCTGCTGACTTGACATGACAGGACGATATCGACTACTGCTGCCCACGAGTTCTCGCCAGTTTGCGCCATCGTCGGCGGTATGTTGGCCCAAGATATACTCAAGGCGCTTGCTGCACGCGAACCCCCGATCGCCAACTTCTTTGCCTTTGACGGCAACACGGGCGGAGGGACAGTGACGCGAATGAACATGCCCTGATTGTCGGTTGTATCGTATCCATATGCATGTTCTTGTTCTGTGATCGCGAATGACACCTGCCTGTTTTTCCGAGGTTCGATGCTAAAAACACCGCGTCGCGGGGGCTTGCCCCGAATGTCTTGACCTCGAAGTCAATGATACGTCGACCCCCTCGTTGCGAAACGTCCACCTCGCGTAAATTATCCGAACTGTCGTGCTACTTGGCTAAATGGTATATCTGGGATGTGCGAAGAACTGCACAAAGTTGGCCTTGCTTCCCCTGAAGCTCTGTCCGAACCCTGTTGGAGCTGTCCCTTTTTTTTCTTATGAGATATAAATCATTCCTAGTAATGTACGACCGTGGTTTTTTGTGTTGGAAATCTCGCGTTCTGGGGCGTCTAGTCTTCCCAGCGTTACGATACTCACTTCTCGAGAAGTAGGCGAGCCATCGTGGAACTTACTTCATGTAATGTTCAAACCACACCCATGGCCAAGCTCTGCGACATCGGCCGTTCGGAATTCCGCCTACATTGCCGAACGAGAGGGTTAGCCGATGAGACCGCTGCGTTATTTTCTACATATTCGACCCCTGCACCGAATCGAACCAAAAACGTGTTGAGGTTTTAGAGCCCACTTGCCTTACTACCATCTGGAGTTGAGTTGCCTGAACTTCAATTTACGCCGCCCTTCTTGTTATCAGGATCCATCCGCCCTAGAGGGAACTAGACGGTGTTAAATCATTTTTGGGGCTCTTTTAACCTGCCCAACTCGAATGCAGCGATCATCGAGGAGACTCTAAGCCGTATTTCACGGAAATGTTTATTCTGGGCACCCGATGCGTCCCTGCCAGGTCAGTCCAGGGTCAACGGCCGGCTTGCGATGATCAACGTGAATTCACTTTTCATTGGCCGCCTCGAAATCTCCTTCTCGCAAGCACCACTGGGGCGGTCCAACCGACGATCATCACCAGGTGATTAACAAGCTACAACTCAAAATACTCCGGGCTAGGCAAAACATAGTAGCAGCTATTACATCTGCTGCTCACTATGGCCGGTTGAACCTCGGCTGCGGAATGGTGCAGATGCCGCGAAGGTCTAAACCTTCCTGATAACGAGATGTGGGGTAGAATCCGGGGTACATCACGTAAACGCTGGGTCGTTAACAATTCGATCCCCGAGGGTGCAGCAAAGCAGACACAAATATACCCTAACGGAGGCTTTTGCTCCCGAAACCCATTCAATCCTCGACAAAGGTTAGACTCGAGACCACATTGCAATTTGCCCACCCACATGGTGCTGGCGTCCATTACAGCCACGCCACCCACGAGATAAATACACAGAACGCGCCGTGAAATTGAAGAATCACCCTCACGTGTCCACCTGACTCGGCAATGACCACAAGATGCCCATGCGACCCGATACTTCTCTTTCCTAGTACATCGTATGGATCTATTCGACTGCATCGTTATAGGCTCTGGTCATGCGGGCAGCTGCGCGGCACTGTCTGCTGTGGAGCACGGTTGTCAGCGCGGTAAGTTCTCTGCTCAGTTCATCAGCAGAAACGACAAGAAGCTCAAGCACTTTACGGCAAAGTTCTCATCATAGACAAATGCCCCAAAGAATGGGTTGGCGGCAATGGCTACTTCACGGCTGGTGCACACCGCACTGTCCACGGGGGGTTGCAAGACCTTCTTCCCATCATGAAGAATAGACCTTCCACGGAAGTCCTCGAACGTATCGATATGACTCCTTATACGAGGGAAAATTTTGTATCGGACATGATGCGTCTTGGAGATGGCAAGTGTGACCCCGCGCTCGTGGATGCGCTGGTCGATAACTCGCGAGATGCGGTGGAATGGTTGGCCAAATATGTCGGGATACCGTTTACGTTCTCTTTCAATCGGCAGGCGTACGAGGTCAATGGACGACAGAAATTTTGGGGTGGCATGGTTCTCGGCGTTGAAGATGGCGGTAAAGGATTGATTGCCGCACACCAGCGTGCCCTTGAGAAAGCCGGCGTCTCTGTCTGGTTCGACACTCCGGCCTTGTCATTGGTTATGAAAGGCGATGGAGTTTTCGGGGTTGTGGTTCGCAAGGATGGACAGGAGGTGGTACTCGATGGCCGCGCCGTGATTCTGGCTGCCGGTGGATTTGAAGCGAGCGCTGAATTGCGTGAGAGACACCTTGGAGCTGGTTGGGAGCTAGCACGAGTAAGAAAGTTAGATATGCATACCTATATCCGTTCATCCAAGATCCCCTAGGTCCGTGGGACGCCTTATAATACTGGCGATGGTTTTGCAATCGCCAAGGCTGTCGGCGCGAAGTTCACTGGCAATTGGGGTGGCTGTCACAGCACTGCCTGGGATGCAAACGCGGCTGCTGATGCCGGGGAACGCGATCTCACCAACCAATTCACGAAGTCTGGGTATCCTCTCGGCATAATGGTGAATGTCAATGGGGCGAGATTTGTGGACGAAGGCGAGGACTATCGGAACTATACATATGCGAAATTTGGTCGCGCCATACTTCATCAACCTGAGGGGTTTGCCTTTCAAATCTGGGATTCCAAAGCAATTAAACACTTGCGAAAAGAGGAGTATGGTGATGATATTGTGGAGAAGATTTTCGCGGATACCTTGGACGAGTTGGCCGATAAACTTCAGGGAATAGGGCTGAGAGAAAAGAAAAAGTTTCTGGAGACCTTGAACGAGTTTAATGCAGCCGTCTACCATCACCGAAGCGAACATACCGGCTTGCAGTGGGATCCCGCCGTGAAGGATGGTCTCTCGACCCAGTCCCTCGTTACACAACTCGCGCTTCCTAAATCGAACTGGGCGCTAGCATTGGATACAGCACCTTTCATGGCCGTAAAGGTTGCCTGTGGAATTACATTTACGTTTGGAGGGTTATCCATTAACCCACAGTCTGCGGCTGTTGTCTCCGAGAGTGGTCGTGAAATTGGGGGCCTTTTCTGTACTGGCGAAATGGTGGGAGGATTGTTTTTCAACAACTACCCTGGGGGGAGTGGACTAACTGCAGGTGCAGTATTTGGGAGAAAAGCTGGCCGTGCAGCTGCTCAGCACTAATACTTTTGTATGTAGTACGCTTTGCTGTAAGTTACACGTGACTGATCTGACCATAAGTGATGTCATCAACATCAGGACGCCAAGGCACTGCCAGCATACAATTTGCATAAATTGGAGCTCCTTCAAGTTGGACTATACACTCACTCCGGCTTCAGGCCTATAGATCATTAGAGCTGGCATCGCAATCGTCTCGTTAATCCTACTCGCAATCGCATTTCATGTCCCTCGCGGGCCTCGTACACAAGGCTGTTGCCGCACACGATCAGCCTTCGCAGTCCGACAATGAAGCAAGAGAACCTGGGCACATTCAGGAGGATGCATCTCATCAGGGTGTCGAGGAGCAGCCACCGTCACGCTTGCCAGTGACTCGCTTCCAGTCCCCGCCGAACACGCCATCCATGAGGACCGGACCTCCCCGCTCCTTGTCCTTCGCTTATTCGCTTCCTGGCTCGCCACCAAGGTCAAGAGGTAATAGCAAACAGGAGAATGGGAACTTTGTGTCGCCAGATGACGCGTCCGAATATCCCTTTTCAGCTCCTTCCGACTTCCGCAGCGCCTTGGAGTACGGGAACGAACAGGTCGACAGAAAGGGAAAGAGGCGAGAGAGTCGCCTCATGGACGAGAGTTGGAACCCTATGAAGTGGTTCCACGAATCCCCGAAAGAAGAGAAAGCTGGCTTTGACTTCAGTAGCGGTGAAAAGGAGAACAATCGCGATGCGGCTTCAACATCCGAGGCGAAGCATCCGAGGAGCGCGACTGTTTCTACCCACCCGAAGAATAGTTCTGCGGACGAAGAGGCGGGTAATACGCCAGCTCCAAGGTCCGCTTTACGACGCGCATTTTCTGGATCCAACATCGGCCAAGAAGGCAAGCCTGGACGCGCCAGGTGGGGTCGACTACGGTCGTTGATACCAGATATCATCAAGGGAGATAGAGACGCTGCTACTTCTGGCCATTCTACAGTGACCTCCAACAAGGTCAATATCACTGACGAACTTATTACCGGTGGACTGTCGACTTTGATGCTGCGTCTGTGGTTTGAACGCGATGAGAAGGACCACCGTCGCGTGCCTGTTCTTTTTCACCGTCTCCGAATTCGAATCAGCGACAGCTTGCACCCCATGCAGGGGTCCAAGGCGGTGTTTCGCATTGAATGTGAATATGCTAATGGTGCCGCCCGTTGGGTCGTATACCGCCAGCTTCGCGACTTCTTATCGTTGCATACCCATTACACCGTCTCGAACGTTTACAATCGCAATGTAGACAACATGCCCGAATTTCCGCGGACCAGTATGTCATGTTCCAATCTACTGTTATCGTGTGGCCAAAACACAATACAGGTCTTCCGTATTTCAAGTTTTTGAAGAAGGAAGGCCGCGATGTAGGACATGCAGACTTTGCGCGCCTTCAGCGGGAATCACTGGAAAACTATCTTATTGAATTAATTAGGGCAGTAGTAAGTTGAACCTCCAGTCTTTCTATCCGTCGAGATACTGACGAGACTTGATCAGATGTTCCACCCTTCGGCGAACCGACTTGCCGGCTTCCTAGAGATCAGTGCCCTCTCGATAGCTCTCGCACCGACTGGCGGAGCCCAATATAAAGCTGGATTTCTCAGAATTGAGGCCAGCGGTTTTGGCCGCAGATCCGCCGGTTGGAAGGCCAGGAAGGAACTCCGATGGTGCGCTGTGCGCGAAAGCTACCTTGTCGCAATGGAAGAGCCAGGAGAGGTAAAGTGTGGTATTCGACTGCATGCTTGCTACGCTCAACGCCGTCTACTGTAGCTGACCGTCTGGGACCTCTTCCTCTTGGATTCTGACTTTCGTATAGAGCGACCAAAACGGTACTATCGTCAGGGTCTCAGCCTCTTGCATGCCGAAGGAACACATACAGGCAGTTTGCATCCGGGCAAGCCTTCCGACAGGACTCGCGAGCATTCAGAGAGTGACTGTCGGTCTGTCATCAGCTCGATAACGGACCGCGTTGGGAGGATCTTCCACATAGAGGGCCATCAGCGTGCCGCCACTGTAAATGGCAATGCTGAACACGAAATATCTAGCTCACCCTCGAGCTCGGAGGATTCTCATCCCACCGGGATGCTTGATCCGTCCACACATGTCAACCCAATTGTAGGGGATGGGGACCATGATGAGCAAGGCACAAACCCCGCCCACGATGTCTCAAAACATACGTTTTACATTATCAACGCTCAGATGCGACTCAAACTTATCGCACGCAATGAGGTGCAAGGGATAGATTCTTGCCTTCATATGCCCTTTTCTCACCTAGCATACCTGTAGAGACAAATGCTTCAGTGGATCACCGCGCTGGAGAGAGTGGCCGCCACCTCGCATTACACTGGCAGCAATCGTTTTGACAGCTTTGCCCCTATCCGGCTGAATGTAGCCGCTCAGTGGCTTGTCGACGGTGTGAGTATCCGACTTACACGTCTCTTCTTCCGTTTATGCAATGCTCACGCCCAGCTAGCGTGACTACTTTTGGAACCTCTCTCGTGCCATCCTCCTAGCACGTGAATGCATCTATATACACAATTGGTGGTTGTCTCCTGGTGAGAAACTCTGCTTCCACTTCTTCCGCATGCATTTAACTAGAAGGAACTATGTTGGCAGAGTTGCAGATGAGGCGTCCAAACAAAGACCGATATAGGCTGGATCGGCTTTTGGAAAGGAAGGCAAAGGAAGGCGTTAAGATATACATTATCCTATAGTGAGGATCGTATTATTCGGACGCAGTTCATTCATCGACGATCATTCCGCAGCCAAGAAGTCTCCAATCGTACGACTCCTACGGACAGCAAGTGAGGAATGATTTCCTAATCCCTTCCTCGTGCACTCATACGTTGTCACCGTTAGCTATGCTAAACAACGCTTAGTGTCATTACATCCTAATGTCATGGTTCAACGATCTCCGTCGCACTTCCAGACGGGTACATTTTACTGGGCACATGTGACTGACTCCGCTTCTCCCGCGTTGTAATAGGTTTTCTGATGTCTCTCAACTTTCAGCATGAGAAACTGTGTGTTATTGATCAGGCCATTGCATTCATGGGAGGCCTGGACCTTTGTTTTGGAAGGTAATGGATTCTATATGAATTGGATGCCGACATTGCTGAGAAAGGTTTGCGTGCAGGTGGGACACTGCCCAACATGTCCTCACGGATGACACGGATGGTACTGAGCACCCAGAGATATGGCCCGGTAAGAAACCTCCATGATTTCCGGCGATTCATGCAAGAACTCATCTCATCCTCGCCCCAGGGAAGGACTACAGTAATCCTCGGTTGTCCGATTTCTACAACCTCAGTAAGCCCGAAGAGGATATGTACGATCGTTCCAAAGTACCAAGGATGCCTTGGTGAGTGATGGTCCCCGGCATGCTTCCTCATAAATTTCTCAGCTCGGTTCCAGGCATGACGTGTCGATGCAGGTGGTTGGTCAACCTGCGCGAGACTTGGCTCGCCACTTCGTCCAAAGGTTGGTGATTAGGTAGCTTTTTCGCAGTGCAGTACTAAGCACACGTCCCCTCAAGATGGAACTATCTTCTGAGAATAAAGGTCCGTTTTGGTTCGAAATCAGCGGTTTCATTAATAATCACGGACTTAGAACCATACTCGAGTAATGCCATTCTTACTGCCTCCGACGGAGTTCAAGCCTGGGGAACTTCATCAGATGGGTCTTACGGGGACTTGTGAGCTGCAAATATGCCGCTCCGCAGGGCCATGGTCCATGGGCACCCCTGGCAAAATTGAGCATTCGATTCAGAATGCGTACCTTAAAGGTCTGTAATTAATCTATGGTGCATGAATTTTCCAAACCGACACCTTGTTTATTAGCTATCCAAATGTCCGAGCATTTCGTATACATTGAAAACCAATTTTTCATCACATCGTACGTATCTATACCGCTTTATGGATTGGCTGAGTGTGAATGCTTCGCGGGAAGGACTGTCGTGAACGATGTCAGGATCGAAAATAAGATCGGCGATGCACTTGTGCACCGTATTATTCGCGCCCACCGTGATGGTGTCCCGTGGAAGTGCTGCATTATGATTCCATTACTACCCGGCTTCACCTTCCCGGTGGATCACAGCGATGCTAGTGCGGTGTGTCAGATGGCCAGTCTCCTGGCTTTCAGCTTATCTCAGGCCGTGTGCTGCAGATACGTATCATCCTGGAGTGTCAAAACCGTACCATTGCCCGAGGACCAAACTCTATCTTCGCCCGGCTTCGTCGAGAAAACATTGATGTAAGCAGCCTGTCCGGCTGTGCCTACCCTGCCCTGACCATTTGCCGTAACAGCCGGACGAGTATATTTCGGTCTTCTCGCTCCGTAACTGGGCCAAGATGAGAGGGGATGTTCTTACAACGGAACAGGTAGGAATGCCTTACTGCTCCCGATGACGCACTCCTCCTTATCGATCTTCTCAGGTCTACATCCACGGCAAAGTGTGTATCGTGGATGACCGCTTGGCCATCATTGGAAGTGCCAATATCAACGAACGTTCCCAGCGTGGAGATCGTGATTCAGAGCTTGCAGCCGTAATCAGAGACACGGACATGATGGACTGGTAAGCGACCTTCGGACCGCGCCACGTCTTCGGATAAATGTACTCACGAGGTTACAGCACTATGGCAGGAAAGCCTTTCAAAGTCGGACGGTTTGCACACACTCTTCGCGTTCGTTTGATGCGGGAACACCTTGGGGTCGACGTCGACGCCTTGGACGAAGAAGATCTCATGGCTCGCGGGCCTGTACAGCCGGAGCAAGTAGAGAGCACCTGGGACCCTGACACGCAGCAAGGTTACGGAAAAGTAGACGGAGTTACTCATATCAAGAAATCAAAGCAACGGACCGCCGCCGGTACTCTTTTCCAAGATACCATGGATGGCGTCACCCAAGGTGTGCAGGTGTCGTCGCTCTACGGCCGAGATCTAATTTCGTTTCACAGCTACCTATGCATCGGGCGAGAATGCGTCTAAATCTATAGCGAAAACAATGCGTGCTGTAGGCGTGGGGAAGAAATCGGCTGCTCCGAGTGCCGGGGACGAGACCTTAGACGCCGAGCGGAAAACATTCACGCGCGATGGCGAGGAAGTGCCTGGATTCGCCAGCGCCATCGTGCCCACTCTGGAAGAAAAAACGGTTGCTGAACAACGGCCGCCCCCGGAGCAAACCAACGATAGCCCCAAAATTCAGAGTCGACCGACTGAGGAGGCGGAACGCGAAAGCCTGGACTCGGTGCCTAGGACTGATGATGGAACACTATTCGGTGCCCCAGCGGGTGCTTCAACGAACTCCCAAACCGACAATGAGCCTCCCCATGCACGATCAGGAGTGAACGATGCCGACGACGAGGAACAAGCGGCACCAGTGGCACGAGCGTCCATTCGGAAGTCTGTCAATACCAAGACGTGGACACTTCCTACCTCGAGGCCGAAGGTCGATCCTCATGGCTTCGAAGATCCTGTAGTGGATACCTTCTGGAAAAACGTTTGGGTCGCCAGCGCTGTACACAATGTGCGTTCTGTTTCAATGCCCCTTTGATAATTTCATGACAGCCTTTCAAGACGGAGATTTATCGCAAGGTCTTCCATGCGATACCCGACGACCTTATCACGACCTGGAAACAGTACAAAGACTTCATCGCTCATCACGAAAGACTCAACAAGAGCGTAATGCATTCAACCACAAATCGAGTCTCATGTACTGACTAGATTTCCCCAGCCTCGCGATAGCACATCAGCCGAAGTCGTTGCTCGGGTCCCATCGGAAGCGGGTGATGAAGCCGCTCCTGCAGATGAAAAAGCAGAGAGCGACGAAGTCGGTTCGGATGAGGAAGCCCGGCCAAGTAGAGAAGGCTTCGAGAATACTACAGCATCAACCACCACCACTATTCCCGTGGGACAATGGGAGAAAGAATCGAAGCCCAAGAAGCACGCCAGAGGTGCCGAACCTTTCGAGAAATGGGAGCGCGGGGAGATGGAGAAACTGCTGGGCCAGATAAATGGTCACTTAGGTATAAATTCATCTCTGCTCTTCCTCTAAATGTGCAAGGTTCTGATCATCATGAATCGTATAGTCCTCTTTCCGACTCGGTTTCTGGAGGGTGAAGATATCGCCAATAACTTCCTATTCAACGCTGACAGGTATTGTCGTCCTGCCGTCTACAATTTCTACCTTCGTTGACCAAATTTGGCAGATTATTACCTCTACCTATCTATACCTGAAGGACTTTCCTCGCATATCTCTGCATCAAGACTTTTATTCGCTATTGGGATGGTTTAACAGTACAAATACGGATGGTTTTTAATTGACTTAAGGTGCCAAACGCTTAGTTGCCCTTAGTTGGTTCCGTGAGGATAACCAAATCATTTGCGGTTGCGTGTTCCACCTTGCAAGGCTTCGCACACGCGACCATGCACCAACTTGTCCCTACTCGAGTGGTGTAGACTGACGGTGATGTGGTAATCCTTCGCTAATCCCGTAAGATGCTTGTTGAGAAACTCGGCATGTACAACTTTCTGCCATTAACTTCATCCAAACCTCATCGAACCAACCTCAGCTCTCGCTACCGACAAAACGCCTTCGTTACATTAACACTGTTACACGCTCAGCCTCTTAAAGGTATCCGATTACCTGTGACGTCTGGCATGCCTGAGTTCTCGAAGAATCCAATGACTGCCCAAGATCTGACGAAACTTACGGTGCCCCAACTAAAAGCTATCTGTAAAGAGAAGAAGCTCACGGCCTACTCAAAGCTCGCAAAAGGCGCCATCATCCAGAAGATTATAGAAAATCTTGGCGATGGCGCAGGGTCATTGGCTCAAGTGGCATCCCTTACAGGGGGGGCGCCGCTGCATGGACCCAACGACACGACCCAGACTGTACTATCTGATATTACTACCTCAAACAACTTAACATCTTCGAGTCTACCACCCCCTATCGCTGTGGCCTTAACGTCCTCGACCATCTATGCGTTCGAACAAGTGACTCCTTGGATACCTCCCTTTACTACAAGCTCAGCCGTCCCCGTTTCTTCGGATTGCGCCACGGACATGTCCGTAGAACCTTGGAATGGCACTGCCGCGAAAAGGAAAGCGGAGCTACTTCTTCCTGACGGTAGACGATCGAGGCAAAAGAAGATGTCCAACTTACAAGGATCTCACGTTAACGGGGATTCACCCCTCGAACCAGTCAACTCAGGGTCTATTGTTCTGATGCATCAGGTCTCTCGTCAAAGGGGATCGGAATCAATCATTGCGGATACTCGTCCAACGAAGCACATTCCCGCAAACAAAAACAGCAGCAAATCCGGGCTTTTAGTCGTTCGAGCTACTCCCCCGCCTGTTATGCCGTCTCTTAGCACAGTACTAGTCCAGTCTCGAAAATCGACAGCGACTTCGCAACATACCTCTGATACGGTGCAACTGAAACATCCCAAGCGTTTTGTTCCCCTCATGCTAAAAAAAGCGAATGCCTCTCATGTCCCACAAGATAATCTACGCATGGCTCAAACCCATGCCACAGCAGCTGATACGACTTCTTCTATATGTCCACGTCATCTCGATTTTCCACTGTCTTCTTTGGTGCCACTTAAACCTGTTACCCTGCCACCATCCTTGTCCCAGCGGAAAAGAGTGACTAGGATTGCCGTAGCTCTTGTCCTTACTCCACCCGAAGATCTCTGCAAGGTTACTCACGTCTCCCGCCTGTTCCGGTATGCAGGTGTGGACGATCGTTATGCAGGCACTCCTACTATTATCCTGCTAATTGTTACTGCCGATGTTAGCCTACGTTTCTGCCGCACACCGCCTCAGTCGAGACTTTTCTGGACGCCGACTTGCCGATATGATGAAACAGTACTCCCAGAATGCGACCAACATGTGGCCATATCTGCGACAACGCGAAGAAGAGCGTCTTACTCGTCAGCTTACTTATCAAGATTCGTTCTTAGGGCAAGCATTGAGAGGCCAGAACTTGATCGCAGATCGGTTGTGGGTCAGCCCCGACAATGTAAAACAAGCCACAATTGCAGTCCGGTATGCTTGCATCTGGGTTCGAGGATGATCGCTAACTCTGATATGTCAGGTTTCTCCTCACTCGATTCTTTTTCCAGGTGTCCGTCGGGCATGAAATGGACAGAACAGCGACGATTAATGACGTCCACGAACTCGTCGAAGGCGAGATTTGGAGCATCGACATTCATTCATCGAAGGGCCAGGAGCGTCTATATGTCCTGGAGGCGACCTGTGAAGTCGTGGGTCACCCACCCGCCCTTACCGCCCAACCAGACCAAACAACCGCGCCTGTCCACACTATTCCTCTCCGTGCCGACTGGTCCGCGTACATCACGCAATATATGGTAGCTTCGAAAAGCACTCGTCCCCCTTCGTTGATGGAGCGCCTGAAATGGACAAACTACGAAGAATATGACTGGGGGATCAGCAAATTGTGGATATCGAGGACGCAGGCCGAGGGCGAGATTGGTGCCGTTAAACTGCTGGTTGCGGAACGATACATCTTGGCTTGTGTGGTCAGTAACAGGTAGGGGTAGCCTATTTCTCAGCCTCGCGTCGCAGGGGGCTCATACCGCTTTTTCAGTGTCAGTGGTCGCTGGATGTCTGCCACCGAGATGGCGCAGGATTTCAATGGTCTTCCTTCGCAAGTCCCATATTCGAGGCGAGACACTACTCTTCATTTGTTTTTGCCTGCGTACGCTATCTCTGTTCCCATGAACCCGAAACCTGAGACTCATCCGTTCCATAGCCACCATCACGTCGAAAGCTTGCACTTTACGTCGGCATGTGGAAGGCCACTGCACTTGGCCTTGGCGGTGGTTCAGACACCAGGAAGAGAGTATTATATTCTTAAGGACAACGGAATGCAGGTAGGGTGTGAAGAGACCGGGATTGCAGAAGTATGGATGCAGTTGCTGGGATGTGACGCCTCAGGAAGGCCTATTCGTGTGAAATAATGGAACCACTATGTCTTCCTCGATGCATGTCAACGGTTGCTTGTTTGTGCCAATCTCCCAAAGGTAGTTGTACGCATTCTGCTTCAACCTGTCCAAGGCCAGGTGCCGCGTCCATCTTGAACGCTTGCATTTGATCACACCACGGTGGACACGCACCACTCTTCTTCAGACATCCTATACACTGGCTGATCGGAAACTCGAACTTCTGCAATGTTGCGGCCAAAATATCCCCCTCTTCCGCCAGCTGAATCAAGTTGGAACGACGCCCTAGTGGCAAAACGCCTGAAGAGCAGAGTCGACCATGATTGGTTTCCAAATGCTGTATGTATTGTTTGGAAGTTGGCTAGTAGTCTTTGATGTCAGACCTGAAGGCGGAATGGCAGAGCGGAGCATATTTGTGCGCCGCGGCGGGTGCAATTATCAAGTCGGAAGGCTCCTCACAGGTCAACTGAAGTGTGCACAGAAATCGAAGTATAGAATGTGTCCGCTGAAAGGGATTTGCATTTAAGGACTTAACCAGTGACGACGACGTGGCTACAATGAGAACGTAAAAGGGCAACAGTATGATCGCTTCCGCTCCCAGTGCCTCCGTTTCTAGTGATTCTCAGTAGATACAGTTTTTGTTTTGGCACTAGAATGGAATACTCAACAAGAAGTCATCTCGCTTACTGCACCAGAAAAAGCAGGGAAAAAATTCTGAAATTCAAGTATGGAGCAAGAAATCTGGCGACCCGGGTCCGTGCACGGAGGATTGACGGAAGTCGGATTCGGAAGTTTGGTAAACGGAGCCGCCGCTGCTTACTCAGCCAAACACTGTTTCTCCATTTCCACCAACTCTAAGGATGAGCTTTCCTCCTCCACCCCCCGGCTTCATGCCTTCACCACCTCCCGGAATGCCTCATGCATCGAATGCAGCGTCGAGCTCGAAGATGCCGTCAGAAGGTGAGCCAATTCACGATCGTTTGACGTGTACCTGTTCTAAATATTTTCAACCTCGTTCAGTTCTCACACAAAAGTCCATGAAATGGGTCCAGATGCAGAAAAAACGATACGGCGAAAAAAGGAAAGCCGGATATGTAGATATGGGGAAGCAGGTTAGTTTTACATTGCTTCCCGCCTCTTGGAGTGACGCGTTATAACTTTTTATCTTCTAACACTTATGATGGATAGGACCTACCTCCCGAGCATGTCCGCAAAATCATCAAGGACCACGGTGACATGAGCAACCGCAAATTCCGCAATGACAAGCGTGTCCACCTAGGCGCTCTCAAATATGTCCCGCACGCTGTGATGAAGCTCCTGGAGAATATACCCTTCCCCTGGGAGCAGGTCCGCGAGGTTCCCGTGCTTTATCACATAACTGGTGCGATCACGTTTGTGAACGAGATCCCTCGAATCATCGAGCCAGTGTACCATGCACAATGGAGCACCATGTGGTTGGCTATGCGAAGGGAGAAGAGGGATCGTAGGCATTTCAAGCGTATGCGCTTCCCACCCTTCGACGACGAAGAACCACCTTTGGACTATGGTGATAACGTTTTGGATGTTGAGCCTCTGGAGCCCATTCAACTCGAACTGGATCCTGAAGAAGATACCGCCATCATCGACTGGTTCTACGACCCCAAGCCTCTCATCGACACACCTGCCGTGAACGGTCCGTCGTACAAGTATTGGTCCCTTTCTCTGCCCGTGATGGCCAATCTCTACCGTCTTGGAAGAAACCTGCTTTCAGATCAACCAGACCGTAACGCTAGCTATCTGTTTGACAAAAACTCCTTCTTCACTGCTAAGGCGCTGAATTTGGCTATCCCTGGAGGCCCCAAGTTCGAACCTCTCTATCGTGACATGGACACGTTCGATGAGGACTGGAACGAATTTAACGACATCAACAAGGTCATCATCCGCCAGCAGATTCGCACTGAATACAAGGTCGCCTTCCCTCACCTCTACAACTCTCTGCCCCGCTCTGTTCGCATCTCGCCCTACCACTACCCGAAAAATGTCTACATTCGAACGGACGATCCTGACCTGCCAGCGTTCTACTTTGACCCGCTTATCAACCCCATATCGTTGCGTGGTCAAACACCCAAGAACCTGCCCCTTGTTTCGCACGAGGACAGTATTTTCGGTCCTCACGACGACGACGATTTTGAACTCCCTGAAGACGTCGTGCCGTTCATGCAGGATCAGGAGCTTGAGAACGAGCTCACCGCCGACGGTATAGCACTATGGTGGGCGCCAGAGCCTTATAATCGTCGTTCAGGGCGGATGAGGAGAGCTCAGGACATTCCCCTCGTCAAGGGCTGGTATCTTGAACATTGCCCGCCTAATCAGCCGGTGAAGGTCCGCGTTTCGTACCAAAAGCTTTTGAAGTGCTTCGTTTTGAACGAGCTGAGGACACGACCGGAGAAGGCGATGTCGAAGAAGAACCTGTTCCGCCAGCTCAAGGCAACGAAGTTCTTCCAGACGACCAAGCTGGATTGGGTAGAGGCGGGTCTGCAAGTGTGTCGACAGGGTTACAACATGCTCAACCTCCTTATTCATCGCAAGGTATGTTTACGAGCCATATTGAACAGAATCGGTGGACTGATTTTTCCCGTCTAGAACTTGAACTACCTTCACCTCGACTACAACATGAATCTGAAGCCTGTCAAGTAAGCAGATCTCTGTTCGCATAGCCCGGAATAGTGTTGATCCTATTTTTTTTAATTTTTAACAGGACTTTGACCACCAAGGAGCGCAAGAAATCACGTTTTGGAAATGCCTTCCACTTGTGCCGTGAGATCTTGCGCCTAACCAAACTGGTCGTCGATGCACATGTCCAGTTCCGCCTGGGTAATGTGGATGCATTCCAACTTGCTGATGCACTACAGTACATCTTTGCCCACATCGGTGCTTTGACCGGTATGTACCGATACAAGTACAAGGTAAGCAACATCCTTTTCTAATCCGTTATCTTTAGCTAACTTGCAATGCAGCTCATGAGGCAAGTCCGAATGACCAAGGACTTGAAGCACCTGATCTACTACCGATTCAACACAGGCCCCGTCGGTAAGGGTCCTGGTGTCGGTTTTTGGGCTCCTGGCTGGCGCGTCTGGCTTTTCTTCATGCGCGGCATTGTCCCACTGCTTGAGAGATGGTACGTAGTTCCCGATCAAGTACCGTACTCTTTACTCATGTCGTAATCCATTCAGGCTCGGAAACCTGCTCGCTCGTCAGTTTGAGGGTAGGAACAGCAAGGGTATCGCGAAGACCGTGACCAAGCAGCGTGTCGAGTCGCACTACGATCTGGAGTTGAGGGCTGCTGTTATGCATGACATCTTGGACATGATGCCGGAATCTATCAAGCAGAATAAGTCAAAGACCATCTTGCAGCACTTGTCGGAGGCGTGGCGATGCTGGAAGGCTAACAGCAAGTACATGTAAACTTCTACTTTGGTTGGTGATGTTCATACGGTTTTTCAGTTCCTTGGAAGGTTCCAGGTATGCCTACGGCTATCGAGAACATCATTCTACGGTACATCAAGAGCAAAGCTGACTGGTGGTGCTCGTATGTTATCTTCCTCTTTTATGGTGGTATTGTTTTGATTACTAATCATTTCTGTAGGGTTGCCCACTACAATCGTGAGCGTATCAGGCGCGGTGCTACGGTTGACAAGGCTGTTGTGAAGAAGAATCTGGGCCGCCTGACTCGTGAGTTCCCCTTCTATTGCATTTTCGAAACACGCTGACACGTAGACTCCCAGGCCTTTATCTCAAGGCTGAACAGGAAAGGCAACACGGTTACCTCAAGGATGGCCCCTATATCAGTGCCGAGGAGGCTGTTGCGATCTACACGGCCACCGTCCACTGGCTTGAGAGCAGGAAGTTTGCGCCCATCCCCTTCCCGTAAGTGGGGTCGTCTGCCACTGAAGGCTTACTGCTGAAAGTTTGGTTTTGCTTAGGCCCCTCTCCTATAAGCATGACACAAAGTTGCTGGTGCTCGCACTGGAGAAACTCAAGGAGGCATACTCGGTCAAGGGTCGTCTGAACCAGTCCCAGCGTGAAGAACTCGCCTTAATTGAACAGGCATACGATAACCCCCACGAATGTGAGTTATGATCACATATCAACTTTCATCGACGGAAGCTTATGGTGTTACTTGCAGGTCTATCACGTATCAAGCGTCTGCTTTTGACACAGCGTGCCTTCAAGGAAGCAGGTATCGAGTTCTTCGATACTTATGATAAACTCATTCCTTGCTATGACATTGAGCCGGTCGAAAAGATCACAGATGCTTATCTTGACCAATTCCTGTTCTTCGAGTCAGTGCATCTGGTTCATACTATAAAAATCGCATCTCATGTGTTATAGGGCCGACAAACGTGGTCTATTCCCCGCTTGGATCAAGCCTGCCGACACCGAGCCCCCGCCCCTTCTTGTCTACAAGTGGTGTCAGGGTATCAACAACTTGACTGACATCTGGGAGACAAGTGAGGGAGAGTGTAACGTGATGATGGAGACCGTCTTCTCAAAGGTCTACGAGAAGATCGATCTAACGCTGCTCAACCGTCTGCTCCGTCTCATTCTTGATCACAACTTGGCGGACTACATTACAGCGAAGAACAATACTGTCTTGACGTACAAGGGTATGCAAAATCTCGGTTATAGACTTCTATTTGTCAGTTTATTGACTTTTTTTTTTCTTCAGACATGGCCCACACTAACGCATTCGGTCTTATTCGCGGCCTTCAGTTCTCCGCCTTCGTATTCCAGTACTACGGGCTCGTCCTCGACTTGCTCATCCTTGGCCTCCAACGAGCAAGTGAGATGGCCGGCCCGCCGCAAATGCCGAACAACTTCCTTCAGTACCGCGATTCCTCCACTGAGACTCGTCACCCTATCCGACTCTATTCGCGGTATGTTGACAGAATCCATGTTCTCTTCCGCTTCACTGCGGAAGAATCTCGCGACCTCATTCAGCGTTATCTCTCCGCGAACCCCGATCCGACCAACAACAACGTCATTGGCTACAACAACAAGCGTTGCTGGCCGAGAGATTGTCGCATGAGGCTCGTCAAGCACGATGTCAACTTGGGACGCGCGGTCTTCTGGAACGTCAAGCAGAGTCTGCCGAGGTCACTGACCACGATCGAGTGGGAGGACACCTTTGTCAGCGTGTATTCCCAGAACAATCCTCAGCTCTTGTTCTCGATGTGTGGCTTCGAAGTTCGTATCCTCCCGAAGATCCGCACTATGAGCGGGGAACAGTTCTCGTTGAAGGACGCGGTCTGGAATCTCACAAACGAGCAGACGAAGGAGCGTACGGCTCAAGCGTTCTTGCGTGTCTCGGACGATGGTACGTCGCTTTGCATAAGGTCTAGGATGCTGACTAATTCCTCAATAGGCGTACAACAGTTCAACAATCGAATCCGTCAAGTCTTGATGAGTTCAGGATCCACGACGTTCTCAAAAATCGTCAACAAGTGGAATACCGCTCTTATTGGGTTGATGACATATTACCGCGAGGCCGTCATTCACACCAACGAGCTTCTCGATTCGCTCGTGAAAGCCGAGAACAAGATTCAGACCCGTGTTAAGATAGGTTTGAACAGTAAAATGCCGTCGCGTTTCCCCCCTGTGGTTTTCTATACCCCAAAGGTTTGTCATATGCTTTTCCTGTTATTGATATCTTCGCTGACGATGTTGTAATCAATAGGAGCTTGGAGGCCTTGGGATGCTGTCTATGGGTCATGTCTTGATTCCTCAGAGTGACCTTCGATGGTCTAAGCAGACGGACGTAGCTGGTGAGTGACTTCAGTCGCCTGTTTTGGAAAAAAAAAATTTTATATTGCATTTCGCAGTTACCCACTTCCGTGCAGGGATGACGCACGAGGAGGATCAGTTGATTCCTAACCTATACCGTTACCTCCAGCCTTGGGAGGCTGAATTCCTGGATTCGGCTCGCGTCTGGTCTGAATATTCCATGAAGAGGAAGGAAGCGAACGCCCAGAATCGACGTCTAACACTCGAAGATCTTGAGGACAGCTGGGATCGCGGTATCCCTCGTATCAATACCCTCTTCCAAAAAGACCGTCACACGTAAGTTCCAGTATTCTCATTTTGTCGCGCTGTCATCTCATTTTTTTAGTCTGGCATATGATCGTGGTTGGCGTGTTCGAACTGACTGGAAGCAATACCAACTCCTCAAACAGTAAACCGTTTCTATGCTTTTAAATTACATATACTAACATACGTCCATAGCAATCCATTCTGGTGGACATCTCAGCGCCATGATGGTAAACTTTGGCAACTCAACAACTACAGAGTGGACGTAATTGCGGCTCTTGGTGGTGTTGAGGGCATTTTGGAACATACCTTGTTCAAGGGGACTTATTTCCCAACCTGGGAAGGTATGTTATTTGTGATTTGATTTGTGAAAAGCCGCTTATCGTTGTTTAGGTCTGTTCTGGGAGAAAGCATCGGGATTCGAAGAGTCTATGCGGTACAAGAAGCTTACGAACGCCCAGCGGTCTGGTCTCAACCAGATTCCCAACCGTCGCTTCACGCTTTGGTGGAGCCCAACCATCAACCGTGCGAATGTGTACGTTGGTTTCCAAGTCCAGTTAGATCTTACAGGCATCTTTATGTAAGTTTCATGCGACGCAGTTGCCTAGCCACCCTGCTGACATGTATTCCTCATCAGGCACGGAAAAATCCCGACATTGAAGATTTCTCTGATCCAAATCTTCCGTGCCCATCTGTGGCAGAAGAGTAAGTAAAGGCATTTCCTGTGATGTTTCGTAAAAGCTGACAACTTTTTTTCGTTTCTAAGTCCACGAAAGCGTTGTCATGGATTTGGTAAGTGGAGGTATTTTAGTTCAACGCAGAGACTGACAGGATGCCTCCAGTGCCAAGTCTTCGATCAAGAACTCGAACCGCTACAAATCGAGACCGTCCAGAAAGAGACAATCCATCCTCGTAAGAGTTACAAGATGAACTCGTCTTGCGCAGATATTCTGCTGTTCTCTGCGTACAAGGTTCGTGGTCATCTATTAAAAAGTTTTCGAATTCATCTCATTCTCTTCTCCACAGTGGAATATCTCTCGACCATCCCTCGTCACAGATGTAAACAACCTTCTCGATTCAAGGGATTCTATGACTAATCATAACTACAGGTGAAAGATGTTCTCGATGGTACCACAAGCAACAAGTTCTGGATAGATGTACAACTACGTTGGGGCGACTTCGACACTCACGACATTGAAAGATATACTCGTGCGAAGTTCTTGGACTATGTAAGTTTCCTCGCTTATCCTGTTGTCCTCTAGTTTTTTAAGCCTCCTCAGGTATCCGATTCCATGAGCATCTATCCTTCCCCAACAGGTGTCATGATCGGCATGGACCTGGCGTACAACCTGTGGTCTGCCTACGGCAACTGGTTCCCTGGATTGAAACCTCTCATCCAGCAAGCAATGGCGAAGATCATGAAAGCTAACCCTGCTTGCCATGTGCTTCGAGAACGTATTCGCAAAGGTCTACAGCTTTACTCTTCAGAGCCTACGGAACCATACCTCAACAGTCAAGTAAGTGATCACTCGAACTTGTGACACGGATCAGGTTGCTAAACTACACATGACAGAACTATTCCGAGTTGTTCTCGAACCAAATTATCTGTAAGTACCGCTTTTTGCTACTTGTAAGCTCTGCTCACCGGTCATCAACAGGGTTCGTGGATGATACCAACGTCTACCGTGTAACGATGTCAGGAATTTCTTTTTATGTTGTCGCGTCTGACGATAACCGCTAATCTCATATAGCCACAAGACGTTCGAGGGCAATTTGACCACAAAACCTATCAGTAAGGTTCAGACTGTTTTTTGTCATGAATTTCTCTCACCTTTTGCATAGACGGAGCCATCTTCATCTTCAACCCACGTTCCGGACAGTTGTTCTTGAAAGTCATCCATACCAGTGTTTGGGCCGGCCAAAAGCGTCTTGGGCAATTGGCGAAATGGAAAACCGCTGAAGAAGTGGCAGCTTTGGTTCGATCGCTCCCTGTGGAAGAGCAGCCGAAGCAAGTTATTGTCACCCGTAAGGGCATGTTAGGTCAGCAGGATTTTCTTTCAATTTATCGTTTTGCGGTCATTGAACATCGGCCGTCTAGATCCCCTGGAGGTCCACTTGCTTGATTTCCCGAATATCGTAATTAAAGGAAGCGAACTGCAGCTACCGTTCCAGGCTTGCATGAAGATGGAGAAGTTTGGTGATTTGATCTTGGTACGATCAACTCATATTTGTTGCTCCTGGGGGCCACTGCTGATCTCTATCATTTCCACAGAGGGCCACTCAACCTCAAATGGTGTTGTTCAGTCTTTACGGTACGTTCCCCTGTCTTTCTTCGCTTCGCGAACAACAAGCTAATTGTATTACAATACTACAGACGATTGGTTGAAGTCAATTTCCAGCTATACAGCTTTCTCGCGGCTTATTTTACTCCTGCGTGGCCTTCATGTCAACAACGAGAAGGCGAAGATCATCTTGCACCCAGACAAATCGACTATCACAGAACCTCACTTTGTCTGGCCAACACTCGCCGATGAGGAGTGGATCAAGGTCGAGGTGGCAATGAAGGAGCTCATCCTGGCGGTATATTCACATGCTTACCCATTATCTAAATTCTAATATCTTCATTCTAGGACTTCGGGAAACGCAACAGTGTTAACATCGCCTCGTTAACTGTTAGCGAAGTTCGGGATATCATTCTTGGTCAAGAAATAGCCGCCCCGTCGGTGCAGCGTCAACAGATGGCAGAGTTGGAGAAGAGTACAGAAGCTCAGAGTCAGATCACAGCTATTCAAACACAGACCACCAACGTCCATGGTGACACAATCCAGACTGTGACAAGTAAGTCTTGTTTCTGCCCTCTTCGAAACATTCATCTAACGCATCGTTACCCCAGCAACCAACTATGAACAACAGGTGTTCAGCAGCAAATCCGATTGGCGTGTACGGGCCATTTCAGCGACACACCTACCTCTTCGACTCCAGCATATCTATGTCTCAAGTGATGATGTTAAAGAGGATGCTTCTTCCTTCACATATGTTCTCCCGAAGAACGTCCTACGAGCATTCATCACTGCTGCCGACCTTCGAACACAAGTAGCTGCATATCTTTATGGCGTTTCACCTCCAGATAACAAACAGGTGAAGGAGATCAAGGTTAGTAATCAATTTTTTGTCAGTTGCATCGCCTAATTTGGTATAATCGAGGCTATCGCCTGGATCCCTCAGCGAGGCAGTAATAACAGCGTCGAACTTCCTGCTCAGTTGCCCAAGGATGATTTCCTGTTGAAGGACCTCGAGCCCCTTGGCTGGATTAAAACGCAAGCCCTGGAGATCAATCACCTCTCCCCTACGGACGTCACCACACAGGCTAAACTGATGGCCGATCATCCCGAGTGGGGTTCCTCGTCAATCTGCATGACTGCGTCCTTCACCCCAGGATCCGTATCGCTGTCCGCCCATGCTCTCACCGTTGCTGGCTTCGAGTGGGGGAGGAAGAATCCGGACAACTCCCAGAATCCACCAGTGAGTACTATCCAATACATACGTGAGGAAAGTCTACTAATATTCGTCTGTTAGGGCTTCAACCCCAACATGTCTGAGAAAGTTCAGCTTCTGCTCTCCGATCGTATTTTGGGCATGACTCTTGTTCCGGAGGGAGGTGTCTGGAATTATGGGATTGGTCTTACTCAATTGTGGGCGCCAAACCTGAGCTATTCCATGACGCTGGATACTCCGTTGTTGTTCTGGGCCGAAGAGCACAGACCTGCGGCATTCCTTACTGTAAGCCCATTCATTTTCATCTGAATCGTGAACGAAGATCAATATTTTTCAGTTCGCCAACCTCGAGCAGGGCGAGGACAGCGCTGACGTTGAAAATGCGTTCCAATAATTGCCTCTTCTTGCCGGTCGTCATCATGCTGTTATGTATCACCCATTGTATACTGTAGAACATACAAAATTCCCATAATCGTTGTTATTGTTTACCGTCATTATCATCAGCGAAATGCAATGGCATGTAAAAACGTTTGAAAACTAATGCATTGCATACAACAACAGGAATTGCAAAATAATTAGAACCCTCCGAATATGACTTGGGTATATTTCCATAAAACTACATGCTCACAATCCCAAGAGAAATGACAGAACCGGGACGCGAGAGCGACATCAACCTGTGCTCCCCCTCCACCGCAGGCTTCTCGTCCTCAGGCGCTGGGGACTCTACGTCAGAACCGACAATGGAAATCTGCTTCGAGCCACGGCGCGGGGGTGGGGACAGGGAGGTGATCTCCGGTTCTGGCGGGATGGGAAGTGCTCGGGGTGGTGGCAGATGCGGCGTCACGGGGGTGTGGAGTTGCAAGAAGCTGGGGTCGTTTTGATACATCGTGATTTTCTCTGCAATGGGTGTCGCAGGGGGAGAGAGTGGGACGGGCGCGGTAGACGTCGTTGCTGGCAGCGGACGACGGAGCACTACGGCCCCATTGGGGATCTGGTCCGTCGAAGGATGTATGGATGTTGAGTAAGTTGAAGGTGGTGATGCTGATGAAGGTGCGCTGAGGATGCGCAGCCGCTGCTTAATGGATATGTGTCGCGAATTCGGGCGTGACTGTGTGGGGGTGGTGTTAGCGGTGGCAGGCTGTGAAGAGATGGGGGTGGGGGGAAGTGGCCCCATGGGAGGAGGAAAGGGTGGAGAGACGGCCACGGAAGGAGGGACGGGCGAAGCAGGTATAGAATCCAAAGATGTTGGATGCGAATAGCTTCCGGCCGATGAATTCCTCCTATGAGACTTGGGTTGTGCTTCATCCGGGCGGGGTGGTAGAACACCTGACGGTGGAGGTTTTGGAGCAATCATGGAGAGTCTAAATGCACGATGAGCGACAGAGTCGCGGAAAGAGGGCTTGGATGATGATGACGATGGGAAGGGATCTGATTTGGGTGGATCTTGATCGGGAGCAGGAGGTAAGGCAGATGTCGGAGCAGGACGAGGAGGAGGCATGGACATTCTATGAGCAGAGCCTGGTCGAGAAGCGGCAGGAGATTGTGAGATGCTGGAAGCACTGAGGACCGACGAGCCAGAAGCCCGCTTGGAAAAAGAGGGCAGACTAGAAACGAAGCTTTTCTGACTAGATGCGGAGTGCGTTGACGAACTCCGACTTCGACTTCGAGCGTCATCCACGGAAAGACGCCCTCCCCGCGAAGCAGTGGGTTGGTTGGTTGGAACGGACGGCGGAGGGCCACTGGGAGGGGTCAATCGGCGAGGCAAGACACTACCTTGTCTCGACCATCGTTTCATGGAGCTACGCTTCGTGCTAGAACTTGACCTCTCCACAGTATTCTCGGCCGACGCAAGTGTCGAAACAGAGTGGATTGATGGTGCTCGCGGTCGCTGTTCTGGTGTACCGAAGGTGAAGCCGGCCATACTCGGGCTCGACGGTGGTTCAATCTCTGCCTTTACTGGAGCGACAATCTCAGACGAAACCGCGGCATCGCCGTTGGAATGGACTACAGAGTCTGGCCCAGGCCTGGCCGGCCCAGCTGATGTCCAACGCTTTCGCGGTGGGGGTTGAAGCGACAAGGCTCCCAATGACAGGGTCCTGTTTGCGCGTTCCTGCTTAGCCTGAGTGGGTTCTATCGTCGAGGTCGACGCCCATTGGATCGGGCGATCAACGGCAATCTTGCGCTCTAGGCGATGCTCCGGCGAAAGGACAGAGCCAGAAAATGGAAGATTAGCATGAGTGGTGACAGGGTGTATTCCCAGTGTTGAATCGACGGTGTTTGGGCGAAGATTGCCAAGTAGATGGTTGCCCATGCTCCCGAATGAGTCCTCGTGGGGGTCTCGGTCACGGTCCTGTTGCGAATCGATCGACGTCGCACGCGAAGCAGAACGGGGTCGTGTGGAACCCGTGAACAGGCCTTTCAGTGTAGACACCGGACCCGAGGATACAGACCTAGCTACTGTTGCCTGCGACCGACGGGAGGAAATTGATGATGCATAATTTTTGTCTGAGGGTGCTTGGGAGCCATTCTCCGGTGGGCGAGGAGCCACGACAGCCGTAGGGGACGTTATAAGACCCTGAGCACGCATAGAGAGCATGACGTCCATGTCGCCTCGGGGTTCAACGCCTCCAAGTGTATTGGTGGGCAAACCTAACCCTGCCCGGACAGTTCTATGATATCGATTAGAAGGTCTTTCCAGCCTACAGTTATGTGGCACATACCTTTGTCCCAGTATTGCATTTTTTATGACGGTAATCCATTTTTGTGCTTCCACTGTATCATTGATATGCAAAAACCACATTGTTCGACCGCCTTCCTCATGGTTTAGCTCCTTCTTCATGGCACCGACGTCCTTCCCCCCAACCTTTACCACGTGTTTGCGTCCGCCTACATCTTCCTCGGCGACGAACACAACGCTATCCTCGTTGATCTCTAGACGCTCCATTTCCTTTTCTTCACCGACGGAAGACTTGAATAGATGCAAATAGGACACAGGTGGTCCAGAGTTCCGTGCGGCGAATGCTGTGGGAGCTGATAGGACCATGAACCTGTGTCTCCAGTTCCTGGAGAGGGCAAAGATACGAAGCGATGAAGGCTGATAGTATTTGTAAAGCATAGTTCCGGCCTGCTGGAATTGGTCGATAGCGTTAAAAGTTGCAGGAAATGGCGGGACAGGAGCAAGGGATACGGAATTCGTTCGACTGTGGACCACTGAGCGTGAGCGAAACCGGGTGGTAATGAGCGGAGATGTTGGGGCAATGGAATGGCTTGATTCTTGCGGAGATCGAGAAACGATATTGGAGGAGTCGTTGTTCTCGTTCGCCGCGGGAGCTGCAACGTTGTCGTCTTCCTCTCGCACCTCTACCGCCTCTGCATCTGCCTCTTCTTCCACCTCCTCAACGCTGTCGTGTAGTGAGTAAGTGTCGGGCTTTACCACAACGTGGAGACCGATAGATTGAGCAGCCATGTCCCGCAGTCGGTCCCGTTCTTCGTCTTCCTCGTCTCTTGGAGGAGGAGCACGGATTTCAATGACGTCGGGTAAGATCATTGGCATAGGGGGTTGCCGAATCGTTGGTCTTCTTCGCCCGAATCTGAAGCCAAGCGCATCAGACGCAGCTACAAGAAGACTTCCGCGACTTTTCTTTGAAGTAGTAGCGTCGGCCGTTGATGGTCGGGAGGGCTCGTATGATGGTTTGTAGCGAGAAGGAGCAAACATCTCGCTAGACCCTGTAGCATGGAAATCATGAGCCCAATTCAAATGCAGACAGACGTAGACACCAGTAGTTATGGCATTTGGAAGTTGGGACTAATTAAGGAACATGTGCTTACCGAAACCAAACGAAGTCGCAGTGGGCGAATTGTGGCCATTGAGCCCGTCGTCATCGGCTAGGTCCTTCTCCTTAGGATTAGACTGAGTTGACGCTCGTCGAGCCTTGGTATTAGAGAGCCCGTCTGCGCTGTCTTTGCTTTTCCAAAGAGACTGAGAGTTGTCCGAGCGCGAGCCGAAGCGGAAAGGAATCAGCGAGCTCTGCGTAGAGCCCCTGGAGATAGGAAAGGACATGTCGACGGGCGATGTGCTGGTCGAGTATGATACACGAGCAAAGCGCTGGGAGGAGATAAAAGTCAGAAATCAAGGCGGGTCCATCAGGGCAGACGGAAGCAAAAAATGGCTGCGCCGAGGCACAGCCGTGATCACATAAACTCACCTGGTGTTCTCCGTGAGTCCACTCCTCTTCCGACATCGTTCCAACAACGCTCATCGTCGTTGCCCAAGTTTGCTGGAAAAGGTACAACCCGGAACCAACCCGCCAATATTTAATTAATGATGTCCACTCGCTTATATTTTCCGTACCTTTTTTCGGGGGTGTTTTTCAGAACCGATCATACAACATACTAAGCGATATATACGGCCTAACAAGTTACCAGTGCCCAACGTCTTTCATACTCACCCCAGGTAAGTCAGTTCATACACCTCCGAGGACTCTAAATAACGTGAATATGAACATCACAAAATCCAAGCATCCCAATCGCCGTGCAAGCCTCGCCAAGTGATGTCCCTTGTGTCTCATACATGGCGTTGTCAAGTAAGTTTTCCTGTTTCGATATAGAAGCTCTTGTGGATGTGGATATCATATGATAATTACATCCTGTGGCTGACGTGGGCATACATTCAATAAATAAGGAAGTGCAACCCAGTCCGATGCCTGTACTCCTACGGAAGCAGAAGGTTAATTATTCATACTACATACCAAACGTATTCCAAGTCACCTCCGCATGTTCAACCTTCCAACCGCGAGGTCGGTAGATACAAATAATACCCCAGTACAGAACCAAACTGCGAAGCAAACGAGTTACCCTCAACGCATCAGTTCTAAATTAGGGAACTCACCTTCCCACCAATTCCAGCTTGGTTCCAACCATCATGTTGATGATCGATGAGCGTGTGGACAGGCGGTAACCCAGCTTGTGTCATGAGAAAGAAGAAAGAAATCACCACATACGTCGCAAATCCTCACCTACAAAATCAACTGATCACCCAGACAACAGTTGGGAACACAAAATTTGAACATGTACATGATGGTATACAGGTCTCTATCGGTCTCAATACCCACCTGCCGCGTTCCCTTCTGCGCAACCCGGAAAGTGCGCAACATCGTTCAACGTAGGAATACCTCCTATCAACACGCTTTCAGGGGTTCCTGGGTATATACAAAGTTACCAGTGGTCTATAAACATATCCGTCTAGAATATGATCGCCGTAAATCATATTCATACCCCTCGTCAAAGGGGCACCTTCCGGTCCCGACCCGCCAGCGCTGTGAACTTCGTCATGGTGGCAGTTACTAATCGTAGCAAGCCTCGATGTCGCCCAGTAGGGATTATGAAATCGGTTAATTTATTATAATTATAATCACGACCTCGTCAGGCGCCAATGCATTCATTAAACGTATCTAACTCTATCCTATCTCGCGTTTGTTGATTGGTCCCTTCCGATGTAAAACGGATATGTATAGATCCACCACTATCTTCAGGTTCGAAGTAGCTGCCGTAATATGCAACGCGCACCCCAATGAGGAGCCTGTTCGCAAAGATGCTAGAAAACGCAAATGCGAAAGGCACCCCTAGCTCGTTCAGGATGAGCTAAAATCAATCAAGCCTTCAAATCAGGATGACGGTGGCAGGAACGGTGTATCGCTCACATGGTTATACACCCAAATTATCAGGTTGGCCAGGTATACGCTGAATATTCTGCAGGTCGGAAAGTCAGGTCACTCCATGCATTGACAGCAAGAATGACTGAATGACTGACATGAAAAAATACACCGCCGAGTCCCTCGTCAATTTCTGCATGAGGCTAAACCCGCCAACAGCCGGACGATACATCCACGCCTTTCGAAGCGCAAGCCATAGCATACCCCCCTCTACAAGGATGACTATTGTGTAATAGTAGGCAACCCAGCGATGCCCATTCTCTGGTTCCTTATTCGCGCATATAAAGACATTCGGAACCGGCTCATTCGTCCCTGCGGCCAGGTGGGTGAACAGACATCGTCGGATACCCGAAAAAGACATACGTACTGACGCGGTTAGGATCTTGGATGCCCAGGGCTCCAATAACACTCAGCACAATTACCTCCATAGTTGTCAGAGCGAGCTGCACTAGGAGTCAAAACAAACGTCTTCCAGGTCAAACTCATCCTTACGAAGAAAAAGAGCATCTTGCGAGTGCTTCCATACATTGCGAAAAGTCGGAGTTGCAGGATTACTAGACGGCAGTTATTCCCGTTTGGAAAGGATTGGTAGATAGACTTACTGTGTGTTATTACGACCTGCGTTGCGGCTGCAGCATTTTGCCAGTACAAGAACTCGGTACCTGAAGAATGAGCTCAATATTTAGGACAGAAGTCGAAGGCATGGATGAATACGTACACCTGTGTCATATGCATCATCGTCATCGTGAGGACATCCCGCCTACGAATAAATGGTGCGGTAATGACATACATCTGCGCCGAAGGTTGACATCAGTCTGGAATTCAAAACGCCGAGAACGCAAGCTCTAACCTTGTGTGATGGTTTGGGGTGGAGAAAGACTAGCGGCCCATTGTTAGCATTTGGAACTTGCTAAGGAAAACGGAACTGCGCACCGATCGCGTCTGCACTAAATTTCTTCCAGTGAACTGACGCATCGACCGAGAATCAGAGCAAGACCCACACGTTAAGTACGATACTAAAATATCGGCACTCTCGGTTGAAGAGATTCAGCTCCTTCCGACCCAGTCACAGAAGCAGGCAGCAGCTCACCCATAAGAACAAAACCTTCGCTAACGTCCATCGTCTTTTCTTGGGACGGCGAACGTAGTCAATATATATGTGCCAGTACCGAACATGGCACTTATAGTACTGACCCAAAATAGATCCACCTGTATCAACGGTATGCTTCAGGCTGCGACGACCTGAACAAGAACAGAATGCGTACCTCATTTCCAAACTGAAGGACTGGAAACCGTGGTAAGAGACACAGCGAAAATGAGAGGGGTGTATTTTCTACCACTTACAGTGTTCATAGATTACCAGCGCAGCGCATCCCACTGTGAACAGAATCCGAGTCAATCACCATACTCGCGCAAACTCATCCCAAAACACTCAGAAGCACTAGAATATGGACATAGATCGACGTAACCTCACCATGGGCGTTGCGAACCCATCCCGACTGCACAAGGCTTGTGATCTTTAGGTTGGACATGACGAGGGAGCATAATCATCTAGGTTGTGCTTTATGAGACGTTCTACAACGGCGCCGGGTACCAAGGTACACTCCCTGGCAGCTTCTGACAGTAAGAATATGGTGGCGTTTTGAGTATGGATCGCGTACGTTCAAAGTTCAGGGTTCCAGCTTGTTAAGTATTCTTTCGTCCACAAAGTATTCCTCGGAAAGGGCCTCGATGTACGCAAGGTGTGCTTGTAAACCAAACCGCCAACCTTAACACGACTCCGACTCAATGCGATGACATTGGATAAGGATCTTATCAAGACCACTGGCGGTTGAATTCATCGAAATCCGACGTATATGGATATCGCTTGGAATTCAAATTCTACAAGATAAGCGACGTTCGCGCCAACACCGCCGCCCGAAACAGTCCCCCTCGAAACGCGGACTTCTGGCTAGTATACTTGTCAATTGAGTAAAGGGGTAGAGAGGATCCCAAACGTACGTGGCTGTGCCAATGTCGTGGTTGTATGTAGAAGTTCTGTTCTCCGCCGATGATATGAATCTCAATAGAGAACCCAAGAGTCAACCGACTTGGACTGGGGGACCGTTTACGCTATACATATCGGGTCACACCTTGAGGCGTAGAGCACCATAGGAAAACTTTGGCCGTTTGGCCAGGTCTTGCGTGTGCAGAGATCGCAGGTTTCAGCTTGGCCGCAGAATCGACAGTCGTTCATGGACGTCCAACCAGACATAATGACTGAGTCCAGGACATCCAGAAAACGACGTGCCAATTTTCAGGCTCTCACACAACCCCTCCCTGAAATATGTGGAGAATACCTTAACGGTTTACGTGTTTCCATGTGGTGTTGGCTAGGACGACGGAGAGGAGTTAACCTGCTGCTGGATCCATTCAAGAATTTTTCACAAGAGGAACAAATGATGAATCGTTGATCACCCAGCGCCGAACAGGTCTGTCATAGTGTGTAGGTGCTGTTTCACTCACTGTCGACTTCCGTGAGAGCCTGGTGATAGGACGGTTGTGGAGAGGACCACAGAGTTGCTGGAGGGAGAAGGACTGGGAGGGATACTGTTCTGTTTGTGAGCGAGTAAGAACAAGGCCAACGTTGTACATCTGACCACAATGCAGTGCGAAAATTCGAAAGCCTGTGAGCAGCTAGCTCGTTTCCGTTGTTGCTTTTGTAAATCCAGCATGTACGTCCCTAGACAGTCCACCAATGCAATGCCATTGACATTCCCATCTACAGAAGGTATACTGTGCGTGGGGTAACGGGTCACCCTTACAAACATTTCTCACAATGAATTTACGGAGCCTCCCCCTGACATTCTGACTCTGAGTTGGCCGGCAGTTGTAGATATGAGTTTCGTACTTACATGGTGATGGTACCTTGGTAGTGGGGCAGATGACGCTGTGGGCAAGGATATAGGTATCCCTAAGAAGCCTTTTCAGCAGGAAACAGCGAACTGATGCAAACACAATTAGTTGCAGGATCACACAGTAGGCTTCGGCCCTCACATCTTGAGCAGACTATTCTGTTCAAGATTGGGGGCGTATTCGTTTATAAGTACCGAACGGCCCAACGGTACCCGCCGCCCCACCCAGTTTGGGTGCGCTAGAAATCCGCTGCTGCTCCTGTCGTGGGGGCTCAAAAGTCGGCCACGTGTCTGAACTGCTCCGCTGAGGCAGCACCATGTTAATTTCTACCATCCGCCTTAGCTCTTCGTTCTCTTTCTCTAACCGCGCTAATTCTATCTCTCTCTCAAGGGCTGGGTCTGACGCAGCGGAAGACGACCATGATTCGCGGTTTTCATCCTCGTCAGTCTGTGTCGCGGGTTGTTCTGTGTCTTCGCCATTAAGAGATCGGAGGATCTGACGGAGGAGATAGGAGACTCGGACAAGCGACTCGGAGATAGTGTTGCTACTGGCCAGATCCTGGGCAACGTGTTCTTCTTGTCGGGCGAGAAGCTTTGTCTCATATTCGCGGATGAGGGAGAGTTCGCGTTCCTGCACGTCTTGCTGGGGAGCATAGATTCCATGAGGCTTCGCATGAACGAGCGGGAGAAGTTATCACGTACAGCGCGATTTCGAAAGGTACCTGCGCAAAGTCGTCAGCTACTACTGGCAGATTAAGGCAAAATGATAGAGCTCAACTCATAAGGCTCTCAAGAGTCTGCTCATACTCCTTAATTAGCGTACTAAGCTGCTTGTTGTCATGCTGGAGGCTTTGATTCTCTGCGCCTATCGTGACATTCATTCGTTCTAGCTCGGCATCGTATTCCTCTGTCGGTGAATGAGTACAGCCCCACAAAATAGAAGGCGGTATACGAACCTCTGGTCTTGTCCAGATTAAATCTTCGTCAATGCATATTAGTTGGTAATAAAAGTAAAGCTGAACCGATCATACCTGCGAAGGACAAAGCCAGTTTGGGAATGAACGGCCTGGTTCTGACAAAACACTCAAGGAACGATAAACTGACACGATGGAGGAACCCCTACCTTGATATTCCCCGCGTGTCCATGCAACGACACGGAAATGCTACGGTTCTGGTTCAGTTGTTCGCTGAGCTCTTGGATGAGAGCCCATAGCTGTCCGAGCTGATCGTTGCCCTCCAGTACGGCCATACAGGTTATCCAGCCACGAACAAGGTTTCTGCAATGGCGTCGTGGTACAACCCAGAAGTGCGAGGCGGCTGGTCGCCGTCTAGGGACTGAGAAATGAATGAGACCTTCGCAATGGAACGTACGGGTATCACGTGCTGTAAACATTTGGTGAAAAAATAACTCTCTGCCTGGGAGTCGAACCCAGCTTTCGCGCGCACATCGAATGACAGGCGCGTGTACTAGCCGATATACTAGCAGGGAACTTATAATAAGTTTAGCTTAAACCTCTATGTATGGAGACTCACGTGTAATTTCATCATGAGAAATGCACTTGCGAGTCTATCTTCAGTCCCTGACCATTCTCGCTGGTAATGGAGGTCTGTCAATTTCTTCAACACTGGTCTCGCCCATGAATTAAACCGTGTTTTCCTTCGAGGTCGTGAACCCCCGAGCCGCTTTGCTCTCCAACTACGAAGTCTTGACACTTCTGCGTGAGTTAGAGAACGATCATATATCTCGGGCCAGAACAGCAATTCGCGTTAAGAGGGAAGAGGACGCAGCAGCACATTCCTACCGCTCCACAAGAGGTGATGTGGTTGTCGGAGAGCCCAGCGAGAATCTAAGAACCATTGAAATCGAGGTACTCTGTTGCCTACTGTATCCTGGATCCCCCACCTGCACTCATCGTTTCTTTCATTGCGTATATAGGCGATTCAGTATCTTTCAGCTGATTACCTGCCAACAATTAGACAATCCCCTGAGGGGATAACTCAACTCGTCAAGAATCTGGCGCCATATGACTTGACCAAGGCCGAAAAACTTCAGGTCGTGAATCTCGCTCCTACGTTACCGGTGGAACTATACGTTGTACGTCTTCATACTTTTGCTACAATACGAGGAATTTAGAATCTGCACCCAGATTGTCGAAGAACTAGAAGACAGACTTGGTGATCGGATGGAAGAAATCTTCGGACACGTTCAGTCAAGTCTTTTCTCTGCCCCAACTCTACCAACCCATCCTGTGGACGCGTATTCTATTTTGCCACCTTCTGACGGGACCTCTGCTCCTGGCGGATCGTTGATGTATCCTGAAGATAATGAGGTGTACCATGATGAAACAGTATTTGTCGATGCTGGGGAAGGGGCAGGTATCGAAGGTGACTTGGACATGGAGGAAGACTGATGCCTCGTAAGTGAGCCATAGCCTCGTAGATTTTGTATCACACGGACCTTCCAGATCTAGTCCCTCTGTGGGACGTCATCTCCTCCCCATGAACAGCGGCTTCCTCGTGCGACGAAGATATCAGTCCCTGCCAGGGGTCGGGTCTCCAGACCTATCTGGCTATCGCTGAGATATCTTCCCACTCAATTAGCCGCGACGAGTGCTGGGGCTAGTCCCGCACACAAAAAAAATCGCGTTGTGGGTTCAATTTTCCAACATGTCACCTTGTTGATATTGCAAGCTCCTCGCGGTGTAGTAGAACGATTCTTAAATAGTTTTGCTGGTGGTTGATAATAATAATAACATTCGAACAATGAATGAATACTGAGGTAGCGTTGAAATGCTTGCCATGAGCATAACATCTGTGACATCAAAGTAGGCTTCCTGACCGCGGGTGTCCTCAACGCTTCATGCTGAGTCGGTCGAAGGGAAACAATCAGGCGTGGTGTGGCGCAAAATCTTAAATGGTACACCAATGCCGGACAAACATATATCCATTATTTCCGAAAGAGGGTCCCACGTACTCACACGAAAGCTGTAAGCCGAGTCGATGGTCTGAGTACTGAATGACATATTCATGTTCAAGAGGTCGCAGTTCCCTCCGCCCGCACCTGTTTCAAAGCGGCCCACTCATCCTCTAAAATTCCCATATGTATGAGATCACGCCATCCTCCGTTGATCCAGACAAGTTTTCGCGTTCTTCCTTCTTCCACAAAACCACTGATAGCATTTGATTAGGGGAAGACACCATATGAACTCCAATCGCGACGCTCACATTCTCTTGTACAGCGCGATGCCACGGCCATTTCCGTCGACCACCGTGAGCGTCACTCGATGGCTTGCCAGGTGCCGGAATGCATAATCAATCATGAAGTTCCCGACCTCCCGGCCGTAACCCTTGTGCCAGTGGCTGGGCGATAACGCAATCCCCCATGTCGCGTTGCGGTTCTTATGCTCGTTCACCGGCAAGAAGAGCGTGAACCCGACAAAAGTACCGCTTTCGAGTTCCTCGAGGATGCAGAACATGGCAGATTCCTTGATTAACTTTATGACGTGATCGAATCGGTCGGAATTAACAGGTACAACGAAGCCATGCGTAATATTGGGGGCGACGAGTGGATCATTGTATAGGGCAAGGAGGTTCACTTCATCAGGAGGCTGGTATGCACGAAGGCGCAGTCGTTCCGTGATAAACATTTTGTTAGGAGTTTGGGGCGAGATGAGACGTTGGTGGAGGATATGAGGGTTTCATCAAGATCAGCTCGAGTCAGGAGATCTTTCCTTGGGCAGATGATTTATGGTCATATCAAAGTCATGTTACTTTATCCGGAGATCGGAGCTCAGGGACACCAAGCTTGGGGCGTAAATCTTATGGATGGAGGGCCCGCTAGAACGCGTCTGTGTATTACGAAGCCGTCACAATACCTGTCCGAATCCCGTGGTGGTGGTTTTACAGCCATGCAGGGAACCACTGGCACCCATACCCAGAGAAGAGTCGTAACGGTCGGGTCACGGCTATGTAGTCGAAGACTTATCAAACGAAGTTGGGCGAATGACCAGAAATTAGAGTGTGCACCTTCATCCCATTCGGGGTGGCTGCCTCAAAGTGGATCTGAGCTGCAGCAAGTGCAGATACGCACAAGTCGATTCAGGTGCTTGATCTTCCCTCTGTCCGCTCCTTTTTCAAGGTGGCCCACTCGTCATCTAATATTCCCATGTGTATAAGGTCCCGCCAGCCTCCATCGATCCAGACAAGCTTTCTCGTCCTAGCCTCTTCCACGAAACCGCTAAGAAACCAGGATCAGCAGATATACCACACAAACACATCCCAACAACTCACATTCTTTTATACAAGGCAATCGCACGATCATTCCCCCCGAACACGGTGAGCGAAACCCGGTGACTCGCCAGATGTTGGAACGCATAATCAACCATGAAGTTTCCAATCTCCCATCCGTAACCCTTATGCCAAAATGACGGCAGTATCGCAATTCCGAAGGTCGCGTTGCGATCCTTGTATTCGGTCACCGGTAAGATGGCCGACATTCCGACGAATGCGCCCCGCTCTAACTCCTCTACAACGCAGAACATGAGAGAATCCTTGATCACCGGCATGAGCTTGTCCACGCTGAGGGGTATGACGGGTCCTTCGGTCATGTACGTGAGCACGCGCGGGTCATTAAACATAGCGAGCAGGCTATCCTGGTCGGCGGGCTGGTATGCACGGAAGCGCAGCCGTTCTGTTGAGAACATCTCTTGTGGCTGATATTGGAGGTCAGAGGAGAGCTCGATCGATCGAGGACCATATGGTCTGATATGGTCCCGTTACAATATATTCGGAAAGCGGTACCGGAGGGGAGTCATTGATCACGTTCCTTATCCGTGAGGGCATCTGTCAATATCGATGTGCGCTCGTTGACCACTCTGGTCAGGCCATCCACGGATATGGAATGTCGGTACGCATGACGTACATCATCGAACACCGCCTATATTCTGAGGCATCCTTCGGGGCGACTGAGGTGATGTGGACGTTTGAATGTCGATGATGTTCTAGATGTCCAGGCCCACGGGCAGTCCTATGCATCGTCATCGCCGTCAACTATTGTATCAACGTCACCCCAGAAAAGAACTTTACTTACGTTGCGAAATGTTCGAGGGAATAGCAGGGGGACCGTTGCGACTTCTGAACCCTTTGTTCGAGGGTCGGCGTCCATAAATCCACAATATCCTCCTCTCTTCCGGAAAGCTTTTAGGTATCACCTGAGCATAAGGTACAACGACAATAATGTCTCAGAACTTACATTTTCGACACATCTCGATCCTACGAGGGTCGTCAAGCACATCAGACTTGAACTTGAGGTATGGACCGCATGAGGCCGTTTGTGGTTTCGAAAACCTCGGCGGATCAAGTAGCGAAAGAAATCTGCGAAGGAAAGCAGGATGACGGAAGAGATGGGCAAGCTGAGATCACATCGAGAATATATGTGAAGGTCTGCCCAGACCCTTGCAGATACTTGTTGCATGGCGGGCAAACATAAGTCAAGGGCCAAGGGGGAAAATATGATGAGGGTCTGGGTAGGCTTAAGCATGCTGACGCTGGGAGACGACGGAGAGGTTGAGCAAGTGCAGGACAGTCACCATCGATCCCCAGCAGACGGTTTTGTGGATGCCTCTCCGGACTCGTCTGAATGGAGTCGTCCCAATACGAGACTGTGATTGATTGCTTGTCGCTCGACGTTTTGGCGGATATAGAAAGAGGTTACGCGTTCGAAAATCGCCTTTTCTCTCTACAGAGTTGGGGTCTACTTGAACGAGGACTTGTTACACGTCCAGCCTTCTTGGAGCGAACATTCCACATCCGCCTCATGCTGGAAGAATTCCAGCGCAGCCACTCATGACTGCCGCAATCGCGTCCCCAGGAGCTCCGCGAGCCTGTAGCCATGCTCGGAGGTGAACTTTTCACAAGCGGAGATAGCCACATCCATTAGAGTATTGGTGCCCAGCGGCTCGTTGTCTGTGTGCCGAATACGAGCGGACAGTGCTTCCACGATTGCATCCCCCGATAGCCGTTGACAATTATATAAGCCTAAACTTTCTAGACGTGGCAATCGCGTATGGATGGTACCGTCCTCACCGGGAAGGGTGAATGGACGAAGAAGTTGGATTACGGTGTCGGACATATCCGACGCGACGATCAGGAACTCTCGTAGAAATGGCAGCCTATCGAAGAGGTACTTGAAATCCTTTGTGCGCATGTCGCTAAAGTCCATGTCAAGAACCACGAGGGGAGGATGGGAGCGGCTTATGAGTTTCCGAAGTCCCATGCCTGTTGCGTGATCGCTCGAGGGAGATTGGGAGAAATCGTGGGCGTCGTCTTCGCTGTCACCTTCCTCGTGGTATTCGCCCCGCAATTCGAGCTCAACATTGAGATGGGCAAGGTAAAGGCTCGTGAGTCGAGGGGTGTAAAGGGAAGAGAGTATTGAGCGAGCCATGCAGGTACTTTTCAACTGCAATGTATGGAGGTTGGGGAGCGATACAACAGGATGGGGTTCTGTGGGTGGATCATCAACGTGGTGCCAACCAGTATAATAGAATGTTTCGAGCTCGGGACATGCGCTTAGAAAATCAAGGATGTCGATGGGTTGACTGTGAATGTCGCTGAAGAGTTCTTCCATAATGTTAACGGTGGTGAACCGGAGGGGTGCGAGCGACCGCGAACGCGGAAGCCGGTAGAGCCACACCTGCATAACATACTCCGGTCCGTGTGGGACAAAAGTCTCCTTCGGAACGTCGTCTACGCCGTCCTCCTGTACATAGATACGCAGACACCTCATATAGTCGGTGGTGATAGGAGAATCCTTTGGGAACGTCTGAGCTTCCTCCCGCTGTCCCTGCATTGTGAACGAGCGCCAGCGGTCGATAGAGGGAAGTAGGGGTGAGAGCATAGGTAATATTGAATCGACAGACTCGACCTTGAGTCCAATGTCGATCGGCAACGGTACCGATCGCTGTGCCCAGAGTTCTGCCTGTGTTCGAAGAAAGGAGATGGAGTGAGCCTGGTCATCAAGAAGAATGAATTGCCAGACTCGGGGAGAGGAGTGGATGATTGCTCTCCACCACTTCGAGACTCGTCTCAATGGCAAGGGCGCTAATGGATCGCTGGAGGCGCAGTATGCAAAGATCTCTATGAGGAGCTCAGGGGGGAGGCCTGCGATAGATCCATGCATCGCCGTCGTATTGTTGGTCTTCGTTGACATTCAATTGGTACAAGGCAAGCGGGATGACATAACCGTGTGAAATCTCAGATCACCTGAGTTATGTCTACCCATTGATGGTTGCCCAAATCAGTGAACAAAACCCGTTGCCAACTATCGGGGAATACATCATTTCGCACATAGTTGGAAGGCATAACCTTAAACCATGGTAGTTGGTTCGCCCAGTGCCTTCGATATATACACGAAATTCTCTCAGGTACAACACCAGCATTGAGATCTATGTTTCTACCCAGGAAGATCCACTAAAGTTCCATTCCCAAAAACAAGAGGACCCTAAGCCAATAACTCCAATGACTGACGTACCATGTAGATCAACCGCCTATTGCTGATCCTCCACTCCTCTCCCGTTAAAACTATGCAGTCCTCGTACCGCCCATAAGCAGTGAACACTTGTCCTGCCAATTCTGGGCCTTCTAGGGCGAAATGCTGCGCTGCGAAGTATGTTGTTGTGTTGGCAATGTTCTTGTTGAGAAGAGTGATGACCTGAGTAGTGAGGCCATGCTGGGTCGTCACTGATGCCAGTGCATCACTTAAAGCACTCTCAATCGCTGAAATGCCCCGCAACACACCGAGCGGCGCGGAATAATCAGCGACCGCGTCTCGCGTAAAGACGTCTGGTAACGCTCCAAAATTCTGTTCACCTCATTCAGATAGCGCGAAATCGTGGTACCTTTGAATCAATGGCAAGGGGATAGCGATTGACTACGTTTCTTATGGCAAGCACAGAGGATGCATACAATAAGTCTTCGTGTGAACTGGTAGCATTCGCGCTGACCAGAAGTGTCGAGGTAACGTAGAGCACAACGTTGGTTAAGTGCATCGAATTTTGACGAAGTATCCTGTCTTGATACCTTGAGTATTTACGTCAACATGCCTGCTTGGGTGGCGTGTCACAACAGATCATGGGAGTATACGGACTCATGGAGCCAAAAATTGCGTCGAACGGACGAGCTACTTATGTAAAAAAAAATGTTAACCCGGACGAAACCTCATGAAGGCTGAGGGCTGGTTGGGGAGCCTTAGGAACTATCGAAGCACCACGTAGTCCACTGTCGTCCGTATATCAACAGGAGACCTAAGGGTCATCCAAAGGGATCCCGATAACCTATTTCCGCGCAAGGTGTATATAGGTAAAGCAAGTGGAAAGTTCCCCATGAAATTGACTAACCGCCCATCCTTGTTTTGACCAAACTGTACAGTTGTACGGGGATTGCCGAAGCCGCCCAGCGTCCCAGTGTACTGACCAAAATTGATACACACAAAGCCGCCAACGTCGTGCACGCCCACCTCCGCGCCCGTTTCCACAAGAAAACACTACAAATATGCCGGGTGTACGAGACATAAGGTATATTTGTGCATGCAATGTCAAATTTCGAGGCGCTGACCCCGCCGTTATCAATCTAGCGCAGAGGCTTTCATCACCGCCTACGCTTCCCATCTGAAGCGCTCCGGAAAACTCGAGGTTCCAGTATGGGTTGACCTCGTGAAAACTGGCTCGTTCAAGGAGCTCGCACCGTATGATCCCGACTGGTACTATGTCCGCGCAGGTGCGTACCCTTAAAATTCGCACCCAGGGTCTTGAACTTACCTCTATCATCTACAGCTGCCGTCGCACGGCACATATACCTGCGCAAGGATGTCGGCATCGGTGCCCTGACAAAACTTCATGGTGGCCGCAACAGGCGCGGAAACCGCCCCTCGCACCACGCCAACTCATCCGCGTCTGTACAGCGTAAAATTTGCCAATCCTTGGAGAAGATTGGTGTGTTGGAGCAGACGGAGAATGGTGGACGGAGAATTTCCCAAGATGGTCAACGGGATTTGGATCGGATTGCGACAGCTGTGGTTGAGGCTGCCAAGGAGGAGGAGGATGAGGAGGAAGAGGAAGAGGAGGAAGGAGAGGAGGAAGAGGAAGAGTAAATGCTGTCACGCAGCATTCCCCACCTCTATGACCTTGCATGTCTCCCTAATTTCACATGGCATGCAGCATGCTCTGACTAAAATATTTCTTTTTGCCTCGTGTGTCTGTGACGGAGTCAAAGCTCTAGCTTTAAAGAAGGCTCATGGGATCACCCTATAGATACCTCTCCCGTGTTCCTCTGGTTCAGCGATGAGGCTGCGACACCATGATCAGGTTCCCCAAGAAGCTTCAAGAATGTGCAGAACACATCCCATCGTGATCTCGAGTCTTGAGCTTGAACAGCTGGATGAGTTGTGGCGACTGATACATGTGCTTCGGAATCAAGGTTCAGCAACACAAAGAGCGATACCATTTGAGTGTGGGCTCGACCTAGGCCGGGACGCAGGAATGAACAAGCAGTACTGAAAGTCTCTGGATAAACGACGGGATACCGAGGTGAGGCTCGTATGTCCACGGTGGTGCAGGTCCGCGGGTCTCTGCGTACAGGAGGACGTATCCCTGCGATTGTTTCATGGACGCGATGAGTGGGAAGAGTGCCTGCCGAAGACAAGCGTCGCGCCCTAGATGGAGCGCCGGCGGGGGTCAAGTCGAATCGAAGACATTCAACTTAAGGACATATCCAACGCACACCGCCTGGTATCTTGGACTTGGAACTTGTAAAATCATGCAAGCGATTAGTTTTGCCCCCTCCAGCCATTCCTCCGCATAAGTTTCATCTCGGTTTCTCGCGATCCTGGTCCTGGCTGTAACCCTCACCCAAACCCTTGGGCCTTGGCCTTGCCATTGCGTCTGTCGTCGTCATCACCCTCCTCGTCCATGGCAGGGTTGAACAAATCCAGAAGGTCCGGTTACGCGGTCATCTCGGCGAGCACACACAACACATCACGGGATTTACTAGATTACCGCATCGCCTCGACGATTAAATTGTGGTTTGGTTTGGGTTTTTTTTTTTCGACACTTTCGTGCTTCTTCCAGTCATTTCGGCTCCGCTGCGCCACAACGTTGGCGCCATTCACATATCAACCCTATTAGCCTCTAGAACGGACCACAGCGTCTAGAATGGCGCCCAAGACGACGTCTCGCGGCGCCCAACTCAAAGAGGATATCACCAAAAAGCTTGCTTCCACGATGAGTAGCAACTCACAGCTGACTCCCGATGAAGCAATGCGTAAAGTCACCATAGACATGCTCGCAAACAACCCTTTCGTTCCACCGACAGGTTGTCCCGTCAACGATCTTCCTCCGGAGCTCCTTGCATACATTTTTCTGGTCGGGGCGGAGATGGAGGCAGAGTATGAGTACGAAGACGAGGAGGAGGAAGAGGAGTACATGGATGAGTTTGATCTTAGGGATGCATGGACTGATGAAGAGGATGAGGGTGACTTCAATAAGCTACCGGCTGGGCGCTTGGTGAAGGTGAAGGCTGGAAAGGCGGTGGAGAAAAGGGATGCTGATGCTATGGATGTGGATGGCAAGGTTGAGGAGGAGCAGGAGGAAAGAGTGCTCCCCTTCCAGGTGCTGGTTTCACATGTATGCAAGCACTGGCGTGACGTTGCTGTCGAATCATCGGGGCTATGGACGACCTTGACCTTCTCAGAGGGTTCGCCATTTGACAAGTCAAGGACATGGATCCAGCGATCGAAGGGGCTTCCCCTTCATATCCACATCGATTGCACTACTCCGGAAGAGGAGGAACCTGATATGCTTATTGAAGCCTTCCATACCACGGACCAGCCCGATCATGCAGCCCAAGAGATAACACCTACAATCAATGCTGCTACCCATGGGAGACAGTACGCCGAGGAACACAGGGACTGTCGACATCCGCCGCCGCCACTATCCCTACTGGATCTTAACGTCATCCTCAATATCATTGTGCCGCACGTCGCACGGTGGCAATCACTCGAGGTTACTGCAAGCATCTACGAGTACATGCACCTCCTCCTTTCGCGTTTAGTGGAGTGTCCTGCCGCGCCCATTCTTGAGGTCCTCGAGCTTTATCATTACGAAGAATGCGAAGACTATGAGACTTTCCGTCCCGTCGAGCTACGCGACCCCTTCCTCATCTTCCACGGAAACGCACCAAAGCTACGCGATGTCGCGCTCTGGGGCGTCCACCTCGACTGGGATCGATCGCTCTCCTTCCTGACCACCTTGCGGGATCTCGAGCTCACCTACCACGCAAAGGACGTCCGCCCGTCTTATGCAACTTTCAAGCAAATGGTCGCCTCGCCCGAGATTCGTACCCTCAGCCTCTGTCTCTCTGGACCACAGGAGCATGATGAAGAGACCAACGACTGGGGCACAGAGCCCATCGAGATCCCCTCACTCATGGACCTCGTCCTATGCTACCATGAGGCGCAATACGCGATTGCGCTCGCGCAGAAGCTCTCAGTGCCGAACGTGCACAGTCTCGCGCTAGACTTTGACGGGGAGGACTACTCTGAGTTTGTGAAGCAACTGGCACGCCCGATGCCCAAGTCGAAGAAGTCTATTCTCGCGGGACTGGAGCACATGAAGATCTCTGGGCTCCCGTGTGACAAGCAGAGCATTGACACGATGTACGAGCAGCTGACAGGGCTGAAGACAATCAACTTGAACTGCTCGGGTGAGGAGGAGGAACAGCTGTTCGAGCGGCTCATGAAGCCGCCGCCGAATAAATTATATTGCCCGAATCTGCACACTATTACGACGACAGGGATTGATGGCGCAAATATGCGCGCTTTTATTGATGCACGGAAGGCCGCCGGCGTCCCGATAAAGCGGGTGATGATGAGCGAGGAAGACGAGGTTGAAGAGAAGGACGAAAAATGGCTACGCACGCATGTGGAGGAGCTTGACTTCTTCGAGCCATCTGATTCGGAGGAGGAATACGTTGATCTAACCGAGGATGAATCAGGAAACGAGATGGACGTCTAGACCTGCATAGGTGTGTGGGTGGCAGGTAGGCAGGACGTGCATGCGGCATGACGGCATTCATGATTGGTCCAAAGTACAGTATAAGTACAGTTATGGTATAAAGGTCTGGGATATAGAATGCATCGCAGGGCATTATGGGCATGAAACGGATCTGACGCTGCCGCAACAAGTGCATCAAGACGTATAATACAAGGTTCCCACCAAACCAGTGGTTCTACGTGATCTGATTTGAGTGTTTGTAGGGTAAACGTGTGACGCCGAAGACGACATTCGGTATCTGCTCGTCCTCGTCCGATGTTTTATCGACGGACGATGTTGACGTGTTCGTTGGCTTGTTAGGTGACGGCATGGCGATGAGGACGGATATTTGGAGCATATCAACCCGGACCCTTGCAGGGTTCTCAGGCTGAATGGTCATAGGCGAGGCTGCCTTGATCTCATCATGCGAACGGAAGGCACGAAGCACGCTCTGTCGGAAAGGCAGTGTTTCTGCAGTTGGTGATGAAGGGTCGGTGGGTTGTGGCAGATCAGGCTGTTGGTGTTTTGATGAAGACCTGTTGGCGTTCTTACATCGGCGTTTCGCCTGAACGGGCAGAGCAGCTACAGGCTTTGGCAAAGGATGAGTGATCAGGTTGCAGATAATAATAGGAGGACCAGAATAGGAGTCTCTTACCATCATTTCATCCCATTTCTCACCCCCCTGAACGACCCAAGAGGTAAACATTTTCGGTTTGTGACCGTACCGGCGTTTGCGCGAACCTTGCGCGCGAGGAGCGAGAATAATTCCAGCAGCTAGGGCTTCGTCTATCTGTCTCTGGAACCGGCGACGAATAACGAAGGATCTAAGGACGATAGTGCACGATATGAACAAGAGAAGGAATAGCGTTGCCAGGAAAGTGATTCTGGTCGAGCTGTCAGGCCAGGGCGGCAGTGGAAATCAAACGGCGACATACAAATAGAGGTTACTGGAGTTGTTGAGACCAAGGGGCTTATCCGGGGACGACGAGCTCGACGAGTCGGGAGCAGAGCCCAACGTCGCCGAGGGTGTTGGTGAAGACATGCTCAGAGGGTAAGCCGGTCGATCAGGAAATATAAGATATTTGAAATAGGGCTAGTTCCCACCACGTGTAGTGATATGAATGATGTTGAGTGACATCTGTCCAACTTATAAATTGTATACCCGTTCACATCTCCTCCTTTCTCTTCGTGCCCCCCATGTCTGGATCCATCATCGACGCCCTTCCCCCGTCGCTCAACCTCCCGCCCCATCTCAGCGCCCACAAGTATTTCCTCGTCTGCACACTCACCGTTGCAGCATGGGATTCTTTGGTCCTTTCTCCTCGTAGCTTCCGTCTCCTCAAATCCTCTGGCGGCTGGCCCGCCCTCAAGATCTTGTTCACCTTCTTGAGGATCTTTATGCCAGTCGAATTCGCGATAGTTGGTGTGTTCATTTCAGACCCCGCTTGAGCAGGCCATTGACGACCTTCTAGCGGCTGCCTTTTTCGATACCAAATGGTCGCAAACGGTCAGTCGTCAAGCCTTTCTCGCCATAATCGCTAACTAACTTTTCCCATAATCAAGTCGTGCCAAAAGTTCTATCTTTTTGAACCCATTTGCACTGCCATTCTGCTTGCTGTTACCTCTGGTCCGTGATATCTATCTCCCTTGCCACCATTAGCCTTACTCTCAGTGGCAGCTGTCCATGTCATCAGGATCCATGCCATCTATGACAAGAACAGAGCTATCTTGCTTACTATGGGCTCTCTTTTCGCTGTCCAGGTAGTTGTCACGGCCGTATCCTGCGGCTTCTACCGATGTATGTTGAAAAGCACCGAAGGTCTCTGCTTACGCTGAGATAGTCTGTTGCAGCTGTACCACTCCTTGAAGGCCAGGGCTGTATCGCAGGCCCGAAACACAACTGGGTTGGTATTTACTGGGTCGCTCCAACGTTACTGTATACCGTTTCCGTAAGACCACATGATAGTCCCTGTAAAAATAAGGCTGACTTGCTCCGCGTAGTTCGGCCTTGCCTTGATGCGTTCTATCAACTCACTTCAAGCCAAGCCCCTCAGCCCATGGAAGCTGATGCTCCGCGATGGTCTCAATCTCTATGGGGTACATTCTCCCCTTCGATACTAAGGTTCTACAGATGGCTCATTATCCCTGGATATTACAGGCTATTTTCCTCGTCAATTTGACAAACATGATCTTCTGGTTTGTCATTACACCCACGGGGCCTAACGACACTATCAAAACAATAGTAACTAGGTATGTTTTGCAACGGTTCGACCTGGAACCTACGCTGATATTAACTCCATTCAGCATGGCCGCTGTACTTACCACCTCCATGTCCCTCCGCATCATCCTCTCTGTCCGTGGTAGCCTCGCGCAAGGCGGTTCCTTCGCTCTCTCCGCCTCTTCTCAAAGTGGCTCCTCGCGTACCACACACGTCATCTCCACCCGCTCCGTTGCTGTTCCTACTAATGTGTCCACGCACAACCCAGGGCACACCTTTACGCTGGACCACATGCCTCCCAAGACAGAGGCAGACTGGGCCGTGCACGACAAATCCAGTGTCAACGATACAGAAGGCAAGCCCCCGATCTTCGATGGCGCCGACAACGGGCAGCAGCCGCAGCGTAACCCATCAGTCGGCGTCAAAATCACTATCGACAGGGAAATCGGATACGACGAAACGTACCACGCGAAGTGAACGTTTGCGTAACATCCTGTCTATACCTCACGCCTGCACAACTCTGTTTGCAATATCGGATGGGATTGTTCTTGGAATGTTATGCTCTGTATCTACCGATATCTTTTCCTTTATTTATATCCCCTCCCCGACTTCTACATATGCTCGCCATAAACTCGTAAAACCGATGCTTGGAGGTTGGGGCACTTCGCAAATTGTTGTAATCTTGAGCTACGTACTGTAAATACCAGCAAAAATGACATGAGAACATCTAGAGAATAGTTTGGTGCGAGCCCAGAGAGGAGAGTCTTGGTAGCTGTAATTGTAAAAAAAAAAATGTGTACTCCAGAGGTTGCAGAGATGGTGCTGCAGAATACCATCAAGCGAGTTATATGTTTGATGGGGTCCCAATATAGCAGATGATGCCCAGTCAAAATTGCATTGTGGCAAATATTAGTGCCAGCAAGAAAATGGCTCATTCTGCAATTCCCATTGAATTGAGTGCCAACCAGGTGATCATGAATGAGCCATTTCTTGATGGGGTTTTGACTGGGGGCAATGCAGCAGAGTCCATTGCATGCTAAGTTTCCTGAGCCTTTCAAACAACATTTGTTGTTGTAGTTTACCACTGCTCTGCCTGCACTTGCACCTGGGCACTATTATATGCTTGCCAGGATTGAGTATCAGGATTTTTCTATCTGATCTAGAGTGCAGAGGCAGAAAGAGCAGAAGATTGTAGCAGAGTATGACAGAAAACCAGCAACCTTGCAACTTTCCTTGAGATCAGTGAGCAGAGGTATGGTTTTCACTTGCACTGAAACACATCAGGATGTCACAAGTTGATACAAGTTGGCCTGGTGCAGCACCATACTTGACAGCAGATATAATGACAAGGTTAAGAAGATAGCAAATGGTTGTAGTATCAGCAAGATGGGCAGGAGGTGTGAGACCAATAATACTCGTAGTGACCAAAAGTGATTGCACTTATGTAATGTTGTGTTGATGAACACGTCATGTTTTGTCTTTTTTAAAAACCAAACACAAATCTTTAACTCCCTCAGATGCCTGCTTCAGACAGGCAGAGGCACCAACTTGACACACCAACAAAGAACTGCATCATTGGCTTCTACCTTGCAACTGGGAATGCCACTGCTGCTGCCCATCATGAAAATATTCCACCCCACACTGCACAATTCATCATCCAGCACTTTAAAGAGACTGGTTCTGCCTCCAATCAACCTCAGACTGGACAACCCAGCAAGTTGACAGCATACAACAAATGTGAAATAGTTTGAAAGGCAAAGAAATACTGCCACATGCCCCTTGGGCAAATCACAAATCAAATCTCAGCCACTGTCTCAGTATCAGCAATCTGACATGTCCTTGCAGCACAAGGTTACCATTGACAGGTTGCTCATAGAGTCCCTTACCTCACCCCTATCCACAAGTGACTGTGACTTCTCTGGGGAAGGATGTATGCATGCTGGAGAATGGTACATTGGTGTCAGGTGATCTTCTCTGACAAGTGCTATGTCCATGTTGGGGATAAATGTGGCTGTATTTTTGTGTGATGACGTGGTATTGGGTCTGGTCACCTGACATGCCCAAAGGCCATGGACAACAGTAGCATACTATTAGTAATCATTGTTTGTATTCCTTTTTCGGACTTAGAATACATTAAGCATACCATTATCATCTCGTCGACCCCCTCTCTAAGGATCGCCGAGCCGTGCTCACCTTACGGACCATTGCGTACACCGCCGCCCCTGCGTAGGGTCACAATGCCCCTCCTCTAGGGCTACAAGAGCCCGGTGTCGGATGACAACACCCCTTAGCAGGGTTACAGCTAGGTACAACCACCATGGTACCCAGAGCACGCGTAGGCAGGGGAACCTCCACAGGTGACCCGCGATGCAGCTCTGCCTCCAGAACCAAATGTTGACCTGCGAGAAGTCCATGGACGCCCGATGTCGCCACTCGGCATCACATTTTGTGACAAGGCAGAAGGATGAGCAATTACTCAACAGCTGCCTAATTCCAACCTTCAAGCAATCAAAACTACATGTTATGGTCTGGGGATGTATTGCACAGGGCAGGAAAGGTTCATTGGTTGTTGTGGAGTATCCTGGAGGGAGGGGTGGAGGATTGAACTCAAAGCAGTACCTGGAACAGATTTTGGTGGGCAGTTTGTTGGGTTTTTATACTAAGCTGAAGCACTTGAGGGGTTACATGCAGTTTCAACAGGATTGTAACAGGTAGGCCTAGGGCCTCCTTCCTATTCGGGTCATGTTTGGCGCCATCCCCTATATACGCTCTATTTACCCATATTTACCCTAAGTCCTTACATTCGTTCACTACGGTATACTTGAATCCAGAGTCTGGTCAAGCTCATACTTGCGTGAACTGTAAGGACCCGTAGCACCTGCTACATTTTTTTGAGCTATCCAGCTCAGACCAGCTGTATACCGCTATATCCAGCTAGACCCAACCCTCTGCTTTGCTCTGAAACCTTAAACTTTGCTTAATCTCTCTGCTCACACCCATCTGGGTGTTTCTCTACCACCTCTGGGCTTTTAAAGTCCTTCCTAGGTCCGATTCTTTTCGCTTTTTGGACCCTAGTACCATTGGAAGGATTAGGAGAGGTTTGGGAGGGTGATAGGTGCTGTTTTGAGGGGAGGATTTGTGATGTGTCAGATACACTGGGCCATATCTGTGACGACTGGCTTTCAACCAGTCACATGTCATGGGGCTTGGGGGTCCGGCATTCTAAGAGTGTCCGGGCCACCCCCTTCCCAGGGGTCTGGCATTCGGAGAAGTGTCTGGGTCACCCCTTGAAGACTCAAAGTCATGTCCTAAGCACGGGCCAGTGGTGTAACGGTTAAACACACTGATCCTTTGGAACCTTTGGAGCTGAGATCCCGAGTTCAATCCCGGGCTGGTCCATGTTTTCAACGATTTCCCAGACGGTATCACAATATCTCTGGAACAAGGGCCCCTGGTCCTTAGGACTATTCTACATCTCCAAGACATTGTTCTTGGGGCTCTGTACCCTCCTGGATGGACCCTCACACCCACTTCCTCCTCCCCCAACTTCGCATTTTTGGCCAAATATTGATCGGACCATATCTCGGCAACCGCTGGACCGTTTTCCCTAAATCTTGGATCGTTCGATGCGCCTCGACGAGGGCTTTCCGATGATATCCAGGTTTACGGCGCCGCGCGTCGTCGTTGGTTCTCTAGGTCAAAAATACGAAATCATCGCACAAATCCCACCCCCATCTCTACCAACTCACGAGACTACGCTACCATCCTCTTTTCATGGTGGATCCGACCCCATCCACCTCTAGTACATCCCTACATGGTCCCTGGACCATCCCCTCATCACCGTTGTCAACATTTACGGCTCGAACCTTTTCGTGGCCTATTTTGGTCACTGGGGACATTATGCACCCCATCCCTGTGTACTCTTGATACAGACACCCACGGCGCCCGTAATCGACATCCCTACACACTCTACAACGTTCCACAGGCCGCCGTTTCGCATTTACAAAGCCTCGAAGGCTTTTCGTCACTCCAAACCTCAGAGTTCCCATTTTCGGAGTACCAGCCCCTCCGACCTCACCGTTCGAGTACACATCGTACTCGAACCATCACACACTCTCCGCGACGTCTTTGACGTCGCCGTCTCACACCTATGATGCCGCGAAGGCTCATTCAGCACTCCAAAGCCTCGGAGTTCCTCAATTTCGGAGTACCAGCCCCTCCGAACTCACCAATCGAGTATACATGGTAACCAAACCATTATACACCCACGCGACGTCTACGGACGTCATCATCTCGTATTCAGGCAGTCGCGAAGGCTGCCTCATCGTTTTGGCACTCCAAAGCCTCGGAGTCCCAGGTTTCGAAGTACCAGCCACTTCGAAACCCCCCATCGAGTACACACTGTACTTGACCATGTTATGCCCTGCGACGTACCATTACACCACCATTCTACAGTCGTGCAGCTGCGAAGGCTTGCCACCAGTCCCGTTTTCAGGAATTTTCATTTTTGGAGCCATCGTCGCCCAACCAAGTCCGTCGCGCGTACGACCTCGCGGTAATTGGCCCACTGTGCCATCTGCCAATTCATCGCCGTCCACCATTCCAGATTTCGTCATGTATGAACGAAATCTATCCAAGTCGCCCCCGCCATGTCGTCAATCAACACAATTATGATTCTATGACTATGCTCTCACCATATGGTGACTATACCATCGTCTCCCCACCCACCCACCTCTCAATCGTCATCTGGCGTTCGTTCTTTTTTTTTTTTCGGAGGGGGGAGAGGATAGGTGGACCCGAGGACGAATTTTGAAGGGGAATATGGGAGGTATATACGGAACAACACCACTAGGAGTGGAGTATCACCGACCAGTGCGAGCACCACTACTACCACCACTACATCGAGGAGCGAACCACAAGGAGCAGATGAGGACGCACCACAGGATGTAGGAGAAAAAAAAATTTTCTCTTGGTCGAGACTGTGGACACAGTCTCAAGGGGGGGTGTAACAGGTAGGCCTAGGGCCTCCTTCCTATTCAGGTCATGTTTGGCGCCATCCCCTATATACGCTCTATTTACCCATATTTACCCTAAGTCCTTACATTCGTTCACTACAGTATACTTGAATCCAGAGTCTGGTCAAGCTCATACTTGCGTGAACCGTAAGGACCCGTAGCACCTGCTACAAGGATGGTGCCCCTGCATATACAAGTCAAGCAATGTTATCATGGCTCTCACTTCACAACATACCTCTATTTTTTCATCCTCCCAATTCCCCTGATCTCAACCCCATTGAACCACTCTGGCTTGAGCTCAAGCATATTCTACAACATTGCACACATACTCCAACTTCTGTAGCTGAGCTCATACATGCCATTCACACTGCCTGGGATGAGATCTCAATTGATACTATCAACAAGCATATTGATCATATGCCTGATTGTACAGCTGCCATTTTGGCAGCTAAAGGAGGTTATACCCAGTTTTGATATTATAGACACATTCTTTTAGAGGTTTACTTTAGATACCATAAAAACATTCTTCTGATTATTTGAGATTATCATCACAATTTCACAATATCAATGTCAAAGGTCACATGTATATTACATAACCTGCAATGACTTTTGGTCACTATGAGTAAGGTATTTTCAGGTTGATAGCAGAGGTGTGTGAGAAAGTTCAAGCAGTAGAGCAAGATATAAGTCTTTCAAGCAGGACTATCTTGAATATCACTTGTAGTAGCACCAAATGCAATAAGTGGATAGTTCATGCACTAGCAAGAAATCTCCTCAGGGCTGTCTTTAATGATTTTACAAAAAAGAAAGAACTAAAGCCAGGATTGACAGGCATTTGGAGACGCTTTTGAGTATTTTGAATCATGCACAGTGCTGTATTGCAAGGACATACTGTGAGATGTTTCAATGTGTAAATGATTCACTATATGTAAATCATGAATTATTCCACAACCACTCATTCTGTTGTCTAACAAAAATTTAGGCAACTATCTATCATGTATATAATGAAGCCTGTAACCTTAGTTTATTAAAAGCTAAAGTGATTGTCAAATGGGAGACACAAAGGTGTGAACCATTCAGGTCTGTAAGGCCATCAAATGGCTTGGAGGAATTGTTGCAGGCAATAGCTGTGATGTGTAAGTCAACCATCAATTAATCCAACAGGTGAGGGCTTATCATTCACCTGTAACAATCAAGTCCCAAGGAAGCCTTGATGCTCCACTTGGGGATGCTGTTTGGCAATGCAGGCTGCTGATCCCATTTCTCATGCTGTAAACAGGTTGATATGTCAACTTGCTGCTCTGGTTGTTTGATACCATAGATAGCGAGCTACAGAGTTTACAGGTACAGCATTGGAGAAATGTACTTGGGATGAGGAAGTTATCTCGTGACCCCAACCAATGTTTGGGTGAGTCCCGATCAGTTGGGAAAATTGTGAGATATTACATAATATACAAATCAATTACGGTAACCAGATAATTATAACTGCAATCAACCGCGGAACTCCTCAAGGTTTGCCTCCGGTGTTTAGATCAATACGTAAGTTCGACGATATTCGCGCTCGCATCAGTCAGATTCACCTTCGCGTTCCACGGCATTGTAGGTACACATCTAGCTTGTACACCCTGCAGAGACCGCCAATTGCGGGATATCCCTCCATGGAGTTTTCCCATGGTTCTTCCTCATGTTTTCAGACTCGCCGTTCGTTTTTAGATCGCGTTACAAAGGCCACAGCTACCTCGTCGAGACCGTTACCCTGGTTTTATCTTGATGAAGAATGCTGTTCCATTGGCATCCGCTACTACTTGATTGACAGGTTTGGTCAGGGTAACGTCATGCACGAGACGAGCACCTCTAGCACTCCAAGGGTATAAAGTCTAGGCCAACAAGACCATGCTCTTCACCCCCACCGAGTTTTGACAGCTCACCGACTGAAAACGCTGGTCGTACAATTTTAGTCCACCTTAAAAAAATGAAGTCACATTTCTTTGCCGTTCTACTTGCTATTCTTCCCCTTGCCGCGCAGGCGTTACCCGCGTCGTATGCCACCAGGAATGGTACCCTACTATCTCGTCGGGGAGCAGTTGAGGAGAAAGATCTTCTGCTTTCCTGCCCGGGCGCCGCGGGTATGTTCAGTCCACACATAACTTTACCATGAAGTTACTTATGCTCAAACCGTGCCTCTTGTAGGCTCACCCAAGATCCAGCGCGCGGACAGGTGCACACTGGTAATTTTGCCGTCTCTACGTTGATCTAGACACGATTACTGACTCCCTCAGATCAACATTCGCAATAACCCGGACAAAATCATATTCAAGAATATAGGCAACCCCCAGCTTAAGTTTGTCACATTCTACCTGACTTGTCGACCATAGCTGAGCAATGCTGAAGCTGCGCTGGAGGAACCGGTCCTACCACGGTCACACTTGGTGGCTCAACGACGGTCTCGAAGACGACGTCGGTGAACGCCAACTTCGGTATCAGCTTCGAAGGCATCAGCATCGGCGGCGGAATAGAAAGCAGCGACACTAAGTCCCAGGAGACGTCGAAGACGATTCAATACGAAGTCCCGCCTGGGAGACAGGCTGTCTACACTGCTGGGTACACATTCCACTCTCAGACAGGAAACGTCCAAGTAAACTACGGGGATCGGGTCGAAGGACATTATATCGTGCGTTTTCTTGCAGTGTTGACATAAAGGTTGTATGTCTGATGGAATTTCACGCATATTCAGTGGTTTACGGGCGCTACGGTGACTCAGTTGACCCCCGATGGCAACATTCTGCCTCGTTATCAAGTCCACGAAAGCAAGTGCGGTGAGCGAAGTTGTAGAGTGTCCTCTGTGCCTCCGTTACTAACTGACGGACGCAGGAACTGACCCAAATGATCTCAACAATCGTTCATAGTCGAATCCTCCACAGGTCCTGATACCCCAGAATCCATGTTCGTCATATCCAAAGCGGACAACGGTTCAGAATCTTATCCGTGGCGGGTCACGGCTCGAAGTGGAATGCGTGAATGGAACTGCGGAGATTCACGATGAAGGCCGTTTTAGTTGTCAAGTTCACATCCCTCCTTCGAATACAAAGATTTGTGAGAAGTGAACGAAGGATACGCAGTCGATGGGTAGCAATAGCATCACACTGAGGAACTGGTGCAGTCATAAATGTCCCCAGCTCCGATAAATATGAGAAGCTACATTGCCGGTATTACCATGAGTAAAGGGATAATTTTGACGCATTCCAGCTAGAATGATGATGGGCAGGGGGGAAATTGAGAAATGAATTCAATGTGCAAATCTAAGAGCAGTGAGTAGTGTATGTGTGTAAACCAGATCCCATGCAATTAAGTTTATAAATATTTGTTCTAATTCCGTGAGTTGCGATGTCGCGCAGCGCGGGGGAGGTATGTGTAGATTGTGTGAATGGCAGAATGTACTCCGTCCTCCTAACATTTGTTTATAAGCGAAACCAGTCAAAGAAATCGAGACAACTCACGCTTCGAATCATTTCACCCACAAGGGCGGCTTTTTGCCTCATGGCACTTTAATAGGGTTTCAGTAATCAGTTTACCCGAAAGGTAGACGAAAGAGGCGCTCACGAATTCGTCGTGGCTTTCGTTAGGGCATCTGCCAGGTCCGCCACCCGCAAGCTATGTACCCTCAGGCCCGCCTATACACGATTCAGCTGTGATGTACTTTCAAAGCAAAAGGTAACATACCCCGAGCTTCTGCACACGTTGCGCCCAGAAAAACTGGTCACCGAACCACGGTTGGATCAACGTCGGGATTCCCGCGCGCAGACTCGCGCCCGTCGTACCCGCGCCGCCATGGTGAAGCGCAGCGTCGACTCTTGGGAACAGCCAGTCGTGTGGAATCTTCTCCACCATGTAGCATTCTGGTGGAATCTCGACCTCGGGATCTCTCTCCTCACTCATCCGTGAGGACCAGCCTTTGGCAATCACCGCACGCACGTCGCCTGAAATCGTGATATTAGCTCGCTAGACGGCTGGAGGAGAAGTTATAACTCCAGCAAGAGCGACAAACTTTTTATCACGGCTCTGACAATGCGCGTGGTGACTTGATTTGGGTGTGGGACAGTGATACTGCCGAAACCTATATATACAATCGGTTTCTTATCCTTGCGAGCCTTGTGCATCCAATCCAGTAAATCTTGAGGCGGCGACCATGTCAAATCAGGATTATCTAGGAACCAGCTGGAACGGAGCCGGGTATAAGTGGCGTTAGAGTCCAGAGAATGAGACACTGACTATCCCGAGATACTGATGGTGTCGCCCCAGTCCAGAGGTTTCGGTACGACCGCCTGTTGCGGAACGTCAACAATTGTACGTGAGAGGGCGACTCGTGATGCATACCTGAGAGAAGTTATAGATGGTTAATATTTTCGATTGCGCGAGATGGCCCATGACAGTATTGGGAAGGTGTAGGACCTTCCGTCTCCATCTATTAATCTGCCTTGAGGTGGCCGTCCAGATGACATTACTGTCGATATGTCAGGATTCGCGGAGCATTCTGCAGTCAATTGAATGATCGCACCTGAACAACACATAGCTTTGCGAGCGAAGTGATCAGCTCAGCGCAAGACAGAAGTAATATGACTTACGAAGCACTGTTGAACCCAGGTGATTCTACAGGAGGACTCAGAAATGGGTGAGGGAACTCCGAAGTCCTGAAGGAACTGGGCGTCAATGCTATCCGCCAGTGGCATAGATCAACGCACTTGGTCCAGGGCATGGTAAAAGTTCTAAAATAAGGGATATCTAGAAGTTCTCAGCAACTTCCATAATCAACAACCCTGCAAACAAGACGCACTGAGAGCTTCAGCAATATGCACACCTGCCATTGCGGACGGACTCTCTAGGAGGATGTCCGCATCATGACATGCTTCCCATGACTGTACCAGCACTGCAAACTGTGATCAACGAAACGACGGTGCTTCCCTGGATTAGGAACACTGACGCTGATCAAGCCACGGTCGAAACTGCGTCGTTATTTATTAAAAAAAATACACCTTAAAACAGAGATGCCACATATACAACACTTACATTGGTGAGACTTTCTCGAAAGAAATCCGGAGAGAACATCTGCAAAGCTCAATTGACCCCCAACGCCGACGCGAATAAACAAAGCCAAAAGTCACCTTATTCTCCACACTGAGTTTCATTAACGCCCCAGGGTCCCCGCCAGCCGTTCGATGGCCAATGTCGAAACTCTCAATCCAGTCTTTATATTCCTCGTGGGTGACGATGGTCACCCGATGTCCTTCCTTCTTCAGCCCGAGACCAAGGGCAATATACGGCTGGACGTCCCCGCGCGAGCCGATCGTCAAACACACAAAGTGCATCGGTGGCATGCCACCCAAAATCTCCCTAGGCAGGTTGATGGCTTTAGGGAGGGTGAGTTGCACGGCAGTAGGTATACCGACTGCCACCGCCGCGGCGAGGGACCGGGAAAGAGGCGCAAGGACGCCTGTAGCGCTCCGTTTATGGGACCTCAGCGGCCGGGAGTCCGTGGATATAGACGTAGATGAAAGCATCTGCGTTGTAGACGAGGCGAGGGATTGTGCTGTGTTGACAAGGGCAGTAATCCGCTCTACAGCTTCATCGGATACGCTTGCGCTCCGAAACAACAGTTTGAGGGACGTCTTTCCTTTTATGTCGATCGTTATGCCATGAAGGCGGCAGAGAGTGACGTGAAAGGGTTTAAAGGAAAGGATATCGAAGACTGGGATGCGGTATTTGATGTCGTTGGGAGTGAATGATTTGCTCCAGAAATAGACGAAGTGTTGTGAAAGAACCAGATAGCCGGTGGAAGAAATACTGCGGTATATTCTCGCGCCAACGACTAGTTATAAGCATGATTAGCTTGTCAAGATTGCCAAACGAGCACTCACTCCACAACTGTGCATCATCGGAGTCTAGAGACAGTGCTCCCCGGATAGCCATTTCTTTAAGCCGCGGCATCTCGTCTTTTGGCGTTGCCCGCCTTTCGTGAAAAGTCAGTGGTCCGAAATCGATAAAAATGGGGGAGTCGTCGCCCGTTCGCTTTTCTAGTAGTCGACGACTGGCTGCCGCGACGTAGCCATCCAAGTGCGTCCAAACATTGCTGGGTCTGATGGTACCAAGATGAATAGTGTGTTGCTCTGCGTTTTCATGGTCGTTCTCGGGTAGAATCGATTGAACAACGAGCGACGCGATGAAGGGAAATTCGGAGTAATTGCCGAATCGAACCCGGGCAATCCTGTTGAGGGGAATACTGAGCCGTATGCCAGAATCCTCTTCTGGGGTCGCATTTAAGACTTCACGTCGCCGATGACGGTGCAAGAACAGCACGCCTGGAGGAAGACATTGGCTACGTAAGAGATTGCCGGTCAGGACAAACATACCTTCAAGTTCTCTGCGCCAATCTCGCGCTGATTCTTCAGTGTCGAACTCGAAGTCGTCGACGCGTTTATGCGTGCCAACACCTAACTCGACATGAACGTACCGCGGTTCCAGAGAGTCAAAAGGTAGCAGCCTATTGATGAAGATAACTGGAGGGAATTCATCAACCCCAAGAGGATGTGGAAGGACAAAATATTCACATAGTATAGTATATAGTGGACAAGTCCTACCCTCGTCACTGCTCGACGCGTAGGCACACAACATGTCGTGCGAGAGCTCCAGCCAGATACGACGCTTTATTCGCCATCCTTTCCTGTGGAGGGTGGCAGGACCGGCTTTGATGACTCGCTTCGATGCCGGCAAGTCAGGCTGGCTCTCGAACAGGGAGGCATGGAACGTGAGGCGATGCGTGGTTATGTGTATGACACCCTGCAAGATTTTTAACAACGTTGACGAGAAAAGAAAACCCAGAAGAAATCTTACCACGATAACGACATCGTGAATCAGACATCCATCTGTTTCGAGAACCAACTTCTCCTCCTCGCCATCACTTGCTAATGCACCAAACTCCTCAACAAAAAGGTCGATAATCTTTGGCGGTTCCAGCTTCCAAGGGTCATCGACGTTGGTCTCTACGCGGCGGATGATCGGACTCGACGTAATCGTGTCATCGTCGATCCCACGAACGAAAGTTGCGCCCTCCTCGCTGAATGAGTCTGACTCATCACTAGACGGCCACTCCGCGGCAGTCTGTTCGGACTGATTCAAATCACGGCCTACTAGATCTGCGAAGCCGTTGGTGCCATCCTGCTGAGAGGATCGACCGTCGATACAACCAGTGCTAGCGAGCACTTTTTCAAACTCTGCAGCCTCGCCGTAGAGCTTACGAAGAGTGGGGGGGTCGGGAGACTCTGCCAAGTCTTCTAAGTCGTCGCTAAGAGTGCTTGTGTGCGAACGCGAACGTGGTAATCTAAGTCCCTTTGTCCATTTTTCGAGCAGCTCGATGGTGCCAGGCATGAATAGTTAGATGATGCAGGGACTGTCGAAAAGGACAACAATCAAGGAACCCTGGTTCCCAATACAAATATACGGAGCTGGTAGGGATGCTTGTATGCATGTGTAAGTACACCAAAGGGTAGGCATGGAATGACAGAAACGGTTAGAAACTCGGAGTGATGTCACGGAGTTCACGCAAAGCGATTACGCAACCTGCCGCCGACGCTTCCGATGTTTCACGCTTCCGAGTCACGCTCCGACAATTGTCGGTCTTCCTAGCTTCATGGCTTTCGTTATACCCGAGCATCTCGAGCTTATCCCTTCATACCTGCCTCCCGATTCTTCCAATCTGATTCGCGCGTACTTGGAACTCATAATATATAAGTGGTTTGGTTCCAAACTCCACGTGTTTCACATTTCGTATAACAGTACACTGAGCCGGCAAGCCACCTCATCAACCTGTGTTTTCGGAAATCAAGGACAGGCAGCGTTCCCATTGGGTGACTCAAAAAAGCTAAATACCCGGTCTCGGGGCTCTGCAGTTTGCATGGCCCGGACCCGAACGTCGAAGCCGCCAATCCGGACACGTAATCCGTGACTGCTCATTCAATAATCATGCACTCCTCATTTGCTTACTCTTGCCGTGTTTCCGAATCCCTCGTAGGGAAGATTCACAGCTCTCCCGGACATATCCAATGACTGTTGCTAACTCCAGCCAAAGGCCAAGATGGACATCATTCCGCGTCCTCGACTTGCGTAGTCATTGTCTACACTTCATGGATGGGCTAGGGCGTCGCCACAGGTGTTTCTCGGGTCAATGAACAGTTCGCAAAGAGGCATGTGGTTTGTATTTCTAATCCATGACCGCTGCGAAGGCGCCGCGACGCCATAGTCTCGGTAACGTCGTAGAGTCGCGACACCAGCTCTTCATTCTGTGCACGAATACAAGTTTGAGTTGGTCAGGCGGAACATTTTCTATCTAGAAGCACTTCGAGCGACGTTCGCTCTGCGAGCCCGCACGCCCTCGCGGAGGCGATCCAACGCTGGGACGGTGTTCTCCCAAGACAAGCAGGCGTCAGTCACGGATTGGCCGTATTTCAGGCCATTGGGGCCCGAAGCAGGTATGTCCTGTCGGCCTTCTACGAGATTGCTCTCCATCATGACACCCATGATCATGCATGCAGTGTCCTCGGACTCAAGCTGACGTGCCTATTATCGGATCGGCATTCAGTGATGCTCTTCTGAGCGACCCATTTGAAGTACTTACGATGTCGTCGGCAACCTCGATTTGCTTTTGATGTTGTTTGGAGCTGTTTCCGTGGCTGCAGTCGATCTTTCGAGTTGTATGAGTTCACGATAATTCGTTAGGACACAAAGAGAAGGTGTACCATGATCTTTTGGGCCAACCCTTGCTTTACGAGCTTGGCCCCGGTATCACGGACAAATTCAGCAGCGTAGTTAGGTCCATGGGCGCCTCCACGGAGAATAACATGGACATCAGGGTTTCCCTGCGATAAAGGCGTCAGTTCGTGTCCGAGGCAGGAAAGTTGACGGGAGGTATACCGCAGTCTCCACTATACTACTTAGACCCTCCTTCCCAACACTCAGGAAGACATGTCCACTTCGGGCAGCACGGCAAGCATCAATAGCAATCCCCACACTTCCATCGGTGGAATTTTTGAAGCCCGTGGGCATTGAAAGCGCAGAAGTCAACTCGCGGTGAACTTGCGACTCCGTTGTACGGGCGCCAATTGCACCCCATGATACCAGATCTGCGGTGTACTGAGGCGTGATGGTGTCCAGGAATTCGCATCCTGCCGGTAGGCCCATTTTAGCCACATCAAGGAGAAGGGTGCGTGCAAGGCGAAGTCCCTTGTTGATCTGAAAGCTGCCATTCATATCCGGATCGTTGATGAGGCCTTTCCAGCCGACAGTCGTTCGTGGCTTTTCAAAATAGACACGCATGACAATCAATAGATCATCTTTTGCTCCATCCGCATATTCCTTGAGCAGCTTCGCATACTCCAGAGCGGCGGACACGTTGTGGACTGAACAAGGCCTGCCCCTGGTTCAGGATATGCGTATTGAAAAATGTTGTAAGCTTACCCAACGACCACCACAAGTCGATCATCATCTCCTCTGAGGATTTTCTCCGTGGCCAGACGTCCCTCAAGGACAGTTTGCGCAGCGAGTAAGGTCCTTCTAAGGAATGAGTATCATATAATATCTAGAGAGATATAACGTACAGAGGCAGGTCTTCCTGAAGAATTTGGGGCGGGATGAGAGGGCGGGTTGACTTCACCCTGCTGTTTTCCAGGCGTGAAAGGGCGTCTTTGAAAGACATGGCTATATTCAGATTGTGATGTTCGACCACTGCGACGAACGTGCTGTTTATATACCATCGCAAGGAGATCTGCAGCTGGTTTGACTCACTCTTGTGTTGATGATGGAGCAGCGGGAAGGGTATTTATGCAGACTCGCTGTGATCTACGATGTTTTTAGGAAGGGGCTGAGTACAACCAGGTCGTCAAGGAAGTGGCGGTCACTGATAAAAGTCCCGATTGAAGAGTATGACTCCAGCAAGTATATATTACCATAGTGGTGCATTTCTGGACATGGATTCGCGTCATAGGCGGAAATTTTTGTGCACGTGCACATGGCAGCAATTCGGTAAATTTCCAAATTTGTGTGTCACGACCTCTCTTTCATCTCCACATCGAATATGGATTTTTCGAACTTCAACGCGGCCGAACAGGCCCATATGACAAAAATCATTGAGAAGAGACAAGTAAGCTTATATTCGGTCGTCCACAGACCAACCAGTGACCAGAGCTGCAGATGCAAGACTTTCTAAAAATGTACTCGAATTTGGTGGAAAAGTGCTTCAACTCTTGCTGTAATGATTTCACAAGCAAGGCACTATCTTCAAAAGAGGTTTGTTTTGTGTAGACTCGTCTGGCTCTTTCCGCTCATCCCCGTCACAATTCAGGAGACATGTATCATGAATTGCGCAGAAAAGTTCATCAAACATTCAGAGCGAGTAGGGGCGCGATTTGCAGAGTCAAACGCTGGTATGCCACCTCTACCGAGCTATGCATCGCTTTATTGATGAAGGTTTTCTTCAGAGGCTATGGCCGCCGTTCAGAACGCTCAATGACACGTCTAGACTTCGTTATCCCTGCACCTTGTACAATTCAGCTAATATCCAATGCCTCACTGTCGAGATACGTGTGCGACCACGACCAATCTAACCAACCATCCACCACTGGTACAAAATTCCCGCCCCTCCTTCCTATTCTCGCTAAACTCCAAAACATGTCGTGACACAAGGCTTGAGGCTTCCCTCATAGCGAGGCGCGTCAATAGCAACAGGGCTGCTACTGTCCCAGTACGCATGCCTTGTGTTATGCGAAACTGGAAGCAGAGTCATGCCTGCATAACCGCTACTTGCCGCCCATCTCGTTCATCGTCCTCGCCATGTGCATGTCTGCTCGTCTGATAACCATTGGGCTTCTATTTAAACCATAGACTTACTTACTCTGGTTAAAGGTGGACTGTTTGATCCATATGTTTAGAGCCATTACGCTTTATGGACTCCTCTTCCCTCGCGCTTGTGGCGCGAAGCCCGGTTACCATTATAAGCAGCTTCGAATTTGGCGGTAGTTTAGTTCTCAAAGTTGAACTATGTCCCACCACACGCTCATTGGAAAGCAGGCTCCAGCCCTTTCCCTCCCAAACTACACAGGGGAAATATTCGTTTTTAATCCAGGAGAGGGTACAGTGCCGGCAGTCCTGTTCTTCTATCCTAGTTCAGGTATGTACACGCTGGGCCAGCTCGCACGTCGTTCAAGGTTTGATAGTGGAGGTGCAGGATCATATGGATGCACGAAGGAGGCCTGTCAATTCCGTGATGCCATTGCTGGTCGGTATACATGCAACCACCTTGGATTTCGCTACCTGACCTAAACGGACTTTCCCTGTAGAAAAGGACACCTTCAAGGCTGGGAAGGTCCAAATTATAGGCCTCAGCCCGGATCCTGTGGAGAAACAGAAACAGTTCGTTGAGAAAGAAAAGTTAACTGTGAGTCTTCACCGAATGTATACTAGATATATTGCAAACCATCGCTCTCTGTGTATAGTATCCAGTGCTGAGCGACGTGAACGGGGAGGCCGCCAAAACCTATGGGGTGGGCAAAGGGCTAATGGGTTTTGCGGCGGTTGCACGCGTCACCATCATCATTGACAAGAAGGGCATCATTCGGTACATATTTGCTGTTTCACAACCTATAGTCTGTGCTCTCCGACCTATATTAACCTATAATCTTACAGGGATACACTCGATGCAACGATCAACTACGGGGCGCATTCGAAGTTTGTTGCCAAATGGTTGGACAAATTGGAGGCAGAGGAAGGCGCGGCGACTGCACATCCGGATCCGCCCACTGCAACAACCACGGCAGCAGAGCCTCAACGGGCCGAGGCTACTTCCGAGCCTGCTGCTTAAACAACGAAAGAGCGCTGCGAGTAATTATTGGGTCAACTTGTAAGATAACAATAGCCCCGCTATTAGTACTCCCCCCACATTCTGAACGGCGCGTGATTACCCCACTTTTACAATTGTACACTTATAGCAGGTGGAATTCATGTTTGGATATCTATTCAATACCTACCCCAAACTGGGAAGACGGACATTCTCCACCTGGCTGCCAATGGTATCGTCCATGATTACTCTTCAACTAATGTTTTCCAGGCGGGACTATTTTCCCTCAATATCGCTACTTACATAGGAAGACAATACATTGTTTTCGGTCGTTCGCGACTTCATCGCAAGATTTCCACAGTTGGCGATGGTCCTAAAGTTAGTATCTGGATCTTTCCTCACAGACCAACCACTCTTTACTTCATCATCGCCCTTGTTCTGTTGGTTTCCTCTAATACAATGAAGGACGGGTCATCTCTTCAGAGTCGCACACTTGGCATCTCAGGACGGTGGTACTGTCGTAATTGGGCCTTCGACTTCGCCCTTGGTCGGGGGGAGCTGTGACGAGGAACGAAAATGCGACCGCGCATATCAGACCGTATGATCAGAAAGCCAACACACAGCGTTCCTCCTTGAGCGTTCAACCCTCATGATCAGTATAAGCGCGAGATGGCTTCCAGTGCATGTCTCGGAATAGAGCTTATTAGAATCCCGTCATCCCGATGCAAGTAGTACATTACTGTATCATTCAATTACGCCCGTGCTACGGGCGCATGGATTATGGTATCTATGGTCAAAGCAACAATGAGAGTCTGAAACGTCAAGGGGTTCCATGTCCGTCATAATAAGTATGTGAACGTGAAGTCGTTCGGTGGTCCATTAATATGCTTAGCTGTTGGAAGGAATTACCGAAGCCTGTAACGGCGAGCCTCAAGGGTTTCGACAACAGTTTTGGCAGCTAGTTCTTCGGCGAAGGTCTCCCGGGAAGCTTTCCCTGGGAAGCCCTCGGGCGTCCCATTGACTGTGAGGAATATCCATCAATATAAGGAAGTGCGAAATTCAAATGCTACACACTGGTTACAATCGACGTGTAAGTGCGTTTATCGGGGCGACCTTCGTAGCTGTTCTCGTAATCCACTCTCAACTTGTACTTGCGCGCAATGTTGTTGAGCTCAGTCTTGAAATCTAGATGCGTGACGTTAGATCGATACTACATCAACTGATGAGAAGCGAAGAAACTGACGACGACGGACTATTATAGACGCTGAGAGATCGCTTTTCAAGATATACAATGACGGATGCAACTCACGAAAGCCCCGCACTTCAAGGCCGGAAATGGCGTCGTGGGCAGCTTGCTCTTGAGCCTTGCCTTGATCGTAGTCGGTACTCTGAGCGGTTAGGCCGTCCACTATTTAGAACGTCGTCAGAGTGTTCAAAGACCGAGGAGTGGGTGTTTACCAGACACCATAGCAGTGTAAACAATTCCATGCCGTGTGTGCTGAGGTTGCATACGATACAGCGGCTGGAGGCCGTATCTGTGGATAATATCGCTGAGGATAGTGCTGTAGTCTGTTGGACATGGTATGGTGCGTAAAACTGTAAAGAGTTATAGGAACGGACATACAACACATATTATTGAATGTAGAAAAGCTGTAGGGGAGATTGCAATGACTTGAGTAGAAATATATAAGAAGAGAAGGGGACACTAACACAGTTCTTATATTGCCCCGTCCTTCCTTGTATACCACAGCTTTTCAAAGTTCCATTGAGGTCTGGGTGCAAGACAGGTTACTGCGGGCGTGCTGTATGTACTAGCAATGTTTGCCGGAGTAAATGTGTGGACAAAGAGTAGCGGTGCGCCCACAATCGTACTCCTAGTATCGAGTCAGAAAAAATTGCTGTGTGGCAGGTGTGGTGTACGCCATACAAGGAGGAGCGAGAGAGCCTCGGGGGAGATGCGGAATCTGTTGATATGGTGACTCGGGCAGACCGTTCGATTTCGCTGTTCGTTCCGATTGAGGCTCCTGGAGCACTGGGCGCCGTAAGGGTTAGCTAGAACGGAAACCCGCGCTGCACAGCCTTGATATTTCTATCTGACATGGAGTCATTATAGTCGTATATTGCTAGTCCTAGTCGCGCAGCGGACGGGTTCATTCCGGAAAGCGCACTAGCCCTTTAGTTGACATTATGTCGTGTTCTGGCAGAAAGACTTCCTTGCACAAGGGTAATTGAATATCCACTACGTACCAACGTTGAACACATATGTTTCAGGTCTCGAACGGGATTATTCCTGGAAGTGGTGTGCAAAACCGTTGATCGCAAGCCTTGAAAAGCAAATTCTCGACGTAAATGTTAAGTGATGAGTATGCTCTTGTAGGTCCGTAATACAGAGGAGTCAAAGAATCCTGCGCTATAGTGCACACAGCACTCGCGGGGGAAGAGGCGTTGGAGCAGACGCCAAGTATTCTTGGACTCATAAACGCCTACGAACATCGCAAGTAAGATAGCAGCAACTTCGGAAGACGGTCGCACCCACCGAAAAGAAACAATGACCTATTCATTCTACTCATTCTGGGCAATCTTGGGTATAAAAGCACATATTGTCATCGGAGCTTCAGCATTTAGCGCCGCCGATAATTATTTCGGAATGGTTCCAGATCGGCGGTACACAGAGAGCGAAGTTACACACGTGTTTCCATCGTAGATACGTTTCAGTGGACACGTTCGATACAGCAATGCATAAGCTAGGGAACCCGGAGAAGTGGATTTACAAGTTCGAGCTGAGGAGAGCTCGACGTTCTGGGCAAGGGTCATGACCGCTGGGCGATCCTGGATTTGGTAATCGGTAAATGCCGCGTCTTGGTGATTGAAGGACCACTACTTACGAGTCGCCGCCCACTGATGGGTGCTTGTATGACCAGCCTCTATGCCTTGGAAGACAACACTCTCCACACGAGCGTACGTACGGCATTTCTAAGAATTTTTATCACGATACCGGGAGACTTTGCGTTCGCTTTCTTTTAAATTCACATATGCGTTACATGCTGCACCTCGAGATCCAAATCTCGAGATTTTTTTTCTCCTCCAAATGGGGGATGCGGAGGCACGTTTATCGCCCTGAACTAGGTGGGGACGATGTCGTTGGCGGACTATCAAGCGCGAAGACTTCAAGACGCTCTATACCGCTCCGCGGATTCCAAGTGTAAGTATCTGAGCTACATCCAAGTCCGCGGCACGCCGAACAAATACAGCTTGCTGTCGGTTGAGGGCGTAAGATCGCGGATGTTGCCCTTCGTACAGCATTCCAACTCTATATGGGCCGATAGGCCAGATGTTGAGCGGATTGACAAAAGAGTCATTGAAGCCGACGAAATCGAATGTGCAACATAGAACGCATTACAATATGCCAGATTATGAGAGATTACGCCAACGTAATGTGTCCATATTGGTCGGAGATACTTAAACGTCGGTACCAAAGGAGACGGGCTGAGAGCTGCCTGTCTGTCTAAAATATTCCACGGTATCGGATAAGAAAAACGTAACAGATGAAAGGGAAAAGGGAAACAGGAGAGGAATTATATCTAGTAGGATCGCGACAACGGTCTATGTAAACCCGGGAGGGTGGTATCTGATAAAGAAAATCTTCGAGGAAGTGAGGCCAGAAGAGGGGCCTGCTTTCTTTGATCAGCAGGATCGATAGCCTCTACTTTCGAAGTATTCGACAGCAAGTTTAGCAGCACTTTCGTGAGCGGCGCCTTTCTCCCGAAACTCCGCTCCAGGCCCGCTGCGTATGCCGCCGACTGCGTGAGGCATGTATGACAGAAATTCTTATGTGGAGGTAAAAGAAAGACGTACCGCACACTGTCGAAATCCACGTGCAGTTGTGAGGAGGGCCGAGGCGCTCATCAGTGTACTCCACCCTCATCCCATACCTGTTTCCGATGTTGTTGATCTCAGTCCTATAATCTGTACCCGATCGATCAGAGAAGGGCGGTAAAGATGGCGTCATGGGGCATACGGCGGCGAGGCCCTACATCCATAGTTTGAGAAACGAGAATCGTCGAACGTGTTTGAGAAACAGAACCCACTTTGGTAGCCTTGCGATTCTAACGCTGCAACGGCATAACCGTCAGCCTGCTCTTGGGCCCGGGCGACGTCGCCATTAGTCGCCTGATAAGACAGGTGGTTGACTATTCAGAACTTGTGAGCATCCGAGTGTAGGATAGCGTCCAGGTCCTACCGGTCACTATGGCTATATGGAGAGTACCATACGCAGGATGCTGCTGCTGGACGAGCCTTTTTGTCAATTGCAGGTTATGCGCAGCAATAATGCTGTCAAGCACGGCAGTAGAATCGGCTGGCAAGCCGTCGGTAGGGTGACATGAAGCTAGAGGACCGGGCGTACCGGACATCGTGCGAGTGTGAGAGATATGCGAACAAGGTGAGGAAGTCGTTTAGTTTATAGAAAACAGGCTGGAAAAGAAAGGAGAACTAACGCGATTATATATCTGTCGGAGCCTCATAGGACATTGATATAGCTTCCATCCTTGGAGCTAAGGTAGTAGGAACTGCGGGCCATTTCCTTGAGCTGTTAGCCATAGCATTCGGACAGCGGAAACCCATTTACGCGGAACATGTGGAACGTCGCGACGCGGCGAACGATAACTCCTGATTGGATAAATCTAAGTCACAGCGGGCCACAGCTGGGCGTAGGGGATTGCGAGCCAGGAGGAGAGAAGGAGGTGTTCGAGATACGAAAACGATCATTGTGACTCCGATCAGGCTCTTTTTTGTTGCCACTTCGCCAAGATCCAGCGGGGACGGCCGAATTGACTGTGGAAGAAGTTACCAAAGGCACAAGCATAGCATAGCCTTGTATTAAATATATTATTGACACAATGAGGATCCTAGGATTAGCCCTCACTTACGTGTACATTCGCCCGCTCCCGAAGAATTCTGGATGTGTAGAACACAGATTGTCGCATTTGGTACTATGAGCAGCTTACCTCCTTTCAATACCACAGCCAGCCTTTACGGTTCGATGGCTAGTGATTCCAGGGATTGATTCATTGCAGGGTTTGGCAGGTATGTCAGGCGCTGGCTGACGTTAGGGTCCTAGGCCCGGTGGAAGACGGTCGGCGAGGAACATCGAAAGGAATGTCCTATCGATGAGATACTAGGTAAATCATATATAGTATTAAAAGACAAAATCAAAATACACGGCGCTGAGGGGCACGTTATTAGAATGGCCTGGGATAGGATTTGGCACCCGTAGCGGCGTCTACTAAAGCGCCCTCATCATACAACAGATCAACCATGATTGTAACAGACGAACTTGAAACGTACACTACCACCAGACGCGCATGCCGTCCCAGTTGATAAATTGAAGTTTCGACCTTTCAGCCTGTCAATGTAGCCTCTTTGGTCGGGAAGGGTGGGGTCATCGTCGGGACCGGAGATTTCGGGTCCTGTACATAGTACACGGTATCAAGTGGATCGATCTGGACGCAGTGGACGTATGGGACCTGGATTGGATTAATTACGGTGCATCGGTGCGCTCTAATGAAAAATCCATCGGTGGTGTGTTGTGGCCGGCTCTTGAGCGTCAGATAGTCGTTTGGGGTGATATCTGTGGTTCCTACGCAACAGAGCTTGTATGAGCGCTTCGCGGGTTCAGCTCGCGCATCGAACTGGAAGTGGAACAGAGAGTAACACCGGTAATCAGCCAATAAATCAACTTCTCGGCCCGAGCTTCCCCGCATTCATGGAAAATCACACTGGACTCCGGCAACCCTACTAAATGGCCCGTCTGGCTATTTCATGCTTTGGACCTTGAATATTACAACATCTCTATTATTTGCGTCTGCTACAGCATATAGACGTACTGCGACAGCCCTTTTCCAGGGCAAGAGCTACAGATTTGTATCTTGCGCGGTACTTGCAGTTCCAAGCCCCCCAGCGACGATCAACCCCAACCTTGTTTTCTGGCGTCGACTCTTTTCTACGTCCAAGCCATCTAAGATGCTCGTGACACCTCTTACCAAGTTACTCGGGATCCGTGTGTATGTCCATTCGTTGACTGGACCACCGCCTTCAATTGAGTTTGTGACCAAATACCTACAGGCCTGTTGTGCAAGGCGGTATGCAATGGTACGCACAGCAGATCCCGCTATACTTATGGAGCATATGATTGACTTGGATAATAGGGTCGGCGTACCACAACTGGCAGCAGCGGTATCCGAGGCGGGCGGATTGGGTTCGTTGGATCCCGCCACACACCGCCTCCCCGTGCTAACCGCCATCCACTTCAAGGTATTCTGACCGCTCTCACACAGCCCTCCCCCGACGCCCTCCGCACAGCGATCCGCGAAACGCGCAAGCTCACGTCAAAGCCATTTGGCGTTAATATTACCCTCTTGCCCAGCATCAACCCACCCGATTATGAGGGCTATGCGCGTGCTGCGGTGGAAGAGGGCGTTCGGATATTCGAGACTGCTGGGAATAATCGTAAGTGTGCCTCCCCATACCACTATTATGAGAATGACAGCTGTGGTCTTTTTCAGCTGGACCGTTGATCAAGTTTTTCAAGAGCCAAGGATGTATTGTGCTGCACAAGTGCACGACGATCCGACATGCGAAGGTATGTGGGGGACGAGGTCAACTTTGGTGATGAGCTAATGATCCTTGGGGTAGAGTGCCGAACGACTTGGTGTCGACGTTCTGAGTATCGATGGATTCGAATGTGGGTTTCTGCGTTGGTCATTGGACTATCGTATTCACCTCATGCATCACAGGCGCTGGTCACCCTGGAGAAGAGGATATTGGCGGTTTGGTCCTTGTATGTTGTATATCCTTTTGGCCGTAACATGAGGCTCAACTCAATGAGCGTAGCTTGCACGTGCAGCTAAGGAATTGAAGCTTCCGTTCATTGCCTCTGGCGGTATCGCGGACGCTCGTGGGTTCGCTTCTGCCTTGGCCTTCGGCGCCGCTGTGAGTATTTATTTCATATACGCCGAAGTAACTGCACCTGATGGATTTTCTAAAATGGCAGGGCGTCAACATGGGTAAGATATTACGTCTGTTTTATTGAATTTGATATGGTGATGAATGCTCTTACAGGTACCCGGTTCATGTGTACGGTCGAGAGGTAAGATTCCTGATTCTAGAGGATTATACCCAGTCTTAATCATTTCCTTAAGCCCCATCCACCAGAACATCAAAGAGAAGATTGTATCGTCGACAGAAGCCGACACCGTCCACATCTTCCGGACCCTTCGCAACACTGCAAGAGTGTTCAAAAACAAAGTTTCCTTGGAGGTGGTAGCACTTGAACGTCGCCCTGGTGGAGCTAAGTTCGAAGACCTCAGGGATCTTGTATCGGGGGTAAGAGGGCGCAAGGTGTACGAGCTTGGGGACCCTGATTATGGAATTTGGTCCGCGGGCGTCGCAATTGGGCTAATCGACGATATCCCAACTTGCAAAGACCTAGTCGCGAGATTGGAAAGCGGGGTGGAGGGTATCATCGGGCAGTTGAATGGGATGATACAAGAAAAGAGTAAATTGTAGATTGTGGTCATACTTAGTACGTAGCATTAGCATGCAACTTGAAATGGACGCCCACAGGTGGCAGATGACAATGTTGGTGGAAAGCGTTGAATCTCGTGACCGCGTTTGGCGCATCGTGTCGAGGACCCCGGCCGGTTAACTCCGACAGCCAATAGGGAAACACCAAACCATTGGGTGACTGGGGTCTCCACTGCATCGTGTTCGTTTCCTCACAGATTCAAGAAATTGGCGTTGTACTTTGTTTTTGCTCTGTTCGCTGTGTTCCCTGCTCTGTTCGCTATTCTCCATGTCGTCCATATTGCCGTCCACGTCTCCCAAGACTTCGTTCACACCGCCATCCACGTCGCCGCCTAGAACTCCAGTCGATCACAAGCAACACCAACACCCGTCACCAGCTTCAGACGACTCATCTATCATCGATGACCTCTCTTTTGACTATGTCTTTGACAACGAAGGCAACTACGTTCGCCTGTCGAAGGGATCATCTTCGAAGTCCAACCACTCGTCGCCCCCTACGCCTCAAGACAACCTTCCTGCTCAACCGCCGGACCCCCCCTTAAAGCCGTCCCCGCCTCCAATAGCGCGGAGGGCATCGTTGTCACGATCAGAAAGTGCTTACCCCGCTCTTACCTCCACCGCAGCAACCTCTTCCGACGCCCAGCTGCCGCGCTTGTTTCAACGCGTTGCCTCTGGGCCGGCGCTCTCGAACAAAGCACGGCCTGTGCCACGACGCGTCACAATGGAAGAAACTAACAAGCAACGACCGCTGGCCCGGTCAGCGCGTGCTACCGACATCCTTCAACATGAAAAGGAAAATTTTACCACCAGCGATTCTGAACAAGGTCGGGATGCGTTGCAACCAGCCCGCGCCATGCCTTCCCGGAGCGCGTATGCGAGATCCGGGCTACTCTCAGATCCCAATCAACGACAGATTATGCCTGGTCCTAATCGAGCTGGTCGCATAATGAAGCCGTCTTCGTCGACCGGGAGCGCTGTGAGGTTGACGGAATACAGCATTCCAGAGTCACACAGCACTGCCGCTCCGCTCAGTTCCGACATCCCTTCGGAATCCGAGACTGATATGGGTGTGTTTCTTCCGTGTTCCTGGATCTTTGTCGCATTAACGATTTCATTCCAGAGGATGGGCAACCTCACCCTTTAGCTCCATCATCAACACCCTTTCCCAGCGCTGAACCATTGTCTGATCCCATCGTTACCGGCGATACGGAACTCATCGAGCCTGCCTCGGTTCCATTGCCTTCCTTGAACCCACTAGCATCTACGACCTCCAGACAAAGGAGCTACGGCGCCGTCCCTAGCAGCAGCGCGCGGGACCCTGGTTTCCCGTCAGATGCCGCGTTAAGTCTGTCTACCGGAACAAGACCGCGCCGGTCAGCTAGTCTGAGCGATGCTTTGAGTTGTGAGCATTGGTGTCCTTTCCGTTAATGAAGACTTCCTTACAAAGTGTTCTACTTAGTGCACGACGCAGGACATGGATATCAGCAGCAGCAGCAGCAGCAACAACAACAACAACAACAACAGTTGAGAGAACAATATCAGAATATGCGATCTGGTCAGTCATGACTTCTTTCTGTGACTATCATCTCTGACCGCGCTCTTGCGATGTAGCTTCGGGTGTCAATGACAATGGAGGCGGAGCGAGACGAGTGACACTTGAGGAAAGGGAAAGGGAAATGCGCAGTTAGTTTTCTTTTGAACTTCTATTCAGCATTTACTCATTCATACTCTAGAACAACGACGAGACGCGGAAGAAGTTGAACGTAAGTCACGACGCCATTCCTCTCAATTTGGCGCTCAAGTATTACCCATCTTCGTTTTCAGGTCGTAATGCAGACCATGGACATTACTGCGGATCGCAATATAACCAAGACCAACTTCACCAACCGCCTCCACCTCCGGCGCCCCGACCATATGGCCACAAGCGTCGTGATTCTGATACCCTGCGTTCAATGCCAGCGTCTGCGGGGTCCCCTACAGTCGTGGATCCTTTATCTCGTACCGGGGGTGTATCGCCTTCTAGCGTCCGGCCAGGTCGATCCTCTCCTCTCGGTGCGGGAGTAGGTCGAGTATCACCGCCTGGCAAGGTTTCTCCACCTGGTGTGAGAGGGCGCTTATCACCTCCTACCAAGGAGAGACGTGTCTCGCCACCTGCCGTGCGTTCAACAGGAAGAATTTCGCCAGCCCCTGCATCCGCGCTGGCGACACACAAACGAAGTCCCACTGCTCCTGAAGCTGTTTTAAGGGATGGCCCAGCCGCTGGACGCGCTCCAGCAGCGAAAACATGGGCTGCCAGTGACCGCGAGGATGACTATGCCTACCAGAATGGGAGTGAAAGGGAAAGAGAGCGGGAAGGGAGGCGAATACAGCAACAGCAGTATACCCGAGCAGCCCCCGCACCCCCTATATCAGCAAGTTTTGTGAACCAGCCCCTTCGACAATTGGTGGTATGTTCCTCCCATTTTTATCAATCGTTGTCCGCCCTCATCCTTGCATTGCAGGTAAACAAGAAATCTTATGCTCGCTTGGACCAGATTGGGAAAGGTGGCTCCTCGCGGGTCTATCGAGTCCTCGCTCACAACCTGGAGCTTTACGCCATCAAGCGGGTTGCCCTCGATAAGACCGATACCGAAGCCATGAGCGGATATATGAACGAAATTGCCCTCCTCAAACGACTGGGAGGCAATTCCCGTATCATCAAACTGATTGACAGTGAGGTTAAGCCGGGACCTGGAGGGAGCAAAGGTTATCTGATGTTGGTCATGGAGTGTGGGGAGGTGGACCTTGCAAGGCTGATCAGTGAGAGGGCGCATGAGCCGCTGAACATGGTTTGGGTGGCATATTATTGGCAACAGGTGAGTGACCCCATGCCGTTCGTGGTTATTGGCCCGGTGTACTGCGGCTGAATGCTTTGGGCATGTAGATGTTGCAGGCGGTGCATGTTATTCATGAAGAGAAGATTGTGCATTCAGATCTGAAGCCTGCCAATTTCGTTATTGTGAGAGGCCAACTGAAACTAATCGATTTCGGGATAGCGAACGCTATCGCGAATGATACAACCAATATACAACGAGACCATCAGGTTCATATTCCGATGCTACTTCCCGGTTCTCACTATCGCTCATCTACTCCTCCTAGATCGGCACTGTAAATTACATGAGCCCAGAGGCCATTGAGCTACCAGATGGGATGCGTAGGCTGAAAGTCGGACGTCCCAGTGACATTTGGTCGCTTGGTTGCATTCTCTATCAGATGGTCTACGGGCATCCCCCATTTCAGCATCTATCGGTCTACCAAAAGATGAAAGCTATTCCAGACTTGGCACATATCATCGACTTTCCGGAATACTCCATCCCTCTCGCGCCTGCGCCCAAAGCAGGCAGTAATGGTGCCTTGTCAGGCGCGGCGACGCCACCGAAGAGGCTCGATCATCTCAAGAAGAAGGTCCGTCGCGATGTTATCGGGAGCATGAAGAGCTGTCTCTGTCGAGGTCCGAAAGAGAGGGCTACGATCCCAGAGTTGTTAGACCAGGATTGGTTAGCCATGAAGGAACGTGAGTGTTATGTTACCAAAAATCCTGTTTCCCGACAGCGCATTGACATCGCCTGCAGCTGAAGCATCCCTACCTGCTGTCAAGGATCTACTGGCTCCCGACGAGACTGTCATCAACCCGTATTATATGCGGCAGCTGCTCCAATATGGAATCAAGCTGGGCGAGGCGCAGAACGCGGATATGAGCCCGGAGGCCCTGTTGCGAGAGGCTGAGGTGCGGGTCTTTCAGAAATATCACGATATTTCTTGGCTGATTGTCTTCACTCTAGCGTCTTGTGGAAGAACTGAAATCAATTCAACCATAGTCTTCACCGTTGGGTCCCCTCTCGCTATCCTTTCGCTTTCTGTTTCGGCACGCATAGACATTCATATCACGTCCACCTTCCCCCCATCCCAACCACCTGCATTTTGCAAACTTTCTTTTTTTCTTCCCAAAAGCACGCGTTGCGTGTCGCTCTCGTTCGTTCCTCATTTCTTGTCTCCTCCGTGCCTGTGAGTCTCAAATCTGCATCACAGCTTGTCCATGTTATCAAACTGTATATGTATGAGTTGCCATCATTCTCGGCGTGTACTAGAATCCCTTTACCAACTCTTCATCGCATCTGGGCATTTATATATCTATGACTTGTCATATGCTATCCTCCTTCCGTGTTCTTCGATCATGACCCTTCGCATTCCATGAACCACCATTCGCTATTTCTGCACAGGTCTCCCGCCTTACATATCTATTCACAAGGATGTCCAAGGTGGCTTTAGCCACATGAAATATATTATTTCATCACTAAGTGCTTTAGTTTCTTTCACACTAAGTGGCAGTGGCACGTGCAAATCATGCCACGATCAAACGAGTCACGAGGTCGCGATAGATGCATTTTTGGTCACGGTACACCAGATTTCTCCAGCCTTCCCGCCAGTTACCACCTCCGACGATTGTTTCCTCCTTGTTCGTGGAGTATCTTCCTTTCTCTACTGTACTTGTTCATGCAACATGGCCCCTTTGACTTTTTGCGTTGGAGATACTGTTACAAATGGCCTCGAGGTGCTGCCGCCTCGTCCAACGGCTACCTCTGCATCATGTGAACATTCACCCTGGCTAACGTCACTCCGCAGGCCTATGAAATTTTGGAACCGATACACAGTGGCGGAGAATCATTACTGTATCGAGTGGTTTGTAAAAACGGGCGCTTGAGAAATCGACAACTCGTCCTAAAGAAGGTCGGGACTTGTGACGCTTCTCGATGCGTATTCACACATCTGGACTGGAAGCAGATTCCTCTTTCAACCTCCTCATCAACAACTGTGAAGCCCCATCCCATCACAACAACCTCTCTCCATCAAGCGCTTCACCACCCAAACATAGTTTCATTGCTATCCGCATTTTGCACGACCCGGGAAACCTTTCATGTCCTGGAGCTCTGTTCTGTTGGCGACCTATCGCAGTTTATCCGCTCCCGTCCTCAGAAGATTCTTCTTGAATCAGAGCTTCGGGGTATAACTAAGAATCTTGCAGACGCGCTTACGTACCTGAGAAAAGAGCTTGTTATTCATGGCGACATCAACCCTTCAAATATCTTATTGACGAGCGACTATGGAGTAGTGAGTTGTGTTTGACATTGGCCAGCCGTCACCAGGCGATGGAGTTGAATTATCATACAACAGAAATTATCCAACTTCAAACATTCCACACGCCTGTCAAGCAGAGACTCCACTACATCTTCGTCCTATTGTGTCTCGAGCTATTCGGCGCCGTGAGTACGGCTAGCTCTCCGTGCAATTTTTTTTCTCATCCGCTTTGTCCAGTGAACTGGCATCAGGGGGGGCTTATGGCTTCTCTGTCGATATCTGGTCCTTGGGCTGTGTGATGGTCTACTGCGTATCTGGATTAGCGCCCCTCGACGTGAGCAAATCCTATACAGCGTTGTTTACAGACCTGAGCCGTTCCCGTCAGGTCAAATCCATGCCGGGGTCACGCAACGGCCTGGCGAGACCACTTTACGACCTGCCCGAGTACCTTTCGAACGACGTCAAAGAGCTGATTCCTAGGATTTTACATGTTGTGAGGTGTCTAAGATGTATACCGCCCTCCCCTGCTCAGAAATTTACCTCGATCAGATCCCTGAGGAACGAATCTACCTTCCCGACATTTTATCACACCCATTCCTTGCAAATAATATGCCAATTACATCTCTCCGCCTCAGCGCCACCTTGAGTACAAGCTCCCAAAAATCTTTTGGAAATTTATCGCGCCCTTCGATGAACGGTCGTCAGTCCCTCAAATCTTCTCCCTCCCAGATCAATCAAGCAAAGCGCGGGATGGCGAGACACGCGTCTGATCGAAGCTCACAGATTACCCGCAACAGAACAAGATTCATCCTTGGAGACATCGGCAACCTAGAGTTGAGAAGCATACTATCTGACGATGTCGCGCCCGGTAAGATTTTAGTCTCAGCCGGTCCTACAAGACGCATCGTCTCCGACCCAATGCCTCGCCGTTTGGTTACTCCGCCCGAACTCGAAGCATTGAACATATACTCCGACACACCTGCGCGACCACCCTCAGTACAAATTAATCACATTGCGCCGCCGCCCAGAATACGTGAGGATCTGGCGTTGTGCTCTGCGATACCGTGCGCGTCATCTCTGGAGTCGGAGGCTAAACCATCAGATGTTACACGGATACACCGTGAAGGTCGTAATTCGGTGCACGAGAACAGGCAGAACTATGACAAACTCGATGATGAACAGGGGGTAGCTATCGCAAACGCTGCTGACAAGGTCGAGTACTAACAGGCTTGCATGATTCAAGATTCCTGCCTCTTCACTGAGGCTGCCTGTCGGCACTGCACGTCCTGTGCCATTGAACACTACAACCATGAGTTGTCAAACACACAAGACGCCTTATGGCCAGGTTACGATATTACCCTCTCGTTCTCTACTTGTAGATTTCCGTGAAAGCCAGCGAAGGAAAGGTCTGAACGGGGATGAAGTCTTTGTAATACAACCGGACGGCTCTAAGGTAAACCCCCTCCATTCCCCAGTAGATGAAACACTCAAAGCTGCCTAGATTTCAGTTTTCAGCGCCCCACATTTGAGTTCACCATGCTGCCTCGTCGAGCCAACCCAACAATTCTCTATTGAGGCATTACCATCAGCCTACTGGAAACAGTACAATGACGCTGCCCGCCTCCTGGATCAGATAAAACAGCGAACACCTAAGGTACACAGGCTGGGGACTTGTTTCCCATTCAAAATTGCCTGACAATAAGTGCCTTAGCTTGTCGTATATTCGGTTGTGGTGAAATGCACTCTAATGGCCAACGCTCCTCGGGCGGATATGGAATTATTGTTCAATGGTTCAATGCCGTCGCTCGGCAAGGGCGATGCAGCTAGCGATCCCTCCTTGCGCATCCGCTTCTCGCGTCAAACCCAGTCCCTTGAATTTGCGCGGCGTATCTCCAGCCCTCGAGGAGAGGAGTGGACGAAAAGGGTCATAGTTTCAACGTCTGACTCACCCTTTATTTCCGTGACAGACTGGAAGGGGTTGGAACAGGTTGAAAAGGATGCGATGCACTATCTGGCGAGCTTTGTACGCACGTGTGACGCGGTTGAGGGAAAACTGGACGTACCACCTCCGGCATCTGTTAAGAGCAGTTCCTCAACATTGGAAGAGACCAAAATCACCATCCCAGCCGCGGTCCAACAACCCAAATATTTACCACAAACCAAGAACTCACCTAGCCCCGTCGTGCCTACGATCACAAGCACCTTCTCATCAATCAACCTCGCCCCCCGCCCGTCGAAGCTTTCTGCTCCGACCACCACACGTACCACGCCAGATCTCAGAACCGACACTCCAGTCGCACCTCAAAAATCCGGGATCCAAGAACAAGAGACCTGCTCCAGAGGTGTTATATCCAACGCTACTTCGGCGTGGCGCGATGACTTAGACCTAACCGTGGGAAGCCGAGGCATGCAGACGCGATATATCCCCTCTGTTGGGTGGTGCATAAGATACGCGTCTAGGGTATCGCAAGGCGGGAGGTATAGGATCATGTTCCTGGACGGCGTTGCACTTGACGTGGACGTGGACGAGGACTGGGTAGAGTTTAAAAGCCAAACTGGGGAAACAACTGTGTAGGTGTTTCCAGCCTCCAGGGCTGCTTCGCTTGACAGAACATCGCAGATACAACATTTTGGATTGCGGGTCGAAGAGAAAGATAGGGGAACGGATGAAGGTCTTTGAGGAATTCGTGTCCTTGTTCGACGACAGTGAAGCGGAGTAGGTCTCGATTCTAGTCTCACTCCGCACAGGGAGAGTACAATTATACATGGCGTTGGCACGGTTGGGTATACCAGAGCCCGAAGCGTTCGAGTCATTGCATGTACGATGCTTTCAGCTGTAAGCCATGAGTTTTTCCAGGTTTTCCAGACTCAACGGCATATCGAATACATTGAACAGTGCTCCATAGTGCGGGAACTTTGCCTGTAACTAGGAAGGCCTAACCGCGCGCTTCTTTGACGTCCCAAGTCAGGGCATCTTCTAGGAGTAAGTGTGCGGCGGCAGCATCCCAGACACAAATGTTCGTCTCACTCCACGCCTTGTCCCAAACGGGCACGCGTGGCATGGTCAATGTGCTCGTCACCAGGCGGTCATTGGGTCCGATAATTGTGCTGTCCAACTATTCGTGAGAAAATGGCGGGAGGCTGCCATGCGTGGGTGTACTCCAGCTCGCACGCCGTCAGTACCGTCTGCCTTGACCACCAACCGCCCAGCCAGAAATTTGGTGCGGAAGTAGCAGCTTTCAGACAGCTGAGTAGGAGATAGCGGCGCGTCAGAGTCACTGATCGCACGGCGAGGCTTGTCGAGATCCCAACCCAGCCTTCAGAATTTAGGGCGAGGGATGACTGTATCGGCGGTCGATGTGTAGATGAGGATGGCAGAAGGAAGCTCCCTTACGACTGCGATTACATTCACCAAGCCCGACACGAGCAGGTTGATATCATCATGCGTACTCGCCTGTTCTAGCTCATCGCTGGTAAACGCAGCTTTTGATCGCCTCTGAGGTCCTTGCAGGTGATTGGATAAACGTAGATCAGTACTAGCAAAGATGGAAGAGATAGGCCGATGCTTGGCCAACCCATCTGCCCGGGTTTAGACGTGAAGACAGAATGGAGAGGAGGGTGTCGCGGGCCGCAACACACCGAACGACGGCAATTCAATCAGGAACGACCCAAGATGTGGTAATTGCAACGAAATTCAAATCCACTTCCCAGTCCAATTTACGACGAACTGGCACCGTTCACCTCGTTTCCAGTCTGTTTAAGGCAGCGTAAGAGATAGAACACGGTGACTAGATGTCTGCGCCTCTTCCTTCAACGCTCGGTCGCCATGAGCTCGAAAGTACCCTAGGAGTATGTTTTATTGGTGAGTCGTTGTCGGTCGCGTTGTACAGCGCAAAGACTGAGCTGCTTGTCTTGAAGGGTATATTGCTTCTTTGATTGCGTATGGTTTCACTGTCTTTCGTACGGCGCAGTTTCTCGACCTCTAACATCTGGACGTTGTTGAGGTCATCTTGCAGAAGCTTACGTTTACCACTCCCGATACCCCATGGACGATTGGCGAATAAAGACCACGGTCAGACTGACTCACGACATAAATTTGGATGGTGATTGACAGAAAAAATACAGGTTGCCGTGGTTTGGTGCGTTTCGAGTCGAAACTTGCTCATTGTTGACCCCATGCTTGCATCTTAGGATCTTTGATACAGCCACCACCGGTCTTAGTACGTCGCATCTTATAGTACCACTCTCCTCTAACTGACCATCTTCCAGTGTCCCATTCGTAGGCTGCATTAGTGTTGTGTTTGATTCGAAGTTCTGACAGCGTGTTAGGGTATATTACTATCTAATTCCATCCTTTCCCTTCACGCCCGGATTTGCGGAGGCAACAACGTACGTGCAGAAGGTGTCCATGCAGATACTGCCAGCTGAACCCTTTCATAGGACTTTTTGTGTGAGTCTAACTCTGTCATGAGCGTCAACGCCCAACCGACGTAATTCTGGGAAGGTGGAAAATGTTTTCTCAGTACGTTTCGCGGTCCGCTTTGATTATGGCAGGCTTTATATCATCGATTGATGAAAACAGATCGTTGTCGTCTATGTTGTACAGATGTATGTCCTTAGGCACTCGTACCATTCACTAGTATTAACCGTCGATCAAAGATATTATGCAGTCCGCCTCTTAGGACGTAAGTCGCGGCAGTTCGTTGCGCTGCGACCAAGCTACATGACTGTTTGATCGATGCTTTTTAGTCTGCAAAAACGTCATATTACCCGGTATTATTGTAAGCCTCTATTTCTATGTTTATCATAGTATATTAAATAGTTTCCAGGCATTCATCTCCACAGCTTCGCTCAGTAAGCACTAACAGAAGTCGATATAAGTTTTTGCTAACGAGTGTGCAGGTCTGGGTATTGGTGAGTTCGAAAGCCCACTTACGAAATTCCTAGTCTGATGACCGTAGGAAGTTATGAGCGTTAAGCTGTATGTATCAGCCTGTTGTGCTCTCTTCGACCTACTAAAAGTTGGACTACGAACATGTACAGCTTCAGGAACCCATGGTTTATGAACCTTGCAACTCCTGCTAATAAGGTATCCCAACTCCTATTCGTATGGCCTTTCCCATCAACATTTGCGTAGACCATCATCGCCACCGCTCATGCCCTCACATACTTGGCCGCCTTTCTGACATTCGGTACCTTGTCTTACTACCTACAGCCGAGACACAATTCAGGAGCAAAACCGTATGTCGACTCTCCGTTCCAGAGTTATACCTGGTCACCCAATATTTCCAGATTGAAAGGGTGGTTCGACATGCTCGCTACTTTGACTCTTGCACGCGGATCCGTCGCTGCAATCGTTCAATTTGGATATGTCATTACCGTACGTCCCTCGTCATGGCGATAAATTCAAATTTCTTACAACAGTGGAAGTTCGCTGCGATGCCACTGAAGCCCATCTGGGTGCCATTTCAGCTTATCGCGAGCAAGAGTGAGTGGCTAACCCAGGTCTGCTCATGTCGCTCATTTTTTCCGTTCACAGTATTCGTCAACAGTCTTTTGGCAATGTAACGTCCTCCCTCCTCCAACGCTTGTGCGCTGACCGACAATCGACAGGCTCAATTCTCGTGACATCTATCACGGGCAAGGCGTCAACGAAGAAGATTTCTTAACTGTCGAGCAATTTCGCCAGGCGTCTGACTCGAGTGGCTCTAGGGACATCAACGTCCGGTTTGACGTCATGACCACCAAAGCTACAATGTCCATTGAGGTCCCCCCTCTAACCTCGCAAGGAGAGCGGAACAGGGTCCAATTTTTTGACATAACCGCGGTCAGTGCTGTACCCATTCAGCCTCTGAGAAGAATAGAGCTCACAAGGGTTTAGAATTGGGATGATAGTCAAATCGATCACGTAAGTCTCCTCCCTCTCGCTCCTGCGCAACTGTTAACAGGATTGTGCAGACGACAGATTGTGGCAAGTTAGTGGTCTGACTGGTATGCAATAGTTACTGGGACGTAACAGAAGATCTTGTGTCCCTGCTAGATCTCGAATCCAGGCTGTACTTATCTGGTGATGTCCTGCCATTCATGTGGCAGAGTTAAACTTAATGGCAAAGCATGGAACGGTGTCCTTGGTTGGGAGGCACGAGATGAGTGGTGGGTCATGTCGGCGGCGTTCATTCTATGACGGATCTCTGCGTAATCATTTTTTACAACGTGTAATGGTGTATTCTGCAGCTAGCCGGAGCACTAGTGTCCCTTCGATCATCCTTTCCTCTCCATGCTGGACTCGAGAGGTCAAGTGGCACGAAAAGGTCGTGCCTGAAAGATGGAACAACCACAGATATCCCTACTGTCCCTTACGCTTATTTCTGCAATGCTTTGAGGATCGCTTCGCCAACTCCGGCAGCCGAAGCCGGGTTTTGGCCTGTGATAAGGTTCCCATGCACAACGACATAGCTCTTAACAGTGTGTAAGCCAGTGGCGAAACTTATCGGATAACTGATTTGGCTCACTTTCCATGGGTCGGCTTTCTCAAACTTGCCGCCGAGGGCCGTGATCTTATCCTCGACGGAGAAGGGAATTTTCTGCATTGCAAGGTGAATGTCTTTTTTTCCTGTTTGTGAATGGCAGATATATTACCTCGACACCGCCTGCAATAATTTCTTCAGCATTGGAGAAAGCCGTCGCAGATTTCCCTGCGAAGATCGACTTTCCCGAGGCGTCAACGGCGCCGACGAGTGCCCTACCATGTTGATAAGCTGACATCCTCAATGTGTCGGTAAATGGAATGCATACGCTGGCCCATGGCATACCGCGGACGTAACTTTACCAGCTTGATAAAACTATCATCCTGTTGTCATCGATGATGTTGAGATCGGGCTACGCTGTACACACCTGGGATGCGAGTTTCGCGTTGGTCTCGTCAAGTGCCAAATCCATAACTGGACCAAGACCTCCGACATAGAATATCGCGTCGTAGTTCGCTGGATTTACGTCCCCGAGCTTCTTTGCGTTTGCAAATTTGTCTACGACAGTTTCGTCGTTGAGGAATTTGACACACTCTTCGTCGTGGACGAACGCCTGGCGAGCATTCTGCATGACTGGCTTGTAAGTGAATCAAGACCACTGACCTTGACGCTTCCGTCATCGACGGGGGGATTAGGGCCCGCTGGTGAAGCAAAGTCGACTTTGAAATGAGGGGCTAGCAGGTAATACGGGTGTGCAGCTTCAGGCAGATACCAGCCCTGTTGTCTTGTCGTTTGGGATGCCCGTACAGAAGTTCAATGGAACTCACGGTCTGATCGCCGGTGAGAGTCTTGTTGGCAGAGGTATAAACGAAGAGAACAGCAGACATGGTAGACTTGTGCTGTTTGAGGTGGTTAACTCCTCTTTTAAAGGATAGGATACTGACACACAGCGGTCCCCAAATTGATAAGCTGGGGTGTTACGACTTGGTTGTCTATGCTACGCCGCCACATGGAGGGGGAGGAGGTTTGTCACAATCGTTATTCTATTGGTTAGGAAGAAATATCAGGGGCTTTTTATTCATAAGCATCGTTGTTATTATGGGATACAGGCTCTCTTACTTGTCTTTTTCGCTTTGATCCAGCCCTTTTATCTAATCACTGCTAGTACTATACCTTCTTGTTTCCTTGAAGAAATCCGATCGTGAATTGAGCGCTTTCAACCGCTGTGCGCTGGGTCTGAAAACTTCCCAATTTTAGTGTTGTAGGCCATTGCACAGCACCGCAATGACTTCCCATAAGAATCCAGAGTGATCTAGAATTCTAAACTCATAACGAAAGGGGGTCGGCAAAATCTGGAGGATGGGTTATCAAACCGTAAGAAAACTTTGAATCAACAATCTGGACTGATCAGTGTGTCTATGGACTCCCCGTCTTAAATTCGGAATCTCTTCAAACATTACAGAAAGTCACTCAATCAACCCTTCTTTCCCCCGTGGCTAAAAATCGGATCTTACGAATGTGATCTCCAATATATGCGTCATAAGAGCACCGAGAATTTGAGCCAATGCCCGCAGTGTAAGCGCGAAGCGACAATGAGCGAGCTCGAGAGGGGGAGATTTCTGTTCAATTAGATCAAGAGGCCGAAAATAGCTCTTTGACGACGACCAAATCTGGAGAGCTCGACTTTCGACTTTCGACATCATATTCGACCTAATTGGGCCACGGCTGAAGCGATTTTCTGGCTTTTTGCATTTCCAAACTGCGTACGGGAAGTCACCCAGCAGGAGGGCGTGAGATGTTTACATATAGTCAACTTCTTGATCTTTTGCTCGGTCAGTGCTTGATAGCCTCCACACTACACAGAAGGCTCTGGTATTTTTAAGGCAATCCAAGTATATTTCAACAATAATCCAGCGTTTGAAGTGCATAGGGCCAGTGGATATATATATATAATCAAAAGGTCCAAATTTGACATTTCCCCACACCCCACTGTACTGGCCCCTGGGTTGACGCATTGACGATTGTAGGGGGTGACGTAGTATAAACATAGGGACTCGTGATAGACATGATCACGCCGCTAAGCCACGTCTGCGCAGCATATCTCAAGCCTGGTACCTCATTTTTGGGAGTGCCTCGGATTTTCCACTACAGAACGAACTGAGATGACTTGTAACTCTTTTGAGTCCCCTACTCCAAGGGTAAGTAGTATCTGGCTAGCATAAACGAATTCTTCCAACCGAAGGATCGTGGTCACTTATCCTTCCAGCAATGGTGGATGCCCAGTTATTGATATGGATGTGTTCAAACTTGACTCCGCGTCTCTTCACTGCATTCGAGATGAATGCATGGTCAAGTTGTTCTGAGTTCTGGTCAAAGACATAGCTGTATCGTTCAACTTCTGGGACACAGGCAGCCTCGTCGATATCTGTGAGGACGTCGACAAGGGGCTTGTAGAGAGAGCGAGCTTGAAGGAACTCGTTGAAGTCGCCAGCTACAATGATGTTGGAGTCTTTATCTGCGGTCAGGATGGACCGAACGAAGGACTATGGAGTGTTGGGTTCATTTGACGACCTCCCTACTAGGACGGAAGAGAAGCTTACTGCAACAAGACTGATCTGGCTGGTCCGTGCTTCTAACGGAGAGTTGACAGGAGGGCGAGCGTCTCCCTGGGTCGAGCTGCTGCCACCTTTAGAGGCAAGGTGCACGTTGATAGTAAAGAGCTTCTGTCCCTTAGAGGTTTCCCAATTTGCGACGAGTGGTTTACGGGACGAATTCCATGCTCCGTTCGTGGGATCGATTCGACCAGGGTTGAAGCTGCAAGGCGGGTCAGTTGGCGAAAGGCGCGACGACCAGAAAACTGCTCACTTGAGTTTCGGTACGCGACTCGGGGGCACAACAACCTCCACCTTGTCGAGCGAACCACCAGCAGGCGATCCGAGGACAAGGGTCAGCTTTTCCGGACGATATCTAGCTGTGCATTAGCTTTCAAGAACGGGGTAAAAAATCAGATAAAATGCCTTACAGGTAAGCTTGTCTGATATTTCCGCCGGGTACTCCACCATCTTGTCCGTCGACGGGAGCGATTTCAATAAAGCTGTAGGTCACGTTGCTGACTTTCGCGATGGAGGTGATAAGGTTGGTCAAGGTGACATTTCCGTCAACGGTGCCATCGTTAGTAGGTCCCGAGTTATCTTGGATTTCTTGGACGAACATGATATCCGGGGTCTTGAGGTACGTTGCGATGTGGTCAGCAATGATCGGGAGATGAGCAGAGTTGGGAGCCATGTTTTCCACCTGTATGACGCTACAGCCTTGAATTCGGTCAGAGGAGTTATAAACGTACGTTGTAGTCGCCGAAAGTAATAACACAGTCATTCTTGGACTCAGACACCAACTTCGTGGGTTCCACAGCACCGTTTGCTGGCGAAATGACAGAAGGAGCAGTCGTAGGGAGGATGTAGTAGAAGCCGAATCTATTGTAGTTGAATTCTGATTGTCAACAAGGGCATAATGAAACGCACTGGTAAGTTACAACTCCCGTGATGTCTGTCAAACCCAAACCAAGTGCCACAGCCGGGTTCTTCGTTTTATCGAGAGGAGCGCCAATGATAATCGCCTCAGGATTTGGATCAGGAATGCCTCCAGGCCCTTACGGCAAGGTCAGATCATGTTGTGTAGATGCGGCTAAGATGTTACCGAATGTAAGGGTTAATCCACCACGACTATTTTTACCAGTCACATTCCAATCTCCGTGAACCCAGAACTCGCCGAAGTTGTTTGGAAAGCCCAGAGCGATGGGCTTCCTAACCAGCACTAGCTGCCCCTCGAGGCTCTCCCAGAAATCCAAGCCGTACTTGTCTGGCTGCAAAGTTGCGTTAACGGTCTCAACGCGACTAACATTGTTGGGTACGGAGAGGAATCCATCGGGGCCAACGTCCAGGGGAGTCAAGAGTTGTGTGGGTGGGTGCCTGTCTACACCGAGAACCACGGGTTTAACAGTGTTGTTCGACGATAACACGGTGATGTTGGCTGGGGACTCTATCTCAGTGACGAAGAGGTCATTGGGTGCCGTGCTGGAACGGAATTCTGCAACTCTTCCGCTAAGAGAGACGACATCCCCGACAGAAACCTGATTCAGAATGGTAGCGGAGGTGGAGAAGACGCTCAGTCCGTTGGACACGCGAATGTCCTCCACAGGCTCGCCGGTGATCCAGAAACCCCTCGGTCCCTAGCGCTCTATCTAAACAATCGACGGTACTGGGAGAACCTATTTGGCTTACCTTCGCGGTCACTAAGCCGGTGACATTGGACACGGTTTGGCCGACAAGCGGGCTTTGGAAGGAGAGTCCTTGGATTTCGGCAATGGTCGTTGAGGTTGCGGCGGTGATGCAGCTGGTAACGAACCCTAAGAGGGAGAGCCGGTTCATTGCGTATGCGATCCCGTTTTGGATGAGCGCAGGGAAGGGAGAGCCACTCGCATACTAGGATTATCCAGCGGTATTAAATAGAACGCAAATGCCAGAGATATAGGCACAGAAACGTACTGTCGCAGAGGAACCACATGCCACTGTGTTCCAGAATTCCATTTTGGGAGCCGATAGGGCGTTGTGTCGTTAAGTGGGTGATGCCTGTCGCGCGAGGGTGTGAGGATAAGCCAACCAACGGACAAGCATGTGTGAAGGTCCTTTGGCTACCGCATGAACAAGGGGCAACCCGTCAAGAACGACGTCGCAAATCGGGACCAAACCATTCCATTTTTAGTAAAAAGAGGGTCGCGGACTATGTAACGTTCTGCCAAGAATCGATTGCTCTGGAGACCTTGACGAACGTTGAAGGCATGTAAAACAGTTGTCCGGGTCAGCCAATTCTAACTGAGCAAATATCAAATGATGGTGTTGGTTGGGGCAGGCTTGGAAGCGTTGAAGTCTCGCGTCGAGAGGCAATTTTCCGAAATGCTTCCATCCTCACCGTGCTACACGCGCACCTCAGGACTCTCTTCATAATGTTTAGATGAGCTTGTCACTGTTTCAATGTGCACTTAAAGTAAATCTATGGATACAGCCTACGGAAGACATGGACCGTCGTTATGAAAATGACGATCCTGATGCATGTCAGAAAGTTCAGAGTTCAAGAAGGGGCACCCCATGCCGCCCTACCATTTAAGCAATGGCAGCATGGCATTGGTTGTTCTGCTGGTCACACTGACCGACGCTGATTCCAGCCGTCCTGCCAGCCGTTGAGTTCGCAACGTTGGCACATTTATTGTGCTGGATATCGCAAGAGCGTCCGAGCGCAGAGCCCACGTTCAGGAAACTATCCGAGCCTGCGACGACGAAGCCACGTTCTCCAGCAGTGACCGCGGGCGCACTTTGCCCTCCGACTTGAAGGGAGAATGTTGAGTGGTGGGAGTGAGGACGAGGCTAAAGTATACTCACGAGCACCAGTGAATTTTTGGAGATTTCCAGCAGCAGACCCAGGGGCAGCAGTGACACCGGCAGCGCTGAAGATCTCCGTGTTCAACTCATGATTTTAGTAAGGGGGATATACCACTCACGGAGCGGAGCTGGTAGCCGCGGGAGCCTGAGTAGCAGCGCCTCCAGCTGTGACTGTCACCGTGACCGCTGTCGATGCACATAGACATAAGATGACGTCGGAAAGGGAGTAAAATCACGAACGTGGGGGGCAAGTTGCGTCGCTACCGCCATTTCCGGCGTTACCTCCTGCGTTTCCAGCATTGCCGTCTGTAACCGCGGCATCGATCTCAGCAGCAGTAGCATCAGGCACCAAAAGGTTTTGTGAGAAAATGCAGCCAATTGAATCATTGGTAGTATCGCAGGTGTTTCCTTTGGCAGTGGGGTCATTCACGTCGCCGGGGGCAAACGTTCCGGCCTTCAGTGCATCTTGAGGGTTACCACCAACACTCTTAATTTGTTTCGCAAGTTCCAAAGTGATTGCCTTGTTCACCGCAGCAGCGTTGGTCGAGGCGGGATCCTGAAACCTGACGTATTAAAGAACGACTATGTGCAACCTATAACGACCTAGGCGAACCTGGTGCTGCTGAATGGCTGCAATTTCGGGATTCTTGGCTGTGATGCTGGTGCATTTGTCAGTGACAAGCCCGACTTTGCCAGAGTTGCGTTCGAGGGCTCGGTAAATCAGGGCGTCAACCTGGCCTTGGACGTCACCAGCGGCCTTAGAATTTGTGAAAGCTTGATCGGCAGTCGCTTGTTGGAGACAGGTTGCATCCTGCACGGCGGCGGGGAACGTTAGTGACGTCGCGGCTGGAAGAAATCAGCAATGGAATTATTCACAGCAATCTTGCCAGCACCGGCGGCGGCGGCGGCGTTTCCCAAGAGACCGAAAACAGGGTCGGCGATGCCGTCGGGGTTGTTCAAGTTCAAGCTCTTGCGGACGGACGTGAGGAATTGCTCGTGAGAGTGTTCTAGAACGTGTGTCAGTCTGTGAACTGCTCGCAATGACGGAAGATTTACCTTGAGGAACTTCGCGTCTCACTGGGAGCGCGAATACAGAAGAAACACACAGAAGGGCCAGCGCTGCGGACTTGAAATACATGACAAGAAGTCTGTACGGATGATTGGCGTATTCAAAAGAAAAGAAAGCGAGTGTCAATGAATTGAACGACAGTGCCCGCGACCTGGAGCTAATATATCAGCATTTCCTAAGTAGGCATATGTTCTGCAAAAAACGCACTGGAGAACTTGCAACAAGAGATCGAACAAGAACCTGTCTTGGGAGAGGAACAAGCAAAACAAAAAAAAAGGAAGGTGAGATGTGATGCACCAATGAAGTAGTGAGCTTTTATATAAAGGAATCAAGCCTCATACCGAACGCGTCTTGAGAGCAGCATATGATGTTTTCGATGTGGGCTCTATGGTTACGGACTGTTGGTTAATAATATTCTCCTTTATTTCCGCTCTCCGTGAAAAGGGTCCGAGGTACTGTAGATGCGGATAGGCAGGGGCGCCAGCGTTTGACCCGATCCATGGTTTACTCTGTGAGAACATATTCTCACACCCACAGCGGTCAATTTCCAGTGCAAATGTGCCGGTTGTACATGATTGCAAGTTAAGTTGTTTTGGATGCAGTGTGTTGTCCACGCGTAACTTACGCATGTAAGCATCATCCCTCACAACTTTCTGCCTCATTGTGCCTTGAACATCATCTCTGTGACTCCGAAGTTGTTGCGTTCAAAAGGTACCGTTGATCGGTGATCATCATTGATCACTTGGGAAACTAGGATCGAGGTCGGGGAAAGCCTGTCCTTAAGGATATATTGTGGAATGATAATTTGCACGAAGAGCCCTTGGAAAGTTGAATCAAGAAGCCCCAACTTGCTTCCAGCAGTGAACGACTAAGATAGTACTTGGTGAGAAACTGAGTTCGAGTCCGTTGACGCAGTGGAAAGGCGTAAACCATCCAGCAGTCAGCAGAAGTACCAGTCCAAATGGCCCAGAGGTATATAGTCACTAGAGACTGGCACATGCTCCTAAAACCCCTACCATCCATTGGGCTGGTGCGTGAAAGTATATCAAGAAAGGGTTTGCACAGATCCTTGTTCAGGTAACTCTAGTACCAGTTGGCTTGGTTACCATTTGTCTGGCACTGATAAGCAGGGAACTAACCATTCCGTCAATATTTCCCAGCCACATAGCGATCAGCTATCCAACGTTAATCGAAGTAGATTGACCACATGACAGAAGACAACCTGGGCATGTCGGACAAGAACGACCTAGATTCGAACTGTTGTGGAATGCTTCTTCGACAAAGTTTGGAGGTCTTGTTCTAAACCGCAAAATGATTAGCTACATTCAAGGTAGGGTGATACATTTAACCTACGTATGCCCCAAACGTGCGAGCGCAGGTCTAAAAATTCTGTGCGAAAAGGACAAATTAAAGTGACTTCACATGAGGATGACGCAAGATCCAATGCACTAACCAACATGTAAGCCATCAAGGAGTTTCTTGGTCTCTGCACGGAGTCTGGTTACGTCCTCTTTTGAGGCAGTCGCTTGGCTTAGGGACTTCAGGTCCTTTTCCACGGCCTCTATTCGTCGTACATGTGCGGATATCTGAGTGCCGAGCATATAAGCACCGGCGTGGCCGAAAAATGACGAAGTGATGACCTTCTCAGTGTTACTCTGCAGTGTTTCAATGCTGGCCTGTAGAGCTGCCGAGGCCTGTTGATACTCCTCTAACAGGTGGTATGCAGCAAACGAAGAAGCCAGTGAGAAGCCGAACAGAAATCCAACGATCCTATTCAAAATCGCATTACGACGCGTCGAGGTACGTCAAGTAGAACGGACTTACCCCCCACGAAACCCGCCAACAGGTTTCTTTTGCACTTGCACTGTTCCGAGGTTTGGGGAAGCCTCATTTCTCAGAAGCTGGCCGCTTGAGAAAAGACGGGTATGGCTATAGATTGGAAGAGCGCGAGCAGCAGACAGGCATCGTAAAGACGCCATTGCCGATACTGTGGGAGTCCGTGTTGAGCAACCTGGAGTCATGATCAGCTCATGCATTGTTTGAATTTCCGAAATCTGATCACTGCTCAACACGTGACTTGAACGCTATTCCAGACCCCTTCAGTCCTTGCAAGGTTAAAGCGAAACACCATACGCAGTACTTCACCAGTTGTCAAGTATGGCTTCTAAACGTAAGGATGGACTAGACGAGCCGACAGGACGCGAAAAGAAGAAGCAAAAAATGGCCGTTGCACGAACAATCGCGGTGCAGCCTATGAAAGCGGTGTCCTTCTCAGAGACTGCCATGGCTGGGCCATCGAAACTAGCCATTAACAGTAGGGCTCGAGTAGCTATGGAGCTATATACTAAGGGCTCACGTAAACTATTCCAGGCCTGAACGGTCTTCCAAGCACAATCGACGTCGAAAAGTTTTCCGAGGTGCCACAATGCTTCAACGCGATACTTTCTTCGATCTAACTTTCCGTGATAGGCGCGAGCGTTCGAGATTGATGCCATGCACACTGCAATGAAAAATGCTAGGTAATCTAGATCCCTTGCTGCTGTCAAATGAATTGAATGACTGGTTATGTCTAGCGCAAGCTCAACATCGAGAGCATGGCAAGCACTTCCGCGTCACCTGCGTCGCAGAGCGGCTAGTCATGATGTTCGTCGAGTTCCCCTTCGCCTTCGAGAAAAGGCTCGTGCAGAGGTACTCGTTGGATCCCTAATTATAGTTTCGCGGATTTGTGACTCTGGAATCAACTTACGCAGATGGATCTCGTTCGCAAGAAAGGCTCGGGTCGCTCAATACCGAAATTGGGTAAGAACAAGCGTTTCAAACGAACGGAGTTATTTGCGAGGCGGCAGAGTTCGTTCTCATCAGCCCTGATTGTTTTGCCATGCTCAGACAGCATCGTTTAGGGGTTAAGCTCTGGCTTGAGACGCACATCTGGCACGCAAAGCGGATGAGGATGGAGAACATCTGGGGATACAGGCTTGTATGTCTCTTACTTAATAGTCGAACGACGTAGGCTGACAGCCCCATAGGCAGTCCATCCTACTGAAAAGGCGTTTCGTCCATCACATAGAGCCTCAGTTCATGGATCAATTCTCCACGACGCATCTTATTATTCCCTTATCGAAATCAAGGGGCCAGATTTTATCCTGAAGAAAATCCTGGACGCCTGCAGCGACCCGCACGGCCCCGGTCCAGGATCGAAAAGGTGGAATCCGAGTGCTTTTGTTTTTCTATCAGGGTTCCTGATTTCTTCAGATATTCCACTGGTTCGCGTGCTCTGGAGACCTATATCTACAGGCCTGGCTCTTACCCATTCGACCTGATTTCCCCAGTCACCATAATCTGGAAACCCTCGCCCTCCGGCTCGGTCTCGATCGTTGAACCTTCAGAAAATGTTGGCCAACAGAGTGTAGCCCATGCAAACGACAGTTCGCCTCCAAGGCGCCAACGGAAAAGTAAGGGAAAGGGGAGGGAGAAGGAGCCGGCTCAGGCTTCACCCGATGCTGAAACAACTAGAGTCATCTGGCTGCGTTTACATCCCTCCTCATATGAAGATGTCTTATCCGCCCTCCAAACATCCATATCGCTGGCACTTGATGCTGTCAAATGTAAAAATGAAGGGAAGGAGTTTCAGGTTGAACTCGCAGACCTACGAGGTCAAGTCAATGCATTTGAGATCATGGGTCCGAAGTCGAACCAAGTCTTGAGGGGTGCCTTGAGCCCTATTCCCCAGGATCAGCGAGCAGACTTTAAGATGGTATGTGCCCACGTGCTCTTGGTCTCCGCGGTTTACCTAAATGATAATTATTCAGTTTTGGTCTCGCTTGACCAATGTACAGACATCTGGAGAACTGAGCCGTGGCACAATCGTTGGGCTGAAAGTTGTAGATCCGCGTCTTAAGTGGGTTTCCTTGATTCGACTAGTGTCCCATTCATCTTCACACCGCTTCTAGATTTCCGCCGAAGAATGCAAAAGCTCAGGCCCCGTCGTCGGACTATACTTCATCGACCACGGTTTTCCCTTCTGCCCAGCTGGCCCAAAGCGAACTTTGGGACGAGGCCACAAGAGCAAATATAGCAAATCCCCGTTATAAGAAGAAGGACTTGGATGACCGTCGATCGAAGGTACCGTTCACAATCTTCAGCATCGGAGAGCTCCTCATTGAAGCTCTTTGACAGCTTGTGATTCCTGGAACACATCTCACTGCAAGTCGCCAAGACGATCGCATTCCAATCCTTCTTATTCAGCGTTCTCTCGAGCGACCTGATTCCGATTCTCAGGGAATCCATGGCTGGACGGTCATCGTCCCTGCTGGCTGGTCTATGGCCTTCTTCAGTTCCCTCACGTTTACCGGGACGCGGGTCGGTGGACAGCGTGAACGGCAGACACAGGCGTTTGAGGCAGGGGTACCATACTTCCCCCGTGATCTTCCGACGTCGGCGGGATACGAGGCATACGCTGCGGCACGAATGACAGAAGAAAAGGCGAGGTGGGAGAGGAAACCTCCCGCGAAACGTCCGAATTTTGAGAAGTTGCGAACGAGCAGCCCTTGGAGAGCCGATTGGGAAGTTGTGCTGGGTCTCCCGAGTCCTAAACGTGTTCCCGAGGAAGTGGAGCATGTGGACGTGGAAGCGGATGAAGATGAGGGTTTGGTAACAACGCAGAGGGAACAGCCGGTCATTGAAGCGGATGCACCGCAGACCGATGCTAGGATGTGGTTGCTGCGAGGCAGTGAAGTTCCCCTTGTCATCTCGAACATATCAAAACTGTTCAACCACAGTGCCGGATTGCTGCAGGAGGTCAATCGACTAAGGGCGAAAAGAGGGCATGAACCTCTGGAGTCATCTGTCAAGGCAGACGACCTCATGAAGGGGGCGCTTATTTCCGTCAGAGTGAAGATGTGCAAGCGAGGCGATCCGGAAGATCTCGCCATTATCTATTCTGTAGATGATAAAGAAGCAAAAAGGTGGGAAAAAGTTTTGCGTAACCCAAGGGATCCGAGAGTTGCTCTTGACGAAGAAACGCCAGAGGAGGTCGAGGCAAGTATTTGTGACTTCGCATCCTTGCATGTGCTCTGACAAGCCACCCAGTTATCGGAGATCGTTCCCCCAGAGACCTCCATCATTGGTTATCTCACCACCGGGCACTTTTCTTTGTCGCAAGGGCACGGCTTCGGTATCGGTGCCATGCCTCTGGTCAAATGTTTGACATTGCAAGAGCAGAGTCAGAGGTGCGCTGATCCTATCGGGTATAATTACCATGCCTCTGACGCTGCCTTAGGCTTCGCACCAACACAACTGCCCCGACCTCACCGCTCTTAGTGAAAGTACGCAACAGAAGCGGTCGCCGCTGTCGCGCAGCGCATGTAGAAATCCTAGCCACCTGATTTCAGCGTACTACATTACCTATTCGCAATGTCGTTGCACTTTCCTCTTCGGTCCCGAAATGTGGTAATACATGTCTAATAATTATCGAAAACAGTGTTTGGTGATGTGCAATGAAGCATGCTCGAGTAATTGAGACTAACTACGGGGAAAGATTAAATGTTGCCACGGACAACCTAGCCAATCTTCCATTTATCCACAGCAGTTTGCACCAGCCTCGACATCTCCATTCGTGCTTGTTTCTTCGCACTATCGGAGATGCCCTCCAATGCGTCGATTGCCCCAGGTGAGGTTTGGAGCGGATCGAATTCGAGGAGGTGGCCATCCTTGGTCGGGATCGCCACCAGCGCCGAGAACGAACGGGTATGGGTTCGAATGGGTGCAGGAGTTGTCATTGGATTAGGCTGAGAGTGGGACGAAGACAGCTGCGAAGGGCACATGGGTTGCGCCCGGGGAATCGGCTGCGATTGCGGATATGGTTGCAGGGAGTTTTCCCGCGAGTGGGTCGATGATGGGGGTTGAGAAGAGCCTGTAAATATGCTAGCCTGCGAGTTCGTCCGAGAATGAAGGCCTCCCCCATCCTTGCTGAGGTGCTGAGGGAACGCGACTGATGGGTCGCGTCGAACCATGATGCTGCTCTTTGCTCGCTTTAGTGTTCGAGGCACTGCAAGGCTTTGGGCATTTGCAGGATCAGGATCTTCTCCATCCTCGTTGTCAGTATCGGCTTCAGCCATCTCCATCCCTTTCAACCAACCCATGCCGAATTCATATGGGTTAGCAAGGGGCGATCCGTTCACGCTGAGCATGCTCTCATCCCGCCTTGGTAACCGCAGTGCAGTCGTAGGAGGTGGTGGTCCACCGCTAGGATATCTCGGTGTCTTTGGGGGAAGTTCGGGGTTAAAAGTTGAGCTCGATGGTACACGAGACCGGCTCATAGGTAGCTTGGCCGGCGATGTGGGCCGATATGGTTGCCGCGGGTGATGAGCAGAAGAGCCAATGTTGCTGCCAAACGGAGGCCGGGGTTTTTGAGGACTAGGAGACGGAGGAACGCGCCCCATTGTACGCGACTGTAGTTCGAGATTTTAGTAGTATGAACTTCGCCTCGACAGGATAATAAAGAACACACGGTGCCAGGTGTCTTGTTTCCATTTGCAAGACGTGCGCGCTGCGCGGTACCAGGCCCAGTAGATGACCCTGCTTTTTGGGGGGTGGCCAAATTGGTGAGGCGTGCTGTGGCATGTAAGATGAGAGATAAATGAAAGACGTGGATTGTACTAAATTCTGACCGTTCTTGGATGCTTTAGGCTCATGGTCCTTGCCTTCAATACCCCCTTCTTGACTCGCAACCCATTTCCTTTTCCTCGCATCCTTGTCAAGCTCTCCAAGGGAGCCTTCACCACCGGCAGCCAGCAACTTCTCCTTCTGAAATCCTCTAAGTGCCGCCTGAATGTTGCCGTTGTACTTTTCGCCAAACTCACGCATCGTCATGCTCCGAACTTGCTTGGGTATCCGCAAGACCTGACCCTCCTGGTGTATGTTGAAGTTTTCGAGCCGATCTGCGAGCCATGATTCGAACTGTCGAATACGATGTGCGACTGCTCAGAGTCAGATGAGCAAAGAACTGGCCGACTCATTGGATATTTGATTACCTTCAATATCGAGATTAGCCAGCAAATGCTGCTTCTCCTCGTGTGTGTATTTCCTGGTCGACCGGGGGACTTCCATAGAGTGGTTGAGCAAGATACCGTCGTTGTTTAAGGGACGCTAAACGCGTTGAAAAGGGAAGTCACGTGCTACGCGTTTCTGTAAATTTGGAAAATAAGTCGTTCGACAGCAAGGTCCTCCTTGCGACACCCACTCTCGGATTTATCATCGCAAGGAGAAGACTCTCACCCAAAATTATAACCTTCCTCTCCCATGTCACCGTCCAAAGACATCTACCTTGTAATTGGAGGAAGTGGGTTCCTTGGCAGACACATCGTCCAACAGTTGCTCGACCGTGGCGACAGTGTGGCAGCGTTGGACATTGTCCAACGGTACCATGACGTTCCGTTCTACTCAGCTGACATTACAGACGAGGAGCAGGTTGCTGACGCCCTCCGAAAAGTTGGTCATGAACTCAACTCAATTGCCAGATAGCTGATGATACATTTACAGAGCGGTACTACGTGCATAATACACACCGCCTCACCTCCAGCGACTCTGAACAACCCGGCGCTATTCTTCAAGGTGAATGTCGATGGAACCAAAGCAATAATTGCAGCAGCTGTTGCAACAGGAGTGCGCAAACTCGTGTACACCAGCTCTGCAGGAGTCGTGTTCAATGGGGGTGACCTCATCAACATTGATGAACGTCTACCTGCGCCGGAGATTCCGTTGGACGCGTACAATGACTCGAAGGCTAAAGCTGAAGCCGTTGTTCTAGCTGCCAGCGGAAAGGGCGGTTTGTTAACCGTCGCTCTTCGACCTGCTGGCATTTTCGGGTGCGTTTAACCATGTGATCATTACACCTAGTCTTTTGCTCATAGATCATCGCAGACCGGGAGATCGTCAAGTGATGGCAGGCCTTTACGCGGTTTACGAGCGTAACCAGACGCACTTCCAGATTGGCGACAACACGAATCTGTTCGACTGGACTTACGTCGGCAATGTTGCTCGTGCTCACGTTCTTGCCGCCGATAAGCTAGAAACCCCTCCGCCTGCACCGCCGCTTAGTGCATTGGAAAAACTCCCTGCCGTCGCAGATGACATTAGCTCACTCTCTCCAGCAGAGGAAAACCTTATCAGCTATTCCCTCCCCCCCATTTCCCTCACCACAGGTACAAGCCGTGTTCCGACGTGTAAAGCACGGCCTTTAGGCCCATATGTCACCCCTCCATCAAACGCTGAAAAGCTTCTAGCCGCCTTCAATGATCCCTCCCCGACCTCAGAGCGACCTGTTATTCGCACTCGTTACGACCCCCTCTCCGACCATGCACTCAAGCGTTCAAAATTACACAATCCCGAGATATCCCCTCTTCAAGTCGCTGGCCAGGCTTTCTTCATCACCAATGGAGAACCATGTTACTTCTGGGACTTCCCACGGACCGTCTGGTACCAACTCGACGCATTCTTCCCTGGCCACAGACAGCCTCGGAAATATACTAAACTCTCAAAATCCATCGGACTGATGGCCGCCACAGGATCTGAGTGGGCAGCGTGGTTGATGGGCAAAGAACCCACGTTCACAAGGTTCAAGGTTTCATACAGCTGTGTAAATCGTTGGTACAACATCGAGAAGGCCCGTCGTGTGTTGGGATATGAACCTGTTATCGGAGTGGAGGAGGGTGTCAAACTTATGGTCGAAGTGAGTGTACCTCCTCGTCCTCCCAAGGGTCTCCTCCTTCTAACTTGTTTTCCTGCACAGTGGTGGCACAAGGAGTATGTCGCCGGGAATCACAAGATTGCTCACTGACATGGATACCCCTGTGAAGTGTGGATGTGAGACTGATTTAGTGCTGCAGTCGTCGATGTTATTTATATGTATCATACACCCGCCGGAGGACTTGGACAAGTACCGATATACGTTCCCTAAAAATACATTCAGTAATCTTTTGAATACGACCGTCTATGTACAGACATCCAGATTGTGATCACATCGCTGACCAGTGACACTGACCATGTCTTCGTCGTCAGCTGTGTCGCACTTCCCACCCCAAACACCATCCTACATCCTCTCCTTCCAATTTTCATCATGGTATCCTCACTTCTCGGACCACAGTATCAAATCGACGGTAATTCGCCCGTTGTCGCAAGACTTCCGAGACTATCTCGATGCCGATGGAGTTTTTGTTCCCGAAGGCTCTGAAGACGTGTTGGTCGTGACACTTTAATGCCTACCACTCAGCCTATGATTTCCCCCTGCCAGACCCACTGGAAGCACGCTCTCTGAGGATGAAGAGAGCGATGACGACGCAGATCGTCCATCTTTCTCGTTCCCAGAACTGGACACCAGGATCCGAGATTGTATACAGAAATACAGGGCTGTCTTCCCCAAGCTCAACTTCTCATCTCCAAAAGTTAGTCTAACCTTTTCTATTAACGCTGATGCTGGTGATGTACTGATTATTTGTCCCAGGACGCATCGTGGATCCTCCCATCGTCGTCTCCTCTAAAATGCACCTCACCGTCGGAGGTGTACATGCTACTGAAATCTTCGGATTTCATTACACACGACCTGACCACCGACAATGTTTTTGAAGGGTGTGAAGCATCTGCTCCTTATGACCTTGAACTAGTCCTACGCAAGTGGTACCCCGTCGACCGGAGTCGGGAGCTACGTTGTTTTGTGCGACAGAACATCCTCATGGGTATGTATTGTGGCATTCTCCTCTTCCCTTTCGCTAACGGCAAGATGAATCTTAGGCATCTCACAGCGCGACAATAACTATTATGAATTTTTGAACGAACCCGCCACTTGCAGCACCATTGCCGCTGCTGTTCTCGAGTTCTGGCAAAAGCACATCCGGAGCTCGGAATACTGGGAGTCGACTCCGGATTGTACGTTGATTCGCATGCTCCACTTTTTTCAACTCTGCTCACCCATCACCATCGCCAGATACATTTGATTTCCTGCTCACCCGCGACCTTTCGCGCGGACACATTCTGGATTTCAATCCCTACGCACCTCGCACTGATCCTCTTCTCTTCACCTACGAGGAGCTTTCGGAGCTGCTCGAGACTCGTATCCCCGCAGAAACGTCCCCCACAAGCACCCTACCGAACGGTGATCAGCGTCACGCGGCGCCATCCCTGCTACCGGAATTCCGGGTCATTGACTCGCGGTCCCATCCAGCGGCGACAGCCAACGCGCCAGCGTATCAGCATAATATGATCCCATTCGAAGCGCTGAGCCTGAGCAGCGGAAGGGATATCCAGGAGTTCGCGGATATCTGGAAGGACGAGACCCAAGAAAGCATGACCCACTGAAGGGTGGATATGTACAGTAGGCGTCCCCCTATCAATAGACCATGCTTTCCCGTTTGCATCATCCCTGCGCTACAGCCTTAGCGTTATGTCTTGCTGGTACTCGCATTCGCTTCAGGTCCTTTCCAGCGACCGCAACAGTAATTACTCCTCCTTCGGACTCACCTCCGATTCTAGGCTCATCTTGGGTGCCGAAATGTAGTTACCTGAAAACAGTTGATTCGAGATACAATTTTGTGAAAGGATATTGTGGGGAAGGAGAAAGTAAGTCTTCGGCTCTCCTTGTTGCAACATCTCATAGTTGGGCAGCCTGATAAGTGAATAATATGAGCATAAACATCAAAGTCTTCGGCGCTGCCCAGGACACTGGGGTCTCCTTGTTTTCCTGAAGAGGTAGTACAGGGTATCACCATATCTATAGATAATTCTAGGACCCTGCCCTCCCACTACATTACAATTTGGGCTCATCCTGGCCACGGATCAGCTTACCCGTGTCAGGATGGGCTGGATGAGCCTCAACAACAATTGACTTGGAGGGCACGTTTTCAAGGGAGTCTGCAAAGCTGATGACGCCGAACGTGAGTTAGCTGCTCCGTTGTTGCGAGATCCACGTATCTAATGCCAGGAACTGCAGTAGAGGTGGACGAAGGCGACATTAGGTTGGCGACGATCTGGAGAGCATGGAGACACTCACCACGGACGTTCGCACGTCCAACGACCTACTGACTTGATCTCTGGACTTTGATTTAAGACAACAACGGTTTGACTGGTGATGCTTCGTAGACCTGCGATTCCCATCAGCAATTGACCTGCTCAACCGACTGCCTGACTGTTGCAAACCCGGCATGTTCCTCCCTCGAGGACAAGGCGATATCGATGTTGAAAGAGCGAAGAGAAGGGCGATGAGCATGATTTTCCTCTCGTAGGCGTTTCTCGAGGTCTTCAGCCAATTTCTCATTCTCCATTCGCACTTGCTACAGTTTAAGTTGCAAACTTGATTTTTGGTTCATATCTAGCCCTGAAAAAGGGTCTCATCGGATGCATGGGATAGCATCAACACTGGTATCGAAAATGTGGATGGCGTAGCCAGCGTAAGGGCGGATAGATCTCCCAAGAGTACTGATGTGGGAACGATTGTGGGATTCCTGGCTGTCATCCTGGAATGATAGAAGTCCATGTCGATGGGCCTTTTTTGCATGAGGTTGCACCAAGCTGTCTTCACCGCCCCTAGGCATCGTTCGGGCTATAGCGCTTCATTGACGTTCGCAATCCCATCAATAACAAGCGTTCCGATGCGGCGTCCAATGAGTTCTCCAGGTTCGTATCCCAGCATCGTGCACACAAACCCCAGCCATGACGATAGCACCCGCGGTAGTGGAGGGGGAACTGCATGTGGTAGTGGTCAAATTTTTTGGTTTGAAATGACAAGAAGGTTCAGAACATACAGGAAATCTGTGTCAGACCTGTGAGTTTGCGTTGCACTGAATACAGAGAGTATAGAATCGCTGCCGCGAGTGAACATCGATGTTCCAACGTTCCTGAGCGAGGCTGGCTCGACGGTTGGCTGAAGAGGTCGTACGCTGGGATCGTTCACAAGAACTGGCGTCGTGCAGGAGAAGCATTGGCTCCCGTCGGTGTGGCGTTTATGTATCATCCTGCGTGCCACATCCAATTAGGCCAAAGAATTGAAGGGTGCTAATCGTGGATCGAGAAATGCTCAAATTCCTGATATCACGCAATTCCGTACATAGTGCCTTGGAGTCCAGCGGAAGGTTGTGCCGGGTCGTCTCAGAGGTCCGCGTATCCTTCATCTCCACCAACGTTAGCAGTGTTCAACACATCTAGGTCCTGTGTCGACGGCAATGCAATGGTCAATGGCAGAACGCGTTGATTGTCCCCCCAGAGTGAACATCGTCCGCAGAGGATGGTCAAGCGAGGGATCATGTGGTCCTGGTGCTCGTAGTAGATATTTGCACAATGGAATGCGCGACGCACCGAGCAGTCGCTGATTTCGCACTACAGCCGATTGTGAACTCTGCTCATGCCTTCATTCTTTCACATTCCGCTTCCAAATCCATGAGTTCATTATCATCATCCACTCAGGACGTTCATCTACAAGAAATAACGAACACCCATGCCGGGCTAAATAAGAAAGGCATCGCGACGTCTAGGGTATGCCATCCATATTCGTCTACGAAAAATCTATCCTCTACTTGTCGTGATCCACAATCTCGATGCCCGAATCGCTCGCGGCATCGGCAAAGGCGGGCTTCATTTTCGCGAGTCCGTATGCGTTTTTGAAGAAGACAACGTCGCCCTCATCTTCGACGAACTATAGTGAAGGGATGAATCAGGATCAACATGTTCAAAATAAGATGAAAGACATACCTTGCACTCTCTGAATACACGGTAGACCTCGGCCCAGCCGCCGGCACCACCGTCAAGGTGGATGCCCCTCTTCGCAAGCTTCTTCTTGAGCGCTGCACTAGCCTCCCAAGCATTGTAATGGGGTATCTTGCTGGACACGTGGTGGAGGATGTGGGTCTCAGAGATGCCGTTGGTGGCGTGTGCACCGAGCCAAGCCATGATGCTGCCGCAGTCACCGAGAAGGTTGCGATCGAGGGTGGCGAGGGCTCCGCGGGGGAAGGTAAATTCGGGGGCGCGGTAGTGGGGAAGGAGGGGGTCGGTGTGTTGGAGGAATGTGATGAGGACGAGCCAGTGGTTGACCCTGTGTGCAGAGAGGTATGTCAGAACGCAAGTGGGGCAGACGATGGATGATGCGAGTTTACCAGAGATAAGGAACGAGATAGAGGCGGAAAACGTTGGCGAACCCGTACTCATAGATGCTGTAGCCCACAGCGGCAAGCCAGAGGATGATACCAAGGTCGGATATAAGGACCTGCATGTAGTGGTGGGGCGCGAACATGACTGAGCTCGGCGTGAAATCTGTATTTGGGGTTGTTTAGACCGCAGTCAGGGAGGTCGGGGAAGCCACATACGGTTTGTGCCCTTGGGGTATCTCCTCTGTCCCGAAGCGTTGAGGATAATGTACGCAGGCCATCCTCCAAGCTTGAAAGAATTCAAAGTCAGCGTCACACTTTTGCCATTGATAGGCCGTGTAGACATACAAGATAGGAAGCCGAACCGATGACAGCGCCGATCGGGGAATCACCGAGAGCTTCCCAAAGCTCCTTCTTGACTTCGGCAGTGACACGGGAGCCAAGACGGTCTTCACGACTGGGGTCAAAAGGGGGCAGGCCAAGTTCAGAGCGGGTCGGGGGGACGAAGACTTGGTCCTGAGTCATGTGACCGGTGGAAGCATGGTGTTTCGCATGGGTGATACGCCAGGAATGATATGGGACGCCAAGTCTAGATTAACGCGAGAAAATAACACATGTCAGAAACGTACCCCAAAGTTTTGTTTGGGAAGTCGTACATACCCGGAGTGAATTATCCAGCCAACAGTGTTGTTGATCATTTTAGACTCCGAGAAGCCTTGGTGACCACATTCGTGCCCGACGACCCAGAGACCGGTGGCGAACAGGCCAGCGAAGAAGCCATACAAGGACCAGAGTGCAAAACGCGCAAACGGGTACAGGGCGGGGTGGGGAAGGGCGACAATGGATGGGTCGATGAAGGTGTCGAGGAACGTGGCGGTTTTGTAGATGGCACCAATGACGATGAAGTCCCAGACACTGGAGACCGGTCTAGGAATACATACTGGAAGGGTAATATAAAATAACGTACGCATAAGCACCAGAGCGAATGGCAGAGCGCTTGAAGCAATGTGCGCTGTACAATAATATAAAAAATGGCATGATATGCGCAAAAGGAGCACATACGGGATGGCGTCAAGCAGCTCCTTGATGGTAATGTCGGGGACGACGAACGTACCCTGCTCAATGGTGGTGACGGAACTATCCTTGGGCGACATGGTGGCCTTGTAAAAAGAAGAGCAACCAGCTTCAAAGGACGGTATAAAAGCTCGGCTGCCCGATCGTCCGATCACAGCTTGGGGACGGCATTTCCCGGCACACCAAAATTTATCATTCCGCTGGGGCAACAGCACAACTCAGGTCCAGCAACATTTACTTACTTATCATACGCCGGGTAGATCGCGGTAGACATTACAACTACTGAAGAATCATCAGTCTCTCCGCAAGCCCTTCAAAGAAGCCAAACCCGTCCTGTATCTCCAATTAACTGTGCTTCTGGCCGATCCAACATCGTAACCTACCTTGGTGATCGTCCGCCCAGTGCTCTTGTTCGTGACCTTGCCAAATTCTGCAACCATAGCCGCCATGTCCTTGTTACTCCTCGCCATCCCCACCTCCCTCTTCAGCCGTGCTACAGCACCTAGTTTTACATGTGGGGGGTCCTTCACCTCCGCCTTTTGTATGTCCGATCGTTGTCGCGACGTCCTAAAGAATACGAGTTTCATCCAACCCATCATTCAAAGGCATGGCATACGCACCTCAGAGGCGTTGCGAACACAGAAGGATCCTCCAGCTGCTTGTACAGCGCATCCAAAAAGGCGAACCCGTCCTTTGTCAACGCCCGCGAACTGTTACACTTCATCACCTGCACAAACTCCCGCACGAGTGAGCTTAGCGTAGTGTTATCCGTGGCATTGGATGCTTTCGCCGTCAACTTGGCTAGCCGCTGTGTCTTGGGTACAAGAACCACGTCGTTCGGGCCCCCTTCTGAACCGCTGCTGATCTCAATAGTCTCCCTAGTGGCAGTCGAGTCGTCCTTGAGGTTCGCACGCGCCTGTCCCACCGCTTCTTCCAAGTTTTTCCGGTCCCCCAAAATGTGTCGCTCGCCCGGTCGGTTCAGATCGAGGTTGGTGAGGCCATTGAGAATAGTCTCCATCGCCTCTGGTGCAACTACCCCAGGCGTACGCATGCGTCGTGGTGTAGCCTCCGCCTGTTCCTTTTGGAAAGATCATCCACTGTATTTGTAATGTTGCAGTGTGACTTACCTGTGGTTTCGGCGGCGGCCATATAAACTCGTCGCTATCCCCGTAGCCCTCCTCCACCTTGAGCTCCCGGAATTCCTCAATCCACCGGGCATAATCTGGCTGCTCTGCGAACGCTAGTGATCGGCAATACCGCAAGAACTCCTCGAACTCAGCGGGTAGACCACGACACAGATCCTCTGGGCGTGCTCTCCGCTTTTGGTTCTTCAATTGGGTGTGTGCGGTGTCCGTTTTGGGGATACCATTACGTGTCCATGCGAGCCCACGCGGAGTGAGGAGGTGGATGAACATCAGAGCGGAAGCTTCGAGGTCATCCCGCCGGGAAGGGACTGTAGAAGGAGAAAGGTATTGTAGAAGTACATTTGGACAGTACCTGGAATAAATCACGTACCTTTCCCCCGGCAATGTACATTCACTGAGCTGAAACTCGTTCGCTGCGTGTTGACTTGGACGGGGACAGAAATGTGTGACTGACCTAAACCAATAGTTGCCAATGAAATCGCGTTTCGCTTTAGAATCGGGGATGTGGCGGCGCGTGTATGGGTCGATGTAGCGTTTTGAGAACCCAAAGTCGATCATGTAGAGCGTCCCTCCATATGGATGGCGCCCCGTAACGGTATTACCAAGCTGAATATCGCGATGCAGCACCCCACGCGCGTGCATCAGCTCCAATCGCGCAATCTACAACCGTCAACACCAACACTCGTACATCACGCACAAAATCAACACACCATCTGCATGGCGATGCAGCACACACTCCCGAGATCGAGTGGTACTGCCGGACCGCCCCACTTCCTGTACAGATTGTCGAGGCTCGCGCCGAGGAGGTCGATCGCCAGGTAGTCCCACTCCCCCTGCACGCCCGACGCCCAGAGCGTCGGCATACCGAGGCCACCTTGGAGCAGTGGGTACAGATGACGCTCGTAGCGGTTCGTGGGGCACTCGTGGTCTACGTGCTGCACCTTCAGTGCGACGACCTGCCCAGTGTGGATGTGCTGCGCTTCGAATATAGAGCCTGGCGTACAGTGTGTGATGGGGGCTGGCGTGTATGGGGTAGCTGGGGGGTAACGTACCGGAGTAGCCTGATCCTAGGATGCGGCCGAGGCACCAGTTCCCCAGGTATCGAGGGATTGGAGGATTGTTTGGATGTGACATTTTTTTTTCGATGGGAAGCTGGTCAGTGGTCAGAGGTCTACAGTCCCGCGGTTCGTTAATATGTAGTTGGTTGCAAGCAAGGCGTTTAGCGTATGTAGATCAGGTGAGATGGGTTCTGTAACGTGTAAATGTGCAGCAAGCCCTTGGAGGTACTAGCGTAAGACGACGCAGTGCCGGAACTGGTGGGCTGGGTGAGGGTGGTGGCGATCTGGAAAGAACTTGCGTTCCAAGAGCCCGAATGGCGAAGTCCATGCTTCATGGTTCGAAACGCGTCGATCACGTGTGCCCGACACGTCCACGTGTTGGACGCCGAAGTGTGGCCTCTGCAACATTACTCAAGATGATGGAGATACATAGCTATAGCCACAAACGGAGGCAGACACCATGAAATTGACGAAGAGAGACGGGCTACACAAGGCTGAACAAACAAAGGCCCAAAATGTCGGTAAGATCCTGAATAGGCCCGACTCGACACGTCCTTCACGTGGTTTAACGATTAAGACATGTGCTCCTTCGATGGTGCTTGCAATTCTGTCAGGGACTTCTCTCTCGAGGTTGTCCCCCAATTGCAAAGGATGTTTCGCAATGAATGCCTGTCCTGATCGGCTTGTTTTGCTCACTGAGCAACAATTTGGGTGTTGATATTGACGGTGTCCTGGAAACTTTCACATCCTCCAGTAATCCTCAAGTAGTTACATGAGGTGCGTTCCTACGGCATTTAGATACAGCGCATTCGTTAACCATGCGCAGGAGTAGGATGGGCGAAAGGCCTAGACGTCGATTACACGAGCTAATGCGAGAATATGCCGCGGTTATGTAACAAACACCACGAAGAGTTATCGACGTCATGGATTGCTGTCTGGGGAACCATAAAGATATAAGACACCCGGCGCACAAGTCGCACCCCGAAACAGTTCCTTAATTCTATCCCTCCACAATGTCATCACAGATATCCACTGCCCTCCAGGCGGAACTCAATCGTCTCAAGCTTGAGGTCCACAGCCTCAGGTCTCATCAAGGCTCTGAACACATCACCGTCGGGAACTACCTTCTCGCAAGGCTTGAGCAGCTCGGCGTCACTGTAAGCCTACCAACGAAACGTTTCTCCTTCGTATCTCATGAAGGATAGTCCATATTCGGCATCCCAGGAGACTTTAATCTTGGTTTCTTGGTGTGTTTCAGTTACTTACCCTTGTCTCACCTCATCATCGGACAATGCGTGTAGGATCTTATTGAGGATCACCCTACTATTAACTGGGTAGGCGACTGGTGAGTAATTGTTGTGAGATGCATTCATGGACACGCCCTGACTTTGGGTAGCAACGAACTGAATGCTGCGTATGCAGCCGATGGGTATGCTCGTGTTAAGGAGCATTCGATTGGTGTTGTCACCACTACGTCCGTCAGCACGAATTTTGTGGCGACGTAGCTAGACTAACAAAGTCTCGCAGCTTCGGAGTAGGAGAGCTATCCGCGATCAACGGCATCGCAGGAGGCAAGTTGACGCGTATTGAACAAGACATCTCTGTTCTGAGTACATTGACACTCAGCTTTCTCCGAGATGGTGCCTGTTCTTCACCTTGTTGGAGTCCCAAGTACCTCTCAGCAAACTTCGAAGCCGATGTTGCACCATACGCTCGGAGACGGACGGTACGTTTGACTATATGCACAACTTCGATAACTTTCTCTGAGTTTAGCTTAGATATGACGCGTATATCAAGGCAGCGCAGCAGTTTACCCACTCCCAGGCCATGTTGCACAACAAGAATGATGCCGCTACTGAAATCGACCGCATCCTCATTGACTGCATCACTGTCGTACGTACTCAACCTCCTCCTACTGAATACATGCTGAACTACACCATAGGCCCGCCCTGTCTATCTCTCACTGCCCACCGACCTTGTCCATGAAAAGATAGACTCGGATCGCTTGCGCATTCCTCTAACACGCAATCAGCCTCAGAACGACCCGCAAGTTGAATGTTATGTGCTTGATCTCATCTCCAGTCTGGTCAAAGACGCCAAAGGGGAGGTTGTGGTTCTTGTGGATGCGTGTGCTATCCGACATGACGTCAGGGGAGAGCTGAACGAGTTCTTGGAGAAGACGGGATTTCCCGTTTATGCTGCGCCAATGGGGAAGACAGCTGTTGATGAAACTTACGAACGTTATGGCGGGGTGAGGCTTTGCGTTTTCAAATATGTATTCTCCAACCTAACATATCGATGATGCATCCTCTATTCAGATTTACTCGGGCAGCATCAGCCGCCCCGAGGTCAAGGAGAAGGTCGAATCAGCCAAGGTTGTCCTCTCTATAGGGTCCCTTAGGAGCGACTTCAATACCGGGGGCTTCTCCTACAACATCCCTACGAAACGTACCATCGAAGTCAGTTCTTCCTTTCTGTCCCCCATCATCGTCCAATGATCATTCGTCCGCACAGCTCCACTCGGGCGTTACAAAAGTGCAGTTCGCTGTCTTCCCCGGCATTGGCATGAAAGCTTTGATCCCCAAGCTCGCTGAGCGTCTTGCGTCCCACCGCGACAACGCAATAAAGATCCCTGTCTCCAAGTTCGTCACTCCCGTACCCAAAGAAGATAAGGGGACCATCACGCATGTGTGGTTCTGGCCTCGTATTGGGAGTTTCTTCAAACCGAAAGATGTGATTGTAACCGAGACAGGCGCGTCCACCTACAGTGCGACATTGAAATGATTCATTGACGAAGAATACCTCTACTGCAGGAACGGCTAACTTCGGCATTCTAGATGTTCCACTGCCTGAGAAGTCCGTTTTGATCAACCAAATTTTCTGGGGTAGTATCGGATGGTCTGTCGGTATGTAAGCTCCATCAGTCGTTCGACTCACTACATACGTGACCCTGCTCCCTAGGTAGCCTGCTTGGCGCAGCTTTAGCCACGAAAGACGTCGGCCTTGGACGAACCATTTTGTTTGTCGGGGACGGCAGTGCGTAAGTCAACTGTTAACTCCCACTGAGGCCATGGCTTAACTCGGCTTTCAAATAGTCAGCTCACAGTCCAAGAGTTTTCCGTCATGCTTCAGAATGGCCTGAAGCCAATCGTCTTCCTTCTCAACAACAATGGATATACCATTGAACGCTGTATACATGGGCAGAATCGGTGACTTTCTTCCTTCTATTTCCAGAAACCCATGAGCTTACCTCAGTATCGCAGAAAATACAACGACATCCCAGCTTGGAACTGGACAAGCATTTTGAAGACCTTCGGCGATGCAGACGAGAAGCTTTCGCGAAGCTACACGGTAGGCACCAAGGACGAGCTTTCGAAGCTCCTTGAGGACCAAACCTTCTTGGGCGCAGACAAGATGCAGCTTGTGGAAGTTATGATGGAGAAGCACGACGCTCCGAAGGGGTTACAGTTGCAGGCAGAGCTCAGTGCAAGGTCAAATGCGTACGATAAGGTGATGCGGCCGACCTCGTTTGCGTAAAAAGTAAAAGCCCGGTACAGGTGTTCGAGGTCTGGCCTGATTCGTGTATAGTGTAATGTCATTTCCGCTTACATGCACAAGCCAGTAGCGAAGCAAGTCTATCCAGTCTAGGTTGTGCCAATCGTGCCGGGTGTCTAATTCATAGATGGTTTGAACCGGTCCTCCAGGATGCCCGTGCAAATGCTGTCGTGCCACGTCCCATCCAACCAGTTTGCTTTCCGCCTCCTTCCATCTTGAATAAAATCATTACCAATCGGTATGGATGAATGGACTCCGAGCAAACTGACAATTTAGAAACAACTTACATCTTCTTGTACATCTCAATTGCGCTCTTGTTGTTCTCCAGCATGCCCAAAGACACCATATGCATGCCTAGGTCACGGAACGCATAGTCGACCAAAAAGAGCGTCGCCTCTGATCCATATCATTTGTTCCACACATCTGGCAGCAGACCGATTTCCAGACTCACGTTATGGTTCTTCACACTGGCGACCGCGTGTAACGCAGCGCCGACGACCTCTCCATGGCGGTCGGCAGCATCGAGGACGACATATCGTAGGGCTTTATTTGGATCACCTGGAGCTGAGGGGCGAAACGCTCGCTGCGCGGGACGACGTGCTCAGAGATGAGTGTCCACTGCACCAGGTGGTCGTTGGCGATGAGGAGGACGGTGGCCAGGTCTGCGGTGGTGTACGGGCCCTCATAATTCGCTATATATCACGCACCTATAGGAAACGGCGCGAAACAGCACCATAAAAGCGCGACTCCATGGAAACAGAAGTTTCCCCTAGTCCCTGCGCCATTAATTGCAGATCATAGTTATGTTCACAATGGACCGCCTCCGTCTGCGAGCTTCAGGTCGCTTGCTTCCTCTTTGATGCCCAGCGAGGGCGAAGCTTGTGTCTCCCCTCATGTGGTGGCAAGGGAGGAGACGAGTTTTCTACGATCCGATAAGATGACCCAAAGTGAACTTATCCGATAACAGCAATAGTGCACGAAGCTAGGCAACAAGCACCCAGCACAGTCGATGAGCTTGGCTAATAACTGTGGTGTTCAGCATACCTTTACCCAGAGATTTTTTCCCATGCGAATGTCGGTCCCCAGAAGCACAGTCACCCAGACTGCTCGCGCCGTATTAACTCCGGATCCCTGCGCCATGATTAGTGAGTACTCTCGACAGAAGTCTGCACCTTATTTTCTACCCCGCAATAGCCAAGGAATCCTGCTCGAGCGAGCTCCAGTCCGTTGAGAACTCGACATTGTGATCGCAGCTGGTTTTGAGGTTTAAGTCTTCCGTCTCACTAGTGAACAGGTGTTAGCTTCCTAATGGCTAGTTGGCAGGTGGGTCCTATAAAGAGGCTGGCAGAGCACGCCTCTTTCGAATTTATTGCCTCTTCCGCTCCCTCATCATCTCTCTCATTCTGGCCCTTAACTCTCGTCTCTCTTCATGCGCCAGGCTGTACCACGACGCCGACAAGTGGCTGAAGCGCTCCACCCCGCACTGAGCGCCAAAGGCTTGACGGCGAGTACAATCTCAGTCATGGTTCGTTCAGTGCACAACCGCAAAGCACCCGAGTCTGGGTGACTGATGTTCGCTCGGGTGTGGAAGATTGTCCCGAAAGGGCATGACGGAGGGCAGTGTCTTCCGCGACCACCGCGGCCTATGGCTCCTATGAAAGTCTCGAGGACTTTGAACCTGTAGGATTGCATCTAGACTGATAACGCTCCAAGGGCTTAGGCTCGTATCTCCCGGTTGAGGGTCCAGTTACCAGCCCAAGATATACGCCGACCAGGTGTGAATTCCCCGCAACCATCAATCCTTAACCGCGAGATACACAAGGTGCAAGCGTATATCTATGCTAGTCATAGTCGCCCGAGACCATGGAGCGGCCTACGGGTTAGTGTCGATGGAGAATGGAACCATGCGTGTACTGTTCGTTCTAAACTGAGCTCTTGTATCTCTGTAGTCGCGGCTTGCGGGGTGGATGCTCCGACGGACTATTTATCGTGACGCTATATGTGCCTGCTTCTGACCGTTGTACCCCTTCTAATCCCCTTGCTTCCAGTCAGCCTGTCCGCTATTCTTGTCAAGGCGAGTCCTTCGATTTACCCTCTGTTCCCTCACAGGTAGTTTCAAGCTTGACCCTCAGGTTCCAGGCATGTGCAGCCACTCACGCCACACCATTTCGGCTCTTGTATCCTTTCAGCGTTCGGCGGTTTTGGCGGAGGTGGGTTCTTCTTTTTTGGCTGTGCTCGGTGTGTTGATGGCGTATCTTTCGTCCCAAAATCTTCTTATTCTTGACACGAGCTCTTCAACACCTCGCGATGGTGTGACTTCCGACCTTTAAGCTTACATCCGTCCACCTCGGTATTTGTTAACTCAGGCTTAGGAGATGGACTTGGATGACCTCGTTTTTAGTCACATCAGTTGTATGCGTCTCGTTTTGCGTATCTCTAGTGGCCCTGCATCATCTGCTACCTTTGTAAAGGGGGGTGTTACATTTTTACTACCAGCCTGAAACGTTGTGTCTTTTGTGCTGCGTACATCTTTCCACTAGGCAATGGACATGACCGTGTGTCTCGCTGATTTCACTGACCATGAAGGCCGAAAGGGGCAGGACACTGCGGCCGACGCGCATTGGTATGTTCATATCCTCATATCGGCGCGTCAAACCAAGCTGAAGGGGTGCGTGTTGAACTGAAGGAGTGTGGACTGAAATTGGGTAGAGGTATCTGGTTCAGGTACAAGCCATTGCTCGTCTGGTATGGGTGGGGTCCAAATCGATCGTGTTGAATGGGGGTTGGAGCCGGTTCTTCTAGCGCAGAGGAGGCATCAAGCTTGACAACGAAGAGAGTTCGTAATCCACAACCTCCATTCAGCGTGCTGATCAACTCTCGCAGGCGCTGGTAGCCAAACCATCAGCCCATGTGTTGAACTCCCTCCCAACACGCCAAAAATCGACAGCAAGCCCATCTTTCTCCATCGCCTCGATCAGAGCGTCCAACTGCTTAAAATCCTTTGCGTTGACGACAGGACTCCCGTTGGTGCCTTTCCATCCATTCTTCTTCCAGGCGTGGATCCACTCAGTCATCGCTTGGGTGAGGTATGCCGAGTCGGTGAGGAGGACGACACGATTGGTTTTCATGTCGTCCTTCAAGGCCGTCTGTGCAGTTTGGAGTGCGCGTACCGCGGCACGGATTTCTGCTCGTTGGCTTGTCTGTGGACTATCGGTGACACGCTCGGAGAGGTTGAAAGGCGATTCAGGCCCGAAGAAGACCCCGAGACCGGCGCGAGCTGACTTTGTCCCGTTATTTGTGCAGGCGCCGTCGATACAGACGACGATGACACCTGAAACTACGTTCTAGCTGGAGGTACTATCTTTGTAGGTGGCCTCGTTACCAGGTTGGATGATCTTCTTCGTTGGATTGGCATATGTCGCGAAATAAATCTTAGAAAATGGGGAACCAAGTTCGGTGAGGTTCGTGGGGCTTTTATCGCTCAGTACTTTGCAGGGTTGGAAGGTGCGTGGAAGGGTAATGGTGGTGCCATACATGTCGGTCGATATGGACGAGCCGGGGACGGCCCTAGCAAACGCAGCTTGATGTTCGGGAGGAAATTGGCGCATGAATTCTCTGGACATTTTCCGAGTCTGCTAGTAAGAAGAGATGAGGTAGGACAAGAATTAGCACTTGAATGAACCTCACACAGAAAGAGCGGCAAAAGATAGATAAGATAAGATCGCATAAACTAAGGTCCAGCATTACAGAAAAATTAGCTGCCAGCACGGCAATCGCAATGGCTCTTCGTGCGGGGCCACAACGACTGGCATCCCTTGTCCGTCCCAGAAGCGTTCTGGGATGGGGAGGCGCGCTTGCTGTCGGATTGGCAGCTGTGCACTGGAATTGGCGATCGATAGCGGAAGATATCCGAGTTGCGTCCACGCTGACCGCATTTCGAAGCCGGACCTTCACTAGATCATCTACTAGATCTCTTGCCACCGTCAGGTCCAGCCTTTTCTCATTTCCTACTACAACCAGCCCCACCATGTCAATCAATCCTCCTCAACCACCGCCTTCTTGGAACCTTAGTGCTGAAGAAATCACTGTCCGCACCAATCAGTACATCGCGGCGCACCGCGCTACGCAGGATGAAGTAGCTGCCTTGGCTCCCAAGGGCTGCAATTTCGCCTCGGTGAGAACCTTCAACCTACCCCAGCCGGTCAATATCTTACATCAAACTCTCTAGGTCTTCGTAAGTGCTATTGACTTCAATGCAGCTTGCACGGCAGACACTTGACCGTGTTGCAACAGGTTGCTCTTGCAAACGCGGATGCGCAATTCGATTCTGGCACAGAACCTCTTACCTTCTATCAGAACGTATCCCCAGCCAAGGAGCTTCGGGACGCCTCCAACCAGGCGGAATCACTTATCCGGCAATTCAGTGTGGACTCGTCCATGCGTGTCGATGTATACCAAGCCAAAGTCGTGGCAAAGGAGAACTTGGTGAAATCTGGGGAATGGGAGAAGTTGTTACCCGAAGAGAAACGGCTCGTGGATAAAATGGTGTGTCAGACAAGCCTTGTCCTTCCAGCCCTCGTAATGACCAAACTCGATAGATCCTAGACGGAACTCGTGCTGGCCTTGCACTCCCTGAGAAAGAGCGGACTAAGTTGACTACCCTGAAGAAGGAGCTCTCTCAAGTCTGCCTCGATTTCAGTGTACGTATCCCCGCCCCCCCTGTTCCAGTAGCTATGCTTACCACGACAACAGAAAAACTTCAATGAGGAAAATGTAAAGCCCCTTCTCTTACTGTCTGGAGGTGTCCAGGTTTTGACCATATTCATAATAGGGCGTAATTACGTTCACAGAGGAGGAGCTGAAAGGCGTGCCGAAGGATGTCATCTCTGGATACACAAAGCGCACCGAGGGCTCTCAAGAAGTATACGACGTGACATACAAGACTCCAGATATATTCCCTATTGTAAGACAGCGCTCGCTCTATGCATTCTTTCAGAGCTCACGGAAGACTGTTCTTAGTTCAAATTTGCGGAGAATCCTGAAACACGCAGAAGGGCTCAGGAAGGCCACGAATCTCGTCTGGCAGTCAATGTTCCCCTTCTTAACAAGGCGCTCGACCTTCGCCGTCAAATAACCGGGCTACTCGGCTACGATACATGGTAAGACCAGGGCCGCGTCGCAACTTCATCTCTGACTTTGGATCAACAGGGCGGATTATGTTACTGAAGAGAAGATGATCAAGTCCGGCAAGAACGTGGACATTGTAAGTTCCATGTATTCTCCAGTCAATGCTTGTCTGACGGGCCCGTAGTTCCTCAATGACCTCGAAGACAAGTTGCGGCCCGTCGGGCTCAAGGAACGCGAAGTGCTCCTCGCTCTCAAGAAGAAGGAATATGAAGAGAAAGGCATCCCCTTCGATGGCGAATTCTACATCTGGGATTACCGCTACTATGATCGCAAATTTATCGAAGAATCCCTCAGCTTGGACGACATGCTGGTTAAGGAGTACTTTCCCGTGGCGGTTGTGGTTCCCACCATCTTGTCTATTTATCAGAACCTCCTGGGAGTGAGATTCGAGGAAATTCAGGGGTCGACATGGCACCCAGGTCTGTTTTGTACGATTTCGCGTTTTCACTCAGATTCTAAATGATGCCGCTTAGAGGTCCAACAATTCGCCGTCTGGGAGAAGGATGCCAAGGATGAATCGGGCTTTGTTGGATACTGCTACCTCGACCTTTTCCCCCGCGGTACGCATCTTCTTGTACTGGTATCACAACTTTTTTGCTAATCGTAATGCTGGACTCCGGTAGCCTCCAAGTACTCTCATGCGGCTGTATGGCCGCTGCTCCCCGGCTACGAGTTGGCTGACGGTAAACGCCACTATCCTCTCGCCGTTATGGTCGCGAACCTTGCCAAGCCTACCCCCGAGAAGCCGGCGCTGATGAGGCATGACGATGTTGTGACCTTCTTCCACGAGATGGGACATGTTTTCCACGGTTTATTGAGCAGGACCAAGTTTGCTCGCTTCCACGGTACTAGGTATGCTTGTTCATCTGACCAAGCAATGGTCGTTCATCACTAACAATACTTGGACTTCTAGTGTTGCACGGGACTTCGTCGAGGCGCCGTCCCAGATGTTGGAGAACTGGTTTGTCTCTTTTTTGAGTAGTCATGACATAGTCCGCTTTAACGATCGCTGCTCAGGTGCTGGGAACCGAAGGTCCTCGAACAAATGTCGAGCCACTATGAGACCAAGAAACCCCTCTCGCCCGAGCTTATCGAGAAGATTGTCAAGAGGTCTGTCTGATAACCAGTTACATGCGCAGCCATTTTCTTACTCGGTCGTCGCTTCCAGCCGCTACGTGAACGTTGGCCTGTTCTACCTCCGTCAACTCTTTTTCGCGAAGTTCGATCTCAAAGTCCACACCGACAAGGGTACGGTCACGGTTGTATCACCACAAGAGGTAGTTACTTATATATATGGAACTCTAGAAAGCGAAGACTACACTGAGTTGTGGACTTCCCTTCGGGAGAAGGTCTCTTTGGTGAAGGCGAAAAAGGCGTGTCCCGGCCAAGGTATATCTTACAATTCTTGGTGATTCCAATGCTTAGCCATACGGTCCTTGCAGGCACTTTTGGCCACATTACTGGAGGATACGATGCTGGATACTATGGGTAATGCCCGATCATCGTTCTTACGCACGAGTTTCGATTGAAAGGAAAACAGATACACGTACTCTCTTGTGTTCGCGGCTGACATGTATGGTAAGCACTAGCACAGACTATTCGTTGCTTTCACCGCGTAATCCGTCCGTCGTTTAGACACCGTCTTCAAAGCCGACCCTCTCGACCCGGCACGTGGTAAGCAATACAGGGACAAAATCCTCCGTGCGGGAGGAAGCCGCGAGGAGACGGAGTCGCTCAAGGTCTGTCCTCTCATACCATCATTGACCCTCTTATCGACGTGTCGAGCGTAGGACTTCCTCGGAAGAGAGCCCAACAGTGATGCATTCTTGAGGGAGCTCTTCGGTACTTTACCCAAATACAACCTGTGAAGATGTCCTCCTGAGCTGAGCTGAGTAACTAACATTCATGAACATGTATTATACAAGCTATCCCCCCTCTGTCATGTATACGCTATTTGAATTGTCAACATCTTGCTTTCTTTACATGTCGAAGGATTGCATCGTAAGCTGTATTGCTGGTGACCCAGTCAAGAACTGCTGAACACCATAATCCTGCATGTCCTGTTGTGGGTATGACTGAATCCGACTCATATCTTCCTGACCAACTAAAAACATTCAAGTATGCTTTCATATTGTTAATCTATAGTAGGCTGGACCACGTAAGCACCACAAGCACCAATGATGCAACGTTGGTAACGCTACCGTCTCTACCATATGAAAGGGCAAGAAATATTGGAGGAGTTGAGCTGCGATCAGAAGAAAAAACTTTAAAGATTTCAATAAAACCCCACGCTTCTGGGGTACTGCCCCTTCCCGTTATTCGCCTGCGACTTTTCCATCACCAGGCTCGTCACCCTCATCTTCATCCCCTTCCTCAACATCCTCCTCCTTCCACCCCACTGGCATCCTCGCACCTGTGTCTCTGCTCCCAGGCCCGCCGTCCCTCCGATCGTCATCGCGCTTGATCTCCTCGCGCATGACCTGTACATCCTCATCGACCTTGGGCGCGACCCTGTCGATGCCGGCCTCCGCCAGCGATACGTGCCTGCGGTGCGTGGAGAGGTGAGCGGAACGCCGTGCAGGGCGCTTGAGTCTACGGCGTGCAACCTGTGCAATGAAATTTGTGGCGTTAGAACAAGGCCAAGAGCTGGAAATGGTGTCGATCGTACCATTACTGGGACCGAGCATTTCTGCGGAAGCGAAATTAGAGGGTCAAGAGAGAGAGGAGATAACGGAATTCGCGCACCTGGATCAAATAGTGCGATGTGGACCCGAGGAGGATCCTGTATATTATGCGACGTCAACAGAGACACTGAAATTTCAACCTTCTTGTCGTCACGTACCCTTTCAATTGACCCAGACCTCGAGACCCTACGATGAGCATTGTTGGCTCATTGTAGTCCACGATATCTATAACACTGATCAGTTGCATTCCACAGATACGTCTGTGGATGGAAGCTTACCGAGCAGCATGCGCCGCGAATTCTTGGCATGCCAGGCCTGGCACGCGACCTTGACGTTCAGCTTCGTGCGCTGGAGGAGACTTGTCGCCTGTCGGAGGAGGATGTAGGCAAGCCCTTGGCGCTGTACGGATATCATGATAAGCGCTATAAAAGCAGTGATTCCAACTAGAAGGTCCAACCTCTTGCTGACTTCTCAGTTTGGTTGTGCGGTCTGTTGCGTTGGGTATCGGTGGATCAACTACGGGACATACCGATCAGTGGGGAACTCAATTGCATACAACGATGAACACACCTTTCGCGTCGTTCTCAATGACAGTCACAATCAACAGCTCATCGCCATCCCGCAGGACAGTCCCAATCGCCCACTCGACCGCGTATCGACTTTCCTCACTCAGATCGCTCGCGACCATATACTTCCGTTTCCTGCGCTCACCAAGCTTCCCTACAGGATCACCTTGCGTGATCGTGATAGTACACCTATCCCGTTGGAACACCGGACGTGAGGTCTCATATGCAAGTGGTTCATGGTGCTTCGTCGACTTGCGCCTGCGTGGGTTCTTCTTCGTCCGCGAGCTCGCGTTCAGTGTCGACGGGAAATACGGCTCGGGGGGTACCACCACATTAACACCCTCGCCTAATGGATCGGGGTCAACGTCCGCCTCGGCTTCCGCGCCCGCAAAACCGCTGTCCTGTGGCACGGGCACGATGATCGCGTTGCGTTCGGTATTGCGTTCGGTGACAGGATCAAAAAAGTCATCATCGCTCCAATCTTCCTCCTCGGTCTCATCGCCGACTGTCTCGTCGCCCGAGTCGTACGAGAACGCGGTGGTGCGCGGGCGCACAGACGACGCCGAGTCTGATAAGTCGACGTCGGACTGAGCGAGGGGAATGGCCTGAGGGTCAGGCGAGGGCTCCCGCTGGCGCAGCCGGCGAAAGGAAAACGGGGACGTGGAGCGGGCACGCGAGCGGCTGCGAGAGGAATCTGCTTCGGTTGGGGCCTGTGAGACGGACTTGCCGCGTTTGGTCTGGGCCATGGTGCGACCACGAGACTCCTTGTCGTCGCTGTTGCCACTGCCATTGGCGGAACCGTCGCGTGTGCTGGTGCGCGAGAGCGACAGCGAGGAAAAGCCGCCCATCATAGAGGTGAAGGATTTGAAGGAGCCTGATGCGCGATGATTACTCTCGGTAGGCTTGAGGCTCAGGGAGGGCGAGCTCTGGTGGGCCGAGGATGTACCATTGGGGGAAGAGTCATTGTCCGGAGCCTGTGGGAACGAAGTTAGTATTGATGAACGACGCTTGGAGGTGGTCGGCGAGTCAGAGGGAGTAGTGGCTCCACTACTGAGTGGCAGCGACACAGAGGAAGCTATTGGAGACGAGGGGAGACTTGGCGATGGTGTCTGCAGCTGTTTTCCCTCCTCCGGGGTTGGCAAGCTGGTTCTGATGTTATTGCCACAGCTGCTGGATGAGCGCCCACTACTGCTGCCTGGCCTGGGAAACTTGGCAGTCCAGCTGCGCTTTTTCTGTGTCGTATCGCTGCTCATGCCAGGATATGGAGCAAAAGCAACCGAGATGGTAGTAACCAGATGAACGCCGAATCTCTCACCTGTTTGCGTGCTTTAGGGTACTGTGAATACGTTGATCAGTCCTTCACGAGCCGAGCGGGCTTGGCATTCCAGACGTACTTCAGTCATCAGCGTGCACCTCGGATCTCGGTGTTGGTAGAAAATACGGCGCTTGTACTTATATGGGGCGCGAGGAGGAGGAGGCGGTGGTGGTGGTTATGGTCGATGGAGGCGTATCCAGAGTCTAAACCACCATTCCACGTGTAGTCTCACTTTACGCCAAGGAATTTTCTTGCCGATCAGCTATCCCATTATCTTGCGGATCCCCTTCGTATAAAGAATAGTTACCAGTCTATAGCTACCCTAATCGAATACAAGAATATAAATTATAGGACTGGAATGAGATGGCATCCTCCGTCTCCTTTACATTTGACGGTGGCTCCTCTCAGGTCGAGTTCGCCCCGAACTTTTTTTTCACAGCTCTCACTTCAACGGCGCCGTAACCTGGCCCGTTGAGATGTAGATCCTGAGTGTCAACGGCCAAGTTATCTGCCTCCGCATCCATCACCACGTTGTTCGCACTCTCCAATGCTTCATTCTCAACAGCCTCAACCACTTCCGCAACACAATCCTCCTCCGCCTCTTCACGAATCATATCCTCTTCGCCCACCCCATTCACCATACCCGCACCCACCTCCGCCTCCTCCCTAAGCACATCTGCCACGGTCGGCATCCACGGCGGTATCATGTCCCCCACCTCCCCACCCAACCACACCTTCGGCTTCCCCATTTCCTCACACGCCAGGCGCTCCGTCTCCTCCTTGCCCGAACGCGCCATCGCCCGCAGATTCTGAATCCGCTTCCCTGGGACCCGAAAGTTCTCCAACTTCAGCTCCTGCGGCTCTCCAGACGGCGCCTGCCCACTGAAGCTGAGGCCCCTCCAAAACTGCCCCACGCTCTCCGGATCCCATCCAGTTGGAATGTCATAGAAGCGGAACTGGCGCCCTTTGGCGGCCTGCAGGGCTTGTTTGATGTCGACTTGGGAAGACGAGAGCTTGGATATCGACCAGTGGGTTGTCCCTGTGGAAGCGGATCCAGGCTCAATAATCGAATGGTCTGGGATGACAGGATAGACTTACATGGTTGGTCGACCGACGCGACGGCGGCTGAGCCTCGGACAGAGTCCTGGCCGAGGTAGTTCGAGACCTTGACTTCTAGCTGACGGATCGGCCGGTCCTCCTCCTCCCCGCTCCACTCAAGCGGCTGTACCCAGACATTCAACGCGTCCCGACCTTCTAGCTTCTCAAAAGTGCATTTCACAGACTAAGTGTTCATGAGATTAGTTAAACCTTGGGGGCGACGAGAGTATTGGAAACAAAATGCGCACCTGTTTCGGGAAGCAGTTCACAATCTCCTCAGCGATATGCTCCAGAATGCCCACACACTTCGCAAACACGCGGTCGCCAACACCAACACCCACCCCAAATAGTGCCTCGTCCATCTCCTGCAAGGCGATGTACTGGCATCCGAACATACGCGCAGTATTGTGATACGCGACGATTACGCCGTCCATGTTGCCAATACGCACTTGGAAGCTATGAAGAAACGTAAAGCGAATTCAACAGTGCTTCTGAATATTGAAATTAAAGATACATACCTGTACTTGAGAAACGCAGAGCGTATAAGATCATAGTACTCCCGTTCGAAGCTCTCGACTTTGCCAGTCTGTGATCGAATCAGGTACCCCGAGTTTTCCTATTCCACGGACGAAAGTTCACAAGCCAACGCGTCAGAGCAGGAAGAAGCACACCTCGAAGTTGAGCAGATCCATCCTTATGGGCAAGCATGCACGCGTTTTGATATCGAACACACCAGTCCCGGGCAGACGCGGGTCATGGCAATCCAATTGCGAGCGCATAACAAATCTGTCCGACTGTCATGGGCAGAAGGCGCGTTCAGCTTCAAACGACAGGAAAAACGCACGCGGAAGCGCACCTTAGCATACCGATATGCGTCCCTGAGCGGTTGTTTTGTCAATAGCGAAGGGGGTGGTTTGTTGAACCGCATGTACATTGCAAACTCTTCAGGCGTCGTCGTCAGGTACTTTTCCAGAAGCGTGCCCTGAATGTGCGATTGAGTAAACACCGGTTCATTTCAGGGCACCCGTGTACCGCCTGGGAGGCATGTGTGAGGAGTACGTGGGAAACGCACCATCCACGTCAGAATATTTTTATCTGCGATGTCGTTGTCCGAGTCCGAATCGATCGCATACACGCCATCGTTGTGATTCATTACCACAGATGCGGGCATACGCTGACCCGCAGTGAAACCCTTGGGCTGAGAATCCACCCTCAGTTGTCCATAGAGTACCATGTGGCGGTGCGACTGACCTCTCTGGCAAAATGTCGGCTCAAGTTATCCGTGTTCACTTCCTTGTCCCCGGACAGTAGAAAGTATATGTGACTGAGCATACCCGACAATGAGGATGTTGATCCTGCAAAGGTGCGATTTTCACGTCGGGCAAGAGCCCAGAGGTCCTGCGCACCAAATTTAAGCAATGGTAGTCGGTCAACAGCGGAATGGGATGAACTTCACCTCATCCCTGGAGCTTTTGACGAATCCGCCCAGGCGTTCGAACGCAAACTCGTTCACTTTCGGTATCATTTCGAGGTACGGCGGAAAGTTGTACACGCGTGAGCGGGGATCCTTCAGCCAGTGGACGCCCGGGCTGTCAACGAACGATGAACATTGTCATGCAGATGAGAGATTGCAAAGATTGCCTACTTAAATAAAACGCGGTCCAGGCCATGCTCGAGCTTGGCTATGGGATTTTGGGCGGACACGGGTTCGACGTCCTGGAGAGGGGGCTCCTTCGACGGCTCGAGGAGGCCTTCTATGCGACGTGAGTAGGGGAGGGGGTTGTTCAGATGCGGTGGCTTGGGACGAAGTCCTCCAAGGCTAGCCGTTTTCTCGGAGGGCGCATTTATGGCTTCAGAGGGCCGTAGCTCTGCAGGCCGAAGTATCAGTGCGACGGAGCTTGTTCAGATTTGGAAAAAGACACTCACTGTCTTCACCCCAGCCAGCCTCCGCGCCCTTCAGTCCCAGAGAAGCGGCAGATGGAATTTTTGCATACGGATTGAAGGCCTGCTCGTCAGCGGTGGCAGGGTTGAGCAACTCGGACAAGACTTGTCCGCTATACTGGGCCTTGGGCGGCAACTTCTTCAACTTGCGTACTTTCTTCTTCGCTTTCCGGGAGAGAGGCTCCGCGGTGGACTCGATATCATGAGTATTGATGAGTTCACGAAGAGTGTCCAGGACCGTGTTGCCGACATTCCCTTTGTTAAGGAGTGCGCGTGCAACCTCATTACTCGGGCCCTTTTTTAGCTTTCTCGAGGGAGCCTTTTTTGAGGTGGAGGCGGGGCGCTGATGGAGGCGATCTATGGATGGTTCTGCGCGAGTTCTGCGCAAGGTGGTGAGGCATTTTGGTGCGGGGCGATGCAGTCGGGGCGCAGCTTGCACCCAAATGTTCATCAAGGTGAACGTCTGAGACGGTCACTGACAACACGTGCCATAATGAAAAATGCGACGCGTTGGCCTAGTTTGGACAGAGGGTGACAATTTTACTTCGCTTGTCATGCATTCTGATGTGAGGTTACATGGTCGTTCTACTGAATTAGTGATAATGCTGTTGGTACTACCCAGTCAAATCATAACGGAAAACACCAAAAAAAGGAGGGTCCTGTTGTACAAAATATTGCGGTTGAGGTATTTTTGAATCTAAACCGTAGTACGATTGTTATCGGCAAAGAGGCGTCTCTTTAGCGTCAACGACGTTGTAATGAGACAAATTACGCCCAATCCGAGCACGACAGTCGTTATAATGACCGCTACAGGGAAACGGCCAAGCTGGATAGCCGATCCGGCAGTGGCAGCTACGTCGTTGCTCCATGTAAGCACCAACATTGATACAAGGAAGAGGATAACGCCCCTAGAAGGATTCTAGTCAGCCATGGCAAATAATATATCATGGTGTAAGTGTGCACCATGATGTCCATACAGCTGGCATTGACAGAATCACCCAAGGAAACCAATGACTTCCTTCTGTATCCGGGAGATGCTAGACATTAAATAAAGATCGGAAATTGGAGAGCAATTATGCTATGAAATACTTACATCAAGCAACGTATCGTCTGATTTTAATGAGCTCAGAAATAAGATGAGTGCAATACAGTGAGCCGCTGATACTATCAGACAAGCCGGAGAGAAGAAAGCGATAGAGACGGCGCTTGAACCTTTGTCGATGTGCCCAAAGTTAGCTGATACGACACTGGTTCGGTGTTCAGAAACAGGAGAAGTGAATAACTTATAACGCGTACCCAAGAAGAACACTATCAAGGGTGAGCATAGCCTTGCATTCTTCAACACGAGCATTGAAAAAAACATCCAGCCCAACTCCAGGCTTTCCGTTAAGATGGAAAGCATGGCGCGCGTACATCCCTGGAACACCCAGCAAGATGATTTGTGAAAGGCTGGAACACGCGGTCGACACCTTAGCACACATACCAGCTGCGCGTGACAATTGGTGTGCAGGATCGTCACCAGCTCGTGGCAGCGGTTGTTCATTGATTTCCGCAGCTAGTAAATTTGTGGCACGCGTAGGCCGCCCCAAAGTTGGCGCGGCAGAAATAGTAGGACTTGGGCGGGATGGGTCATTGAGATGTAGATCCCATCTAGGAGAACGTTCGGTGAAGTTTGCGATGTCAGATTTTGGGAATGAGGGGACACGTATATCAGGAGCGCCTCGCGGAGGATGATCCGGACGCGACCTGAAGGCGTTTGTCCCTGATGGTACCGGGAAGAACCCTTCTTGGAGAGGATGACTTGGGCCTTCTCTTGCAAGCGAGGCAGAGCCTACTGCAGTGTCAGCCGTTCCCCATGCGAGTGGCCAGAAGAAGAACGGGAACGATCGTCCAGCACCGCTAGTTCCGGGATATCCACTTCCATACGCCCTGGTGAACGAAACGGGTCTTAGCACATACGTGACCAGATCATTATCGATAGCATACTTAGTTCCGTAGACTTGATTTTTGGTTCCTCCGCCGACAGCGCGCCCCGAGAAAAGCTGGCCAGCAGGGACCGTTCTTGACTTAGCTTCCGCTACCAAAGGAGTCGTGCTCTGCCCAGCCTGGGCGAAAAACGCGCGTTCCTGCCGCTGGAAATAACCGGCCGTCGGGTGGACTGGTACCTCAAAAAGAGCACGAGGAGAAGAATGTATCGATCCAGCTGCGAGGGGAACGGCGTATCTTGGTTAGGTACGAAGGATGCGCGCGTTCCACCAAAGGCGATCGACGCACGAGAATCGTAAATACACGCAGTACCGCTTGCAGAGCAGTTATCACATGCTGGCTTGGTTTTGTCACACCGAATTTTACGTAGACGGCTGGTGGACTGGTAAGGCCAAAACTACTGAACAGCCTGGAAATAAATCAACTTACCACGATCGACAAGCTGCGTGGCCTCTGGCGCTGTATTTGCTTGAAGGTGCCCCGTTCATGCCTCCTCCTTTTCTTCGAGGCAGAGTATCCTTCTGGGAGGAAGATACAAAGGGAACGAACATGGATATCAGTCAAACCTCCGAATAAGCGTCTGCAACAAGGAAATTTAAGTACTCGGAGAAGGCGAGGGGAGGAGAGAAACGGCGTAACTTCAACACCTTCTTGTCTGGTGTTCAATCCTCGGCAACCACCGCCTCCACCCTTTCATTTTGTACAGCATCGACCGTTATAGAAATTTCGGGCGTGGCTGTTCCATTTTCGCTGTGTCAAACCCCCACCTCCCGAACTGGGCGTTGACTATCGCGCCTTTGCCGGCCACCACCACGCCTCTTGCGAGAAACTCTTTTGCCATGGAGAAAACAAGCTCATCTCATCCAGCCGGATACCCCTGCGATGCCGTTAGCCCAAGGGCTTTCGATCCAGACGCTAGGAGGTTGAAAGAGACAATGTTCCTCTGTATGTCGAGCATCTGGTGGGTCGCCCTTGCCCTTGCCAGTGAAGTACATCGTTCTGAGTTCTTTCCTTCAGTGTTGTCTGTGTACTCTTTCGAGAGGCTCCAATGGACGCAGAAACGCGCATGCTTGTAGATCTGTCCCTGCTTTGTGTGTCGATAGGCGCAATCTGTGCAACGTTGGCGTTCGTTCGTTCGTGCATAACGCGGAGTATGTGCCATTCTCAAGGCACCGCCGAGGTGAGTTTTCTGGTGTCACCGGCTACCACCTCCGTCACAAAGGAAGTCCAGGCGATAGAGAGTAGATGGCAGCGTTGGATGACATTTCCAGTACCTATGCTTTGGGCGACATGGTCAGTGTTTGATTTGTATATATTAGCCGATGGTTCAGTTATTTAAGGGTAATCTTCAGTGCGATCGTTCTTCTGATACCTGCTGCGTTATCGCACTTTTACGGTTTTCCTATTCCTCGGGTTTCACCGGTGCATGTCCGCACAATCGCTACATCCACGCAAGTACTGGGAATAGTGTGCATAGGCACAATTTTGGTATCATTTAGAAGATACTGGAAGCGTTCAAATTAGCAGGACAATTAGCTTTCGTGATGCCATGTATTTATATGATAACCGAGCAGTGAGGACGAGTCCGCGCATCAAAATAGCAACATGCCCTTCAGTTATAACAGAAAAAAGGTCGTGTATGACGACACGGAGAGATTGTATACTAACCTCACACAAGCGACAGGCCATTCCATTTGACCCCTACCACCTCCCGATTGTGAACCCAATGGTGTTTGCAGCTTGAAAGCTTGATGGCAAGAACCTGGTATCAGTACAAGCGTCCGATGTCCGGCAGACGTCATGATCAACAGCGAGCAAGATGTCACAAGCGCGACGGTCACACATGCGTCACGCAAATTCTTGTTCGATTCTCGCCACCAAGTCGAGGGTTGTAAGCCATTCCTCCAGTAGCGTATACCTGTCGATTGACAAACCTCATTGAACCTCAGGTTCATAAATTCGAGGCTTATGTCGTCAGAGGCCTTGTATGTCTCCTGCGCTGAAGTCTTGTCTCTATGTCAGTCCAAGAAAGATGATCTTGCGGCACTTCTCGATCCAGAAACGGGGTTTGCCCCCCGGTTAAGGAAAATATGTCAAGAACAGTGAGCGACACACAGTTTTGCGCAGTGTATATTACCCGTTCACGCGTTTTTCCAGACTTGCAGAATATGAAGAGACCCGGGATGCAGGAACGACGCAACAAGACCTGGATCTCCTACGGATGGAGGAAAATACGTGGGCACTCCTCCAGGCCGTCATGCCGTGAGTTGTGGGCACTTATGCCGAATTTTCTTGACCTAAGTTATTCAGAGCACGAAAAACAGAACCCTTACCACTCGCAAACCCACGAGACCTGCTGGCGGAGAATCCCTATACCCCGACGTCAACAATAGCACAGGCCATCATGAACGCCTCTCGACTATTAACAGAGCTTGTAGTTGTCCGCGAATGGCTGCACGAGACGGCTCCGCTACCGCAACACCCGGAGGCCACCACTGGGTACTGGAAATTCACGAAGCACAGTGTGTTGCAGTCGTTGCGGACCGGAGCGGGGCACAGGGACGGTCTGGTGAAACGAATGGATCCGGATGCAGTGAACAGGGAACAAGGACGGGGACTGGCCTCGGATGACGCCGTACGTTATAATTGTTCTAATAGAGACAAATTCTTACGACATTTATAGAATTACGAAAAAAGCTTAGTGCAGTCACTGTATGGATATGTGAGGGCAGGTAGACTGGAGGAGGCGATCGACCTCTGTAGAAAAGCGCATCAACCATGGCGGGCTGCTAGCATCCGAGGCTCGCGGCTATTTCAGTGGCGCGCAATCTGTGTGTTTTCCGCTTTACCTTCGACACGGCTCTAGCCTCACGACATTCTAGCCACCGAGCCACAAGACGAGGAAGTGGTGGATGGTGACGACAATGACATCTGGACCGGGAATCGACACCGGAAACTCTGGAAGACTGCCTGCATTCGCGCCGCCCTCAGCGTAAGGAAATCCCCCCATAATCCAGTGCAATTATTTATTTTGAATATAGAGCAATCTCCCCGATCATGAGCGAGTCCTTTACGCGGCCCTTGCCCCTTCACCGCAAACTTCTGTTATTCTCAAGTCATCAAGCCGGACATGGGAGGATCACCTATGGGCACAAATCAGCATCATGTGTGAGGAGAAGGAGGCTATGGAGATGATGAAACTCGGTGGCGGCTTTTGGGAGGGCGGGTTGAGCGCAATAGAGCAGGACGTCCCGGAGATTACGCCGGAAGAGCAAGAGAAGGAAGAAGTGGATTGGGAGAAGGAAGTTACGGAGACCTTGAGATCCCTGGAGAGCATTCCTGTTGCGGAAGGGTGCGTCCTTTGATCTTGGTGCAGGGCTTGAGCACTCATAGCCGATTCTTAGGCCCGGAGCAGACCATCCCTTCCATTATTCTCAATTGCACATCATCCTGAACCATACAGACGCGCTCCTGGACACATTTGCGATGAAGCTTCGCAGCGGCACCTTCCTGCCTTCATCCGCCGAGTGCGTGTAGTGCATCTTCCTCTGTTGTGTTGCTGAATGAATCACAGATACGCCCCGCTCTGCCGGTTCTTTGCTCATTTATGTCTGTTCCTCCAGATGATTGACATCCCTGTGCCGCCTCTCGCAACCCAAATCATCCTCGAAGCGTACCTGCAAGTCCTCGAGGTCAGCCGCTCCCCAGCTTCTTTGCATCAAGCATGCTGATTTATCCTTACAGGCTGCCGGGCAACGCGATCTCATCGCCATGTACGCAGGTGCCCTGGGGGACAATGCGGTGGAGCGTTACGCTATGTTCCTCGTCTCCCTTGAACTCTCCGCTGACACGACCGAGCGCCGACTCGCACTCACACGTGCACGGGACCACGGGCTCGATATGGATCGCGTCGCCATTGCTACCGCTGAACGGACTATTGACAGTGCATTTGAGGTGGGTTACTCGCGCAAAATAGCAGCGCTGCGCACATGGTGACGGCTGTCCTAACACCAGATGCTCCCGCCTCTAAAAGGCCCTCTACCTTCTATCATTGCCCTGCAGCCTCCGCCCACCGATGCTGAACAATTCCTACTCCGTTCAATTGAATGGACAACATACAATGAGACGACGTACCCCACGGCACTCGAGCAGGCGAACGTCATTCTGCGACATTTCCTTGGTGCGTTTACCCGTCCATCCAGGTGACCGCAATGTGACGAAGATGTTTTTAGGATCTGGTCGCGTCCAGCTGGCACAAACGCTTCTAGGGATGCTGCCGACGGAGCTCGCCGCGATAGGCGAACCAGAGGAGCAAGCAACGGAGTATCTGCATTACAGGCAATTCTTCATTGTTTGGGAGACGCTAGAGCGTGTCGTGGAATGTCAGGCGCTGGAGGTAGCCCATATGAATCGGGAGACACGGCTAGCATGGTTGACGGACTACAGGGTACGTCCTAGGATTATGTGGCATTACGTTGCACGAAGGTTGATAGACTGGTTGGCGTGTAGGGACTCATTGACCAGGCGCATGATCAGATCACGAAGCTCCTCACGTCTGAGTGGTTGGTGACTGATGTCGAGACACCTGGAGGTGAGCGTTGGCATCCGCTTCTCGCTAAACGTTTGCGTCTAATTCCGATCCGACAGGTGATCGTCGGCGGCGCGAGCTCATTCGCATCCGCCAAATGTATATCCCAGAGCTAATCATTCGCCTGCACTCCCTGCTGTTCATCTCGCGGCACCACATCCCTGAGTACGCTTGTAATTGCCCCTTTCTTACAGAAATTGAGACACCTCTTTTCCGCAGGAACCTGAAGCGCGCCCTGGAGCTCGCGAATGTTGTCGCAGACTCGCGGTACAAATTGTATGAGGACTTCGTTAATGAGGACGGCAGACGTCTTGGTGACTACCTTGGGGCCGTGCGGCAGGCCGTGTTGGGTGGGTTGGAGGGGGGCGGCTCGGATCCTTTCAGAGTACTGTCTGTTTAATGTCTATTGTATTTCCGAGGTATCCACCGTATTTTGTGAGTCCTTGTGCTCTCGGCTACACTATCCGACCCGCACTCTGCCATTGATCACAGTACACTTGCTTGCATCAGAAAAGCTTTGCCAGCAGAGAGAGATTTCTTGACCTATGTCGGCTTGAGTATGACTTGTTTGGTTCGTGAGGCATTCTCTCAGTCCCCGCAGCCTGATATCCTGACATCTGACTTTTAGAGCTGATGTCAGAAATTCACGGCATCGGTCTCTGTCATCTTCTTCCTCTCCAGACTCTTATTCTGGTCAACTTGCGACGCCCCTCAAAATCTTGCAGATAACGCCGGACCAGTCCATGTCCGAGGAGACTACGCTGTCAGAGAATATTATGCTAAGTGTAAGTGTCCTGACAACCCGCCTTGGTCCTAAGAGGGCGCTACTGCGGTCGAGTACATATTTTATTCTCCACCCCCCTGATTCGGAGGAAAGCCGTAGAGAGATAAGACCCGTCAGACAACCTTTGCTGTCTTTGTGTCGTTATGTCCCACGTAACACTACTACGTCCTGAGACCTGAAGGCTTTGGAATGGGGACGTTGCAGAGGTCAACAACATGTTGCTGGAGGCATGAACGAAGATCTGATTATTAGAGGTCAGGTAACATGAGGTGAAAGTAACCGTAGAAGATCATTGTGACATAATGTTATTCTCTTGCGGCTGAATTTATATACAGTCGACTCTGTCCTAACCCATACCCCTCGGTGGACACTCAAAGTCATGGGTTTTCACAGAGTATGGGTTCCGAAAGAGGTCGTTATAGGATGGCCCCCGTGGGCTGTAAGTATATTATAATGGTGTAGAAGTAACTGATAACAAGATCCAAGCTAGTTGTGAGTGAAGTAGTCAGTAATATATGTGTTTTCCATCACATGGACTTCCTCCAGCTGTGTCTGGCGTCCGAAGCTTGCCAGAATGCCCTCCGGCTTCTGAAGGGTAAATGCAGCTGTAAGAGCTTCTTTGTGTGTTGGCTTCACCTCGACAGTGTCCTTGTCAATGTCATCACCCCTATTCACTTCCATCATCTGCTCTGCCTCAAGCATGTCTTGGACTGATTTGAAGATTTCTTCCTCCGAGACCTTGCCTCGTCTCTTTCCTATTGGGGCGTGCCAGAAGATTGTCCTTTCTTGCTTTAACAGAATATTTGAGCTTCGCAAGGCCCTTTCAGAGCACGTCAAGTGGGTTTTTGGACATCATGAGGCGGTCCGAAATAGCCGATTTGCTCAGTAGCTATGGTACAACAGAGGACCCCTGATAGTGCAGGCAGAGGGTAGGTCCCGATCCGGACAAAATTTGGGCTTTGGGGGCTCGAAGGCTAGGTCCGATCCGGACAAAAAACTGGGTGGTTGGGCCAAACAGGTAGATCACAGGTCCGGACAAAAATCCCAGGGTAGCATGTAATAATGTCGCATAAACTAAGTGTCAATAATAAGCAATTATAATACCCACGACAGCACGTGCCTTTCCAATCAATTGTAATCGGATTTTAATCTAAATCTGATGATTGTTGCTTGATTGCAGGTTGATAACAATATGGGTTGTGTAGATATTGTTCAATGAATAAACAGTCAGAGTAAAGCTATAGGACTAGATGCATGGATGAATAGGAAGTCAAATGGGTATCACGAAGCATCTCCTCATGCTGCAAAAGTCACCTTCTTTCCCTTCCCCTTCTTCGAGGTTGAAGATTTCAATGCTGTTCCTCCTGACGACTCTGCCATGGCATGATCAGGTCCTGCGATAGCCTTAGCAGACTGTTCCACGTCATGCTGTGGAGGGATCATGTCTTCTGAGGATGTTGCAATGCCAATAGGTAGTGATACAGCTTTGTGCTTGGACACCGGTGCGACTGGGTTTGTCTCGATTGGCGATGATTTAGCAACAGTCTTTTTTGGTCGAGTCTTCTTCCCTAGTTGTGTAGTACTATCCACCACAGGCTCAGCTGATCTAGTCAAGCTTGAGGCCGTTGATCTTGTTGTCCTGGTCGGCTCATTAGTTGTGTTCTGGGACACCACAGCCCCTGACCGGCGTGTCTTTGCCTGCTCTACAGGATGCTCCACTGTAAGAGCAGTCTGGAGGGGTGATGACGTGGGCTGATCTGTTGATTGTCCTGTGGCCGGTGGTGCGCTCGCTTTAGGCTTCGAGGACCTCGACCTCGTCAATTTCGATTTCGTAGACGATTCAGTTTGGATGGTAAGGTGGTCGAATTGGGTCACAATTGTGGCTACTGGAGTAGCTGCTGTATGCATAGGGGCTGTGGATTTTGCTTTCTGTTGGCGCTTGCTTGTTATGACCGGCAAGGGTTCGACTACCAATTCCTCCTCAGGCTCGAGAGACGACAGCTCGGATTCTTCATCCAACTGAAGCTGGAGCTGTTTAGTCAAGGTATCAGGGAGGGGTGGTTGTTGGTTGAGGAGGAGGTCGGGTGAATGTCGTGGAATGTCAAAGTCGCCTTCCCCCTGCCTGCCTTCATCTTCAGCTTCACTCTCCTCGTCTGATGCTATACCACTGTTGCTACTGGTGTCGCCTGAAGCCTTGTCAAAAGTAACACCAAAGACGATTCTTTCCATCATGGCATTCATTCGTTCGAACTCCTTTTTATATTTATCGCCTATAACCAGTAGGTTTCGCTCAAGCCGATCTAGGTATGCGACCCAGTTTGTGACATTTGTTGCACTGGGTTCACCTTTCTTGACCGTCTCTTTGAATATGCGTTCAGGAGAGATGATGAAAATAGTCTGTATAAAGGGACTCAGCAAGTATAAGAAATCGTCAGTAAAAAGAAACGCACCAAGCATGCAAAGACAGCGATTGCGCTGACAGGAATGTCATCGATCGTCCTGATACCCCACATCTGCCCTATAGTTGGACGTCCACGTTGTGATAGTCCAAAAAGAACTCGATTTATCAGCTAATACAAAGATTTGAAGTAAGCGATATTTATTTTACAGTAAGGACGATCACACTAACGGCAAATATCTCTGGGGATTGAAAGAGTTTTTTCGTATTGTTGGCAGTGGTTCCCAGTTTCCGTATCTCGGGGGGATAAAGGATTGGTGGAAATTTACTAACATAATTGGGTTTGCCTTCGAAATTGAGAAGTTTACGCAGGACCTCCACATCGGCACGATCAGCAGATGCCTCGAACATGTCTGCCTTCACACCATCGAAAACATAAACAGCAGCTTTGCGTAGTTTGTGGATCAGCTGTGCGCGCATTTGGTTCGAATGTGTGTGGTGCTGGAATTGAGAATTTGTCAGACAGCAGATACCTCCCTAGGAGCAAAAGCGTACAATTTTGACAAACGCACTATGTTGAATTACTTTGTCAACCCTAGCATCCTCCAATGCCATATATAGCGACTCCAGGTATGCGTTTTGTGCTGTCTGTGGTTGAGGTGCCTTCGAAGCAAAGCGGACATTTGGAAGTAGTGCCCGTTCACCTGGTCTCTGTTTCGCAAACAACGTAGGCATATCCCAATTAGCAGGGGGTTTAAAAGGATAGTACAGAACGACGAATTTCTGCACATGTGTCCCAGCAACCTCTAGTTGAGTGCTTAGAACACGGTCTGCACCATGGAGTGCCAGTGGCTGAGGATCATTCGTGGTAGCCTTCGACTTGCCCTTTTTGGAACGTGTAGGACCGGAGGGGATAGGCGCCATCGTGGCTGGGTAAAGAGATGCGATGTGGGCCTGGTTTTCACGTTCAACTTCATACTGCTTGACACGGGCTTGAAGGTGGTTGACTTCGGCGATCTTGGCGGAGAGCTCAAGTTGCGTTTTTTCTAGCAGCTGCAGTTCGAAATCAATATTGTACATCCGAGCAACAAGAAACACTCTTACTCTTCGAAGGCGGCGAATTTCCTGCACACCCTTGTTCACCATAGGTGAGACTGGAGCCCTTGCAGTGCGCAACCGTGGAGTGAGTCTGGTGGGATGAACTGAGGATCTTCGAGCATTTTGGTTTCGCTGTGGTGTGTATGAAGTCGGGGCCCTTGCACGTCGTGGAGGTGTTTGTACTGGCTGTACCACCTCTGCAGAAAATCTAAAGTCATCATCATCCTCAAAATCGGTGTCATCATCGTCATCAGATAGAAATTCGGTTGTAGATCTTCGCATTGCTAGGAAGTCATCGTCTATTTCAATGTCATAGCTATTGCTTTCTTCATCTTCGGAAGGTGAAGGCGGGCGTACAAGACCTTTTCTAGGCATGGAGTAATGTCAGAAGGGATGGGGTGAGACTATATAGATGGGAGAAAGGTATGCGAGCGGCGTATATCCTCCTGGCAGCACATATATCAGTCAATGGAGACACCGCGTGGATAAAGAAGTTACCCAGAATGTCAACTTCTATCCAGCCTTCGTTAATGAAAGCCAATTAGACGGATGCCCCACTTAATTTGGTATGCCACTGGAAAGCGCAGTCAGCTCAGTCCTGCAAGTGACAAGATGCAGCTGGGCTAGACTTACCAATTTCGACAGCCATCTGCATGCCTCGCAGTCGAAGGATGTTATTCATAATCGTTGTAAAATAAGGATAGGTTTGTATGAGCTACTAGTGGGCAGTGCATTGCAAACTGGCACATAGCTGGTGGCATAATTTTCGTCTTGGCTGTAGGTGCGGAGGGATGCATGCGCCCAATGTGCAAGGTGGTGATTGTGCCATTGACGTCTTTGACACAATGATCAGTGTGAGTTTATTCCTCTTCAACCGTTTCTTTTTTCAACTGAATGCTATGGATGTTGAGTGGGGGTTACGTTCGATGTTGGTCCATCGACGCCTCTCCTTGTCCCAGAATTGAGAAGAGGAAGCACTCAGAGATCCAAACCAACATGGCCTTCAACAAACACGAAGAGTAGTCTGTCACTTCGTCATATGCAATGCATGGAACTAATGGTGGGCGCGCAGCGTGGGCAAGGCACTGCCAGGACTCATCAATAGACTCGGTCATGAGCGACTTTTCGGCGATGCGACTTGGTCGTCCCGGTATTGGCAACAAGATGTTCGACATGGCAGCAGATCGTGGTGTCCCGCTCACCGTGATCTCAGCATCTCCGCCGGAGAGTATTGCAGAGGAGCGATTCGGCAATCGATCCTCGTTCGACTACAGTTCGATCATGAACCATGACTGTCGATCATCGATGGAGGATTCTCTGTTTGAGCAAACTGGCGACAGGTCTTCAGTTTCATCTGATTCGGTCTTCGGTTTCAATGATTCGCAGGCGCCAAGAGGCGGTTTGCAGCCGCCACCTCAGTACCGTCCTCTCTTGGTGCTCAGCATGAACAGTGTCCACAGTCCCATGAGAGAGAAGATGACACGATGATCAGTGTAAGTCTATTGCCATCTAGCCTTTTTTTCTTTGTTTTTTCCAACTGTGCCTCAGATGTTGGGTGGGGGTCACGTTCGACGTCGGTCCATTGACGCCTCCCCTTGTCCCAAAATTGAGAAGAGGACGCACTCGGAGATCCAAACCAACATGGCCTTCAACAAGCACAAAGAGTATCGCGAATCTCCTAACAAAGCAAGGATTGTGGAGAAGCCTTCGATCGCTTCGACCTCCTCTCAACACATTCGGAGGTGAACGGATGATCAAGGCAAAGTGTGGGCTCCTTGAACGGCAGAGTCTGGAGGACAGTTGTCTGATTGTGGACGGCAAGGACTTGACGAGTTCCCGTGAGTTTTGAGCAACATGGAAGTTTACATTACTCTGACTGACAACGATTCTAGTTCAAAACATTCATGTTTTCTCTCGCCCTGCCCCAACAACCCGATCCCGATCCAGCACATGTACCTCGAGCTCGGGAGGTGACACTCCTCCGCTCTTGGCGTCCGACGGGTTCTCTTCGATGGACGAAGGTTCACAATCCAGCATCGACTTGTCTCATGTCAACCTTGTCCTGGCCAATGCAACTCACCCTATGTCGACGATCGGCCGTAACAGAGCGCGCGCCCGTGCACGAGGTCATGGTCATTGCCGACATGCCTCTCCTCTCCACCAAACCCCGGCCACTGCCACGTCCCCACACTCGCCATCCCCGGCAGACTCGTACTCGCTGCAAACCCCGCGCCCCCGTCCAACCACAGTGCCCCAGCACCGCCAGCACCAGCACCAGCACCGCCACCCAACCCAAGTCCAAGTCCAAGCCCACCTCCATACCCCCCAGCACCCATCCCCATTGTAGCCGTAAATCCACCCACCATCTCCATCCCCACACCCACACCCACACCGCCCGAACCTGTAACATCAACAGGCGTCACGAACGGCGGGGACGTCGGCGAGCCGTCGCTTGATAGCAAGTGGGAGGGTGAGCCTGGCGGTGACAACCCCTGTCCCTGTCCCAGTACCTACCCCTGCCCTTGTGCTTGGGTTGATGGATAACCCACCAATGTCGTAGACGCAGACAACGACCTTGCATGGGTAGGTGTAATGACGGGTGCTGCGTAGTTCTTGAGTGACAACGAGCAGAGGCGGGAGAGTGTCAATTGGGCGCGGGCCGCGGCGTGTCCGTTTGCCATTGGGGTGTGTGTGTGATGGTACGGGTGGGCATGTGCGTGGTGGGGTGGTGAAGGTACTTGTGTGTGGGGATCGTACGCGGGTGGGGAGGGCGCAGTGACTTTTATTGAGACGGGGGGGAGGCGGCGGAGGCGGCGTAGGGAAGGATGTGGGTGTAGAGAGTGCTGCTAATTCGAAAAAGTCAGAAGTCCCCGATATCTCAGTATCTCGTGCAACGTAATAAGATAGAGACAGTGCTTACAAGGTGCGCTGATAGCCGTTCTCCTCTTCGCTGCACCAACACCGACACTAGCTTCATCAGCCGAGGACCCAGACTCTCCCTCTCCAGACACACCTGCCGACACCTCACGCACACTAAAACAACCTTATAATTCCCCCCCGCATTATTATCCCACTACTCCCCTCCACCCACCCCTCCACTCTCCTCCGCAGCAATCTTACCCCCTACAGCTGAGGGCGCCGTAACAGTCGGGTGGGGTGGAGGAATACTGTACCACGCAACGAGCCACAGAGTGCGTTGGGCCAGAGACGGAGCGTAGTTGTCCAAACGGATCGTAAACGCAAACCTATCCCACACCGGTGACGTCGTCGTAGTCATAGTCATGGTCATAGTCTTCTGCTCCTTCTCCGCGGCAGACGCAGTGAGCCCTGAGCCAGGCGTAAACAGCGCAGGCGGGAGAGCAGGTAACGACGCAGCATGGTGTGCCGCCACTTCCGAGGTCGTATCCCAGTCGTCGAGCCTGAACCACAGCACGATGGTCTTTTCGTAGGCGAGGTTGCGCACCAGGAGTGCCCCCTTGAGTGTGAGACCAGGGGAAGGTATTGGGGGGTGATTCTGTCCATGCGCGGCAGCGCCGTTGAGGGTGAGGGACTCGAGGTGGGCGTTGGCGTAGGGCGGAGGGGCAGGTGCAGGGATGAGTGAGGAGGCGGTGGTGTTGAGCTCGTAGAGGGTCTTGGTCCTGGTGCGAGGGTGCCCTGACAACGGGGTGGGCCGCTTCTCGGTGGGGAAGCGGGGGAAGGGGAAGGAGGAAGGGGGCCGTTCGGACTCTGTTTCTGTTTCGGTGTTGTCTGGGGGAGGGAGAGGGATATGGCGACGGGGCGGGAGGAACGAGAGTAGAAGCGAACGGTTTCAAGCCCACCTTGTTCTTTTGAGGGAAAGTGAACATTTTTGGGAATCGGCGTGGGGGTGGGTCCGATTTGTCGGGAGGCAGGCGCGGAGCGAGCACGTAGGTGCGAAGGAAGCTGAGTGGGGAGGTCTTGTGGTGGGGTAGGGATGTTGGGTGAGGAAGAGGAGGATTTGAGAGAGGATTTGAGAGGCTTGCTGTTTGATAAGAGGATGGGTGTGGAGGAGGTACAGGAAACGGCGGGCCTTGGAAGGATCTGCGGTGAGGTTTGCGAAACGGGAGAGACATGCGGGGAGGTGTGTGGAAAAGATACAGGCGCAGCATCAAATGGCGCCTGTGCTTCCCGGTCCCTGGCTTGCGAGGCGATAGAGGAAGAGGTACCAAACTCTCCTTCTCCTAATAAGTCTTTTGCCTCGAAGGATAGCCCCACCACATGTCAACCAATTTTCATTATGGAGCCTGACATGACAGGGGCTTCCCCTGAACATTCAATCTGGGATGACGAAAACGGCATCATCGCGTTGAGGAGGTATTATGTTCTGAAGGACGAGGCGCCGACCATTGTTGTGGAAAGCAAGTGGACATGGCTTGCATTGCAGGGTAAGCTCGTTTCGCTCTTCTGTTGGTAATGTGCGCTCAATGTATCTGTTTAGCCTTCCAACCTCCAAGGCACTCAGCCAGCATGCAAGCACTTCTTGAATACTCTGTTCAGAATTACGGCCCCCTTCCATCAGAACTGCAACTGCACCGTATGTGTTCCCATACCTCATTGCAACGTTCGTGACAGGGCGGGTTCGGTCGTGAGCACATCGACCGCGTCGTCCTTACGCCCGCTGTCGACCACATCGAGTATGAGCGGATCACGGGTGTCGTCGAGTGGCAGTAGTGTCCGGTGGGATGAGGACTGTCTGGAGAACGTGAAGGAGCTGAGGAAGAGGGAGCGGCGGAAGAAGGAGAAAGAGCGCGTCAAGGAGGGCGCCGAAGCGGAGAAGAAGGGGAAAGCAAAGGAGAAGGAGAGTCGGCGTACGTCAGAGGGCAGGAGGAGGACCCCGCTATCAGAGGTGTCCCCCATTTTTAGAAGCGAGTCGCCAGCCCCAGAGGCTCGCCCGCAGCCGCCTATGGTTACAATAGAGGCGGCGATGTCTGACGGACATGGAGCACCTGACGATTATTCAATTTTGCAGGAAGACGAGCAGGAGATGCCGGAGGAGGAACAGCCACTCGCAACACCAGTGAAGAGGGCCCAACCCTGTCCATTGTCAGAGCAGATGCTAGGGAGAAGCAGACCGAAGCCTTTGTATGAAGGTGATGAGGGTAAGGAGCCTTAACCGATCCTCTTTGTACAACGCTAATCAGTCCACATACTAGGTGTCCTCTCAATACTTGACACTGCGACCAATGACCTCGCGCAATTAATCAACCACCTCGACCTCGAGGCAACACCTGGCACGCCCAACATGACGCCGCTTAAACTATCGGCTGCACTACTTCCATCGATGGTGAATGGTGGAGGGAGTCTAGGTGACTACGATTTCGACAGTTAGACTTGTTCCCAAGTCCTCGAAGGTGATACCAAACATTGGCAAATATATGCTCGCCCACCAGAATCCTTGCCTCAGAGGCCGGGGGCCACTTTCTAAGCTCAAGCGCAACGTCCAATTGAATGGTTATATCCTGTTGAGTATATTGAGCTAAAATTTTGAGGCACAAGTCATGACCTAAGTATAAAAGCAATGCATTTTGCTGGAGCATGCTTGTCATGTGACGTGACATGGACGCGCAGACCGCGTCGCGCGCCGTTTATTGCTTTCTGTCATCATTTCCACCATCATGCCTGAACACAGGGAGTGTCTCGCTCACTATTTTTTGATTCTCTGGTGGTTTAACTGGTTCAAAGAGCTCTCATTATGCCTCAGACTCGTCGCTCTTTGGGCAGATGCATCGAAGAAAGAAGCTGCTGGTTCCGAAATCCCTGGTGTCCGTGAAGGACATGTCTATCGCCTCGATGCCACCTCGACCGTTGAACGTGGCACTAAAAGCACCCCAACATCTGTTTGGCCGTCTATGTGGCTTCAGGAACCCGAGCGACCCAACCCACCATCGATTCAGACGCTTGAGCTTAAGGGGGTTAGTACCACAAGCCGAGCTATAATTCTGGACATGGGACCGTTGAAATTGAAGGTATGTTTACTTCTCCCTGATCCGATGATATGCAATATTTATTTTCCTCCCTAGCTGTCCTACTTGACGCACACTTCAGTCCAAATTTATCGCAAGTCAGTATGGTATGACTCAGTCTGCAAGGTGGATAAAAATGTACGTCCTGGCGTCTTTCTCTCCTGTCAGGCTGCTTATTCCTGATTGCTACCTCTCACCATAGACACGAGGATTCCATGTAGCGCTTGCGCTGGAATTCAAAGACTATGTTCTGGCATTTCTCAGCAGAGACATGCTTTTTCAGGTGCGATGGTCTATTCTATCGCTCTCATCTATTCAGACAGGCTAATCTCCAATATATTTAATAGCCCATATGGGTAGAATCGAAGGACGAACTACCGCCAGCCCCTCCTGACGTCTATATTGAATACGAAGCCTTCCTAAAGGTCGTCGCTGACTGGATTCGTGAGCGCACAAATCCTAAGTCACGATTCCGTCGGAGCGGTTTGGCGTTGGAAATTGTCCGTGACACGGACTCGGTATGGGGTGGGGTTGGTGTTTACACTGTGTCCGAGCTTTTTTTTGACAGTGGTGCGTTTTCTTCACTCCTCCTCTAGTTCAAAGCTTAGTATGTTGATTTTCCATGTCTTTTAATAGGACTATCACCATTCTTGAGTGAGGCCGAAGTATTTGACTGTCCCTCACGGACCGCTCGCCTATGTGAAGCATACTGGAGTTTCGTTCACCAGTCTCACACTAAGCTTCCGTATGTCTTTCATGTACCCTCCTATCTTTTCGTTGTCATTAGCATGACCGTGCTTTAGATCATTACTCCGACCTTGCCTCATCGATGGTATCCTCGCACCAACAGAAGAACAGCGCATGCGATACAAGGATTGGCTTCATGTATATGCAAAGAATAAGGTTCGTATGTCTGATTGGCTTTCTCAACTAGTAGACGATTACACGGTGAGTACTTTTTGCTGGGGCATTGGTCTTATTATTAATGTTATGATTAGCGAACTCTAGATACCCTTGCTAAGCAAGAGGACATGTGGTATCGTGACTCGGTGCCGCTCTACGACACATTTGAGCCTGAGTATATCCGATGCGCCTTTACCGATAAGGAGCTGAATTTAGGATCACTCATTTTCGGTGAAGACGAATGGAAGGTGCTCCGAGAGGCTGATCGCCAGGCTGCCCGGAATCCTCTGACGGCTGTCTTTGCTGAGTGGAGTATGTCTTCAATTTCCGTTCAGCATTTTAATTGGCTGATTGTTTATCCAGATCTTCTCGATTCTAAGACATACCTTCGCCCTCAGCACTACGCAACCCTCCTTCCGACTGACGATCGGAAAGCTTGGACTCACCGACCAACCTATGCCTGGACAATACCTAAGAAGCAAGTCTGGTCAGTGACGAAGTGCTTTCCACCAAACTCGGAGGCAAAGGAGAGTAAGCAGCAGAAATCAAACTCAAAGTCGTGAGCTGCTCATCATCCGCCTTGTATTTGAAGTTGAATTTCGATTCCCACTTCCAGATCGCTGTCTTCTCGGAAGCAAATTTATCAAGTCAAAGAGGCAGAACGTCGCAAGATGCTCTTTCAGCACTTTGTAAAGGACAGCTGCGACGTGGCGATCGGGCCTCTGGAATATTGCGGTCATGGGCGGGTTATCAAAGGGCCCGGTGGAAGCAAGTGGTGAGTCATTTTTTATCCTTCCTTGACAAGGTCATTGACTTACTTGACACACTGTAGGGTATCTGTAGTCCGAGGCGATCCATCTTTACCTTCGGGCTTTGCAGCTCGAGAGATGATAGGGATCACACGAAAGAAGGCAGGCATGGATAAGCCAGGCCGTCGAAAAATGCCGCTGGCTCCAAGTCAGCGAAAGGCAAACATCAAGGTCAAACAGGAATTCAAGCTTCGATCGTCGTCGCCTGTAGATCCCGTGAATGCTCCGTTTGATGACCTCGATGACCTCAACCTGTGCTCATCTGATCCACCATCTGATCCACCATCATCTGATCCATTCGAGCACCCCTCGTCGTCGTCATCATCATCTTCATCATCATCTACACCTGCACCTGATGACCCTCCCCCTCCCGCGAAAAGCGACGACTCAGCCAAGATAAACACCTCGCTTTGGCTGGAAAAGAAAATATCCCAGTTGAGCTAGAACGTCGGCGTCGCCATTCTCGTATCGCCGTTCTCGTAGACCATAGCCGTAGACGTAGACCATAGATTGTAGACCTTATAGCCATAGAGTAAATGAGTGGATGTAGATTTAGAAGACCTCAAAAGAACATAAGTCACCATGCTCATCACCATTATCCCTTTCCTCTTGCCAACTGAAGAAATCGGCATGTAGGACATCAAGCATATTATCCTCGAAGCACCATGATGGGTAGATGAGGTCGAGCAGGGAGATGGATGGGATGTCAACGAGAGACACAAAACACGATGAGGGGACGGCATTTATTATTAGATTCTTGTCGGCATAAAAACCTCGTTCTCAATACTGAGAACTCGGAACCTTCACCGTACCCTCAAGCTCGAATTACCAAGGTCACGCCGTCGTCGTCAGAGAAGATGCAGCAGACGACAAACGTCAACATCAACCGTTTTATTGGTACACCTATTCTCCAGCAGATCCCTGTCAATCGGAACATCATGTTGGCTGCGCCATCCTTAGAAGCCTTGGAGCCTTTCTCGCCCCTAGTCATAGACATCGAACCGAAGCGAGAAAACACCTTTGGGCTCGCTCCTAACGCCCGGCCTTGTGTCGGTTCTACTACTCAACAGACCGCCTTGGGCTGGTCGAAACGCAGCACAGGAAAATCCTCAACTGATCGAAAGGAGAATGTCAGCCAAGGAACGATCATGACGTAGGTACCCTTTTCATTTCTGTGTGACCATAACATTGACCTTGACCTACTAGTCCTGGCGAATCTCTGAGGATCGATCAGCCTCGCCCTCGTAGCCGCGCAACTCCTGCATCTACGGTGCAGCCAATCCATGTCTGAGATCCGCTTGCTGTCGTTTTACCTTGCATGGAGGTGCTACGTCCTCATGCTATGTTTATTGCCCTATGCCAGTCATCTTCTTCCACAACGCATCAACAACGAGCATCTCATCAACTTCACGCCCCATATACGTTCACGCTTCTTCACGATTTGCACGGAGGACTGTCCTGTCCTCCTTACGCCTTGTCTCTTTGCACGAAATTTTTCTCGATGCGTTTTGCTTTCGTTGTCATCGTCTCGCTATCATGCCTCAAGGATTTGTGCATACTTCGCCTCTGGGCAACGCATGCTTTTTTTGACTCACCAAATTGTGCCTCAAGTGTAAAGACATATTTCTAACCTTTGTAGATCGAAAATAAAGAGTACATCATATGTATATCACCACCATTCCACCACTCGCAAACCGTCCTCAAGCTGCCACTGCCGCTACCTACACCAGAAAAAAGGTGGCACCAACTAATTTCAGCCCGTACCTGTTCCTGAATTCTACAGCATTCCAACTATGCCTCTCTTCAAGTGCAGCTCCGTATTCAGGTGCACATTCTGGAACTGTGAAGCTAGCTGCTGGTTCCTCAAAGAGAAGGAAAGCTGGTGGATTCAGATGTCAGTTCCTCGATCTTTCCAGCCCTGTTGGCCCATGGCTAGCACCTCTACGATGGCAAAGGTCACGTCCAAACAGAAACGAGGTGCCTCTGTTTCAGATATGGAGTCCGAGTGGGATGAGGAGGATGAAGCGCCAAGGAAGAAAGTGATGTCAGTGAAGTAGAAGAAGCCTTGCCTTCCTGAGTCTGACGATGACAATGACGATTACCAGGTCGTCTCCAATCCTCCTCGAACGAAGACTGCAGTGGCACAGACATTGGTCAAGAAGTTGGCATCCACAAAGAGCATGGGGACTAGGTCTGCACTGGCAAGCAAAGCCATGACAACCATTAAACGGATCACCACCAAAGCTGGAACTCTGACCACTGCAGCTAAGTCCCTGTGAAGGCGTCAACGTTGGTGTCAGTCAAAGAAACCCTCCTGTCCATGCAAGTTGGCAAGCCCTCTGTCAAACCCTTGGCAATGAAGGCAAAGAACTAATGATCTCCACTACAGCACAACACTGGGTATTCTCTGCCCACCACATAGGCCAATAGCAGTGCCCTAATATTATGCTGAATGTCTTGAGGAATACAATGAGCGAATACGTAGGAACATATCTGAGTCCACCACATCCACAACCAATGACGTGTCTTCTCCTACCCCCTCTGAAACAATATATGCCCCTCGACGGATAGATTGTGCAGGAACAAGGATAGAATCAGCTCTTGGCTTTGCCTGCAGTCGGTATAGTGAAAGATCCTTGTCCTTCTTGCTAAGGCGTTGAACTGCCTGAAATGGTTGAATTAAGGCAACAGGAAAGATGTAATCATGTCCGTTGGGGGTCTTCTGAACACCTGGACTGCCTGCAGAAACAGTGTAGGTAAAGACAAAGAGCAGGCGGGCAAAGGTATCAGGCCTCGGATGATTATCGATAATCACACAGTCGAATCTCTCCTTTCCAAAAAAAATTGGACTGCAGCGGAGGTAGTCTGTGCGCATACGCCAGTCAACAGTTGACTCGTAGGATGCCTTAATAAACCGTTGTTCCACCAGCTGACAATTATAAATGTTGAATTTTCTTCTTGGAAATGAAGTAGTACTTACTTTTTCATCAGGCTTCACAGATAATCGTTGTGTGATTGTGACAGGACTTTCAGGTCGTTGAAACACATCATTTAGCAAGTCGGAAAGACGAATATGCAGCCGCTGGAATGCACTATCCTTTGCGTAGTGCTTGGATTCATTGATGCTGCGAAAGGTGCATTTTTTCTGTGGGGAGCCAAGATAGACATTACCAAAATCCTTGACATTCTTGGCATCCACAATGTCACACTGTTCTTCATCACCCAAGGATATATCCACACCACCTATAAGGTCCATGCGGTCACGAATAGTGATTGCTGCCAACATATGCCGCTCAGCCTTGAGAATCTAATATGCAAATATATCCAGTTATAAGCATATGGCTTTACAAGTAGTAATGCAAGTACATACCTGGGGTGCAACATTCTTGAAGTTTGTTCGCCGCTGATATGAAGTCTTGAGTGGGCCATGGAGCCGTTCAAAAAGGCGGGTGCTATAACCTCCAATTACACCTTTAGCCTTGATACCCTGAACTACATGTATATGTGCATGGTTTTTGGGATAGTTGAAATCCTTGCCAGATTTTTGAGGAGTGTTTGTGCTCACACCCTCGTCAGCACTGTCAGCACTGTCCTCATTGCTGATATCACTGGCATGGCCATCACAATCGTCCTCTGGTTCACTTTGCCAGTCATCATCAAGATCGGGAAGTGCTTCTGAATTGTCTCTGAGTGCATCACTATACTCCTTTAATCAATAAATCAGCAATGATATCTTGTTCATTTCCCATCCTCCGATTTACCTTGATGACCTCTCCAAATCTGAGAATGGCTTGCTCTAAGAGAGCAAGCGTCTCAGTTGTATGGAGCTCCAGGTTTTCGAACATTGTCATATCCAGATATGCCCGCACAGCACGGAGTAACAGGTATCCACAAGGATCATTCTCCTCTTTAAGAACATTATGACTGACAAATATCAACATCTTAACCACAAGATGTAAGATGAATGGTCTTTAAGATCACAAAACACTTACCTTCATAATATCACGAAACTTGTTACCATCTGAAAAATGCACTGACATAATTTGTTTGAAATGGGTCAGGCCACGCCAAGGAGGAAGTGCAGCTATCCTAAATGACCAAGATAAATAAATGATTTTGAAGACTGACAGGCTTTCAATATAACCTACTGGTCATCCACGTGCTGTCGCATAGATCTTCCTAAACTATAAATGTGGCGTTTTGCAAGAGGCCATAAGTGTCGTCCACCAGTACCACCATCATTGGCATGAAGGTTATCAAATGTAGTTGCTGCATGAGGGTCACCAAAATTGACAGACCAGAATGCATTCTGGAAGACAAACTTAATAAGTAGCCATATAGCTCATATGCCGAAAAGCCTACCTCCACATCACGAAGGCCCACAGACTTCAACAGCTCTTCCTTCTCAGTAGCTTTCAACATCTTAGCCTTTTCATATACCCTATATGACTCCTTGGCAGTACGTGAAGGAAAGATGACTGTAAAGTCCATTTGCTGGCCTTTCGGAACAAGGCAGATAGGGCATGGATATTTTCCTTGAGCTCCACGGATCAATGTCATAATCACTCTAGAACACACACATGGGATTGAGAGTACAACATATACAACACTAGTAAACGTACTGTTCTTCATAGTCTGAGGCCAAAATATAGATAAGAGGATAAAAAGAGAGAGCAATTTTGCCTGCGAGTAGCATGGCTATACCCTCATATGAATGGTCCGCGATAGTGGAGAGGAATGCTTTGACACATGCATGATAGACTGCCCTTTTGAAGTTTGTATATCCAGGCTTCCCTTTTTCACTCTCATCCTCCTGAACCTGTGCTTATAATTAACAAACATTGCCATACCAGATGTATATGAAACTGACAATAGGGAGCCATCCAATGACCTGCGCTGCTCCTAAACCCTTCCCATTTCGAACGTCATGAGGAAGATTGCTAATCTGAGCTATGATTGGATAGCCTTGAGCAGTGCCAAAGGAGGACAGTCGGGTCTTGTCAATGTAAAGGGTGATTAGGAGAGGCTTCCCCTTCCCTTTAAGTTTATCCTGATTGGGGGTATGAGGTTGATGTACATGTCTGATATAAACAACCTTCTTACCTGAATCTCCCACATGCTTTCTGCCGTCCAAGGCTCATGGATGAAATTTATCCATTTCTTGCCATCAAACTTTGCCAGCTTGACAGCATCGAACTCGCAGAGAGATCCCAGGTAAGGATCCTCGATGACTGACCGGCAGTAGTTGAGAAGTGAACGTGACCAGAAATCGAACTTTTTGATGCTTTTTTTATAGGGCACTTCGACGATCTGATGTTTGAACTATAGAGCATATTTATAGATATACGAAACCACCCAGTTGAATATTGAATAGACATACCTCTGAAACAACGGGCTCGGAAAGCTCATCCCAGATTCTCTCCAGTTCTTGGGAGTTCTCGATCACAAAAGGCTCGTTCTCTCTATCCCGGATAAGTTGATGGACAACTTTGATCAACGCGTCGACTGCTGAATGGGGCATTGCTGCTTTGAGAATGATTTCCGCGAAGGCGAATTCGGTCTTCGAATGAAAAGGCAGCCAGGGTTGAGGATGATAGCTGGACGATGGAGGTGGCGGAATTGCCTCCTGGCCATAGTCACTAAAGGACTTGATGACAGTCGGGCGTCCGGAATCGGGATGATATATGGTGCGGATATCGTCCTCCTGTGGCAAAGGGGACGGCTTGGATGGCACACGAGGTTGAGGGGCAGTTCGACCACTCATGGATGACTGTGTTGTGTCGTCCGTAGGGACATGAGTGCTGGGAGCAGGACTTGGTGGCCGGGTTGATGACTTGGAATCTAAACAACCACATTATAAAAAAGTGTTGATGACAAGTGGGCACCTTCGACACACTTACCTGGCTGGATCAACGCATGGCCCTTCTTGAGAGTAGACTTCAACTTCGGCATCTTGAAGGTACCCTCAGCAGGCATTGGGTTTGCAGCAGCTTTCGGGGGCCCTACTGACACATGAATAAGGAGGATTAGAGTGCGGGGGTGTAAACTTGCCATCTGGTTTTCGTGATGATTTCTGCTTCTTCTGGGCTTGGGTTGACTTGAGCTTTGGCATCTCAAATGCTTGAACTTGGACTTCATTAGTCTTAGCCCATTCACCCGCAGTATCACCAGCTGGGATAGGCCCTGCAGGAAACTCCGTTGCCAGACTGTGGCCACTACGGGTTGACTTGAGCTTTGGCATCACATATACTAGAAATCATCATCTTGCTTGTATCTCCAGTTTCTATCATTATACTAAGGCTTACCGGATTCTTCTGACTGTGTCTGCAGAGCCCTCTCAATTTCAGCATCTTGTTGCCGTCTCCCAGCCAGGGGCAGACATGCCCGTTGATGCATGGTAAACCCTTGACTTGCAAAGTATTGGTTGCAGCCTGTACAAAGACGAGAAGCGGCCTTGGTCTGCTTTGATGCCATGAAAATATGATACAAATAAGCGCAACAGAGGTGAATATGCCTCAGAGAACAAAACACGAGAGGCTGTAAAGCGATGAATGCCTTCGATGAACCGTGAGACCAGGTACAATCGTGGTACAATCAACCACCAATGATTAGAATCAAGACTCAATCTAATCACAACATAGCAACGACCATCTAATCGCCGCACAATTTGGGCTGATTCCAGCCCTCCTTCCGAGATTTCCGACATATTATAGATTTAGATGGAACGTCTGTTGTAAGGACCCCTGATAGTGAGGTTGGAGGGTAGATCCCAAAAAGTCAAGATTTCTCGGTTTTTGTCAGGACCATTTTTGGCGGTTTTCTCGAAAATTTGTCCGGACTGGACCCAGCCTGTCGCTCATTGCGTGATTTTTGTCCGGACCGACGGATCTAGCCTCAAAAAACCCTCCAAAAACGTCCGAAGCCCTTAAAAATGCGGTTTTCACTTTCTCAAGGGCTGTAAGAGTCCCAGTGACTTGTCTTTCTATGTAGAGCAAGTGTGTAGTCAGAGCGTCGGGTATGAGTGTTCAATGAGTAGCCAAACGGAGGAGCACGGGATCATTCGGCGGCTTGCAAAAATAAACCTCAAAATTTGATAACAAGTGGTTACAACAGGCGAGACTCGAACATCAAACCTTACCAAATCTCTATACCTATCTGTGCTCTGGCATTAAGTCTGTTCGACCAAAAGGTCATTATTTGTCCGGACACGGATGTACCTATGTCGGAAATCTCGGAAGGAGGGCTGGAATCAGCCCAAATTGTGCGGCGATTAGATGGTCGTTGCTATGTTGTGATTAGATTGAGTCTTGATTCTAATCATTGGTGGTTGATTGTACCACGATTGTACCTGGTCTCACGGTTCATCGAAGGCATTCATCGCTTTACAGCCTCTCGTGTTTTGTTCTCTGAGGCATATTCACCTCTGTTGCGCTTATTTGTATCATATTTTCATGGCATCAAAGCAGACCAAGGCCGCTTCTCGTCTTTGTACAGGCTGCAACCAATACTTTGCAAGTCAAGGGTTTACCATGCATCAACGGGCATGTCTGCCCCTGGCTGGGAGACGGCAACAAGATGCTGAAATTGAGAGGGCTCTGCAGACACAGTCAGAAGAATCCGGTAAGCCTTAGTATAATGATAGAAACTGGAGATACAAGCAAGATGATGATTTCTAGTATATGTGATGCCAAAGCTCAAGTCAACCCGTAGTGGCCACAGTCTGGCAACGGAGTTTCCTGCAGGGCCTATCCCAGCTGGTGATACTGCGGGTGAATGGGCTAAGACTAATGAAGTCCAAGTTCAAGCATTTGAGATGCCAAAGCTCAAGTCAACCCAAGCCCAGAAGAAGCAGAAATCATCACGAAAACCAGATGGCAAGTTTACACCCCCGCACTCTAATCCTCCTTATTCATGTGTCAGTAGGGCCCCCGAAAGCTGCTGCAAACCCAATGCCTGCTGAGGGTACCTTCAAGATGCCGAAGTTGAAGTCTACTCTCAAGAAGGGCCATGCGTTGATCCAGCCAGGTAAGTGTGTCGAAGGTGCCCACTTGTCATCAACACTTTTTTATAATGTGGTTGTTTAGATTCCAAGTCATCAACCCGGCCACCAAGTCCTGCTCCCAGCACTCATGTCCCTACGGACGACACAACACAGTCATCCATGAGTGGTCGAACTGCCCCTCAACCTCGTGTGCCATCCAAGCCGTCCCCTTTGCCACAGGAGGACGATATCCGCACCATATATCATCCCGATTCCGGACGCCCGACTGTCATCAAGTCCTTTAGTGACTATGGCCAGGAGGCAATTCCGCCACCTCCATCGTCCAGCTATCATCCTCAACCCTGGCTGCCTTTTCATTCGAAGACCGAATTCGCCTTCGCGGAAATCATTCTCAAAGCAGCAATGCCCCATTCAGCAGTCGACGCGTTGATCAAAGTTGTCCATCAACTTATCCGGGATAGAGAGAACGAGCCTTTTGTGATCGAGAACTCCCAAGAACTGGAGAGAATCTGGGATGAGCTTTCCGAGCCCGTTGTTTCAGAGGTATGTCTATTCAATATTCAACTGGGTGGTTTCGTATATCTATAAATATGCTCTATAGTTCAAACATCAGATCGTCGAAGTGCCCTATAAAAAAAGCATCAAAAAGTTCGATTTCTGGTCACGTTCACTTCTCAACTACTGCCGGTCAGTCATCGAGGATCCTTACCTGGGATCTCTCTGCGAGTTCGATGCTGTCAAGCTGGCAAAGTTTGATGGCAAGAAATGGATAAATTTCATCCATGAGCCTTGGACGGCAGAAAGCATGTGGGAGATTCAGGTAAGAAGGTTGTTTATATCAGACATGTACATCAACCTCATACCCCCAATCAGGATAAACTTAAAGGGAAGGGGAAGCCTCTCCTAATCACCCTTTACATTGACAAGACCCGACTGTCCTCCTTTGGCACTGCTCAAGGCTATCCAATCATAGCTCAGATTAGCAATCTTCCTCATGACGTTCGAAATGGGAAGGGTTTAGGAGCAGCGCAGGTCATTGGATGGCTCCCTATTGTCAGTTTCATATACATCTGGTATGGCAATGTTTGTTAATTATAAGCACAGGTTCAGGAGGATGAGAGTGAAAAAGGGAAGCCTGGATATACAAACTTCAAAAGGGCAGTCTATCATGCATGTGTCAAAGCATTCCTCTCCACTATCGCGGACCATTCATATGAGGGTATAGCCATGCTACTCGCAGGCAAAATTGCTCTCTCTTTTTATCCTCTTATCTATATTTTGGCCTCAGACTATGAAGAACAGTACGTTTACTAGTGTTGTATATGTTGTACTCTCAATCCCATGTGTGTGTTCTAGAGTGATTATGACATTGATCCGTGGAGCTCAAGGAAAATATCCATGCCCTATCTGCCTTGTTCCGAAAGGCCAGCAAATGGACTTTACAGTCATCTTTCCTTCACGTACTGCCAAGGAGTCATATAGGGTATATGAAAAGGCTAAGATGTTGAAAGCTACTGAGAAGGAAGAGCTGTTGAAGTCTGTGGGCCTTCGTGATGTGGAGGTAGGCTTTTCGGCATATGAGCTATATGGCTACTTATTAAGTTTGTCTTCCAGAATGCATTCTGGTCTGTCAATTTTGGTGACCCTCATGCAGCAACTACATTTGATAACCTTCATGCCAATGATGGTGGTACTGGTGGACGACACTTATGGCCTCTTGCAAAACGCCACATTTATAGTTTAGGAAGATCTATGCGACAGCACGTGGATGACCAGTAGGTTATATTGAAAGCCTGTCAGTCTTCAAAATCATTTATTTATCTTGGTCATTTAGGATAGCTGCACTTCCTCCTTGGCGTGGCCTGACCCATTTCAAACAAATTATGTCAGTGCATTTTTCAGATGGTAACAAGTTTCGTGATATTATGAAGGTAAGTGTTTTGTGATCTTAAAGACCATTCATCTTACATCTTGTGGTTAAGATGTTGATATTTGTCAGTCATAATGTTCTTAAAGAGGAGAATGATCCTTGTGGATACCTGTTACTCCGTGCTGTGCGGGCATATCTGGATATGACAATGTTCGAAAACCTGGAGCTCCATACAACTGAGACGCTTGCTCTCTTAGAGCAAGCCATTCTCAGATTTGGAGAGGTCATCAAGGTAAATCGGAGGATGGGAAATGAACAAGATATCATTGCTGATTTATTGATTAAAGGAGTATAGTGATGCACTCAGAGACAATTCAGAAGCACTTCCCGATCTTGATGATGACTGGCAAAGTGAACCAGAGGACGATTGTGATGGCCATGCCAGTGATATCAGCAATGAGGACAGTGCTGACAGTGCTGACGAGGGTGTGAGCACAAACACTCCTCAAAAATCTGGCAAGGATTTCAACTATCCCAAAAACCATGCACATATACATGTAGTTCAGGGTATCAAGGCTAAAGGTGTAATTGGAGGTTATAGCACCCGCCTTTTTGAACGGCTCCATGGCCCACTCAAGACTTCATATCAGCGGCGAACAAACTTCAAGAATGTTGCACCCCAGGTATGTACTTGCATTACTACTTGTAAAGCCATATGCTTATAACTGGATATATTTGCATATTAGATTCTCAAGGCTGAGCGGCATATGTTGGCAGCAATCACTATTCGTGACTGCATGGACCTTATAGGTGGTGTGGATATATCCTTGGGTGATGAAGAACAGTGTGACATTGTGGATGCCAAGAATGTCAAGGATTTTGGTAATGTCTATCTTGGCTCCCCACAGAAAAAATGCACCTTTCGCAGCATCAATGAATCCAAGCACTACGCAAAGGATAGTGCATTCCAGCGGCTGCATATTCGTCTTTCCGACTTGCTAAATGATGTGTTTCAACGACCTGAAAGTCCTGTCACAATCACACAACGATTATCTGTGAAGCCTGATGAAAAAGTAAGTACTACTTCATTTCCAAGAAGAAAATTCAACATTTATAATTGTCAGCTGGTGGAACAACGGTTTATTAAGGCATCCTACGAGTCAACTGTTGACTGGCGTATGCGCACAGACTACCTCCGCTGCAGTCCAATTTTTTTTGGAAAGGAGAGATTCGACTGTGTGATTATCGATAATCATCCGAGGCCTGATACCTTTGCCCGCCTGCTCTTTGTCTTTACCTACACTGTTTCTGCAGGCAGTCCAGGTGTTCAGAAGACCCCCAACGGACATGATTACATCTTTCCTGTTGCCTTAATTCAACCATTTCAGGCAGTTCAACGCCTTAGCAAGAAGGACAAGGATCTTTCACTATACCGACTGCAGGCAAAGCCAAGAGCTGATTCTATCCTTGTTCCTGCACAATCTATCCGTCGAGGGGCATATATTGTTTCAGAGGGGGTAGGAGAAGACACGTCATTGGTTGTGGATGTGGTGGACTCAGATATGTTCCTACGTATTCGCTCATTGTATTCCTCAAGACATTCAGCATAATATTAGGGCACTGCTATTGGCCTATGTGGTGGGCAGAGAATACCCAGTGTTGTGCTGTAGTGGAGATCATTAGTTCTTTGCCTTCATTGCCAAGGGTTTGACAGAGGGCTTGCCAACTTGCATGGACAGGAGGGTTTCTTTGACTGACACCAACGTTGACGCCTTCACAGGGACTTAGCTGCAGTGGTCAGAGTTCCAGCTTTGGTGGTGATCCGTTTAATGGTTGTCATGGCTTTGCTTGCCAGTGCAGACCTAGTCCCCATGCTCTTTGTGGATGCCAACTTCTTGACCAATGTCTGTGCCACTGCAGTCTTCGTTCGAGGAGGATTGGAGACGACCTGGTAATCGTCATTGTCATCGTCAGACTCAGGAAGGCAAGGCTTCTTCTACTTCACTGACATCACTTTCTTCCTTGGCGCTTCATCCTCCTCATCCCACTCGGACTCCATATCTGAAACAGAGGCACCTCGTTTCTGTTTGGACGTGACCTTTGCCATCGTAGAGGTGCTAGCCATGGGCCAACAGGGCTGGAAAGATCGAGGAACTGACATCTGAATCCACCAGCTTTCCTTCTCTTTGAGGAACCAGCAGCTAGCTTCACAGTTCCAGAATGTGCACCTGAATACGGAGCTGCACTTGAAGAGAGGCATAGTTGGAATGCTGTAGAATTCAGGAACAGGTACGGGCTGAAATTAGTTGGTGCCACCTTTTTTCTGGTGTAGGTAGCGGCAGTGGCAGCTTGAGGACGGTTTGCGAGTGGTGGAATGGTGGTGATATACATATGATGTACTCTTTATTTTCGATCTACAAAGGTTAGAAATATGTCTTTACACTTGAGGCACAATTTGGTGAGTCAAAAAAAGCATGCGTTGCCCAGAGGCGAAGTATGCACAAATCCTTGAGGCATGATAGCGAGACGATGACAACGAAAGCAAAACGCATCGAGAAAAATTTCGTGCAAAGAGACAAGGCGTAAGGAGGACAGGACAGTCCTCCGTGCAAATCATGAAGAAGCGTGAACGTATATGGGGCGTGAAGTTGATGAGATGCTCGTTGTTGATGCGTTGTGGAAGAAGATGACTGGCATAGGGCAATAAACATAGCATGAGGACGTAGCACCTCCATGCAAGGTAAAACGACAGCAAGCGGATCTCAGACATGGATTGGCTGCACCGTAGATGCAGGAGTTGCGCGGCTACGAGGGCGAGGCTGATCGATCCTCAGAGATTCGCCAGGACTAGTAGGTCAAGGTCAATGTTATGGTCACACAGAAATGAAAAGGGTACCTACGTCATGATCGTTCCTTGGCTGACATTCTCCTTTCGATCAGTTGAGGATTTTCCTGTGCTGCGTTTCGACCAGCCCAAGGCGGTCTGTTGAGTAGTAGAACCGACACAAGGCCGGGCGTTAGGAGCGAGCCCAAAGGTGTTTTCTCGCTTCGGTTCGATGTCTATGACTAGGGGCGAGAAAGGCTCCAAGGCTTCTAAGGATGGCGCAGCCAACATGATGTTCCGATTGACAGGGATCTGCTGGAGAATAGGTGTACCAATAAAACGGTTGATGTTGACGTTTGTCGTCTGCTGCATCTTCTCTGACGACGACGGCGTGACCTTGGTAATTCGAGCTTGAGGGTACGGTGAAGGTTCCGAGTTCTCAGTATTGAGAACGAGGTTTTTATGCCGACAAGAATCTAATAATAAATGCCGTCCCCTCATCGTGTTTTGTGTCTCTCGTTGACATCCCATCCATCTCCCTGCTCGACCTCATCTACCCATCATGGTGCTTCGAGGATAATATGCTTGATGTCCTACATGCCGATTTCTTCAGTTGGCAAGAGGAAAGGGATAATGGTGATGAGCATGGTGACTTATGTTCTTTTGAGGTCTTCTAAATCTACATCCACTCATTTACTCTATGGCTATAAGGTCTACAATCTATGGTCTACGTCTACGGCTATGGTCTACGAGAACGGCGATACGAGAATGGCGACGCCGACGTTCTAGCTCAACTGGGATATTTTCTTTTCCAGCCAAAGCGAGGTGTTTATCTTGGCTGAGTCGTCGCTTTTCGCGGGAGGGGGAGGGTCATCAGGTGCAGGTGTAGATGATGATGAAGATGATGATGACGACGACGAGGGGTGCTCGAATGGATCAGATGATGGTGGATCAGATGGTGGATCAGATGAGCACAGGTTGAGGTCATCGAGGTCATCAAACGGAGCATTCACGGGATCTACAGGCGACGACGATCGAAGCTTGAATTCCTGTTTGACCTTGATGTTTGCCTTTCGCTGACTTGGAGCCAGCGGCATTTTTCGACGGCCTGGCTTATCCATGCCTGCCTTCTTTCGTGTGATCCCTATCATCTCTCGAGCTGCAAAGCCCGAAGGTAAAGATGGATCGCCTCGGACTACAGATACCCTACAGTGTGTCAAGTAAGTCAATGACCTTGTCAAGGAAGGATAAAAAATGACTCACCACTTGCTTCCACCGGGCCCTTTGATAACCCGCCCATGACCGCAATATTCCAGAGGCCCGATCGCCACGTCGCAGCTGTCCTTTACAAAGTGCTGAAAGAGCATCTTGCGACGTTCTGCCTCTTTGACTTGATAAATTTGCTTCCGAGAAGACAGCGATCTGGAAGTGGGAATCGAAATTCAACTTCAAATACAAGGCGGATGATGAGCAGCTCACGACTTTGAGTTTGATTTCTGCTGCTTACTCTCCTTTGCCTCCGAGTTTGGTGGAAAGCACTTCGTCACTGACCAGACTTGCTTCTTAGGTATTGTCCAGGCATAGGTTGGTCGGTGAGTCCAAGCTTTCCGATCGTCAGTCGGAAGGAGGGTTGCGTAGTGCTGAGGGCGAAGGTATGTCTTAGAATCGAGAAGATCTGGATAAACAATCAGCCAATTAAAATGCTGAACGGAAATTGAAGACATACTCCACTCAGCAAAGACAGCCGTCAGAGGATTCCGGGCAGCCTGGCGATCAGCCTCTCGGAGCACCTTCCATTCGTCTTCACCGAAAATGAGTGATCCTAAATTCAGCTCCTTATCGGTAAAGGCGCATCGGATATACTCAGGCTCAAATGTGTCGTAGAGCGGCACCGAGTCACGATACCACATGTCCTCTTGCTTAGCAAGGGTATCTAGAGTTCGCTAATCATAACATTAATAATAAGACCAATGCCCCAGCAAAAAGTACTCACCGTGTAATCGTCTACTAGTTGAGAAAGCCAATCAGACATACGAACCTTATTCTTTGCATATACATGAAGCCAATCCTTGTATCGCATGCGCTGTTCTTCTGTTGGTGCGAGGATACCATCGATGAGGCAAGGTCGGAGTAATGATCTAAAGCACGGTCATGCTAATGACAACGAAAAGATAGGAGGGTACATGAAAGACATACGGAAGCTTAGTGTGAGACTGGTGAACGAAACTCCAGTATGCTTCACATAGGCGAGCGGTCCGTGAGGGACAGTCAAATACTTCGGCCTCACTCAAGAATGGTGATAGTCCTATTAAAAGACATGGAAAATCAACATACTAAGCTTTGAACTAGAGGAGGAGTGAAGAAAACGCACCACTGTCAAAAAAAAGCTCGGACACAGTGTAAACACCAACCCCACCCCATACCGAGTCCGTGTCACGGACAATTTCCAACGCCAAACCGCTCCGACGGAATCGTGACTTAGGATTTGTGCGCTCACGAATCCAGTCAGCGACGACCTTTAGGAAGGCTTCGTATTCAATATAGACGTCAGGAGGGGCTGGCGGTAGTTCGTCCTTCGATTCTACCCATATGGGCTATTAAATATATTGGAGATTAGCCTGTCTGAATAGATGAGAGCGATAGAATAGACCATCGCACCTGAAAAAGCATGTCTCTGCTGAGAAATGCCAGAACATAGTCTTTGAATTCCAGCGCAAGCGCTACATGGAATCCTCGTGTCTATGGTGAGAGGTAGCAATCAGGAATAAGCAGCCTGACAGGAGAGAAAGACGCCAGGACGTACATTTTTATCCACCTTGCAGACTGAGTCATACCATACTGACTTGCGATAAATTTGGACTGAAGTGTGCGTCAAGTAGGACAGCTAGGGAGGAAAATAAATATTGCATATCATCGGATCAGGGAGAAGTAAACATACCTTCAATTTCAACGGTCCCATGTCCAGAATTATAGCTCGGCTTGTGGTACTAACCCCCTTAAGCTCAAGCGTCTGAATCGATGGTGGGTTGGGTCGCTCGGGTTCCTGAAGCCACATAGACGGCCAAACAGATGTTGGGGTGCTTTTAGTGCCACGTTCAACGGTCGAGGTGGCATCGAGGCGATAGACATGTCCTTCACGGACACCAGGGATTTCGGAACCAGCAGCTTCTTTCTTCGATGCATCTGCCCAAAGAGCGACGAGTCTGAGGCATAATGAGAGCTCTTTGAACCAGTTAAACCACCAGAGAATCAAAAAATAGTGAGCGAGACACTCCCTGTGTTCAGGCATGATGGTGGAAATGATGACAGAAAGCAATAAACGGCGCGCGACGCGGTCTGCGCGTCCATGTCACGTCACATGACAAGCATGCTCCAGCAAAATGCATTGCTTTTATACTTAGGTCATGACTTGTGCCTCAAAATTTTAGCTCAATATACTCAACAGGATATAACCATTCAATTGGACGTTGCGCTTGAGCTTAGAAAGTGGCCCCCGGCCTCTGAGGCAAGGATTCTGGTGGGCGAGCATATATTTGCCAATGTTTGGTATCACCTTCGAGGACTTGGGAACAAGTCTAACTGTCGAAATCGTAGTCACCTAGACTCCCTCCACCATTCACCATCGATGGAAGTAGTGCAGCCGATAGTTTAAGCGGCGTCATGTTGGGCGTGCCAGGTGTTGCCTCGAGGTCGAGGTGGTTGATTAATTGCGCGAGGTCATTGGTCGCAGTGTCAAGTATTGAGAGGACACCTAGTATGTGGACTGATTAGCGTTGTACAAAGAGGATCGGTTAAGGCTCCTTACCCTCATCACCTTCATACAAAGGCTTCGGTCTGCTTCTCCCTAGCATCTGCTCTGACAATGGACAGGGTTGGGCCCTCTTCACTGGTGTTGCGAGTGGCTGTTCCTCCTCCGGCATCTCCTGCTCGTCTTCCTGCAAAATTGAATAATCGTCAGGTGCTCCATGTCCGTCAGACATCGCCGCCTCTATTGTAACCATAGGCGGCTGCGGGCGAGCCTCTGGGGCTGGCGACTCGCTTCTAAAAATGGGGGACACCTCTGATAGCGGGGTCCTCCTCCTGCCCTCTGACGTACGCCGACTCTCCTTCTCCTTTGCTTTCCCCTTCTTCTCCGCTTCGGCGCCCTCCTTGACGCGCTCTTTCTCCTTCTTCCGCCGCTCCCTCTTCCTCAGCTCCTTCACGTTCTCCAGACAGTCCTCATCCCACCGGACACTACTGCCACTCGACGACACCCGTGATCCGCTCATACTCGATGTGGTCGACAGCGGGCGTAAGGACGACGCGGTCGATGTGCTCACGACCGAACCCGCCCTGTCACGAACGTTGCAATGAGGTATGGGAACACATACGGTGCAGTTGCAGTTCTGATGGAAGGGGGCCGTAATTCTGAACAGAGTATTCAAGAAGTGCTTGCATGCTGGCTGAGTGCCTTGGAGGTTGGAAGGCTAAACAGATACATTGAGCGCACATTACCAACAGAAGAGCGAAACGAGCTTACCCTGCAATGCAAGCCATGTCCACTTGCTTTCCACAACAATGGTCGGCGCCTCGTCCTTCAGAACATAATACCTCCTCAACGCGATGATGCCGTTTTCGTCATCCCAGATTGAATGTTCAGGGGAAGCCCCTGTCATGTCAGGCTCCATAATGAAAATTGGTTGACATGTGGTGGGGCTATCCTTCGAGGCAAAAGACTTATTAGGAGAAGGAGAGTTTGGTACCTCTTCCTCTATCGCCTCGCAAGCCAGGGACCGGGAAGCACAGGCGCCATTTGATGCTGCGCCTGTATCTTTTCCACACACCTCCCCGCATGTCTCTCCCGTTTCGCAAACCTCACCGCAGATCCTTCCAAGGCCCGCCGTTTCCTGTACCTCCTCCACACCCATCCTCTTATCAAACAGCAAGCCTCTCAAATCCTCTCTCAAATCCTCCTCTTCCTCACCCAACATCCCTACCCCACCACAAGACCTCCCCACTCAGCTTCCTTCGCACCTACGTGCTCGCTCCGCGCCTGCCTCCCGACAAATCGGACCCACCCCCACGCCGATTCCCAAAAATGTTCACTTTCCCTCAAAAGAACAAGGTGGGCTTGAAACCGTTCGCTTCTACTCTCGTTCCTCCCGCCCCGTCGCCATATCCCTCTCCCTCCCCCAGACAACACCGAAACAGAAACAGAGTCCGAACGGCCCCCTTCCTCCTTCCCCTTCCCCCGCTTCCCCACCGAGAAGCGGCCCACCCCGTTGTCAGGGCACCCTCGCACCAGGACCAAGACCCTCTACGAGCTCAACACCACCGCCTCCTCACTCATCCCTGCACCTGCCCCTCCGCCCTACGCCAACGCCCACCTCGAGTCCCTCACCCTCAACGGCGCTGCCGCGCATGGACAGAATCACCCCCCAATACCTTCCCCTGGTCTCACACTCAAGGGGGCACTCCTGGTGCGCAACCTCGCCTACGAAAAGACCATCGTGCTGTGGTTCAGGCTCGACGACTGGGATACGACCTCGGAAGTGGCGGCACACCATGCTGCGTCGTTACCTGCTCTCCCGCCTGCGCTGTTTACGCCTGGCTCAGGGCTCACTGCATCTGCCGCGGAGAAGGAGCAGAAGACTATGACCATGACTATGACTACGACGACGTCACCGGTGTGGGATAGGTTTGCGTTTACGATCCGTTTGGACAACTACGCTCCGTCTCTGGCCCAACGCACTCTGTGGCTCGTTGCGTGGTACAGTATTCCTCCACCCCACCCGACTGTTACGGCGCCCTCAGCTGTAGGGGGTAAGATTGCTGCGGAGGAGAGTGGAGGGGTGGGTGGAGGGGAGTAGTGGGATAATAATGCGGGGGGGAATTATAAGGTTGTTTTAGTGTGCGTGAGGTGTCGGCAGGTGTGTCTGGAGAGGGAGAGTCTGGGTCCTCGGCTGATGAAGCTAGTGTCGGTGTTGGTGCAGCGAAGAGGAGAACGGCTATCAGCGCACCTTGTAAGCACTGTCTCTATCTTATTACGTTGCACGAGATACTGAGATATCGGGGACTTCTGACTTTTTCGAATTAGCAGCACTCTCTACACCCACATCCTTCCCTACGCCGCCTCCGCCGCCTCCCCCGTCTCAATAAAAGTCACTGCGCCCTCCCCACCCGCGTACGATCCCCACACACAAGTACCTTCACCACCCCACCACGCACATGCCCACCCGTACCATCACACACACACCCCAATGGCAAACGGACACGCCGCGGCCCGCGCCCAATTGACACTCTCCCGCCTCTGCTCGTTGTCACTCAAGAACTACGCAGCACCCGTCATTACACCTACCCATGCAAGGTCGTTGTCTGCGTCTACGACATTGGTGGGTTATCCATCAACCCAAGCACAAGGGCAGGGGTAGGTACTGGGACAGGGACAGGGGTTGTCACCGCCAGGCTCACCCTCCCACTTGCTATCAAGCGACGGCTCGCCGACGTCCCCGCCGTTCGTGACGCCTGTTGATGTTACAGGTTCGGGCGGTGTGGGTGTGGGTGTGGGGATGGAGATGGTGGGTGGATTTACGGCTACAATGGGGATGGGTGCTGGGGGGTATGGAGGTGGGCTTGGACTTGGACTTGGGTTGGGTGGCGGTGCTGGTGCTGGTGCTGGCGGTGCTGGGGCACTGTGGTTGGACGGGGGCGCGGGGTTTGCAGCGAGTACGAGTCTGCCGGGGATGGCGAGTGTGGGGACGTGGCAGTGGCCGGGGTTTGGTGGAGAGGAGAGGCATGTCGGCAATGACCATGACCTCGTGCACGGGCGCGCGCTCTGTTACGGCCGATCGTCGACATAGGGTGAGTTGCATTGGCCAGGACAAGGTTGACATGAGACAAGTCGATGCTGGATTGTGAACCTTCGTCCATCGAAGAGAACCCGTCGGACGCCAAGAGCGGAGGAGTGTCACCTCCCGAGCTCGAGGTACATGTGCTGGATCGGGATCGGGTTGTTGGGGCAGGGCGAGAGAAAACATGAATGTTTTGAACTAGAATCGTTGTCAGTCAGAGTAATGTAAACTTCCATGTTGCTCAAAACTCACGGGAACTCGTCAAGTCCTTGCCGTCCACAATCAGACAACTGTCCTCCAGACTCTGCCGTTCAAGGAGCCCACACTTTGCCTTGATCATCCGTTCACCTCCGAATGTGTATGAGGAGGTCGAAGCGATCGAAGGCTTCTCCACAATCCTTGCTTTGTTAGGAGATTCGCGATACTCTTTGTGCTTGTTGAAGGCCATGTTGGTTTGGATCTCCGAGTGCGTCCTCTTCTCAATTTTGGGACAAGGGGAGGCGTCAATGGACCGACGTCGAACGTGACCCCCACCCAACATCTGAGGCACAGTTGGAAAAAACAAAGAAAAAAAGGCTAGATGGCAATAGACTTACACTGATCATCGTGTCATCTTCTCTCTCATGGGACTGTGGACACTGTTCATGCTGAGCACCAAGAGAGGACGGTACTGAGGTGGCGGCTGCAAACCGCCTCTTGGCGCCTGCGAATCATTGAAACCGAAGACCGAATCAGATGAAACTGAAGACCTGTCGCCAGTTTGCTCAAACAGAGAATCCTCCATCGATGATCGACAGTCATGGTTCATGATCGAACTGTAGTCGAACGAGGATCGATTGCCGAATCGCTCCTCTGCAATACTCTCCGGCGGAGATGCTGAGATCACGGTGAGCGGGACACCACGATCTGCTGCCATGTCGAACATCTTGTTGCCAATACCGGGACGACCAAGTCGCATCGCCGAAAAGTCGCTCATGACCGAGTCTATTGATGAGTCCTGGCAGTGCCTTGCCCACGCTGCGCGCCCACCATTAGTTCCATGCATTGCATATGACGAAGTGACAGACTACTCTTCGTGTTTGTTGAAGGCCATGTTGGTTTGGATCTCTGAGTGCTTCCTCTTCTCAATTCTGGGACAAGGAGAGGCGTCGATGGACCAACATCGAACGTAACCCCCACTCAACATCCATAGCATTCAGTTGAAAAAAGAAACGGTTGAAGAGGAATAAACTCACACTGATCATTGTGTCAAAGACGTCAATGGCACAATCACCACCTTGCACATTGGGCGCATGCATCCCTCCGCACCTACAGCCAAGACGAAAATTATGCCACCAGCTATGTGCCAGTTTGCAATGCACTGCCCACTAGTAGCTCATACAAACCTATCCTTATTTTACAACGATTATGAATAACATCCTTCGACTGCGAGGCATGCAGATGGCTGTCGAAATTGGTAAGTCTAGCCCAGCTGCATCTTGTCACTTGCAGGACTGAGCTGACTGCGCTTTCCAGTGGCATACCAAATTAAGTGGGGCATCCGTCTAATTGGCTTTCATTAACGAAGGCTGGATAGAAGTTGACATTCTGGGTAACTTCTTTATCCACGCGGTGTCTCCATTGACTGATATATGTGCTGCCAGGAGGATATACGCCGCTCGCATACCTTTCTCCCATCTATATAGTCTCACCCCATCCCTTCTGACATTACTCCATGCCTAGAAAAGGTCTTGTACGCCCGCCTTCACCTTCCGAAGATGAAGAAAGCAATAGCTATGACATTGAAATAGACGATGACTTCCTAGCAATGCGAAGATCTACAACCGAATTTCTATCTGATGACGATGATGACACCGATTTTGAGGATGATGATGACTTTAGATTTTCTGCAGAGGTGGTACAGCCAGTACAAACACCTCCACGACGTGCAAGGGCCCCGACTTCATACACACCACAGCGAAACCAAAATGCTCGAAGATCCTCAGTTCATCCCACCAGACTCACTCCACGGTTGCGCACTGCAAGGGCTCCAGTCTCACCTATGGTGAACAAGGGTGTGCAGGAAATTCGCCGCCTTCGAAGAGTAAGAGTGTTTCTTGTTGCTCGGATGTACAATATTGATTTCGAACTGCAGCTGCTAGAAAAAACGCAACTTGAGCTCTCCGCCAAGATCGCCGAAGTCAACCACCTTCAAGCCCGTGTCAAGCAGTATGAAGTTGAACGTGAAAACCAGGCCCACATCGCATCTCTTTACCCAGCCACGATGGCGCCTATCCCCTCCGGTCCTACACGTTCCAAAAAGGGCAAGTCGAAGGCTACCACGAATGATCCTCAGCCACTGGCACTCCATGGTGCAGACCGTGTTCTAAGCACTCAACTAGAGGTTGCTGGGACACATGTGCAGAAATTCGTCGTTCTGTACTATCCTTTTAAACCCCCTGCTAATTGGGATATGCCTACGTTGTTTGCGAAACAGAGACCAGGTGAACGGGCACTACTTCCAAATGTCCGCTTTGCTTCGAAGGCACCTCAACCACAGACAGCACAAAACGCATACCTGGAGTCGCTATATATGGCATTGGAGGATGCTAGGGTTGACAAAGTAATTCAACATAGTGCGTTTGTCAAAATTGTACGCTTTTGCTCCTAGGGAGGTATCTGCTGTCTGACAAATTCTCAATTCCAGCACCACACACATTCGAACCAAATGCGCGCACAGCTGATCCACAAACTACGCAAAGCTGCTGTTTATGTTTTCGATGGTGTGAAGGCAGACATGTTCGAGGCATCTGCTGATCGTGCCGATGTGGAGGTCCTGCGTAAACTTCTCAATTTCGAAGGCAAACCCAATTATGTTAGTAAATTTCCACCAATCCTTTATCCCCCCGAGATACGGAAACTGGGAACCACTGCCAACAATACGAAAAAACTCTTTCAATCCCCAGAGATATTTGCCGTTAGTGTGATCGTCCTTACTGTAAAATAAATATCGCTTACTTCAAATCTTTGTATTAGCTGATAAATCGAGTTCTTTTTGGACTATCACAACGTGGACGTCCAACTATAGGGCAGATGTGGGGTATCAGGACGATCGATGACATTCCTGTCAGCGCAATCGCTGTCTTTGCATGCTTGGTGCGTTTCTTTTTACTGACGATTTCTTATACTTGCTGAGTCCCTTTATACAGACTATTTTCATCATCTCTCCTGAACGCATATTCAAAGAGACGGTCAAGAAAGGTGAACCCAGTGCAACAAATGTCACAAACTGGGTCGCATACCTAGATCGGCTTGAGCGAAACCTACTGGTTATAGGCGATAAATATAAAAAGGAGTTCGAACGAATGAATGCCATGATGGAAAGAATCGTCTTTGGTGTTACTTTTGACAAGGCTTCAGGCGACACCAGTAGCAACAGTGGTATAGCATCAGACGAGGAGAGTGAAGCTGAAGATGAAGGCAGGCAGGGGAAGGCGACTTTGACATTCCACGACATTCACCCGACCTCCTCCTCAACCAACAACCACCCCTCCCTGATACCTTGACTAAACAGCTCCAGCTTCAGTTGGATGAAGAATCCGAGCTGTCGTCTCTCGAGCCTGAGGAGGAATTGGTAGTCGAACCCTTGCCGGTCATAACAAGCAAGCGCCAACAGAAAGCAAAATCCACAGCCCCTATGCATACAGCAGCTACTCCAGTAGCCACAATTGTGACCCAATTCGACCACCTTACCATCCAAACTGAATCGTCTACGAAATCGAAATTGACGAGGTCGAGGTCCTCGAAGCCTAAAGCGAGCGCACCACCGGCCACAGGACAATCAACAGATCAGCCCACGTCATCACCCCTCCAGACTGCTCTTACAGTGGAGCATCCTGTAGAGCAGGCAAAGACACGCCGGTCAGGGGCTGTGGTGTCCCAGAACACAACTAATGAGCCGACCAGGACAACAAGATCAACGGCCTCAAGCTTGACTAGATCAGCTGAGCCTGTGGTGGATAGTACTACACAACTAGGGAAGAAGACTCGACCAAAAAAGACTGTTGCTAAATCATCGCCAATCGAGACAAACCCAGTCGCACCGGTGTCCAAGCACAAAGCTGTATCACTACCTATTGGCATTGCAACATCCTCAGAAGACATGATCCCTCCACAGCATGACGTGGAACAGTCTGCTAAGGCTATCGCAGGACCTGATCATGCCATGGCAGAGTCGTCAGGAGGAACAGCATTGAAATCTTCAACCTCGAAGAAGGGGAAGGGAAAGAAGGTGACTTTTGCAGCATGAGGAGATGCTTCGTGATACCCATTTGACTTCCTATTCATCCATGCATCTAGTCCTATAGCTTTACTCTGACTGTTTATTCATTGAACAATATCTACACAACCCATATTGTTATCAACCTGCAATCAAGCAACAATCATCAGATTTAGATTAAAATCCGATTACAATTGATTGGAAAGGCACGTGCTGTCGTGGGTATTATAATTGCTTATTATTGACACTTAGTTTATGCGACATATTCTACTGTAATCTGCATGCCGCACACCATTAGAATGCCTCAAATCTGCTCGGTACTAGCAGAGTATGGGTTACGAAGTCTAGATATTGGTATGGGTTATGGGATTTTACAGAGTTATGGGTTTTCCCTGGTAACAGAGTTGGTGGACGCCGAAAACCATGAGTTTTTACAGGTTATGGGTTATTACAGATATGGGTTAGGACAGAGTCGACTGTATCGATCGGCAGATCGGAGCTCAGGCTAATTCGCCTGTCTCTTTTGGATTGTCGCCGCCCTCAGGCTGAACTTGGCAAGAGATTGGAGTTGTGTACGCTTTTTCGTGATGGGGGTTACGAATATGAACACGGCTGTAATCAATGATCGCGAGATCGCTTTGTTCAAGACGAAGCTCCGCTGATTCTAAGTAGACTGCTATCATTGTGGCTTCAACTCAAAAACTGGACCTCTCAACAAGCCTCCCCCGTCAAGCAGACTACATTGGATGCACTAGCTGAATGTTACGCTACGCCCCGCTTCTCCGACGCGTCAGTCAACGAACAAAGATGCCACACGGACCAGCTGTTTTTAAGGCCAATTTGAAGTTTTCAAATGTTGACGTCACCAACATTTTTACGAAAATTCCTTCTTGCCTTCCGCCAAGTCTCGCTGCGGGTCTTTCGAGCATCATGCATGTCGTTACCCTTCTCTTTTAACACGTCAGCTTCTCGTGCATTTTTTTTTGCGCGGCTGTTTGAGGAGTGTGTATATTTTTGTTATCTTGGTCGTGGACTTGCTAATAATCGCCTCGTTCGCGATCAGTCTCATGTCCCCTGCTCCACCTGACAAGGTTAAGCGACATGGCGAGAAGCATCCTGAAAAACGCCCTGGGAATATTTTCTTCACTCCAGGTACAAAAACACCTCGGAGGGTTCAATGGCTCGACAAGGAGACGACTGCAAGCTCACACAGTCTTGACGAACAAGGTCTTGATGTGCGTTGCCTTGATATGATGATTTTGAATATGTTTCTGACTGGATCTTACTAGCCTGAAGCCTTTGAAAGGCTCAGGCAGGCTCTAGAACAGCATCGAGCAACGACCATAAGCAGGGTACACCACTATCCTCCTTATCACGAAGGTTCGCTCAGCATGGAGAGCCCCGGTGCACCTCAAAGTCAAATACCCAGTGGGCCTCCGACGGCGGTCCCTTCAGAAAGTCCCTCGCCGACGAAGTCGCCCCGTCACTACGTTCCAGGAAACTTTATCGACGCGTCGGAACGGGAAGGACTGCCTGGAATGCCGGACCCGCACGGCCATGCACAACGACAAGCCGAGAAAGTGGTACGTGCCCACACGCGGAAACGACTCTTTGATTTCGGTTCGAAATCGGCTATAAAGAGGTTCGGGACGAAGAAGACGCGCATGCAACGCGATCAAGCACCCAAGGAAGGCTACGCGAGCAGAGACATAGAACGCGAGGCAGATGCGGAGACTCCCCAGGTCGATGGCAAAGGCGTCCCGTCAGCCCTTTTGCCATTATACAGCGGGGAAACGAATCCATCGTCAAGCGTCTCGACCCCTGCATTATCCTTGTTGGATGATTCGTATGAAAGACCTTGGACGCGGGCAGAAGAAGGCAATCACCGCCGACCTGCTCCACCTTCACGGCAGCCAAGCTTTAGTCTGAAGGAACCGAAATTAGGGCAGTTCACTCCGTCAGCTCTCTTGTCCCGTCGCCAAAATGCGAGGACGCGAAGTGGAGCCGGTGTCTTCGGGCCACTTATCACTAGCACAGGCAACCTCACTGGCTTCGCCGCTCCCGCATCCAGCCGACTGCAACCGGATTACAAACGGCCTGGTTACCGTCTCTCCAGGTTGGCAGTTCCCCAGAACTTGCTCTTGGAGAATGCAGATCTGACATCCCTGTGCTAGATATTCGTTCGAGGGCAGGGCAGAAACGCTTAGCCTACCCCGTAAACCTCTCAGTCGCTCACAGAGCATGTGTGATGATATACGCTTGCTGCCGCTGTCGGCGCCCCCAACTCCACGCGGCCGAGAAGCTCCGCCCTCGCCCATTGGCACAGACCCAGGGCCTCTCAGGACAACGAAATGGCCAAGCATGCTAAGTATTCCCTCGATTCGAAGTTTTGGAGGGCGCAGCGCGGTGAGCACGCCTGCCGTGAGTGTGTCACCGACGAAGGAGGGTGAGGACTATTTCGACTACAAACCTCGACCTGTAGAAGAAAAGAGGCGAAAGGAGAAAAAGCAGAAGCGGAAGAAGGCTCAAATTTTTGTGCATAAGCTCTCATTGCTTTCCGGTCGCGTTCTGAACCAACGCAACTATGCATATAGATCACTCGCCACGTCGCCAGAATTATCGAGCGGCAGGAGTTCATTTTGAAGTTTGCTCGGGCTATAATGATGTTTGGCGGCCCTTCCCACCGTATACAAGCCCAGCTCAAGGCCACCGCCCGCGTATTGGACATCGAGCTGAGCTGCTTGTATTTTCCCGATGTACTCCTGATCAGCTTCGACGATGTCGCCACCAGCACGAGCAACGTCAAATTCATCAGACAAGAAAGCTCGCTCGACATAGCGAAATTAACAGACGCATACGGAGTCTATTGGAAGGTAGGTTACTAGTTCACTTGCTTAGTGGCACTCACCGTCCTTCCATTGTTATATAGGTCATCCATGACAAACTTTACGTGACGGAAGCATGTGCAGATTTAGATGGCATCATGAGCCGTCCCCAACTATACAATTGGTGGCAAATCATCATCTTTGGCGGCTTGTGTTCAAGCACCATCTGTACAGTCAGCTTTGGCGGAAGCTTCATTGACTCCTTGATCGTGTTTCCTCTCGGCGCACTTCTCGTTGTGATCCAGCTGTTGAGTGTGCGGAACGAGCTATATTCCAATGTATTCGAGTGCGTGACCTGTTTCACCAGATCTTTCTTGGTGTGTTGACTATGTGCGTCTCTTAGGGTGACAGTCGCGACTCTATTTAGCTTCCTCTCTGCTGCACTTGCCGCCTCGCGCCATTTTTGCTACTCTGCAGTCGCGTCGAGCTCTGTGGTCCTCATCCTTCCTGTCAACCACCCACTTCCTTTGATGTCCGCACCATGTGTTGACGTCGTCTCTTCATACAGGGCTTCATTGTCCTAAACGGCGCTCTGGAACTCATGTCGCGTAACATCGTCGCTGGCTCTGTCCGCCTGTGCTACGCCGTGGTGTACGCACTTTTCCTCGGGTTCGGGCTGGCCATGGGTGCGAAGGCATTCGAAGTGCTGACGGGGACGCGGGTCATAGGATCATCTGATGTCACCTGCACGCTCAGCCATAATGCAGATGGCCCATGGTACCAGCGGACGCCGTCCGAGTTTTGGGGTGCGTTCGACTTCCTTTCCTCTCTCAACCTGTCTCCGATTGTATTCCCCATTAGCGTTCTTGACGGTGCCAATGTTTTCCCTCTTTTTGAGTTTGAGGAATCAAACACCATACTATCGGTTGGAATTGGTGAGAGTTACCCGAGACCGCACATCCAGTCCTAATGCTGATTCGCCGATGCAGTTCTTACTCGTCGCGATCGCCTGTATTGGTTGGGTGACCAACTACTTTACGGGGACGAAATTTGTCGGACAAAGCGATATCAACGCCGGTGTAGGGTACGTCCTGGACCCAGTCGTTTGAACTGGGATCAATTTCCATACTCACAACCATTACAGAGCCTTCGCAGTTGGTATCGTTTCCAATTTATACGCCCGTCTTTTCAGAGGCAACGCATTTGTCATCATGGTCAGTGTTTCCAGAGAAATCGTGAAGCCCCATTACGTGTTCTAATGAGTGCGGACCTACTGTAGATCACAGGCATTCTCTTTCAAGTTCCCTCCGGCCTCGGCAGTGGTGGTTTGCTCAACTTTGTCTCTCTTCAAACTCAAGGAAATACATCATCCTATATAACTGGGTTCCAGTCGGCCCTGAAGCTCATCTCCGTCGCCCTTGGTCTCACTGTTGGTTTGGGCATCTCGCTTGTCGTGATGCATCCCATCCAAAGCAGAAAACGGGCAGGCGGGGTCTTCAGCCTTTGATATCTGAAACTTCTTTAATCTCGTCATACGCCACGCCGCCAACTTGGACTCATCCTAGACTTCAACCCATACTCTTCTAGATCCATCAACATCATCAGAGTATATACTCACGCACACGCCTCTACATTCCTTTCTCTATAGCAAGTAAGATTATACGCATCTCTCACATTCCCCACATAAATCTCGAATGTATCTACTAAAGCTAGATTAGGAACATCTATTAGGAATACCGATTGAGTCACACTCAACGTTGCCAAAGAAAGGCCTGCGTTACTGCTAGAATTTATGTCTGCTATAGACGTCATTGTGATGCAGATGAGTGGCTGAGTTTTTCCGCTCATCTACGGTAAAGTTGTCGATATTACCAGGGAGTGTTGGTGCACGAGCTGCTGGCAGGTAAAGGTGTGGTGTCGCCCGTCCGAGGGAGGACAACAGCGGCTCTCCGCCAGCGAAGATGTTTTATTCCTGAGCCAGTTAGGTCAGGCTGCATCAATACCGGGCTCGTTAACTCAGAGTCGTGGGGTGGAAGACGCGGGGTAGTAGCGATGCATCAGCAGATGAATCTGTAGAGCTCGTATAAGTGTCTTTAGGTGACCGAACGTAGGGAGAGGCGACGTCGATGTTTTCAGAAACGCCTTACTATTCCAGACGTTCCACATGTTGTCTGGCCCCGGTGGCGAGTGAGGGAGAGAACGTAAAAGTGCACGTAACGCCATACAAAGACGCTGAACGCGGTTAGCCGTGGCTCTGACACGACTGTTAGACTCAAGAGAGGAGGAGCTTGCTAGAACAAGGGACAGGTGTATGTGTATGGGCGATCAGACCGAGGATGAGGCTAAAAGTCAAAAATTGGGCAGTGGTGACTGGTGGCAGTGCGCGCATGACCCACCACGCAATCAGAGTCACGTTGCCAACCAGCCTCTTCCTCAATCTTTCCACCTTGGTACCTCGTCCATGGCGGGCTTCTTGTCCTCCTTCTTCCTTTGGTTTGCTGGGTACGCGGCTCTTTTCGTCACCGCATCGACGTGTTCTGAGCCGATCGTTGGCTAGGCTTTTCTTCTCCAAGTCCGCTGAGATAGCCGTGGTCGGTCTCCAAGTGGGCGTCTTTTCTATAACATACTCCACTCCTTTTTGAAAATGCCCAAGGCCTCAGGGAAGACCTCCTTTGTGAATTTAATAACCTCCGGCCAAGTGAGCTTGCGTTTTCGTTCACGAGCAAAGCCTTGGTAAATCATTCTTGACATGCATTCCAGTGGAGTGAAGATGTCGTGCCGACCGTGGCATTCAACTTCCGTAAAATCAGAAAGGGAAACGTGACGTTGAAGATTTGGGATGTTGCTGGTGCTTCCCCTACCTGTACATCTTTTCAGGGCCCCGTGGTGACGCCACGGACTTTCTCCAGGTCAACCAAAATTCCGTTCCATGTGGGAGCGTTATTGCAACGGCGTGGACGCGATAGTGTGCGTCCCCTTCCTATGCAAAAATTTTACCCGTTGTGATATGTATCCAGCTTCGTTGTGGATTCTATAGATGTGCGTCAACCTGCTGCCAGTGCTACCTGCACGCCGAATCTGACTTCCTCATGTAGACTGAGAAATTCAACACTGCGCGTTTCGAACTACACCAACTCCTTTCGCAGTCGAGTCTCACTGGAGTGCCCCTTCTGGTGGTGTGTTCCTGCCTGAGACTTATTCACGTCGAACTGCTAAATAGCAGCGTTATAGCTAGGCAACAAGAATGATATTGATGGGCATGCCCCCGTAAAAGATATCATTACTGCATTGTGCGTCTACCAGGATTTATATTGACGCTACACCTAGTCAACACCGTACATACTCTCCAGGGAACTCGATAAAATCAGAGATAGGCCAGTATCGGTGCGTCCTCAGTCTAATTGCTCATGCATCTTGACTATTAACTTATCCCGCTCAGTGTTACTCTGTGAGTACACAGAAACAAAACGTCTAGCCTGACCCTGACGAATATTTTCTAGTGCTCGATGAAAAGCCAGCACAATCTGTACGTCTTCCAGGCTACCATTTCGATTGCATTTCTTACATCGCTACAGAGACATTGTCATGCAGTGGTTAACTCAACGCAGTCATTGATCTGTCTGCCTCCGTGTCTTTGATGCAGTGTATTTTATATCTTATCTCACCTCTGGAGTCATCTTATAGTTAGTTAGTTACCCTGCAGCTGTACATCATTTCGTCTGGTATACATATATTCCCTCCTCTAAAAAACCCATACCTGATGTGCTGTGTATACGTACATTAATTCGTGATCTGGGCGTAGCAGACAAAAACAATTTCCGCTGAAGCCATCCCGAGCGAGGCGTGGACAGCGAGTATGAAATAATGTCATCTCCGCTTTGCCATTTGTACTGTCAGGTTGTCGATATACATCTGTAAAGTCTCGTTGCCAGAAGTCAGCTTATCAACCTCCTTCTGCACTGATTGCACCCGAGCCAGCAGGGCTATTGAACACAGAAGACTACGGTCAGCTTCGTCATACAGCGAGCACAAAAAATTACAGACTGCGAAGATCCTCCTGCGAGGCTGCAATATCTCTATGAATTTCGATGAGGATATGGTATGATTGGTATTCAAAGAATGGGACACACTGGAGTACTTTCTCCTTCATGATAGCGTCACGGACAGGGTCACTGGCGGCCGGTGGCGAGACCGCGCCCCACGCAGGAGGTTCGTCGATGGTGTAGCCTGAGAAGGACATACAGAGCTTCGAGCCGCCCGTGGTAGTAGTCGTAAAGTAAATGAAGTTTGTTGATTATCAAACGCGGACTTCTAAAAGCACTGACGCGTCGCGCCTGCTCTGCACACCCGTCTCCACCACGCTCCCAGCAATCGTCGACGATGGCCGAAACACTTCTCGCATTCAAAGCAGGCAGGGCATTTCGTCGTCCAGGCACTAATTTTGTGGACCCTCGCCCCGAGAAGGGCGCCATCGTCCTCACTAACGGCGAAGACGGACTTTTACATTTTACTTGGAAGAACAGGACGACGGGTGACGTCCAAGAGGTAGGTTACTTCAATTCCATGGGTCCCCGGATTTGAACCAGAGTTCTGATGCGGTGGGAGTGTAGGATCTCATCTTGTTCCCATCGGATGCGTCGTTTGTGAAGGTGCCACAGGCAACCGGAGGCAGAGTCTATGTTCTCAAGTTCTCGTCGTCAGATCAAAGACATTTCGTGAGTACATTTGACAACTCCCTCAGCGTAGCGTAGTCTAGACTGAAGTGAACGTCTTGCAGTTCTGGATGCAGGTAACCAGATCTGGTCAAGATTTGTATGGCTCCAAGTTCTCAACGCAGTTGCTCTTTCACTAGGATGAATCCTTCGCTCGCGACGAAGAGTTCGTGAATAACGTGAACGGCCTCTTGGAGGACCCTGAGTATACGCTTCAATGGGGGACCACCTCAATCATAGCTGCCCAGCCTCAAGCATCGACGTCCGCGCAGCCCTCCACGTATGTCCATCGTTCGCCCGTCATCTACAACCACCGACAAACCACACCCACAGATCGGCCCAGCCCACTTCGGATGCTGCAAACTTCCAGGCCACCCCAGAACAACTTGCTCAGCTACAGGCCCTCCTCCGGTCGGCTGGCGCAGGCGGCGCACCGGCCCCTCCAGGTTTGTACTGCCGTTTATACCATGAAGGCAAGGACTCCCGTTAATGTTTGTCTTCCTCTCCGCCAGAACTGTCCCTGACGGACATCCTCACCCCTGCGAACCTCACGCCGCTCTTCACAAGCCACCCCGAGCTCATTCCGACACTCTTCCCCCACCTCCCACCAGACTTACCGATACCACCGTCCGCCGAGGTGCTCAACCGTATCATCAAGTGCGTTATCATGCCTTCCTATCCGCTTGATAATGAATGAGAGACTGATCCTTCTTACCCCTCCCTGTCTTTGTCTAGCTCGCCGCAGTTCCGGTCTGCCGTCACAAGCCTTGACCAGGCGCTGAGGACGGGCATGCTTGGCGGTTTGGTGCGAGGACTAGGGCTCCCTGACGAAGCAGGGACCGGGATTCTGCCATTTCTGAATGCGATACAGGAGCAGGTGAATAGAGAGACTAGGGGAGATAGCATGGAAACCGATTAAGTATTCCACTATTGTTGGCGCTTGCTCGCGATATCGAATGTCTAGATGCTGTCGTTCAGCTGATTTAAGGGTTACTTCCTTTATTCCGAGACGTTGTAAAGCTCGACGAACAAGATTTGAGTCAGAAGTTCATCGTTCAGGCCTTACGAGCCAAGGAGAATATTTCAAGAGGATGATTGACGTCTTCTAATGTCTTGGCGCTACCGACTATTCTGCCCATATCCTTTAGCTGCTCAGCGTCGGAATATGCGCTAAATACGCTTATCATCAAACTTAAGGCCTAAACGGCTTCACACTTGCCTGTCCCGAACTTCGGGACCGCTGCGGGTTACTGTCCTAACCTATCCTATCCGAGAATCTCGTACCCGCAGTCCTTCCGTACATATTCCTCGCATCTTTGCACAGCTGCCTCTTCTGCGTTTTCAGCCGCGCACGGCATTCCCGCGTCCTCATCGTTGACGTCATCCCTACCTTCAAAGACATACCCAGCATATCACCTCATCTCCCCAAAGACGACCTGAATCTCGAAGACCTCAATGGGCACGTCGACAAAACCTCCAACCCGTACAACACGATCATCATCTCTGCCTGCAGTATATTCAAGTCTGAGCCGGGAGGCAAGGCCAAGCCCCTTGGGCACTGCGTTCAGGCTTACCTGCGCTGCCCGGCAATCATAACGGCGTCCTTGATGAATGTCCCAAACTTAACGCTGAAGGGTTTGCTTGGGCGGTTTGTTCGCGTCCCGCTGCGGTGCGCCCAGTCAACTCAATATTCAGGCAGTTGAGATAGATTGATGAGCGGTTATTAAGAATCTGTTTTGGACGTGGAGGAGCTACGTCCACGACGCCACAGTGACTAGAGTTGTTGTTCTGGGAGACATAGAACCACTGCCGAGAGAATAATACTACAGGAGTTATCCTTATCCCAACCCTTCAAGAGTCTTCACCGTTTATTGCTGCTATGCCTAAGCAACTGAAAGCGATAGATGATACAGTAGTGTTGGTGGGTCCCGCCTTAAGTTTGCTCCTCTGATTGCTCAGTGCCGGATTAGAGACACTGTAGGGTCTTGGGATCCTTCTCAAGACAGAACGAAGTCTCAACTGAGCAGGAAAGCTCCGGTCCGATGCGTGGCTGTATTTTTCCCTTCCTTCTCCGAGCAACACAAAGTTCGGCTGCCTTGAATAGGTTATTTTTAGGTCTACTTTAAACCCATTCGCGGAGTCACCTTCCCCCCCCCCCCCCCCGGAGAGAAGGTTTGTACTAAAATGACCATCTAGTATTCGCCCTCCTGGCTCCGGCGCAGCGCAACTTGTGTGACGGAGAAACGCTCGCAGCATGGGCTCGTGTTTTCTCCGACCACCACGCGTCCAAAGATCAAGATGCTTTTTTTATTTAAAACGGGGTACTGATCCTGTCACTTAACGTGGAGGATAAGTCGCTGCCATCGTGTTTCCGGCTGTCATCGCAAGGCCGTATTGCTCTTCACATAGCGCTAGTTCGTCCAGTGCTAGTCAGTAAGTGATAGCGAATCACCTCATGCTCGCAGCCTTCCATGGAATTCGGTCAGCACTGCGTCGGAATTTCGGCCGTGAAGCTTGCAATTGGAGTTAGGAGATCGCGTCAGGTCGAAATGCGGTCGTCGCCGGTGCAAGATTGGAACCATGCGATGCAGTATCAGTGAGAGTCCCCCAGACATTCTCTCCTCTTACATATCCATTGACGTCTGTAATTTCCAGCCGAAATAGCTCTTCTACACGAGGCGTATGTGGGCAGGTGAACCATCGCTCGACCCACCGCCCCTCCAGAAAGCTCCACATTTCCTGGTTCCTTTTGTCATTTCGGCCTTCGCCTCTTGTAGAACGTAACAGATTAGGAGCTCTAGGTGCCTTGAACGACAGCATCTCAGGAGGAGCCTGAGCCTATATCCTGCCAGCGTGCTTGGCCTTCTCTAGTCAGGGGTTTCAGGAACTAGCCACGAGACTGGATTGGGCGATACGATAACTCCACCGAGGAAATGCCATAGCTCGGGAGTTGCCCACCTTGTACTCTTGGTCTGTAACATGCCAACAAAATATTTAAGTGTCCTAAGTTTCGTTTTGTCGTCGCCCAGAGTCATACTTGTGTTGCCGCTTTAGAAGGACCATTGGTGCTGTTCGATCTAACGACGAATCTTGTTACTTCAGGACAAAATCCGGATCAGACTAGTCATTTAGGACGTTGCTGAATGATCCCGAAAGTGTACAGCGAAACGAGGCAATGAAATTATATGTGAGACGCGTTCTCCAACGGCGCAAGCTTCCGCAGCTTAAGAGCTCCAGAAAGATCTCCCTGTCGATCCTTAGACGAGCCAGCTTGGTTGAAGCCCCTTGTTCTTTGGTCGACTCGCGACAACCCTGATTCTTCTCAACGCAAAGGGGGGACAGCGACGGCAAGGCACAACTTCCGAACTTCCTGTAGCACTGGCATGGCAGAAGCAAAAGGAATAACGCGTCAAGCCTTCATCACACAGGGACGCCACAGAACGGCAGCATTGCGATGTCAAGCAATAGGTACGTCTGTCCATCCGATACATGAGGCGATCGCCCTACCATAGTCGTAGTTTTTCGCTCATCGATGCACCCTTCGGTCGAATTCTGTAGGACGCGATGGCAACGTGTCAATGAAAGAGAACACAGCGAGTAGCGTGGAAGCAGGGGTCGCAACGAGAAAGCGTGGCCTTGGGATCTTGCCAGTTGCTTCAAGGGGAATCGCCGATTGCCCCATGCACGATGAATTGTGGCAGGAAGGGTTCAAGTTGTATCGATGAGCCAGGTCTCTGTTTGCTGGTCATATGACGGAGGAGAATCTCCAGCATCGTGTACCTGCTTTCCGGCACGAGGCTGCATGCAGCAGTATGTTGTTGACAAGTCCTGATCAGATCCAACGCACACTACGGCAATCGTGGCCGGAATGGACTACACGCGCCTCCCTCGGAAGCATCGCGGGTATCTGCAGACATGCAGTAATTATCGCGCTTTCTGCATACGACATGATTATACAAACATAGAAGATCATACCAACCCTAACGCTTGGACAGCCGTTAGTCGATAATTTCTTCGGCATCGCTGTTCTCCGCGGCGCGCCTAGCGCGCCGATCGTAGGCCTTCACCCGCTTCTCCAATTCTTTGTTAGGCTGTAGGTCAGTTCGAGTAAACCTTTTTGTACATCCAGCCGCTGGACATTTGATAGGATCATGCCCTTTAAAGCTTTGCATGATTGCATCGCGAGAAAAGGAGTGTTTGCAGACTTGGCTGGAGGGTTCAACATGAGCTCGAGACAGCGATCGGCAATGGAAGAAGTAGACTTACGATGTAACCGGGTTGACGAGAAGCGTGAGGGTGATCGGACAGTTGTAGTTTTGGCTTACCCCGCCCATCTCGAGATCATCGTCATCATCGCTATCATCTCCATCCTCTGCAAACGCGTAAAATTCAAACATTCGTGTGAGAAAAATAGGTCACACCTTTCGGGATAAAGTCGGTAATGGGGGGCATTGCTTTGTCCGGATGTTGTGCTTCCTAGAGGTAAATAAAGGGTCAAGGGTAGTGGCGGAAATTCAACACATTTCTGCGTACATATATGCCATTTCTGAAGGCCGCGTATTCCTCGCTTTTCGCATATTTCTGACGTGTCGTTTTCTTCGCGTATTCGTTTTTCCGTTTTTCCACCCCATCATTATATTGCTCGACGGCATTGTCCTAAATTGCGAATCGTAAATTGCTCTTGTTTCGTCCATTAGGCGTGTTGCACACCACTTCATCTCCTTGCCCGACCTTTTGGGCAAGCTCTTCAAGCACCTTTTCATGTGCCTGCATTTCAGCACTAATATCAATGAGGCCCCTCATGATCTGATCTAGCTCAGCCAATCCCTGAAATGTAACATAAGTCGAGTCATGAATGAAAGGAGAACGTTCAACACACATCGTCGATATCATTTCCCTCACCAGCTTCTGCTAAAACGACCGCGACGTCTCCCACGACATTCCAATTCGGCCGCACTTGCTTGTCAAACATGTTCCAATCCCGCGAAATCCCTTGTAGTTTTGTCACGTCTGCTCGTCTCAAAGGCTGGTCGCGAAAATTGTCAATGTCTATTCTTTCATCATCGTCATCGTCATATCCATCGCCACCTTCCTGCTCGTCGCGTATTGACTCCTGTTTTTTCCGAACCACCTTTTTCTCTTTTTTCACGCCGTTTGCCTGTCGCCGTGATTGTAGTTGGTCGTCATCTTCAACCTGTTCCGCAGCCTTGGAACAAGATGGCCCATCTTCTTCAATATCTGAAGAGGCTTGACGTTTGTTAGACTTTCGGCGCGAAAAGTTAGCAACTGGCATCAGGAGTCACGATAGTTTGAGGACAAGCTTGGTGAGGTTGGTCTTCAGCCACAGGCGCGATCTTTGTTTGGCTACATCATCATCACGTGAGCCAGCCATTTCCAAGGTTCCCTGAACTTGAACACATCCAGACGTCTGATGTTCTCTGCACTCCGGGCTTGTGCTCGAATATCTTTGTGGGCGCCGACACTCAATCGTAATGCTCTCTCAACTCCCGTAAATTCCCCCTTTCAATTTCGCCCATTTCACCCGACACCTTCCCCATGGGTCACTATGAACCAAGCAATGAAGCGGAAAAAACCGCAGAAGATTCTCAAGTCCAAATCCCCACTCCTTAACAAATCTCCCCAACGAAAGGGTGTATGCTCGCACATTTTCATCGCCACCCCCAAGAAGCCAAACTCTGCCAAACGGAAAGTCGCTCGTGTGAAGTTGACAACAGGCAAGACGCTTCAGGCGTACATTCAGGGAGAGGGACACAACCTTCAGGAGCACAGTGTTGTCCTCATCAGAGGCGGCCGTGCACAGGATCTTCCTGGTGTTGGGTGCGTTTCGTCCTGTCATGCTTCTGTAACTTGTAATTCTGAGCAGTTTCCGAACAGCTATAAGGTTGTTCGAGGAGCGATGGACTTCGGTGGTGTTGTGGGCCGCGCGACAGCGCGAAGTAGATATGGGTGAGTCTCCCGTTCCATCCTCACCAAGCGTCTATCTGAGACTTCTGCAGGGCGAAGAAACCCAAAAAGTAGTAGAATATTCATACACCTTTTTTTTTAAATTTCGGCAACACCCCCCTCGACGCAAATGCTACGGATATACTATTATTAACGGTCATATTGTAAACAGCTCCCAAGTCCCAGGGTATAAGATGTGACGATTCACAACGACATCAAGCTCCCAGTCTCCCTCAGCTTGACCTCCCGCTCCTTCTGGTCCCGCGCAAGCTTCTCGATCTCGCAGTTCAAGGCCCAGCACCATGCATCGCGCTCCAGCTTACTCCTGGTCCGAAACACCAGCAATTTCCTCTTTGCCGACAACGAAGGCAAGGCCAATGATGGCGGAGAAGGCGCCCCATCCAAGCTCAGTTTTTCGACCATGAGCGGCTGTGGACGATACCACAGGGTAAAGAGCATGTCTTCCTCGGGATCGTCTGTCTCTAGGCCGTCTTGGTATCGGCGGGGGTCTGGGTTTGTACGGGCCCTATACTGGCCCCTCGGGAGGGCCATGGCAGCCAAATACCCAGAGCAGACATAAGCGTCGATCAGATTCGTCTTCTTGTGCATGGATTGGTGGAGAGAAGACTTCGGCGTTATTCGAAATTGTGTGAGGTGGCCAGCGGCCAGAAAGAGCTGGGTAAACCTGGGTGTTGGTAGTGAGTTGGATACGCAGCTCGGGGGAGAATGTCGACACACTTGAATTGCCCGTATAAGCCTTTCCTCACGTACACCTTTCCACCCTTGACGATAGCTTTACATCCGTTGAGCACACACCAGCTGAACAAGGATCCCAAGGCTGGCATCGGTGCTGAGATATCAGGTGGTGCTTCCGGCGGAAATTCGCAGCCATCCCAGTCAGCACGAGTGAGAGGTGTTAGGCGAGGTCTACGACTCTGGGCGAGATCCATCTCCTCCTTCGCATCGATTCGGTGTCTCTGTTTCCAATACAAGACTAGAGCGCGGAGCCGCTCAACCCACTCCACAGCCACACGACAGGAGTGCACCTGGAGATATAACGATGGGCCAAAGACCAGCGCGGAACACGGTAGAACCTACCTCGAATCGTATCACGAGCCCCGTAGTCAAAAGGAGCTCAAAGGAGCGGCGCATCCTCAGCCGGATCTTATCTTCCGCCTTGCTCAGCCCTTCGTCTCCGCCTTCATCCTCATCATCACTCGCCGTCCTTTCTTCCGACTGCGACCATATACTGAACCAGATATCCGAATCTTGGCTCTTTGATGCTTCCCTGTGCACCGCCTCTGGGACAGGATGAGATGCTCTCCGAATCAACAAGACACTTCGTAGGTCATTGACCCCGGTCGCATGCATGATCTGCATCGCACCCCGCTTTACCTCGCTTTTGCGAACCGTTTCGGCATACGCATCTATGTCACCAAGACTTTGTGCCAGGCCAGGGGGCGTAGGTGGATAGGCGTGGTCGGGGTTCATGACGAAAAGGTTACCATCATGCGTGGCAAGATACAAGTTCTGTTTCTGCTGGGTATGCGGTCGAACCCGCTCGACATAACCCTCGATTGCGGGGGGCTCGTGGAGACGGTTTCCATTTTTCAGATGAATGTGCCTTGGATAATGCTCGGCAAGACGAATCTCAAGCGTGGCAGACCGTGTTAACTAAAGTATCGTACCTATGGTCAAACAAGGTGTTGTTATTAATGCTTCATGCATACGCACCTGCTTCAGAGCCAATCCACACATAACAGCCCACTTTCTTTCCTGCCCATCAACGTCATCGTCAAGCCAAATCCAATCGAGGTTGCTGTCCATACGCCACGCTAGCTCCAGCGACTTCCCTTCTGTAACCTCCCGCTCAATGAGGTCGCCCCAGCCCGGAACAGAGCGCAGCGCGTTGATGCACAGCGCGATAGCGTTTTCACGACTGAGCACCTGGGATGTTCGGTTGACGTCCTCCGATGGGACGTCAATCCTGACTCTAGTATTCAATCGCGGGTTATGGACCTCGATGGGGTTCGATATTTGCCCACCCAGCTGCCGCCTGTTTGGCACATGAGCATAATACTTGTCCATGGACAAAGGTCGCAATTACCATAATTGCCAAACCCAGTCGTATGCACGCGAACGATTCCTGTGCTTAAAAATAAAAATATTCGTGCCTTCTTTCGTCCTGGAGAAAAACCACCGCGTTTTGGTTTCGTCACGAACAGGTCTCGTTGGTGGGCATGTCAGACAGAATGTGAGGTCGACAAAGGAGTAAAGTGATAGCTGGGTCCTGGTCGACTTGAGGGGGATAACAAAAGCGAGATTCTTGTGCCCCGTGAACCATTCTTTTCCTGGAAGGCTCTGTGAAGCGTGAACTTGAAAATTGCGCATGAGAAAGACACGAGGCTCCTACATAATCGCAATAGAGTTCGATCCGGTCCCTCCGCCATGCGACCATGTACTCCCCCCAGTCCGCGTCTTCAAGATTTTGCGTCATACGATGCTGTACATCGTCAAAATGCGGGCTGATGGCTTCAGACTTGGTGTAACATGTGCGGACAAGCATCCTGTCTGCTCAACGAGTCAATAACGAAGCCTCCGACAGAGATTGGACAACTACTACCTCTCATCACCACGTCGCCCCAATCCAGGCTTGGTGGCGAAGGTGTCGGCGAAAGAGAGGCTGCCGCTCCGGCGCTAGTATCTTGGAACGAAGTCCCTCCCGTTCGCTCCAGAACCTCTAAGGGAGGCGCTGGCGCCTGCTCCGAGGGAGTATCAGCGTAGTGCACGAGCCTCGCCTTGCCCTTTCCCTTCATTCCTATTGCTCCATCACTCCGTGCAGCTGTAGGTTGCGTGGCGATAGTCGGACGCGCCGCCGCTATAACCTCTGTTTGCGTCTTTGGGCCGTCAGCGCTGATCCGTTCAAGCGCCGGGCGTAATAAAGTGGTACTCGAGGAAGCCGGATTGGAGCCTGCCCGGGAGGTGGATCCCACCGTCTCGGGGGTTCCAACATCAGTTTTCAGACGGGACATCATTGAAGGTATTGGACGTGAGCCTGAGGGAGCGGTGACAAATGTCTCCTGCCTCGCCGTAGAACCAGAAGCCGGTGGGCAGTCTTGAGACATCCGTGACGAGGACAATGATACACGCCGTTCTGAGCCACTGCCCGCCGACGTCCGCTCCTTGACGCTTTCTGGGTGCTGAAGGAAATTTACTCCCAAGAACCGGCCAATCTCAAAGCTACCTCCAACCCAGCGGTTCGTCGGGGCAGCAGCATGGGCCTGCCGTCTATGTCGCCAGATACGCGCCCATTCACTATCGCTCCAGCGACGAAACATTTCCTCGACGACGTTCCGCTCCTCGTCCTCCCCCCAGTCCTCTGGGCGTCCTCCTTCACTTATAAAGAAGCTGAAAGCGTTTTGTTTGATTATTTCAGAAACATCGTCGTTGTCCTCGTCTATAGATGTATGGTGAAATATTCCTCGTTTCGCTTTCTTCTTCTTGATATGAGCCTCGGTCTGCGAGATTACCTTCTCTGGTATGGGACCGATGAACACACGCCGGTGTGTATCATAATGTCTAGGGTCGGGAGCCGGTTGATCTGAGGCAGAGACGGCTATGGAAGGGGGTGGGTGAGTCGAAGCCATGCAACGAAGGACTCTTGAGATGGGTTACTTGGGCATTGCTGGCACACGAAGGAAGAATGCCCACTTGGCAAAGAACGATGACGCTTGTCACCGCTTCGGGGATCTCGGCTATGCCTCGTTTAGTAAGCGTACATACCCCTAACCATAACTGAGGGTTTCAAGACAAAGTTGTACAGCAGATACATCATAAGTAAGTCATAGTGTAGCAAATGTTACAGCGGAGTAAGTGTGGATAAATATCGTACCATAGAAATACAACCCATTCCGTTCATGTGTGTGCTTACCAGCTATGCGGAATCCTTGTCTGAACCCATCTTCTTCATCATTGCATGCGACTCCCTTACATATTGCTCAGCCTCAGACCTATCAAAGCTGAAGGGCCAATCTCAATATCTTCCATAACACTAAAGAGACAGTATAATACTTACTCAATCTTCTTGCCCTTGACGTGCATGTCAGGCTCACGAAGAGCGAACGGGTTGATGTCGGTGGAGGGTTTCAAGTTGGCAAGACTATGGTTGACAAACCGATGTGTGGTCTCGTCTGACCGCACCGCGTACATGACATCCAGGAGTTTCGCATCGGGTGGCAGACGCCAATAATCGATGGCAATCTCAGGAGCAGGCTTGTTGGTCCTAGGCCTCATGTTAAAAAAAGCTCCATGTAAGAACAAGGGAATGATGTACCACTCTGGAATGCGTCCAGCCTCCAGGTCCTTAATACACCGAGTGCTTGAGAGGCGTGAGACTCAGAAATGAATACTTGGATCAGCAACCTACTATGTCAACACTGCTTCTTCTTCAAGATAACCCACGAAGCGATGACACGTTCGAGGGGAGATCATATAAGAGAAGACTATCAAAAATTAGAATCAGAAAGAGCCTTCCGCAGGTAGCAATGAAGACACTTACAAAAGAGGTTATAAAACACTCCTTGCGCGCCAAGTATCATCGCTCGGAAGAAGAGCGAAGGTTCCTTAAGCGTCATGAACGTCCTGAAAACCGAGACATATTGATTTTTATGTGGGAAGGCAGTGGCGAAAGATAGCGCGTACATTAAATGCATCCGTTCGTTCTCCGCTTCTTCTAGACATGTGTGTATCCTGCAAGTTAGGTATGAGCAACGATTGGGTGGGTGGATCTCAAGTGTCTACTAACCATCCACTGTCTCGACGCTGTATATCTTTCATGAACACCTGGACGGTTTCTGAGAAGAACGCAACATACCATAAGGCGTAGACTCGTCAAGTGCCGTAATGTAGCTGCCACCATCCCCGGAACGCCAGCAATGCTTTCTAGAAATAGAATGCGCTATAAGCACGTTAGCTTCATTTCGAAATTGGCGAACTTGTGCCAACTTACATTAAGCCATGCGCGATCATCCAATAGATGGCCAGCAGCTCTCCGTTCCTGCACGGTCATTTTATCGTCTGGAGGGACCGATACGTGTTTGTAACCAGAAACAAGGTCGAAGATCCTACGCGCGAACTTGACCAGACCGGCCGCCAGCTTGTCAGATAGGGTTTTGGCCTCGCGATGGAGCACCTGAGTGATAGATCAATGTCTGATATGGTGTTTGTATTAAAAAAGCGCACCTCGACGGCTCTTAGCTCGTCTTGCGTGTAGACAGGGTGAAACAACACCCAGTCACCACGAACCATGGTCGGTACTGTGCTCACGGCACCAGGCTGCGTGAGTTGTGAAGGGTGCGCCGACGACCCGGGCTGGTCGCCTGAATGGACGTTCGGTATATTAGTTAACGTAAAGCATAAATGGAATCCCTACTACTCACGCTTGTGAGGTCCGACGGACGTAGCCTGCGCAGACTTATCGGTGAGGGCGTTACGGTGGATGCCACTGGTCATGAAAGATCGGCTACGTAGAGGAGATACGAGGATCACAGTCCTCGAATAGAGTAGAGCATTGCGCTGCAACGGTGCAGCTGTGGCTATTGCAGATTTCAGCATTGTTTGAACGATGCCATCGATGGACTTGGGTGAGTCAGATCTTATACGTATTCAACTTCCGTTTGGTCCCGAATAAAGTGCTACAGATCTCCGACCCCTACCGGAGCACCACAGCCCCACCTATTTTCACGGTGCAAGGTAAAAATCGTGCTTGAAGTTGCGGTGACCCTCTCTGGTCGCGTTCGACGATGGCAGACTGTCATGCATGATTTTGAAGCGGCTAGCCGGGTTAAAAGTTGCAATTTGATCTCGGTAATTGGCACTCCGCGGCCGTCATGATCAGTTTGACATCAGTTTCCCTGAAATTCCCTTTTGTAGTATCGATAGCGATGATCATGATCTTGAAGTTGGGACCAAGGTGCGGCATTCATGATTCAACCCCTACCGGTATTTCTGGTCTCAGCAAAAGCAAGGCGGGACTTCGGAGACGTCAAGATGTTATTATTCCAGGTGCTTTGGATGCTTGGCTCTTGTACAAGTTTACACAGACTCGCAAACTCCATAAGCCTGGCTCGCCAGATCTGCATTATCATTTATCCGCTGACATTCTGCGAATATTCGGGAACGACTGCAGAATCTGGCAGGCATGTTTCGGTGGGAGTACAGTATTTTCTAGGGTGCAAGATAGCATGACGCCCCACCGCCTTGCTTCCCGCAAATGCAGGCGAGATTTACAAGGTGGAAGTCAGATCCTTCAACTCTGGGCTTAGGTGGACCTTCTCATTGGTATTCAGAGGGCAGTTCGATCGAATCGTGATGCCTTCGTGGAAACTAGGGCATAAAGATAAACGGCCAGTGTAGAATCGATCGATAATCAATACAGCACCCTTTACTTTGCCGTTGAACTGTCAGTGAGAGTTTTCCAATTCGAGTCTAGGCCTGCTGAAAGAGCGCCTCTTAATGGGTTTATAGGAAACGACACCGTCCAAAGGTAGGCACTTCTCCCGGCCTCGCGGTATAGATCCTGGGAGACAGAAATCAAGGTGCCACTGAGGGATCGTATACTATTACAAGGGTCCGAAGGTTCTTGTTCTGAAAAGCTGACCATTTCCGCCGCAGGATCTTGACCGATCAAGATTCGCTATTGGCCCTCAGATTCCGAGGCGTTCACGGGATCTCGGGTTCGCTGAGCAGAGAACTCTATCAAGTGAGAGCCATTGCCTCTGCGGATGAACCATCGAGGTACGCAGCCCAGGGGTAAAGCAACAGCTACTGACCATATATTATACATAGATTCAGAATGTTATTAATGGTGTAATGCAAGTACCACCTCGGGGGGGTCGGTCCCGGCCTGCCGCTCGCCTATTCATCCATCTAGGATGGCTCAGCCAGAAGCCCGAATGGGTGATATACAGGCTCACCTGACCTTGCAGAGCTACCTGACTGTGGGTCTCTTCGGTTTCCTGGGACGTCAGCGAGGACGAACATCAGAACGAACAATATTGATCGTGCCAGATGACCATCGTATATGTTCCCTGTGCAAGTGATGATCTGATCGCTTTCATGACTGTAGAGGCCTGCGAATAATTTGCAGGTACGTACATGTAATGCCTTGCAATGAGCCTAGCGGAAATAAAGAGTCCATTCCGCAAATATCGCAAAGACATAAAGGGGGCTTTGGACTGGATTGCAAATTCTCATCATGCCCGAGAGTCCCCACAAGCTTGGGAAGCTCATACCGGCATGCGTCCTTCAGACGCACGGGAGCTGCGCAGGCTGCGATCAGAACACGAGGCATGGCAGAGCCGCAGAGAGGGTGGAATACTAACCTCGGGCGATCGTCCAACTTAGGTGTCAACGCCGTGTACGTTCTGGAAACACAAGGTTGGGGAGCTTCGAGGAATCGCGAGCCAAGGCATGCCAAAATGCATTGCCAGCGTTACTGACTGAGTTCGCCTCGTTTTGATGGACTTGACTTCGGATGGGGGATTTGTTATGCGAGCGCGGAATAAAGAGATGACCAGGTTCGAAGGTCTGTGGGTATGAACACTGAGTGCCCTGATAGACGTTTTTGTTTGCTTCCGAGACAGGGTTCTTGACAGACAGAAGGACTATTGGGCCGCGTGCAGCACTGTATCGCTGGGGTATTGACCTGCTTTAGATACCGTTAGCAGTGTTCTAGAAAGCGGAAGAAAACCATTTGTAAGTAAAGGGAGCAGGAGTTAACGTTCTGTCGTTCAAAACGAGGCAATCGGACGCATGGAGCAAGACATCAAGATACAAGAACCCTTCTCGAATACCCACCCTTAGCCCACACTGGCGCGAACCTCTCGCAAAAGTCTGATTTAGAGGCACTAAATGATGAACAGAGCCGCATTCTAATTCAAGTGAACTATCACCTCATCGATAGGACCTGTCTTTGGTGAGATTTTCGGCACGATCTTGCCAGGTTCACATGAGAAATTAATCTCCGAGGCCAGCTTTAAGATTGAACCGCGACGCATCGTTCGATTCGAGTGGCTAAGCACACTGGATGGACAGACACAAGGATCTCCGTTCTTTCGTCTAAGATGATACGCCGTTCCGATAATGAACTTCGTAGTGTCGAGAATTACCTATATCCTGATTGGTGGTGCAAACCGGTTTAAAACCGAACCGGAGCCGATTCCAGTTGGGGTGTTCTGTAAGGACAAGTTTGGATACGGTCCTGTGGCAGGACCCCAGCAGCAGAAGAAGACAACTAGACAGAAGCCTCGTGGATCATGGTAACAATTCAAGGTACAACTGAAATGTACCAGAGTTCGTTGTATGATATTGTAGATTGAAGGAGAGGACGAATACCTCGACCAGGAATGGACAAGAAATTATGCGGTGATGCTAGCGACGACCGAGAGCTTAGCAGTTGAGATGAGATGTGGCGGCGAAATACAAAGCAGAATTTGTTGGAGTTGAAGGTCGGTAACGAGTGAGAAAAAGCGGAAAAGGGACAAGAACAACGTGACCGAAAAGTCGCCGAAAAGGGAAGATCGCGTCGAGAGGTTCATCCAGGGCGTCCTCCTTATAAGCCAGCTGGCTCTGCTGGCTACTCTCTTCCTCACCTTGACTTCTCCTCTTTCTGCTCGCTGTATTCCTCGCTAATTCCAGCGGTATCGAGCTCATGGACTCTACTGCCCAGAGCTTCGCAGTATATTCGCCGATAGCACAGCTTAACTCATCTACTACCACCGCAAATCAACTACACGCGTCCTTGAACGAATCCTCATGGCATCATGCTCGCATGTCTACACATGGCCTATCCCTGACACCCGGCTCTTCGTCCTCGATGTTTCCCGTCTCAAACCGACCGCCGGATCTGGAGTACCCTTCACCAGCACCTTCCACCGCCTCACCACCCTACGCACACCCACAGCACACCGAACAATACGCTACCCACCCTCAGTCACCATCTATTCATATGGCTCCTGCAAATGATGACCTCCTCTCGCAGTTCAGCCAGGTTGAGTCTAGGGTCGGTCCTAGTCGTGTCATGACCCGCCGGCAACGTGCTCAGATGGAACAAAAAACTCTGGGACGCCGACCATCGTTGTCACAACATTTGCAAAGAGCGGAGCAAGCTCATTCCCCAGTGCGTTCCAAATTTATATGTCGCTATATTAGCATAATGAACCAAAAAAAACCTCTAGCGACACAACTCTGCTCTCTATTCGCCGGCATGTTTGCATGCGTCTAGCAATGAGGAGTCCGCACAGCTGCAGCGTGACCGACTGTCTCTGAACATTGCGAGCGCGGTTCCATTGCAGCTTCAATCACCCAGCTATCACCCCATGACCCCTACGTCCATGTCATCGCCGTCCTACGCCTACCAAGTGTATGGACATTCACGCTCTACCTCAGGCTCTAACTCTAACAATCAGCGGGCGCCCTCGCCGGCTCTTAGCTGTGTGTCTGCATTGACATCTGTCTCCTCTGCATCAGGCCCAGCCTCCCATGCCTTCTCGCCATACCCACGTCCAACAATCAACTCGCTGCCAACCATCGGTGTACCTAAACCCAAGCAGAAGAAGCAGCGCCTTGATAATGCCGCACGCAAAAGCATTTGTCTCTACCACGATGCGCATCCGAATGCCAGGCAGGAGGATATTGCTGTTGTATACAAGGTCGAACGAAGCACGATCAGTAAAATTCTGAAGCACAAAAACAAATGGTTAACCACGCCGGATAATCAAGGCGATCGCGTTGCTAAACATAGGTAAGATCACACACTACCAATATTGAGAACGACTGCGCTGACCACGATCCTCAGACCATCAAAATTCCCTGAAATTGAAGAAGAGCTAGAGAAATGGCTCGAGGACTGTATGCATAAAAAGGTTCCTATCAGTGACAACGCTATACGAGCCAAGGCGAAAGAGACCGCTCGACAACTCAACATCCCTGAGGAGAAATTTAAAGCGAGTTCCGGGTGGGTGGAGAACTTTAAATCGAGGCATAATATTCGCGGCGGCGTCTGGTTGGCCCACGACAAGGAAACTCTTACTGCTCGTCTCCTGTTGGATGGTCCCCGAGATTCTATCCTGTCTCCTCTGAATCCAGCCTTCGGCACTCACATCGAACGCTGTGACGTGAACGCCACGGCCACTCACCGCAACCAGGACATGGATTCCAGGCACTCTCTAGGCCCGGAGGAGTCACGGGGCCCGCTGGCGAGCGAACAACACATATCCGCATCTCCATCAATCAGCGTCCACTCTCCTTGGACAAACCACAGCAACGATATTCCGTCCGCCCAAGCCATAGCGCAGCCGCCATTGTCTGCGCAGTCCACAGTGGAGCAGTCGTCGGCCCTTGGTCCCCATCAGCCTGACGCCCATGTCTCCCACCAGCACGCCCCTGAAGCGGAGCATCCTGTACAACAACAGTATATCGACGAAGCGGTGTACTATCACCCTGAACCTCCCGGCCCTGCCACCCTTCCGACACTGGCGGACGCTGAGACAGCTATGAACACGCTGATCACTTACATCGACTCGGCCCGGCGGGACCTCCTCCTACCTGAAGAGCGTCGGACACTGAGTACCATCAGGTATGCCCTGTTCCAGGAGGCGAGCGGCGTACCATTCGATCGAGCCACTCAGGCCTGAATTATCTCCATTATCCTTTGCCCGCGCCGTGTCACTCCTGCCCCGTGTCCTGTCGCCTATCCCTTCTGCATCGCCCGGCTTTGAGCAGCCATTCCCCATTACATATACTACCGCATCCTTAGCATCGATCTTGAAGTTGAATCCTCCAAGTATATCTAATCCAATTTGTCGAAGTCTCGCCATGCCCTCTTTCATACTGACCACACGCATATGACCCACATCCTTCATCCCACCATACCCTGTATCCAGTCGCTACATACATACTCAGTACCACCATAGTCTCGCATTACTCGGCATCTGACATTTTCCCATCGCATTCCACCCACTCATCCTTCTCGTGCACCATGCCCCTCTCACTTGACTCTCATTTTACATAATCTCTGGTTACATACGCTACGCCTGAACCATATCATTTGTTTGGTGAATCATGCATTCATGATGTCGTTGAGATGATCGCCATCTTCGAACGAATTGTTGCCATGATTCCCGATGCAAGAACTCCCTCCTAATCCCGAAAGAAAGGCCTTAATACTGAGCGTGACGCACGTATTACGTCTGTCGTATATGGTCGTCGATCACCCTCGTAAGTTCATCCATTGACCAGATTGTTGTAACATCGTGTACAATGCGACTTCGCAGTTTTAATTGAGTACATACAACAAAGTAATGTCCGGTTGCTGAGAATGATGAGGTAATAGATAACAAGTCATCCAGAGTGGAGGTCGATAAGTCACACAAAGTGATTACTCGTAGGCAGACGAGAAAGAAGAGTCTGTGTAGCCCTAGAATGGAGCTTGAGCACTCGCACGGAGAACTATGAGCTCAACTTACACGCGGCCCTCGAACATCTTGCATGTCCATATCCTGGTCGTCCCCACCCGATCCCTCTGGTGTTGTCCTCATGGGGACGGCCATGCCCATATGGCTAAACTGGGGCTCACCCGCAAGTGCTTGGTTGTATATTCGACCCATCTCGAGCGCCTGCTCGCCGGCCTCTTCATAAGAGTGGCTGTACTGCTCAAGCCCATCGATACAACTCTTGACCTCAGAGCGCCCAAGCCGCGCTAGAAGTGTGCCGGCCTGAATACAACTGACATGCATGACAGCAGGATCGAGTCGCTGTCGTGGGAGGTAAATTAGCAGAAGAACTTCGCGAGGGTGGGGCGGCCACGTGGGGACAGTGCAGAAGCAAAAGAAGCTCACCAGATAGCCATTGGACGTCAAGACTGCAGCCTGGATCGCCATCATCCCAGGTTAACTTAGGGTTCAGACGGCAACACTGGGAAGGGAGGAACACACCAAGCCAGCGATACGAAGGGCTCCATGTAGAGCTTCTTCAAGCACCCTTCGCTTCACTTCCTCGATGCGTGCATTGTTGGGTTCAATGGTGCGGTTGTTAATCTCCCTGACTCCGAAATCGTCCAGGGCATTAAAGAGAATGATCCACATGACGTGATATGTCGCATCGCTCGCGCACGACGAGACGGCCTACACAAAAAAGGAAATTCGGTATGTGATGGCGTTTAATGAAGACGTTATACCAACGGAAACGAAATCCCAGTCGCCCTTAAAATTGCTGGGCACACCAACAAGGCTTAGATATTTGTCGCGCCACTCGCCAAGTGACACGGTGAAGGAAGAGAGCGTGTCGAAGGGGATACCCTCCGAATCCGTCTGCGGCTTCCACAGTTGCGACATATTCCGTGCAGCGCGGGCAAGCGAATGAGCTGCACGGTAATACCCCTATCGGCACCATCAGTGAAGGTATTCCACTGTACGGCGTGGAACTGGACCCACCAGGAACTATGAAAAAGCGGTCACGCGATCAGCCGCCACAAGAAAAGAGTCGGAAAACGCAGGCGCCCGTGGCGACTTACCTCCAGTTGCTCTCGGGGTGATGACAATGGCCCACCATGTGCATCCATGCTCTCCGCATTCACAGGATCTATGGTATAGAAGTCGATATCATAATCCTCATCATCGAGCACGGGTTTCCGACGATAGTAAGCAGAGGCGTAGGCATCGGATATACATGCCATCCACCAAGCAAAGACCATCGTTCCGCGAGTTTCGGGATCGGCGATCGATGAGAGCGTGGATTTATGATTGATCTAGATAACAACATAAGCACTGTAGATCGTGACATGCATGATTCGCAACCACATGCCTGCAGGTCCAGAAGGTGGCGCGTAGCTGCTGTGAGCCAGAATCCACGCCATCCTGTACTCCGGAAACGCAAATCAGTGTTTATGAACCGCCAAGGATTACAAGCATACCAGTAGGATCATCAGCGATTTCTACGTTGAAGGAGAAAGATTAAGCGCAATGAAATCAGAAGGCAAGAGTTTTCACTGACGACTCTGGAGAGGCTCGATAAGCAATCCGATAACCACATGGTCAGTTTTCGGTATTCGATGCACTTTTAGAGCTTCAGCAAGGTCCCGTGCACGATCGATGAGGGTCTTCGCAAGGAGACTTTGTCCGCCTGGACGCCGTCGGTCTGCAACAAGTAATGGGTGCTCAGAGAATTTGGTACCCCATGCAAGAACGGTAGCCACCAGCGCAGGGTGCAGAGGTTCCTTATTGTCGGACGATGCTGATGGGTTCAGCTGAAGGCGATCACGGAATTGGGCGGGATTAAGGAGGGGGATCCGAGTATGGACGATTTGGAAAAAAACTTCCACGAGATCCAGGGTGAACCTGTCAAGGAAGAACTGGAGTCAGTTGAATAGTATAATCGACATGGGGGTAGATGGCGGGGCACTATAATTGCCATTAATGAAATGAAACGATATGATATGAGAACGTTATTGCTGACCAAATATAGTTTAGGTACCCCCGTAGTTATGGGTTGCGAAATGAATGTTCATGAATACATACTCAGCCTTGAAGCTGTCATGCTCCAGTCGGCATGCTTGGTCTCCCCAACGGTCGTAAGGGGAGGGTTTCCGACCATGAGCAGCGGGAAACGGTATTTGATCACTAAAATATCGTGGTGTAAGATCGTTATTCGGAAAGGGAAGCAGAGGCTTACTCGGTATTGTCAGGTGGCGCAAAGATATATGACAGAAGTTCGCGTGTTGGCGTCGTGAGTGTTATGTGCGGATGGAATCCGTATCTGACCCCCAGCGGTAGATGCTGATTACTCTGAATCGCTGGTATTGATACGGCACCATTATCCAAAAGTGGCGAGGAGCTAAGATGGCTATAAGAGACGCCCATAGATCACAATTAATAAGAAGCTCTTACACCATTGGGGCTGCCAGGGATGAAGCGCTAAGTGAGCACCGAATGTCAGCGACGAACCAAAACACGAGCTTCCGCAAAACAGAACCAGGCTACCTTGGTGATGGTGGTTCTGCGAAGCGTCCGAGTACCGCACTTGGCTGCCCCGAGGGGTCAAGGACTGTTACAGCATACTTTGTGCCGGTTGCTGAACTCGTATTCCTGGGTCTCCGGTTGACCGACGCATTGCGTTTCTTTTCACTCGTTGCTTGCTGAACAAAATGTCTGAAGAGAGTAGAACGCTTAGCTGTACTGACCAGCGGAGCGATGACGCTGATACCGACGTGCAGGGGTAATTCTTGGACAGACAGTGCTGACGGACAAGGGTGAGGGGACACAACCATGAATAGCGGAGTAAGACTCACCTGGCACTGGAGAAGACCTAGATGAGGGATATATGCTAGAACTCGCGCGTAGAGACGGACGTACCTTGTCCTGACCAGGCAACCGATTGCATTTGACCTTCCGCGCTCTGGTATCACAATGTAAGACTTGGGCGATGGATCGACGATGGGGACGAACCTGCAGGCATCGCAAGCGGTGTTCTGCTTCCTCGGAGGTGGTAAGGCCTTGGCGTACTCGTGGATCTGATTCTGCATTGATTGAGATGTGAGCACGAAGCCTGTGCGGGCGCGTTGCGAAGTGAGCTCGCGCACAGCGGCGGGGGAGGAGTGAGACAGGACCTGACTGAGAAGGTGAGGGGGGATCGTCGGCTAAATTCTGGAGATCCTGCTGCATTGAGGGAAAAGAGGAAGAGGACGGCTAAGGGGTGCCGCGGGCAGGGAGAAAGGGGAAGACTCGTTTAGCATCGAACCTGGATACTTATAAGCATGCGGCGGTCGAGGAAGACTAATAGAGCCAAGCAAATGTCCTGATTAGGAAACCCTCCCAAGCCAACGCGTCCAGGTTCGGAGCCGAAAAATTTACTCTCAGGTCCAACGTCAACATGGTCAAGGTCTCAATTGTCGAGGAGAAGGAAGATGGCGTGTCCTCGCCCTATGCCACCGACGACGACTCCCGCACTTCCTCCTCCGCATCCCTCTCCTCTGTCTCTTCGGAGCTCTCCGCTGACGAGACCTTCTTCGACCGTATCACCGCACTTGTGGATATTGTGCCTCCAACCACACGTCACATTATCTCTTCGCGCATCTCCAAGACGGCCTCGTTTATCAAGCGTGGGGGAAAGATTGCGGGAAATATCGTATGGGTCGTCACAACTTCCGCATTGCTCGTGGCACTTCCCTTGGCGCTGAGCTTGGAAGATGAGGCCAAAATAGTGGCCCAAGAAAAAGAAATGATGGAGCAGCAGCAGGGTGCTCAACAGGTCAATATATATCCCACCCGTTTCACGACGCTCCTCCTGACTTTAACCAGATGCTCGCGCCATCCATGTACCCCCCCGGTTCAAATCCGAACCAGCAACCACAAAAAGCCCTTGTACCACCTGGTTTCTAAACCCCGCGGGATCATTACATTCGAGGGAATGGCTCCATTATCCTATTTATCTCAGCAGCCATACCCACTCGCACCCACGACGGGTGAACTATTTTTGTCCCACTCACGAGACGCAGGGATCCAACCGAGCCTTTCTCTAGGATTTGTGTAATTACAGACGGCAGATTCGTCTCTCAGACATGGACCCCAACTCCTTTAATCGAGCCATACGCTTACTCTGACTATATACATGCCATGCCCAATGCACCGTTGCTTCGCAAGATGGATATCTCCATATCAAGGGTCAAGGAACTTGCTCAAAATGAGTATATATTATTCGCTGGAAAAACTCATACGACCATCTACTCCGACACCTATCCATCAAGTCAACAAATGATCAAAATGATTGGGGAGGACCTACAACAGGTGCTGGCCGCGCAGGGAATACAACTGGCCGTACGAAGTTTTCCCTGAAGTACCAAGCCCAGTGTCAGTATAGGAAGGAGCAATTAACTACGTGTGTTCACTTACGCAGAGCGATAGCGGCGGAGGTACGTGATGGCATGATTCTCGATCTCCGACAGCTCACCCATTCCAAATGCTGCCCAGTCCCCAGGTACATCTGAGTCGTCAATATAGCGTCTGGTTACTTCGTCGGGGCTAAGAGTAGGCCACCACACCAGCTGTGCAGCTCTCGCAAGCGTCGAAGCAACCGCTTTCGGCAGCACCGGCGCACGAGAGGGCGGGTGCAGTGTGACTGAGGCCACAAGGTCCAACAGATACTCATACGTCAGCGTGGACGGGCCTGGCAAAGAAAAGGTACCGGGGAGTTGTGGAATATCCATGAGATTGGTGAGGGCTTGGGCGACATCTAGAACCTAGAAGAAGAAACATTTTCACGTCGCGGCAGCGGAGAAGAAACCAGGGTGAGAAGCTTACATGTACCGGGCGTATTTTTGTCTCCCCATGATTCAGCTTCCACCAAATGGGCCAAACTAAGAAGATTGTTGGCGAGTGATAAGACTGCTAAGACCACTGTAACACACCTGCCATGTTGGTGAGGAGTTTGTCCTCGTAGCCATAGAACGTCCCAGGTCGGATAATGGTAGCCGTAGGGAATGCGGCTTTGACCCGCTCTTCGCCCTCAGCTTTCGTTTGGTAAAACTTTGAGTCCGACGTGGTTGATGCGTTTAGATGCGAGAGATGGACAAGGCGCGGAACACCAGCTTGCGCAGCAATCTTCGCTATCCTCTCGGCGCCGTCGACATGCACGGACTTGAAGTTGAACTTCCTAGTGTATGCGTGGGTGGGCCCGGACGTTTTACGCAGTCATGTCATGTCATACGCACTTCGTTTCGTAGTCCCGGCCGACGAGGTTGTATACGATGTCGGAATGCCTGAGGCATTCAGCAATCTGGTCGTCGTTTCGGAGATCCCATTCCTGTGAACGATCAACCATTTGCCACGTCTTGACCAACATGGCTGCTCACCATGCGGACAATCCGGCCCAAATCACCCATGGGCTTAAAAATACGCGCCTCATCTTCGTCACGGTATGGAACGACGACCTGCGTCCCCATTCTTCCTGTATACAAAATCAAATAGGAATTAGAGAGGGATGCACGCATGTGAGAGGCTCGTTGATGACACTCACCGAGCTTCGATACAAGATACCTCCCCAGAAATCCCGTGCAACCAAAAACCGTCACGATATGGTTGTTGTTCGCGCTGTACCCTGGGGGACCCTGTGAGACGACGGGCTTCTGTGACGGCAGTGTAACACAGTCGTGGTAGGCCCGCTGCATCTCAAACGAATTGAGTGACTGAGCTCCGAGCACTTCAGGAAACATGAATACCTGTCCAGATCTTTTAAGTGCATGGTGGATACGCAGGAGACTTGGGGTAGGGGCAATCATGCCCATCTGAGTGCCCAACACAGTGTTGCTGGTTCGGTGAAGGGCGGGATCAACGGACCCGCTTGTTTTGGCGCACGTGGAAAAATTTGGCAGCAGCTTCACTGGCTTGTACTTGCACGACACCCATTGCTTTCTCTCTTACTTACTCGCCCCATACATTACGACCATGGTACAGGGCAAGACAAAAGGACTGATGAATAAGACCGCGTCGTCGTCTCGCCATGCCCAGAAAGCTGCCGCCAACACGAAGAAAGGCCAACGACACATTGCACCAAAGAAGCCTGTCCTGTTGAAACAAGTTGCCATGAAAAGAGTCCGTATTCCCGGTCTTCACTACGTTCAATTTTGATTCTTACGCTTCGCATTGCAGGATCTGACGGCCAAAATCAATAAATCTATCGAAACCCAGATGGTTCAGGCAGCATCTTCCGGCAAGCTGACAATAATGAAGAATGTCGGCACAGGCGCGTAAGTAGCACCCTTCATTTCCGTCCCTTCCAATTCATTTCAGTGGTTTCTGAATTTCTGAACATATGGACGCATTTTTCTAGCCCGGCCACGAAAGGAAAAGCAAAAGCATGAGGTGCCAAGCACACTCTCACAGGTTGACAAGGCTGGTAAGTTCCTTGCCTCGAGGCTTGTGTGCCATTCAACTGAAGCTAATGTGCACATGGCAGTCATATCTGATCCATCGACTACCATCATGGGCGCGCAGGGCCATGTTTTCTTGAGAGACGACCGGTCCAAATCTTATATCGTCAGCGCCTATGTACGGCGTAGCTCCGCGGAGCCAGGCCAGCATTCGCGACAGTTGAAAATTCCTCGTCAGTTGGGGGATTATGGCATGCATGCTTCTGGACCTCTGTTTTGAAGGGACATATTTTTTGACACGGAATCATTTGGTGACTCCTTTCTGCTTGGTAGTTACTTACCCTACAGATGATACATAGCTTTGGAGCCCTATTAAGCATCGTTCCCTGTCAGATCGCATGCCTCCGTAGTACATATGGCCGCCTGGCGAAATGGCATCGCGTCTGACTACGATGTGATGTAATCAGGAGATTGCAGGTTCGACCCCTGCGGTGGTCATTGGTAAATCTTGTGATTTCTGTTTTCATCCTTTTGGCCATCTTGTGTCTTTTGGCTTCAACAAGGAGGAATATGGATACAATTTCTGCTGTGCTCCCTGCCAAGACGTAATCCTGGTAAACATTCATTTGAGAAAAACAAAATGCTTTTTGCAACACCAAAACCAAAATGACCACCGCAGGGGTCGAACCTGCAATCTCCTGATTACATCACATCGTAGTCAGACGCGATGCCATTTCGCCAGGCGGCCTTTGACTACTGGTAGTAGTTACAAAATAACTTGTATCCTAATGCGCTAGTTGTTTGTGCTGACTACTAGCAACTGCACCAAGAAAAATTGGGTATTCCTCCAGGCTCATCCCCATGCCGCGTCGTCGGTCTACCAAAGGCCGCCCCGGTCCTAAAAAGGCACGACCTGTGAATCTAGCCGACGCGAAAATAAAGAAATGGAACAAAGCTTCCGACATACTTATGGATGAGGAGGATCTATGTATGTCCTGAAAATCAAGCGTTCGGCATCAACCCACTTACACTTGTTTAGTTCATGCCTCAAGGGATAAAGTTCTCTTGGATGGGGACAACTATGTTCAGGAAGACGACGGCGACGACGATGAGGTCTTTGCTTTGAAAGGTTTGGACGAGGAAGATGAAACCGAGGATTTCGGCATGGATGAAGAGGATGACGACGAAGAGAGCCAGAAGGTCGTTGTCCCGACAGGGAAAGCAAAGAACGAGAAATCCAAGAAAAAGAAAAGGAACGCAGAGTCATCTGAGGAAGAATCCGAATCCGAGGAAGAAACCTGGGGGCGGACTAAATCTGCTTGGTATTCCTCGAACGCGGCGCAGCTCGAATCCGACGACGAGGAAGGCAATGAGTTGGAAGAACAGGAAGCGAGAAGGCTGCAGAGTAAAATGCGTGAAGAGATGGGAGATGCTGACTTTGGATTGGACGTCGCGCTCGACGTCGAAGGTGTGCAAGAAACGGAGTACGTATCCAGCTGAATGCTTGCTCAATGCAGGACTCAAATCTCCTTCCCTAAGCGATCTTGTAGAACCCGCTCCCGTAGTCGTCGAGCCCCTTCCACAGGACAAAAAGCTCCTACTGCGTCATTTGGAGAAGACTAGCCCGGAGACCTTGGCGTTGGCACGCGACTGGGAGGATACTGTGGAGAACCTCGCAAAAACGCAAGAGAAGCTTGCGAAGTAAGTCCAATAACTGCATGCTAGTAGACGAGTGCTGATTTCTCATAGACTAGAGTCAGAAAACCCAGACGCAATAAGTCTTGGGATGATTCACGTATATTATCGTAAGCACCTCTACAATCCAGGATACCCGTTGCTTATACATTTTACAGAGGCGTTACTTACTTACATCACGGTCCTCGCGTTCTACCTCCATCTGCGGAGTTCGGAGAAATATGCGCAGCGACCCGAGTCGCTGAAAGCACATCCTATACTGCGGCGTCTGTTGACCTTGAAGCAGTCTCTCGCCACCCTCGAAGACCTGGATTTCGACGCGTCTGATTCTGAAGACGACGAAGACAACGAGGATGACGATAACGAAAGCATGACACTGAATAACATAATGGCAGATGGTGAAATTGTGTGGGATAGCTCTGGAGAGATAGCCATGGAGGACGACGAGCTAAGGCTGTTGCTTGAGGAGTCAAAGGCGCCATCTCAGAAAGGGAAATCTGTGTCGCAGGAACCTCCGAAGAAAAAACGCAAGACGTCTTCGACTGCGGAAACGACCAACCATCCCCCCGTCTTTGATCTCGTTGAGCCCGAATTCGTACCAACAAAAGCGCCCTCGTCCCGTGCTTCCTCCGGCTCCGCGATGACTGAGGCCTATGGCGAAGCCGCCTCCCTTCAACATTCGGATGCCGCCGACAAAACGGCGCACAAAAAATCGTTGCGCTTTCACACTTCGAAGATAGAGAGTGCAAGTGCTAGACGACGGGGCGCGAGGAACCAGGCTGTCGGCGGCGACGACGACATTCCCTATCGCGAGAGAAAGAAGGAGAAAGAAGCCCGTCTCGCGAAGGAAAATGCTAAGCTCAAAGGGCAGGGCGGGGAAGATCTGAACGATACAGAACCAGAACTACGGCCCTCGAAACGGAGACGAGACGACGATGACGATGGCACGGTCGGGTCAGAAGGTCCCGACGGTTACTACGAGCTTGTCAAGAAAAATTCCAGGGAAAAAAAGGAATGGAAAAAGGCTGAATACGAGGCGATGCAAGACGCCATGCGGTATGTTCCCTTCAGTTTCTTGTATGATTAATCGGGATCGTTTATCTTGTTCTAATCCCATAGGGCCGACTTCGACGACGGCAACGCTGCTGGTCCTCGTACTCTTACGCGCGCAATATTGGCGAACAAGGGTCTCACACCCCATCGTCCAAAAAGCGTCCGCAATCCCAGAGTCAAAAAGCGTCTCAAGTTCGACAAGGCGAAGAAGAAGCTGTCGTCTCAGAGGGCAGTGTACAAGGGTGGGCTCGGGGACACCGGAAGGTACGATGGAGAGAAATCCGGCATATCCAAGGTCGTCAAGAGTGTCCGGCTGGGGTAATAAAAGTTGCCGTTTTGATACTTCTTGCCCCTTCCGACGTCGGTGGTTTTATCATAACACGGATTTTTCTCTGTTCCTCTGTCCGGTGTTGGAAGTTGGAACTCCGAGCGAAACAATTCACTCGGCTCAGTCCCATTGCTCAGTTGCACTGATCGGTTGAAATAACCTATTCTTGAACAGCTCTGGTCTTCACAAGTTTATTTCACACTTTGAACGCGACTACTCTCCTGTCGTCGAAAACATGAACCTTCGGTGCCTCATGTAAGTCGACAGTTTAAATCGATCCAATAGAGGGACAGCTTACCGCATTCTGAACGGTTCCTACCTTTGAGTTTTCTCACACCCTTGCTAGGACATTGGAGAACTAGAAGGCAGGTCAAGCGGAGGCTTTTCGTCTAAGAAGCTCGGAAGCTTGTTGGAGGGTTTGTAGATTATTCTTAGGTCCGCTGGGGCGACCATTGAGTTGAACCAAACGTGGACCAACTCGCGAGCGGAGCGTAAGCATCTCAAAGAACGTTACATCATCGTCTCGCCACAGGTTCTCTTCACAGCCTGCCATTCAGAAGCTATTGTTCTCATTGATGCCCGTGAGGTAGCGTGATTGTCAAACGAGGTCCATGACCTGAATAGCCATGTTTATCCCACACAAGGCCTCCTCGGCAGTCTTTGCTCAACTTAGAAAAAACATTTACTCGTGGACGAGGTGATGATTTGAGATGCATACAGAGTGTGTCGAAATGGGTGCAGATCGTTCAGCAATTCCACTTCGAGTTAGATACCAGAATACAAGCTTGCTCTAAATCTGAACGCTTCCGTACCTCATATAGTAGTAATATGGAACGACACAAACCATGGTAGTCCAAGGATGCAAAGTGTGGAGATAGATCTACAGCGACGACGTTGCATGCATGTCGGAAAAGATAAGGCTGAGTTTACCAAGTTTAGACGGAATTTCGCGACTTGCACACAATCTCAAACGGCTCTACACAGCGATATCGTTCATTTTTATGCTTTGTTGGTTACAACTGAGGCTTCATGTGGTCCCTTTTTTTCTTCCTCCAGATTTTGTAAGAAAAGGTCGGACTGTCCGGTTGAAACTGGTTAAACCCCAGCTAAGATTTCCGACACACCTCCCCCGTATCACCACTTGCCCCTTCGCATGGCCTTCTTGGCAGCTAGGGTGTTCCTTCCTTTTGCGCCTCGTATGCCTTGAAGGTCTTCGAACTTTTTCTTGGCATACCGCTTCGCTTCGGCATCATCCACAAGTTCGTCAACCAGGGTTCTTTTTCGATTGGCACGCGTAAGATTGTCTCCACTGGCAGTACCAAAGGGTGTAATGGAAGGGAGTATAGTCCCAATCTTGGATTGAAAGCTTGTCAAATATGATGTACATGTGGAGAAGGGGCCGAACTTACTGCAAAATGCTTGGGTAGCCCTTTGATTCCTTTTCCCTCACCCTCATCTTTGCGGTAAAAGCGTTTCGGATCGAGTTGGTTCCGAAGACGGAGCGCTTCCACCTCTCGGTATAATCGAGGTAAGTCAGCCTCTGCGGGAGCAGGTAGGTCAAACCAGTCAGGACCAGCCGTTTTATTTTTGAGCTGACAAGATCAGTATTGTCAGGATGATGGACGATATAGCATGGAAAGTACTAACTTCTTTCTTTTCTTTACGCGTCAGGGGTTTGCCAGACTTCGTGAGCTCCGGCGGTGGTACAGGTGGAGCTGGTACGACACGAGAGGAAGTTGCTTTTTCTGCCAATTCAACGTCTGGATCGCGCAATGACGATGGTCCATCAAACCGAGACTTCCCAAGCTGAATGTACGCCAGAGGCAGAGGTCCTGGGTCTAAGGGAGGTAATGGCCTGCGTAATAGTGAGTGAGGGTATTGACCGACGAGTCGTGCTACGGCATACTTTTGACTGAAGACACCTTCTAATGTGATGACATCCTCGTCCTCCGTGTGGTTGAGAAGTTCAGCTTCTTTTGCCGCCGCCGCGGCATAGTTCTTTCGCGCTTTTTCCAGCAGACATTCCAGATATTCCGGGGTGACTGGGTCATCACTACATGAATCCGAAAGTTCGGAATCGCTGTCCGAGCTTGATTCTAGACCTGATGATTTCGACGAGCAGGAGTCTATTGGTCGGTCAGTCAAATCTGGGGGTGCATGAGCAGCGATCGATGAACACTCGAGGACATACACACCAATGACCTTGCCTTTTCCCTTGCTGTTGTACGTAGTAGATAGAACCATGGGAAACTGTAAAACAAGCAACACTTGTACTAGTACAACTTGTAGGCAAGCGTCTCAGTAGCAGGTGTCGAGCGAATTTTCGGCGATGTGGTATCGAAATCACGTGGCCCATTCTTTTGAATCCGACTAAGTCCTTCCAATCCAACTGCCAGTGCGACTTCACCAGCACTCCTCGACTCGGCGAGTCCCCGACATGCTCTCTCTCTCTCACAGCCTGAGGTCGTCGCTATCGAGGCTTGTCTCCTTGAATGGTTCTCGATGTATTGCCTCGCAATCGTCCTCGCGTCCCCCTCCATCCTCTGAAGCACCCACTCCCAGAACGACGTCCTTTGGCTTCCAAACCGTTCCAGAAGAGTCGAAGGAATCTCTCGTGAGAGGGGTTTTCGACTCAGTTGCATCGTCATATGATCTCATGAACGACGCCACATCATTTGGTGTCCATAGGCTCTGGAAAGACTCTTATGTTTCTGCTTTGAAACCCGGTCGCAAAGGCCCCATGCGCTGTATAGATGTAGCTGGCGGTACAGGTGATATTGCTTTACGGATCCTTGACTACGCGAGAGAAGAATACGCAGATAGAGAGACTACTGTGGCAGTTGCGGACATTAACGCGCAGATGCTTAAGGAAGGCTTCCGTCGCTTCAAGAAAACCATGTATCACAATAGTGAGGTCTGCATTAATGATGCCTTGCCGCATTTCCTCATCACGTCGTAGCTCCACAGATATCGTTTCACGAGGCGAATGCCCAAGCATTGTCTCCTGACGTATTCCCGGACAATACCTTTGACTTATATACCATCGCCTTCGGGATACGAAACTGCACTTCGATTCCTGCTGTACTGAAAGAAGCTCACCGTGTGCTCAAACCTGGAGGAATATTTGCTTGTCTCGAATTCAGCCGCGTAAACAATTCTCTGCTCAGCATGTATGTTCCGCATTTTACATTCGCGCTACCTGTGTTCATACCTAGAACAGGCTGTACGATCAATATTCGTTTACAGTGATACCCCTTCTGGGGACGATCTTGGCTGGGGATAGAGACTCTTACCAATACCTGGTCGAATCCATCCGTAAATTTCCGCCTCAGCGTGAATTTGCGAAGATGATTCGAGAGGCCGGATTCGTGACAGGAAATGATGTTGATGGGGGTGCATGGGAAGACATGTGGGGAGGTATTGCATGCGTACACAAGGGAGTCAAGTTGTAGACTGTAGACCGTAGGCACCAATTACATAGATAATCGAGGCGCATGACAATTAATTGTCCAGTAGATATTGAACATTGTGTAGTCCTCACACGAGTACTTACTAGGTTAAATACATTGTTATTTAAGCCGAATCCCGATCATGGTGGTTGATCTATTCTTGCTGCTCTGAGTTGCACCACGATCGCCGCGAGGAATACCGCCTCGCTTTGCCACCACAACCATGTCTGCAACTAATGCTGCTTTCCCGATGCCTCCCGCAACGGCGGATCTCCAGACGACATGGGCTTTCTTGGAGGAAGGAGTGGATCACATAATGACCAAGCTACAGACGGGCGTCTCGTACTCGAAGGTGCGCAATCTCTTTTCCTCCCAGATCTCCTCGCTCAGATCTCCTCTCCTATTACTGTGCATACCAACAGTATATGTCGCTCTACACTGTGGCGTACAACTACTGTACGTCTTCAAAGATGCATGGTCACACATCGGACTCTCTTAGCATTGGAAATCGGAGTATGTTTCGTCGTCCTTGCCCGTTATCATCCACTCGCTGAATATATACCGTAGCTGGGGCCAATCTAATGGGCTCAGATCTCTATAACAATCTTATACGGTACTTCGTAACACATCTAAAATCTCTTCGAGAAGTTCGTCTGCTCCTTAGTCATGCCCATCCATGCTAACCAATGACGCCAGAAAACCGACGCCCTGCAAGACGAAGACCTTCTACGGTACTACGCAGCGGAATGGGACCGATACACAACGGGCGCTAATTACATCAACCGATTGTTCACCTACCTCAACCGGCATTGGGTGAAGAGGGAGAGAGATGAAGGTCGGAAGGGTGTCTACCCTGTTTACACAGTGAGTAGTCTAGCGGTTGGATCTCGATCTCGATGGATGGATTAACCCCGCTTCAAGCTGGCCCTTGTTCAATGGAAAAACAACCTTTTCATCCCCGTGCAATTGAAGCATATGAAACTCGCGAGTGCCATTCTGCGGTTGATCGAAACCCAACGAAATGGTGATACTATCGACCAGGGTCTTGTCAAGAAGGTTGTCGATTCGTTTGTCTCCCTTGGGTTGGACGACTCCGATCCCAATAAGGCATGCCTTGACATTTACAAGGAGCACTTCGAGACCCCATTCATCGAGGCAACGGAAGCATATTACAAGAAGGAGTCAGAGGCCTTCCTAGCGCAAAGCAGTGTTTCCGATTACCTCAAGAAAGCGGAAGAGCGGCTGAAGGAAGAAGAAGATCGCGTGGAGCGATACCTGAACACTCAGACGCGCAAAGCTCTCATCAGCAAGTGCGAGCATGTCCTCATTCGCGAACACTCGGAGTTGATGTGGGAGAGCTTCCAGCAGCTCCTCGATTTTGACAAGGATGAGGATCTGCAGCGCATGTATGCGCTACTATCGCGGATACCTGAGGGCCTCGAACCTCTTCGCAAGAAGTTCGAAGAACATGTCAAGAAAGCGGGGCAGGCCGCCGTTTCTAAACTCGTGGGCGAGGCAGGAGCGAATGTTGACGCCCTGGAACCCAAGGCATATGTTGACGCATTGTTGGACGTGCACAGGAAGAATTCGGAAACTGTGACAAGAAGCTTCAGGGGGGAGGCTGGGTTTGTGGCGAGTTTGGACAAGGCCTGTAGGGAGTTCGTCAACCGCAATGCCGCCACAGGAGCATCGAACTCGAAATCGCCCGAGTTGCTGGCAAAGCACGCCGACCTGCTCCTGCGTAAAAACAATAAGATGGCAGAGGAAGGTGACCTCGAGGGTGCACTGAATCGCGTGGTGCGTATTCTCCGTCTTTTCGCCTCAGATAGTTTAAGCCGCCTTCAGATGATTCTCTTCAAATACATCGAGGACAAGGATGTCTTCCAGACATTCTACACCACCAAGTTATCGAAACGTCTCATCCACGGTGTCTCTGCATCGGATGAGAGTGAAGCGAGCATGATTTCGAAACTGAAGGAAGCCTGTGGCTTCGAATACACGAACAAGCTGCAACGCATGTTCACGGGTTGGTCGTTCGCCCCATGTTGTCGCTATACGTTTAACATATCTGTCATAGATATGAGTCTCAGCAAGGATCTTACTGATCAGTTTCGAGAACGAATGCAGCAAAATCACGATGATATGGATATCAGCTTCAGCGTCATGGTTCTTGGAACGAATTTCTGGCCACTAATTCCTCCTGGCCATGAATTTGTGATTCCCGCAGAGATCCTGCCAACATACGACCGCTTCCAGAAGTATTATCAAATAAAGCACTCAGGTCGCAAGCTAACATGGTTATGGAATTATTCCAAGAACGAACTCCGGACGAATTACCTGAACCAGAAGTACATCCTGATGACAAGCACCTTCCAAATGGCAGTCCTCTTGCAATATAATAATAACGACACTCTATCATTAACTGAACTACTCGCTGCAACGTCGATACCGAAGGAGCTCTTGTCACAAATTTTAGCCCTTTTGGTCAAGGCGAAGATCCTCATCAATGAGGAAACAGATCAGTACGATCTCAATCCCAGTTGGTATCTTGAATGCATGTTTTGTCAGCATGGCTTGATACCTTCTGTCCAGACTTCAAGTCAAAGAAAATACGCGTTAACCTCAACCAACCTATCAAAGCCGAGACTAGGGCGGAGACTAGTGACGTCTTGAAGACCGTGGATGAGGACAGGAAATACGTCATTCAAGCTACCATCGTTCGGTTGGTATTCGAGCCATACCGCTGTGTATCTATCTAATGTCCCATGTCCAGGATCATGAAGGCGCGCAAGACGATGAAGCATCAGCCGTTGATTCAAGAAGTTATCTCTCAGATATCCCAACGATTCGCTCCCAAAATTCCTGACATCAAGAAGGTCCGAGCATCAAATTCTGTCCTTCATGCTGACGCTCATACCTGTGATTTTTAGGCGATCGACACACTCTTGGAGAAGGATTATATCGAACGAGTGGAAGGCACGAAAGACACCTTTGCGTATGTTGCGTAAATATGTCGTTCTTGCGTTCCCCGCCGTTGCTGTGTACTTTACTTCCCCCGCATGTGTAGCATATATAGTTGATCTCCTTGTAATTCACCCCCCGGTTTCGTTCCCTTGTCTCCCGGCTTCCGTTGTGTACCGCAGGCGGGAGGACGGCTCCAAGTGAGTGGGGCCATTTATATGCCTAAAATTTTCATGACTCTCCCCTGCAGGACTTGCCCCTCTTTGTTCAACACCACCAGTGTGTAAGGACTCAATAGCACAAAATTCGGCAGACTTTGAAGGTCCCGACATATTCTCCGGCCTGGGGCGGTTCTTTCCCAAGATGTCGAAGACTTAAGCGCAACTCTGAGGCCCAAACCTCTGGTTACCCAGCTTCAGCCTCTCAATGCGGTCATCGCTTCCTCTCTGCCTAAGAAACTTAAAAGCTCCGAGTCGGCTTCTTCCAATTCCGTTCGAGGTCTTTCTCCGTTATTTAGGGAGTAGTTTTCCCATGGTTCTCATGCAAGCACGCGTGGAGACGCACGCTTCCTGCCTTAAAAACGTTGAGGGGCGGCTTTGCGGAGTGGATTACCCCGCACTTCCTTGAGCGAACTGCTCTTTCTACATTCGCGCCAACCATGGATGCTCCAGACATGAACTTGACCTACGGCAGCGCCTTCATAGGTCTCATTGCCGGAGCAATGTGAGATGGCTGCTGCTTTCATGTTTCGCGCACTCTCTCACACGCCTGTATCACAGATTATATGGGGTCACACTCCTGCAAACGTTGGTTTCCGCCTTTCAGAACGCGTCTTTTTGCTGACGGAAAGGATCTGGTCATGCAGGTTCCTGTACTATAGGTATGCGAATGCCATGCTGGCGCACATGAGAGGTCATGTTTTGACACGGATGATAGAACGTATCCTCAGGATTCTCGATTCATCAAGTCCCTCGTGCGTCCTTCATTAATGCCTCGGCTAGAGATAACAGCTTAGAAACGCTCCTGATAGGTTTTCATCCTATGGTGCGTAGTCATACCTCAAGTTACATTCAGCCACCGATCTCTCCCTCCAAGGATCTTGGATACAGCACATCTAGTGCTCTGTACCATCTCAATATACTGGTGCACATAGTTTGATTTCTGGACTCAAGCATGTGCCGACTGTGAACAGGTATCTGGTGATGAATTTCAACAACCCAGATGCCTTGCGAGAGACATCATGGTATTTCCTTCGTCAAGCGTCAACATCAACAGTGTTCTGACTCGCAACTAAACCCGTGTTCACAGGAGTATGAACGTAAGCCTTAGCACGATTACACCGGTAACACACACTCATTAGACACGTCGTAGCTACAAACGGACTGCAATGTAAGTACTTTTCCACCGCCAGGGCGCCCATAATAGATCCCTGTTGCAGGGTCTGATAGGCCTCATCGTCGAATGGTGTGTTTCGACCAAGCTTTTCCACAGTGCCCATGCTGACGCCCATTATTCCTCGGTCAGTTTTTTCGCCCGTCGTGTCTGGATGAGTACGTCGCCATTTGCCAGCTGCCATGCCTAGGGCGCTGACCTGCATGATCGCTTCATAAGTGTCAGGCAACTTGTGGCTGACTGGTGTCATCGTGCGTCTGCGATCTTTGACCACCACCTCATTGATGTACCCAGAGTATATATAGGTCATCCTATCGTGTGTACATTTTGGTACGTTTCGTTGGCATCGGATGCTTGCACTTTGGGATTTATCGGCGCCAATTTAGGTCTGGGCATAGGTAGGGTTTATGATCCTAGGCAAAACCGGGTATGGCGCTCACGTTACTTATACAACAGTCTTCACAGTAGAAGGGTTCGTCCTTTCTATGCTGTCAAGCACTGATAAGTGACGTTTTGGATAGCTTCGTCCTATTGGAGACAGCCAAATTTGGTAGATTGATTGTGCGTTTGGCGAATTCTGCCAGAGTATGCGTATTTTACATCTTTTAGTGGGTTACGAGTGCAGGCTTAGGGAGCGCCGCCGCCGCCGATATCATAATTGCCTGCGCGCTTTGCTATTACCTCACTAAGAACCGAACAGGATTCTCGCGGTAAGTCTTCGTGTATCATTCTATCGTAGCACGCTGCACTGTGGCTAATATTGAGCCCTACAGGACCGACTCTCTTATAACCACACTGATCGCATATAGCTTGACAACTGGGTTGATAACAAGGTTTATACGTCCACATATACAAGGCACCAGCTGAAGCCTCTCTGTAATAGTGTTATTGCCTTCATAGCAGTGGTCACAGTAAGTCCTAAATGATACTACTTTATCTCGTCTTAAATACATTATACTTCAAGTTCGCCACAATGCCGACGAACTTCGTCTGGCTAGCGTTCTTCTGGGTCCTCGGCAAATGTACGTCAATAACCGTTTACTCCGTTTCTGCTCCTGACCGCTTGGCGGAAAACGTACAGGCTATGTCAACTCTATACTAGCGGCGTTGGTGTTCTTCCATCCGAGTGATGCTGTGGCGAGCTAACACATTCCTTAATTGACAGGCTGAATAGTCGCGACTTCCTCCGAGGCAAGGTAGCCCCACACGATTGCACGCTTCTACAACTCTCGCCTTTCCGAGCAATCGCCTCGAACGCTGATGGCCCTGTTACCGAGGCCAATTGCCAGTGTTCAGGACGACCGGGGCCCGCAGCAGTCAGTATCCACATACAAACGGTGTCCAAGACCGATTATGATTATACCGTACGCACCGTTTGACCTCCTGACAAACTGCCAAGTGTTGAGGGTATTCTTGGTAGCAGCCCCCCGAAAGCGCCTCGACGACCACATCATTCAACCGACAGCCATATGTGTAATATTCCTTTTTTTGTAGCCTCATCTTCGATGCGGATTAGGGGGTACGGGAATCACTCTAGCTCCATAATTCGTGGGCATTCGTTCTCGCCACGAAATAGGCTTGTGGGAGCTCTGATGATACCCACATGTGCCGGTCAAAGTTCTGATGCAGTTGGTACTTCACTCTTGCTCCAAAAGGACCATAATTACCAGGGAATGTCATCGCTTTAAGGTGTTGTGGGATCTCAACCCTCTGGTAAACCTAAGAGCCTGTCGTGACCGTCGAAAATTTAAAGGTACATTAAGGGAAGAGATCATGGCAGGCTGTGGCAGTTGATGGAGGTTGAAGAATGTCGAAGAGTTTTCGAAATCCGACGTAATCCGGCTGGCGACCTTGGTAGAATGGTCTGTTTGCAAATGTAGGACGATATTGGCTAACAATTAGATCGGGTTGGTCGGGGGAGGAAAGAGGTCTTTTACGGACCTTCTACGAAATGACTTGCTTTCGGTGCTATTCAACCGTGGAGGATCAGGGAAAGAGGAAGAAAAAAAATATTTATATAAACCATGTGTCAGTGACTTCCGAGAGACGGCTGCGTCGGCGGACATGGGTGGGCCAGCTGAAAGGAAAAAAAAAAACAAGGAGACCTGAAGCTGTGATGGGTTGAAGGGATGTATGATGATGGTGATCTAGGTACAAGTTGAAGTTGTTTCCGTTCCGAAACACGACGCCCCCACGTGCAACTGCTCCATGTCGATCAACCTCCGCGATACTCTGCTCGCAGCCCTTGCCCGTCTGCCTGGCACACGCGAATTCCACCTCCATGTCCTAGTCTCTTCTCCCCGGAAAAATGCCTCAATCTTCCCCTTCGCCACGCCACGTCCACGAGCCTATCTCCAGGACATCCTCATCCTGCTTTCAGAGCAGACCACCCCAGACTCACCCCGCATTCTCGTAACAGCGATCGAGGCGTCTGTTTACAACATTGCGTCCACCTCTACCGCTATCCTCTATATCTCCAAGGTCGATTCAACGGGCCAGGCGACGCCGCCATCGCCTACATACTGTCTCGTTCGAACTTTACTAAATTACTACGCGGACCCCGCCACACGCCCACTTGCAGCCGACCACCTTTGGATCCACCTGTTTGCGCGGGCACAGGCACAGTACCTTTTCCCTAACTCTGCCGAATATGTGGATAAGCGCCCTTTGAGCGATGTCAGGCTCTGCGCATGGTGGAAACGAGTACTATCGGATGTGGCAGGCGAGCTGGAGACACGCGCCCAGCCCACGACTAAGATTAAGCTCTATTACATCCTGCCTGGGTACAGTGAATTCGACGCTGTCCATGCACTTAAAAACGCGTCGTCATCGTCGTCGGCCGTTGCCACCATTGGGGGTCCGTCGTGGACCTATGGCCACCCATATTCTCAGACAGAGATCACGCTCCCGTGCCCTCCTGACACCACGGAGGGGAAAAAGAACTTGGGCCACTTTATCCCCTCATTCGAAGATGATCCCAAATCTCGTTTCATGGACGAGATCGCGTATACTACTGATGGCGATGTCAAATCCCCTATGCGGAAGCGCTCACGCACGTCATCTCATACTGAAGGCTCTCACTCCAAGCACGATAGTGGAGTCGAGGAAAAAGAAGGAAAGAATGTGAGAGACGATCGTCCGTTAGGTGACCTAACCAGAGTCACGCCAGACGAGTTCTGGGAACGCATGTCTTTCCGTCAGGAATGTGTTGCAGGTGCAGTCACGGGGTTCTTTACATTGGGGATATCAACCCTCTTTGAGGCGAAAGACGCGTCTGTTTCGACGCACTCGCCGTTGGAACCGCAACCTGGGCAGGTTTCGTCCCAGCTCAACAAACGCATCATAACCTCACTCACGACTAGTGTCGAGTTTTCGACTGTGGAGCGCGCTGTGCGGGGAACCGAAATCATTGAAGGAGCCATTCGTGGCTTGTGTGAAGGAATCACACCTCTTCCCACGACGCTTACTCATACAGCACGGACATTCTCCAAACCCCGTCAATTCGACCGACGTACGCCCGAGCGTGAAACTTCATTACAGCCACCGGTTCTTGCACCGCCTAGCACCCCTCCTCCGCGACTCGTCCAAGGCAAGCGCGTCATTCCAGATGTCTCCCCCAATCCGTTTCCCGAACCTGTGACGTCGCTCGAAACGTATCATTCGCATATCTATGGCTCGATCTGCGTCAGTAATCTAGCGCTTCCGTCGAAAGGCGCTCAGGATGCAGTGAGGAATCCCGAGTCCGCTGCAGCGGCAGTACCACAGGTGACGGTCCTGACGGCTCGGAAGAAAAAAAAGAGAGCCGATTAGTGGTTTGCTAGTAAGTACCTGGGGGGTTTTCTTGGGTTGCGAGGTAACCGGGCGTTTACCTACCATGCCGTTATGTTTCTTCTTTCATTGAGCAGATAGTAGGGGGTTGGTGGCTTTTTCTGTACACCAGATGAACCTACCACGGGATCGATTATGCTTTAGATCGGATCCTTATCATGAACGGATGAGAACTGGATGTGGGGAAGCTTCGGGACGAACTGCAGACCGCAGTTGTTGAAACACTGGTCCAGTCCATGACAACGATGAGGATGACAGGCCAACGGCACGTTGACTGTTGGTTTGTGTTTGACTTGGGACCCCGCTCGTGTAGAGCTGCTGCTACTACAAGTATTTGACACCAAAGTGTGGGTTCCTCGGCTACAATGGCATATGATCCATGTGTGATCGATGGCATCTAATTCGAAGAGTGCATGTCAGCGCCCCAATTACGAGAGGGCTGGAGTGGTTATATGTGAGACGAGTCAAGAGGATAAGGAGGTCATGGCGAGGCGAAGGGGATCTTCCAGGAGAGCACAGCATGATGAAAGATTGTAGGAGACTAGGGCTGGCTGTGTTAAAGATAACGGAGTGATGACGAGATGTACAGCATCTACCGCCTGCAGGCCGTACGGCTGGAGGCTCTGGAGGATCAATGATTGAGCTTTGGGAGAGAGTTGTCGTGTTTCGCGAGGCTTGTGGGATTCTGTTTCATGATGACAGGAGGTCAGGGTGTAAACTTGTTTTTGTGTAAGGTCGGATATATAAGGTGCAAGGGGTTGCAGGGTTGATGATCGAGTGGTCATTACGCGAAACCAGGTTCGATTCGGAATTCCTTTTCATTAACCATCTCCGGCCACCATCCGTTCTTGGCGACGTGCAACCAACATTCCACACTCGTCCTCACCGTCCCCCACGTCCTCTTCCTTCTCTTCCTGTCCTTCCTCCTTGCCGCCCTGCCATTTCGGTCCCGTCCACCACAACACCACAATCCTTAGGCCATGTCTGTCAATCACGGCAGCCTACATGTCCCTCAATCTCTGCCCTCTTTTGCACAGGCCTTCAGTACGCAGTCACTAGGCAGCATTTCCTCAGGCAACAACTCCCTGCCTCCCATACAAACTCGCCTACCACCCATGGAACATCGCCGCGTCAATACCCCCTCTTCCCGCCCATCCAGCGAAGGCAGCACTACCAATAAAACAGTCTCCAGGAAGCGTTCTCGAAACGATGTCACACCAAACACGCGCGATGATGACCCCTCCAACTCAGAGTCAGTCTTGTTGGCTTCCATGCGATTTTAGGATCTGACGAGTGTACTTATCTACTAATAACAGTAGTTCCCCGCGACTAGTCCATATCAAGGAAGAGCAGGATCAGGACATGTTGGACCCGACGCCGCCGCCGCCCCCCGCAAGAATACCCACACAGCACCTTGTTGTCGATACGGGAGGCGCGCCCCCACCATCTAGCCTTCGTCCCTCGCCTTCCAAAAAACGGCGGGTCACCATCAGCGGCGCGCCGCATCCACTGAATACTGATGTACGGGTACCCGTCGATCAAACAAACTCCACTCCAATCTCTCCTGTCGTTATGGGCTTCACGATCAAGCGTGACAACCCCTCCGCAATTGAACAAGTCAAGTCCATGATTACGGTGAAACAGAAGCAGAAGGCCCTCATTGAGCAGCGGAGAGGCAGCGTGGCCGGAGTAATGTCCCCCAGCACCGTTACCACGAACCCACCCATTCCCCCTACCCCTACGGACGACCGTAATCCAGGCCCATCCAAAGTCGCAAGTTCCACACGTCCCATACGCCGCAGTCCCAATAACGGGGCCAGTACACGTCGCCTTGTAGGTAACCCTAGCCTTGGTGGGACCAATCCACGTCCTCCTAGCCCAAGTCCTATCATTGTGCCCAGCCAGCATCCAGTTGTACCTCCGGCTCCGAATCAGGTGGCCAATGCCCACTCTCTACCGCCGCCGCCAATCAGCTTCGCCAGACGCCGCGCAGAACAGTTGGGATCAGGCAAGAAAAAACCGGCTGATATTTTGATCAGTCCAAGAGAAGCACAAACGCAGGAACAGTTCCAGCCTGCTATCCAGAGTGCGCCGCCTGTGCCTCATGCCGGCCAGGGGTCTTTTTTCTCAGGCAGGTCTCCCATGGCATTACCACGCCTGCCGTCAGTTATGGGCGGCGGAGACAATGTCCGGCGCGTGGCGAGTAATGTTCCTCCGACACCTACCAGGCTCTCGATGCAACGCAATGCTCCCGGCCATGCGGTCCCACAGACTCTTGCTGGTATTTCTGGACGATCGCCCCCAGCAGCCTCGGTTCCTATTGCGTCTACCCTGGTACCGCCGACACCCGGGTTGTTCCATCGACCCGGATATGAGGGTGATAAAGCCGCTTTTTTAGCCCCGTTCGAGGTGTTTTACGATGCGCTCAATGATTCAAAGCAGCTGAAGAGCTGGCTGGGGGAGCAGCTGCACCGCTCGAATGCCATGATGCAGGCATTGACACAGCAGCAGGAGAAGCTCAACGAGGTTGTAGAGAGTCTTGTCGAGAAGCAGGTCGCAGGAATGCGCTCCGAGATGGCCGGTCTTCAGCGACGGGTCGAAGAGCTCGAGGACGCTTTGCGTAGCGCGACGTCGGCGCGTCGTCAAAGCACCGATGTCACCGCAGGAACCAAACAGAAAGGTAACAGAGCCGCCTTGCGCAACGGGATTACGAGTGGACCCGCGGCTCCGGAGTCGTATACCTTTCCCCCCGTCCCCCCGTCCATTGAGCCTTCTACATCCCGCGGACGACGACCCGAGCCTACCCGACGACGCTCTTCTCCGGGGCGAGGCCAAGATTCTCGTGAAAATCAGCCCGTGTCTGAAGTAGACAATGGTTCCCCTGCCTCCGCGAACTTTGACTCGATGCGCATGTCCGTGTCCTCGTCCCGCTTAGAACCCCCGCGGTCACATCCCCTTGACCCACCGCCACTACTCCAAGCTCGCTTGTCTCCCCGTGCGCCTCTCGGTGTGCAATCCCCACCACAGGCCCTGCGCGAAGCACCAAGCCACTTGGTGGCTTCCCCTGGGCTGCATAGCAAATCCGTGGCGGAACGACCGAGTTTGAGCCGTCAGTCGTCTACTCATGGGCCCGGTGAGAGCCAGCAGCAGAACCCCCCAATGCGTCGGGCGGGCAGCCGCAGAAACTCGGTTGTTATGTCGCCACCAGATGCACCTGGAGAGGAAGGCTGAACGTTGGGCACTCAGCTACGGCTGGAATGTTACCTGTCGCAGACAAAGAGACACCGCTTTCGCTTTCCATCACGCGCAATTCTTCTCTACTCTCACTACCTTTCTTGTTCATGACCATTTATGACTTCTTGGACCTGGAATGTGGACGTTGTTCTCGCCGTTGCCCCACCCTCTCTCTCCCTCTCCCTTAGCGTTTCCTTTGTCCCTCGTCCGCCCGTTCCCATTCGTACACATATATATGCACCGTCCTTCATGTCTCGTCATAGGGTTGTTTCTTGTGTCCTCTCCTCCTCCCTCTCCCTCGTCAGCTTTCCTCCCTCGTTATTTGGGATTACACGGAGTCAAGTCGGTCCTTCCTTCTCATGCGTCTTTCAAGTCATGATCATGCCTTATCACGGCCATCCGTTCCTTACGACTTTCTTCCCTCAACGTCTGTTTCTGCTCCTTTTTCGCTGTCTGAATATCTCCTTTCGTGTTTGTCCACTTTTCATTTATCTGTACTTAATAGACAATGTACATCTAGCAGCGCCAGTGCCGCTGCGCCTTCGATGCCGTTACACAACTCGAGAGTGAGGAAGAAGCGTGGACCATAGCTAGAGAATTGTATTCCGATCGCGATAACCTAAGTTCGTTGTTGCGTATCGTACCCTTGAACGGATCCTGTGGCTCGGCAAGCCTTGAAGTGTACCTGGGTACCGGGTACTTTCAAAGTGCCTCCCAAACACTCTTTCCTGACTTCCTCATTCCCGAGTAGCTACATTGACCATCGTCTCTCCGTTAATTACGGGACGCCGAGAGTCGGAAACCTAGTTATACCGAACATCACGTAGGCAACTTACGCAATGGCCTCAGTGCTCCGCCGCCTCGCACCTATCGTGCGGTCCCTCGCCCGGGGCCAACGCCTCCAATCAACCTCAGCCTCGCCCCTCCTTCTGTATACTGCCGGAACGCCCAACGGACGTAAGGTGTCCGTGCTACTGGAAGAGCTGAAGGCGGCACGGGGATTACAATACGAGTACGTGTCTATACGTTACACCACCACGGTGTATGCAGCCGAGTGACGTCTTGCTGAAGGGTACAGAAGATCGACATCTCGGCGAACACACAGAAGGAACCGTGGTTCCTCGAGCTGAACCCGAACGGGCGCATACCTGTGTTGCTTGACCGCGCACGCGAGGGGTTCACGGTCTTCGAGACGGCGGCGATTTTGTTATATCTGGAGCAACACTATGACCCGGAGCGCCTGTTTTCATTCGATCCGGTACAGGAGGCGGATGAGTACAGTGTGATGCTGCAGTGGATGTTCTGGGCGGTACGCGTGTCATTTCCTTCGTCGTTGACAGCTTTCTTACTTGGACGGGAATACTGCAGCATGGCGGGCTTGGTCCAATGCAAGGGCAGGGTATGTGATGCCTGATAACCTCCCTCTCATTCCGCCGCTGACTGCTCTCTACAGCGAATCATTTCAGACATGCGGCGGTGGACCTTCCGTATGCTGTCAAACGTGGGATTACTTTTGTGTCATACGGAGGATAAAGTGTTCAGTATTGGGCAGGCTACGAGGACGAAACCAAGCGCTTGTATGGCGTCCTTGAGATGCGTCTTGGTGACCGTGACCATCTGGCTGGTCCGGGGAAGGGTAAGTATACCATCGCCGATATGAACGCACATCCATGGTAAGGGTCCATTTTATCATTGGAACCCACTGAAGTATCATTGCCGCACAGGGTTGCTGGGCATCAATGGGCCGGCATTGAGTCTCTAGACCAATGGCCCGGTCTTAAGGTCTGTTTTCCATAGCGAAATTGTGAAGCGTTTCTCATGACAGTATTTTTTATAGCGTTGGTCTGATAGAATAGCAGACCGTCCAGCAGTCAGGGCAGGATTCGCAGTACCAGCGTAGAGTAGCTGAGGGTCAACGAAGATTTAGAAATAAGGTGTAGAAAAGCAGTCGTGGGAAATGTTGTGTTAGTTTTTGAGTAGTTTGTTGAATGGATTGCTTGGACTACGACGATGAACTTTGGCCGGCGACTTACTCTGTCAGTGTCGCTCGCACGGACGTATGCCACCCGTGGACGACGACCAAAACCTGGAACTTCAGAACGGCCAGCATACCATGCGCCCGACCCTCTGCTCAACAATCCCCAGGCCGTCGTCACCCCACTGCTCGACGAGGACCTAACATTTATTCACCGTCCACCGCCAACAGCCCCTTCTCCATTCTCGCTCACCACTGCACCCTCTTCGCCGCTTCTACGCCCGCCAACGCCGTCTAGCTCCGACCCTCTTCCTCCCCCCATTCGTCCGTCAGCGGATAAGGTCCTACCACCGCGAGCCTCAGACGATGCAGTTGCCGAGATCCGCCGCCTGCGACGCTTAGATCCAGTTAAATACAGCCGAGGGAAGTTGGCAAAGATATTCGGGTGCACGCAGAACTTTGTTGGCACGATCGCTGCGCTCAAATCGTCCACGCGAATGAACCTCATACGGACGCGTAATTTGGAGCATGAGAAAGTCAGAGAAAAATGGAGCGAAAAGAAAGCCACCGTTAGAGCTATCAGCGCAAAGCGGCGTCAGTTCTGGTAGTATCCAAAGTCTCTCATTCGGGAAAAAGACTTTTGCCGTGTACGTTCGCGTTTTGCTCTTCCCTATCCCACCCTAGCTTATCCTGTCTTCAGCAGGCGTCTACGCTGGCGTTGTTCACACTCGTTCTGGCATATAATATACACAATCTGCACTCCCATGACTGAGACTTCTCCGTTCCGCAATCGGTCGGAACGCCGTATCTGGAAATGGCAATTTCATATGTCCGCGTCTTCCGACTCCTTCTATGAGGTTCTAGATCTTAAACATCCTACCCTAATCAAGCGACCCAGACATTCACATGGGCGGCCTCACACAGTACACAATATCACCAGTTTGTAATGACATTGGCCAAAGTTACAACCCTATATAAACGGCTGTAAGGCCTGTTCCATTATTTCTACTCTTACTAACATGTCGACTCAAGTTCAGTACCCTCATGGCATCCCCCTCACTCCAAAAATCCCCCCGTACTTCCAGAACACTGACCATCGGCAGAGGTGCCTCCAGCAGCTCCGTAGCAAGCAGGATGCACTCGAAAAATACATCTATCTGAACGGCTTGAAGGAACGCGACGCAGAACTCTTCTACGAAGTGTTGATTGGCAATATATTTGAAGTTATCCCTATTCTCTACACACCTACAGTACGCCGACCACTCGTGAATGCCTTGATCTCTTGTCCCACATTCGTCTCTATAGGTCGGTGATGCATGCGTCCAGTATTCGCACATCTGGCGCCGACCGGAAGGTATGTATGTAACTATTGAGAACCGAGGACATATAAGGGAGGTCCTTCGTACCTGGCCCAATGTCCCGTTGGCGAGGATCTCAGTAGTCACTGATGGTAGATATGACCGTTTCCTCTCCGGCTTGATGTGCGACCTCACGTACGACACTCAGGCTCACGAATTCTGGGTCTCGGCGACCTTGGTGCCAATGGCCTTCCGATAAGCGTCGGAAAATTGTGGGTTGCTTCTCTTTGGCCGACGCTGTAGTGATCAATTATACGCAGAGATCTGTATGTCGCAGGCGCTGGCATCAAACCTGCAACTACCATCCCTATTTGCTTGGATGTTGGTACAAACAATCAAAAGTATCTCGACGATCCTCTGTACATCGGCGTGCGCCGGAAAAGGCCTGGCGTTGAAGAGGTATGTGTTGTCCTCGTCATACCCCTAACGCCAGCTCATCCGCCCCCCAAAGATGGACGGTTTCATGAATGAATTTATGGAGGCCATGAGCGAGGTGTTTCCGGCTCTTCTGGTTCAGTTTGAGGATTTCTCGACCGATAACGCCTTCCGCTACCTAGCCATGTTCCGGGATAAATACCGCTGTTTCAACGACGACGTACGTCACTCGTACACTCTATCTCCTTACGCATTATACCGACTCCATGTTTCTGCTGTACAGGTTCAGGGCACAGGTCTGGGCTCCAATGTTTAGGACGGGCCCCTAATACTGATCACGCGACCATGTTCATGCAGGCGCCGTCATACTTTCAGGCTTCATCAACGCCGCAAGGCTGTCGAGTGTGGCGTCGGGCAAGCCGCTCACTGACCACCGCATTCTGTTCTTTGGCGCTGGGTCTTCCGGAATCGGTGTCGCTAAGCAGTTACTGTCGTTCTTTAGGCTCCTGGGAATGAGCGAAGAAGAAGCCAAGGATAGAATATATGTGAGCTTCCTCCTTGCACTGCCTCCGTGCTACATGACGACGATCCTGATATTTGGGCTTTTTAGACTGTGGACTCCAAAGGCTTGATCACAGCAGACAGACCGGAGCTCCAAGAGCACAAGAAGTGTATGTCGTCATTACCTCTCGCCAGCCTCTCACGCTTAACCTGACCGGCTAACACCACTCTCACAGTCTTTGCTCGCACGGACTATCATGGCCCTCCATTGACAAAACTCGTTGATATCGTTGAATGGGTGAAGCCAACGGCTTTGCTCGGGCTCAGTACAACGCGGGTACGCTACCTCACACGCTGCCTATCCTTTCCCTTACTCACGTCGGGTTACATTTCTGGCAGAACGCTTTCACGGAGGACGTGGTAAGGCTCATGTCATCCATCAACAAGCGCCCGATCATCTTCCCGCTTTCCAATCCCGTGTCCCTGTCTGAAGTCGACTTTGAGGACGCCATGAAATGGTACGAATGTTCATTCCCATCCCCTCACACCGCCAATGCTGACACGACGCCTTCCCCAGGACGAACGGCTCCGTGATTTTTGCCTCTGGTAGTCCATACAAGCCCATTGAATACAACGGCAAGATGCGTGAACCCGGCCAGGGCAACAACATGTACATCTTCCCCGGCCTCGGGCTGGGCACGATTCTGTCACAGGCTAGATACGTCACCGACACGATGATCAACGAAGCGGCGATCGCACTTTCCGAGTCGCTGACTCAGGACGAGAAGAGCGCGGAGCTCGTGTACCCGCGGCTCGTGCGTATTCGAGACATCAGTGCGCGCATTGCGTTTGCGGTCATTCGCGCAGCGCAGAAGGATGTACGTCCATTTCATTACATTGTGAAACTCTCGTTCATGCTGGTGTGACAGGGCGTGGACGAAAATAAGCTCTTCCGGAAGTTAGGGGATGACACGCTCCAGGAGTACGTGAGAGTGAAACAATGGCAACCTTATTGCACACATGTCAATGGGAATGGCGCCCATGCTAGCCGCGTCGCCGACGCGAACGGGAATGCCTTGGCCAATGCACACCGCTTATGAAACTTCCCTGCTCCCGTCCAATCATGGTCCATGTATCATACTGTATGCATTGCTTCCTTTTTTCAATGCAATACGTTTCAATTTGTACCCAATGATAATGATGCGATATTATGCATCTATCGTGTTGTCTATACGCAGACTATCGTCACGCGCAGCCGCAGTTGTTTTCCACTGACAAATCCCGAAGCGGTGATTGATCCCTTTGAGCGTTGGGAGGCACGCCGCGCCGCCGCACCCACCAGTTCGAGGCATTGCGTGCAGGTACACGACCTCCTTGACCCGTGAGTGGAGTAGAGCCATGCTGCACATGATACAGGGCTCGTGCGTGGTGAACACCGTGAGCGATGTAAGGAGGTAGTTTGTTCCAGTCCGTGCTTCCTCTCTGTCCCTCTCCTCATTGGCCACGGTAGATTCTGGGGGTACGGGAGGCAGAGTTGGCGGCAGGGATCGAGGTTTAGAGTCGTTAGATGCTGAAGCACGGTGGTCTGCTATCTGGCGAATGACATTGATGGCGGCGTGCCGCAGGGGGTGCGCAGTCGAGCGACGCGTGTCACACGCAGTGAACGATAAAAGCTCAGGTGTTGCAGTTAGGCCCTCTTTTGGATCGTAGGGTGCAGCAATGTATGCCGCAATTGGCAACTATAGGTCAAATGGAAACGTCAGAATTAGGGAACGCAACGGAAACAAATTAGAGTGTGACTAACTTCTCCCCGGCGATGAGCATCGCGTGCAGCCACGATTGTGGTCTGCATGGCCTCCCACGCCCAGCGCGCCTTTCCCCACGTCCACTCCTCTGGCTCTCCCTTCCTTGAGGGCGTGAACAGCGTCGGCCAGAACGTTGATTTCAGTTTCCATGAGATCTGAGTAAGAGCTGGGGCGCTCGGCACGGGAAGGGTGTACGGATGTGGTAAGTCGAGATCAGGCGGGACCGAGGGGGGAGCGGGGGCGGTGGTGGTGGTGGCAAGAAGAAGTGTGGCTACGTCATTCCGTTTTCTGATGCGCTTCAGGTGGCCGAGGTCGGGTGTTTCGAGGCCTGTTTGCTTCAGCCATCTTGAATGGAAGGGTTAATGGAATCAATCGGGGATGGTGCCAAGAGTGGAAAACCCGACCCACTTGAGCATTTTGGTGATATGTCGCGGGTCAGGGATGTCCACTACCCAGGCCTCGACTGAGGGCACACAGGAATGCGGTTAGCGTGGTACGAACGACGAGTGGTGGAGGTTCCACACCTGTTCGGATAGAATCCAATTCCTCCTCCTCAGGCGGAAGCTTGAACCTCGTAAACGGAAGATCCTCATCCGTGATGATCTCGTTGGAATCGCCGTCTGAGTACGGGCCGCCCGCGGATGGTGGATAGGTGCTGGCTTCTCCAACAGCTGACAGTCCACCCCATCCATCGTCTAGCTCATCGGGAGGGACAGTAGTCGGATCAGACTGGGGAAGGGATTCGGTGGAATCGAACCAGAGTTTGTGGCCGTAGAATATGCAGAGCTCTTCGTCTGGCGCTATGTCCCGCGTCGTCGTGTACTTGATAGATTCGCTGGCCGTATCGAGGACGTACGAGACATTGGGCCGTGCGGAGTGGTTGAATAAGGAGCCTTAAAGAGCACAGCGTTAGAATTCAGATGCATAAGACGAGAGGAGTTTTCTGATACCGAGACCAAGGGCAAGAGCCATCCGGCCGTCAGTCCATTTGAACGTGTACTCGTCCAGTACAGTAAATCTGCCTGTAGCCGGACCGCTTAGCGATCGTATAAGTGAGAGGTTCAGGAGATGCAGCAAACCTTACCATGGTCTGCGTATTCCTCCTTTGAGAAAAACAGGACGGGACTAATTTCGATCAACGTCTGGCTAGATATAGGGCGTGAAGCTGTCGGCGGCTTTCAAAAACTAGGAGAAGACAATAGATGCATGGAAAACGAACCATATACGCCTCGTCCTTTCTCGTTGGTGCGGCGGATAACACACCCAGCGCTATTGAGATGCAACGGCTGCTCGACGACGGACTTGGAGAACATGGAATGTAACTCCGAACGCCGCACAGATCTCCGAGCACGTGCCTGGACACGTACTTTGAGAACGCGCCTAGATAGTTTAAAGACCCCCAGCTGGGCACAAGCAGCCTCACCCTAAAAATGCACTCGCTTCCCCCGCGCCCTCTACCGCGCGTTTTGATCCTGGGCCTGGTGCCCATCGCTGCGTGGTTCGTCGTGCGCCCCCTCCTTGATCCTGTCCCGCCACTTCCAGCTCTCTATACTTCCGTCGGCTTCTCCATCTTCGCGTTCCTCTCTACGGTGTACCTCGTGCAGGCGCTGGGACCGACGTTTGTCAAGGCAGGACTGAAGGGCGGCGACTTGCTTAAACCGTATCGCCACGAGATACCCATGTCCGTACGCCATCCCATCTGCCTGCGAGTCATTCTCTGCTGAACGGAATGTAGACCCGAGAGCATGGGTCTCGTGTGCGCGTTGGTCTACATTTCGCTTCTCATGCTGTTTATCCCGTTCGCGTTCTCAAACTTCATCATGAATTTCGCGAGCGAGAAACACCATCCCGAAGGAATATCTGTGGTCGAATTTCCGCATCACCAGGTGAGTGTATATCCCGGTAGACAGCGTACCATCTGATGCTCATGTTGTCTAGCTTTCTGTTTATCTATCGTCCCTGCTATCTCTATTAATCGCAACGATGCTGGGCTTCCTCGATGATGTGTTCGACATCCGCTGGCGCCACAAACTACCTATTCCAATCATCGCCTCAATTCCTCTCTTGATGGTGTACTACGCCGAGCGCGGTAACACTCATGTTGTCGTTCCTCTACCTCTGCGATTCATGTTTGGAACGTTGCTCAACCTCGGTGCGTCCACTCTCCCAGCCACCCCCGCCAAGCTAACTCCCACCCGCAGGACCACTCTACTACATCTACATGTCCCTCCTCTCTACCTTCTCCACCAACAGCATAAACATTCTCGCTGGCATCAATGGCTCCGAAGTCTCCCAAGCCCTCATAATAGCCCTTTCTGTCATCCTAAATGACTTCTTATACCTCCCCTGGCCGATGGACTTCCGGATACCCCTCCACTTGCTGGGAAATAAAGCGGAGGTGGAGTTTGGGGGCGTTTGGAGTGCTGGAATGGCCCATGGGAGCCGAGAGCTCGTCGAACGTCATCTGTTCAGTTTGTACTTTATGATGCCGCTCGTGGCTGTCTGCCTAGGCTTCTTGTATCACAATTGGTATGTGTTTCCGGGTGCCTCTTACTACCACCAAGTGATCATTGATTTGCGTATTAGGTATCCTGCCCGCGCCTTTCCAGGGGACACGCTGTGCTATGTGACGGGCATGGCCTTTGCGGTGGTCGGCATCCAGGCGCATTTTTCCAAGACGCTGCTCCTGTTCTTTATTCCCCAGATTTTCAATTTCGTCATGTCCTGTCCACAATTGTTCGGGCTCGTCCCATGCCCTCGGCATCGGGTTCCGAGGTGCGCCGAGTGTGCTTGGGTTTTCGGCGATGACTCAATTGACCATTATGTGCCACGCGCTATAGATATGATCCGGACACCAACTTACTCTATCCCTCGACGACAGAATTTCCCAAGCCACCCTCGAAGCTTGCCACCGTGACCTTGCGGACAATGGCAACGCTGGGACTGACAGAATTAACACAGCACCCGAGCAATGGGGCTATCCAGAAAGCTACTAATCTTACCATCCTCAACTTCTTCCTTGTCCGACTAGGCCCGATGAACGAGAAACGGCTCGTTCAAGTACTGATGTGCTCACAGGTTCGTATTTTGATCCCCTCTTTCACTGAGAGAGTGATCTCATTGGTCACTACAGGTTGCAGGAAGCGTGGTCGCATTTGTAGTCCGATATGGTCTTGCGGGTTTGGTATACGATGGGGACAGAAGATGATGTTATGGGATCCACATGCCTATGTACGGCTCACATGTTTCTGTGCAGTATCCGGCTATACGGAGCTGGAGTGTAAGGTAGAAGACCCGGAAAGTACTGTAATAAATTATATCGGCAAATATTATGGACCTCACGCCACACCTATGAGGCGTTAGTGCGCTGGTTGGTAGGTTCCGAGTAGGATGGGTACGACAACGACAAGAAGAAAGTTGAGAATTGGAGAAGGAGCGCCGACGGATGACGCCTGAATTCTACTCCGCGGCTTGTGCCGAGGTCTTGAAAGCGGAATCACATGTTCCGTCGCAGTCCGGAGGTCGAAAGGAGCCCGACTTTCAAATGTATAATATAATAGTCCTCTCATCTCAACTCTCTACAACAATCCCATCCCAACACCATGTCACAAGAACGCGCCGCTTTTGCCAGGGAAGTCGCCCAGGTCGAAGAATGGTGGAGCGTATGTACCCATATGCCTTCACTGAGTATTATGACTCCATCTCACGCCCATCTAGAGCCCGCGTTTTGCACGAGTAAAACGCCCCTACACTGCCGCTGAGGTCGTCGCCAAGCGCGGTACCATTCCTATCCAATATCCATCCAACATCCAGGCAAAGAAGCTCTGGGGGCTTCTCACCGAGCACGCCAAGCGCGGCACGCCGTCGCATACATATGGAGCGTACGTCCAACCTTGTCCATTGTCATTATCCATGTTTAAGACGTCGACTTTCCCAGACTCGACCCCGTCCAGGTGACGCAGATGGCGAAATACCTCGAGACCGTGTATATCTCGGGCTGGCAGTCGTCCAGCACCGCATCCAGCACCAACGAGCCTGGCCCAGACCTGGCAGGTACGTTTCGCTTCCACTCCCTAACGATAGACGTATAACGACGATCCCGCGTGCTCCGCAGATTACCCGTCAAACACAGTGCCGAACAAGGTCGAGCACCTGTTCATGGCCCAGCTCTTCCACGACCGGAAACAACGAGAGGCGCGTTCAAATATGACCGAGGCCGAACTCGCCAAGACGCCGTACATAGACTATCTTCGCCCTCTGATTGCCGACGCCGACACTGGCCACGGCGGTCTCACTGCGATCATGAAGCTTGCCAAGATGTTTGTCGAGAAGGGCGCGGCTGGAATCCACGTCGAGGACCAAGCACCTGGTACGAAAAAGTGTGGTCACATGGCAGGCAAGGTCCTCGTTCCCATCCAGGAGCACATCAACCGTCTCGTCGCAATCCGCCTCCAATACGACATCATGGGCGTCGATAACCTCGCCATAGCACGTACGGACTCGGAGGCAGCCACCCTCATCACCTCGAACATCGATGACCGCGACCACCCCTTCATCCTAGGCTCCACCAATCCTGCGTTGGAGCCGCTGAGCAGTCTTATGGCTACGGCAGAACGGGCTGGCAAGAGCGGATTGCAGCTGCAGGCGATCGAAGATGAGTGGACGAAACTCGCGAACCTCCAACTCTTCTCGACGACCCTCGCAAACGCGCTGACAAAAGAGGGTGCGAGCGCGCCCATCGTCAACAAATTCCTTGCGCGTGTCGCACATGTCTCGTACCCGCAAGCGGTGAAGATTGCACAGCGTGAGTTCGGGCTCAAGAACGTGCCGTTCTGGGACTGGGACGCGCCGCGGACACGTGAGGGGTACTACCGCTACCAGGGCGGGACGGAGTGTGCGGTGAACCGCGCCGTGGCGTTTGCACCGTATGCGGACCTGCTGTGGATGGAGACAAAGAAGCCGATCTTGGCTCAGGCCAAGGAGTTCGCGGCGGGCGTGCATGCGGTGCATCCTGGGCATTGGCTGGCATATAACTTGAGTCCGTCATTCAATTGGGATGCGGCTGGCCTCGGGGAGAAGGATATGGAGTCGTATGTGTGGGAGCTTGGCACGCTGGGCTTTGTGTGGCAGTTCATTACTGTACGTGGATCTAGTCCCGTTCCCCTGAGGACGAGCCGAACTGACAGGAAGCCGTCCTAGTTGGGCGGTTTGCATTCGAATGCGTATATCTCGGACCTGTTCGCGAAAAACTTTGCCAAGACGGGCATGAAGGCATACGTGGAGCTCATCCAGAGAAAGGAACGCGAGCTTGGTACCGACGTACTCACGCATCAGAGGGTTCGTCTTCCTTCGCCCATGACGATTCGCGCTGTCTGACATTTGTGAATAGTGGAGCGGCGCAGATTATGCGGACAATCTCATCAAGACTGTTACTGGTGGGGTTTCTTCGACGTCGGCGATGGGCCTCGGTGTCACCGAGTCTCAATTTGCTGCGTCGAAACTGTAAGGGGGTGAGGATTGAACAATGTAATTACAAAAGTAGGGCGTAGCATTTGAATCGAAACATATGTCGCGGTCATATTCAACAGTCAACTTCAATTGTAGTTGTGTGAAGAATGCCTGATGTTGAGAAAACGACCTTGGCGACTCCGAGTCGGCAGTTCCCGAAACCCAAGATCGCGTCCAGTCTTAGTCGCAGTCAACTAGAATCTGTCGCTCATCATGGACGCCGACGGACGGATCCGAGCAGCCTCGAACTTCCTCCTTCAATCGCCCCCAGGCGAGATCAATGATGTCCTCAATGGTCGGTCCCCCTTCTTGTCCCCAATAAACCCCCCCTCAAGGCATTGATTAGATGTGCGCAACATAATCTCTGACGACGATAACCTGCAACACGGAATTCTACCCGTGCTCAAAGAGTACAACCTCGCGCAATTCATCACCGTCGACGTGCCCGGTACCGATCATCAGGTGAACCCACACCCTCGCCCCCCCTCGCCGACCTTCATGTCTGAATTACTGAATTCCAGTCCATCGTCAGTGAGGCTGCGCGGATCTCTGCGACTGGGGTGGGTGAAGGTGATGAACAGCAGAGGTTCTTGGATCCACGGTCTAAAACGAGTTTTGTATTTGACCATCTGGCTCTCGTGCGTCATTTTGTTCCTCCTGGTTCGTGTGTCTGCTGATGTAACATCACTGCGTATGAAGGAAGCATCAGACCCGCAGACGGTCGAACCTGATCTGAACTCAGAGCCTTATAGGCAAGCGCTGGAGACAGCGGTATTGTCGTATATTTCCGCGCACTTCCTTGAAGGTGTAGGTGCGGTTTTCGCGACGCCGGGGACGCCGAACCGCTTCGTAATACAGGTCGTCGCGAACAAGTACAACCCCACGAACTACTGGTGAGGGCATTTCTATCGCGCGCCGCGCATTCGGCGTCTTGTGCTAAACATAGACAGGTCAGGACGGTGGCGGTCAGAGTACATCATGGACCTGAACGAAAACAAAGTAACGGGAAAGATCCTCGTGAACGTGCATTATTACGAGCAGGGAAATGTAAGTAGTGTCTTCGACGTCGCTTTTGCCCTCGCTCACAGATTGTAACAGGTACAACTGGCCACGACGCACGACATATCACTAGCCTTGCCCCCTGCAGTCGTGACATCTACGCCGAGTGCATCCGCCTCGAAGATCCTTGCGCTCATAGGAGACGAAGAAGGGAACTACCAGAGGTCGCTTAACGAGACGTACCACGAGATGGGGGAGAAGACTTTTAAGGGCCTGCGGCGGGCGCTGCCGATGACACGGCAGAAGATAGACTGGGACAAGGTACGTGAAACTCAACTGCTGCGAGTCGCGTATAAGTAGACTGATGGGCTATCTAGGTGCTGGGGTATAAACTAGGCGCAGAACTTACATCGAGCAAAGGCGTGTTTGGGAACTCGTAGAAAGGGAAATGACTGTGTATTTCTTGCAGACAATGATGTGTATTTTCTTCCTCTGGCGCAGTGCTGTACGTCGAGAAGACCTAGGGTTTGGGAACGGGTGCTTTTTGGTATCTTCAGAGTGACAAGTGCCTTACAGGGATACAACTCGAAGACTGGCATCGGGTACGTAGCCTCCCTTTCATCGTCGTGTTAACACCTTTTTGTGATCAGAACCCACCTCGAGTGGACTCTGCGATTCTAGGTGAAGGAAGCCACGCATACTCGCGAGAGAAACTCTGCAACAACTTGCCAGCATCAGGGTCAGATTCGCCGTGCTTGAAGTCCCCACCGCTGCGATCTGTGCGACGACGGCCACTCTGATTGCTGCTGTAATGACAGTAACTACCTCTTGCATGAGAGGCTTTGCCTGGGATTATTCAACCTACACGCAAAGATCTTGTGGAATGCTATCACTGCTTGCAAAGACGCGACAGAATTTCGCGTGATACTAGGGACCGAACCATCAGGCTTCAAGCTTCAAAGCCGAGTCGTCAGACCGTCTTACCGTTAGCTCTATCGCTGCCTCTTTACCTCGATTGACTAGGGATGCGCCGCATAGATCAGCTAGTGGTCCACATTGATGAAAACGAATGGGCGGGGACCAAGGCAAGGCAATGTCGTGAATACTTGCGCGCTGACCAGCGCCGTGCATTCGGTCCAGATCGAACCTCGTGCCTTGACTTTCGTCACACATGAACGAACTCCAATGAAGGATTTTGAGGCCATCACTCAGTCATGTCCTCTCTCGTTATGAGCTTTCATTCGAACAGACGCATGTTTAGGTTGAGGTTGACGCATGTTGCTTCATACTCTCTAGGAACAACGGTTCTCGGGCGTCTGAAAAATAAGCTATTAAGAACACTTTTATCTGCATGTCAATGTAGTAGCCATAACAGACGAATGCAGTATGGATCGATATGTTTTGTACAGTCAATTCATGATGTTACAATGATGACGAGAAACACAGCAAAGGACTTGAGAGCGACACCCCAAAACACGAATTCTGGGCGAGATAACTACAGCAGAGGACCACCCGGAGCAGCATCTTTGATAAGAGACAGAGAGCAGAGCCCGACTATATGCGAGGTTAGGACTGGGCTGCATGCCGTGGTTCGTATGAATTACATACAAGAGTTCTCGTCGGTGCCTGCCAAAGCAATTATGTCACCGAAAGTTCCAAATGCCTTGCCTGCTTGAGGAGGACTTCCCCAAGGCCCTGAAATCGACACACAAAAACGTTACAGAGGACACTGTTCGGTAGTGGCGAATAACGAGCTTGCCTTTAACGACTACCCTGCCGTTGTCCGCCTCGAAAATGACGAAGCTGAGACTTCCAATTTGGTCCTCGGCATCCCTGCGCCCGAATACGCCGACGAGCCATTGATTATCTGAGGCCAGATTAGGTCCGTAATGTTCAAGAAAAAATAATTTTCTCACCTTTGAGCTCAAACTTCTCGGACTTGCTTCCGGTGTCGCGGCCACGCAGTTGGCTGGCGGTGTTTCCATTCCTGAGTGCATACGTAGGCTTGATTCCATGGACCCGATCGTCAGCCCAAACCTCGATCGCGATGAGTTTTTTAATGTTCTGCTCGACTGGGAACAGGCCATCTGCAAAGTGGCGGTGAATGTGGCTTGTCAATGGGATCACGTCGCGTAGAACCTCACGTTCGACGAGGTCATTGAAGGCTCTGAATCCTGACTTGTTGACGCCAGCGGCAGAGCTTTGGGTGATGCTGCCGAGGAGAACTGGGGAAGATCCGCCGGACATATTGAGGGAGTTGTTGAGAGTGGAGCGAGCTGTGAAGCAAATGAGCAGGCACGACAGATGTGGGGAACTGGGACTCTTTTTTGCGAAAGGCGGCCGGTATTTATGCAGCTCTGAGCATCTAAGAATTGAATTAAATTGAGACTGAGAGGAAAAGATCGTGTCCTGTCTCCTCCGTCTGGACGGTCGATGCCTTCTTGGAGTCTTTATGAGAGAGTCAGTTGCTAGAAAAAGACGGCTAGGAACCTCCCCTCCATGCTTCTTCTAATTTCAGAAATGCCTTCGTGGACGTCGCTCGTTCTATGTCAGGAAGTTCAGAACCGATAAACGCTGATCTCCTCTCTCTCTGTTGAGCGTCCTAGAGCAAATTAAACATTAGGGATGTTTGATGTCTCCGGAGGCACCGAACGGAGGTTCTGGGGCAATACTGAAATGAAGACGTGTCCAGAGTGACGATTGTCATGAACGACAGGGAGCCCGCAACAAGAACCATTTCGAGATTGGCCGCATGCTAATTAACGCCCTCCAATGGTAGCCCGACTCCCGCTCCTTCGCTGATAGATTTTTCGGTCCACCATTTTAGCGAACCTCGCCACAAGTCCAAGTATCGGCTGCAGGATCGTCGGTCTCGCGTCCCTGGGGAAGAACACCAGCTGGTGTGACATGTGCTTAGGCGAACAGGTTGGACAATTCCCCGAATTCGGCAGGGCTTTACATCTGCACCTTCTGCATATCATTTGAATGAATTGCTACTGCTTGGTTGATCGGCAGAAGGGGAGACACCCTTATATAAGCGACTGGCATGCATGATTGCGGTCTGATTACTTTCTCACCAAATCCACGCTGTTCGTTTACTGCTGGCGCATCAAGGATCCAATTTACTTAGCACTAATCGCCCCAGACGCTCGCCTTCACTCGAAGACCCGGTTTAATTTGACGTGCTCCTTCCTCACAGACGCGAAACCGACGATCCTATACCTAACACTGTCAGTCTTGTTCCTAATCTCGGAAACACGGCGGGCTACAACCTATCCTACCATATGACGAGGTTCGCCAAACGGCCAACCCCGAAATTTATTGGCAAAGGAGCGGGATGTCGTAGGAACTGCGCTACTCGCGATACGGGTACTGGGCTCAGTATACGGAAAACCCGTTCACACCATCACAAAAGCCAGCTTCGAACTGTCCGAAGGCATGGTCCTCAGCTATCCATGGAGATCGTATCTCTGGACACGTCGCTTTCAGTCTTTATTCACGAGCTCCGTTCGATGCTTCCGAAGACCCCAAACATCTATTAAACTTTAGTTTATCCCTGGAAGCTTTACGAAGCGAGGGGCTCGCGTTGCCGGCTCCGCGACATACCCGGAACGTAGCCAACAACGTCTACGACGGCATTTCCGAAGTTAGAAGAAATCAGAATCGTGCAGTGGCTATTCGTAGCAGCTCATACTTTCGTCAGGAACCCGAGAACACATCGACATTCCAGACTAACACTCAGACGGAGATAGGATACAACCCCTCCTGCGGCCGAGCGCAGTCTTGATCCAGTTCCTTTTTTGCATCCCTGAGCTGCATAAATACCAGCTACCTGACGCGAAAGAATCCCAGTTCCTCATCTATCTTCAGCGTCTCCCTCGGGTACTTCACAACTCTCGTAATCCTTACCTGCCCTCTCAGTATGTCAAGCAAGAGCTCTGGGACTCTCCTCGGAAGCATCGACCAAAGCTCTGCTGCCGGCGCCAACAAACCAGGATTCAGGCCCTTTAACGACCTTGTTGAACGTGAGTTATCGAGGTGATCCACACTGACAAACCACACTCACGGCGACATTTCAGATGGCCTGTTCCCAGTCGAGCAAAACATCAGAAAGGTCACCGGGATCGAAATTTGGGCCGACGACCGGGTCTACGGAATCAAGCCTACGTATGCACTCAAAGATGGGGGGGCCGCCGGTCAACTACGTGGCCGCGACAGGGGGGACGTGCACGAGAAGTTCGAACTCAAAGGTTAGAGGAAAATCATACGTTTCTCGAACATTACAGAGCTAATCCGCCTTTAGAAAATCAATGGCTCGTCGGCGTATACGGGCGTAGGGATGCGGAGGGCCAGATTGGAAGTCTCAGCTTCGTCATTTTCGAGGCGGACAACGGCAGGGTAATTATCAAAGGCGAGATCTCTGTTTAACATTTCTGTGGAAGGTCCTCGTTAACAAATTTCATACCGATTTTAGGACCCTTTGGGACTCCTCCCCAAGCGGGCAAGGCATTTGGAACTTTCGGTGAAATACTTGCTTTGGCAGGCACTGACGAGAACTCATGTACGTAGATCATACAAACCATAACATGCGGCCTAGCACTAACCTCGCATAATTTAGTCGGGCTTTGCTCTCTGTCTCTCATCAAGGATGCTGCTCCGGCTGGTCCTCTGCTGTAATTGTCTCGCCCAGAATTCGTATTTGGGGTGTCGCTAAAGCCCTCGCTGTCTCTCATGACCATTGTAACATTACGAATCGACCATTCAAATATACCGATGCGTACTGCGCTCGTCTATATCGCTTGCATTAACGCGACAGTATTGGGAGGAGGATGTTTCCCCACAATGCCAGCCGCCGTCAGCCACTTCAGCCGGCCCATAAATAGCCTGAGCTCGTCCAAACATGGTCACCCCCAACGCGACGCTTCACACCAACCCCCTGCTCGGTCGCCGACGGTTCATGGGGACGACTTAGGGCTGGCGGTGTTCTGCGCCCGAGTGCATATCCTCGGGCTTCCGCACCCTCCGTATCAAGCTTCATTCACCATCCTGAGTTCTGTCCTCATTGGCTGACTCGCCAACGTTGATACTTTCTCATCATGCAAACAACTGCCATTCCTGAGGAGCAGTGAGTCATTGGGCTGCCAAAGTCAGCTGTCATTGTCCACGTCTCAACACGATAGTTGTGGCTGACTGCGGTCAATTTCAGAGCTCGATTCGTATGTCCCCGGCCTCATTCTCCCCACCGAGGCTATCACGGGGAAGTGTAATAGGCCGTGTTCGAACGGCGATACATGGGGCCACTGGGCGATGATTGTTCAGGACGTTCCCAGTTCCTTTAGCGATGTGGTAACCTTATCAAGATCAGTGTTCTGCATCCTTCAGTCGCTCTTCGCTCTGACCCCACCTTTGCTTGCTGCTATCACGTCTAGTAGGAGAGGTGAAAGTGGTGTTTTGGGGGAATGATTATTAGAATGTCCTCCGTACTGCTTGGCTAGGCAGCTTCTGAGATACAGTCAGTGTCGCCGTTCCTCTTCGGTTTTCATCGCATTAGTGACAGCCATAACGCTACCCAGCCCACGCAACTCCTCATCGTCCAGCTGCAGGATGCGATCAGAAGCTAACGAGTCTGCCGTGTCAGGTCTCTTTGGCTCTAGGTCTGGCACCCGCATAAGGATTTCTTATTCTGCGGTTGTCTTTGTATCCTTCCTCTCCAATCTCTGAGAATCATCTTGCTCCCACCTTACTGGCGTCCTCCGTCCTGCGTGGACAATACCAACGAAGTACCACCATTGCCCCTTCGGTTCCATTCTTTTTCGTTCTACCATTCAACTTAGCCTTAAATGTGTCCTTCAGCCTCTGATCCCTTCTCAGACTTGAGTCCCATGGACGTTCACCCGTTCAGTGTGACAGGTTCCCTCAGTGTTCGCTTTGTCCCTGACTTATGGCATGCGGCATCTATACGTGCACTGTATTGCACTCCGCCTTGATAGTATGAGCTTTGAATTATTTCTTTTCCTAGCAACCGATCGGACCTTGGATGTCTCCTTAGGTAGCCGATCCCCACGCATGGTTCTACACTTTACTGGGAATCCCAAAGACTCACAAACTCGACAGATATCAAGATTTTCGGACAGGGCACGATCGACAGAAATGCATATGCGTACAAGGGCGCTAAGTTTGCGCCTAGCATTGTGGTCCCGGTCCTGACCAGCCGTTTCACATTCGACAGTCCCATCTTACGTGAATCCAGGAGCAAGGCCTTGAATGTTGTGCGGTCCAATGCCGTTAATATCGTGAACTTGAAGGTCTTCATTCGCATTGAAGACATGGAGGATGTGAGCGGATCCACGTCTATGACCCTTCTCAAAATCTAGTCGCCTTTATGATTACTAGAATGGCTCCGTCGATGTAGTGGAATCCCAGAAATTCGTGTTTTCCTTGCTTGTCTAGTGATGGGTGCTGATATATGTGGTTGCAGGGTCCCCGTTAGCAATACTGTCGGCATCTTAGTGGTGACACGATCACGACCAAGGCCTCCAAACCAGCCGACCCCAAGGTCCCTTGTATAGCCTGAAACCCCCCAGAAATTGAGCGACATTCTGTTCCAGAACTGCTTAGGCTGGACTGCCAATTACGGTTTCAAGGTCGGTCAAGGCGCAATGTCAGACCAGGAGAATATCAAGTTCTTTGGTAACATCGTGTATGATGCTACTGTCGGCATGGGATTCACCAGGTACGTAATCTCGCGATCTTAGCCGTATGAACGTTATGCCGACTCCTGGCACCTTCACTAAGTGGGGTTTCGGGAGCGCAACGAATGTCACGTTCGAGAACATGACAGTCACCAGCTACGCTACCAGCTATCTTAGTGGCGTGGTTGGTTCTTGGCTCGCTTTCTTCGTCGAAGACGGAAAAACCGGCGTCGGACCCATCAGCGACGCCCACGTCAACAGCGTCATGGTTTTTAGCGACGGAGGAAACGGTCTCGTCGGCGCGAATGTCAGCAACGCAGAATTCTGGAACATCTGGTTGACCAAGGGCGCGCACCCTGCTGTGTCACTACGAGATCCTAGGTTGGAGGAGATACGGTTGTGAACGCGTGGGATAATCCTAATGCTACAGCTACGGCTGCCCCCCAGGCTACCGGATCCTAGCCAGATGCACAGAAGCAGGATTAAGGCGACTACGCTGGGACTAGCCTAGGTGTGAGATGGGCTTGACAACGTTTTTCGGGGGTAGGTTCTCGGGCGTGGTCATCGGGCGCGATGGAAGGGTGGAAAGTTGTTGAATACATTGTTGAGTACCAGAGTTTTGGCGCAGGGTTCGGGTTAAGATACACGATTGCGGTCCGTCGGCGCGTTGTTCGGTCGCGCATTCCCGACGCGACTGTTGAGTATGGCAGGAATGATCTCATATGTGAGTCTCAGGACACGATCGTGAGAACTTCGGTTTCTATATGTGTACAGAATTGGAATCGCTGAGCGTTCAGCGTTCAACGTTCAACGTTCAACGTTCAACGTTCAGTAACGTTCAGTATTCAGTCGACATGTCAGCACGCTGAGGCTTACTCAATTTGGAAGGGTCCAAACACACAGCTCAACCAGCGGTATGGATTCTGACATGAGAAACCTGTTTCTGTTCAATCCTCTATGCCAAGCTTCCTGAACGGCACCTTCTCATGCCAGAACAATGATTCAAGTGATTCTGCGACGGACAGAATCACCCCTTCCAACATTAACGATGTCATAGGAAAGCTATCGATAGGACTTCCATTCGAGCTCTAAGAATGGACAGACGTATTGTCTGCGGCTCTGATGTGGAAGGTGTCAATGGTTGCGGAAATAGAAAACGCAAACCCACAGTCTCCTACGTTTTGCTATTCACGGTGCGCATGGTTGGTCACTTGAGCGTATAGGCGCTTGGCATTGCGGGTTTGTCATCTCTCTCGTTGATAAGATGGCTAGAGCCTAGAGCTGTCGAGTGATATGAATGAGTGAATTGGCCAGGTTGAGGAGTCACGGTGAATGAAGTGTGACTTGTTTGAGGGAAGGGTCAGTATTGTTGGCTGAAGATGAGCGTTAAGAGAATTACGGCACGATTGAGTGAGAGAGTGAGCAAGAAGCGGGATTTGGCAGAAGAATCTCATGGTTGTTCCCATTGACAGCGCAAAAAAAAGCACCCTCAGAATATGACAGTGACGTGCGTACTCTTTGTGCGTCCTAGGCGGTGAGGTCGGAAACTGGCGATCAGTGTGAGTAGAGGGTAGGGGTATAGTGCACACTCAGGTAGGACTTGGATAGTGCAGGCCACGACTAGAAGAGTTTTTGCGGAGCCTCGGTAAGTGAGCGTCCATAAAGGGTGCCGTCGGTGAGGAAAGTGGAAGAGTTACCGTAAGCGAAAAAGTGACCCGGTGAAAATAAAATCCCTGTTGCAACCATGTGAACATCCGTAAACCTGTTCCTGATTTCCACAAACGCTCACTGACCGGCTCTGACCATATTCTGCATTCACAGTTCTTGCATCTCTAGTCTTGCTTGAGTTTTTATGCTCAGCCAATGCGTTGAAGAGACTTTACAAGGATCCCGCGAGTGTGCAAGTGGTCCCTAGCATGAGGACCTGGACAACGTGGGGGTGCCTATTCGGCTCCCTGAGGGTAGTCAAAAACCCATTTAACTTAATCCATAAAAAGGAACGTTATCGTCTGACAGACTATTTGTTGATCGACTCCGAAGCCTCGTGTCTTGTCCGCACCATGTCCTCTGCCTCATAATCCAGCTTTTTTCCACTCTGTGCTGCTTCTCGCCCTGTCCCCCATGTCTGCTCAGAGACAGGACACTCAACCGAGGACCATCCGGCCAACACTCAAAGCATTGCTCTCCTTACCAGTTCGTGAACCTAGCGACGCCACTCTATGACGCATTTGTTTATATCCTCCCCCAGTTTCGCATATGCAACCCTCCTCCAGCAGTTGGAAAAGTCAGATCATGTGGGGGTACGTCGGCCCCGCGTTCCTGTTAAAAAAAAAGCTTATGGGTCTGTCCAAGTTACGCCCTTGATCAAAGTACGTCTTGAAGATGTCCTGGACAGAAAACATCTACCGCCTCTCGGTAAAGATCGTCTTTTTATGATTGAATAAAATCCTGAGCGCTGACGCGTCGATCTCAAGGTTTGAAAGATTTCGAGGTATCTTATCCTTTCTTCGCTGTCCTCTATCTCTAAGACGCGCTCGCCATTAGGAATGGTTGTTATACGTTGAGAATTGCCCAGAGAATTTGTGAGTAGTACGACAATTCCTCAAATGGTGAGTTAACGAGTATAATACCTCTAGGTACTTCACACTATGGCTGAAGGAGTACACGGCGAAATACCACCAGTGGGCCAGCGCATGCAAAGCCCAGAGGCAGATGGCTGGACATTATCGAGATAAGCTGCCGGCACCCAGTTCATCACATCTAGCCATGTTCTACGCCCGTGCAAAGCAAACTTTTTTCATGCCGGGTTCCCCTTACGAACTCGACCTCCCCTCCAATGTTCTCGCCCCGTTTCACACCTCCGACCTCTGCCAACACCCCGATCCCATAATCTTCCACGAGGTCTCCCAGGAAACGCATAGAATGCTTGAACAGTGCCTCGAACGGTTTGTGAGCGCCCAGCTTAACAACGTGGGCAACAACCGTGTCTTTTGTGGTCTAATTGCGGGGACTTTCTGTTTCTTTCTGGGCGCTATTCCACCTATAGCCGTCAATTTCACCCAGGGCTACACACGATGGAGCCGCCTCGCAGCGTTTCCTGGCATGTGGATAGGACTCAGCATCTTCCTAGCTGCCATCAACGGTATTTGCCTTGGTGTCTACATTTTTGGCGACTTGCGACAACTCCACAAGTTCGAGCTTGCGCGGCCCCCCATATCTAAACCGCAGCCTTTAAGCAAGCAACCTATTTCTTTGCCGATGTCCGCACCACCCCCGCCGCCCAATCTGGTCCTTCCTCTGACGCAACCGCCTCGTCTGACCATAGTACCCCCTTCCCCTGCCCACGTTGCTGACCATCGTCTTTCCCGTACACCGACTGTCTCGTCAACATATTCCTGTTCTTCCTCCAGTACGAGTTCGTCGTCAGGGTTCTCCTACGAAAATGCGCATCCAAGGATCGAAATCTCTGGGGCTTATTACGACACAGACCCCGTGGAAGGGCCTGCCACTACCCCAGTTGCCCCGGACTCCAATTTTACCTTCCCTACCGCCGCAAAGGTACGGGACGACTGCATTGATTCCCTGTTCACTACCACCGCTACCTTCATCCACCCATATGACTCCACCCTCGATTCTGACTCCGATTACGACTTACCCAAGCTCCTACCTGAAGAATGTCAGCCCATCTCTTCTTTTGATTTTGACGCTCTCCCCCCTCGCTCCATAGGGTACTGCCGCTCTCTTCCCGACCTATCCCCATCACCAGACCACGAAATCCTGGAAATTAAATCCGATGTTCCGCCCCTCTCAACATTCTCCGCGTCAACACTCCTAGAACAGATTCAGCTCCGGTGCAACATCAAAAAATGGCTTGTTGTCACTCGCCACGTCGCCGCCGAGTCGCACGCTACATATTCACCCAGAAGCAGCTTCGGTCAGACCCTGACGCGCCCTAAAGATGCCGTCCGACGCACCGCGCCGCGTCACCATTCCCAGGAGAAGGGCGAAGCGGTCGTTAGGAAGCATTTCAAGATGGTGAAGGCGGTTCCGGCATTCGCGTCTCTCACACGCGTCCTCAGTCCCGTCGTGGTTAGGGGGCAGTGGGAGATCGTCGTGCGGTCCTCTGCGATGGCGTTCATCATTACTTGGCTTATCCTGGGGGGTCTCTTGGCGGCGCCTGTTGTCCGGTGATCGATGCGTCATTCCACGATATTGTCCCAACCACCAGACAACCATTCAATCAAGCCCCTAGATGCTTCCTTCTTGTCCGTCTATTCCCCGTTGTGCATATGCTTTGATATAGTGTCTCTCATTTGTAGTTTTCCCACTGGCTCGTGCCAAATTCATCATCCTCGCATTGGCCCGCATTTGTACGATACAAGAACTTTCCTTGCATATTCCTGTCACTCATTAATTATTTTACCCAAATCACTCACCGCATTCGTAACACATTGATATTGATCGCCCAAACCCATTTCTTGAATGAATATGGTATAGGGGTCCTCACTCACACCGAATCATTGAAGTGCAATGAACTCAGCAGCAAAAGTCCCGACTCCTTAATCTGTCAATGGAGAATCTGAATCCAGGGAAGATGTACTCTGGAAATGGGTAACAGTTACCAGACGGCGAAGGTGGGAAACCTGGACCCACTTCCTACGCTGATTGAGTCGTTCCCGAACGAGCGCTATTGGCACCGACGTCGCCAGTTTTGTTGTCGATGTCCAGCAGCCACGTATGGGCACGTCTGCGTGCGACTACAGTACCAGCGCGAATGGTCGTTCGATCGAACGGCGGATGCAGGATAGCAGACTGGAGGGTATCGGCACCATGGAGAATCACAAAATCCGCGGGGTCGCCTGGTGCAGGGAATAAACCCTCGCGTGCACAACCCTCGCCGAGGGCAAGCTTCGACGTCAAAGTCACGGATCGCTTGATGAAAGAAAATGAATGGTCATGATTGCGGTATATCGCTTCATGGGATGGTCATACATACCACAAGCGTTTCGATATCAGCGGGCGCTGCAGTCTGGAACAGAACCACACCAAGAGAACAGAGCGCTAGAGGATCCAGTGAGCCTTGGGGGGTGAATGCATTCTGGACGTTGTTGATGCTCATGGCCACTTCGATGCCATACTTATTTAGGAGGTAAGGCACGCGCAGGGTGCCTCGGGGTGCTCCCAGGGGCTTCTCATGATCCCTTCTGCCCTGCATATAGATGTCGGATTGCGGTAGCCCAACAAAGGTGATCGGAAGGTCTTTAATGGCTTCTGCAAGGTTCTGCCACTCTTTTGGAGTAAAGAGTTGCAAGCGCGTCGCGTGGCCGATAGTAATTCGACAGGGAGGATCTTCCGTGCGACGCGTCCACCATTCCACGTTTTTTCTGACTTGGGAAATGACTTCGTACACGAGCGGCTCAGAATTGGGGTCGAGATTATAGTCAAGATGAAAATCGACATGCGCGCTGTGACCACGCGCCTCATTCATGATAAGAGCTATGTTCGACTTCGCTTGTTCTATAGTAGGTTCGACGTAGGGCGCAGAACCAACAACGCAGATCCCTTCTCTCTGTAGAGCCTTCTGGAGCAGATTGAAGTTCACACCGGGTTTGGTGTCTCCGGAAGCATCGAACAAAGGTTCCTGAGCAAAGACTGAAATGAAAGGCGCGTCCAGAACGAAGATCAGCCTAGATAGCTGAGGACTTGCGAGAATGACTGACCTGCAATTTGGACATCGCAGATACTTGCAAACCTGCTTCGCAGTGCCTGAGCTACGTCCAGGCAAGAAAATCCAACAATCTTATCAACTTCGACGTGCGCGCGCATGGAAGTGACACCGCATTCAACGCTCTCCCGTATGAGCCGTGCGCCTCGGTCATAAAGGTCTGCCAGATTCAAGGGAAATGCCGCCTTTGCCTTGCCTGTAATTTCTAGAGCTTCTGCGAACTGTCTGATGCGCTTCATTAATACAAAAATGCATTTCTCAAGAGTTGTTCATGAGACATACCCAGAAACCACCTGGCATCTATCCAGGATGAAGCATTTGTCTAGATGTATGTGTGAATGGCATAACCTTAATATAATATGCGGCTCATCGTTCCGAGCAGCGTGTGTAAAGATAAGGCAGGCTCACGACGGCAACATGAGGCTACCTGTCGCATCAATTTGATGAGAGCCCTTGGTTGGTCCGAGAGAGATCACCTGGTCCTCGCTTTGCAATGAAATCGTATGAACCCGGCCATCGCAACAGTCAACCCGCCAAAGTTGAGACGCCAGATCTTTGTCTGTATGAGATAGCCGGGCATTGATTACGGTCAGAGATGCAGTCCGTTCAGTACCAGTCGAGGGCTTGTCGGGAGATGCGAGTGGCAATGGCATCAACATTTCCAATAAACGTCATGTAAGCATTCAATTGAAACAAAACCGCAGGAGACGGGATCCGGATTAATCAGCAGTTCGCTACATTGAAGCATAGTGGTGAGATGCGAAGATGTTGACTTTGTGGCAGTTGTAAACTTGGAACGACGGACCAGACGATCGCCACATGGCGCCACGTGGTGGTCACCAGCCTCAAGACTACGATCATCCTTTTTCCGTATTCACCTCCGTTGAACGCGAAGGTTGCGATCCATAGTCTCTAAAGATTTTACATGGCTATTCAGTCCTGCTGCGGACTCACCCCACCTCCCCTGATCGCTTTCTCAACTCCGGGCTGACATGTGTATATGCGGATCGGCTGAATGCTTGCATTGAGACAACGCAGGATTTTTTGGACCGACCCGCTGCGCCATGCGGTGATATAGGCAGTGTAGTCTGCATGTATGATGACTACATAAGTGTATTGGATTTCGCCGAGGCTTCACCCTTCGGTGACCTATCGCCAGTTTTTTTGGCTCCCCCACGCTGTGCAGGACTTGTGGTCAAGTGTCAGCTGCCAAGCCTGCACCTACATCCGGGGATTCACTAGAGATGGTTATCGTACCTCGCACCTCGGCAACCTCCTTCACTTCGTTTTCTTCGCTGGCCTCCTTGTTGCAGCGAGGCTTTCATAAAACTCAGACAAAAGTGAAGAGATACGAGGTCACACATGTAGTTAGGGTTGACCATAGATGTTCTTTGTTCTCAACAAGGAAAGTTCAAAGGTATTCGGGTGCGCCACGTAGCTGGGTATGCGATGCAGTATGGTTACTATTTCACAAATGCGGGATATCATTGTGGCATAAAAAATAAGCGCCAGGTATTCTGTATGTACAAGGTCGGGGGTCGTGGGCAATGACTCCAGTATATTAAAGCAACGGTGGCTTGAACATGGATATGCGAGTAAGGGAGGTGAATGTGGGCCGTGACGCCGTGCAATTAATTTGAATTGTCTATGCTTAATCAGGTCAAAAAGCCGTCCTGTTCGTAGAGGGGTAGGTATGCGTTGAGATGAATGAGAGCCAGACGCGCAATTTTTTCCGAGAGGGTCCGGATTTCTTCTGCCAAAGGTTCCATACCCGTGGCTGTGCGGAAGGGTATTTGCTGCGATGACTGCGTCTGCGCCGAAGAGAAGTCGATGGTAGATAGTTTGCCCGTGAGGGAATCGCGACCAGGATAGGCTATCGCGACCACAGAGTTGAAGATCACGTCGCGCAGCCGACGTCGCAGCATCGTGCACAAAGGTGAATCGGGATGTATGTTCGAGTCTGCCCATCGCTGGGCAAGGCTCACCATATGCTCGTCGGGGGCTTCGCCGAGTGGAGAGGAAGGTTGTGAGGAAACCGGTGATGAGATAGGGGTGCGCGCCTCTTTGGCACGCTTTGCGATTTGTAAAACAATGTCTTGCTTGGCACACCGTTCCTTGTCAAGTTCTTTCTCCCTAGCGCTGTCGACCTCGTCCGACACGAGCCTAGAGGAAAAGCAGTACCCAAGGCGAGTCGATCCGATGTCGCGAATCTCGTTCTTCAGCTTTATTAAGTCTGCTTCGTCCACCCTTGAAAGGTCTTGTGGCGAAGGGGGGGGTGAGTCGCTGGGCTCGGAGTGGACGAGCTGACGGTATAAAAGCAGAAACATGTACAAAGCCGTAGCATCTGCAGCATCGGCGCTGAGAAGCGCAAGGCGAGCACTGTCTAGGTAAGCCGTCTCTGGGAGCGCTTGCAGTCGAGATGAAGTGGCAGCGGTAGATTGGAATATGGGAGTGGGAGGAGGGGACGAGGAAGAAGATGTGGAGGCTGAAGGTGTCGACGGCGGGGGATCGAAAACCAGGTCCAGGGTACCCTTGAGTACTGCTAGGTATGTTTGCTGATTTCGTGGAAGGGAGTCGTACTGGACGTTGCCAGACGGATACCTTGGATGTGGAATAGGTCCTCGGACAAGCAGATCAGCATGGGCGAGACGCAACCACTCGCGAGTCAGTCGGAGCGAGCATTCAGATCCTTTGCGATTTTTGAAGGCTTTGAGCTCGAACTGACCCGAGGTGCGCATCAGGAACGGACGCAGCGTTTGCAGTTGATGGTTCGCGATATCCTACAAGACAAAAGGAACATGGCGTGGATATTTTGCACGATGATGGCATCGTATGTACATGACGCACCAATTTCATCAGTTCAAGGATCTCTAGACACATCTTTACAGCGAACACTGCATCGCGTTTACTACCGGTCCCCCCAGGTGCACAAGCCTGAGCGGCCTGAACCATGGCCTCTACAGCGCGGTCCCTCATTGGCGCACAATGCCCTTTTAAAATACCACCGATAGCAGAAAAGAGTCCAGACGGATCAAACAATTCATGCTTAAGTTCCTGTTCGATCAGAGCGGGATCGAAAATAGATCGAATGTAGGTTGCCTGAGCAGAGTGTTCCTGCATCTGTGATTTGAACGTGTTGGGATTCACGTACATGCCAGATACGGAGGAGAGGGGCTGTATGACAAGGAGCAGGACCTCTAGGAATTCTGCAAGGAGATTACGGGTTCGGGATGGCATTCGTAAGGTAAGGACGTTCAGGGCAGAGGAATACGCGACGACGGGATGTGAGGGGGCGGTCGGAACCTGGGCACATGCACACACAACGGAATGTGGCTTTCCGTGTGAGTCGAACGATACACAGGTACAACCCGTTTCGACCTCCTGAGCAACGGCAGCCCAATATCTTTCAGACATGCCGCGCTTTCGGCGACTGCAGGTTGGCCGGAACTGCAAGCCAGGATCGAATAGGAGGTCGTGACCTGCAAAGTGTATGAGTTGAGAGACACCATAAAGAACAAAAGAACAAGAAAACACACGTAGTTGGGGGTTCCGAAGAATGACATCTAAATCAAGCTCCTTTAAAGTTTGACGGTTGACCAGAGGTTGAAGCGATGGTATGTGGATTGAATTTGTATCGATGGGGAAGAAGGGGACCACAGACGGAGAGAGCGGGTCAGCTGATTTCGGTCCCGGTCGTAGATGCAGAAGGGAGCCAGTGGATGGACCTGGATCAGCTGCCGATACCAAGCCAAGGTCTTCGATATCGCTGCCATGGCGAGTCGTGGGCGGCGGTCGGGATGGGGTTGCTTTGACGGCAGACTTCCTTGAGGTATGTCTGCGTGTGATGCGTAAAGAGGTTTCGATCTTCTGGAGACGCGGACGCTTTGTCACGTTGGGAGGATCTGTGCTGAACATGGCCTCGGCAGCGAGAGGGCTGGATACCTGAGGCGAGGACGGTGGCCAGGCATCAGGACCAGAGGCAAGCCATGGCTGGCGGGGGGCGTCGTCTGGGACGACTGGGAGAGGGGCGACTACGTTGGAGTCGGTAGGAGGGGATTCGTTGGGATCGTCAGAGTCGGCCTTGCGCTTGCGGTGGTTGAGGGCAAAGTCATGGGCGAGGTCGTCCATTCGGGGGAGGGGGAATGGAAAGGCAGGAGTAGTGGCCGGCTATATAAGTAGTGGAACACATGGCGGTGGCGACTGGTTCGGGGCAGCTGTTTGGATTTTGGCTCTCTTGGTGTAATTCTTCCACGCGATCTTCTCATGCCGTGACATGCCTGATTTTCCTTCATATCTCCCCCTTTCAGCACACATGCCGCACACTATCCGCACCGTCAGATCCCAAGTCTCATTCAGATCATTGAACATTTGATTACTGCGGCCATTCTTCATGAATGATATTGCCATCCATTAATCCATATGCCTACCCAGAACCTGAGCATCATTCCAAATCATATTGCCACTTACATAGGCGCCCCTTTCCCTTTCTCCCAGTCGTCACCGGAGATGATCGTGTATACTCGTCCTACACGCTTTCCAATCTCTCCCCACGTTTGGATAGGTTCGCATCGACACGACGTTCATTTGATTCCACAGGAACCCATTTCGGCTCCCGGAAGATCTCCAGCTGCTTGTTCTGCACTGCTTCCTTTTCCCCAACATCCCTCCTTAAAGGGACCGTCTGCTCTGCTGAGACACCGCCGGAGAAATCTGACAAGCGGACGCTAACCTTAACCGCATTCGCACTCCAAGCATGGCCAACATGATTAGTTTACCGGACAATGCCTTACACCTGCATCACACTTACCTTTTCCTGCATGTCTTCGTGATCCTTCTTACACTCTCTTGTCCGCCTTGACCTATTTGCAGCATGTGGACTCTTTCACCTGTTATACCATCGCTGGCACTCTCTGGTGGAGGATCAAAGTTCTAGTATCTTTATCATACACTCACTGGTCTTCCCTTTCTCGCCTTAGTGTGGCAACACCTAGCTTCCAGATCCGTAACACCTTCTCAATATATATATGCATGCACACCGGCTTTTTTTATCCATTCAGATGTCCTACGGCCTAGCACCCGATGCTAGCGCGGAATCTTCAAAAGCATCATGGTTACCCACGATGTGAGTTTTCATTTCTCCATCGCGTTGTGCATGCTCGACAAGATATCCCACCCATGTGGGACCATGTGGACAACGATGTACGGGACAGGCTATCGTTTGCGCCCACGTTTGGTACGCGGGTCCAGAATATCTCGCTTCGGATCATATCAGAAAAATCGTCTTTGGTCGACCTATTCGCGAATGAATGCCCTGTATTTAACTACTCTGTCCTACTGTATCCTAGTGGCCATCATTTTATGCCTATTCTCACCCCGGACAGGACAGTCGTCGACCTTTAGATCAACGCTCATACCTTCTCTAATCTGTTGATCAGAGCTGTACAGCGTACTAGAACCGCTGCTCACGGATGATGTCCAACAGCAATATTTGCATATGGCGTTCGCCTCTGAGAGACACGTCAACCTGATGTTCTTAAATCCGCCAGCCATCTTCTCTGTCCATAAATCTTTCATATACATACTCTGCAAATGGGGTGCTCTGTTCTCGCTCCCGTCACGGCCCATGAATCGGCCCCTTAGCCGGGCGTGAGTTCTCTGGACGCCACAAACCTTACTTTGACCGTTCAGGGAAAACATATCGTAGGTAAGGCGTAATCTTCATGAAATATTGCCAGAGTCGTACAGTTTGTGGGAGAAATCAGAGTCCTTGTTCTCTGTTGGTTATCTAAGCATCGATTAACTTCTCATCTGGTTTGGCATCGTCATGTGCGTCAGCGTCGGCACCGCTCATAGGTTTCTTGGTAGGTTTACGCCCGTAGAACTCCGCAATGATCTTGGGGTTGATCCGGTTGAGTTGCTCCTTAGGGAAGATGCGGAGTAGAGACCAGCCCAAATCAAGAGACTCGAAGATGGTCCTAGATTCATACGCTCCTAGTATAAGAGACATGTTAGGAATGTTCGGGTTTCAAAGCATGCCAAGGGGATAACGAACCCTGTCCCACAAACTGACGCTCGAATTTCTCAAGGAACTCGAGTGCCAACTTGTCCTCCAGTGACAGAGCTTCCTCGCCGACGACGGCTTTCATGGCCGCGGCATCCCGTCCGATGGCATACTTGGCATACTGAGGTAAGTTGTATGAGCGCACGTTCCATATTACATGACATTAGTATCGCTCACCAACTGATTAGACACGTCTCCGTGATCTTTTCTGGTAAGTTTCTCCCCAATGGCGCTCTTCATGAGACGAGACAACGACGGCAACACGTTGATAGGTGGGTATATTTGCCTGTTGTGCAGCTGCCGGTCTACAAAGATCTGACCCTCGGTGATGTATCCGGTGAGATCGGGAATAGGATGGGTGATATCTAAAGCATAGTTAGAGAGCTGAAATGAATACGAAATGTATGAAATCACCATCATTGGGCATCGTTAGGATGGGAATTTGAGTAATTGAACCATTCCTTCCTTCGACTCGTCCCGCTCGCTCGTAGATCGTAGACAGATCTGTGTACATGTAACCAGGATATCCGCGACGCCCGGGGACCTCCTCTCGAGCAGCAGAAACCTAGGAGACATAATCAGAGCTTACCCCGAGCACGGTACGAACGGTGTTATATTTACCTCACGTAACGCATCAGCATACGAGGACATGTCCGTCAAGATTACCAAGACGTGTTTCTCCAACTGATACGCATAGTACTCGGCGGTTGTCAGCGCCAGTCGCGGGGTGATGATACGCTCGATGGTAGGGTCGTTGGCCAAATTCAAGAACAGGGTTACTCGGTCGAGACTGCCATTCGATTCGAAGTCTTCCTTGAAGAAACGTGCTGTTTCCATATTAACGCCCATAGCAGCGAATACCACTGAGAAATTGTCTTCGTGACCATCGTGAACATCCTTTGTCGGTCTCTTCACCAACCCTGATTGGCGCACAATTTGTGCAGCGATCTGCAAACAATTTAGCTTTGATAAAGACGACAGGCTGCGGAGTGCATGCCTCGTTGTGGGGTAGACCGGCAGCAGAAAAGATAGGGATCTTCTGTCCACGAGCAATTGAGTTCATTGTGTCAATCGTCGAGATACCAGTCTGGATCATTTCTTCGGGATAGATACGTGAATAAGGGTTGATGGGTGAGCCTGTATGGCAAGAACGAAATCAGTACACTGCACATCCTGGAATTGTTGAGATGACCGTTGATGTCTAGATAGTCCTCCGCGAACACCTTTGGTCCATTATCAATCGGCATGCCGGATCCGTTGAATATACGGCCCAGCATATCCTCCGCGACAGGGAGCTTCATACTGTCACCAGTAAATTCTACGTGGGTCGCCTTGACATCGATACCAGTTGTTCCCTCGAAAACCTGTACGATCGCCTTCTTTCCCTGAATCTCCAAGACCTGACCACCGCGTCTCGAGCCGTCCGGTAGCGTAAGTTGTACAATTTCATTGTAGGAAGCGAACTGTGCTCAGATCGTCAATTCATTGTCTGGCGGGTGGCCGATCGGGGTAAACCCTCACTTTGACGTTGTCTAGTACAACGAGGGGGCTTAGAAACAAACATTCAGTATCGGGCGATCCACGGATGGAGTAACTTTGCACTATTCACCCGTTGATAGCAGAAACGGTTCGATAGTCTAATGAATGCTCTCAGTGGCTACCCTGTGCATATGGAATCAGACAAACCAAGGTGAGGCTTGACTGTGTACTCCTTCGTTACTGCGGCAGCATTAATTCTGGCCAATTCACTGTCACTCAAACGAGCGTTTGCCATATTACGCTGGTTTTTGTTGATAGCCGAGATAAGACTGTGTTCAAGAAAAGTGACGGGGGACGGTTTGTTATGAAGTCTGTGTAAAAAGACTCTGCGTCTCTGTGCTCACTGAATTGAGCAATGATACCTTATCATGTCACTTCCCACGATCGATACTAATAATTTCAAATAAATAAATAGATATACAATCTTCCTTCTCAAAGTAGCACACTGCAACCACTGGAACTCTTTGAGGACTCTTAGGATTGGTCCGTTGAATTTTACTCCCCATACTTCACTGACCGCATACTTCAGCTGGGAGCTATCCGTGCTCACTTGGCGAACCCTGCAAGCCAATTGTAGGTCTGCTGCTGTCTTGCCAACTAAAAATCAGTCGTTGGGTGCGCCGCCAGTTGGCCCCTGGCTAGAAAGGTATAATTTCATTCCGCACTAAGGAATAATGCTACCACACGCTCTGACGCTTCTTTCGTTATGGTCGCATCAGTTGAGGACCTACAGCACGAGGTTATCTTTGTGCCAAGCAAACAATATGAACACGAACCATTCCGTTTCCAACAACGTCTGCTCCACCTCCTCGGTCTCTTTGCCCACATCGGTACCTTGCAAAAAGACGTATAGGTATTCCGCAGAATGACTCCGAACCTGATAAGTAATATCATCAGTTGGACGGTAGACGTGGGTGCTAGTTAAGGCTTGTTAACTTACGCTAGGGAACTGGTGTCCGAGAAAGTCGATCAGTTTGGGTACGCATGCATCGAAAAGACGTTCGAAGGTAAGGAGATTAACAACACTAGGAGAGATTCTCAGCGTGCTGAAGGTATTTACGAGAAAGCTGGCATACATCTTCATGGACTCCTGTATTCTTGGAATACTCTTTAAACGGGATACATTTCTGGTGATCATAGCAAGTAATTCTCGGAAACTGTAAGATAAATAAGTCAGATAATTGATCAGAAGTAATACTGAAGACTGGCCTCTGGAGCCCCCGAGGATGATGAGAAAGTTGGGTTAAAGCATCTCCTTCAAGCAAGACGTTGAAAGTCTGCAGAACAGGGATCATCACTGCGTTAGACGTTATGTGCGATTTTGCTTTGACAGCGAGGCCCTCGACCAAGGTATTCATGTCATAACTAACGCCTTCCGCCGTCACTGGCAACGATTTGACATAGGATACAAGACTCGTGGCCAGCGGTCGGTGCTATAACAATTGAGTTTCGAAGGTCAAACGAACGCGTCCGTACTTACAATGCTGTCTGTTTTACTCCCAAGACTGAGTACGAGCCCCGTGAGGACGGAAGACCGGTACTCCGGCACCTCCAATAAGCGAACAGCTTTAGGAAAGAGCCAGCCAGCCTCGTTCCAGCCAACTTTTTCTCCAGTTTCTCCACTACATTGTTTCTGTATAAAGGTGATCGCTCGTCGACCAGAAAGTGTGACATACCTCACGAACAGCTCCTTCAACAACGACAACCCCGGAAGCTGCCACAGATCGGAATTATGCACAGCAGGCAACGGCAGGCCAATGAGCCGCGTGACGCATTGGCCCGCTTCTTGGCGAACATTGTCCAGCCGTTCAACACCCTGCTTAAGGATTCCGGTCACCGCGGTGTGGAATTTGCAAGGAGGTAGGTAGGTATCAAATGCCGGTATCGAGCTCGAATTACGTATCAGTGTTTCGCTGAATGTGGTCAGACTCTGGATGCAAGCGACACGAATCCAAGAACCGACATCTCCTCGTTCATCGGTGGAATAGTCATCGAGTCCATTTAATAAGGTGTCGTAAAGCGAGTTGACAGCATCGGCTGTGAGGTCTGATGCAAACAATGAGTTCGTATCGAGGCAGACAGAAGGGGTTTAGAACAAAGTAAGACGCACAATGAGGGATATCACCAACTACGGTTGATAATATTCGTGGAATTGCAGAATAGCAATTTCTGCGTGCTTCGATACTTGATCTTGATGAAGGCTGGCGTTGCTCAATGAGGGAGATGTTTTCAATTGAGAAGGGCAAATGTCCTCACGGGAGGCTTAACGAAGTTCAGGAGGCAATTAACCGCCTCCGGAAGAGCATTGATATGTGCTGAGTAATCGATGGCACCAAGTACTGTTCCAAGACTCTGCTGTACCATTGGTGTACCAGTTTCAAGCTCTCGGATTAATGTGTTAATCAACGAAAGGTAAGCGGAGATCGGATAGAACAGGTGTAAACATCGTATCTTTTGACGCTGGCAGAGCAGTCCACCAGTTTGCTGACAGACGCCATGGCATTTGCAGCGGCTTCCTGGACAAAAGGGATTCGATGTTTCAGGCCGTGGTCGACAATTTTCCTCCATTGGGGAACGTATGTGGTTGCTTGTTGTATCTCTGGAAGAGTTATGGTGACGGAAATGAGGCGACAAGCAGCAGCAGTAACAATTGCGTTCCGAGGCCCGACCACAACATCGAAGGGCACATGGTCAAGAGATCGGAAGATCTAAGCGATACCTCAATCAGCCACACGAACAATTACAAGTGGCCGGTCTACCTGACGCATGTGATCCTCCCGCGAACTAGCGTCTCCATAATCACGATACGCGAGTGCTATTTCGGACAACGCAAGCAGACCGCCATGCAGATCTGATACGTCAATCGAGTCCAGTAGACGGGTCTATCAAATACTACAGTTACCGCACACGAGGGGGTGAAAAGAATGCATACCGATTTGACAGAAGCCTCTGGGCCTAAGGTGGGAAGATCTATTTGACATATCAATCGAAGCGATTGAGAACCTAGCTCCCGCATCGCGACATCCCAATGCCTTAAGATCACATCAAGAACATGGTTCAACAAGAAAGCTCGGTATTCTGGATGTCTTGATCGGGATTTAGCAAAGGTGAAGAGACTTCACACAGAGCAACCTACTGCGCAACCTGAGGTGCAGCCGTAAGAAAGGCATTCCGCCGGATACTGACGGCATAGAAATCGGTCTTTCCGAGGACATCTATGCCATGAGGAAACAAGCTCTTCAGATGCCCCATCATTCCGTTAGCGGAGATTCTTGCAGAAGGATTCGTAGCTTACGTTTCTCCCGACATGTTCTTGAAAGGCTGCACTGGCAGCTCTCCGTATGTGTATTTCTCGGTCATAGAGCGCAACGGTGGTCAAGCGCTGAGCAAGATTGCGAGAATGTGGTGCCAGGGCTGAAAGATCCTGAGTTCGTGCCAAGGCCCACAGCACGTAAGCCGCGGCATCACGAACATTGGATCCAATCGAGTGGGCGCCTTTTCGTAAATCAAAGTAAAGTGCCTTGTAAGATGAAGGTTTGCTATCAAAATCGGTAAAGCAATTTGCCGGCGGTCCTACCTTTGACAGCCACTCGATCAACTCAGGGAGCCGTTTATTGGCAACGAGGCCTCTGCGAGCCGTTTCTGCACACGCCAGACACGCACCGTGCCAAGTGCTTTCGGCAACCGCTGGAAGATCGTACAGGCTGGCTGCGGCGATTGAATGTATAGAAAATAGTCCTAAAATCGTCTCCAAGACCTGATCGGCGAATTCGACAGGAAGGCGCTCAGATATACGTGCCACGCCCTTTGCTGCTGACCACCTCACGACAGTATCCTAGAAGATGTTAATATATCAATTACTGGCGTAAGGGATACGGTAACGGACCTTGTCCTGCAAGGCATCAAAGAGTTGCTCCAGAACCTGTTCAACCTCTCCGGGAACTTCTATGTCTGACTCCTGAGCAGGGACATACACCCTAGTTTTGTCACCAGTCAAAACTCGACCTTGTATATAGGTCATGCGTATAACAAAGGCAATTAAGTGGGAAATTCACCTTTACGTCGACCAAGGTTGGATGTTCCTGGGAGTAAACGTAATGCAATTCGTGACATAAGTTTAGTCTTGAATTTTCGGACTGTCGTATTACTCGCAAGTGTCTTAGACTGCTCGATTGTGATAATTATCGCGAAAAGTTGAGAGCTTCTGAGTAGAATCTGATCGGCCGAACCTGACTTGACTACCTCGCATAGGACTTGGAGAAGACCGACTGCCTGCAGTTCCCGTCAGAAAGGTAGCAGAGCAAGAGATAAACGACAGACTGTGAAGACATCAAGGTTTCCTTCGAGTTGAGTTCGAGACCATTCCAGGAACGAAGAAAAGCGTGAGCGCATGTCCTGTCTACGGAAGTAAGGACGGCGCAGATGCGGAAAAATATGAGTGACCTACCTCGTATAAAGACGCGACAACAGCAAAGCAGCACCTTCCCGCTCCAAGCCAGCTTTACCAAGGAAGCCTTTAGCTGATGATTCAATCGAAGTTGCAGTACGACCCGCTTGATCAGTCTCGTCAAACTGTGCCAAGTCAAATGGGATCATGCAGATGAGAGATAACCAAATGAGCACAACGTATCGCAGAGCCCATTGCGACGCGTCTTGCATCAGGCCACCTGGTACAAGTAGAAAGTCCAATGCAATCGATAGATCTGCAATCTCATGGGGAAAAAATCTGACTGGTTTCTGGTCACAGAGGCTCACTTTGGAACCATGACGCTGCACTGACTGATCGTTTTATAACCTCGGCATTTCACATAGTTGTACAAGAGGAGTGCCAGTCGCTCTACTCGTTCCGGCGAGCCCCGTTGGCGATTGGTAGTAGATGCTTTCGCGTGCGACCTGAGGCAATCTACTACAGGAGCGACCATGTTCTCCAGGTATGGATCGAGCAAATAGGATTGCTCCTGGTATTCATCAAGCTGCCAAAGCAAGTAGTTTGAGCTTCGATCTACAACAGACGCTATTAACCGCACAATATTGTAAAGTTTCTTGAAGAGCTGGTGCTCTTTCTTGTCGTCCTCGTTGGATGGATTGTCGAATAGATCTAGTTCGAGGCAGGATCGTTGGATGTTGGTGAACTCTCCGTGCCTTTCAAACGTCCCAAACAATTTTCCTTCCAAAATTTCATCGTCCATCGATGCCACCTATATGTCCGGGCAGGTTGAAATGGTCCGGGGAGGAGATGATTGGGGAGGATCACGAACTGTCTTTGGTCATTAATATTACGTCAGCCGATCTAATTTCTTGAACAACTTCATTGTCAACTCACCTTCAGTTATTTTCACGTCGTTTTGCGCCACGTCTCACCGCATACCCCGCTACTAGCATTTGGATATGGAAGGAACTGTCGCCCGTCATGGAACCAAAAGGAAAAGATACGAACCTCCTCAACAGGTAATTCTCTTCCAAAGACACAGTTTTATCGGAATTCTTGATGTCCAGATGCTGTAGGATCTAGGTGCTAAAATCAAAGGAAAACTGGTGCGCATTCCACTCCTGCGTTCTGTTATCTGAAACAATGTGCCCCTTAATCAGTACCACGACTTGAAGGAAGTGAAGAAAGCAGCCAAAAAGGCTAAAACGTTTGAGACCCAAAAACTGATCAAGAAACTGAAGGATCTCCGGTCAGCGAGCTTGTCCACGTTTTGCATTTCTGTTTTTTTTTGATATCCAATACCTTAAATAAGAAAGAATATTGGGAACTCTGATGACATTGCCGAGGCAGAAAAACAACTACAGTTGCTGAAGGTACACACCTGGTCACTCGTTAGAACTCTCGGCTCAAGCTTATCCTTCACAAACGCAGGGTCTGGATCACGAGCTCGTAGCGACTACAGCGCTCAAGACTAAACTGAACAAGGTTCGAATATTGCACGAAAATGAACACGTCCATGCCATCTCTAAAGAACTCATGGCCGCCATCGTCCGTGTCGCTCCTGGCACCACTGCCGCAAAGGTGCAAAGTCGACTCCTCAGTTCTAAGATACTGGCTACCGAAATCGCGAGCGTCGTGCAGGATTTGAAGAATGTTATTCAGCCTAAAAATGACGCTATCGATGCCAGTCACGCCGAGAACGAGACCACTCCTGAACGTCCAAAAAAGTTGAAAACGGCCCCTTCTAGTCATTCTCGGTCTATGGAAGGACTTGGGGTAACTGCGGATGAGGAAGGTTTTGAGGAAGAGGCATCCAACGACGCAGGTTGGGAGTCGGGTATGGTTGACGGTGGCGAGGAGGAGCCACAAGATGGGTGGGAATCGGGTACAGTCGATGACGGCGAGGAGGAGGAGCAAGATGGGTGGGAATCTGGGTCGGTGCTTGGAGCGGACGGGAATGATTCTGCGGTGGAGTCGGACGATGACGAGGATGAATCTCTTATCGCTCCTGCATCTCCAAGGAAAGCGCGACCATCAAAAGCGCCACCTCCCAAAGCACCGGATAAAAGCACCGGACTCCAATCTACGTTCCTCCCCTCGCTCTCCGTCGGCTTCACGCGTGGCGAGTCAGGTGATTCTGACTTGAGCGAAAGTGAAGTGAAAGTCGCAGATATTGATATCAAGAAAAACAGACGAGGTCAAAGAGCGCGACGAGCGTGAGTCTCGTTTTACATGTGTGTGTATTCAACGGAACTAAAGAACATCTACCTCACAGGATCTGGGAAAAGAAGTATGGCAGGAACGCGAACCACAAGAAAAAAGAAGCGGAAAGCAGTAAGGAAGCGCTCGGTCAGGGTTTGCAACGCCGACATCCAGGCAATGGAACACGTGCCTCTAATCGCCCGTATACCAAGGGTTCAGCAAGACCACCCGATACCAAGATTATGCCTCAGCATCGACAAGAGGTCGATAAGGGCTGGGGGCAACGCGCCGCGGCTCCCCATGGTCCGGCACCACAGCGATCAGCACCTCCAGCCGCAAGTTCCGCGGGGGGGCGTATGGCGGATAAACCCATTCACCCTTCCTGGGAGGCGAAAAGGAAACTGAAGGAAAAAGAAAGGGCCACCATCGTCCCAAGTCAGGGCAAGAAGATCAAATTTTCGTAATTTGTGTCGTGTGCGCAGAAATGGCCGGCTTCGTCGAATCGAAATGCTTATCACACTCTAGCTTTGTTATGTCAACTCGTAAGGGCAGCCGGCCGGACCTCTTCCCCAGTCGGTAGGTTGTTCAACTTCCCTCCGTCTTTTGAATTGTGCAGCGTATTGCGAGGTGTCCAACGCATGGTCCGAGTCGATCTGCGTACGCATAGATTTCAAGTTCTCTCTTGTCCAACTCTGACCTTTGGTCACCAGATCGTGCTCGTTGACAGCTTGTCAGTGTGAGACGTGAGAGCTCGGCGTCGCAGGGTGAATTGTATGAACTATCTTGGACATCGACCCCGAAAATGTTCTGATGAACCTTGATCCGGAAGGACTTACCGAAGTGTAGCGCGTTGGATCCGTCCATAGGAGCCTCTCACTTTGGAGGTGGAGCACTTCCGTATGAGAGAGGTCTCAAGTTCTCAATGCGAGGAACCACAAGCTTATTTCCCGCTGACGCCATCGCCACAGTCCGCGAAAAAATCGGTAAAGTACACATTGCAAAATCCAAGAACACCGACATCAACATGTGCCAACCGATCGCGGGTACTCAAGCGCTGAACTTTCAGGTCCACGATCATGCCACGCGCCATGCAGAATTCTCGGTGAACGGTCAGATGACCACGGAAATTGTGAAACGAGGCAAACCTATGGAATAGGGCACAAACATGAACCAGCAAGTTGTCGTGAGCGTGAGTGAACATGGCACCGTTTGAGAATCTGCTGAGCACTGAACGGCCGATGGTCATCCACGCCGAGGTCACCAGGGAGAAGCGGTTTGACGCGTTCACGCCACCCTGTCGATGTGAATAGCCATAACGCCGTACATCTCGCGTGGTTTCTACCCATTCCATGACATAGGATAAACCACTGAGCCCTGTAGGTCCGAGGACAAGGGCCGCGCAGTCCCATCAGACAGACTGTAGGTTCAATGTATAACGAAGGGGAGACGTACAACCACCCCGCAAGAGAATTCGATAATCCTGTAAGTATTACATGCAAACTACTTGTTGACCGAAAGACACAGATAATCCTCTACATGGACGCCATATCCCTAAGGAAACATAAACGATACATAGAATAGAAATAAGCTATTATTTGACCTTCGAAGTCCGGGACGAACATAGATGTCTCTTACCCCCAACCATCCGACATTCCCTCGAGCACCACATAGCTTCGCATCTCCCGCACTTGGGATAGCCTGATCCGACTTTATTGCACGTAGCGCAAGAGACTCTGGTTGCCAGGAGCCTAGACTTCCTCTCAAGGTTAGCAAGAATAGGATCGAGTTCATTGCTCTGCGTGCGGACATGTCCCGAATGGGGTTCTTTTAGGGTATGAATGGTCGCTGTTGACATAATAGGAGGTGGAAGTATAGGACCCGGCGAAGCAGTGCGACTAAATGACGGGATCGTGGGCGAAGAGGTCCGGGATGAGAGCGGGGAGTCATCCTCTTCCGCCCAAAGACGACTATGCGTGCGAAGATGCTGTGGAAGACTTCTGAAAGGGAGCGTATGCCACTGAGTAGAAGAACGATTTATGTGGTCTAAGCTCGTGCGGGCAGACGGTGTTGGGATGAATGAGCCATAGGCGGAGAGTGTGCGGATGTGAGGCGTTACGACGGCTGGCTCGGCTTTGGGGAAGTCTAGAGTGATTCTGGACTGGGCTGAGGATAAGGACGTCAGTGAGACGGTGCGCTTGCGATACCGCGGTCGTGGAGAATCTAGTTCCGTAGTGTAAGAGGTCTGTAGAACTGTTAGATACGGGGACGTGAGACATGGGTCAAGGCTACTAACGCACCTGCGACGACACGAAATTCAGACGGTGGGGTGGATGGGGTGAAGACATGGGTTATCGGAACAAGTACTACTAGGTGGATAGGTATTTATACCAGTGAGAAAACAGGCTTCAAGCGAAGGTCTAGGTATCAATGAATTGTATCAGATCTAGAGTGAATACCACCGAGATTCGGAAGGAAAGCGGGCTGTATACTTTTGGTTCCAGAGCGGAAGTGGTGGGTCGGGCCGTAGGCCTGAATGAGAGAAAAAGGAAACGTCGTTGCGTGCGATTAGTGGGGAAAATCCAAGTCTAAATTCAAACCGTTCGCCACAACTGATCACGTAATCACCGTTACATCGGCACTGCCACCGTGAATGATCGTCGTCTAGGAGCCTTCGTTTTCACCGACGACCAACGCCAATCTCGCCATGTTATCGTCAACCAGCCGAATTGCGCCGGCTTTGCCGTTCAATTTATACCCGCGAGACGTTTATCCACCTCATACCTATTGGCGCAGACCCATTGCTCCCCACCCACAAATCCTGAGCCTTTGGGCCGACATTAACGTGGACGCTGCCGTACCAACGTGTCATGCGCCTTAGTTCAACGTTGGCGCCTGATGAGATAATGACGAACTTTCTTTCCAAGGAGCCCGAAGCGACTTTTAACGCCAAAGCAGTAACTCATCGGTCATTTTGGGGTTCCGTTAGCTTTCGTTAGGGTATTCCATCTGCTCGAGCAGTCGGTGGCTCAATTGTGGAGCGGTAGAGCTTAGGGGCTCGAGAGGAAGCCTTGCAAAGAGATGCGAAGATGATGGAGCATCAAGTGATAGCGAGCCTTGATGTGAAATCGATGGGAACAGCAAGCCTACTGTGCGTATTCGTCATTCTGCATGCGTGACCACATCTATTTACGCATTTCGGTTTTCTTTGCAATTGACCCCATGTTCATCGGTCTTGCGTCGCGTTCAAGGGTCTTGCTGATTTTCACCCGGTCTAGAACGCAGCACGAGAGATCATGAACACTTTGTGTGGGCGAGGAACACGATTCCGGATCGCAGCCGAAGAGCTGGCGCGTAGATATTATATCGCTGGACAGCCTTCGTGAAGAGGAGGCGATAGGCGAGATTTTGCTGCTTTCAGACGCCTAGGTATTCAGCTGGCAAGCCTGCATCGGGTGTTGATGTTGCAAAACATTTCTCGATGCGCAGAGCCATCGACACTCATTCCAAAACCAAGTCGCTTGGTTTCGGATTTCTAAACGGACGAAAAGGAAATATCTTCCCTGCAGAATAACCTCGAACCGAAAAGGTTGAGATCACCCGACCCGCACTTGTCTGCAGTTCGCCATATAGCGCCCTCTGTGTGCATTGATTTATCAAGTCTACTTTCGCGCTGAGAGCCGGAGAATGACTTGCGCGTCCCAACTTTGTACCCTGTATCAGGTTCTCGAATGTGGCTAGAAAAACCAAGTCAAACTCTGCCAGGAACGAGGAATACGAGGGGTACGGAGTCCGGACCTCGTCGCCGTATTCCACCTCCCAGTTGTCAGTCATGATCATACAGTGAAACATTGATATCGCCCGTATACATTTTTCCCTCTCTTTGAAAGACTGGACCCCACGCCGGTCCGGTCGTTCTACATTCCCCAGATCGCGTGACCCGACCATTGGTGGAAACTTCAGCAAAAAAGATGGTGAAGAATTGCAAACTCCATTCATTCAACACGCAAGTCAACGCTACGTATATCCCCCAAAACCGGAAGCCCCAGAGCTACTCAGTACTCTCAGCATCACCCGTTACACGGTTGAACATTGGAGCCCTACCCTCAATTCTCAGCAGCGTTCGACATACTGACCGGTGCCTTATCGGCCAAATCCAAGTTGTGAGTGGCGGCAATCAGAGGTGGCAATACTTGGAAGTCAGCGCCATTGCCGAGATGTCCTTCTCATATCCTGGTCTTTCATCATCTGACATGGCTTTGCTACCTTTCGCGGTTCCCCCGTGATCTAACGACGCCTACGCTACGATGTCCATGCTGCACATTCTAAACTTGCATTACCCTTGCTTGGCAACTCCCCCTATGCCCCAGGTTTAAATGATGTGTCAATGATAGGATTTTTCCCAAGCCCTCGCCCCGACCTTCTCGTGGACCAAACTGCTTCTTCCTCTCTCGCCGTTTACTTTCGAATAACATGGCGGGCAGCAAAGACGGATCCGGCTCATCTATCGAGAAAGAGAGGATCGGGCACTCTGAAACCGCGCGAGCGCGTGGGCAGCCTAAGACGCCATTAGAACGCCAGGTCGCTCTCAAAGCGGCTTTGGAGGTTGACCCCGGTGTTTTGAGGTTCAGTCTACGAGCATATCAAGTACGCTATCCCATCTAGCGTGTCACATATCCGCTGACGAGATATGTCTCGCCTTCTAGATGTATCTGGTCACCTTGGTCGTTTGTTGCTGTTCGGGTGACAGCGGCTTCGATGGCACGGTATGTATAGAGGTGGTCCAAGTTGCTGCCCAGGCCTAGCTGATAAGTTGTCCAGGTCATGGGTGGAATCAACACCATGGCGCAATACCAGCACTATTTCGGTTTGACGGGTGTCGGCGCTAAAACTTCGTGAGTCTGATCCAAAGTATTCTAACGTTACAGCGAGCCTGACGTTTTCGTCGCAGGATCGTCTTCGGGATATTCACTATGTGCGTTTGGCCTACCTTATTCTACGATCTGAACTAAGTCACCTGTCTTCAAATTCATTAGTGGTTCAATTTGGTACGCTGCATACACCGTTCAGCTGAGACGGTCCTGATTATTTTACAGCGGCACTATCCCCGCTTGTATGTCGTTCTATGGAATACTCGCCCCTCTCGCCCCTCATGTTGACGTTGTATCGCAGCCTACTTCCCGGACAGATTCGGACGCCGCTTCTCCATGTTCTTTGGTAACCTGGTCTTGTGGTACGCAAGTTATCCCCTGGAGGTTAAGCGGTTTAATCATTCTTCCGACTATCCAGCGTGGGCGCTGTTATCACGGCCAATGCCAAAGCCCAGCCAATGTTCCTTGGAGGGCGTTTTTTGACCGGTCCGTTCAGCACGTTACGTTCCATCACTGATGTCTGACCCCTTTGCTGGACGATAAGGTCTTGGTTCTTCGTGTGCTGGTGCCTCGGCGAAATCCTACCTTGCAGAGATAACACCTCCCCAGTCGCGTGGCGCCTACCTTGGATTCTTGAACTCCTTGTAAGTTGAAACATTATCCAATAATTAACACAATGTTTAATATCCATCAGCTACTATGTCGGCCAGATGACCGCAACTGGTATGATGGTGGCGACTGGTCGATTCAAGAGTGAAATGTCTTGGCGTTTACCTCTGTACATCCAGGTCAGTCTTGAGCACTGGTATCAGAAGATTCGGATGACTGATCGGTTTTGTAAATAGCTTGTTCCCGCTGCACTGAACGTGCTCTTTATCTTCTTATGCCCTGAGTCGTAAGTTCATACTGACTACCTTTTTACTACTGCACCCTCATGAAACATTCTCAGTCCCCGATGGCTTTACAGTGTTGGAAAGTCGGATCGAGCTCGTGACGTCTTGGCCAAGTTCCACAGCAGCAATGGGAATCCCAAGTCACCGCTTGTGGACCTTGAGATGGAGGAGATCGAGGAAAAGATTGAGGTTGACGGAGTCGACAGTACGTGCCAAATCCTCTACCCTTTAGATTTGGCATCTTACTCGGATATCACTCCAGAGACCTGGTGGGATTTCAGGCCCTTGTTCACGACTCGCGCCGATCGTTACCGCGCGTATATGGTCATTCTGATTGGTACGTCACTGTCTTCATACAAGCCCTATTTTCCACCAACAGGTTGAGTAGGAACATTTGGTCAACTGAGTGGAAATGGTCTTATTACTTACTTCCTCCCCATCTTACTGCAAAATGCGGGAATCACCAACCAGGATCGTCGGCTTACTCTGAACTTTGTGAACAGTGTAACATCCTAGTGAGCCTCTTCTCAATTCAGTAAACTGACAGTTTCTAAACCTGCATCCTATAGTATCGGGGGTGAGCTTCCCTTTCTAGAACCAGAAATTTATGATGTTTTTACTTATGCCTTAACTTCAAGCCTTGTCTGTCAGTTCCTGGGTGTCAACTTTTTGTAGTCAAATTCTGTCCTCACTGCTTTAACCTTCCAGGGATCTGCTGTCATTGATCGCTTCGGCCGCCGCAAGATTCTGCTGACTTCCACCGCCATGATCGCTGGTATCTTGGCTATTGTAACGGGTCTACTCAGCACCAACGGTACAGCGAGTGCCGCGCAGGCTAATGCGGGAATTACCTTCATCTTCCTGTTCATGGTGGTGTTCTCTTTTGGTTGGACTCCTATGCATGTTGTTTTTCCCATGTATTCTTCATCCTCGTCGCTAACTTTTTTTAAGGCAAGCGCTGTACCCCGCAGAGGTTCTTAGTTACCAAGCACGGGCCAAGGGCCTTGCTTTTCTCGGTATCTGCTCTCAAGTGGCGACCTTGATCAACACCTTCGGGTACGCCAGCGCATTCTCCTTACCTAGATCTTCCTTACCTGCGCTGCAGACTCCCTGTCGCACTGGAAAAAATAGGGTGGAAAGGTTTGCGCTGTTTTTTTCTGTCGGAATGGAATGCATCTCACTGACCCTGTTTGCCAGTTTACACAATTTTCTTGGTATGGGATGTTTTCGAGGTGATCGTGATCTATTTTTTCGTGGCAGAGACCAAAGGCCTCACGTTGGAAGAAATCAATGAAGTCTTCGAGCAACCGAATCCCAGAGTCTACAGCGAACAACTTCAAAGAGAAGCGAAGCATGCACGGGATTCAAATGCCTGAGGGTGCTTGCAGTTTTACGACCACAGTTTTATTGATAACTATGATCTCATTGTTTCAGTGTGTAGTAAGTAGCTTACGAGGAACGCCATTGTACAATTGCACACCTCTATCCACACCAATTGCACTTTGCATAGCCGCCACCAGGCCATCACGATACCTAGGCTAGATATAGAGCGATGGACAACAAGGGCAAACACTTGAGATTTGCAGGTCATTGAGTCAAGAGCTGTGCACAACTACGTTGTTCTATCCACACGACCATTCTTCAACCCTTTGCTTGCTTTTCTACCTCCCGTTTCCTGGCCTTTGCAACATCGGTTTAATCCCGTAAACTTGTGACGCTCATTTTCCCGTTTTTCCCAATCACAAGTCATGGTGAGCTCGACCTTCAAATCGCAAATGACACATGTTTTGAGGACATGATAGGGACAAACTCTTTCTTCTCCAGGTGAACCCACCTTTCAGACTTTCTGATCGCAGCTTCTCAACTCGCACCCCTCAGCGACCAAGAAGTACTCACGGTCGGGGGCAAATAGCTGTTTCTACTATGGCGTTTCAGAAATGCAAGGGTGGAGAATCTGTTCGTTTTTCGCTCCACTCGGTTTGCTTCAGCAAGCGCTGATCAGTTACGTTATCGTGAATCATCCTGTTTGTCTCATCAGCTATGGAGGACGCTCATGCCACGGTGTTGGATCTGGATGAGGGGAGGGAAGATTCGAACGCTTTTTTCGCTGTTTATGATGGGCATGGCGGTATGTCATCGTGCAAACGATTATCCCTCGAGGTATATGATTATCTCTGGCAGGCGGGACTGTTGCAAAATTCGCCGGTCAAAACCTTCACAAGCGGTTAACGGAGGAAGAGATGTACAAACAACAACAATACGACGCTGCTTTGAAAAGAGCTTTCCTTGGCACAGATGAAGATTTGTTGGCGAGTGCGTGGTCATAATAGTCGGTTTTGTAGTTCCAAGGGTTAACATTATATTGTTTAGACCCTGCCCATACTCGTGATCCTTCTGGCTGCACCGCTGTGGCAGCGTTGGTAACTACCGATGGGAAGATCTTTGTCGTATGTAACCTCTTCATCAAGAATGCCTTAATCGTCGAGTCTAAAAATATCTTCAGGCCAATGCGGGCGATTCTCGATCTGTCATCGGGACCAAGGGTGAAGTCAAGCCGCTCAGTTTCGACCACAAGCCCACCGGCGAAGGTAAGAAACAAGTTATATACCGCCATAAGATTCTGTTCCTAACTTGCAATCTAGTTGAGAAAGAACGCATCCATGGAGCTGGGGGATACATTGAATACGGCCGTGTCAATGGTCAGTATTGTGTGGTCTATGATCTCAAAAGTCGTTCAATGTTTTTCAGGAAATCTCGCGCTTTCGCGAGCGCTGGGTGACTTTGAATTCAAAAAAAATTATTCATTAAGCCCCGAAAAACAAATTATAACTGCTGATCCGGATGTCACTTGCCACGAGGTTACAGGGGAGGATGAATTCCTCATTCTTGCTTGCGATGGTGCGATCCTAAGACGTCATTTGGCTCATCTTCCCTCACTGTTACCCTTGTACCTCAGGTATCTGGGATTGCTTGAGCTCACAGCAAGCTGTCGACTTCGTCCGCCGACAAGTGGCCGAGGGCAAAGAGCTCACAGAGATCTGCGAAAACATGTGCGAGCATTGTCTGGCACCCGACACGTCATCGGGAGCTGGTATCGGTTGTGATAACATGACTGTCATGGTCATCGCGATTCTCCATGGTCGTACGAAGGATCAATGGTATGAATGGGTTACCGACCGTGTCAACACTAGCTACGGATATAACACCCCCACTTCCCCTCCTCAACTCTACGCCCAGAGTCGGCTTATGTCTTTCCGTGCCCGGCGGGAAGCTCAGGAGCGAAATCGACAGATCTCGCCTGATGACGAGGTTCCAAGTTTCTTGGGCGGACCCTTCGCACGCGTCCTGGCGGCAAACGGCGGCATCTCTTTCATGCACGGCGGCGGAATTTCGAGTGACGGCGGCAATTTGATGTTTTCAGGGAACGATGATAGCGACGACGACGACGACAGCGAGGAGGAAGTATCGGGCAGGTCATTTTTCACCGAGACGCTCGGCCTTGGGCGCCCCGAGTCCCCAGACCCCACAAAGCGCATCAAAGCGCAGTTGGACGCGCTCGAGAGGGATATCCGAGAGGAGGATGGCATGGTTGATGATGATGACACAAAGATGGACGAAAGTCTGGATGACAAACCCACGAATGACACCCCACATCCACCTCTTTCAAGGGAAATTCCCCCGCCAGCGACGCCTCTACCAAATGGGGAGGCTACAACGGTGGAACAGCTGAGTTCTCCACCTTTCGGAGATGAACCACTCGCCGTTGTCAAAGCGGAGGGATTGCTGGACTCAAGCGAGGATCCACTGTTCAAAGTATAGTCGGATGTATTACTGCCTTGTGTATCTGTAACGGCGACTTTCCTTTTCTCACATGTTGTGTCACAAGTTTTACTAGGGTTACTCTCGTCCACTCCTTATTCCCAGGTCCCGCTGCCCGTTTTCTGATTGATATCTTTTGCCCATGTAGCACCTGTATGTTCACGCACTCACTGGCATAGATGGTCCGCTTCTCACTCCTTTTTGCATCTCTTTAGTATCATACATTCTCATCTCCACAGTACCCAGCCTCAAGTATCCGTTTATTGTATACACGGGTTCCCTCCACTTTCCTGGCCCGCGGACTATGGCTTAATCAAGACCAATTCCCCCTCCGTTAAGCAAAGAATGAACGATGTTGTTTCGTCAGTTTGAAGTGCTCCGACGACCCCTAACAAAGAGCCACCATAGCCTTTGTCGACTTTGAGAATTGCTTGTTTTGCCCATTGTGCATTTGGTGAAGCAGCACGGTAGATATACACATTTCCACCCCGATCCCGGATACCACCTTCGAAGGCAAAAACAGCGTTCGGCGTGTGGAAAGTAAAGCGTGTGTCTCGTTTTGAGGCAAGCACAAAGGACAACGCAGAAAAAGTCGAGGTGTGAATCCATACTGGGGCTTGCGTGTTTTGGGTGTCCAACGTGAAAACCGTGCCGTCGAGGCTGTTTTTAACGACAAGAGACACGCCACCTTGGAGGCCTGGAACAGGCGTTGAGAGCAATTGGAAAGGGATCTCCTCAGAATTCTTCCACCATATCGGAATAGAACCATCTTCTGCAACCCATGTGAGGCAGGCGGTCCGTCCCACTGCTTCATCGACCTCCATATCGAACTCGCCTTCTGCGAGGCTGGGTACACCGCGCCCTAAACCTAGGCCACTAGCGTCATCGCCTTCGCGCAACGCCGTGGTGTACTTCTCCAGCGCTTCGCGAACGTGCCATAATTCAGAGGGGTCGAGGGTCTCAAGGACTTCCACGTCTTCTGAACCGTCCATTGGGGCAAACAATTGGGGCCACTTGGTCCCTTCGTGCTGTTTGTCGAGGTACAGTGTGAGCACCCCAACAGCGTGTTCTGCCTCACGATCCCAGGTCCAGCAGCTCGACGATGCGGCAATCCCGTCCCACAGCTTTTTTGCGAAGTAATGAGGAATGGGAACAGATGTCGTTATCTCGCTTTCGACGTGGACGGTAAGTGTTTCTGGGGAAAACGTGACTTTGATCGCAGACTTTGGTGTACTGGAAGGAAGGGGAATGGCAACTGTAAGTGAATCCGATGTCTGCATCCAGGAGTATGGAGGAGGCTTGGAGGGCTCTGGGGCGTCTAGATCAAGCTTCTCATTCGCCCTGGGAATCGGCGCAATTTCATCAGGCGACGGTTCGTAAGACGGAGCAGGCCCATGGCCGACCTCCTGGTACCTCGTTCCACCAATTATAAGAAACGATCTGAGCGATTCGGCATAGGCTGTATAAAAGGGAACATGCTGCCCTCGGCGGCGCCACAGGACGTCTAGCGGGCGGATGAAGCGGGATGTATCGACGGCAAGCCCGATTTTGACGCCCCAGATGTTAAATTCAGGCGGCGTGGGCTTCCCTGGCGACTTAGTCTCTGGTTCATAATGGCGAGACGATAGCACAGCGATCCCTGTTGATGTGGTTATTACATGGGTGCTGTGGATCAGGAACGAAGAATTTGACAACGCCCCCGGTAGAGAATATATGCCAACAGTCTCCGAGGGAGTGTTCAAGTTGCCCGTGATCCGCAACGCGTACATCAAACCATAGCCGTCAGCGACGAGTACCACAGCTGGTGAGACGAACGCAGCGGAGGGATATTCACGGTTGCGTGAATGGAGTTCTTGGGATTGGACCGAGGTGGGCAGCTCGAATATTACTCGGAAGGAGGGAGGGATTGTGTCCTACTTTGTGTCGACGGTTAAAACACGTTCATGGTGGAACGATGACGGTCTCAGATCCTTACCGTGCCGACATCAACCAGGATCACTTTGGAGGCAGAGTCGACATAAAGCGCACGACCAGTTCCACTGCATACAGCAAGGTGATTGTGTGTAATGCGGCTTTGGACCTCTTCAAAAGAGAATGTAGACTTCCCAGAGATTGTCGCCTGCGTTGGCTTGAATTGCAGGGGAAACCGAGAGACACAGTCCTCTTGGGAGATAGGATCCAACTTGTACCCCTCAAACTTGGGGTTGAGAAGGGCTCTAGAAGGTTTGAATGTGTCCATCGCCCGCGATAGCTTGGTAGATGCTGACGGTGGTAAGTCTCAGAAAGAATGCATGTACATGTGACTGCTGAGATTCTACGCATTTCCGCTGTCAACCAGCTACCGGCGTATCCTACCACGATGCCCACGCAAAGCAATGCTCATAATTATTTCGGCGACCTGTCTAGACGCTGCTCGCCAGTCGCTTCAGTTTACCGTTCTTCACGGAGTCAACGCATGGGGAAATCGTCTCAACAAATCTCAATTGTTGTGCCACTGACTCATGCCTATGTATGATACCCAATGGTTTTCGTCTTCCACACTCTTGCCGATGTCCCAGTTAAATTCTGCGGGCTTGGACCCCTGCTAGCTCAGGCCTACTTCTCTGGAGAGCCCCATTGGACAGCAGAACAAATACCGGACCAGTCTGGACGGACGGTAATAATCACTGGCGGGAATGCGGGAATAGGAAAAGAATGTGTCAAGGTGATCCAGGCCGTGTTCTCTCCGGTAGCATTGTAAATAGAGCCTGACCACCTTTCGCGCTCGCAGGCTCTCCTCCAGCGTAATGCAAACGTTTACCTCGCTTGCCGAAACCAGAGCAGCGCTGAAGCAGCGATAATCGAGCTTCGGGAACTCACTGGGAAGGAAGCCAAGTTTTTGCGGTTGGACCTTGCTGACCTTAGCTCCGTGGGGGATGCTGTAGAAGAGTTTACAAGGTATGGTTAACTGGTCTGCGTCAGATATCACCTGTGAATTGAGTTATGTGCTTCAGAAATGAGTCGGAGCTGCATATTCTCTTCAACAACGCGTGAGCGTCAGCTTGCATACTCAATGACCGCCATCTAATCCCCGCAGAGGTATCATGTGCACTCCCATGGAGGAGGATATAAATGGCTATGACGCCCAGATACACACCAATGTTTTGGGTTGGAAACCTTTTTTTTGGGTTGCCAGGACATCGCAACTTAATATACATGCTTTACAGGCCATTTCTACCTCACAAAACTCTTGTTACCTGTCCTTCTTTCTACTGCCCAGGGGCAAATCAAACCGAGGATAGTGAATGTTTCGTCATCTGGTCATTACCTTGCGGGATCGCAAGCCTTGGATTTCAACACCTTCAAATGTGGCCTAGCACGGCAAAAATACATAACCGAAGAAATGTACATCCAAAGTAAATTTGTGAGTGTATGACCTGTATTCGACGAGCTCAATTAGAAATACGCCTCAAGGCGAACATTGTCGTCTCAAACGAGTTTGCCCGTAGATATGGAGACCAAGGTCTCGTTTTCACGTCGGTTAACCCAGGTTCGTGTCGAAAGTTTATCAAGGACATGAGCACTAAGGCGGTAACATTAGGCAATATTCAAACTGATCTGGATCGCCATACGAAGAATATCTTCAAAAGGCTTCTTCTGGTGAGCATCATCGGCCGACGGTCTCTTGTCTTTGCGTTCTCACCATTAGAACAGAGGTGTCTTCAAATATACCCCGCCAACTTAGGAGCGGTAACGCAACTTTGGGCAGGGACCGCCCCCGAAGCGGCCGGGTTGAACGGAAAGGTACTTGATCCTTCCTGCCTATTAACTCTCACTCACGAAAGTCGCCCTTCAAGTTCCTGATACCCTGGGCGAGAGTTGGCTCACCTCGTCGCGAGACACAAGAGCCTAGACTCGGGGGAGACCTGTGGAAGTGGATGGAAGAACAAGTGCAAGAGGTAAAATAATACCCACCCCCTAGTGTAGTCGGATTCTATGTCTTATAGTATACCTTGTCGCCGATAAATATATAGCGGTCAAGATGCAACAGTCAGGTACATTCATAACGGTACGACAACCTTGCTTAGTTATTTCTACAACTCTCCTCATTGACAATACAACTACACGTGATGGCGATCAATAATTAGGCACATGTGGGGCAACTTCTTCCTTGCCTGCCGCCATCGCCGTCGATGTCCGTGGACAACTCGACCTTGTCGGCGTTGGTGCCGTCGACGCCCTACCTGCTCGCGTACAATATCCCCCTCCTTCTTGTCTCCGTCCCACTCACATTCGCCGGCACTTTTCTCACTCTCGACCGGTCTCATTCCTTTCCATCATCCTATGCACCAGTTCCGCTTCCCGGTGCCTTCGATGGTCCCAAGAAGACTTCGAAGATCGCCTTCTCCCTTGAAGGAGGTCTCGGTGGCCTAGCAAGTGGCTATGCTTTAGGTGGTATGCTTCAAATGCCTGAATGCCCTTTATTGCAGATGCTCAAGTACCTTTACAGTACACTCATCTACGTTCCTATCTCTACTTGTCCCTGCAATCTCCTCCTCTGCAGCTCTATCCCCAAATGCTTTTCTGGCGGTCTGGATTTTGTCCTGTATTTTAACGACTATTCTAGGTGGGAGATACCGGTATTGCGCTCGTCTTTTTGCAGCGACAACCGGAGGGTACGCCCCGTTAATCCTTACCCTTGTTCACAATTATCGACGTATCCTCCTTAGATGTTTGCTGGCGTTGGCCATATCGGTGATTATCCACCCACCGCTTCTGCCTCGCCAAGTCTTGACCGCCCTTCTCGCCATACTATCAATTCTTCTCGTTCTGCTATTTTCTCTACCTCGCCTTTTCCACCTCCTACGACCAACACTTCGTGTTGCCACTGCATCTAGTGGTGCTTTCGGCCTTGTCCTTTCCATCGCACTCCTTGCACACATTCCTTCATGGGCCGACATCTGGGAGCGCCTTTGGTTACACGACAGCGAAAGTTGGGGCTCGTCAAAGGAGAAAGGCCTCAGTGCCACCTATTGTATACTGTTATGTGCGGGCATAGCCACAGATTGGGCTCTGAACAAATGGTTGGGAGAATGTCCGGACGAAGTACGCCCGCATTATCAATTTGGTCTAGCATTGGGTTTCTGATAATATTCAACAGAAGTGGGACAAATATCTTGCTAATTACTCTGCTAACCTCCCGAACGATGCCTCGCGTGCAGGCAGCTTCAGGCCTCTGCCCGGCAATTCCCTATGGGCTCGACTGTTCGGATCTCCCGATAAGCATGACATGAAGGATGTTCTGTTCCCGCTCTCGCCCCCTTCCAACAAGCAAGAGAGGAATAGCATAGCGAAAGATCCTGCGGCATTCCTGACCGACGATGAATATAGTCAAGACTTCCTCAAGAGTCCGTTTTCCGACCAACATCTCCCATACGACAATCTTCCCGCATCCCCCGTTTTGATAAGGAAGACGCGTTCCCATAACGCCCAATTCAAGCCTCAGAAGAAGAAAGTCGCGAGTCGTAAAAACATGGCCTCTGGACGAAAAAAGCCGATTAAATTCGGAGATGACCTCAGTTCCTCCGATGACGATTCAGATGCGCCTCATTCTGGTAATGCCCGGCCCTGGCTACAGCAAAAAGCATCGATGGCATCTTCTTCGCCAACACTTGTGGATGAATCGACACGGATACCGGAGTATGACTTAGACGTTGAGTTGGGCAAGCTGAAGAAGGCGAGGGCAAAGGCCAGCGGCGGATCCAAGGAAATGCCAGATTATTCGGACTACGAGGAGGATCTTGCCAGCCTCAAAGCCAAGCCGGGTGTGAAGGAAGGAGACACTGGGTGGAGCCCTGGGTTTATGAAGCGCTACTCCTCTTCTGCAGGAGTGAGCGGCATTAGCGGTAGTGGGGTGGGAACGTCATCGACAGACAGTCAGAACGAAGCTGTTGCAGTACCAATGGGAGCCGTCCCAGCGACGCCTTCGCTCCTCAAGGCATTAGACCGAATATCAGCAGCGCAGAGAGACGCTTTCAACCCCAGAGGCGTTTCTGCGACGCCGCCCCAACCGTCAAGCTCTTCCAGTGCCAAGCAAAATATCGCGAAAATGGATGGGCTGCAGAAGGTGCAAGAGCTCGACGATGACGATGACGGGACAGAGAAGGAGAACCAGCGCACACCGAGGTGGGAAGAGTTCTGGAGAGAGGTCACGCACAAGGCCCGGAGTTGACAGGATCAGCCTAGGATTTTCATATCCAAGTCTGGAGGACCTTGAGTATACCCTCATACTTATATCCGTATCATTATTATTACTTACGATATGACATTTACGACCATCCCCGTTACGGCTGCTACTGATGATTGTATGGTTTCCCAATCCTGTCAACGGCATCTTAAGCCATCTTGAAGGATGCTGTGCTGTCACGTCCTAGAAGTCACCCGTGGAAGTGATGCGAGAGCGTCTGCGGGTTTCTAGACCGTTCCGCCGTGAAGCATAGATGCTGGCACGCTGGTCAGCCAACGCTGTCGTCTCATGTCGCGTTGTGCAATATGAATCACGTGTCCCCACTGGCTCCAATCATAGTTGAACGGTAACGAACACTGTTGAACATGTGGTCCCTTCGTATCCAAACAACTTGAAGCAGCAGGACTGGGTAAATGACCCGCCAAGGAACGGGTCTCCCTACCCTATCGGGGTTGGAAGGGCCGTTGACTGGATGGTGAGTTATGCATCTTAACAAATTCACACCCTGACGAGCCCGACCATGCATACAAAGACGATGACGCTCAACGGCTGAGTATGTGTTGCCTGACGCCTCTACCTATTGGACTTCCAGTTCTACCGGACTTCTTGTCTGTGCGGTATACCCTCGCATACTCGCACTCAAATTCATTCACATGACTTGTTATGTTGAGCCACCCGCCATCACTCACCTGCAGTAGTATCGAAGACCCACATCTAGCAGAAGAGACGACCCGGAAAAGAGACCTCGGAAGGTTGTACCATGAATTTCACTTAGACTTCAGATGCCTGCTATCTTCTGTACCATCCATACATTCTGGCGGTCTCGCGACCAAGTTTGACGTCTCCGTGGACCTTTCAGCGCCCCGACAGTCCCAAGAACCAAGATCCCGGAAAATCTGAACGATTGTTATAGGCATCTAATAAAATCGTCTGACTTGGCTTAGAGGACTTTTTCTGGAGATTCATCCGGTGTAGCGTTCGTACCCTTCCAACCTCGGAACGGCGTGAAATGACACTGTTTGTCCGGATTTCGAAGCAACAATGTCGGAGTCGTCACCGCACTAAATGAATTCTACCTTACATGAACGGCCCGGCGATTCCGACGGAGAAATGGTACGTTGAGCTCGTTTTTCCATCAATTTTCCGTCCACGATTCTCCTTGAAAGCCTTCGAGATGCAGCTCGCTTATTTCCAATCATCTGAACCAAAGAAGTGGTCCCGGATATTCCGAATCGGTGACAAAAGATGCACCAGCGTCTTCTGGGTCACTCGTAGATCACCCACAACTGCTGCATTTGGGGCACGCAAGGCTCAGAGGTGATGTTTCGTCAATGCAATTACTGCGAATTTTTATACGACTGGGGGATGAAAACATGGCGTGGAATCACAACCTTTGAAAGGGGTAGGTTGTGTATATACCTGTTGCTGTCTGCCCTTAGCTTACAATCTGACAGACTCTGCAGACAATCTAGGAAGGTGGTGACATTAACGCATGCGTACCGCTCCCCAAAACCATCACAGTACTTATCGGACGCTCGTATCTCTCTCACTAAAACCTCATGAGGGGGTAGCCGTGGTCATACTCAGGGCACGACAAAATCTGGTGTCACCTGTTAGGGACCAGCTTATTCTGGGAATGACTCAACCTGCACTTTTTGACCTCTGCTTGTCACTGCCGGCGGAAGTGATAGAACTTACCTAATTTCCCAAGGTTCAAGTTTGCTACCCCCTGGCCCCCCACTATTGCTTTATTGTGAAATCTTGATCAAGCGGCGGCACACAAGGAGGGTCCTGCTTGGACCCACCGGCGGGCATGAATAGTGTTACACGTCAGGACCCATAGTTACCGCAGCATGTGAATGTGTACAAGCTCAACGCCACCAAAACGCCACAGGTGAAGCAGTGTCCCTGCAACCCCTGGGAACCTACGACCAGTCTCAAGCATTTAAGGCATGCGAGGAAGAAATCGGCGCTTTCTGTATGCATGGTTTTGTAATTTGCGGATCCCATTACCGTTGCCGAGCAGGGCCATGGTCTGTTTTCAGTTTAGCCAAGTGATGGATCATGTTTCTCGTTGATGGGGTCCTGGCTTTGTCATGCGTCACAATGTGACATCCGGTGTAGGGAGTGCTCTCGTCGACAAGTCCCCGTTGTTCGCCATTGCCCAATAAACACACCTGTGAGCCGTAATCTGGGGCTTGCTTGATGGCCGTTCGCACGATTAGACACTTCAGGGTCCCTCTACAACTAGCTGCTTGAAATAAACAGAAGTTACTAGTCCCTTTCTAGCTGCTGCTGGTCTGGCCTTCATTTTTCTTGCTCTTAAGCTCTTGTACGTCGTTTTGCCTGGCCAGTATATCATTCACTGAAATTCACTTTGCAGCACTCTCCATATCTCTCTATTGCTTCCTTGTAAATGTCTTGCCCATCTGGTATGTTGTGGTTTCTCTTACGAAGTTGATACTCAAGCCCATTGCGTGTCCCAGCTGTTCGTGGTTGTAAATTGACCTCTATAGCCCATCATCATCTGCGAAGAGATGCACAGCAGCACTTGAGAGCCGGAGGAAAGGACTTTTCATCATAGCTGGAAGTAGGCTCGCACACCCTGTCACCACCGGGGAGGGAGGACGGAGATCTTGAATCACACCTCGTCGTCATCCATGGGCATCGGAATGTCTTCGCCCGCTATGGTCGCGTTCCCGGTCTTTGACAGGCATGGCATGGCTCCGAATATGCCTCATTGTGTGCTCGAGTACCTCATGTGTGTTGGGGTGGCTGCGTAGACAGTGGTGGTGTCAGTGGTGTCCTCCATGTTTGGTACGTTTGAAGTATACACCATTCTGCCACCCTTCATTGACTTTTTCATTTCACCAGGAGCTGGCAGCCAATTTCAACTCCAGGTGTTCCATGGATGGAGTCTTAACATACAATGTGTTGCGTGCCGATCTTGTCAAGTGCTCTAGCTCTGCTTCTATCTGCCATCCTGGTTAACGACCGTCATACTTGTCCAGGACTATAGAACAGCATAAGATTTGGTGATACCCACTCTTTCTTGGATATCTTGTAGAATAATCGCTGAATATGCACACAGAGCAGAATCGCTCCTTCGCTTGCAGGGAGCTGTCGCCTATGGTTTGTCGTCCCACATCGTCACCCCTGTGCGTAATTAACACATTGCCAAAGAGCAATTACGATGGATACTACACCGACTTCAATGGGGACGCCTGCGAGGCTGCTGACACCATCGGTGAGGTGATCTGTGTCCAAAGTTCATTCCACGTTTATTCACACATAATACCAGAATCATTGCACAACTCTCTAGTCAAGGAGCTCTCCTCGCTGTTGCACAAATCGCTTCCCAGTCTCCAGTCCAACAAGTTGTCATCTGCATATCTGTCCATCGTGAAGAACCAAGGCTTGGGTGTTGACAGGGCATTAGCCTCATCCTCGGTCCCTCAGCCACCACCTTACCCTTCAACACCAACCAGGAAACATGGTACCCCATCTGCTGTTACTGGCACACCCAGTTCACATTGACTCAGTGCTATTCAACGAAGCTTTCTGGAACTCGGCCTCAACTGTGGGCAGCTTCGTCATGCACAGGTCTATGTGTTGATGCTAACGCGATTTTTTTTGGAGATGAGTCGCGGGTTTTTTTCCCAAGTGTCACGGTTTTTTTGAAGTGTTGGTCTTCCTAGTATCTGATATTGTATAGTCAATAGACCAAATGAGTATCAGTTAGACTTGTTCCCAAGTCCTCGAAGGTGATACCAAACATTGGCAAATATATGCTCGCCCACCAGAATCCTTGCCTCAGAGGCCGGGGGGCCACTTTCTAAGCTCAAGCGCAACGTCCAATTGAATGGTTATATCCTGTTGAGTATATTGAGCTAAAATTTTGAGGCACAAGTCATGAGCTAAGTATAAAAGCAATGCATTTTGCTGGAGCATGCATGTCATGTGACGTGACATGGACGCGCAGACCGCGTCGCGCGCTGTTTATTGCTTTCTGTCATCATTTCCACCATCATGCCTGAACACAGGGAGTGTCTCGCTCACTATTTTTTGATTCTCTGGTGGTTTAACTGGTTCAAAGAGCTCTCATTATGCCTCAGACTCGTCGCCACCTGTGCCACTGCCGCCAACAATGGATAGCCTACAAGAGCTTGATTATGACAAGCTATGGAAATACCAGTGGTAACATGGCTGTAAATACTGACCAAACATTTTCAAACCTCAGATCAGTAATCCTGAGTGAGTCATAAATGATTTGGGCATGTTGGGCAAACTCCGATGTGGAGAATGAAAGAAGGTGCTCCCCACCAAGTTCCTCCTTCATCTGTCGAATTAAAGCCATATCCTCTATATGAAGAAGACAGTTCCTACCACCCCATGAGTCAGGCAAGGAGAATGCATCATTGCGAGACATTCCTGAAGGGCCAGGCTTATCGTTGTCCTTGCGCATGCGTGCTGCATTCCGAATTTCCATAAATTCATTGATTTCACGTTGGAGGGCAATTGGCCACAGCCATTGGCACAATTTTCTGACAGTTCATCCAATTGATCAGCTTAGCTGGCAAAGCAGAATAACAAGTTGACACTCACTCATGTTGCTTGTCCATGGGGTTGTAAATGCCAGCATCAATGCCATCCTCATTGAAGTACTTGACAGCATTGTCACCAACTTCAGCTCGCAATCGCAACCATGACCGCTCAATGGAGATGTTGTGGACACTTCGGAGGTAGACGTAAGGAGGAACATCAGTCATACTGATTTCAGGGAAGAGTCGTTCCCTAAAATAAGCAATTTTCAAGTCAGCGCACAGTGTAATGATAGATTGTAAATCATACCGTAGAGCATTGACTATGCCATATACAACTGTGGTCTCTGATCCACAATCTGTTGAAAATTGAAGTGGGATTCCTTGAGAGAATTCAACAGTATGAGGAGGTGTTCAAGAAGTACCAGAGCAATAACACACCTCCATACTTCTCCACAAGGCAAAGAAAAAGGTATGCAATGATTTTGCCTGTCCTATTGCTTGGGATCACCCAAGCAGCAAGCCACTTTGCAGTGGCATCATCTACAACAGCCCAGATAGGGAAGCCGATCTTGTACAGCTTGTCATGACCGTCACCAGCCCATCGTTGATGGATCCCAATTGGATTCTTCTTGACACGGATGATGCGCTTTGCTGTTGGCTCACGGAGAGCAAAGCCTTCACTATCATGGGTATGCATGATCCGATCCACAAAATCCCTTGATTATAGAAGCATTAATGTTAATTCTATTGATGACATGTCATTGAGGTAGACAAACCGTGTAAGGTGTGTTTCTGTCTTGTATGCAATTCTCTGCTGAATGGTGCGTACACCAGACCGTCTTGATTTGTCCTTGCCCATCTCGGTTACAACAAGTTGTTCAGCTGTAGCAGGGTCAATCGTCTTCATGGTAGCACCACTTCCTTGGAGTTTAAGTGCTTTGCGATGGCGCTTCACTGTTGAAGCACTGCCCACAGGTCATGAAGGAGTTTCTAAGGTTGATTTAGCACTATGCTCACCTGATATTTATCCCATAGTCAGCAGAGAGCAATTTCGCAATTTCCGCATTATTGGTCTTCTTTTCCCGGTGGTATTTATGAAGTGCATCCAGCAACCGTTCATCGTCAACACCTGCTGTAAGCCTAGTCATTAGATTAGAGCACTAAAGCTGATGCATTGAAACATACGGAGGTTGTGCTGGTTTTTTCCAGTAGGGTTTCGATTGTGTGAAGAAGACATGGTCTGCCACTCCAAGAACCATAGAGGGTGACACCATGCAGTAAAGTCACTATAACATTCTTATACATCAGATCCTGCAAGGTCAGCCATACACTCGGCAAAATCAAGGTGGGGGACAATAATATGTTTTCTGATCAGAATATGTATTGACCGTGAAAAATTTCATATATGCCACTGAATTAGGGAACCAGGTGATCCAGGCATGTGTAGGATCTGTCGAACGAGGCTTTCGTGTTCAACTAAGTCGTGCCGCAATGGCCCACAATTCCGATCAGCAGGCAACTTGAATTTCAATTGGTAACTGACCAGAGTCACCAGTCAGAACATGTGCTCAAGCTATAACTCAGAACTGTAATGGCATGGGGCGCAGTCATCACAATAATTTGATTCTGGCATGCTCCATTCCATCAGAATGGACACCAATAAGTACATCACAATATTGATGATACCAGCGATAGCAGTTTGCGCTTGTTCCTGAAACTGCTGAGACAAATCGCAACACATTCCATTACTTACAACAGGTCCCAATCGCGGTGGAGTATGACCGTCGCAAAAGATCATCAAAGATAAGGGCAGGAGGGGCTGAGGTACAGCAGCGGCGGGTGGGCTGCATGCAGCCATAGCGCGGGTTCATTCCAAGCCTCCAGAGCAATGTAAGTATTACCAGCACTGCCTCGGCCACTGTGTGTAGCACCCTCTTTGAACCATAACAAAACCTTTGCGCAAACAAGGATGTATTAATTGAGCTTGAGGTACGGGAGCATTTCAACATACCAAAATTTCACACCATCCAATACTGCGTTGAGGCCATTGACACTCCCAGGAGTGCCGACAGGTACAATTTGTCGCCAGAGTCTCTACACATTGGTTACACTAAGGACACATAAAGCGCAGGCAATAGACACCATTATCTGGCTATCTGAGTCAGTAAGTAAAGGCGACAACAATGGCACGGAGCAGAGGACGGCTTCCATCCCACTGGAACAATCTTCAAAAGCAGAGGCGCAAGGAGCAAGAGAAGTCGGAAAGGGAGGGCAGTAGAAATGAGGTCGGTGAGTGCGTCCCGCACATTGTCAGCAATGAGGGATGGATATGGTGGCTTTGGCTGTCTTGGGTGGGCTAAGGTTGAAGATTAAGAAAGAGTGAATTAGGAAGTGAGGAAGAACTGACCTCGCGCATCACGGTTAACGCAGAACGGGGGGGAAACAAATGTTCGTGTTGAAAAACCAGTCCAGCACATCATCTAAACACCAAGACAGGTGGGAGCTAGAGCCTCGGGCATATGGCTGTCAGGCGGGGCAAGACTGGTTCTGCACCCCACTATTGGGAGGCTGTTGTAGGCGCTGGGGAGGGAGGCGCCGTTGGATGCACAAAGCACCACAGTGGAAAAGTAAGGCAGCAGCAATGATGAGGGGTCTGCATACCTGTCAGACGCACTGACTTCGAATTCGAGGCTGGTTAGAGAGTGCGATTTGCATCAACGCAGGCGGAAACACATCCCACATGTTTGGTCTCAGCGTGGCGGCGCCAAGCAGCAAGATGAACGAACGGCGGCAGGCACAATTCCGCTTGCGGAGAGGCAATGTCAACGGGAGAAAGGTAGCCCGGAAAGTCAGCAGCTGCACCGGAGGATGTTGAGGAGAAGATAAGCCGTGGCCACCGAGGGTGGGGAAGGAGCAGAGCGTTGAGGAAAATCTTGCAGTGTAGTCGCGATGAGTATGGGCTGTCACAGAGTTCCAGGACCCCAAGCACTTGCCATGATTTGTAATTGATCTATTCAAAACAGACCATGGCCCTGCTCGGCAACGGTATCCCATACCATACATAACCTATTATAGATATGTGAGAAGATCCACAAAATATAAGTATACGTTGAGGAAAATTAGCCTGATTCCCCTTATCCATTTGCCCTGCAGGGACCTACATCCTCGCACTACATGACCAGTGACCGACTCGGACTGAACCACTAATCATACGGCTGTCCGGTCCTGGATTCAGAGTACACCAACTTAACCATTCTTGGCAATCTCTGCTCTGATGGCCTTCTGCCCAGTTCGACCTTATGATAAGTGAATAGAACGTGTGTCGAGCAAGGGAGGACGGTGACCAATAAGTTCTGAACAACCCGAACCTGGCTTATCAACGGCTGCTCGGACCTCTATGCACGCTAACTATTCTTGTCATCGTTCAGTCGCAGCCGGCGGGACGTAAATTCCACAACAATCTCTTTGCAAACGAAGCTAACGACATTGCCAGTACAAGTACGGATGAGACACACGTTCGTGCACCCGGGACCCCCGTACCTGGTCCCATAGACCACAGTGGTTTCAACTTTCGGACCTCGCACATACCAGCCGATGTTGGAATAATGCTCATAAAGCATGCCCTCCTTGTCCGATGATACTTGCTAGTGGCACGACAAGGACATCTTGTGTGGATAATTTGAAATGATTTAAATGAGAAAGATGAGGGCTTGCTGATGACCGATTCTATTGTCCAGATTTGGGGCCAACATTCTTGTTGTTCGAGCGTGCTTGTGATCATAACTCGCGTCAGGTTTATTAACAGGGAAGGGATTCCACACTTGTAGTGGGGATGCAAAAATCAAGACATGGGTATCTTCACATACGCCGCTCATGTTTTACCTACAGATGGTTTGGCAAAACAAGATAAGAAAGCTCCCGTTTCGAAGGTGATCAGTCCATCAAGAGTTCGGGGACTATGGAGGACCGATACGAAACAACGTTGCAGCAGCTCCAAGAAGCAAAACTGCCAGCGACTACGTGAAAGATACACAACAGCGGCGACATCGGCGTATGCGGACATGGGCATCACATTGCAGGAGGGCGATGCGGGGCAGGGTTATGAAGTGGGGCAGGTACAAACAATTTAGCGAGTGCGGGGTAGGAAGGATCTGTTCCATGGACACCGGGGACAACCGACAGTCCGAGTAGCGGAACGAGTCAACGGGATGAGCTATTATGGTTGTAGGAAAGGAATAGCATTGAAGCGGCCCCGTAGTCGAAAGCGCTGAACCTGGCAGTGGCAGACACTGGCACCGATCACCCCGGAACGGAACATTGTTCATTGGCTGTTAAGAAGTTGACTGAGATACGTAACCGCCAAATGGCGTGAACCGATGCTACTTTGCGAGCCTCCAGGTATATCGGCAGCTAGAAGCTCGCGGAAACGGATTCACCGGTCGGTATATGCTTGGCCATCGGACTCAATACACCATCGAAAACAGCATACGATGTACAAAAATAACGGTTGATGGACGGAGACGGGTGGTTACAATTGGTCAATTGAATGACAGGTAGGTGAAGAAACGATGATGATGTGTTGAAACCGGGGGGTGGCAGAGAAAATGACACAACGCCTTGTGGGTGAACGACACCATCATGAGCGTCAATGATACAAGTTCGAGGAGGATCATTAATCAGCGATGCATCTTGGATGGGAGAGAGCAACCTCTGACAATGATGCTTGCAAAGGTGCCTGCAAGAACGGAACATCATTGCTCCAATGGTTGGGCGGGGAGTAGCTACGGATGGACCCGAGGTCCACACATGGACACGTACATGGACATCTGTTGAAGGAAGGACTGCCTTTGCTTGAATGATCAAAGGCGTTAATGCTCCTCATAGTGACACCTGACCCCGGAGGCCAGGTGTTGTGCAAAACAGAGTTTGGACCGGTGCTAGTTGAACAACAGATGCAATCCCGATACACCATTCCTACTACGAACGACAGTCGCTTCCATTCAATTGAAGACAGAAAGCAGGGAATATGCGGGGCAACACCGAACGCGACATGATGCCACCGGGTCAGCAGATCCAAACACTGTCGGCAGAGGGCATGGGAGCAAAATGCCAGATGTCAAGGCTGAGCGGGATGTGCAAATATGTCCCTTGAGAGGGTCGCAGCCGCCGGCCAGTTGCGGGATGGGATCAGGTTTGTGCACATGTGTGCGTGAGCGTGTAGATTTAGTCCCTCGCGACGTATTCGCAAAGCAAACCTTGTCAGGCAGCCGGCGGGTCCCCTTTCGTCAGCAATCCAGATGAATTATACAATCGTTGATGTTGCAGGGCCCGCCATAAATAACACCAGTCAATCCAGGAGCACGCGAGCGCGACAGATGTCTTGCTCGATATTACAGCAAAGAGCCCAAGGTCGTGTGAGGACTGCAAAGCTTAGATCTAGAATCACGATTCAGCTCAAAAACAGAAAATATAGATGTGATTACTCGCCAAGTACGAGAATGCGAACAAGTGGCGGACAGCTCCATGCCCTAGCGTGGAAATTAAGATGCGATAATTGTATTCAATTAATGTCGGGCTCGGGCATGGCTGTCGTGTGCCGCATGCCGTTACGCGTTGCGCGGTATCCTAGACACCTGAGACCGCGACCAGATGTAATCTTAGCGAGAGGAGAACCTACAAGCTTCGAAAAACTGTGGGGTAAGGAGGGTACGGGGTAAATAGCCTTCGTGTCTTGTCCGATGCGTGACCCAGTGATGGTCTAGATATCCACGGCCTCCATACGCGACGTCCTCGTCAAAATCAGCTGACGCTCCTGCCGCCTAGTGGAATACGTCCAGTCAATGTCGCGATCAAGCTCCATACTGGTGACACCGCGAAAATCTGGGACTGACGAATTGATGAGGGCAAAAAAGATATTGGACGTGAGGACAAGCGTGGGGGGAAAGGACTGTCGAATATTTACCGCTAGTAAAGAAGGATCTAAGCGGGCACAAGGGGCGCAGGGCAAGTGCAGGCTGGGAGCTGTGGGTCGATAAGCATCGTCGAGGCCGCGGCAGAGGAGCAAACTACTGTTTAACCCCAGGGTCGTCGTGCGGCTTGTTGCGGCACTTGAAATGTGGTTGGCTGTTGCCTAATTGACCTCGAGCCCAACCGGCGGCCCGTAGGTTGTGTGAGAACGGACCACAGTGGATCAGGAGGGATATCCCCCAATGGACTAGGTCGACTTGTTGGTCGTCGGCGGCGGAGGTATCATTGAGGGAGGGAGAGGAACACAGGCACAGAGGGGGCGGGCGAGGGCGTGGAGAGCGGCACACCGAAGTGAACGCTTTCGCCGGCTGAAAACATTGGCGGTTTGAAGTCCGTGGCAGACGTTGGCGGGCCCGCGAGGATGGGGGCAAGAAGCTTCTTAGCGAAGAAGCAACATAGTCGACGCTTCCTAGACGTAGACATAGAAGAGCAGGGCAAACCGCCAGGTGCGAATGTTTGCTGCCGGCATGTCGTCACCTGCTGATGCAACATCGAAAGAGAAGTCCGCGTATCAAGGACTCACCACTCACCACTCAGGGTGGGCTGAAGAGTGTACATGGGAAGGTCAACATTCCGCGATGCGGAGACCAGGGAGGCAAAAAGTTTAACACGTTACGCAACTTTGGCAGGGTTTGAGGGTGAGCGAGGCGGAGAAACCTCGCAGGAGTGCAGCGATGATTGGGGGATACCCAAATTGAGACCTTGGAAGGACGCAAGTTGCGTGCTGGGAATAGTCTCAGCGCTGTCCACCAGGGCCTTACGGACCACTCACACCAAGTCTCCAGAGTCTCTGTACACCTGTAATTGGTGGGATGGGGGTATCTCCTTGCGGTTCCAATGGTATCACAAAATCACGGGGAAGGGGAGTCTCCTGGTGCCGCACTGCACGCACACATGTCTAAGTGATGATATATCAGTCGTGCTCCTCAATGACACTGATACGCCCATCCGTCCTCTGGACCGCTGATGAACGTCTGCTGTGGGCCTCTGTCCTTGGATGTGGGACACCCACGTCACTATGAAGTGGTGATGCCAATTGTCCGAAACGCCGACACCCAAGGCGCATAGTCAACATAATACACAAGGTCCCACAGCCGGGAAAATGTCGGGATCAACCCCGCTCAACTAACGATTGAGCGAAAGGGAGAAAGGGGGAGAGAGATCAGAAACTCCACTCACGCATTGCCCCTCCAGTGAGTTTTGAGGACCTATACCGTAATCGAGCCGCCTGATGATTATCCGATATCCATCGCGTGCCGAAAATCTGAGCCAAGTGAATCACGGATGGTTGCCTCAAAGGTGGCCGCAAACCCGAGTCGGAGACTGTTGTTCCACACGGAACCAAATTCCATGTGAAGTGGCGGGAGCCCTTGGGACCTCTGGGTAGGCGGTCGCTTGTGATTGGACATGCATACCTTGAATGTGAAAACCATTTTAGCAGTGGTCATGGTTTACCACCGAGACTTCTTTTCAATAGGCGACTATAGCTGGCGAATGCGACCATCGTCAAACGGCTATGTCGGATAGCATTGCCGTGAGACTATTGCTGATCGCGATACTCGCGTGGTTGACGCGTGGGGGGCGGCGTTTGATCTCATTTTTGGTCTCGAAACACAGGCAACATCGAGAGGAGGCGGCGAGGGAGCCTATTTGCTGTCATAGAGACTCCTATGGCGTAGTCACGCTTGAACACTCCTCGGTGGGGAGAATGGGCTCTTCGATGATACGGTTATAATTCTGATAGCCATGTCTATTTCTAGTTATTTCCAGTGCTTAAATTTGACATATGCTGTATGCATTCATCATGATATGAACGTCGTCTCGTAACTGATTGTAACCTTTGGCCTCCATAGCACCAGCCTGGTAACTTCCCTTGCTAATGGGCCTTGATCGTTTCCGTTCTTGGGCTCTTTTTCATGGAGTTGAATGCGACCTTGAAGCCTTGATATGGAATCATCAAACTGATTCAAATTCGAAGTTATTCTTAATTCGCGTACCTGCCATGAACTGCCAGCCCCCTAAGTAGTCCGTTCCATCGCAGACCATCTATGCCGGATCACCCTGGAAGGGGCCCACCGCCCAATCGCGTACACATCGCCCCCATCGCACCTAAGTCCGATTCCCAACTCGACACTCGTCAGATCACGAGCCCAAAATCAATCAAAGAGCTCTTAGAGCTACGTGGGATGCGGGGCATCTCCAAACCGTGTCCTCACCTCCTTGTCTCAGATGAAGTTTCATTTAAACCCCGTCGAACATCGGTAGATGAGTAGACCGGATGACTGCGGTGGTTCATCCCACATCATCAATTGCGTCCCAGGGTGGCGTCGAGAAGTTCATGTACCCCGCACTCGCTGGACTCCATGAGCCCATCATGATGTGTGCATTAGTCCTAGTACATGTACATATCGTCTATGAATCATAATTAGAAGCAGAACAAGGAATACTGTGGCACTGGCAACCCACATTAAGAGTATGATGCCGGGGCCAATATCGCGAACAAGCAACAGGGTGCTACCTACATAAGAAACCCAAAATAGGTGTTTCGTCAGCGTCCCCACAAATCAAGGTCATACTCGGAGCGCCAGTGGACTTGTGGCACATCCCCACAGTGAAATTAAATAGACGCCAAATCCCATACATTCGCGAATATGGAGCAAACTACCAAGGCGGGGAATTATGAGTAGTAAGCTGAGCAGTTGCATATGCGCGCACCAGCCCTGAAACCACGGACACCGAGAGGTATTGGCGGGATAACGCACCATCACCGCCACCCATGAGTCGAAGCAAACCCCCTAAATGGTGCCAGGTGCCTGCCTAACCAACGGTCCTCCGCGAAAAACGCGGTCGCACAGAAACAAGCATCCGGACGGGGCGTGGACATTGCGGGTTCCGAGGCTCGCGAGTCGCCCTCGGACGGCGAAAGAGTCACAGGATGGTTTGTGATTTAAGCAAGCCTGCATCTGAATTTGGGTGTGCGAGAGAGGCAGGGAGCGAGCGGGGCGGAGCTAAGTGTTTCGCCCGCTCGTGCTATAGCAGGACAGATTGGGGGTGATCCCAGTGTGCGCGGTGGTCACATGCATTGAGGAGAGCGGATTTTGCGCGGGCGCTGGAACGAGGAATGAAAGTCAGAGTAAGAAGTTGTGCCTAGTTCAGTTCCTGTCCATGCCATGGACGGAGGGGTGCAGTCGTGGGTGTGTTGAGTGCGGCGTCAGGTATGTCGTATATGGTGGACTGAATTCTAGGGTGGCGCCATATTCGGTGTTGATTCGCTCAGAGTGTACCGCACGTCCACGTCGTTCGTTTCCAGAATAGCACAGAATAAAGCAATCGCCCAAAAATACCATCCAGAGAGGGACCATGCTTATGGGGACGCCCCAAAGATAGATGCAGGACAGGCACAAGACGGCTGGTGGAGCGCAGATCCTCGAGAATGCATCGCAGGAGTTGCCCTGTGATGGCTACCGAGAAGCGGTTTTTGGATTCTGGTGTGCTACACAAATTGTGGTGTTACTTTTGCGTAGCCCTGAGAGCTTGGGTTCTGTGGGACGGCAGTAAGTGCAGGTAAATGGTTCTTCATTCCGGAGCTAGAGAGCCTTGGGCAACATCTACAAGGTACAGGTCTCGGGATGGGGGAGTTCCGGAGGGGACGAGGAGGCAGAAGCTGCGGTCGCTGCGACCTCAGTCGGAGCGTTGGAGCATCGCATAAGGTGCAGCCAGGGCATGAGGTCACGGGCGATGTACAGAAGGGTGCGGGAGGACGGGTTGCCGCATCGAGAAGACAGCCTGGAGAACTCGGACAGACGATCGTGGTTCGTGGCAGTGGTCACGCGTGCGCGGAAGTGTAGCATGGAGCGTCGAGTCCGAATCCGAGGACGAGGATGAGAAGAATCAAGTTGGCAATGGCGATCGACAGCGACGTGAACACGTTTATGCGTTTGGGGTTGTCGCGAATTAGGAGCGAGATTTCCTCTACGTTTAATGCAGGGAAGCGGGTTTATTCCGGGCTGGGGAGGCTGATACGGGACATGAAGGCGTCAAGTATCGGGGGGCGGCGTTAGGAATAGGAATTGGCCGCGCTTGGCATGATATGATAGTTATCGATCAAGTTTGTGTACGCAAAGGGGTCAAGATGTCCGAGTGCGAGCTAGGGTGGTGCTATCGTGACACTTATCGCGTCGTAATTTGCAATGCATCTAGTGTGATAATAAGCAAACCTATCGATAGGATAATCCGGGTGGGTGGGTGGGTGGGAGGATACCCTGCGCCGATGGCACCTGACAACGGACATGGGGATAAATTTGAGGAAAAGAGCGTGGAGAGGCGGGTGAACGTATTGGGGTAAATAGGCGGTCGACGAATAGATTGCTGGACTTGAACTGGGTGCGATGCATTGAGGACGCTTATCGTTGAACGATCATTAAACCTTGAATTAGTTGCCGTGGGGTCGTGGACAAGGAAGACCAGAAGAGGAAGCCAGAAGGGAAGAATGGTCACGTTTTACGGGAAATGAAAGGCAGAGCTTGAAAAGAAATTGATGTAGTTCCTAGTATAGATGGGCGGCATTTTGTGGTGGCGATGAGAGAACGATGGGGTATAGTTAGATGGAGGGGTATGAGACGTCAACATGGAACGGTGGGCGTATGGATGGATGGATGGATGTCAAGTGAGGTATAACAAGCAAGAAGATGGTGAGTGGCGTGCCTCGAGAACCGCGCGGCAGAGGGAAGCATGAGGGGATGTATGTAAGTAGGTATAGACGGACGTATCAAGGCACGGAATGGGGAGGAGATGGATTGTTGGGCAGACGCGTAACGGAACGACGAAGACGGGTACGGAGTGGAGGAGGAAAGGGGGGGATCGGTAAAGACCGAAACAAGGACCAGGTCTCGCCTACCAAGAGGAGTAACGGGAAGTACCGAATACGGGGAAATGAGACGGAGATTTGGTAAGCAAGCATATGGGGTCGGTGATCGAAATAACCGCGGGGACCATGGCCGGGCCATCGCTCCGGGCAGCGATGTGGCCTACCTAATTTAGACAAGATCTCGATCTGGGGAAGCAGTTATAACAACAGGACAGAAATCAGCCCCTCGTTGCTGTTTCCCCCTTCTTAATCATGGACAACGATACCTCTTGGTGTCCCGCCTGCGACAGGCAGATTCAACCAAAACGCTACCAAGTCCCTGTCGTCCTTCCCACTCCTCCCGCCCCTGCTCCCCCGCCTTCCTCTCCTCAGTCCTCCAACGTCCGCCGCACAAAGACGAGTGCCACACAACGCCAACGCGGTGGCGGTCTCGTCCAGGGTACAGGTCGCGTCAAGCCAAACGGCTCCATCAAACGCGCCGACCCCAGACCCCAGCCCCAGCCTGTCCCCACAGCCCCTGTCAAGCTTCGCACAGTCATCGACCAGGGCCCCACCCCCCTCTACTGCTCCGATGAGTGCCAAATGGCTGACCTCAACCGGGGCATACCCCACAACTTCAATCCCCAACGCTCATCAAACTCCTCGCCCGTCTCCTTTTCGACTAGGACCGTCCACAGCGACTCTACAGTCTCTTCACTCGAGTCCCAGTCTTCTACCGACTCTGTGCCACCCACAACTCCCATGTCTCCTTCTCTCGCAACCCTCGCCGCGATATACAACTTCCCCCCTCTTCCCCCTCCCGCCCCCGTCGATGAGAACGAGACACCTATGCCTTCCCGCACTCCCAACGAATACTCGAGTGGCATCATGATGGCTGCCCGCTGCATCTCCTCTGAGCTCTGCGCAAAGCCTCAGAAGCGGAACGCATATGGCCACATAACAACCTCAACGGAGCCCCGCAAACCCATCCCCGGTTGGACCGATGGCTCGAATGCCTGGCGCTCCAGCATCTACAGCATCACCGCTCCCAACTCCTCCAGCCCTATCACCAACAAGTCCTTCGCCACTCGCTCCTCGCGAGGTGTACAGTCGACCCTGACGCGTTCTACCTCCCGGCCTCACACCTGTGCCTCTCTGCCGACCCATGCGGTCTCCGAGTCGGATGCGGAACTTCTTACCCGGTTCTCCCAGTCTTTCCGGAGAACCTCCCGATCGTCAACACCCCTATCTACCTCCCCCGCCCCCCTATCCTCTTCGCCCTCCTCGTCAGCCTCCTTTCCATTGACGCCTCCGCAGCAAAAGCGCGAGCGTTCCCTTCTGAAGCGGGGCGCCGAGGGCAAGCTCCTAGTCCCCCAGGTCATGATGCGGGTGAACAGCAGTGCCTCGAGCGCATCGCTTTCTAGTCAGTGCTCGGCATCGAGTAGGAGGAGCGCCAAGTCGCCGCTTTCACAGGCGAGCTCGAGCGGTGACGACGATGACAGAACGCAGAGGTGCGACAGTGCCGCGTCGCTCCCTCACACGTCGAAGCGCCCTACTGTAGAGAGTGAGTACCCCGTACACTGCTCTAAATTCATTCCGTTGAGCGTCTTGCATCAACAGCTCGTTCTTGGTCCTACGACAACATCAAAACATACCCTATCATGCGTCTCCCGCCCAAGAAAAGGCTCGAGAAGCGAATTGAGAAGCGCATCGTTGATGGTGCCGAGGTCGAGGTAGAGGTCGAAGTTGAAGTCGAGGTCGAGGAAAAGATCAAGCGTCTCTTCCTGTTCCCGGCGCCGACCACAGTGCCCGTTTGAAGACGTTCTTGTTTGAGGTTCTTATGTCATCATATTCCTCTGCATCCCTCAGCATCGCCATCGCATCGCATCGCAACGACCCGCCGCATCACTTACCAGCATACCACATCCATACCATACCCACCGGCTCGGACAATATCCTGCCTGCTTAACGACCCTCACGACCTCGCTTTGCTGTCGAACTTGCTTATCCTTATCATCGCCGTCTCAGGACTCCGTCAAAATACCACCTCCGCCACTGCTCTGTCACCACACCACCTGTACCACCATATCGTCTCTGGGCTCCCGTGTACTTTTACTCCCTCTGGTCTTTTTTGTCTCGCTTTTCGTGGTGATCGACCAAGCCTTGGTGTTGTATATAATCGTTGTATAGTGTAGCATTTATTCCTTATTCCACCTTTCTTCCTTCCTTGGGATTTTGCATTGCACATTACTGTCATGATCACGCCGCGCCGTCCTAATCCGTCTACCTTTACCTACCTACTACCTCATACCTTCACGCCATCGTCACTTTACCGTCATGTTCCACACTTACGCCTCCACCTACGACACCTTTGGGCGCGCGGCTATTCAACAGACTTGATGACTTGTGGCTAATGATTACGCTGTCTATAATGAAACTTCATAACTCGCATTCGATGGTTGTCATCTGAACATTAGCTGAGCCTTTCTTGGAAGGCAAGCATCTGGAGATAAACGTGCAGCGTGTCAAGAACCACTTGGCTTGAGGGAGTCCATTGCCATAAACCGCATATGCATTCAGTAGGACCGGATGAATATCCATGGGGTCGACAGATAGCATGGTCCACACACATGCACGTAAAGCGTCACCGGGTCGCATGGGACCCCTGCGTCTACCCCCGCAGCAAAATTTTTTTTTCACAAGTATACTCAGGAGGTCCCAACCGAACGGTACCTATTGGTTAGGGTCGACGGGGACTGATTTTCACGGGTTAACAGTCTGTTACGGCTGGCCGCTTGCCGCTTACTGGGAACGAAATTTTTTACTTCCGCTTATTTGCATGTGCCGCTCGGCCCGCCTGAGGTCTGCGGCTCACCGCTCTACGCCATGTGCGAGGAAAGATTTGGAATTATGCGGCGAGGGCTGGAGGAATATTCGCCCAAGTTGTTGTTTAGGCGAGATGTAGAGATCTTGTATCGAGGGTCTCGAGGTCTCAACACATTCTTGTCCGACGAGTCGTCTTGTCCTAGACCAATCAATAGGTACGGGATCCTCGTATATTGGAATCATGATATTGTGGCAGCGTTGTTATTGCTTACTTCATACCGACCAAGGCTGCTGTTTAGGGAATCGTACTCAACAAAGCTGTTCTGGGGTACTACTAGCTCAGGGAAGACCTCCACAAAGTGATCTGTAACAAGGAGGCGTGCTTCAAGTTGATACGTAAGACAGAAAAGGGTTGTTGCGCCGCTCGCCTCGCGTGGCATAGACAACCGTTCACCTTAATATCCCCAGACCCCAGATCCAGGGCTCATTTGTATGGATGATGCTACGAAGGGTCCCGAGGAGGGCTACAGGAGGAACGAAACTTGTGGTTGCCATATATAGATGGTATGCAAGGATGAAGAAAGTACATGGCGGGAAACTAACATCCCGAAAAGTCGCACCATCCCCTTGTCGTCCGCATGCGCGACCGAACAAGCCCGAAGCGGGTTGGGTGATGGAAATTGCGGTCATTCCGGCTATGCAAGTGCCGTCCGCTTCCTTAGTCCTACATTCTCCTTCTACATTTTGTTGTTTTTAAGTTCAACTGCGAAGGAGAGCACATACGTCCAATCTTGGATTGCAATTTTGTGTTAGTTATGCCCGTATGTTCATAACCGCCACCAACACTAGTGATTTAGCCACTATTTATTCTAGAGAATGGAATGCGACCTGTCGGATTCAGGATGCAGGATCTGTTACCCATATGCACCATTATGTTATTTTCACCCTCGTTTGTTGTCGTGGCCGAGAGGATGATGAAAAGGGTCTGATTGGCATGCCTAGAGTTGAAAGAGACATACAAATCTGGGTTGGATGCTGGGGTTGTGGCGGGGGCACAAGTGACTTCGAACGAGGTACATCGAGCCTCGTTGTCCGGGTAGCGTTCCAGGGTACTTGAAATGCTGGAAGGCACCTGGCGCCTTTAGTATATACAAGGCGCCGACCAATGCGGGCAATGAACGGAATTGGGGGTCCAAAGCTGGTGAACACTAGTAAAGATGCTTCTGAAGCCATCATGTGTGGCTATGTTCAAGGTAGAGAATTGGCAATAGCGACCGATTCATATTGACTAACGCGGCTACGACGAGCCTTTCCGATAGGTCATTTGAGTAGCCATTGAGAGATTGAGAATTAAAATTTCATGGCGCCTACACGGGAAGCACTGAATAGTGTTTGTAAATGGGACGGAGGTATGCGTATACCTAGTTACGCGTGAGGAGATGCGGTCACAGGACGTAGACACCATTGGAGGTGAGCGCTCTTCGGTTGGTTATTGAAAAGTCGCCGACGCCAGGAGCAAATCTGGGAAGGGATGGTCTGCGGGTTTCCAGAGACCGTCTGCCATAATGCGTCATTGTCCACGAGGAAGGTCCTATCGACGCCGGGACGAACGTCTATCTGGTGATCATCTAAAATGAAGTGCCAACTTTTAACAGTTAGGAGCCAGGCCCGGAGACCAAGGATGAAGGCATAGGGCTTGTGGCGCCAATTGGTCCAAGACTTCGAGCAACCATAAGACAGCTTGACAGGACACGCAGACAGTCCGCTTGGTTAATTTCGGATTGGAGGCCCGGATGGTTGTGGAAGCAACTAAGCCTTTTCGACAAGTATGTGGAAGCAAAACGCCCGCATGGTAGAAAGGCTACGTACAAATGTTCGATGGGTGATCCTCTAGCACTTGGAGAATGAATATACAAGACCAGTTCCGTTTAGTAGATCGCGATGCATTGGGAAGCGCAAAACGCCGAGAGTAGCTTATCAGATCAAGGAGCATCCTCGGAGTCTTGGCCGCTGCTCAGGCAGTGGTTTGTAGCTGGGGGTGCAGAGGGTGTTTGGATCTACATAGATCCACATGGCTAAGTACATGAATTCGGATCGGAACTGATGAAGGGGATCTTGTGATAACGAGTTCATACAAAATGATAACCAAATACGGATTCTTTGCAATGTCCAGCCCATGTGTGAATCAGCCTTCGAGAGCTGCATGAGCCAGACACATGGTTTGTATTGTTTTTCGAGGCGCGCGGTGGGTCCGATATACCTGCATGAGGATCCAAGCGGATCCTGGAACGCGCAAATACTAACCATAAGTCGCGCCACGCGCCACCACACGAGATCTTGATCACATGTTGCAGAAACTAGACTTACTAGACAACAAAAATATACTGTTCGACGTAGAGTACCAGACATGGATGTGCCTTAGAACACCAGTGGAAACGCCAGATAGTCAACCCCACTGCCTGTTTGCTGTGAGTATGGGTGGCAGGTGGGGCTGTTCATAGTGGGGGTTATCATAATGCACACGAATTGACTGCGGCATGACCAAGGCGCGGGGGTTTCCTTGAGTGCGCAGCGTACAGCAGTGACATTTTTCGCCTGTCCTCCTCCCCTTGTACTCACATGATCTTTGACCGCTTCAGATTGCGATGCGATGGAGGAAATGGAGTCGGAATCTCAGAAAGATTAACGCTGATCCAGAACCAGTACAGGCAAAGATAGAGAAACTATTTCCGACTAGATATTTACGTGTGAGACGGGTTGGGCTGGATCCAACGGTTAGTTCTTCTGAACCTTGTGTTCTTCATGACTGCTCATGCAAGATGAAATTCCACGGATCGGAGATGTGTATTTCGATACGCCGTCGTGACTAAGGGAAGCCTAAATGGACGGATGGACGCTCCGTGCTGTTAAAGGCGAAACAGACTATTGGTCAGATGGAAGCAGGCCTTTAGCGTTGTCTATTTACCCATAAGTAACTGTCTCGAGTAGGATCCGAATTGAAAGAGGTTTTGCAAAAGGCTGCTGCGCGATGCAGGTTCTATCCGTACAGCGAATGCAGTAGACCTGATCAATCCGAGCCCTCCTACTTACTATTCAACTCTGCACCATACTTGCCTGAGGACTATAGAAACTCCATATTTAACTGGGACCCGTGGATGCCGACGGGATCTCACGAGATAGTCGCCTGGCCAAGTACGTTAAGACCTCGAAATTCCCTCAGCCTTATGATCCTCAGGCTCATTCTTGCAAGAGCTTCCTATTCATTATCTTCCGACCTAGAGCTTTCCATTGTAGTTCCTCGTCCCGCTGAGGATACCTCATTTGGACCCCGTCTAACTCACGAATTCTGGGACGCTCCATGCCCTCCGAGGTGCCCGCCTAACACCGATGTACTTGGCTTTACACACTCTTGCTCTGAGTTGCTCTCGACGTTTTTGGAGATTTATGATGCCGGGAACGGATTTCATCTCCGCCCTTTCTCTCCACGTTCATATTTTATGATATTTGCTGATATTGGTACACTTTTCGCGATCCTCAGTGACAGCTGCTGACAATGGCCGAACGACTTGGGAATGTGTGTTGCTCAGGGCACGCAATCTTCCGCCATTCAAGAGCGCCTTCTTGTACTGCGAACGGCATTGGAAATCCCGCGTCCAGATCCAAGCTTTAATCTGCGATACACCGACTAAACCTGTTGCTGGTCGTACGCTATACGACTAGGCCCACTGTTGAAGTATATTCACCTTACTCTCACTCCTGGTATTACTAAAGTGCACACTATGTGAGCGGGGTTGGCCGAAAACTACTTCCCTTTACTTCTATTTCTGTCGAATATCTATGGCCTAGCTTTTTCCAGGTTTTATTGCTGCATCGAGGAAAACGTCACCGCAGAATAGCTACCGATGACATGCTACACATGGGCGCTACACAGATCATTCACATAGGGCTTACATGCTATGTATGCTCGCCTGAGAAGGTGCTGCCTAATGCTCGACGTAATGTCATCCATCTATTACACCCGAAATCGAGGGATGAACATGCATCTCACGAATACTCCGACTCGGGGTATTTCATTCGGTATTACGCATACTCGTAACTGATTGATCATAGCCAACAGGATTGTGCAAGGGCTGACCAATACCCTGTGTAGAGTAGTACATCCATATGTATGCCAGACATGATGGTAACAAGTTCGGGGGCGACCATCCGACGGACTAGGCGTTAGCTTAATACCTAAGAAGCCCACGTTTCAAAGCATGCCAATGATAACTTGATACTTGCAGATCACCTGTATCACTATCACTGGAAATCGTGGGGTAAAGGCATGTTATCAGTAGATGTCCATCACAAGTCCGGGTTTCGGCGCGTTGGTCAGATTTAACCAGGAGAAATCCTCACCACCGACGAGAATGCCAAGATGATGTCCACCAATGTCGCGTGCAGGAAAGTGCAGAGATGGAGTGAATCATGACCTGAAGCATGGCCTTAGACTTGCACAGCCTGAGATGGACACGAACGAGCCCCTGACGTTGAACGGTTTTGGCACCTGGACCGGTTCCTCAACCCAGCTTTCTTCCCCCACCTCCTCCCTCTTGTCCCAAGTTTACAGTAGTAGAAGGAAGGGTGACTTTATCATCTTTAGCTGCCATTGGCCAGATGAAGCTGAGCCCCGCAAGCGAGATCCTATGTGATTCAAGTATTGATGAGAGCATTTGTTGCTGGATGTCAAAGATAAGCTGTCCTTGTGATTGGATACCTCAGATACCGGCGGAACTTGTTTGCTTTCATTGCGGCTGATTATGGCTAGGGACAACGCGAGCGACTCGGAGGCATTGAATGCCAAGGGTAGGAGCACTGGGAATCAATATTTTGTGATTGGGCGGAGAGCGGAAGGGTTGGACGGGCTTGAACGGGCGATGGGTAAAGAAGTAGAGTATTTCTCCTATTCTGATATGCCTGAGAAGTCTGGAGAATTTAATCCACGGCAGGTGAGAACTATTTTCGGACGGGGCGCATGCGCTTAACACGGTTCCGTTAGACTAGATTTAGAAGCACGCCACGAGAGGAAAGCGCCTTAAGAAGAAGCGCACGACCATCGTTTGTTTGAAAGATGGATTTGACTTCGTGTGGGAATAGAGATAGGAAGTTTCCAACCTCCTCCAGAGTCCACATGCTTGACGTTCGAGTCCCAAGAGACCTGTGGACATGCCCTAACCTGACAGGAGACCTCACATCAGTGTTTGTAAAAATTCACAGGATTCTGTTGGGCTTCTCACCGACGGGTGAACATTTCGTTCTGCGTATTTATTTCATTGTAAGCGAAGCTGCTGCTCCTGTGCGTAACATCAGAGCATTGGTAGAGATTATAGAGTTGAAGACTTCTGGCTAAGGGGTAAACGTAGCCCTGCCAACCAAGCTTAGGATTCTTCCAGGCAGGTTTGCAGACTTGTCGACATGGTGGATAACCCAGAAAGCACCTTTGAGACTTGTCTTTGATGAAATTGCCACAGGTCGAAGGCAGCATGATTTGGAAAACATTTCAGGGAAGACATAGTGATATGCGTGACCAAGGAGAGCGTACGATCGGCATGAAGACACAGATGAGTACCATGCTGCCTTCCGATAAATCAACCGATGTTATGGACTTATCTTGGTGAGCTTCATGAACGTTCGAGGAAGCATGATTTATGACGTTAAGCTTCCATCGCAAAATGCACGTGTCGATTATCTCTCTTAAGCTTGTTCAAGTTCCAGTGCCACGCTATGTCGATTCCTCGCGACGTTAGAGAATTTTTAGAAGGATACCCCGATAACACAAATGACCCCAACGCATCCGCCAACCTCGGGTTCTATTCGAACACTCTCCGCTGCCGACCAGACAATCGCTTGATTGATGAAATCCACAAGCAGTGACGTCTTCTTTTTCTAGCGCATTGTTCCTTAGCCCTCTTACACCTAATGGAACAGATGGACAGGGGATTATGGCAAACTTGAACGCAAGCATGGTTACATACAATGGTTGTAAGGCTATTTCTCTAAGGCAATGTCATGGACGAGTGACGAAATATCCGTAGGTTTCCGATTCAAGAATATGGGATGAATTACCAATCGCAACCACTTCAACGTCATGAAATCGAGGCAATGAAAGCTGACCCCACTATTATTCAAAGAATTATAACTTCCTATAGAATGATGTTAGACTTCTATGGGATGCGCCTTGTGTCTGCAGATTCCGGTCTCATCGATCGCTCTCTTCCACCTCGAAACTATGCATTCCATTACAACAATCTCGTTCGTGAGTCTTTTTAAGCAGACACTTCTTAAACACGGCAGATATTTACGTATTCGCCTCGAAGGTTCATCACATAACAACCTTCGGATCTCTCGAATCCTAAAATCCCTGTCTGAATTTGGTCTTGAGCGTCTGAATGTTGGGTTTCTACTCCACGTCCTCTGCGAGCAGAGCGAATCAAATAATCTAAATTCATCTGGAATTCGTGGTAGCATGGATCGGTGGTGGGCGAACTGTATTAGGAATGGGGTGGAGAGGGAGCGGGTTGGAGACTTGATTCGGAAAGTCCGTCATGGTGTCGATGGGTATGTCTTTACACGAGATATGTATATAGCAGCGATAGGCAAGGCCAGCGGAGTTGTCGAGAAAGCGGATGGTATATTGGGGAGGACCGTGGACGGTGCTGTCGAGCCAGCGAATTAGGTGGTATACAATGATATTGCGAGTTGTAAGCTAAATCCGAGGATGAAGGAAGTGGGCGGGCAATGGACATCATGGGGGGCTTCGCCATGTGTACGATCAAATAGTTGGGTAGGAGGTGATATGTTTAAGATATCACCGCACTAGCAGTCAGAAGCTTCTCTAATTCCTTCACCCAAGTGTCGTGTCTTTTCATCTCATATTCTCGGCTGATTGATTGAAGAAGAGATTCAACCGTTTCAAAGACGTCGTCTTCGTTCTTATCGACGCGTTTGTCTGACTCGATCTGGAACGCATTTAGAGACTCCAACACTGATCATAATAGTTCTTACGGTGTAACCTCTGCTTGTGAGTTTCACTGTTATGTTGTTGCCTTCAAGGAGTTTCACGGAGGCCATTGCTTGCACAGGGGTTGTTGTGATGATGAAGAACGACTGGATACCGAAGGACTGCTCCTGTAGCACACTACGTAGTTCATTCGCGTAAAACGAGGACGGGGGAGGCGAGCGCATTTCGGCACTGAGCTAGCATGAGCAGGAGGACAACACAAGGGAGTCGGCGGGAGGGCGGCCCGACGCTCAATCAGTCAATATCTTTATATCATATCACGTGCAATTATTTGGCCAGTGCGCAGCCACGACGCTCTCACAATACGCGCCTATAACCGCCAACATCTACAACTTGCCCTCTGCTAGAGAACCGCATTGCATCTAGGATCCGAAGGTGAAGCGCAGATCATGGACGTCGTGAAGGCGGTCGAGACATATGTCACTAAGCTAATTTCGACACCTTCGGCCATGAAGGTGCTTCTATTGGATTCCCATACGGTATCTTTTTTTCTTTCTGCATCTAGTCTTGTATATATGTCTAACGATTGGAACTTCCTCTTTGCAGACACCAATAGTCTCTTTGGCCGCTACACAGTCGACTCTACTTTCTCAACAAGTCTATTTAACGGATCGTATAGACAACAAGAAACGGGACCGAATGCCCCATATGAAATGCGTTTGTTTCCTCCAGAACAGTGAGGACAGTTTAGCGGCTCTCGAGGCAGAATTGAGTGAACCAAAGTACGGAGAGTATTACTTGTGTCAGTTGGTGAATCTTTAGGCCCCAGTGGAATGTCTCGAACGATGGCTCACAATTTTTCAGACTTCAGCAACATCTTGAGCAAAACGGCCATCGAAAGGCTTGCTGAGGTCGATGAGTACGAAGTCGTGAAAGAAGTACAGGTAGGCTTTACAGCGTCTTCAACCTGGTCAGAACTTGACAACTTTGTTATAAGGAGTACTTCGCGGATTATGCCCCGCTGTTACCGTGTTTGTTCTCTCTAAATCATATCCCAACTTCCGCGAAACCTCTATATGGTTCTACTCCAAATACCTGGGACAATGAAGCACTCGAACTTACCGTTCAGGGCATTACCGCTGTCCTCTTGAGTTTGAGGAAGAAGCCTATCATTCGGTACGAACGGATGAGTGGAATGGCTAAGAAATTGGCGGTGGAAGTACAGGTACGAGATGTTTCCACTTGCATTCCTCATGTCGTCAACCTAAGCGTAGCATCGAATAAAAACGGAGTCTTCGCTCTTCGACTTCCGACTCACACAAGTCGCACCATTACTGTTAATTCTGGATAGGAGAAACGATCCCGTGACACCTCTATTATCCCAGTGGACGTATCAAGCGATGGTTCACGAACTTTTAGGAATTCAGAACGGCAGAGTAGACTTGAGCTCGGTGCCTGATATTCGGCCTGAGCTGTCGGTAATGAACAATTGACCTCATGCTAATATTCCTACATTGACACCAATCGTACAGGAAATTTTGCTCACGACAAATACCGATCCATTTTTTCAAGCACACTACCTTGCGACATTCGGCGATTTGGGGACATCCCTCAAAAATTATGTGCAATCCTACCAATCCCGGTCGATGGCCCATTCACCTTCAGCCATCAACTCCATATCGGAAATGAAGAAATTCGTGGAAGAGTATCCCGAATTTAGGAAGCTGGGGGGCAATGTCAGCAAGCATGTCGCCTTAGTGGGTGAGCTGAGTAGGCTTGTTGGCAAGGACAAACTTTTGGATATTGGCGAAGTCGAGCAAGGTCTTGCCACTAGTTCCGGCGCCGACGTCAGGGTCGGTGCTCTTTCGCTTATTGATTTCCCTGTCTGACCACTTTTATAGAGCGTACAAGCCTTCATCACCGATGCTGGTGTACCGGCTAGGAACAAGCTTCGTCTTGTCATCTTGTACGCTCTCAGATACCAGAAGACTCAAACAAGTAATATTGCGACCCTTATTAATCTTCTGTTAGCGAATGGCATAACCCGGGAGGATGCCAAGGTCAGAGCGCCCGTTCTGTTCATCTCCAGAGTCTGAAGTACGGGCCCTAGCTCGTATATGTATTCTTAAACATTGCTGGTGCGGATCAACGCCAAGACGATCTATTTTCCACCGAATCGCTCCTTGCGAAAGGTCGGTCTGCGCTCAAAGGCCTCAAGGTCAGCAGACTTCCACCCCTTGGGATTGAGGGAATGCTGACGGACTTGGATATTAGGGGGTAGAGAATGTATACACGCAACACACCCCACATTTGTCACAAACCCTCGAGCACCTTTTCAAAGGGAAGCTGAAGGAGACAAGTTACCCTTTCGTTGAGCCGCCCGGGGTGAATGCCGGATTGCAGAGGTACGTTGCTGACGAACACCAAGATTTGATCTAACTTCTATTGAGATAGGCCACAGGACGTCATCATATTCATGATCGGCGGGACAACCTACGAGGAAGCGCGCACTGTCACTCTCTTCAATCAGGATCCCATCGCCGCATCGAGTGGCGGCGTGCCGACCGCGGCGGGCACGCGGCTACTGCTTGGTGGCACCTGTGTACACAACTCCTCCTCGTATGTTTCCAACGATTCTGAGCACGTCATTATCTTTACACCTAATTCATCAGATATATCGAAATGATCCGCTCAGCTGCTACATCTTTTCCATCTTCAGTGTACGAGCCTCCTCCAGAATCAGCGTCGAATGCTCCAGCCCTGAACCTGAATCTCGGTGGTGTCAATGTAAGTTTGGGTGGACCAGGTGGATCAGGCGTATTCAGGTCAAGTGGAGAGGGTGTTGGTCTTCAGGCGGATGGTATCCGAGATGGTGTGCTGAGCTTGATTGATAAAGTCAAGCAGGGCGTTGATCGGATAGCAATACAGTAGTTTTTTTCCCTAGATTTTCCTACAATTCATGCTGTCATCGCCGGTTTTCTCATAGGGCGTGTTGGTATGCGCTCAAACTTGGGAGAAAGTCCGGTTTATGGTGTGGGGTTTTGATTGCACGTGAGCCGACAGCATTAATGACACGTCGACCCGCATCACGCGACAGTTATTCTTAACCTCGAGCTCCATCCACTCTTTCTCTTTCTCAATTTCTGGCTTCTCCTTCACGTCGCCTTCTAAGGTTACCCAAGCTCGGGCTTGTATCAGCTTACGATGGCGAAAGGTCTATTCGGCGGTCTCAAGGGCGTTGATGCCTTTGGCAAGGTCTGCGAACGACACGTTGTCGGTTTACTCGGACTTACTGTCCACTCCCTACACAGACCACGGAGGATGTGAAAGTCAAGACGCGGACGGGCGCTTTCTGTGAGCAGTGCTCGATTTAAGAGAGCGATTGGAGCTGACATCAGATTGCGACAGTGACCATACTTTCGGCTGCAATCATCCTGGCATTTACCACCATGGAATTCATCGACTACAGGAAAGTCAATATTGACACCTCTATAGTCGTGGATAAGAGTCGAGGAGAGAAGTTGACGGTCAATCTAAATATAACATTTCCGAGGGTACCCTGCTATTGTCAGTTCTCCATTTTTTTTTTGTTTTGTTTTTTTTGCAATCCGGGTTAAGTATGGTACTGTATAGTGCTTAGCCTCGACGTCATGGACATCAGTGGGGAGCTGCAGCGAGATCTTTCACACAATGTCCTGAAGGTCCGCTTGGACGAACATGGTGTTATGGTGCCGAATTCTTACAGCGCAGAATTGCGGAACGACATCGATAAAATGAACGATGTGAAGCAGGACAATTATTGCGGATCATGTTATGGGGGCTTAGAGCCCGAAAGCGGGTGTTGCAATACCTGCGAGGACGTTCGCACGGCATATGTAAATCGAGGCTGGAGTTTTGCTAACCCAGACGCAATTGAGCAGGTGAGCACTTTACATGCTCCCTAGGATCTTATAAAACTCACACGTTCTCTCTACAGTGTAAGAACGAAGGCTGGGCAGAGAAGCTGAGGGAACAGACGAATGAAGGTTGCAACATCTCAGGGCGGATCCGCGTAAACAAGGTCATTGGAAATATCCATCTTTCACCAGGCCGATCGTTCCAAACAAACTCGCGCAATGTATACGAGCTAGTCCCTTACCTCCGCGATGACGGTTCTCGCCATGACTTTTCTCACGAGATCCATCACCTTGCGTTTGAGGGTACAGTACAGGGCATTGATGTTATATTGTACCGGCTGACCAACATCTTTACAGGTGACGACGAATACGACTACTGGAAGGCTGAGGCGGGAAGGGCCATGAAGAAGAGATTAGGACTAGCCGCAGACCCATTGGATAATACGCAAGGCCGAGTAAGCTGCACCTCGTGAGTTTCTTGACTGAAATCTAAAATCACTTTAGACCAGCAAGGCTCAGTATATGTTCCAATACTTCCTTAAGGTTGTATCGACACAGTTCCGCACCCTTGACGGGCAGACCGTATGTCCCACTGTCATTATCTCAATATATCGGGTGAGTGACCTTCAATGATAGGTGAACACGCATCAGTACAGCGCAACCTCCTTCGAACGGGATCTGACAGAGGGAAGCCAGGGTGACACACCCCAAGGAATCCATGTGCAACACGGTGTCAACGGCGTGCCAGGTATATTACTCAGAGTTTGTTGTATAACTGCGGTTGATGGATATGTGTTTTTCCAGGCGCTTTCTTCAATTTCGAGATTTCACCAATTCTTGTTGTCCACTCCGATACACGACAATCCTTCGCTCATTTTGTCACGTCGTAGGTCACCCACCTGTATTGCACTACGTAATCTGACGGATGCTACAATCCATAAGGACATGCGCCATTGTTGGTGGAGTCCTGACTGTTGCGTCTTTGTTGGATGGAATCCTCTTTGCGACGACTCGTGCCCTCAAGAAGTCAGGAGCCTCGGGGTCAGCTGGCTTTGGGGGGAAAATGATGTGACTCACTACAATGAACAATGTGGTTAGCATCTGACTGTGTTCCACCTATGGTATGGGCTGTACATGAACTCAGTGCGTAGTGCAGTAGTCATGTTGTATCAACCTTTTATAAGCTACAAGTACAATGGGATCAAGGGGGTACATAATGATATAAGTAAACACACATTAATGTGGAGTGTGGATGGGAAGTTATGCTTTACGTCGTGGGGGAGGTTTTTCACGTCCCGGTGGACCAGTGAGTTTGCGTTTCTTGCTGGGCGATGAGAGATATTCCCCTCCAGAGTGGGGAGTAATCTTGGATGATTTGATCCGTGTGTTATGCTGTATATGGCGGCTCTCCTACGTACCTTCAGGTCAGATGTCTATCACAGGTAACGAACGGTGCTGACCTCTGCTCCGAGCATTAATTCATCATCTTCGTCATCTGGGTTGCCCTGCTCGTCTTCGTCATCATAGTCACTCGAAACGGGAACTTGGTCACTTTCGTCGCCGGAAATGGATTCATTGTCATCCGGCACCACCTCTCGCTTTCTTCGTAGAGATTGCTTGGAATTGGTTGGGAACGTGTTTTCGTGCTTCACGTCATCGTCCGGCTCTAGACTTCCCGACTCCCCATCTGACTCTTCCTGCTTGACGTTTATCACCGCCTGCACCCGCCGGATAATCGTCGACTGCGATTTATGCCGTGTGGGGCTGTGAGGGGAGGCTTTGTGCGCCCGTGGGAGTCGGGAGTCTGCCCGCTGATTAGTATTCGGTGGTTCATAAGCGGGCAACGGTCGTGCTGGAGAGGGGTCGTTACGCTTGGACACCTTGAAGGGCTTGACTGTTGTTCGGCTTGGTTTGTGAGCACAGATACTCGAAGAAGGTGAATCAACGTCAGGCGGACTGGGTGGATGGGCTGACTTGTCGGCAGAGGGCCGGCCAAGCGAAGTGGAGGATACTGGCTTGGTTGAAGGCGACAGCGTAGTTTCCACCATGGTAACGGTAGGCTGATTTGGAGTAGAGGGGGGAGCGAAAGGGCGACTCCACTGATATGGGCATGAGAACCGATGTAATCATGAGACAAACGTCAAAGTAACATACTTGAAGTCTCTCTTCCACCAGTTCTTCAATCCTTGTTGTGAGGCTGCATCTCTCTTGCTCGACCCGAAGAAAGTGCTCCTGCCAATTTCGCGACTGATCTTTCCATTGTGTTGCTTCTCGTCGTAGCTGCGCTATGGTTTCCTTCTGGTGTGACATCTGTGCATATGATTATACGTTAGAAGGCGATAAAGAAGCCGGCGGAGGACGCCTCACGGATATCTCGGCCTGCTTCAACTAAGCATCTCCAATCAGCGAGAAAGGTCGTCTGAGAGATTAGGTCCGTACCGCAGCTTTAACTCCAGCAACCTCTTTCTGCCACTCTTGTCCTTCTAACTGAGCTGCGCGCAGTGCCTCTAATGCTCTGTCACGCTCAAGTCGCGCATCGCGCGCGTCAGATGCCGCCTGTGCCACATCATGTCGAGCCTGGTTCTCGACTTCGGCAAACTGGGGCAGAAATCAGCCAGTAATATATATGAATGAAGTTATAGACCATACCGCCTGATACGCTGACTTGGACAAAGCTGCCAAAGATTCCGCCAGCAAGCCCGACGGATTGGTGCTGACGGGCATTGGTGGAGGAATGAATTGTAAATCTCGCATCACGTGGAGAGATGGCGCGTGTCCTAAAGTGGCTCGCGTGTCTGAATTTGAAATGTTTGATTTGCTATCACGTTACGCATTTCACTCCATGAAACAGTCTACGGATGCGAACGTTGGCCAATCTTCCAAATTACTTTGTCAAGCTGTAGTATTGCCTATATAGTGATCTTATTAAAAACTTGTATTTCACCAGAATGGACAACAGACCCTCAAAAGTATTAGCAACCATCACTATCTGCATTTACTTCGTTAGAAACCAAACCAATTCCAGACCTCCGCTCCGGAGCCAAAAGAACGATGGCGTGTGGGGGTGATAGGGCAGTGTTTGGTGTTGTTTTGTCAAGTTGAACTAGTAAGGTACGGGCGATAATTGCATTTCCAAGGCATGCCAGTGGTCCTGCCGACGCCCACCGTTTTCCATGGTCGTTCTGTACTTTTTTCCCCTTTGAATTCGTTCTTATAAGCCACAATCTCCAGCGACTTCCACCTGAACACCGTTGTATCTCGTACCAACTCCTGCGGCTCACATTAAATTTCCAATTCTTTCCGACGCGAAATCCCGCCATAACATACCCGTCCTATTCTGTACGACTCATTTGGACATCCAATATCATCATCTCAAGTGATCCTTGGCGCCATTTCTACTGATTTTGTTTGCTGGATCATTGCCACAAGAAATTCTACCTTCACACGCACAGGTACGCTCTTGCAAAGTTCCTACCTCGCCAACTCTACTAAACTGCATTCAATTCAGTAACCCCACCAGGATACTTATCAGTGCTATAAATCATGTATCCGAACCAACTTAAAATCAATACCAAGCTCGGACCCAACCTCAACGCTGCTCGCCCAGGTACTGCACGCAAAGCCCGAAGCCGCTCTCCTTTACGCGGTCCCAGGCAAGCGAACTCACTAGGCGTTGCCCAACGGATGCGTAGTGCTTCTACCGCATCGTCTTCGTCTTCATTGTCAATAGTTTCTCCAGCTACCCCTTCCACCAATGGCTCGACATCTTCCCTCGCAATACCTCATAACCATAATTCCCGCACCCACATTGCACCATCGCGATCACCCAGTCCGTCTAGCCCCGTTATCGATGACACAGCACGAATCGGATCAGAATACGTCTTGGCTATGCATGATTATGCGCCCCAACATCAGAACGCCACATGCCTGACTTTTCGTGCCGGTCAGGTCATCCATGTTCTCAACAGAGATGCTAGTGGATGGTGGGATGGTGAACTTGAAGGGAGGCGGGGGTGGTTCCCCAGTAATTACGTCAACGCCGACGTGGATTCCTTAACCGAGGTACAACTTCCCCAAAATCAATCGGTGAGTGTCTACCATACATTTGGTATTCCCATTGACACTTTGAGTAGAAGAGGGGGCATTCGCATTCGGCGTCAGTTGCGTCCACGGTTTCATGGGCTAGCAGCACGTCCATTGAAACCCCCCAACATCACCAACGATCACCAATTTCCGAAGTGTTGGGAGGGCAGGACATTGACTCGTATTGCCCCGCCCTCATGGTGCCTCTCCTGAATAGTCTCTCGTTACTACAGACCGCAGTGCGGGCCAACCGGACCTCTCATTTTCCACCCTCCACCGCTTGTATCATTTCATGTGTCCGGGCGATTTTGTCTACTACCCAAACTCTTGTACGAGACGCGCCAATTCTGCAACGCCATCCACCTTTGGCTCAGGAGCGAAGACGAATCCTATCCGTTCTCGCTGCTCTGGTTACCCAGGCGAAGAAGGCTTCGGAAGGTGCCCCTGATGACCAGAATCAGGAACTCGAAGTCGAAAGCATGCTTCGACTAGGCGGTCAGGTATTTGCCAATGTCCGGAAATTCTTAGCTATTGCGGTCCAATGCGGTGTTGCGCTTCCCAACCAGCGAGAATCCACCGGGTCTATGGATACCGAAGCCCCTTCCTGGGCTAGTCAGGATGTATCCTTTGATACCCCTCCAATATCCTATGGCATGGACTCGCCAAATGGGAAAACCCCTACTCAAACGCGACTGCGAGAACGGGAATTAATGGCCACTGCAGGTTCTGCTTTGCGCGTCAAGAGTATGGGTGACCTTCAGAGTCGAGCCATAGCTGCAACAGAGGAAGACTCTGATGCAATGCCGCTACTACCCAATCGGCCATCTGCAGGGAAATTGAAAGAACACATTTATCTTCAGGACCGCTTCGTCGCTCGACACAAGCCTGGTCTCCTGTCTGTCAGCAGTACCTCGTCGTCATCATCGTTCTCTTCCCAAGATTCATCCCCTCCGGTTCCGCCCTTCCCCTCTGGACCCTCGACAACCGCGCAGGTCATGGAAGCCTTGCGTCTCACGCATGACCAGTACCTATCCACGATTGCGGCCTTTATCGGCCACGCCCACTCTCATTCTCGGACCTCCCATGCATCGAGCACAGGACATCTATATGACCTTGTCAGAGAAATTGTGGAGATGGTGTGCAAGTTGCTGACTATTGTTGAAGCCGTTATGCAACACCCCGGTGTTCCGGTAAACAGACTGGGGAACTTGAAGTCTGCGAAAGAGGGATTGTACAACGTTACTAGTTCCCTGGCAGAGTCGGTCCGCCTCCTCACAGTATCGCTCCCTCCCACGTTAACGGATGAAGAGGAAAAACAGACACTGTTGCGCTCAGCCACGAGTGCACTGAAAGCTGGGGCTGATTGCGTTGCCGCTGTTAAGGTATGCCTGAACAGGTCGGTTGGCGAAAGCCCCTTCATCATCAATTTGCCCACCGTTGGCGACGAAACCATCCAGCCCTTTACCCCGAGCAAATTCTCCGACCTGCAGCTCACAAGAACGACTAGCATGAGCGCGTTGCAGGGATTCCCGTCAACCGGAGCTGATGACGAAGATCTAACCATCCAAGCCGTATCTCCCTCACCAGTCCGGCGACCTCGAGAGATATCTTCGGGATCAGAGGACAGTGGTGTCTCAAAGGCCTCTTCCCTGCAGTCCGTCGACACTGCCGCTACCTCACCAGATGATACTAAACATCGACCTCCTTCCTTCATAAAGGTCACTCGTGACCCAGTCGAGGCCGATCTACCTTCTCCCCGATCCGTAGCTCGCACAGACGATGACGGAACGACGTGGGAAGGCAGTGTCAGAAGTTATGAGCCAAACCTGGAGAAGCTTTACAATGGGGATCTTCCTACAGTTCCTCTCGACCCTATGCCGGAATTTATCCAGGACCCGGTCACATGTATGCTTTCCCATGACTATTCGCTGGAGGATGTTGCATACAACAGTGAAGGCCATCTCGTAGGGGCGACTATGGAGGTGCTTGTGGAGAAAATGACCCCTCATGACAGTCTTGTGGACCCAGCGTTCTCTGCCGTCTTCTTCCTAACTTTCCGTTTGTTCTCCTCTCCCGTCGAACTTGTAGACACCATCATTTCACGATACAACATACAGGCTCCGCAGGGAATATCAGACGAGGACGTCCAACTCTGGCAGCAGCGCAAGGGCGTGCCAGTTCGACTCCGGGTGTCGAATTTCATCAAGATATGGGTCGAGATGTACTGGCGGCCGGGTGTCGATGACCCCGCGCTCTCAGCACTGACACTGTTTACGAGGAATGAATTGGCGCTTTTTTTCCCTGGACCTGCTCAGCGTATCCTTGAATTGATCACCTTGCGCCGACAGACTACAGACTTCACCATCAGCCCCAAGGGTGATCGAAGCCGCGACCCGGGGATGTCCATTAATCCCCCTTCAGCCATCCTCTTGACATCAGAGGTCCCCCGACCGACGATGACGAAGACCCTCCTCGTTGCCCTCAGAAAGAAGGACTTCCCTTCCATCGTCGTAACCGACTTTGACGCGTTGGAATTGGCCAGACAACTGACCATCATGGAATGCAACTTGTATTGTGCAATCCAGCCTGAGGAGGTTCTCGAAACGGGCGCAGAAGGCGTAAAGCCTCCTGTGAATGTTAGAGCTGTCTCGTCCTTGAGCACGGTCATCACAGGGTGGGTCGCGGAGAGCATTCTCAGCGAGCCTGACCTCAAGAAGAGGACCACGTTAGTCCGGTTCTACATCAAAGTTGCAGATGTGAGCTGGGAACTTAGTTGCTTTTTAATCACATACCTAATCGTTTTACAGCGGTGCACATCCTTGCATAACTACAGCACTTCACGTTCAATACTGGCTGCGTTAGATTCGTCAACAATCTCTAGGCTTCATCAAACATGGCTGGTCAGCGTTCTATCCATTCCTTCAATGTAGTGCTCACCATCTGACTATGGATTACAGGGCGTTCCTCAGAAATACAAACTACAATTAGAGTCGCTGAGGAGACTGGCTGATCATAGCCGAAACTACCATGAGTACCGGTCAAAACTTCGCAATACCGCCCCGCCAGCTGTTCCTTTCTTGGGTATGTTTAGTAATGCTTCATTCGTCGACGTATGCTGATACGAGTTGTGCAGGGCTCTACCTGACCGATGTTACCTTCTGCCGAGAGGGTAATCCTTCGCATAGAGCTTCGCCACTCAATGCAGGCAAGAAATTACTTAACTTCAATAAATATCATAAGCTTGCCCGCATCATTCAAGGTAGGAAACATCCTCCTTGCGAATTACTGCGGTAGTTTATTGACACCTTGAAAGATATGCAAAGATTCCAGGTTCCTTATAATCTCAAGGCAATCCCTGAAGTTCAAGAATATTTGAATGTTGCCTTCGAAAACTCCCGTCACCACGGCGATCTCCAAGATCTCTACCGTCGAAGGTATGTCGCTGCCCCCCTCTCCATTCCAGATAGACGCTTAGAATAGACTGTGTAGTCTACTGGTCGAACCAAGACAGCCTGCTGATGCCGCGCCAGCGGGGGGTGACATGCGACAATTATTCAACTGGGCCACTCGTTCCCAGCCTCAAACCACCACAGCGTCGTCATGATTTAAAATCATCACTCTGTATCATCCCTCCCACATTCGCTATATATCTTTAGTAGTTCCTTCTAACTCCTGTCTGGATTCGGGTTCGTCGTTGTGCCAATCATCCATTTGTTTCCATACCACTGCCTACCCCATTGCATCTCATCAACTACAATTATTGCTGTCTCAGTTCTGTTTGTAACGAGTACAACTACGGACATTTATATTATCTATAATTACTCGAGTTGGTTTCGAAACAATAGATATTGTTTAGTCGTAGTCTCTATGCCGTTTCTCGTCCTCAGCTTTCGTTTGCGGGCGAGCCTCGGGTTGTATGGGGGTACTTGGTGACGTAGTAACCAATTTCATTGGACCCTTTCTTTCTCTTTAATCCGTCAATGCCCCGGCCGTCGGGCAAACTGGGATAGGTTTCGAAACCAGCCCCCGGGCCCTGGAAAAATGTCAGGATCATTCATACAAATGTAAGAGGAAACTTACAAAGTCATATACGAAGGGTCGACTTTGAGTGGCGCCGTATAAACGCGAACTCTCGAGGATCACGGAGTAGACGGGAGAACGATCATTGCCAGGGGCATGGACACTCCATCCGTTCTTCGACGACCGAATATCCCAGAAGGAGACAACGCTGTGGCGGGCGGACCCAGCGGCAACATGGCTAGACGAGCCCCCGCCGCACGAGATGGAGTAGATAGACTCCAACTGTAGGGGGTCCTTCATCGTAAGCACAGGACGAAGAGGCAGAGGACCACCCGGTAAGCCGGCCGCTGCTGTTACGCGGGAGGACGACCTCAGGTCGTAGCAGCGTACTTTGCCGTCAAACCAACCTGATACAAGGATTTGTGGTGATGCACCCCACGGAGATGCGAGGGGAGCCCTTGAGATCCCGTAAACGGCGGAGGAGACTGATTGAGTAGGGAGAAAGTCCGAATGTAGGTTGGTATGAAGAGTTACGGATGGCATTTTCGAGATTCCGTCATTCGTGATGGAGTAGACTCTCAAAGGGTTTGTCGACGAGGTACCAAAAGCCGCGTATGGGCTGGAGGAGTTCAGGCAGAGATAGGAGACCCAACTTCGCGCGTTGAGGGCCACGGCTTCTGACGGAAATGCGAATTGGAGGTTTGTTAAAGTGGCGGCGCCAGTGGATGATAATGAGAGCAGCATGTTTCGCTCCGAAGATAAGCTCTCGAAGAAATCTCCGTCATGTACGTGCGAAGAAGCAGAACATGTTGCCCCTAGAGACGGTGTTGGATCCTTGGGTGATGGAGGCTGCAAAGACACATGCTGCAGTGAACCGTCTTGGAACGCGACGTAGAGCGTCTTGTCTAGCCCACCATCGTCGACAAAGGTTATACCGGTGATGTCGCTGAACCTTCCATGTGGAGGAGCGAAGGAAAATCTTCCTTCGAAATGGATTGGTGGGGATTCGCTATTTCCAGATGCGCCAAACCTGTAAGAGAGTATGCCGGGCCCTGCGGCAATGACCAATCGGGAAGGACTGATCGCCAGGATAGGTTGCATTTTTCCTGGCCAAGGTCGAGAAAGAGGCCGGGCAATGAACTCTGAACGTGACCACGAGCGATCGGCGTGGAAGTCATAGTGGACCTGCATCTTAGGGGACCATTTTCTGCGCATCTGTGAGAGGCTGTATGACGGTCGAGGGTTGGCTCGTAGATAGGCCTTCCAGCCGAACTCTGTGACCTAATCCGATCCAACCAATCAGGGCTTGAAAGCGGGCGAAACTGTGTGTCAAACACACCAGGGAGTTGAGTAGTCTGCAAGTCCTGGATAGAGCTGCAAGTTCCTGCACGGAGATCCTTTGCAAGACCAAGATCAGGATATCACTTGGCAGTGCGGTGAGTAACATTTGTGGAGTGATAATCCGTAATCAGAGGGGGGTTGGAAGGGCCGAAAAACCTATGCGCGAGGTTTGTTAAAATGGGAGGTGCTTGCTTCCCACTCCGGTGTATTCGAACGTTTATAAAGACAAGACACAGCTTGATAAGACCGCCTACCGTCGGAATTGTAGTTGACAGGCTCGGAATCGGAGGTCGGGAGTTACGCGTTGCAGCCGAAAGTCACGTGGAAACAGACCAATTTCCAAATGGTGCAAATGGCAGTTATTGGACAACTACTGGTACTACTAACTTAAAATACATACCCAACACCCTCCCTGGACCCCTCTCAAGCTGAAGTTAAGGCCTATGCGACGAGATGTACGCATTCTTCTTGTCGGCGACGGTCAGCACAGCCCTCTAGTCCCGATTCTCATAGCTAAACAAGTCCGCTGCTTCTACCACAGAGGGTGTCGGCAAGAGCACAATAGTCACGTCCTTGATTAAAGAATCCTTCGTAGCTCATGTACGTCAAGCTTTATCACCCTCCTAAGGACCTAATACGAATCACTCTGAATTAGGTCCAACATGTCGTTCCCGAGGTCACTATTCCACCTGAGGTCACCCCGGAAAACGTGACCACCTACATCGTCGACTCGGGAGGTACGTTAGGCACGTACATTGCTTAGGTGCGACCTGTGGTAATACTATATCACACAGCTGGCCCTCAGGATCGACCACACCTCGAGTCCGAAATCCGGAAGGCGCACGTTATATGCGTCGTGTACTCGATTGACAACCCAAATTCCTTCGATCGTATTCCTGCCTATTGGCTACCCCACTTTCGTCAACTCGGCGTCAATGTGAAATCACTGGTCATCTTCACATTCTCCTTCCTGATCATCAACACAGGTCCCCGTGATTCTAGTCGGTAACAAAATCGACTTACGCGGTGGCCAGGTCACCAATGAAGCTTTGGAGGACGAGATTGTTCCGATCATGAATGAGTTCAAGGTATGTGATAAGGATGACTATGCTTCCGTGTCTTACGTTGATTCTTGTAGGAAGTCGAGACATGCGTGGAGTGCTCGGCCAAGACGCCCCTGAACGTGTCTGAAGTCTTCTACTTTGCGCAAAAGGCAGTATTACACCCTACGGCACCTTTGTATGACTCGCGCGATCACGTACGCACGCTTTCACAACACCTTGCGAGAACCGATTTCATATACAATCCAAAGGTCTTGAAACCAGCATGTGTTGCGGCCCTAAAGCGAATATTCAAACTTTGTGACGCCAATAAGGACGGCATCTTGGATGCGTCAGAGCTGAATGAGTTCCAGGTTTGGTGGTCCCCTCACTTTGCTGTGAATGTCTGACTCGGTATTGTCTCCTCAGCGTAAATGTTTCGACGCGCCACTACAGTTGCAAGAGCTAGAAGGCATCAAAGAAATGGTCCAAGAACACGCGGAAGGTGGTATTCGTGACGGCGGTTTGACAGAAGCAGGATTCCTCTATCTGCATACCATCTTTATTCAACGGGGACGTTTGGAAACGACATGGACTGTCCTTCGCAAATTTGGTTATGCAGAGGACCTTCGCCTGACAGAAAAGTTCCTGTCACCAAAGTACGTTGCGTTTCATCCTAACAATTGCAGATCTTGACTGTTGTCTGTTAGGTTCGACGTAGCACCGGATTGCTCCGTGGAACTCAGCCCGTTCGGATACCAGTTTTTCACGGATATATTTGAAACATTTGACAAAGTCATAATTCCGTCCCCCTGATTCGGTGGTGCCCTGCTGACGCCTCCATAGGATCAGGACGGTGCACTCAAGACGGCAGAGCTAGAGGAGGTTTTCAATACATCTCCAGGAAACCCTTGGGCCACACAAAAATTTCCCGACACGACACTCTCTGATGACACAGGCGCAGTAACACTGCAAGGGTGGCTCGCTCAATGGAGGTGCGTCTCAAACACGGATGGCAAATTGTTACTGAGATCAAGTCACTACGTTAGTATGACCACGCTCCTTGACCACAAAACGACCCTTGCATATCTAGCCTATCTTGGATACCCAGACGAACCGCGAACAGATGCTTTACAAGTAACGCGGGCTCGAAAAATCGATCGGCGGAAAGGCAAAGTCACACGAAACGTCTTTTTATCTTACATCATAGGGGCGGCTGGCTCGGGAAAGACCTCACTGCTAAGATCTTTTGCCGGGAAGCCTTTTAGTGATACATACGAACCGACGAGCAAGATGATCAGCGTGGTGAACTCGGTGGATATTGACGGATCAGAAAAATATTTGGTGGTGAGTGGAATGTGTCTTTGCAATCGGCACCCTCCAGATATGTGAGCTTCTCAGCTCCAGGAATTTGGATCAAGATATGAAGCAGAAACTTTGCGGAATTCTAAGAAGACGGATATCGTAGATGTCATCGTTTATGTCCACGACTCAAGTGATACGAACTCCTTCTCCTATATCAGCAATCTACGAGTAAGCGATCTCGCCGTGTCATCTGACATATCCACGAACTGACGGTGTCGCGCAGCAACAATATAGTCTTGATCACATTCCTACCCTATTCGTTGCGACGAAATCAGATCTCGACCTTGCTCTACAGGTTGTTTTCTATTTCACTGTGCTGCAGGCTGCAATCAGCTTATCACGCCACAGAGACATGAAGTGCAACCAGACGTTTACTGCCGACGGTTAGGCCTCCAGGTTCCCGTCGCAGTGAGTGTGAAGACTGGTCAAACAGCTGACGTTTTCCACGCAATCTGTGACATCGCGATGAACCCGTATGCCGACTGTTAATGAAATTGAATATCGTGCTTAATTTGCTTCAGGCATACATCGATCCCAGGGGGTGCGGACCGTGCGATGACAGCCGCAGCGAGGCTGAGGATGTACGTCACGTTGACGGCGATGGTTGGTGGATGTACAGCAGGGCTGATCATGATGTATCGGACACTGTACCGGCCGGGAGGACCTGGTCTGGCTGGTTGGAGCTCGTACTGGATGAGCTGGCTATTCGGTGGGAGGAGATAGGATGCATTGTTTAATTATTTAGACTACATAGATGTCCGTAGGAGGGAGAACGTAGGCGATTGGGAGATCCGAGAAGCGACATGTAAGATCCGAATCTAGCATCATTGCAAACTCGTGCTGAACTGCCCTGCATTATACATTTAAAGCTGGATTGAGGTCGTGTAACGTTCAATTTCTGACCATCGATCTCGCAGATACCTTCACGACCGACACTGCGCAAGTGCCGTGAACGACGTCCACAATTCAAACGCAACCCATAGGGGCTAATCTTAACAACATTAACGCTGAGTCACATCATGGATGAAGACATGGATTATGGTGAGGCCATCGCCCAGGAGCCTTCCAATGGTCAGCAGTACGCTCCGCAAATGGAGAGTGGCATTGACGATGGCCGTAAGATGCTGTGAGCGCCACTTTCTATCGCTTCCGCATTCTGCGTAGTACTGATCATTCACCATCGAAAGGGATTTGGTCTTCATCCAGGACTGTACGGGAAGCCAGGGCAGCTACATCACCTCCGCAACCAAAAATATCGAGCAAATTTGTGCACACATCTTTGAGTCTGGAAAGCTGCAAAGTCCAGAAGATCTACGCGTTGGATTAGTCGCATTCCGTGATCACCCCCCTCAGGATCATACCTACATTGTCAAGAACTTTGGCTTTTCATCCGACATAAGCAAGGTGCATAATCATTTGTCTACTTTGTATGCGTCTGGTGGCGGTGATGGGCCAGAGGCGGTGACTGCTGCCATGGCAGAGGCATTGGGGATGGACTGGAGAGAGCACTCCAGTAAAATGATTGTGCTTATAGCTGATGCACCACCACACGGAATTGGGGAATATGGAGACGGTGGGCCAACCTCCTATTGCAATTCGAACTACTCCTCACCCGAATCGCAGGGTTTGACGACGGTTCGCCTGATGGGCATGACCCCCTACAGCTGGCGCGACAAATGGCTAGCCGCGGCATACCACTGGTATTAACCTATATCTGCAACCAAAATCGCCGTTAACGATGCCTTAGTTTTTCGTAGCATGTGAACCTGCCCTTAGCGGCTACTCAGTAAGTAGTTTCAAATACTCGTAACGTATACGATACACCTGATTCAAATCTAGTATGCCACCGACTTCTACAAAGCTATTACGGATATAACGTCTGGCTTGATGCTACCGCTGACAACAGCAGACCTGCTTGCGCACGCGATCGTGGGCAGTGTCCTTGAGAATCTCGACATGGAGCGCCTCGTTCGTGAAGTTGGCCATGCAGTCGCAGCAAGGATACTTGGCAATAACGAAAGCGTGGACGACGTGGCGCGCGAACTGCATGAGAAATTGCTTCTGCGCAATGAGAGCACGAAGAAGGTAGTCATCGAAAGTATCTATAAGGAATCAGAGGAAGCAAAACACAATGTCGCCGTTTTCACCCAAGCACCATCCCTGGCTGAAGCCCGCCCCTTGCTAAAGAGAGTAAGTTTTACACCACTATGTGACAGATTCCGGCTCACGGCGACTCTCCTCAGGTCCACGGAACCCGCTTTACCGATAAATACTTGCAGGCCCGACAAGCGTTGAATCGCAGCTCCTACGCATCAACATATGGCATCACCCCCGCGCGATCGGTGCCAAAAGTTCCATCGTCTCCCACCAGACCTACTGTACCCGGCTCTCCTCCACGAAAAGTGGTCACTGACTTTGCAGCCTTCGGCGCCCCGAAAACAGCGAGTGTGTTCGGCACGGCTGTGGCATCCACGCCGTTCTCTTTGGCAGGTGGCAAAGCCGCATTTGGGGGTATGCGTGGTGGCGCTCCTCGAGCATCGTTTGATGACGAAGAGGAGGAGGAGGAGGATGGGAGGCAACGCGTGGAGCTCAGAGAAGGCTCGATCTCCCTTGACCAAGTACGCATATTTTCCCGTTCTGCTGGCCCACAGCTAACAAGATGTTCGCGCTAGGCTCGACGAATCGCCATGACAAGCGCATGGAGGAGTGCTAATGCTTGATATCCCCCGATCTGGATACGTCTGATGCATTTATCGAGTCGTCTTGCATTCTTTGTTATTTGGTACTTTCCTGAGACGTAGACATCGATTTTGTAAAATAATACACTTGGAGCGAACAAATTTGTATGATGCATGCATTCTACTGAGGGTCTAGGAAAATAATGGTTTCTACTAAGTTTCTTCCAACATGAGGTCATTGCTGCTTCCGCTTTTTCTTTTTATTCCCCTCTTCAGAATCGTGTTCTGGAGGCTGAGGTCGGTGTCCACGTGCTCGAGCCTGAGGGTGACCGTCAAGCAGTGGTACAGTCTGTTCCTGTATCCGTGGTGCTGTATCCTTCTTCTCTTTCTTCCCCTTTTTCAATATTACATCGTCGTCCTGTTGACGCACCTCTTTCGCCTCTTTCAAGACTCGCTTCTGTCTCTTTCTCTCCTCCCTCTTCATTTTCTCTGTATTCAACTCTTCCCCTACCGCTTCGACGGCTTTCCGGTCTCGCCGCCGAGCCTTTCTCTCCTCTTTCCGTTTTGCCTTCTGCTCTTTTCTCTCCTTTCTCTCCTTCTTGCGTTGCAGACGTTCGGCGTCGTCCTCAACCTCCCTTTTCCGCTTTTTATGCAAGGTTTGTACCTCCTCTCTGTCATGTTCCTGCTTCCCTCCTGATTCAACTCTCTGCCCTGCGTCGACTTCAGCCACTAGTAGGGGTCGCGTGGAAGCGCTGTCATCACCAGAGCCCAAAACAGGTCCTCGAAAAAATCTGGCATAGAGACTGCTCTTTGCGGCCTCGCGTTTTGCGATTGAGAGCAGGTTTGACTTCGGGACTTCATCACCAACACTGGGAGTGCTCGTACCAGAGGTAGTGGCAGAAACGCCAGTCACAGGGCGACGGTTGGACAAAATGCCAGTCGCCGTGCGTTTAAATTCGGGAGTGGAAGACTCTGCATCGGACTGCTAAACGGTCAGTTATAAAATATCTATAGGTAGTCGACTTAGCAATACCTCGTCGTCGCTTGTCACTTTAAGTTGGATAGATTTGGCTGCTGCCGAGAAAAGACTGTGCAAATCAGCATCCTACGTCCACAATTGACCTGAGGAAAACTCACTGATCCCAGAATGGGAAGGCCTCGTCGCGATCCTTGCCTAGTCCAGCCAAATTCTTCTTTTGTGGGATTGCAAGAGGGCGGGAGATGGCTCCCTGGCGAAGACCCGTGCCCTTTCCGGTCCAGCCATGTGACACCAGGTATGAATGACCATCCAAAGGCATGATTCTTGCCGAGGTCGTGGTCGACGACGCAAAAAAAGTACCGTCGATACAAGCATCGATTGGTGGTGTCAGACCATACCATCATGTGACCAAGATCTATGAGATTCGGAATCAAATACTGTGTTCAGGTCGTGTTGAGTGAATATTCGTACGTAGGAGTGTAAGATTGCAAACTACAGTAGCAAGCGGTACTGACAGGTATACCTCTATATTTATTATAGGAGAGCGCTTGCACCGAAGATTTAATTTCCGTGTGTCAAGTCGTAAATAAATCATCTAGTATATGACACAAGAGGCCGACTGAAGGCTGATCGAAATTCAGAACATGCCCGTTGTCGGACATCGTGCTACCCGAACCGAGTCCGACATCATAGCAATACCACAAATTAGTCGAAGAGAGTAAACCTTACGGCGCCGATCTGCACAACCGCTATAGCATAGTATTAGTAAAAATGCGAGTACTGAATGTCTACACCGAACTCAAACGAGCACAGTAGGGGAAATCGCTAGCCAACGACAGCGATGGGAGTGGCCGTCCCAAGGCCATTTGCATATTGGAACTCGTCCGAGTTCTCGTGCTGATGATTCCCATATCAGTAGCGAATCCACGGGATCCAGGATTCGATGCACCTCCCACATGTCTATGGCAATCTGGCAGCTCTCGCGCACAACTTTGGGTGCGTTTTCCTTGTGCATCCACTCTCTCAGATGAGGAAGGACCTCTGGGGTCGCGATGCCTCCCAGAGCCTCAGCAGCCTCGTGTCGCACCATCTCGGATTCATTCTCATCCTGTAGCACTCCTAACAGTGAGGGTACCGAATGCGGGGACAGAAGTTGACCGAAGACAAATGCGATCTCGTGCCTGCAGTTGTAGTGAGCTTCATAGCAGAACCGTCTGTTGTGGGACTGACTTGAACAAAGCGCTGCTGTCGGTAAATCCGGAGGCTAACGCATCGACGGCCGCCGGTGTCCCGATGTTACGGAGGGCAAACATTGCGCGATACCGCTCAAAAAGAGGGAGCTCGGTATCCAGCAATTTTGACTGCAGACAAGCGACGTTACTCAATGAGACATCATCAGGTTTTAATGTGCCTAGTAGAAGACCAGACGTTGCTGGGGCGGGATCAATCGAGGTATACAGCCTGTGGAAAGCTCAGGATAAACACTTTCGACACTATATGTCACTTACGGGACGTTATCTTCTTTCAAACTCCTCCAGTGCCTTTGTCCCTCTTCTGAATTATCCCATTCGATTTTTGCGATGGCTATCTCGCAGGTCTCCCTCACAGTGCGCTCAGAATCGAATAAGAATTGTTTAAGCACGGGGACAGAAGTTGAAGTAGATATAGCTCCCATAGCTTCAGCCGCCTGATATGTGGGTCTGTTAAGTGTCTGTGTTGTAGATATTTGGAAAACTCAAACGCACCTCGTGGCGGACCATAGGATCCTCGGACTTGTCTCGAAGCCTCTTTTCAAGATCTGGAAGCGCCGACTCCAGCTTCATTTGACCAAGGCAGTATGCTAGCTCATGTTTTAACAGGGCGGACGAATCCTGAAAACCTGTCGTGTACTGAGATTAGCTGGAAAACTACATGGGAGATTAGATCAAATTACACACCAGCAGAAATAATACGGACAGCATCCTCGCTTTTAAGGGATTTCAAAGTGAATAGTGCTCGGAACCGTGAATGTAGGGGGATGTTCCCGGACTTATTGAGTAGGGAATCCTCCAAAGTTTTGAGGTTGGATGTGGTTATCATTATAGATTACGGCTGAGCGCTGATGATCGAGGAGCAGCAGATAATAATTCTTGGCGGACCTCAAATTTCGCCTCCACTCGACCTCGCAGTTTCCTTCGTCGCAACCAACCATGCCTAGATCAAAGCGTTCGAAGCTCGGTGAGAGCGAAATCATGCATATCAATAGCTTGTACTGATGAGTTTTATGAAGTGTCGCTGACGAAAGTCACTAAAAAAACGAAGGAGCAAAAAAATGCCATGATGCAGGAGGTTCTTGACAGACTGGTGTTCACCTAGCGATTTACTCACGCAGGCCCACTATCAGCTCCAGGAAAATTCTGAAAAATGGAGATATTGTTGGCTGTTTGAAGTGGGGTCCATGCGGAACGCACATCTGAAGACAGTGAGGAAACTCTGGAAGGAGTACGTTTATTGCGACCCATGCCCCACAAACGAACGAACTCATATTTGACGGCGCAGTTCTGCTCGGATATTCTTTGGCCGCGGTGCGGTAATGGCGAAGGCACTAGGATTAACTCCAGAGGAGGAACATCGTCCAGGGATCCATAAACTTGCCAAAGTACGTCTCTAACGCACTCCTCAAGGATGGCGCTGATGACTTGCGGTAATTAGCAAATAAAAGGTCAAGTCGGTGTATTATTCACGGACACGCCGCCTCAAGAAGTCATTGATTGGTTTGTGGACTTCAAGCAACCAGACTTTGCTCGCACAGGCAATCTCGCAAGTCGCACACTGGTCCTTCCCATCGGACCTGTTATGCGCCATCATTCGAATCCTCCAGAACCTTTTCCTCACAACGAGGAACTTCAACTACGGAAACTCGGCCTGACAACGTCATTGAACAAGGGTGTCCCCACACTGACAAACCCTCACGAATTATGCAGAAAGGGCAAGACATTGACCGGTGAACAAGCCCAGCTGCTGAAATTGATTGGACACAAAATGGTCACGTTCCGGGTGGGTCTGATTGCGCGATGGGACTCCGAGACGGGTGAAGTTGAACAGATTGAGGGCCCAGGCGCACTTACGCCGGAAGAGCGCATCGGGGCTGGGATTGGAGAGGAGGATCAGGGTGCCATGAGCGAGTGATCTGTGACTATTGTACCGAATGCCGCTTTTTTCTATATCATACCTACTGGTAGTCACTACTTGCTTTTAGAGCAAACACGCATCATTTGAGTTTTCGGCATCTGGCATTTAGCTTGACACGGTCTCGTGAGTTACGCCCATCTGTAAGTTTGGTTTTCATGAGAAATATCACCCACCTTCAACCCATCAGTCATCGTGGCTGAACGCCTTCTCAGCGCATGCGGTTCCCTTTAGCCTTCCTGGGCCTAACGGCCCAGATACCCTTCCCATCACCTTCTGCCCTAGCCAACGAGCTAATGTCTGCTGTTCCACAGTCCAACTTTACGGAAGGACCTGATGTCTTCTCGCCCAAAGATTTGGTTTGAATCCGCCCCAAGCGTTACGACCAGCCGTCTAACCTGTGATATAGGTTCAACTGAGGCGTCCTGGCAATGGTGTTGCCAATGATGCAGGTGACCTTGTCCTGATTCCAGTCAGCGAATACTCCTTGAAAGACAAGACGTGAGCTCAGTCCTTCTTATTGTTGATGAAGCTCAGACTAATTCCCCACTCTAGGAACAAGAAATTTATTGTATTAGCCCCCATTGAGTCGAGTGTGAAGCCGCTGGAGATCCCTGTTAGTGACGCTTTGTTATATCTACAGCTGACCATCTCACGATGCATTCCAGCTTGAGAAAGGCGGAGAGGTTTTCTGGATCAAGTCTCGTACAGTCGCCCATGTCGTCGAAGCGGACGGCGCGTTGGAAGTCTATGCCATGGACATTAAATTCGAGACCGAGTCTGAGGGTCATGCGGGAGTCCTGGCAACCCCGGAACCTCCTGTCCTGATTGCGAAGCTGCCCAATAAGTCTGCGACCAACTTCCGCTATTCGGCGCCTGACGGATATCTTGTCTTCTCGGATTATGTGTGGCCTGACGGGAACCTGACCTCCGTCAAGTCCCAGGATGAGGCTTGGGATGCTCGAGGAAACACAGCTTATGTCTACGATAAGACTTACGAACGTCACTGGGACACGTGGATTGGAAATAAGAAATCATCGTTGTTTAGCGTTCGTTTGGTACAGGACCCGGATCGCAAGTGGGTCTTTGGCGAGCGGTTTACCAATTTGTTGAAGGGAACTACACATGTAAGAGCCAATCTAATGCGAAATTGTGGCATCGTATTTAAGGTTTCTTCTGTAGAGCTCCCCCGTTGAGCCGTTTGGCGGAACCGATGATTTCGACGTGTCCCGGAACTTAGTCATTTACACAACGAAGGATCCCGAACTGAACGAGGCTTGGCACACCAAACAAAATGTTTGTACCTAAGCTATTTCGATAACTCCTTTCATAAACCAGACGTTGACGCCTTGTACAGGTTTATATCACTGACATCAAGGGCGAACACAAACCACGAGAATTGACTTCTGGCAAGCAAGGTGCCATTCATAGCCCTGTACTGAATGCACAGGCGACCAAAGCTGCATGGTTGGAACTGGATCAGGATGGATATGAGAGTGACAGGTCTGCATTATTCCAACTATCATCTGATTATTCACACTGGCTTTTATACAGGGCGAAGATCGTGATCTACGATCTCGAAAAGAATGTCAGGTACACGCTGACGCAGGGGTGGGATCGGTCCCCAGATACCCTCGCAGTAAGTTCAAAATTCTCATGTCCATATCGATGATCTGACGTCGCGCCAGTTCTCAAAAGAAGGAAACTTCATCTACTTCACCGCAGGAGACGAAGCGAGAGTTAAAGTATTTGTCCTGCCTATACCCCCTACACCTCCAAAGTCTACAACACATCCGGACTTGCCCGAGAAGTTTACTAACCCGGTTGCTCTTACGGACAGCAAGGCTGCATCCGGAATTCAACCGCTTTTCACAGGACGGCTGTTATTCAGCCAATCCTCCTTCACATCTCCCAATGACGTCTTCGTCATTCATGACCTCGCGCGTCTCGAGAATGCGATCCTACAAAGTGAACAAACGTTACGTCTTGAAGGCGAAGTGAAACAGATAACGCGATTGACGGAGTCTGCCCTCAAAGACAAGCATCTCAGCACCGGCGAGTCCTTCTGGTTCAAGGGCGCTGATGACAAGAATGTACACGGATGGGCTTTAAAACCCCGCGGATGGAAAGCGAACGAGAAGAAGAAATGGCCAGTTGTACTTCTCATCCATGGAGGTCTGTCCATTGATCTCCAGATTAACTCTATCTGATCAGCCCTGCAGGACCCCAGGGCGCTTGGGAAGACCAATGGTCCAATAGGTGGAATCCCAATGGTGATTGGTCTAACAGAAATCAATGGTCTCGTCCATACTAAACACTGCAATTCTCAGTTTTCGCTCAACAAGGATACTTTGTCCTTATGATCAACCCTACTGGGAGTACTACTTTTGGTCAAGGCATGTGCGATATTTACCTCCAATCTTTATTGCACTGATGCCGAAGGTCTAGAATTCACGGATGCTATCGCCGAAGACTGGGGCGGTAAACCATTTGTTGACATGCAAAAGGGCTGGAAATACGCACTCGACGCATATCCCGAGGTATATCTACTGGACCATCATGTTTGAAGGAAACTGATTAACTCGACAGATCGATCCCAACCGCGCGGTCGCTGCCGGTGCCAGCTGGGGTGGTTATGCGATTAAGCACGTTCTTCGTTTTGGCTTGTTCTCTATTCTTACAGGGAGAATGTTTTGTAGTTGGATTCAAGGTCATCCTGAATATGGTTTTAACTTTAAGGTTCGTCCTCATGGTGTCCTTGATTGACGATCACTTCTCATTCTTTGTGAACAGGCGCTGGTGTGTCACGATGGAGTGAGTACCGCTTACCGTTAACTAGGACTTTGCCCATCGCGAGAATTAGGTATTTGACTCCAATTACAATGGCTTTTCGACAGACGAATTGTTCTTCGTGAGCTGCCACCCACTACCTGCTGCGTTACGGAATCGTACTTATGATGTGATAGTTTAACCATGAATGGGGAGGAAGGTACGTCCCAACAGTGCTATTCTTAATACAGTAATAGGACTCTGCCACAGGCCATGGGAAAAGAAGAGCAAGGCCCTTTCCGAAAAGTAAGTTTTGCCCGTTCTTACGGGCTGGGATGGATGTTGACAACACGACTCTTCAGGTTCAGTCCTTCGAACTTCGTGAACAACTGGAGCATTCCCCAGCTTCTCATTCACGGTAGTAAGGACTACCGCCTTCCCGAGACGGAGAGCATTGGTGCATTCCATGCCTTACAACAGTACGTGGTGTACTACAATATCTTCATAGCTTCCAACAATTGTCCCCGTTAGGCTCGGTATTCGAAGCAGGCTGGTCATCTTCCCAGACGAAAATCATTGGGTCCTCAACCACGGAAATAGGTTCGTGTCACCCTGCATATCTCACGAACTACCCATCCAACGTAATTTTTGCTCCCAGCCTCAAGTGGCACGATGAGGTATTTGGGTGGTTCGACGAATTTGTTGGGAAGGCCGAATGAGTTGACCATATGGCTGTCAGTGTATCTAAGATCAAACAAGTGGATACGTTTATTCAAGCTCTGGGGTGGCGGATTGAGAGAAACCACATTCGCTGTCGGGCAGCCCAATTTTGAATCCGCCGTGCTGAGACCCTAAAAGCACTTGCGGATGTGGTTCAAGCTACAACGCGCATAAACCATTTTGGAGATGATGACACTTCTATGTAGGGGAACTAGCCAACAACTGGCGAATATTTGAACCCTAAGGCAAGTTAGCCTCGAGCCTCAAGCAGGATGTGGTCTGAAATAGCCCAGAGCGCTTGAAGCTGCTAATAGTCACGTGCAGCTGAAGCGACTTTGGCACCACTGATGGGGTTCGTAGCAGGTCCCTCTTGGGTTCCTCCAAAGTGCTACGTCGATCCCCAGTAGTTACGGCTATTTCGTTTCCACGACGGCCCCTAGTGGAAGGGCCCCTCGACGTCTTGTATGAAAACCCATGGGCGACATTCAGACGAGGCCATTTTCCAAGAACTATAGGTGGGCATGCTTCATACCTATAATATTCAACAGTCCATGCTGAACAATGCTGGACGTGTAGCGGTCTTATCAATCAGTCGGTCATTGCGATTGGTATCACGGTACTATGTGTAACAGGACAAGAACTCATGAAGAGAAGGAGGCGGGGACACTATACAGGTGAAGCAGGCCTTGGATCGCGTGAATCCTGGGAGTTTGGATAGTGCGTATTCCCCACTATGTTTGACTTAAGTATTTTTCTTATCCACTCCAACATTTTTTGTTTTCCTAGCCTGTATCAGGGCAGGTCATGGGCGAAGTAAAGTTCCCTATTTTTATTACGAACGCCCTTCTGACAATTCACCAGAAACCCCTCGCCGCCTTCACCCGGAGGATGGCCGCTTTCATGGATAAAACAAGCTGTTGAATTTCCGGAAGCGAAAATGCTAGAGCTACGAGGCGTCGATGCAACGTTGTATATCCGTTTCCTGCGCGGCTGTTGTATGTGGCATCTCTCTCCAAGCCGCTCTCATTGATTGACCAGACATGATAGTCTGGTTCACCTTGCTGCATACTTTTACGACGTTTCCTATCCTCTTTCCCATCCACGTCGAATTCTCCGAAGTCAATGTTTCTCCGAAGTCAATGACCAGGGCCTCCATTTCGTCGCTTGTGAGGACAGCAAAGGGACGATCACTGCTGTGGATTCATATCTGCTTGCTCTTCTGGGTGACACTCTCATGGATGGCAACACTGTTGTGGATATGCAACGGAGCTTTCCAATTGCGGCGCGCCGGACTCAAATTACTCTCCCAACGCGCTATGTCCACGGAAACTGACTCTCAGTATAACCTCCACCCTCACCCGCAATATGGCTTCGCGGATGTCCCCACCCGCGATCGTGAGCACCCAAATAAAGGACTGAGGTTGAGGACGGTCATGGTCTCGAATGTTCCCAACCCTCTTCGCAACGAGAAGGACCTCAAGGAGTATTTCGAATACTACATGTCTCGCAAACTGGAGAAGCCTTCCATGGGAATCACTTCGTCCACCCAGCCCGGCTTTTTCAACAAATCCTTCGCCTTTGTCTTCAATCGCGCCAAAAGAATCCCAACATATTTGCCACCGATTCCTCTTATTTCCCCGGAAGATCCGGAGCAGCCGAAGGGAAAACACGATTCCGACTCAGCTGCTTCATCAAGCCGCGATAGCATGCCAGTCATCGAACGCGTGGTTATTGCCCGCAAGATGACACATATAGCTTCCTTACTGGAACGCCGGGAGGCGATTTTGCGTCTTCTGGAAACCGCGCACATAAGGCTGGCGAATAAAGCTTTGGTAGCTGTCAAGGCAGCCATGGACAGGAGGAGTGCCGACATGCCCGTTGCATCAGGGAAGAATAAAGCTGCTGAGATTGCCAGGAAAAGGCGCTCTGTTGCGGCAGACGTAGAGCGTGGGGAACCCCAGGAGCTCGCTCTGGATGAAGAGAAACGTATGGATCAGCTGATCCAGGTCCTGGGACCTTTTGTGGAGGAATTCGGATTACAGGAGTCGCTGTCGCTGCGATCTAGGAAAGTGATCACTGCATCGTCGAAGTATGCATTTCGAAAACTTCGCGCTCAACCATCAGAGGACTCCGACGGTGCTGACACTCCAACGACCGCATATCCGCCTATTCGTCCTTCCGCCCCACAAACACCGCGTGGAAAAACGATCTGGGAAGCGTTGCACAGCCTTCCGCGAAGCAGCCTTGACGCGTATCAGCCTCTGATCAATCTTAGCCAGTTATTTCGGGGGAAAACAGTCCCAGCTATTGATTACTACACCGCCAGGCTCAACTTGCTTTCGTCTTTGGTGACAGAGAGTCGATCAAAGGCCGTTCATGATTACGACCCCGTGTCAACAGCTTTTGTCACATTTGCAGATCCCGCTGACGCCCGAAGGGCTTGCAAGTATCTGGCGGTTCATCCTAACAACCCCCTCGCATGTATGGTTACCATGGCTCCTATGTATCAAGACTTAGACTGGATTCGGGTTATGAAATCTTCTTTCAACGTTGAGGTACGTGCTACTAATATTCCTGATCGCTATCCTCCTAATATATCCTCAGTTCGTGAAGGATTGGGTCGTTAACATTGGTGTCTGGTAAGACAGCGCCGACACAGGTCCAATCAACAAGATGCTGATCCTTTGCAATTTAGGGCCTTTACTTTGTTTTGGCTATTCCCTGTTTCCCTCCTGGTTG